>CM071841.1:70684146-72101219 GCA_036507285.1 Trichosanthes cucumerina
CAAACATGAAACTCTAATTCTTCCATTGAATTAAAGTTTTATTGTTCTCATCTTAAAAAAACCCCATAAAACAGCAAATCCAAAATGATGTCTTGTATCAATCTTATTGACTAATAAATCAAACTTCTTTCTTACACCAATTGCCAATTATTTTCTCAAAACTACAGAATGAATAATTCTGATCACTTTTCCAAAGAACTCTTTGAACGAATGATCTATATGTAGTATCATTTTTAGTCCAAAATTCTCTCATCCAAACAAAGTAATGACTTTGAATACATATCAATGAAACTCAAGTCAAATCTCATTCCTTTCGTCCAAACCACCATTATCATAAAAAAGTAGTTCTCACCACTATGGAACTTAAATTCTTCCAATAATCCGAATGTTTATTTTCCTCTTCCTAAATACACAAACCATAAAACTCAAATAATCCAAAATAATATCTTTTGTCTATTTTATAGACAAATGAAATCAAACTTCTTTCTAACACCCACTGCGACTCATTTTTCTCCAACGATTTAAATTTTTATTCTTTAATCCAAAATTCTCCTATATCAACATAAAAATCTCACTTTTAGTACATATTCATGAAACTCAAGTCCAATCTCTTTGCTTTGATCCAAAATTCCACTATCATAAAAAAGTAGTTCTTTCCACCATGGAACTTGTGTCTTTCTTTGATCCAAAGTCTTATTTTCCTCTTCTTAAAGACAAAAGCCATAAAATTCAATTAATCCAAAATATTGTCTCCTGTCCATCTTATTGATCAATACAAACCAATTTCTATCTAACACCCATTGCATATCATTTTTCTCCGATCTATAAAATGAATAATTCCTTTTACGTCTCTAAAGAAGTCCTCTTTGCACAAAAGGTTCAAATCTTTATTTTTTAATCCAAAATTCTCTTATATTAACAAAAGCAGTCTCACTTTAAATACATACCAATAAAAATCAAGTCCAGTCCCTTTGCTTTATTCCAAAATTCCAATATCGTAACAAACCAGTTTTCTCCAACATGAAATTTGAGTTCTTCCCTTGATCCAAAGTGTTTTTTGTCCTCATGTTAAACACATAAACTATAAAACTCAATAAATTCCAAATATAGTCCCTTATACATCTTGAAGACTAACACAATTCAACTTCTTTCTAATACCAATAACTAATAATTTTCTACAATCTATAGAGTGAATAATTCTTATCCACATCATTAAGAAGAACTCTTCTCGCTTTAAATACATACCAATGAAACTCAAGTCTAGTGCCTTTACTTTGTACCAAAATTCCAATATCATATCAAACTATTTTCCTCCAACATGAAACTTGAGGTCTTCTTTTGATCCAAAGTGTGTTTTGTCCTCATATTAAACACATAAACTATAAAACTCAAAAAATAAAAAATGTTGTCCCCTATCCATCTTGTTAACCAACATAATTCAACTTATTTCTAATACAAATAGCTAATTATTTTCTACAACCTATAGACTGAATAATTCTTTTCACGTCATTAAGAACTCTTTAAAAATAGATCAAAGTATAATATCACTCTTCAACTCATAAAACTTTTGTCTAATCTCTTTTCTTTGATCCAAAATTCTCTTATATCTACAAAGTAATTCTCCCTTTAAATACATACACTAATGGAACATAAGTCTAGTCCCTTTGTTGTGTTCCAAAATTTCAATATCATAACAAACTATTTTCCTCCAACATCAAACTTGAGGTCTTCATTTAATCCAAAGTGTACCTTGTCCTCATCTTTTTTTGACAAGGCAACAAACAAATTTTCATTGAAGTAATGAAATGAGGCTAATGCTCAAAGTACAAACTCCAAAAGGAGACCAAAAGAAAAATGTAAACAAAACAATCCCTCACCAAGAACACACAAAAAGACCTCGAGGACAAAGGAGGGAACCATAAGATTTCCAAGAACCAAAGAAACTAAAGAAACCAAACGATAAAAAATTACAACCTGAGAAATAAAACTAATAAAGAGGACGCTTTAAAAAGAAGCCAACAGAGGGACAAAATGGAAACTGCCAACCCCCAAATCTACCAAAAGCCTTCACTTGAGCCCAACCAATATCTCTTGAATCTTCAAATTAACTCATCACACAGTCAACCACGAACATGATTTTGGTTTCCTTAATAAAATCCGAATCAGGGTAAATTCGCTGAAGGAATCTCTCGAGGTTGAAACTTTTTGAACTATCCCCTAGACCCTTTGTATTCCATAATAAAAATATCATTATGAAGCCAAAACCTCTTGCCTTGGCACTACTTCCTTGAGTTGCAAACCGCTAGCTTTTAATAACTTACTAAAACGTACTAGTTCAGCCGGACACTCAGAGGTAACTCCATTACCTTCCTTTTCCTCCTGATCCAACGGAGCTTCCAACTCAAAGAATTCCTGGAGGTCGATTGCAGGGGAAGAAGCTTCCACTTTTCTAAGCTTCAAACTTTTCGCAAACTCCAAATCAGGACTACTCAAAGCCACCACCGAGCCTGAATACGAGGAACCCAAAACTGAGGAGGGAGAAAGAGAGCCTTGTTCTAAAGGAGAGGAGGGTTGGAAAGAAGCTTTGACAAAAACCACATTCTTTGGCCCAAGCTGGCACTCTTCAACATCAATTAAAGGGGAACGTACAACAACACTAGAAGTTACCTGAGAGCCCAAAGCTCCACTGCCAGGAAGCTGCAAATTGACCTGCTCTAAAAAGTCCGGGAAAATTTCATTTAAAGGCTCAGTCAAACTCAAAACATCTCTCCCACCCCTTCTTGTGTAATATTTCCCACAAAAAACATCTCTAACTTCCTTTACACTGAATGGATGTCAAATCGGCATTCTTGAATGGAAATCTTGAGGAGGAGATCTATGTCAAACAACCATTAGGTTATGAAGTCAAGGGTGAAGAAGACAAAGTGCTTCGATTGAAGAAGGCTCTTTATGGTTTGAAGCAAGCGCCAAGAGCATGGAATTCAAAGATTGACAAGTACTTTCAAGATAGGAAGTACATGAAGTGTCCTTATGAGCATGCCCTCTACATCAAAATGCAAGGTGAAAACATACTAATCATTTGTTTATATGTTGATGATTTAGTATTTACTAGAAATAATCCTAGCATGTTTGATGAGTTCAAAAGAGAGATGGAAAAGGAGTTTGAAATGACGGACATTGGTCTCATGAGTTACTATCTTGGAATTGAGATCAAACAAGGTGAAGATGGGATCTTTATATCCCAAGAGGGTTATGCTAAACAAGTGCTAAAAAAGTTCAACATGGATGATGCTAATCCGGTTGGAACACCAATGGAATGTGGAGTCAAAATCACCAAGCAAGGTGGAGGAGTGAAAGTAGATTCTACATATTTCAAAAGCCTGGTTGGAAGTTTGAGATACTTGACATGCACAAGACCGGATATTCTTTATTCAGTTGGAATTATTAGTCGATTTGTGGAAGAGCCAACAACACCACATTGCAAAATGACAAAAAGGATACTTCGCTACATCAAATGGACGATTGGGTATGGTCTATCTTATGTCTCTTCTAGCAATTTTGATATTGTTGGTTATTGTGATAGTGACTGGAGTAGTGACTTGGATGATCGAAAGAGCACTACGGGAGTTGTGTTTTTTATCGGTGAAACGGCGTTCACATGGATGTCAAAGAAGCAACCCATTGTCCCATTATCAACATGTGAGGCGGAGTACGTCGCGGCAACTTCATGCAATTTGGTTAAGAAACTTAGTGAAGGAGTTGAAGTTTCAAATGGAAGGTCCAATGGAGATTTTTGTTGACAACAAATCGGCCATTGCCTTAGCCAAAAATCCTGTATTTCATGGGAGGAGTAAGCACATTGATACTCGTTTTCATTATATTCGAGATTGCATTACGAAGAAAGAAGTAGAACTCAAATATATCAAGTCACAAGACCAAGCGGCAGACATTTTCACAAAATCCCTCAAGTTGGATACTTTTATCAGAATGAGGAGTTTACTTGGTGTAACAAATCAAGTTTAAGGGGGGGTGTTGTAAACGTAAAAGTTTTTAAACGTTAATTTGTGGCATTTAGTGTGGATTTTTAAGTTTTGCAACATCTTTAAATTATTTGAGTTATTAAGTTATGAGTTATGAGTTATACGTGTTTTATATGAGTTAGGAGAGTTAAGTGCATTGATGTTATTTATAGTTTTTTAACAAATCGTTAGTTTTTGTAAGCCTATATAAAGGCATGCCCATTTGAATGAAAAATATCTCCTTTCATATCTTGTCCTCCACATTTGTTTCTAACATGAAACTCGTGTCTACTCTCTTTTCTTTGAACCAATATTCTCTTATTTCAACAAAGCTATATCATTTTAAATACATACCAATGAAACTCAAGTCTAGAACCTTTGTTTTGTTCCAAACTTCCAATATCATACCAAACTATTTTCATCCAAGAGGAAAACTTGAGGTCTTCCTTTGATCCAAGTTTTGTCCTCATCTTAACGACATAAACTATAAGACTCAATAAATCCAAAACGTTGCCCCTTATCCATCTTGTTAACCAACACAATTCAACTTCTTTCTAAAACCAATAGCTAATGATTTTCTACAATCTATAGAATGAATATTTCTTATCCACGACATCAAGAAGAACTCATTTTCAGAATAGATAAAAGTATAATATCACTCTTCAACTGTAGAAAATAATAAGAGTAGAAATATTTTCTATATATTACAATGAAGGTACAAGGTTTCTTATATAGGAGAAACCTATATTTACATACAAGGAAATAAAATCACAACACTATATTATGGCAAATACAAGGGAATAATATTTATTGACAAATAAGGGAATATCTAATATTTCCTTATTAATAAATAAAGAGAATAACCAACACTCCCCTCAAGTTTGGTTTGAATATATCTTCCATTGCCGGCTTGGAGATCATCTTGTCAAAGCGCAATTTGGGAAGTCCTTTGTTAACACATCGCCTACTGCTCATTGTAGGGAGATAAGGAGTACATATTACACCTGCATCAATCTTCTCTTTTATGAAGTGTTTATCTACTTCAATATGCTTTGTTCTATCATGAAGAACCGGATTATGGGCAATGGAAATAGCTGCCTTGTTGTCACAGTAAATATGCATTGGTCTATCCTGACTAAATTTTAATTCATCCAATAATCGTTTTATCCATATGCCCTCAAGAAATTCCATGAGCCAAGGCTCTAAATTCAACTTTCAAGACTACTTCTAGCCACTACACTCTGCTTTTACTACTCCATGTGACTAGGTTGCCTCCAACAAACGAGCAATACCCAGAAGTAGATCTTCTATCTGTTATACTCCCTGCCCAATCACATCAGTGTATACTTCGACATGTAAATTATCATGTTTCTTGAATAGTATGCCTTTTCCAGGAGTGCCTTTTAAATACCTTAGAATTCTGTAAACTGCTTCAAAATGAGATTGTCCTGGGGCATGCATAAATTGACTCACCACGCTTACAGCAAAGGCAATGTCAGGTCGTGTATGTGTCAAATAAATGAGTCTCCCTACCGGTCTCTACGATATTTTTCTTTATCTTTTACATCTCCTCCTGTTGCAACTTGCAATTTTAAGTTTGGCTCAATAGGAGTTTCGATATCTTGCACCCAAGTAAGCTTCTGTCTCTTGAGTAAATCAACGATATACTCCTCTGATTTGATTTACAAGGATCCTTCTTTTGATCCGCAAATTCCATTCCTAGAAAGTACTTGGACTTCCCAAGTCTTTAATTTGGAATTCATTTGCAAGTTGTTTCTTCAAGGTGGTCACTCTCGCTTCGTCATTTCTGTGATAATATATATCATCAACATACACTATTAGAACAACAACTTTGTTATTTTCAAGATGTCTATAGAAAATAGTATGATCCGCTTGGCTTTGATAAAACCATAGCTCATAACTACTTTCCCGAATCGTTCAAACCATGCCTCTGAGATTGTTTAAGACCATATAGAGCTTTTCTTTAATCTGCACACTTTGTTAATCCCAATTTCTTTCTCAAAACCGGTGGAGGTTCCATAAATACCTCTTCCTCAAGATCCCCATTGAGGAATGCATTCTTGACATCAAGTTGATAAAGGGGCCAATCTGAATTGACAAAGAACAGATAATAATACTCTTATAGAGTTAATTTTAGCAATGAGGGCAAATGTCTCTCGATAGTCAATCCCATAGGTTTGAGTGAAACCTTTAGCAACGAGTGCGGCTTTATACCTCTCAATATCCCCATCGGCTTTACACTTTATAGTAAACACCCATTTGCATCCTCTGATCTTTCTTACCTTTTGGCAATTCAACTATGTTCCAGTGCCATTTTGTATAAGAGCATTCATTTCTTCCATAACCGCTTTCCTCCAATTCGTATCATTTAGGGCATCCTGTATATTCCTTGGCACAAATAAGTCTGTTATTCTAGAGGTAAAGGCCCTATGATTATCAGATAGTCTATGGTAGGAGAGGTAATTTGATATGGGATATTTGGTGCAATTACGAGTGCCTTTCCTATGGGCTATTGGGATATCAAGATCGGATATGTCGGATAAGTGATTTGAAGCAGAATGGGAAATAGAAGTACCTGGATCTTCAGGATCAGTTGTCGGAGTTTTAGATTGGTCTTGTGACAGATCTACTCTCCGGTCTTGGTTCTTTTGATTTACACCCTTCTAGTATAAACTCAGTAGCTCAAGTTTTTGATCAATAAGACCACTTTGTAGTGTTTTTCTCCCCCGAAGAAGAGTTTTCCACACTTGGCATTGGAGAATTAGAGTTTGTAACCTCGGGGCTAATGAGTGTGGGTAGAGAGACGTATCCTAAATTATCTTCTAAATTAGATACCATCTCCCCCCGAAGATAATTAATTTGAAAAAGGATTGATCTTCCAAGAATGAAACATCCATGCTTTCAACATATTTTTTTTGTATGGGGTCAAAACATTTGTATGCTTTCTTGTTTGAAACATATCCAACGAAAATACATTTAGAAGCCCTAGGCTCAAGTTTAGTCCGACAAATGTTAGGAAGGTGAACATATGTTGTACACCCAAAAACCTTGATAGGTAAATCAGAAAATAAGTGAACGGAGGGAAAAAAGGTTTTAAAATGATTTAGGGGTGTCTTAAAATCCAAAGTTTTTGAAGGCATTCGATTAATAAGATATGCTGCCGTGAGAATAGCCTCTCCCCACAAATAATTAGGAACATGCATAGAAAACATAAGTGCACGAGCAACATCAAGTAAGTGTCTATTTTTTCTTTCAGCAATGCCATTTTGTTGGGGAGTGTCACGACACGTCGATTGGTGAAAAATACCTTTGATTTTAAAGAATTCATTTAAATGTTCATTGAAATACTCTTTTCCATTATCAGAATGCACAATGCTAATTTTAGTTTGGAATTGAGTTTCAACCATGTTATAAAACTGGATAAAAATATCTTTCACATCTGACTTGTTTTTTAGCAAATAAATCCAGGTTAACCTGGTATGGTCATCAATAAAGGTGACAAACCACCGTTTTCCACTATGAGTTAAAATTTTAGAAGGTCCCCAAACATCACTGTGAATTAGGTAAAAAGGATTAGATGCTTTGTAAGGGTTGGGTGAATAAGTTGATCTGTGATTTTTGCAAAAATACAAACTTTCACACCTGAAAAATGGAGCAATCAATACCTTTAAATAAATTTGGAAACAGATACTTTAAATAAAAAAACTGGGATGCCCTAATCTACGATGCCAAAGCATAATAGTTTCTTTAACAGGGGAAGAACTAACACTACTCAAGCCTGAACTGTTTTATGACTAGTCGAGGGTTCCTCAAAATAGTAGAGACCTTCAAGCATTCTAGCACGCCCAATCATCTCCCAGACCCCCGATCCCGAAAAACACAATGGGAATCACAGAAGATGACACGGCAATTAGCATCCTTAGATATTTTCTTGACGGATAACAAATTGCATTCTAGTTTTGGGACATGCAATATGAGAATATAGATTAATGTTTGAGGATAGTCTAATAGTTTCCTTTCCGCAATGGAATTAAAACTACCGCCCGCAATTCGAATTTTTTTCGTTCTGAAGACATCTGGAGAGTATGATTCAAATAACTTTGAGGAACTGGTCATGTGATCGAAGCCCGGAATCTATGATCCATGGGGAGGAAGTAAGACAAGAAAGGGCTTGAGGGCGTGTACTGTTTGTGCCAAAGAAACACTGGGATTACCCGATGATGAATTGACCTTTAGCAGCTTCAGGAGTTGATCGACTTGCTCCTTGCTAAATGGATTAGAATCAGCAATATTAGCAGAGAAGGATGATTGATTACCAGATGAGTGTTGATTTATACTCCTGTCATCAGATGAAGTGGGGCCATGCTTATTACTCTTCCAGTTAGCAGGTTTCCCGTGAAGTTTCCAGCATGTTTCACGAGTATGTCGAGGCTTGTTGCAGTAATCACACCAAACTCGAGGCTTATCATTATTTACGGGTGCACGATTTGATGCCTTATGTCTTTGTAGCTTCAATCGCCAGAGCCGAACTTTCATTTGAATCAATGACCTTTTTGCCGATCATAACGCCTGCGACTCTCTTCCTCGCGAACTTCGAGAACACATCATTAATATTTGGGAGTCTGCTTTTTCCCAATATTCGTCCTCTAACCTCATCGAATTCAACGTTGAGTCCTGCGAGAAATTTATAAATCCGCCCGTCTTCCACAACTTTCCTGTAGTGTCTTTGATCATCGGTTGACTTCCACTCATACGTATCAAATAAATCCAAGTCCTGCGCAAATTCGTTTTGACAAATGAAAGTATTGTGTAATGAATTATTTCCTGTCGTATATCACCGATTTAAGATTGAGTTCAAACACTTGTGATTGATTTCCCAGTCGAATACATCCGAGTTACATTTTCCCACAATTCCTTAGCGAGTAGAGAGTAGCACATATAGTTAGAGCTTATTTCTTTCTACCATGGAATTTACTAACCATGTCATCACCATGGAGTTTTCAAAGATCCCATACAATGAGCGAGGATCGTCTTCTGCGCAGTATGGATTTGTCTCTCCGTAAGGTATCCAATCTTCCCTTGTCCCCGGATGTACATTCGAACACTTTGCGACCAACGAAGGAAGTTATCGCCATTAAGTCGAATGGTTGTAATTTGGACAACAGGACTGTTGGAGTGGATCCGGCTATCTGAGGTTTTTACAATGGGCAGCAACTTATTGTCTGACATTCTGTTGGAGAGCACCACACAGTAACAACAAGCAAAGCAAAAAATAGAAACTTCCTTTGATCCAAAAAGAAAAAACTATACGTAAAGATGTAGAGAAATAACAAACGTATGAGTCCAGCAGCGGAGGCTGTCAAATTCCGGTTAATTCGCGGCGGAGACCGAACGGCAGTGGGTTCGACGACAATGGGTTCCGGCAGAAAAGTCCGACCAACAGCAGTGGGTTCGACGGCAGTGGGTCCGACGGCAGTGGGAAGTCCAGCGGCTACCTTTGAAGGAAGAATCCGACGGCAGTGGGAGTCTTCGCAGCTTCGTGGGTCTTCTTCGCGTGGGTTTTTTCCAGGAACCGAAAGGAAGGAAACCGAACGAGGGTCCGACGGCCGACTTTAGGGTTGCAACCGATTTAGGGTTGCAGCCGAAAGGGAGGGGGGTCCGGCGGCCGATTAGGGTTTGCAGCCAATTTAGGGTTGCAACCGATTTAGGGTTTTGAAAAAAAAGGAATTAGGGTTTTTTCTTTGAAGCATTTAGGGTTTTCGCTCGATACCATGTAGAAAATAATAAGAGTAGAAATATTTTCTATATATTACAATGAAGGTACAAGGTTTCTTATATAGGAAAACCTATATTTACATACAAGGAAATAAAATCACAGCACTATATTATGGCAAATACAAGGGAATAATATTTATTGACAAATAAGGGAATATCTAATATTTCCTTATTAATAAATAAAGAGAATAACCAACATCAACTAATGAAATTCATGTATGTCTTTTCTTTGATCCAAAATTGTCTTATCTCAACAAAGCAATCTCTCTTTAAATACATACACCAACAAAACTCAAGTCTAGTCCCTTTGTTGTGTTCCAAAATTCCATGATCGTTACAAACTATTTTCCTCCAACATGAAACTTGAGGTCTTCCTTTGATCCAAAGTGCGTTTTGTCCTCATCTTAAGCACATAAACTATAAAACTCAATAAATCCAAATTCATGTCCCTTATCCATTTTGTTAACCAACACAATTCAACTTCTTTCAAATACCAATAGCGAATAATTTTCTACAATCGATAGAATGAATAATTCTTATCCACATCATTGAGAAGAACTCTTTTTCACGAAAGAACAAAGTACAATATCACTCTTTAACCAATGAAACTCATGTCTAGTCTCTATTCTTCGATCAAAAACTCTCTTATCCAAACAAAGCAATCTAATCCCTTTAAAATACATACCAATGAAACTCAAGTCTAGTTTGTTTGCTTTGTTCCAAAATTCCAATATCATATCAAACTATTTTCCTCAACCATAAAACATAAGGTCATCTTTCGAAACAAAGTGTATTTTGTCCTCATCCTAAATACATAAACTATCAAACTCAATAAATCCAAAATGTTGTCCCTTATCCATCTTGTTAACTAACACAATTCAACTTCTTTCTAATACCAATAGCTGATTATTGTCTACAATCTATAGAATAAATAATTCTTATCCACGTTATATTAATAAGCACTCATTTTCAAAATAGATAGAAGTATAACATCACTTCAACCAATGAAATTCATGTCTAGTATGTTTTCGTTGATCCAAAATTCTCTTATCTCAATAAAGCAATCTCCCTTTCAATACATACACCAATGAAACTCAAGTGTAGTTCCTTTGCTTTGTTCCAAAATTCCACTATCGTATCAAACTAGTTTACTCCAACATGAAAAACATGATATCATCCTTCGATCCAAATTGCATTTTGTCCTCATCTTAAACAAATAAACTATAAAACTTAATAAATCCAAAATGTTGTCCCTTATCCATTTTATTGGTCAACACAATTCAACTTATTTATCATACCAATAGCAAATAATTTTCTACAACCTACAGAATGAATAATTCTCATCCACGTCATTGTGACCGTTATTTCGGAAAAGATCGAAGTGTAATATCACTTTTCAACCTATCAAACTCGTGTCTACTCTCTTTTCTTTGATCCAATATTCTCTTATTTCAACAAAGCTATATAACTTTACATACATACCAATGAAACTCAAGTCCAGTACCTTTGTTTTGTTCCAAACTTCCGATATCATACCAAACTATTTTCATCCAAGAGGAAAACTTGAGGTCTTCCTTTGATCCAAGTTTTGTCCTCATCTTAACGACATAAACTATAAGACTCAAGAAATCCAAAACGTTGTCCCTTATCCATCTTGTTAACAAACACAATTCAACTTCTTTCTAATACCAATAGGTAATGATTTTCTACAATCTATAGAATGAATATTTCTTATCCACGACATTAAGAAGAACTCATTTTCAGAATAGATAAAAGTATAATATCACACTTCAGCTAATGAAATTCATGTATGTCTTTTCTTTGATCCAAATCTCTCTTATCTCATCAAAGCAATCACTCTTTAAATACATACACCAACAAAACTAAAGTCTAGTCTCTTTGTTGTGTTCCAAAATTCCATGATCGTGGCAAACAGTTTTCCTCCCACATGAAACTTGAGGTCTTCCTTTGACCCAAAGAGCGTTTTGTCCTCTTCTTAAGCACATAAACTATAAAACTCAATAAATCCAAATTCTTGTCCCTTATCCATTTTGTTAACCAACAGAATTCAAATTCTTTCTAAAACCAATAGTGAATAATTTTCTACAATCGATAGAATGAATAATTCTTAACCACATCATTGAGAAGAACTCTTTTCAGGAAAGAACAAAGTACAATAGCGAACTCTTTTTCAGGAAAGCACAAAGTACAATATAGCTCTTAAACCAATGAAACTCATGTCTAGTCTCTCTCTTCGATAAAAAATTCTCTTATCCAAATAAAGCAATCTAATCCCTTTAAAATGCATACCAATGAAACTCAAATCTAGTTCCTTTGCTTTGTTCCAAAATTCCAATATCGTATCAAACTAGTTTACTCCAACATGAAAAACATGAGCTCTTCCTCCGATCCAAAGTGCATTTTGTCCTCATCTTAAACAAATAAACTATAAAACTTAATAAATCCAAAATGTTGTCCCTTATCCATTTTGTTGGCCAACACAATTCAACTTCTTTATCATACCAATAGCTAATAATTTTCTATAACCTATAGAACAAATAATTTTTATCCATGTTATTGTGACCTTTATTTTGGAAAAGATCGAAGTGTAATATCACCTTTCAATCTATGAAACTCGTGTCTACTCTCTTTTCTTTGATCCAATATTCTCTTATTTCAACAAAGCTATATCACTTTACATACATACCATTGAAACTCAAGTCTAGTACCTTTGTTTTGTTCCAAACTTCCAATATCATACCAAACTGTTTTCATCCAAGAGGAAAACTTGAGGTCTTCCTTTGATCCAAGTTTTGTCCTCATTTTAAGGACATAAACTATAAGACTCAAGAAATCCAAAACGTTGTCCCATATCCATCTTGTTAACAAACACAATTCAACTTCTTTTTAATACCAATGGGTAATGAGTTTCTACAATCTATAGAATGAATATTTTTTATTCACGACATTAAAAAGAACTAATTTTCAGAATAGATAAAAGTATAATATCACACTTCAACTAATGAAATTCATGTATGTCTTTTCTTTGATCCAAATCTCTCTTATCTCATCAAAGCAATCGCTCTTTAAATACATACACCAACAAAACTAAAGTCTAGTCTCTTTGTTGTGTTCCAAAATTCCATGATCGTGGCAAACAGTTTTCCTCCCACATGAAACTTGAGGTCTTCCTTTGATCCAAAGAGCGTTTTGTCCTCTTCTTAAGCACATAAACTATAAAACTCAATAAATCCAAATTCTTGTCCCTTATCTATTTTGTTAACCAAAATAATTCAACTTCTTTCTAATACCAATAGTGAATAATTTTCTACAATCCATAGAATGAATAATTCTTAACCACATCATTGAGAAGAACTATTTTTCAGGAAAGAATAAAGTACAATATTGAACTCTTTTTCAGGAAAGCACAAAGTACAATATAGCTCTTCAACCAATGAAACTCATGTCTAGTCTTTTTCTTCGATAAAAAATTCTCTTATCCAAATAAAGTAATCTAATCCCTTTAAAATGCATACCAATGAAGCTCAAGTCTAGTTCTTTTGCTTTGTTCCAAAATTCCAATATCGTATCAAACTAGTTTACTCCAACATGAAAAACATGAGGTCTTCCTTCGATCCAAAGTGCATTTTGTCCTCAACTTAAACAAATAAACTATAAAACTTAATAAATCCAAAATGTTGTCCATTATCCATTTTGTTGGCCAACACAATTCAACTACTTTATCATACCAATAGCTAATAATTTTCTACAACCTATAGAACAAATAATTCTTATCCATGTTATTGTGAACTTTATTTCGGAAAAGATCGAAGTGTAATATCACCTTTCAACCAATGAAACTCGTGTCTACTCTCTTTTCTTTGATCCAATATTCTCTTATTTCAACAAACCTATATCACTTTAAATACATAACAATGAAACTCAAGTCTAGTATATTTGTTTTGTTCCAAACTTCGAATATCATACCAAACTATTTTCATCCAAGAGGAAAACTTAACGACATAAACTATAAGACTCAAGAAATCCAAAACGTTGTCCCGTATGCATCTTGTTAACCAACACAATTCAACTTCTTTCTAAAACCAATAGCTAATGATTTTCGACAATCTATAGAACGAATATTTCTTATCCACGACATTAAGAAGAACTCATATTCAGAATAGATAAAAGTATAATATCACACTTCAACTAATGAAATTCATGTATGTCTTTTCTTTGATCCAAAATTCTCTTATCTCAACAAAGAAATCTCTCTTTAAATACATACACCAACAAAACTCAAGTCTAGTCCCTTTGTTGTGTTCCAAAATTCAATGATCGTTACAAACTATTTTCGTCCAACATGAAACTTAAGGTCTTCGCTTGATCCAAAATGCATTTTGTCCTCATCTTAAGCACATAAACTATAAAACTCAATAAATCCAAATTCTTGTCCCTTATCCATTTTGTTAACCAACACAAATAAACTTCTTCCTAATACCAATAGCGAATAATTTTCTACAATCGATAGAATGAATAATTCTTATCCACATCATTGAGAAGAACTCTTTTTCTGTAAAGAACAAAGTACAATATCGAACTCTTTTTCACGAAAGAACAAAATACAATATCACTCTTCAACCAATGAAACTCATGTTTAGTCTCTTTTCTTCGATTAAAAATTCTCTTATCCAAACAAAGCAATCTAATCCCTTTAAAATACATAGCAATGAAACTCAAGTCTAGTTTGTTTGCTTTGTTCCAAAATTCCAATATCATATCAAACTATTTTCCTCCAATATAAAACATAAGGTCATCTTTCGAAACAAAGTGTCTTTTGTCCTCATCGTAAATACATATACTATAAAACTCAACAAATCCAAAATGTTGTCCCTTATCCATCTTGTTAAGTAACTCAATTCAACTTCTTTCTAATACAGATAGCTGATTATTGTCTACAATCTATAGAATAAATAATTCTTATCCACATCATATTAATAAGCTGTAATTTTCAAAATAGATTGAAGTATAACATCACTTCAAACAATGAAAATCATGTCTAGTATGTTTTCGTTGATCCAAAATTCTCTTATCTCAATAAAGCAATCTCCCTTTAAATACATACACCAATGAAATTCAAGTCTAGTACCTTTGCTTTATTCCAAAATTCCAATATCGTATCAAACTAGTTTACTCCAACATGAAAAACATGAGCTCTTCCTCCGATCCAAAGTGCATTTTGTCCTCATCATAAACAAATAAACTATAAAACTTAATAAATCCAAAATGTTGTCCCTTATCCATTTTGTTGGCCAACACAATTCAACTTCTTTATCATACCAATAGCTAATAATTTTCTACAACCTATAGAACAAATAATTCTTATCCATGTTATTGTGACCTTTATTTCGGAAAAGATCGAAGTGTAATATCACCTTTCAATCTATGAAACTCGTGTCTACTCTCTTTTCTTTGATCCAATATTCTCTTATTTCAAAAAAGCTATATCACTTTAAATTCATACCATTGAAACTCAAGTCTAGTACCTTTGTTTTGTTCAAAACTTCCAATATCATACCAAACTATTTTCATCCAAGGGAAAACTTGAGGTCTTCCTTTGATCCAAGTTTTGTCCTCATCTTAACGACATAAACTATAAGACTCAAGAAATCCAAACGTTGTCCCTTATCCATCTTGTTAACAAACACAATTCAACTTCTTTCTAATACCAATAGCTAATGATTTTCTATAATCTATAGAATGAATATTTCTTATCCACGACATTAAGAAGAACTCATTTTCAGAATAGATAAAAGTATAATATCTCTTTTCAACTAATGAAATTCTTGTATGTCTTTTCTTTGATTCAAATCTCCCTTATCTCAACAAAGCAATCACTCTTTAAATACATACACCAACAAAACTCAAGTCTAGTCTCTTTGTTGTGTTCCAAAATTCCATGCTCGTTGCAAACTGTTTTCCTCCAACAAGAAACTTAAGGTCTTCCTTTAATCCAAAGTGCGTTTTGTTCTCATCTTAACCACATAAACTATAAAACTCAATAAATCCAAATTATTGTCTCTTATCTATTTTTTTAACCAACATAATTCAACTTCTTTCTAATACCAATAGTGAATAATTTTCTTCAATCGATAGAATGAATAATTCTTATCCATATCATTGAGAAGAACTCTTTTTCAGGAAAGAACCATGTACAATATCACACTTTTTTTTAGGAAAGCACAAAGTACAATATCACGCTTCAACCAATGAATCTCATGTCTAGTCTCTTTTCTTCGATAAAAAATTCTCTTATCCAAATGAAGCAATCTAATCCCTTTAAAATACATACCAATGAAACTCAAGTCTAGTTCCTTTGCTTTGTTCCAAAATTCCAATCTCTCTTTAAATACACACACCAATAAAACTCAATTCTAGTCCCTTTGCTTTGTTTCAAAATTACAATATCATAACAAACTAGTTTATTCCAACATGAAAAACATGAGGTCATCCTTCGATCCAAAGTGCATTTTGTCCTCATCTTAAACAAATAAACTATAAAACTTAATAAATCCAAAATGTTGTCCCTTATCTATTTTGTTGGTCAACACAATTCAACTTCTTTATCATACCAATAGCTAATAATTTTCTACAACCTACAGAATGAATAATTCTCATCCACTTGTGACCGTTATTTCGGAAAAGATCGAGGTGTAATAACACTTTTCAACCTATCAAACTTGTGTTTACTCTCTTTTCTTTGATCCAATATTCTCTTATTTCAACAAAGCTATATAACTTTAAATACATACCAATGAAACTCAAGTCTAGTACCTTTGTTTTCTACCAAACTTCTGATATCATACCAAACTATTTTCATCCAAGAGGAAAACTTGATGTCTTCCTTTGATCCAAGTTTTGTCCTCATCTTAACAACATAAACTATAAGACTCAAGAAATCCAAAACGTTGTCCCTTATCCATCTTGTTAACAAACACAATTCAACTTCTTTCTAATACCACTAGGTAATGATTTTCTACAATCTATAGAATGAATATTTCTTATCCACGACATTAAGAAGAACTCATTTTCAGAATCGATAAAAGTATAATATCACTCTTCAACTAATGAAATTCATGTATGTCTTTCCTTTGATCCAAATCTCTCTTATCTCAACAAAGCAATCACTCTTTAAATACATACACAAACAAAACTCAAGTCTAGTCTCTTTGTTGTGTTCCAAAATTCCATGCTCGTTGCAAACTGTTTTCCTCCAACATGAAACTTGAGGTCTTCCATTGATCCAAAGTGTGTTTTGTCCTCATCTTAACCAAATAAACTATAAAACTCAATAAATCCAAATTCTTGTCTCTTATCTATTTTTTTAACCAAAATAATTCAACTTCTTTCTAATACCAATAGTGAATAATTTTCTACAAACGATAGAATGAATAATTCTTATCCATATCATTGAGAAGAACTCTTTTTCAGGAAAGAACCATGTACAATATCGCACTCTTTTTCAGGAAAGCACAAAGTACAATATCACGCTTCAACCAATGAATCTCATGTCTAGTCTCTTTTCTTCGATAAAAAATTCTCTTATCCAAATGAAGCAATCTAATCCCTTTAAAATACATACCAATGAAACTCAAGTCTAATTCCTTTGCTTTGTTCCAAAATACCAATCTCTCTTTAAATACACACACCAATAAAACTCAATTCTAGTCCCTTTGCTTTGTTCCAAAATTCCAATATCATAACAAACTAGTTTACTCCAACATGAAAAACATGAGGTCATCCTTCGATCCAAAGTGCATTTTGTCCTCATCTTAAACAAATAAACTAGAAAACTTAATAAATCCAAAATGTTGTCCCTTATCCATTTTGTTGGCCAACACAATTCAACTTCTTTATCATACCAATGGCTAATAATTTTCTACAACCTATAGAATGAATAATTCTTATCCATGTTTTTGTGACCTTTATTTCGGAAAATATCGAAGCGTAATATCACGTTTCAATCTATGAAACTCGTGTCTACTCTCTTTTCTTTGATCCAATATTCTCTTCTTTCAACAAACCTATATCACTTTAAATACATACAATTGAAACTCAAGTCTAGTACCTTTGTTTTGTTCCAAACTTCCAATATCATACCAAACTATTTTCATCCAAGAGGAAAACTTGAGGTCTTCCTTTGATGCAAGTTTTGTCCTCATCTTAACGACATAAACTATAAGACTCAAGAAATCCAAAACGTTGTCCCTTATCCATCTTGTTAACAAACACAATTCAACTTCTTTCTAATACCAATAGCTAATGATTTTCTACAATCTATAGAATGAATATTTCTTATCCACGACATTAAGAAGAACTCATTTTCAGAATCGATAAAAGTATAATATCACTCTTCAACTAATGAAATTCATGTATGTCTTTTCTTTGATCCAAATCTCTCTTATCTCAACAAAGCAATCACTATTTAAATACATACACCAACAAAACTCAAGTCTAGTCTCTTTGTTGTGTTCCAAAATTCCATGATCGTTGCAAACAGTTTTCCTCCAACATGAAACTTGAGGTCTTCCCTTGATCCAAAGTGCGTTTTGTCCTCTTCTGAAGCACATAAACTATAAAACTCAATAAATCCAAATTCTTGTCCCATATCCATTTTGTTAACCAACAGAATTCAACTTCTTTCTAATACCAATAGTGAATAATTTTCTACAATCGATAGAATGAATAATTCTTAACCACATCATTGAGAAGAACTCTTTTTCTGGGGAGAACAAAGTACAATATCGAACTCTTTTCAAAAAAGCACAAAGTACAATATAGCTCTTCAACCAATGAAACTCATGTCTAGTCTCTTTTCTTCCATAAAAAATTCTCTTATCCAAATAAAGCAATCTAATCCCTTTAAAATGCATACCAATGAAACTCAAGTCTAGTTCCTTTGCTTTGTTCCAAAATTCCAATATCGTATCAAACTAGTTTACTCCAACATGAAAAACATGAGGTCTTCCTTCGATCCAAAGTGCATTTTGTCCTCATCTTAAACAAATCAACTATAAAACTTAATAAATCCAAAATGTTGTCCCTTATCCATTTTGTTGGCCAACACAATTCAACTTCTTTATCATACCAATGGCTAATAATTTTCTACAACCTATAGAATGAATAATTCTTATCCATGTTTTTGTGACCTTTATTTGGAAAATATCGAAGCGTAATATCACGTTTCAATCTATGAAACTCGTGTCTACTCTCTTTTCTTTGATCCAATATTCTCTTATTTCAACAAACCTATATCACTTTAAATACATACAATTGAAACTCAAGTCTAGCACCTTTGTTTTGTTCTAAACTTCCAATATCATACCAAACTATTTTCATCCAAGAGGAAAACTTGAGGTCTTCCTTTGATCCAAGTTTTGTCCTCATCTTAACGACATAAACTATAAGGCTCAAGAAATCCAAAACGTTGTCCCTTATCCATCTTGTTAACAAACACAATTCAACTTCTTTCTAATACCAATAGCTAATGATTTTCTACAATCTATAGAATGAAGATTTCTTATCCACGACATTAAGAAGAACTCATTTTCAGAATCGATAAAAGTATAATATCACTCTTCAACTAATGAAATTCATGTATGTCTTTTATTTGATACAAATCTCTCTTATCTCAACAAAGCAATCTCTCTTTAAATACATACACCAACAAATCTCAAGTCCAGTCTCTTTGTTGTGTTCCAAAATTCCATGATCGTTGCAAACTGTTTTCCTCAAACATGAAACTTAAGGTATTCCTTTGATCCAAAGTGCGTTTTGTCCTCTTCTTAAGCACATAAACTATAACACTCAATAAATCCAAATTCTTGTCCCTTATCCATTTTGTTAACCAACATAATTCAACTTGTTTCTAATACCAATGGTGAATAATTTTCTACAATCGATAGAATGAATAATTCTTAACCACATCATTGAGAAGAACTCTTTTTCAGGAAAGCACAAAGTACAATATAGCTCTTCACAACCAATGAAACTCATGTCTAGTCTCTTTCTTCGATAAAAAATTCTCTAATCCAAATAAACCAATCTAATCTCGTTAAAATGCATACCAATGAAATTCAAGTCTAGTTCCTTTGCTTTGTTCCAAAATTCCAATATCGTATCAAACTAGTTTACTCCAACATGAAAAACATGAGGTCTTCCTTCGTTCCAAAGTGCATTTTGTCCTCATCTTAAACAAATAAACTATAAAACTTAATAAATCCAAAATGTTGTCCCTTATCCATTTTGTTGGCCAACACAATTCAACTTCTTTATCATACCAATGGCTAATAATTTTCTACAACCTATAGAATGAATAATTCTTATCCATGTTATTGTGACCTTTATTTCGAAAAATATCGAAGCGTAATATCACGTTTCAATCTATGAAACTCGTGTCTTCTCTCTTTTCTTTGATCCAATATTCTCTTATTTCAACAAAGCTATATCACTTTAAATACATACAATTGAAACTCAAGTCTAGTACCTTTGTTTTGTTCCAAACTTCCAATATCATACCAAACTATTTTCATCCAAGAGGAAAACTCGAGGTCTTCCTTTGATCCAAGTTTTGTCCTCATCATAACGACATAACTATAAGACTCAAGAAATCCAAAACGCTGTCCCTTATCCATCTTGTTAACAAACACAATTCAACTTCTTTCTAATACCAATAGCTAACGATTTTCTAAAATTTATAGAATGAATATTTCTTATCCACGACATTAAAAAGAACTCATTTTCAGAATCGATAAAAGTATAATATCACTCTTCAACTAATGAAATTCATGTATGTCTTTTATTTGATCCAAATCTCTCTTATCTCAACAAAGCAATCACTCTTTAAATGTATACACCAACAAAACTCAAGTCTAGTCTCTTTGTTGTGTTCCAAAATTCCATGATCGTTGCAAACAGTTTTCCTCCAACATGAAACTTGAGGTCTTCCCTCGATCCAAAGTGCGGTTTGTCCTCTTCTGAAGCACATAAACTATAAAACTCAATAAATCCAAATTCTTGTCCCTTATCAATTTTGTTAACCAGCAGAATTCTATTTCTTTCTAATACCAATAGTGAATAATTTTCTACAATCGATAGAATGAATAATTCTTAACCACATCATTGAGAAGAACTCTTTTTTCTGGAGAGAACAAAGTACAATATCGAACTCTTTTTCAGGAAAGCACAAAGTACAATATAGCTCTTCAACCAATGAAACTCATGTCTAGTCTCTTTCTTCGATAAAAAATTCTCTTATCCAAATAAAGTAATCTAATCCCTTTAAAATGCATACCAATGAAACTCAAGTCTAGTTCCTTTGCTTTGTTCCAAAATTCCAATATCGTATCAAACTAGTTTACTCCAACATAAAAAACATGAGGTCTTCCTTCGATCCAAAGTGCATTTTGTCCTCATCTTAAACAAATAAACTATAAAACTTAATAAATCCAAAATGTTGTCCCTTATCCATTTTGTTGGCCAACACAATTCAACTTCTTTATCATACCAATGGCTAATAATTTTTTACAACCTATAGAATGAATAATTCTAATCCATGTTTTTGTGACCTTTATTTCGGAAAATATCGAAGCGTAATATCACGTTTCAATCTATGAAACTCGTGTCTACTCTCTTTTCTTTGATCCAATATTCTCTTATTTCAACAAACCTATATCACTTTAAATACATACAATTGAAACTCAAGTCTAGCACCTTTGTTTTGTTCTAAACTTCCAATATCATACCAAACTATTTTCATCCAAGAGGAAAACTTGAGGTCTTCCTTTGATCCAAGTTTTGTCCTCATCTTAACGACATAATCTATAAGACTCAAGAAATCCAAAACGCTATCCCTTATCCATCTTGTTAACAAACACAATTCAACTTCTTTCTAATACCAATAGCTAATGATTTTCTACAATCTATAGAATGAATATTTCTTATCCACGACATTAAGAAGAACTCATTTTCAGAATCGATAAAAGTATAGTATCACTCTTCAACTAATGAAATTCATGTATGTCTTTTCTTTGATCCAAATCTCTCTTATCTCAACAAAGTAACCACTCTTTAAATACATACACCAAAAAAACTCAAGTCTAGTATCTTTGTTGTGTTCCAAAATTCCATGATCGTTGCAAACAGTTTTCCTCCAACATGAAACTTGAGGTCTTCCCTTGATCCAAAGTGCGTTTTGTCCTCTTCTAAAGCACATAAACTATAAAACTCAATAAATCCAAATTCTTGTCCCTTATCCATTTTGTTAACCAACAGAATTTTACTTCTTTCTAATACCAATAGTGAATAATTTTCTACCATCGATAGAATGAATAATTCTTAACCACATCATTGAGAACAACTCTTTTTCTGGAGAGAACAAAGTACAATATCGAAATCTTTTTCAGGAAAGCACAAAGTACAATATAGCTCTTCACAACCAATGAAACTCATGTCTAGTCTCTTTCTTCGATAAAAAATTCTCTTATCCAAATAAAGCAATCTAATCCCTATAAAATGCATACCAATGAAACTCAAGTATAGTTCCTTTGCTTTGTTCCAAAATTCCACTATTGTATCAAACTAGTTTACTCCAACATGGTTAACCATGAGGTCTTCCTTCGATCCAAAGTGCATTTTGTCCTCATCTTAAACAAATAAACTATAAAACTTAATAAATCCAAAATGTTGTCCCTAGTCCATTTTGTTGGCCAACACAATTCAACTTCTTTATCATACCAATAGCTAATAATTTTCTACAACCTATAGAATGAAGAATTCTTATCCATGTTATTATGACCTTTATTTCGGAAAATATCGAAGCGTAATATCACGTTTCAATCTATGAAACTCGTGTCTACTCTCTTTTCTTTGATCCAATATTCTCTTATTTCAACAAACCTATATCACTTTAAATACAAACAATTGAAACTCAAGTCTAGTACCTTTGTTTTGTTCCAAACTTCCAATATCATACCAAACTATTTTCATCCAAGAGGAAAACTTGAGGTCTTCCTTTGATCCAAGTTTTCTCCTCATCTTAATGACATAAACTATAAGACTCAAGAAATCCAAAACGCTGTCCCTTATCCATCTTGTTAACAAACACAATTCAACTTCTTTCTAATACCAATAGCTAATGATTTTCTACAATCTATAGAATGAATATTTCTTATCCACGACATTAAGAAGAACTCATTTTCAGAATCGATAAAAGTATAATATCACTCTTCAACTAATGAAATTCATGTATGTCTTTTCTTTGATCCAAATCTCTCTTATCTCAACAAAGCAATCACTCTTTAAATACATACACCAACAAAACTCAAGTCTAGTCTCTTTGTTGTGTTCTAAAATTCCATGATCGTTGCAAACAGTTTTCCTCCAACGTGAAACTTGAGGTCTTCCCTTGATCCAAAGTGCGTTTTGTCCTCTTCTGAAGCACATAAACTATAAAACTCAATAAATCCAAATTCTTGTCCCTTATCCATTTTGTTAACCAACAGAATTCAACTTCTTTCTAATACCAATAGTGAATAATTTTGTACAATCGATAGAATGAATAATTCTTAACCACATCATTGAGAAGAACTCTTTTTCTGGGGAGAACAAAGTACAATATCGAACTCTTTTTCAAAAAAGCACAAAGTACAATATAGTTCTTCAACCAATGAAACTCATGTCTAGTCTCTTTCTTCGATAAAAAATTCTCTTATCCAAATAAAGCAATCTAATCCCTTTAAAATGCATACCAATGAAACTCAAGTCTAGTTCTGTTGCTTTGTTCCAAAATTCCAATATCGTATCAAACTAGTTTACTCCAACATGAAAAACATGAGGTCTTCCTTCGATCCAAAGTGCATTTTGTCCTCATCTTAAACAAATAAACTATAAAACTTAATAAATCCAAAATGTTGTCCCTTATCCATTTTGTTGGCCAACACAATTCAACTTCTTTATCATACCAATGGCTAATAATTTTCTACAACCTATAGAATGAATAATTCTTATCCATGTTTTTGTGACCTTTATTTCGGAAAATATCGAAACAAAGCAATCAAACCCCTTTAAATACATACCTATGAAACTCAAGTCTAGTTCCTATGCCTTGTTCCAAAATTCCAATATCATATCAAACTATTTTTCTCCAACATAAAACATAAGGTCATCTTTTGAAACGAAGTGTGTTTTGTCCTCATCTTAAACACATAAACTATAAAACTTAATAAATCCAAAATGTTGTCCCTTATCTAGTTAACCAACATAATTAAACTTCATTCTAATCCCAATAGCTAATGATTTTCTACAATCTATAGAACGAATAATTCTTATCCTCGTCATTAAGAAAAACTCTTTTTCAGAATAGATCGAAGTATAATATTCCCCTCCAACCAATGTAATCCATGTCTAGTCTCTTTTCTTCGATCCAAAATTCACTTATCCAAACAAAGCAATCTAATCCCACATACCAATGAAACTCAAGTCTAGTTCCTTTGCTTTGTTCCAAAATTCCAATATCATATCAAACTATTTTCCTCTAACATAAAACATAAGGTCATCTTTTGAAACGAAGTGTGTTTTGTCCTCATCTTAAACACAAACTATAGAACTCAATAAATCCAAAATGTTGACCCTTATCAATCTTGTTAACTAACACAATTCAACATCTTTCTAATACCAATAGTTAATTATTTTCTACAATCTATAGAATAAATAATTCTTATCCACGTCATATTAATAAGCACTCTTTTTTAAAATAGATCGAAGTATAACATCACTTCAACCAATTAAACTCATGTCTAGTTTGTTTTCGCTGATCCAAAATTCTCTTATCTCAATAAAGAAATCTCCCTTTAAATACATACACCAACGAAACTCAAGTCTAGTCCATTTGCTTTGTTTCAAAATTCCAATATCATAACAAACTAGTTCTCTCCAACATGAAACTTGAGGTCTTCCTTCGATCCAAAGTGCACTTTGTCCTCATCTTAAACAAATAAACTATAAAACTTAATAAATCCAAAAGGTTGTCTCTTATCCATTTTGTTGACCAACACAATTCAACTTTTTTATCAAACCAATAGCTAATAATTTTCTACAACCTATAGAATGAATAATTTTGATCCACGTTATTGTGACCTTTATTTCGGAAAAGATCAAAGTATAATATCACCTTTCAACCAATAAAATTCATGTCTAGTCTCTTTTCTTTGATCCAATATTCTCGTATTTCAACAAAGCTATATCACTTTAAATACATACCAATGAAACTCAAGTGAAGTACAATCTTCCAATATCATACCAAACTATTTCCTTTGAAGAGGAAAACTTGAGGTCTTCCTTTGATCCACGTTTTGTCCTCATCTTAACCACATAAACTATAAGACTCAAGAAATCCAAAACGTTGTCCCTTATCCATCTTGTTAACCAACACAATTCACAACTTTTTTCTCATACCAATAGCTAATGATTTTCTACAATCTATAGAATGAATATTTCTTATCCACGACATTAAGAAGAACTCATTTTCAGAATAGATAAAAGTATAATATCACTCTTCAACTAATGAAATTCATGTATGTCTTTTCTTTGATCCAAAATTCTCTTATCTCAACAAAGCAATCTCTGTTTAAATACATACACCAACAAAACTCAAGTCTAGTCCCTTTGTTGTGTTCCAAAATTCCATGATCGTTACAAACTATTTTCCTCCAACATGAAACTTGAGGTCTTCATATGATCCAAAGTGTGTTTTGTCCTCATCTTAAGCACATCAACTATAAAACTCAATAAATCCAAATTTTTGTCCCTTATCTATTTAGTTAACCAACACAATCAACCATTCTAATACCAATAGCGAATAATTTTCTACAATCGATAGAATGAATAATTCTTATCCACATAATTGATAAGAACTCTTTTTCAGGAAAGAACAAAGTATAATATCACTCTTCAACCAATGAAACTCATGTCTAGCCATTTTTCTTTGATCCAAAATTCTCGTATCTCAACAAACCAATCTCCATTTAAATACATACCAATGAAACTCGTCTAGTACCTTTGTTTTGTTCCAATCTTCAAATATCATACCAAACTATTTTCATCCAAGAGGAAAACTTGAGGTCTTCCTTTGATCCAAGTTTTGTCCTCATCTTAACCACATAAACTATAAAAGACTCAAGAAATCCAAAATATTGTCCCTTATCCATCTTGTTAGCCAACACAATTCAACTTCTTTCTAATACCAATAGCTAATGATTTTCTACAATCTATAGAATGATTATTTCTTATCCACGACATTAAGAAGAACTCATTTTCAGAATAGATAAAAGTATAATATCACTCTTCAACTTTGGTCTAAAGTGTGTTTTGTCCTCATCTTAAAGACATAAACAATAAAACTCAATGAATCCAAAATGTTGTCCGTTATCCATTTTGTTAACCAACACAATTCAACTTCTTTCTAATACCAATAGCTAATAATTTGTACAATCTATAAAATGAATAAGTCTTACCCACGTCATTGAGAACTTTTTAAAGAAAAGATCGAAGTGCAATATCACTCTTCAACCAATGAAACTCATGTCTAGTCTCTTTTCTTTGATCCAAAATTCTCTTATTTCAACAAAGCAATCTCGCTTTAAATACATAGCAATGAAACTCAAGTCTAGTGCCTTTGTTTTGTTCCAAAATTCCTATATCATATCAATCTATTTTCCTCCAACGTGAAACTTGAGGTCTTCCTTTGATCCATGTTTTGTCCTCATCTTACACACATAAACTATAAAACTCAATAAATCCAAAATGTTGTCCTTTATCTATCTTGTTAACCAACACAATTAAACTTCTTTCTAATACCAATAACTAATTATTTTCTACAATCTATAGATTGAATAATTCTTATCCACGTCATTAAGAAGCACTCTTTTTCATAATGGATCGAAGTATAATATCACTCTTCAACCAATGAAACTCATGTCTAGTCTCTTTTCTTTGATCCAAAATTCTCTGAGCTCAAACAAAGCAATCTCCCTTTAAATACATACACCAATGAAACTCAAGTCTAGTCCCTTTGTTGTGTTCCAAAATTCCAATATCATGACAAACTATTTTCCTCTAATATGAAACTTGAGGTCTTCCTTTGATCCAAAGTGTGTTTTGTCCTCATCTAAACACATAAACTATAAAACTCAATAAATCCAAAGTTGTCGCTTATCCATTTTGTTGACCAACACAATTCAACTTCTTTCTAATACCAATTGCTAATAATTTTAAATAACCTATAGAATGAATAATTCTAATCCATGTTATTGAGAACTTTATTTCAGAAAAGATCGAAGTATAATATTACATTTCAACCAATGAAACTCATGTCTAGTCTTTCTTTTTAATCCAAAATTCTCTTATTTCAACAAAGCTATATCACTTTAAATACATACGAATGAAACAAGTCTAGTACCTTTGTTTTGTTCCAAAATTCCACTATCATAACAAACTATTTTTGTCCAACTTGAAACTTGAGGTCTTCCTTTGATCCAAAGTGTGTTTTGTCCTCATCTTAAACACAAAAACTATAAAACTCAATAAATCCAAAATGTTGTCTCTTATCGATCTTGTTAGCCAACTCAATTCAACTTCTTTCTAATACCAATAGCTAGTGATTTTCTACAATCTATAGAATGAATAATTCTTATCCTCGTCATTAAGAAGAACTCTTTTTCAGAATATATTAAAGTATAATATCACTCATCTACCAATGAAACTGATGTCTAGTCTCTTTTCTTTGATCCAAAATTCTCTTATCTCAACAAAGCAATCTCCCTTTAAGTACATACATCAATGAAACTCAAGTCTAGTCCCTTTGTTGTATTCCAAAATTCTAATATCATAACAAACTATTTTCCTTCAACATGAACTTGAGGTCTTCCTTTGATCCAAAATGTGTTTTGTCCTCATTTTAAACACACAAACTATAAAACTCAATAAATTCAAAATGTTAGCCCTTACCCATTTTGTAAACCAACATAATTCAAGTTCTTTCTAATGCCAATGGCTAATAATTTTCTATAATCTATATAATGAATAATTCTTTTCCACGTCATTAAGAACTCTTTTTCTAAAAATATCAAAGTATAATATCACCCTTCAACCGATGAACCTCATGTCTAGTCTCTTTTCTTTGATCCAAAATTCTTCTATCTCAACAAAGCAATCTCGCTTTAAATACATACCAATGAAACTCAAGTCTAGTGTCTTTGCTTTGTTCCAAAATTTCAATATCATATCAAACTATTTTCCTCCAACATAAAACATAAGATCTTCCTTTGATCCAAAGTGTGTTTTGTCCTCATCTTAAATACATAAACAATAAAACTCGATAAATCCAAAATGTTGTACCTTATCGAACTTATGAACCAACGTAATTCAACTTCTTCATAAATAAACCATAACTCCTTTTTCTCTGTAAGGAACCTAGAACTCTTCAGATTGTTTGTTATAAGATTTTTTTATGAAACACCAAGTTTTCATTAAGAAAGAATGAAAGAATTGTTAAAAGATTAAGTTTACACCATAACTCATAAGCTTAAACTTTTGAGTTGATTAGTGATTTATAACATGGTATCAGAGTAGGAGGTCTTGTGTTCAAACTCCTGTTATATTATGTCTTCCGAATTGATATTGATTTCTACTTGTTGCCTACTATAAATTTTCAAGTCCTCAATTGGGAGGAGTGTTAAAGTATGGATATAAGATGAAGTTTATTGATAATTTAATAGAGATGTCTTTGCATTTCATTTCCTAGATAAAAAACTTCTGAATCCTAAAACAATATTATTTTTAGCTCTAAATACAGAAGCATGTATCTCTAGATATTTAAACAAAATATTGAAATATTTATGAAGACTATGGTATAGGGAAACTCACCTCGCTAGGACTACAACTTCCGCAAAGAGACTTGATGAAAAAAAAATATACTCAAAGGAAAAAGGTGTATACCACTCAAGATATCTGGCCAAAACATTGGATAACCAACCGTTGCAGCAGTTCTCCAATCACTCTAATCAGGATATCAAGACAATACAACCCTAGAAAATCATGGACAAAAAAAAAACAACTTTAGGAATTTCCAAGAAACTATAGGAGTTTATGCAACTGCCGAGTGGAAGCCCTACACTTACAATGTTATGGCTGGAGACTACAGGGGATGATTGGCATGACTTTCTTTTCATGCAAATAATACATTCCCCTGGACAGAATTTAAGCCAACAAACACATAATGATGACCATTTTCACTCTAAAAAGGGAAACATAACAAAGAATTGCAAATAGACATTCTATCCAAAAACTTTAAGGAACAACTTACGATGAAATGCACTTCAAACAGAGATGAAAACCTTGCAGTATCACGGGCAAATTTCACAGCTACAATTGGTCTTGATGCTCCTTTTCTCTGTAAGGGGAAAGAATGGACATTGGTTTCAACTAAAGTTTCTCAACTAAGACTCACTACTAGAGATATTTATTTTTAGAAAACTACTATCAGAGGTTTAAAATGAATTGAATGAATGGAGAAATACCTTTGGCATATATTTAGTAACAATCATCATCGAACTACTTTGAATCACAACACCAAGGATTGAATGACCTTAGGATGGCAAATCTTCTCAAGTAATGCAAGCTCATCAATAGAAAGTTCCTGAACCCCCCATAGGAAAAGTTATGGCAGATTGAAGTCAAGAGATGAATGGTTTCGATTGCAATTGAAAGATAGTTTTGTTTAGAACTTAAGTCACTTACTCTTTGTTCTCCTCTAAAAATCACATCCTTGGGAAGCTTTTTCACAACAACTTGGATTCCACACCATGATGCTACGTGTAAAGAGGTTTCCTAGATGGAATTATAGATTAAGAACTGTAAAACCAAGTGTCATAAGAAAATAAGAAAACCATAAGACTAAAAAGTGCTTCTATTCCAGCATTATGAACAAAACAGAATATAACAAAGTCCATGATTGGTGAATATAACAATTTGATAACTTCATAATCATGGTTTTACTAAAATATAGCATCTGCAAGAGGTTGCTATACCAAACTCATATTATTCCTAAGACATTAGTCCACACACAAAGCAAATATTTACTAACTAATAAAAGAACGTAATGCAGGGCCTGAAAGAGTTATAATCTAAACAGATACATAATGCAACACAAGGACGTAATGCAGGAAAAGTATTATTCCATTCATATAGGCATTACCCATCGGGACATGTCTCTGGATTGAAGAAACATAAAGCATTCAGAAAGAATTTAGACAAAAACTTCACACACAACAAGGAATTGAATATAATCGATGATGCTGACCTTCAGGACAAGGCTTCTCACGTCAGATTGATACTCTTTCCACAATTTACGCACCACCGAACAACTTGTGATTCTCTTCCCGCAATTTCTTCGACATGACATTTTATAACACGTGCAAAATTTTCTGTCCTCTTGAAACTTTTTAAATGGATGATCAAGTGAGAAGGCTGGCTGTTAGCTACTTTTGCCAACTCCAGTGCCATGAGCTCCTCCCCATGGAACATCCCACAGAATCTTGCAAGCTTTCTAATCCAATTTTCCTGGATCTGAGCACTAAATATAGGAAGGGAAAATATCAAGAATGGAAGAGATTCTATCACAACCAACAAAGGCAACACAAAACAGGTAACATTGGCAAACCTGAAGCAGCATGACTCTCTCTTGTTGGTCACCAAAATAATTCTCTGGTAAGGTACAATAAAGTGTTCTTCATAATAATCAGAAAAATGCAAACTTTGATGTCTCCTTGAAGATTTAAGTATAGCCAAAATGTGTAATTCCTTCTACGAGATGAAGAACCATCTATAACCCAAAGAAAGAAAAAGGAAAAGATCGCCACTGTTAAAACGAGGGATTGAAATAAGGTTGATAAATACAATTCACACTATTCATCGTTAACCTTTCAAGATGTGCTTTCTCATTCCACTTGGTAAAGATAATACATTAAGAGCATGGAAAATAACTAAATTCTTTGAAATCAGAGAGATCATCATGAATCATGCAACAAGAAGCAAGAACTAACGAAACAATAGCAACTCTTAGTTTAGGCAGCTTTTTGGACACAGTTTAATCTTCAGGCTCTTACAATATCTTAGAAGTTTAGGTCCCGTTTGATAACCATTTAGTTTTTGTTTTTTGGTTTTTGAAAATTAAGCCTATAAATACTACTTTCACCGATAGATTTCCTTGTTTTGTTATCTACTTTTTTGACACAATTTAGTCTTCAGGTTATCCTAGAAGTTTTAGAAACTTGACTTAAATTTTGGATGAGCTTGGCGAAGGTTGTCCGAATAAAAGATAGGTTCGGCCCCACCTAGCCTATCCCAAGCAGCTGGAGTCCACATTGTACACCAACTTGTTCAGGGCAGAAAGTTTGGGGAGATTTACGCAAGACACCCTTCCATAGCTCTGTCACTAATGATTGTGCAGGACAGAACTAATACAACATGACATTTTTTGGGCTCTTTCAATAAAGACCTATTAAATGCAAGTTGCAAAATTAAGATACCTGCTTTGACCGTAATTGCAAAAACGTTGAAAGTTCAGCAAACCCTTTGCTAAGTGAAGCCAATGTTGAGATTGTCATGCCAAGTACATCTAAAGAAAATATTAGGTGTGAAGGATTGTGTATAAAGTCCCTCCAGTACATCTAAAGAAAATATTAGCTTTACTTCAGAAATATCTATTAGGCTTTACTTCAAAAGATTTGCAGCATTTCTGATCAGACATTGGAAGTTGGAAAGGACTCTCAGGCGAAGAGGGTTAGTGAGAAGAATGAAGAACCAAGGTCGTTGGTGCACTACAAATCATCCGTTGGAAATCTCTGCCAGTGGGGATTTTTGACTGAATGAGAGACGACGGTTGAAGAGAAGGAAGGTCAAGGTCAATTATATAATAATAATTAATGTTAAAGAGCCAATTAAACCTACTCTAAGATTTACAGTGTTTGAACAGGCCCATGTTATATTTTACATGTGAAATGCCGAATCTTCATTACCCTCAAATCTCAAATATCACTTAGTGCAGACATTGCTTTTTTTATCGTCAAAAGATATTGAAGTAGTTATCTTTTTATTAATTCAAGAATTTATGCCTAGATGAGTTTTTTTAATTAATATTTTTGTTCTGAAACCAATTCATTCCAAATTAAGTCTCTTTGCAGCTGAACGGAAAAGCTAAATAGGTGGCAAAGAGACCTGGTAGACACTACCAAAACATGTTCGGATTACTTTTAACTTTGAAGTGTTCCCAAATCCAACACTCAAATTGATGCTACAAAGGGAAATAATCTACACCACTTCACAGACTTCAACCAAAACACTAATTAATTTCAGTGTCAAGAAAAAGAAACACTAATAATTTCGGTCTTAAGACAAACCATTGGCATTGGACATAAAAATCTTGTTGATAAATTACAAATCAAATCACTATCTGCTTCAGTTTCACTGTAGGAGGTGTCTTTTCCACAACTCTTTCTACTCTCTTTCCCCTTGGACAGTTGCTGTAGTTTCTCCTTCAAATTTTTCTAGGAATATTTTGCACTGCAGGTTCGAAAACGACACATCAGCATGGGCATAAAAATAAAAAGATTTAAAAACTACTTTAAATCTCCTTCAGTTTCACTCTAGGAATATTTTGCACTGCAGGTTCGAAAACAACACATCAGCATGGGCATAAAAATAAAAAAATTTAAAAACTACTTTACGGGAGAGGATTAAATGAATTGAATGGGGGAGAAATACTTTTGGCATTTTCAATAGCAATCACCCTCAAACTACTTTGAGTCATTGCACCAAGAAATTGAACAACCATAAGATGCCAAATCTTTTCAAGTAATGCAAGCTCACACAAGAATTCCTGAACCCCATGCAAAAAGGTAGAAGTTAAGTCACTCACACTTTATCATCGTCTTCCTAAACGTAATGTATGCAGAATTGGATCCTAAGGGGCAAAGAGATGCAGAAAAATCCATAGTGCTGCCATTTTAATAATTCAAAACTCGCGCATCCAGTATGTACACAATTTGAAGGCGCCTCTTGAAGCTTCAAAAAGAAAGAGAATCTAGCTTCAGTTTTTTGTTTTCAAAAGTATTTTTGAAATAATAATAATCAACAAATTCATAATGATATTGGAAAGAAAGAAAATAAGTAATAGGTAAGAATAATAAAAGAACAAGGTCTCTAATTTTTTGTTTTATTTCCTAATTATGTTTACATAACAAGTTAATTTATATTGCATTTACAAAATCAATTATTCAAAAAGTTCACGAATATTAAAAAGATTCACATAAAAAATTAATTTAATTTAATTTAATTTTTTTTATAAAAAAAAAAACCCTCGTTGGCTATCAAAACAAAAGGACTTGAAGAGAAATATTATGGGACTCGAGGACTTTATCTCAAAAACAGGAAATTGACGGTAGGAATAACAACAATGCTCAATAAAATAATGAGAAGGACAAACACAAACCAATTGCATACCTATGGATCACATTTAAACACAAACCACACCAGCAAGGAAGTTTACTGAATTAAGTATCATGATAAATATCCGAGGGAAGTAAAACATGCATTCAAATTCTGCAGAAAGCAAAAGGATGAAGGTCAAAAAGGGGAGCACAATTATTGAATCTGATACAGAGTGAAATAATCAAAGAACAATTTGTACTTTTTAAATAACCAGATGCAAATTCACTCTGATTAAAATTCTGAGCTTACAAAGGCAGCCCCTTCAGACTTCCGTCACTCGCCAACAAAGTTAGCAAGCTTCTTAGAATAATCTTCTCCAGCCCCACTGCCAAAAGAAGTAAATCACAGTCCAAGTTCAGTACGAAAAATAAGACTAAGATAGTATTGCAAAATCAAAGATTGCTGCATCTGAATAATGATTCAAAATAAAAGGCTATTACAATGAATGCAGCTCGCCTAACCATATTTAAACTCAATAATTATGAAAAGTACCAAGACTATTGTCAAATGTCCATCTCCATCCTCCTTCGATCCAAAAGCATGATTGGCAAATAGCTTCAACCGCTGCTAGCACTGAATTTTACAACCAACAGATGAGAAAAAACAGAAGATAAATAATATGACTTGCGATAATGAGAGATGAAAAGGCAAATGCAAACTTTTGAATTGGTATCCCATTCGACTTTGATTCAACCATTTTGGAACCTACTATATACACCTTGGATGGATTCATAGACAATGACTATCATATCTTAAGCCCCTAAAAAAATAAACGTGATATAAGATACTCTCATCAATACATGAAGTGTAAAAAGACACAAAAACAATAAATTCCATATCCATGATTTTAGATAGCAATTTCATATCTCTAATAACATTATGGTCTAGTGCATCTGGCCAACTAGCTAAGAAACAAGTTTTTCCCTAATGACATTAGGGTGGACAAATAATAAATAAACTAGCAAAAGTTATAAGAAATTCTTAAGGTCATGTTCTTTTAAAAGATTAAACTTCTCAAGTTGCTTATTGCTTCTAATACTTAAAGCGCTTTGAAGACATATTCTATTCCTGCCTTTCCAACTATTTCATCTGCTTATACATTTTCAAATATAATACATTTAAAATCAAGCTATATGTGAAGATTAGTTAACGATTCTATATGAGTGGCAAATCAGTCACAAAAGAAAAATAGATGAAGACAGTAACAAAATAAAGCTTCTGTTTTCTACTATTTTTTCTTTTCTAGAGAACTGTTTTTTTATTAAAAAAAAAAAAGGTATCCTTGTCAAGTTTTTACATCAACAAATTTTAATTATTTTTTTAAATGACTTCCAAACAAAACTTTAAGCTGCAATTGTGAATCCATATAGGAATTATGAAAAAACAAAACTGATCTAGTAGCAATTAATGTCCAAATTTTTTCATGGAACATACGCCTATAACAGAATTGAAATTGAATTATTTACAAGCAAGAAAATACCTTTACAACAATTGATCTCCAAGAATACCACTCTCCTTGGATGATGAAGGCTTAGCATTGAAATGGACCCCAGAACCAATTGATGATCCAGGAGGCTCTGTCAGAATAGCTGCATACAAAACACTTGAATTAGAAGCAGCTGGGCCACAGAAAGTATGAATAAAATAAATATTCCTTCCAGTTCTAGCAATACTACTAAAGCTCTACTTCGAATACTTCTATAAATCATTTTAATTTGATTACTTCTCTCTTTATTTTAGATGTAGATATCATAAACTAATGCAAATAAATAAATAAATGTGTTTGACCTCGATGTTAAAAATAATGATCTTGTCATATTGGATTCATATCTTGTTCGTGTTTTGTGTATGCTCATGTATCTTAGATCAAATATAATATTAAATGAATACAGTGGCATTTAAATCAAGAACAGAATTTTATATTTGCTAAAATAAAATTAGTCATCAATCAGAGACTTGGGTTGCAAGAGATGTTCCGTACATCAATGTTAGTTGACGGATACGATAAGCGATTTCTTTAGATTATATAGTATTACAATGTTCAGGTATGTTGTTTTTATCAAGGCTTGACAATTGGTAGTAAAAAAATACTAGAAAATAAAAGATCGTAATTATAGAATAACATTCAACGGAACATCATATATTGTAAAAATACCTCAAGTGTCGAGATGATCGCAGAGCAGTGATCGAGTTAGGGTCAGGGTTTTCGCCCCATTTGCAGCCCGAACTGGAAGAATCCGCTGCGAAGTAACAAAATACTACAAAATAAAAGATCGTTATTTTAGAATTGACATTCAATGGAACACCGTTTAATGCAACACCGTATTCTTTAAAATACATCAGCGTACCAGTCGTCAGCACTGAAGCGAAGTTAGGGTTAGGGTTAGGGTTAGGGTTTTCTCGTTTCGGTTCAAAATGGGTCGATGAAACCTTTACACCGCGCCAAGAAACCACCATTGCAATGTGCAGAAGAAACCTTTAAATTCAAGTCGTTTGCGGTTAGATCTGCGTCGAAGAAATCTTTGAAGCATTCAACTGTCAACATTATCGCAGTGATCGAATTAGGGTTAGGGTTTTCGCCCCATTTGCAGTTCAAACTGGAAGAACCCGTGGCCAAATAAAAAAGTACTAAAAATCAGAAGATCGTTATTGTAGGATAACATTCAATGGAACATCGTATATTGTTAAAATACTTCAGCGTACCAGTCGTCGGCACTGAATCGACGTTAGGGTTAGGGTTTTCTCATTTCGCTCCATTTGCGGTTCAATATGCGTCTAGGAAACCTTTGCACCACACCGCAGAAAGCTTTGCGCACTGCGAAAGAAACCAAAAACCACCATTGCACTGTGCGGATGAAACCCTTGAATTCAAGTCGTTTGCGGTTAGAACTGCGTCGAAGAAATCCTTGAAGAATTCAAGTGTCGGCATCATCGCAGAGCATCGATCGGATTACGAAAGTTTCGTTTTCGCCAAAATTGACTGAAATGATAGTTTCAAAATATATAGGCGGAGGGCTACGAATTTATGCAACTTATACGCGTATACTACCTGCGTGATTTATACGCGTATTGATTTTAATTTTTTAAGCGAATGTTTAGGGTTTAATAATAATTATTTATTTTTCATATTCCTTTCCAAAAAATAATATGTTTGATATTTTTATTATTATTAAGAGTGAAAACAAATATTTATTCCACTCAACAAAAACAAATATTTAATTTTAAAAATATTTTATCTATTGTAAATATTACACATAATAGATCGCCATGCGAATGCGCCTCTTCAATACTAAATGCAATCAAATGGCAGTTCTCTCCACCATGTAGTGTCTCCATGTGCACACATCGCTACCAACGCTTGGTGTCAATTATCTTAACTCACCCTTGCCTAATTGCCTATAAATAGTTGTTGTAATAGTTTTTGTAAGATACATCTATTGGTTAAATTTCCTCTCCAATTCAATTCATTCTCCCCCACTTTCTCTAATATATATTGTTATTTTATCTTTCCAACAAAAGTCACTATCTCATATTTATATTTTTATATATATTTTAATTTCAAGCACTTACATTATTATCATTATTAATATTTTATACATATTAATATTAAATTCCTATTTCTTCTTCTTCTTATTATTATTATTATTATATTATTCTTATATTATTATTAATATTATTATATTAGTATTTAAATATTGGTAAAATTATACCCGATTTCCATCCTATTTTCACAACACGTTATCAAGACGAAGTTCTGTAGGTTTTCCCATCAAGGTAGGTTCTAAGGTAAGCCATTTTTTTAATAATAAAATGTTATTTTGCATGTTTGATTGATTTACTAATGTAAATGCAATTTCTTTTTATATAGTATTACTTATGGCAAATCTTGCAAAATTAGAATTTGCGACGCGGATATTAATGGAAATAACTACTTGTCATGGTCCTCGACGATCTTTGAGATCCATTTTAGACTCATGAATCTTGGAGAAACAATTAAAGAAGGAAATGATGCATCAAATCAAGAAAAAGCCAAAGTTTATGATCTTCCTTCGCCATCATCTTCACGAGGATTGAAAATGGAGTATCTTACAATAAAAGATCCCTACATTCTATGGCACGGTTTGAAAGAAAATACGATCATCAAAAACGATTATTATTCCAAAAGATCGTTATGATTGGATGCACCGAGGTTGCAGGACTTCAAATCGATGAAGTGAATATAATTCGCACACTATTCGTAATTAGTTCAAAATTAAAATTATGCGGAGAAAGGATTATCGATGTTGATACGTTAGAAGACATTCTCCACTTTTTTCATGTCTCGAATATGCTCTGCAGCAAATAATATCGAGAGAAAGGCTTTAAAAATATTCGAACTAATTTCATGTCTTCTCGTATTTGAACAAAATAACGAAAGCTATTAATGAAAAATCATGAATCTCGACCAATGGAGCAACACCATTCCCTAAAGTGAATGCTGTGAATTTCAATAATCGTGGTTGAGGTCGTGGTCGTAGTCGAGGTCGGGACTGCGGTAGAGGAAGAAATACCTATTTTCGTGGTGGACATTATAATTTTAAGAACCCCACACGAACTGATGATCATAAAGGAAAAGCTCCACAAGATAGAAGTTTAAAAGGTGATGAACATAAATGTTTAGGTGCAATGAATGGTAGAGCACTGGTCACGTACCTGTCGTACGTCAAAACACCTTGTTGATCTCTATCAAGCTTCCCTGAAAGAAAAAGGAAAAGGGAAGAATGTGGAGGTGAATCTTGTCATTCAAGAAGATGATGTGTTTGATCCCTCCAATATGGTGCATCTTGATGTGGCTGATTATTTTGAATCTCCTGGAGAGAAAATTGATGCAATCAAACAAGTAGAGGATGCTTTGTATGAAAAATATATAATTAAGTACTGCTTGTATTATAGTATGTTTTTCCTTGTTTTCGTATATATATTTAGGACTTTTTGTAATCGTTTTTCTTTTCTTATCAATGAAGAAATATGGACAATTTCAATATGTTGAGTAACAGAAAATGAGCAATGAGGATTTATGTCAGCAGATTGCGTAACTACGCACACGATACTCATAAAGCAGAAAATATTTTTCTAAATTGACAATCTTTGGAAGCAAAAATCAATACTATATCGAGTTCTGCAGGACTGATTGAAGGTTTTGGAAAAGTAAGTTTTATCTTGCCTGAGAGGAACAAAATTTTCAATTAATAATGCTTTGTTCTTCAGCAAATCAAAGAGAAATCTATTGAGTTTTAAAGATATACGTAATAATGGTTATCATGTTGAAACCGATCGTAAAAATAATATAGAGTATCTCCATATCACATCTATTGTTTCACATGAAAAACGTATATTGGAAACACTGCCACTTTTTTTCTTACGGATTATATTATACTCATATACGAGTAATCGAAAGTTATGCAACAATGAACCAGAAGTTCACGAATCCAGAAATATTCAGTGTTTGGCATGATCGATTGGGTCATCCGGGATCGATAATGATGAGGAAAATTATTGAAAATTCACATGGACATCCTTTAAAGAACCGAAGATTCTTCAATCAAATGAGTTGTCATGTGATGCTTGCTCTCGAGGAAATTAATTATTAGACCACCATCACCAAATTTAAAGTGGGCATTGAATCACTGCATTTTTAAGCGAATTCAAGGTGATATTTGTGGACCCATTAACCCACCAAGTGACCCATTTAGATATTTTATGGTATTATTAATCGACGATCCGTGAGATGGTCACATGTATGCTTATTATCAAGTCGAAATCTTGCATTTGCAAGATTACTTGCTCAAATAATTAAGTTAAGAGCACAATTTCACGATTATACAATTAAGACAATTAAACTTGATAATCTTTGGTGAATTTACATCCCAAACTTTTAATAATTATTGTATGTCAATTGGGATAAATGTTGAACATCCCGTAGCTCATGTTCATACACAAAATGGTCTAACAGAATCATTTATAAAACGCCTGCAATTAATTGCAAGACCATTACTTATGAGAGCTAAACTCCCTACATCGGTGCAGGGTCATGTCGTTTTACACGCCGCATCATTATTACGTATTAGGCGGTAGCCTATAATAAATATTCCCCATGCAATTAGCTTATGACCCAGTGACCAAATGTATCCCATCGAGAATTTTTGGATGTGCGTATATGTTCCAATTGTTCCACCACAACGCATTTAAGATGGGTCCTCAAAGGAGGTTAGGAATATATGTTGGATATGATTCCCCATCAATTATTAAATATCTTGAACCACGACGGGTGATGTATTCACTGCACGATTTGTTGATTGTCATTTTAATGAAACAAATTTTCCAACATTAGGGGGAGGAATTAAGAAGTTAGAAAAAGAAATTACGTGGAATGCATCATTATTATCTCATTTAGATCCTCGAAGAGATCAATGTGAACTTGAAGTTCAAAAGATAATTCATTTGCAAAATATAGCAAATCAATTACGGATGCATTCATGAGATGCTAAAAAGGGTGACTAAATCATATATACACCAAGAAAGAAATGCTCCATCAAAAATTGATATCCCAAAAGAACAAGTTGTCAATAATGAGTGCGGAGCACGCTTGGAAGCGTGGTAGACCTATGGGTTCCAAAGATAAAAATCCTCGAAAAAAAAAAGTAGTTGAGAATCAAAATGATTCAATAAAAGGTATGGATGTTCCAGAAGAAATCCAGAATACAACTACTCAAAAGAGTATTGATGAAAATCAAGCGCTCGAGGATAATAATGAAATTTCTATAAACTATGTTACAACAGAAAAGATGGAACCAAAATGATATTATTGTTGACAACATTTTTGCTTATAATGTTGCTCACGATATTATTCATGAAAGTGACGATTTTGATCCAAAATCTATCGATGAATGTAAAGCGTAGAAAGGATTGGTGAAGTGGAAAGAAGCAATCCAAGCGAGTTGAGCTCACTTTCAAAAGCGTGAGGTTTTGGACCGATAGTCCTAACACCGGAAGGTGTTAAACTGTGGGATACAAATGGGTATTTGTAAGGAAAAGAAATGAAAAGAATGAAGTCACAAGATATAAAGCGAGACTTGTTGCACAAGGATTTCGCAAAAAGCACGGTATAGATTATGAGGAGACATATTCTCCGTGGTGGATGCAATAACGTTAAGATATTTGATTGACTTTGATTGTATATGAAAAAACTTGATATGCATCTAATGGATATAGTCACGGCGTATTTATATGGATCTCTGGATAATGACATTTATATGAAAATCCCGAAAGAATTTAAAATACCAGAAACATATGAATCAAGTTCTCGGGAATTGTATTCGATAAAGTTACAGAGATCATTATATGGATTAAAATAATCGGGACGAATGCGGTATAATCGCTTTGAGTGAATATACATTGAAAGAAGGATATCAAAATAATCCAATATGTCCGTGTGTTTTTATAAAGAAATCTCAGTCAGGATTTGTTATTATAACTGTATATGTTGATGACTTAAATATAATTGGAACTCCTGAAGAGTTATCCAAGACAATAGAATATCTTAAGAAAGAATTCGAGATGAAAGATCTTGGAAAAACAAAATTTTGCCTTGGCTTGCAAATTGAACATTTAGCAGATGAGATATTTGTTCATCAATCAACTTATACAGAGAAAATCTTAAAAAGATTTTATATGGATAAAGCACATCCATTGAACATTCCAATGGAAGTTCGTTCACTGGATGTAAAGAAAGATATATTTCGACCTCGAGATGATAATGAAGAACTTCTTGGTCCTGAAATACCATATCTTAGTGCAATTTGTGCACTTATGTATCTAGCTAATAACACAAGACCATATATCGCATTTTCAGTAAATTTATTAGCTAGATATAGTTCATGTCCTACAAAAAGACATTGGAACGGAGTTAAGCATGTACTCCGGTATCTTTGAGGGATGATTGATATGAGTTTATTTTATTCTAACAAATATAATTTTGATCTAGTTGGTTATGCAGATTCCGGTTATCTATCTGATCCACACAAAGCTAGATCTCAGACAGGTTATCTATTTACATGTGGAGGAACTGCTATATCATGGCGATCGGTGAAGCAGGACCATCACGGCCACTTCTTCGAATCATCTTTGAAATTCTCGCAATTCACGAGGCAAGTCGAGAATGTGTATGGCTAAGATCGATGACACAACACATTCGTGAGACATGTGGATGGTCTTCTAGTAAACATCCTCCAACAATATTATACGAAGACAACACAACATGTATAACTCAAATCAAAGGAGGATATATCAAAGGAGATAGAACGAAACATATCTCTCCGAAACTTTTCTACACTCATGACCTTGAAGAAAATGGCGACATCTCAGTACAACAAATTTGTTCGAAAGATAACTTGGCGGACATATTTACAAAAGCATTACCAACTACAACATTTGAGAAATTGGTTCACAGTATTGGGATGCGAAAACTCAGAGATCTCAAGTGATGTCGTCATGAGGGGGAGTAAATGTATTATATAAAATATGTACTCTTTTTCCTTCCCTAGGGTTTTTATCCCATTGGGTTTTTCCCTAGTAAGGTTTTAACGAGACACATTTTATATAAATGGGCATCTAAGGGGGAGTATTGTAAATATTACACATAATAGATGCCCATGCAATGTGCCCTTCAATACTCATGCCAAATGGCAAAGCCTCCATAGTCATAGTGTCCTCCATGTGTCCATCCCTTACCAATGCTTGGTGTCCAATTGTACTAACTCACCCTTGCCAAATTGCCTATAAATAGTTGTTGTAATAGTTTTTGTAAGATACACCTATTGGTGAAATTTCCTCTCCAATTCAATTTATTCTCCCCCACTTTCTCTAATATATATTGTTATTTTATCTTTCCAACAAAGTCCACTATCTCATATTTATATTATATATATATTCTAATTTCCAAGCACTTACATTATTATCATTATTAATATTTTGTACATATTAATATTAAATTCCTATTTCTTATTATTATTATTATTATTATATTATTCTTACATTATTATTATTATTATTATATTAGTATTTAAATATTGGTAAAATTATACCCGGTTTCCATCCTATTTTCACAACATTATCATTTTTTTAAATATATCTATTTATTTGCCAACAATCTTGTAAGTACATTACCTGACAAAAAAATAATTTACAATTTAATATTTATAATCTGTACAAAGATGAGTAAGATGACTATTAATTAAATTCAACTAGTTAAGGTTTTTTTTTTTAAGTTGCCTTGTTTTTATAAATCTCCGTAAAGTTGTATGTATAGAGAATTTTAGTATATTTAAATTTAACTATTTAAACTCTATATTAATATATGTATACTCAATTTATAAACTTAACTATTTTATTATATTAATTTATAAGAATAATAGTATTATATTCAAGAGTCACATTTTAGTGATGAATTATGTTGATTAAGTAAAATTTTACACAAATATTCGAATACACATATATAACTTAGATAGAAATATGTAGGTCTAACTTTATTAAAAGTGAGAGTGGTTAAATATTTTATTTGATAAATTGTTCACGTTGAAAATTAGCCTATAATTTATTAAAAAAAGTTTCTTTTGAAGAACTAAACAAACCAACGACCACAAACAACCAACACACCTAGCTCACCCGAGCCTTCTTGAGAATGAGGGGCAACACGTCTTTTGAAAAGCCATCATTCCAGACCTAAGGCCTCCTCAAGAAGATGGTAAAGCTGTCAACGCATGGGCAACTTTATTCTCCTCTCTAGGAATATGACAACAAGAAAGGGAGTAAATATCCTTAGACAGAAGTGGGAATCTTCCACAAAAAAGGAAATTTCACACAAATCACCAGAGGAACCATTCAGGAGACTTATGACTTCCATAGAGTCAGACTCCACTTGCAATCTAAAAATTATGTCCTTTCCCCACGCACAAACTTCTCTAATGCCGGCAAGAATGACAGCTGCTTCCAGAACCTTCATAGGCCAATGATGGGTAGAGAAACTACAACCTCTCATCATCGGATGCCCATCCCCATCCGATCATACCCAACCCAGGGCGCCTCTGTTACAACTCTTGGACCACGCGACGTCGATCCTCAACATCCACACAACTGCCCCTCGAAGACAATGACCTATCTCTAGCCGATCCTGATAGTGAATGCCTCTCCTTGAAGATGTTTAGAATCCCTACAAGAAAAACTCAAAAGAAGATAGTAACCCCGATGATATCTTTGGCTGAAATATTTACCCCATCAAAACGAGTCTTGTTTCTTTATTGTCATATGCTCCCAAGAATTGACAAGACACCCTTAAGATCCTTTTTTTTCCAAACCCTCCTGATAAAGTCCCAATAATCACTTGGGAGCCACGATCCCCTCCCTAGAGGGAAGTATCTAACAACATCTGGGAAGAAGTGTTTCCAAACTTTCTTAGCAATCTTACATTCCCACAACAAGTGAGAAGTTGGCTCAGAAGTAATTTTCAAGTTAGGCATCACATCCACATTCCACAAATCATTCCACATACAATTTAGAGGCATCACGTCAGATTGTGAGGCTAACTTAGAGTAAGAAAAAAAGGAAGTCATATGATAAGTACAAAAAGAAAGTCATATGATAAGTACTGTTAACAGTAAACTTCTCTTTTTTTTCGATTCCAGATGATTTCGTCGTCTCTATTCAGGTCACCCAAGGGAATGTTGAAGATGTCGGTAGTCTCTATTCAGGCCTCCCATTCTCCATGTTGGTTCAAGAGATCATACACGGTTTTCCCTCTAAAAGCCTCGTCCACCCTAACAGCCCTGCAACTAACCTCATTAGGAATCCACGGGTCTTCATCAATAATCACATGTCGACCATTTCCCAACTTCCATTTGTATCCCTTCTTGAAAAGATCACAACCCCACAAGATGTTTTTCCACGTCAAAGACGGGTTCGACTCCAGACTAACTTTCAAAAAGTCATCATCGCTAAAATATCTTCCCTTCAAAACCCGAGCAAGGAGACTATTCTTGTTCCTCAACAGATTCCAACTGTGTTTGGCAAGCATAGCTTGATCGAAGATCTTGAAGTCTAAAAAACCTAGCCTTCCATCCCTTTTTACTTTTACAGTGAATATTCCAATTTCTCCAATGAATCTTCTTTTTCTTCTCCGTGAAGCTCCACTAGAACCTACTGCACATCCCGTTTAAATCCTTGCACATCTTGTTCGGGAGTTGAAAACAACTCATGGTATATCCTGAGATAGCTTAAACGACCGTCTTGATCAACACCTCTTTCCCATTCCCCAGAGGTTTGCCTTCCATTCTAATATGAAAATTTGAGTGAATCAATATTTAAATGCACAAATTGACAAATTTGTGGAATCTAAAAGAGGAATTATAGGTGTAGACTTGAGGGAGGTCATCAAAGTACTTTCGCTTACACACTGGTTTTTGAGCTTTTTAATTTTTATTTTTTAAAAGCTTGTTTAACTAAATAATTATTTCTATACATAAATCTTGCTTGAATTCAATTAAATTTTTATCTTTATAATTTGAATAGAGTATTTGTTATGTGTCTTTCGATAATTTTTTTTAAAAAAATTATGTTCACTCTTTTGGTACAATTTTTGGTTTTTAACTTGTGTATGTATATATTTTTTAATTCAACAACAATATTTAGAGAGGTTCCTTAGTCGAAAGTATGTGTCAATTATCGTTGATCTATACTCACTTAAGTTTTTTTCTTAGAAAATACCTGTAAACTATGAGCTTTGTTTCAATAATACCTCTAAGCGTTAATATTTTTTTTTAAAAAAAGATATAGATAAAAATAATATGATAAGTTAATAAATGAAATTGAGAATGAAATGTAATGATATTAAAGTGAGCATAGTTTAATATTAAGAATATCATCTAAAATTATAAAATGATGATTTAAACAGAAACAAAGGAAGGAAAATAACATTTTGGTGGATAAGAATTTTTGCTTGATAAAGTACTTTCAATTTGATTGGATGATAAACATTTTCATTTTTCATTTTCTCTTTCTCTTTAAATCGTTCGCTCATATGTTAAGTTTTCTATGTTCGCTTTGTCGTCCTACAAAAACTCGTAAAAATTTGGACTCAACGGCTTGACGAGTTTGAAATATGTTGGTATTGTATAACTTGATTTCTGTTTGTGTTAAATTAATACTTATTTTTTCATAGACTTAATTTTATTCAAATCATAATTTTGAACGTGGTACGTAAATGTAAATTTGAAGTAACTTATTTGAGCTCTCCTTTTTATTTCATTTTTTTTCTTTAAAATTGCCTCTACCAAAGAGAGAGCATATAACAAGATTTTAATGTTATTATCACATATTTTATGGGGATGCTAATATTGATAGATATTTTTAAAAAAAAAAATCCGAAAAATGTATAAATTATAAGTTTTATTGATACTATGTCTACAATTAGCAATACTTTTGTTAACATTTTATTATATATGATATAATATAAATATAGATTCAATCTTTAAGAAAACGATGAACCAATGAAATTATAAAAAAATTCCATTGTTCGCTAACGCGTAAATTTTTCAACGGTCGTTTTGTCAGCCTACAAAAACTTGTAAAATTTTTGACTCAATGACTTTGTTAGTTAGAAATATGTTAGTTCGAATATAACTTAAATTAATACTTATCATTCACGAACTCATTTTTGCTTAAATCATAATTCTGAACCTGGCTAATTTTAAAACAACTTATTTTCACTCTCGTTTTTATTTCATTTTTTTCTTTAAAATTGTCTCTAGCCAAAGAGATAGCTCACATATGGAAATATCAATGTTCATAGATATATTTTTTAAAAATTATAAAAATATAAATTTCATAAAAATGTATAAATTATAAGTTTTATTGATAATAGGTCTACAATTAGCAATATTTTTGTTAATATTTTATTATATTTTGTTCAATTTTCTATGATATAATATAAATGTCGATTCAATGAAGTTATAATGACTCCAGTTTCTTAAGAAGTCATTTGAATTATTCGCCAAATTCTAAAAGCAAAAACAAGTGTGTAAAACTAACGTTTTTAATTTTCAAAATTGAGTGTGTAAAAGATAAATAAGGAAACAAATAAACTCATGGATGAAAACAGTATTTATAGACTTAATTTTTACAAAACCAAACACTAAAAACCAAATAGTTATCAAACAGGATTTTAATCTATTTTAAAAGAAATCTACCGCCCATGAACAACTTGAGAAGATAGTAATGAACTCCAGGTAATATCAACCAAGTTACCAGTTACCACAACCTTCATTCTTGTGGTTTAACCTGTCTCAAAAAAAGATCGAAAAACGTTCAAAAGAAATCAACAAATTCAAAGTTGTTTCTTAAATGGCCAACCAATTTACAACATTTACAAGAGTCCCGACTTACTGGATCATCGTAGTTCATTTTCCTGGAATCATATTGTAATATAACCAAACAAAAAATGGTGACAAGCCACGTCAACAATAAGCACTTGAAAAAACTGTGTAGCTCAAAGGGTAGAATACTCTCTTGATCTGAACCACAAGGTGGTGCTCTCTCTATATCTACAGAAGAGCCTCTGGCCCTTAGAATAGCAATTCCCTGGTATTTCTGAACTATGATTTTATTGAACAAGTACAATCTAATACAAATTGGGGAGAAAATCCTGAAGAGCCAATTCCACAAACAGCTCTGCCTCTGCAACACCCCCTCTCTCTTCCCTTTTTATTCTCCTCTAACCGGCTCTAAGCATCTAACTGGTAAAACAAATTTTCTATAGGGTGTAAAATTAAAGATAAAATTGTAAGGGTCTGATAAACTTACGAGCAGAATTCGACGTGTTGTTTTTGTTGATCTTGGACTCTGTTCACCAAATGATCTTCTGCCTAACTGCAAAAGACGTTGGTGTTCATACCATCCTGTGTGTTAGCTGGCAAAGTAAGTTTCGTAGAAGAGATGCAACTTTGAGAAACGGCCCTCATTGTCAACCAAATTGGAAAGTATTGGTACTGTAGAACTGCCAACGTTAGTGATTTCCTGATGATGGCAACAGACTGGGGGGTTTATCTAGAACTCTCATAGGCTTCCAGTCGGATTCTTCCTTGCTTTGTCGGAGAGCGACGAAGTGAAGCGCATCACTTTGCATTTGGTAGATATGACATGCCCAAGGGTATGCATCTGGTGCCGACCAAATCTTCTGCTCCTCAAATATTGTCTCCTCAGCAAGTGATTCGGCCACACAATATACAAAGTTAGGCTCTGGCTCAGTAAAACTGGCAACTGCAACACATCCTGGAGAGAGAAAGCCTTCTGGAGCCCTTGGATGCCAGATTGATACAGGAGTTATGTAGTCATTCACGCAGTTTCTCCATACCTGCAGTCGTTTTGAAGTCATATATCCAGCAGTTGTGGGGGAAACGAAAGACGAGGGCGACGGGATGTTATGAGGAAAAGTATTTCACAGGTTGGGCATTTTTCAACTATAAAAATGTATTTTTCCTAGTAATAACCGTTAAAATTGCATCAATCACAAATAAGGTTTCTTCTTGAGAAGGCAGATACAGTTGATGATCAAAGTTTGTAAATTGTGACCCATTTTGAAGATGAAAAAAAAAAAACCCTTTGAAAGTATGTTTGCAAAATGCAACAAATTACATAACAAACTCTATTTTAACCCTAAAGCTGGAGTAAAATAACCTCCCCATCCCTCAGGGAAAAAAAAGCAGCTGGCTTTAATTTAAAAAACAAGAGGTTGGACGTTAATTTTAAAAAGAAGAGGAGGCTAACGTCCAATATTTGAGGGTGCCACTAACGCATGAAAGGTCCATTCATGCAAGAAAATACATTATAACAAAGATTACCTCCTACTACACATGAAGAGACAACGAGCTTAAGGGCATTTTTTCCATCTTATTAAGCAGGGAAGGTTCATGGATAATCAAGAAAGAAAAAAAAGCCACCTCTAATTATTATTGCTATGGGCAGAGGTTTAATAATAGCACGCTCTTTAGTTGTCTGTTAAATTCTAACCGGTAAAACATGTCTCCAATTACAAGGCTTAAAGAGCAGTACATGTTACGGTTATGACTAAAATTTCTTACCAAATCATAACCCAATGGCGGTGCAAACATTCCCTCTACGTGACGGTAAATAGCAGCAACATTTGGAGGATGGCTGCCGAGATGAGCTATATCCCCAATGGAGACATACCTGAAATGAAATAAATCTTTATTGCATAAAAATAGAATCAAGATTTCTAATAGCTTTGTCATCCATATTTCTAATAGCAAGACGGATGGCATAAACTCTTTGCTTTTCCACTTATTGTCTTAAGACAGCACAATTACAACAGGAAAAACAATAAAACATCTTCAAGTAATTTAAGACATAACTTTCGTTTGCACCAGTTTTAACTTTGTTCTTGTTTTTAAAGTTGAGCAAATGCATCAAGCTTGGGAGTTGGGGCAGTATTGTCACAAGACTCGCAACAAAGCCCATCGAAAACTCTACACAGAAATTTAGTGAAGGCTAAAAGTAGTCTATGTATAAATAAAAATTTTGCACTTTAATTCGAGAATTATGTCAATTGGAACATTATTTGGTCGTCATGAACTCATGATATCATAGTTCATTACAAAGGGTACATCCCCAGAAAACAATAATAAATCCATACTCATTGGCTTGCTTTTGTTCAAAGATACCCTTTTAGAACGATACACAGATATAACAGCAGAAACACTTGCTAGGAAAGCCCATTTGTCATAATTTCTGCGTGCATAGATATTTGAAAACCCCGCACGAAGGGACTCGAAAGTAGATGCAGGAAAATTTAATCTCTTCTTTTATTTCTCCAAAACTCTTAGCTATTTTTCTGCAATTCTCTTTTATTTCTCTACAACTCTCTTTCATCACAGCTTGACATAAATAAGATGATCGGTAATAAAAACTCTTAGCTATTTTTCTGCAATTCTCTTTCAGCTGAAAAAGATGATCGGTAATAATGACAAGGTACAACCTCAAATTCAAGCTCTATCTGGCTGTTATGAATGGAAGGCCACACCGAAGGAAATTCTGGGGTTACGATGGAATCAGGAGACGAACGAAGAAGAATGGTTAGTTCAATGGTTAGTTCAGTGGGAGGCAGATAGACTGTGAAACAAAATGGGAAGCTGCAAGCTACATTAAATAGTTGTATCCAAACTTAAGCCTTAAGGATAAGGCTTCTTAGATCAGAAGGAGTATTGTGAGACCTCAAATTGTACATACTTACCAAAGGAGGGGTAAAAAGAGAAAAGTTAGCATGTAAGTCGCAGGTTTCTGTTAGAAAAAGAGGAATGTAGTGGGATCATGCTATAAAATGTCATGTTGAAAGGGTTTTTGTAGGGCTTTTGGGGGAGTAGTAGTTTTTGGGTCTTGTTTGTGCTGGTGAGGAAAGGTTTCTAGGAGAGTCTTGGCCCTCCCGAATGGCCATAAGAACTTGTTATCTTGTAACTATGTTCTTGGTTATTTCTAGACTTGCTATCTAAAATATTAACCTCTGTCCAAAGAAGAACTCTCAATGGAACAATAAGGTTTTCTTCCTTGTCTGTGTTGTTTCTCTGTGTGGTTTTCTAACACGTAAGTGAGAGGAATCCTTACACAGTCCCAACAATCCTCCCCTCAAACAATGTACCACCTTGAGCCTCCCCTCAAATAGTCATCCCTCCCATTACACTCGAGCAAATTATTGGCAACTCCTCATTAGAGTGCACCGCACTGTCAACTCTTCACTAGAGCACAACACATCTGAAAGCTCAACCACAAATTTACTATCACTACGCCCCTTCGAGGCTCGCCTTCTTTGTTTGACACCAAGCCATAAGTCAAGGGTTTGGCTCTAATACCAATTGATATGATCCAAAATATACCAGATAACCATAATCACTCAAGCCCCGAACCAAATCACTAAATCAATACTTACCTTCCCCTTTCCCTTTCACCCTATTTACAACCAAATACTATAACCAACTTCCTGCGCCCCTATAATACTCCTATTTTCCCTCTAATGGCATTCCTATCAGTTAACTATCACACATCAACTTTGCTACAAACCACTTGGAAATTAATTTCAAACTTTAAGGACTAATTAGAATTCAAATTCGAACTTTGGGGACTCATCATGTCACTTTTGAAACCTCAAGGGACAAATAGAAACAAAATTTAAATCTCAAAGACTGTGTTAGTTTTACAAATTTAAGGACCAACAAGAAACTAAGTTCAAATCTCAAGGACTATAAGTGTATTTTTACTCTAAAATTTTCTATTGTCACCGCACTACAGGCCCAGAGTAGCACCTGCCCAAAATTTTATCTTTTAACCCAACCAGCTGTATATATGTCAATATATACTTTTTTCATCAGATATGGGTCACAGATTTCCCTTGGACCGGGTTTGGGATTTATTAATTCACTCAAGTGCCTAGCCTCTGATATACCACTATTGCACTCTCACGTAATTAACTCTTTATTTTGAGTTAACCGTACCAGTGTTTTGACCATCGTTAAACTCAAATATGAGACCAAGTACCTCCATTCGCTCTCCCCTCACTCCCACCTCCCGGAGGGCAACAAGAATGAATAAATAAAGGAAAATAAAAGAGTTGCAACCTAAACAGATACATAATGCAGCACAAGGATATAATGTAGGAAAAGTAGTATTTCATTGATATGGGCATTACCCATCAGGACACATCGGTCTCCATATGGTACATATCCCTCCTGTGTCCAGGGCCTGAAAAATTGAATGACAACCTTATTTATCTCATCAATTGTAAGATATAAAAAGACGAAAAGTACTTTAAATTGGTTAAGAAAGATGAGAGAGCCAGAAGCACCTGCTTTTTGCACAATATGCAACGACCTTTTAACTCTAGGTCACTGCTCCAAACCTTTGTAAAGTTCATACTGTGTTTCACAAATTTTCCACCATCATTTGAAGAACTGGATGACAAAAGCTCCCTTGACCTAATAATGGATTTGTTTAAGTTATTTGTATCTCTCCCATCAGCTTCACTCCAGGAAAAATAAACATGTCTCTGGCTTGAAGGAACCTAAAGCATTCAGAAATAATTCAGACAGAAGATCAAATGGTCACAGAACAAGGGAAGTGAATATAACCGATGAATATAACCGATGATGCTGACCTTCAGGACAAGGCTTCTCATGTCAGATTGATACTGTTTCCACAATTTACGCACCACGGAACAAATCCTAACAGCTTGAGGTTCTCTTCCCGCAATTTCTTCAACATGACATTTTATAACACGTGCAAAATTTTCCGTCCTCTTGAAGCTCTTTAAATGGATGATCAAGTGAGAAGGCTGGCTGTTGGCTACTTTTGCCAACTCCAGTGCCATGAGCTCCTCCCATGGAACATCCCACAGAATCTTGCAAGGTTTCTTATCCAATTTTCCTGGATCTGAGCACTAAGAAGTAGCATAGGAGGGGCAAAAATCAAGAATGGAAGAGATTCTATCACAACCAATAAAAGCAACAGAACACAGGTACCATTGGCAAACCTGAAGCAGCATGACTCTCTTGTTGGTCACCAAAACAATTCTCTGGTAAGGTACAATAAAGTGTTCTTCATAATAATCAGAAAATGCAAACTTTGAAGGCTCCTTGAAGATTTCAGTACAACCAAAATGTGTACTTCCTTCTGCGAGATGAAGAACCATCTAACCCACAGAAAGAAAAAGGAAAAGATCACCATGGTTAAATGATGGCTTGAAATACGGTTAATAAATACAATTCACACTATTCATCGTTAACATTTCAAGGACGTGCTTTCCCATTTTACTAGGTAAAGATAATACATTAAGAGCATGGAAAATAACCAAATCAGAGAGATCATCATGAAACATGCAACAAGAAGCAAGAACTAACTAGACAATAGCACCTCTTACTTTAGGAAGCTTTTTGGACACAGTTTAGTCTTCAAGCTCTTACAATCTTAGAAGTTTAGGCCCTGTTTGATAACCATTTGGTTTTTGAAAATTAAGCCTATAAATATTACTTTCACCTATGGATTTCCTTGTTTTGCTATCTACTTTTTAGATATGTTTTAAAAAACAAGCCATGTTTTGGAAACTTAAAAAAAATAGTTTTCAATAACTTGTTATTGTTTTTGGAATTTGGCTGATAATTCAAATGCCTCCTTAAGAGAAGATGAAAACTATTTTGGAGAAATTGAGAGAAACAAGGTTAATTTTAAAAAACCAAATGGCTATCAAACGGAGCCTTAGAAACTTGTCTTAAATTTTGGATGAGCTTGGCTAAGGTTGTCTGAATGGAAGAAAGGTTTGGCCCCACCTAACCTATCCCAAGCAGCTGGACTCTGGAGTCCACACTGTACACCAACTTGTTCAGGGTACATGGGCAATATAGTCTAAACAGATAAAAAGTTTGGGAAGATTTACACAATACATCCTTCCATAGCTCTGTCACTTATAATTGTGCAGAATATGACATTTTTTAGGCTCAATCAAACATGTACAGATACTTAGATGACATACTCATCGACATTGATTTTTTTTTTAAACGAGATAGAAACTTTTCATTAGAAGATGAAAAAAGACTAATGCTCAAGGAAACAAACTCCAATAGGAGTGAAAAAGAAATACAAACGAAAGCAATAAATGAAAACAAAGTAAACTAATTTGGGAACAAAAAGGCTGCCCACTCATCGACATTTAATTAGGCGGGAAAGACAAGGTTCCTTCATAATACAAAGATTATGATTTTATTGGAGATCTAATAGTAAGAACTTCTAGAAGTTTCATTGTCAACCGTACTAACTGATAAGAATAGGAGTATTAATCCTTGGCTGTGAGTTACATATCAGATTCAGGAATGTACATCTCCAGTCTATAGAAGCTGGATTCATTCTCATAACTTTTTTTTTTAAATTTTATTTATTCATTTATTATAATTTTTTATTGTTTCTAAAATAAATAGGTAGAAGACATAATTCATAAAAGAAAATGATACCTGTTTTTTTTTCAACTAATATATAAAAAAAAGGAAACATGTGAGCAGTTAAAGTAAAACTTCTCCTTAACAATATTTGAATTTAATGTCATGATGAAATACAAAAATTAATTGATTACTCTGCTTGCTTACGACATATCAGCAATCAAATGGGAGAAAGAACACGATATAAGAGAACTATCAGCATTACACACAATATACCTGCCCAACGGCTTCTCTCTCACAGTACTCTCTAAGAATACTGTCAGCATGGATAGCTCGAGGGTTTCTAACTCTTTGCAGAGAAACCTTCTTGTTAAAAACCTCTAAACACTTGGAACAACTCGCACCAATACCATCAACAGTCAGTGAGAAAAAATCTAATGCTCCACTAACTGGTTGTACAATAAATCCAAGAAAAGCACGTCCTAATCCATGAGCCAGACCGAGTAAACCATTCTGTCTAGCACTTTCCACAGGCTTTGTTACCACGCCTGACACCCCAAAAGCAACACCCTGAGCAAGAGCTTCCGTGCCTTGAATAATTCCATCACGTACACCAGTGATTCTCCGTGACCATACCTGCCCAAATGATAAGTCAATCTTTCAACAAAGACCTATTAATTTCAAGTTACGAAATTAAGATACCTGCTTTGACCGTAATTGCAAAAACTGGCCATCAGTTGAAAGTTCAGCAAACCCTTTGCTAAGTGAAGCCAATGTTGAGCTTGTCATGCCAAGTACATCTAATGAAAAGATTAGGTGTAAAGGATTGTGTATAAAGTCCCTCCAGATACGGTTTCCAATGGCAGGAAGAATTGAACTTTCACGCATGTATCTATCCCTGTGCATCACTCTTCTTAGATGCACCTGAAATGACATGCAGCAGTATATTTTAACCATAGGATGTCTTGCAACTGTCGCACAAGTAGATTTATGAATGAAATGGAAAATGCAGAAACGGTAGAATTAACTTTTAGACAGTTCTCTTATATTACTGACATATTTTAAGTTGCAACACAAATCTGGAAAAGAAGTAGCGTTAATCAACAAATTTATTTTACAATGAAACAAACAAAGAGAGCAGACAAACTACTCATTTTCAAGGTACAATTTCCTAACACTAATAAAATTATTTTTTTATAATCTTCAAACTGAAATTGGATTATTCAGAGGAAAGACAGAAAACATGGGATACTAATGATATAGTCCGGTAAAATACAAGCGTTATATAGCCATATACAGATTAGAGAATGTAATTTTGAAATAAGTTGACCTTGGGATGGTGTACACTGAAGCTTTTAGCTGCTAGGATCAACTTTTATTTATTTTCCATCATAAAACTATGAAAAGATAAACTCAACCTGTATCTTGAATGCATTCCCTACAGCTGACAATATGGGGCTCCATATGCCTAAAACTCCATGTGGTCTTTGAGCTGGTGCCGGCTCCAGTACCACTTTCAGCTTTACTTCAGAAATATCTATTAGGCTAAAGAAGTAAATAGAACATTAGAATCTGGATTTTTGTATTTAGAAAAACAATACAGGAGTTCTTAGAGACTATAAATACAAACAAACAACTAATATGATCTGGGATCTAAAATGGAGAATCAATAAAACAAAGATTAACTTGTATTACTATGGAAAGTAAAAATAAAAGGAATTACTAAGCTTTCAAGAGGCTTCATTATCTCCCACAAAATAATCCCAAAATCAGCCTAAGAATTTATTTTCCTTGCCCGATGCCCAATGCTTTACTAAGTTTATAACTAAAAGGACTATGCCACATTTCTATAGCGATTCTCATCATCATTACTTGCTTTCGAAACAAATCCTGTACCCAAGATGTTTAGTCAATGAACGATTTTTGATAGGCACCAACTTGCCAGTAGCTGTGTTGCTTCTAAATTTTCCCACAGCATCCACATTTTTTAGCCAATCACATGAAGGGATTCCCACATGCACTTACACACCAGAAAAATCTGACTTATGGGGCAACAAATTTGACCAAACTCCAAATTAGTATGGCCCATTGATATTTCACGTGGTAGATAGGAAGAGGACAAATCTCCATAGGCTGAAACATACTTTCTCATCAACCGGAGTCAGCCTTTTTGTCACTCAGACAAGCTGAAATTTTGTTAACGTAGGCACCCTGCAGATAAATTGATGCTAATTATTGTGAAGCCAACCAAACCTTGTTGTTGGTGTTGATATAATTAAATTTTCCATAACCTATCAGCTTAAGCGTTTGGGTGAATTGGTGATTTAACATGGTATCAGAGCAGGAGCTCCTGTGTTCGAACCCTGGTGAAGTCGTTTTCTCTCAATTAATATTGATTTGTACTTGTTGGGCCTTTGTTCAAATTTCCGAGCCCACAAGTTAGGGGGAGTGTTTGATTTCCACTTGTTAGGCCTTTGTTCAAATTTCCGAGCCCACAAGTTAGGGAGAGTGTTTGATTTCCACTTGTTAGGCCTTTGTTCAAATTTCTAAGCCCACAAGTGAGGGGAGTGTTGGTATTGATATAATTAAATTTGCCATAACCTATTAGCTTAAGCTTTTGGGTGAATTGGTGATTTAACACTTGTCAAAACCTCTATTTTAAGCCTCAATGATACGAGAATGAGTGTAAAATCTTCTTGAACTCAAAGGCATAATACATTGGGAAAATATTTCATAAAATCAGCCTGTTCTAGGACTTCCAAATTTAAAAAACCACAAGCATTGTGATAGGATTGTTTGTAAGGGTATATTAGTAATTAGTTAGGGAGTTTGTTAGAGTATTTGGTTATGAATAGAGGGAGTGAGTTATGAAGAAGGTAGGCATTAATTCAGTGAGTCTTGGTTTAGGGCTTGAGTGAGAGTGCTCAAGAAAGGGGAGGGTCCAAGTTCCTCAGATTACTTGGTTCATTTTACTGTTTTGTTATATTCATATTTCAATATATTTGGGTTCTATCAATTTGGTATCATAGCTGTTTGGTTCTGGTCATGGGGTTAACTGCAGATGTTCGCGAGGAGTTGTCGAAGCTCTTTCATCGTTTTGATTCGATTTTGGATTCTTTTCAAGTTGAATGGAGGCAAAGTTCCAAAGAAATTCGAGAGAGTATGGTACAAAGGGAAGACAATATTGCAAAAACAAAGATGAAAAAAGTAGAAGCAATGAAACCAGAGTTTTATTACGAGGGGGAAGAGGTGAAGCAACCGAAGGAAAGAAATGGTCCAAGTGGAAGCGAATTAGGGCTGAAGAAGATAGAAAATCGAAGACCAAAAGCTGCCATACACTCGAGTACTAGAAACACGTACAAGCACAATAAAGGACGAGCATATCGTGCAAATCAGGATGAAGCATTCCAAACCCCAGGGAGGAAATCAAAGAAGAAAAAAACAAAAAAAAGTAGGACCCGGATGAAGAAGCGAATTAAGGCACGCATAAGAGTAGAAGATATTCGAAAACATGGCTACCAGAAAAAACAACGAAGACTGTATGGGGAGGCCGATTGATAGTTTGTCGGTACGCGAAAACCATGCACAAAGGGACTTGGAAGCAGTTCAAGACGACAAAGGAGAAAATTCTTGGGAGAGATGGCCGACAATTACTGCTTCTATGGTGGGAGATGAAAAATTGGAGGAGACGCCGACGAAAGAATCAAGAGGAGACGACGGATGATAAAGAGGGGGCCAATCTCGAAGGAAGAAGCCAAATCATTGTTGGAGGAGATTACTGCCGGCGACGATGCAAGGATCCTAAAGAGATGATGGAGGAATCGGCGGTGGCCGGACGTGGGTTAAAAGGAAAACAGATGATCATTCGAAAGGGGCTTTCTCAACGACGGTTTGAGATGAATTCTTGCAGATGGAGATGGGAATGCCTTTTTCGTGAAGAGGAAGACAAAATAACCCATTATCACGTGAAATGTCAGAAAGTGGGGCCATTGATTTGGGAAAAGTCCAGCAGTAACAGTGGGCTGGATATTGGGCTGTTACTTAAATTTGTGAAGGCCCATTTCATTTTAAATGGAGCCAAGGAGAAGAAAAATATGCAACTTGAGTTTATGGGCTTTGGGGATGAGTTGTCTTCTATTTTAAACCCATATTCAAACCCAGCTTGGCAGTCCTATACACCATCCAACACCACTGCGCGCAGCTGCCCAACATCGTCTGAGTTCCGACACAAACGCACCAACACACCTATCCAACAAGGCTTAAAAAAAAAAAAAAAAAAGAAAAAGCAAAAGCTCTGTGGCTAATTTTGGTTCTTGTTTTCTTTACCCACACCTTGAGGACAAGGTGTGTTTTAGGGGCGGGTAATGATAGGATTGTTTGTAAGGGTATATTAGTAATTAGTTAGGGAGTTTGTTAGGGTATTTGGTTATAAATAGAGGGAGTGAGTTATGAAGAAGGTAGGCATTAATTCAGTGAGTCTTGGTTTAGGGCTTGAGTGAGAGTGCTCAAGAAAGGGGAGGGTCCAAGTTCCTCAGATTACTTGGTTCATTTTACTGTTTTGTTATATTCATATTTCAATATATTTGGGTTCTATCACATTGTTGAGGAATCCTTAACCTGTAACAAGCCCAAGAATTAAACGGTGCCATGTACAATCCAAACCATACCAAAGCTGTTCAACCTCACCATTGCTCCATCAATTGTAATCCCAAATGCTGTCAAATCCTCCTACTCAGCTATAAGATTAGTTATCTGGTGGTCCTTCCTCACCCTTTCCATTGTGGGTCCCTCATTTGGTAAGTTCCAGTTCCAGAAACAACCTAAATCACAATAAGCATATATCCACAACTCAATTGGAGAGTTCCATCTTCAATTTGCTTTGAATTATTTCCGTTTCCATTATTTATCCTCCATGCCTTTGAGTCCTTTTGCATAACGAGAATTTTCTGGTGTACAACTTTGCTTCTCTTCCTTTGATGAGCTTCTTACAAGGAATTTGATGGCGTATTTGTGCTAACTGGCATGCATGACTTCTCTCCCAGCATCATTCATTGAAGTTGTTCCATCCTTTTGAGTACGACAAAATTTTCTCTTCCAAATCAACCACACCATGAATCATGTGAAAGTAGGGACTCTAAGATAATAGGTTCCAACTCTATGGTGGCACCTACATTGGATATTAAAATCCAAAAAATTTATAGACAATCAAATGTTGTACACTCAAGTATTGAGATAATCCAGACACAAATATTGAAAATGGGAAAAAAAAAGCTTCTCTTCCAAATAGAATCTGTGAAGACACGTCTTTTTCGCTTTTTTTTATGTTAGTATTTTGAATTACTCCCATTTTCACCTTGAACTTCAATCTTGCTTCAAGGTAATCGCCATAATTGCTCCTCTAATATAAATAGATAGCGTTAGTGTTGATATAATTAAATTTACCCTAACCTATCAACTTAAGCTTTTTGGGTTAATTGGTGAGTTACATGGTACCAGAGCAGGAGGTCCTGTGTTTGAACCCTGGTGAAGTCGTTTTCTCCCAATTGTTGATTTGCACTTGTTGGGCCTTTGTTCAAATTTCTAACCCCATAAGTGGGGGAGTGTTTGATTTCCACTTGGTGGGCCTTTGTCTAAATTTCCAACCTCACAAGTGAGTGGAGTGTTAGTGTTGATATAATTAAATTTACCATAACCTATCAGCTTAAGCTTTTGGGTTAATTGGTGATTTACAGGTAGGATCTAAAATAAGACAATAGCATCAGTGCAAAGCAAAATACAAGAAATTACTAAACATTTGAGAAGCTTATTTCTATCCCACAAACTAATCTCAAGATCTGCCAGAGAACCTCTTCCACTATCTCCTTTAGACTCCTTCCGACTCAACCCACTTGTTTCCAACCATATCTTAAAGTTTTACTAATAGTCCAACAAACTGCAAGTCAAAAGTTATTCTGCCCCTCTATAATTAGACCTATCACAAACAAAGTGGAAAATACAAGACAATATATCTTAATCGCATGTGGTAGAGAAAAACATCAGAACTCTAAAGAAGACCCAGGGAATCTGCACAAGCATTAAATCTGATGTAGGCTTACGTTTATGTTTCTCTTAGTGCATTAATGGTAGTTACTGTGGGTAATTTCTTAAAAGTCTTTTAAATCTGTAAAACTACCAGCCAACCTAGTTACAGGGATTAGTTGGTTACTTTGTGTATAAATATGGCCGATTGGGCCTTCCCTCATTTTATGATTGAATTCAATAAACATTCTTGGAAAGTTTTACATCAAAAACTAAGTTTCATCCTCATTGATGATTCTGAAGTTTGTATTATTCTAAAATATCTACTGTTTAGACCTCCTTTCATTAGGTCCTTACAAAAGGTGAGGGAAGTCATCGAGCAATTCGAAGGTTCAGTGATTTCACCAATGAACATAACATTACGGTTAACCGTAGGACACTGAAAATTTTGTTCCACAACTTAAATAATTGTAAAGATATGACGTGAGTTGATGTTTGATAACCGGAAGATTCATCAATTTTCAAAATGTTTTTGAGACTCGGTTTTGTGATGTGACTTATATTGAATGATGTGCAATTTGCGAATGTATATCACTAATAATATACAAGCAAGAAACTCAAGTGAAAGCCACCACCTTGCCATTAACACGAGTATAATTAAAATCACATACCACTATTGCAGAAATAAAGAATGAAAATCTTACTTAATGCGTATTTCTGGATCAACTTGGGTTATACTAGAATTTTGGGGTAAACGACCCAGCTGAAGATTATTATACAAGTCAACAACAGCCCAAATAACTGGTTCATGAATGGTAAGCCTCCAGGATTTCTCTGTAACCTGTCATGATAAACAAGGTTTTAATGAAAAAACGAAGATACAGTTTCTTACTTTGCCATTCTAAATATTAAAAATCATACATTACCTGCACACAAATGTATGGGAAGACTTGGATTCCAACACTATTCTCATTCTGCATTGTTATTGTCATGTGGAATGCTGGATGATTTATATCTGTGGTTTGCTCAGGAGCCAACAACACAGGCATCAATGTCAGAGGGAGTTGATTATCAAGCTGCAAATTACCAAATATAAGCTCGAACCTGCCGAGTAAAAGTTGTGTCAGTCTCATTCATAAATATCGTTATCCTTCATCTCCTAATTCCAGACATCATCCAAAAGTTGTGTAAAGAATAAAGTGCAGAGAGATCAAAGAAAGGTAAGAGTAAATATTAACTAAACATGGATGTACAAGGAAAGAATTGTCACATTACAAGATTAGGTCTACTGTTCCCAGTGAAAAGGTAAAAAAGGGATTATCGTCAAGGGGCAGGAAGAAAGCATTCTAACCTATTTGTTGTTCCACCATCAAATCCAGTTGAATATGAGATAAAAACTCTCTCCAAGTACATATAAGCCAGCTCTTTTGGCGTGTGGTCTATAATAGAGATCCCCACAACTCCTAACTCAACTATAAGCTCTGTGGGTGCTGCTTTACTATCCTGCACGGGTCTCTGCATCTGAGACCTCCAATTTCTTGCAGCTGTTAAGTATCCAATCTCTTCATGAAAGTTAGATTCCGAATGTGAATGGCCTCTGAACCTAACTACTCTAATATCACCCTCTTTTGCCACATGGCAACATAATTCTGTTTCACCATCCAATAAAGAGCAAAATCCAGTGCTCTTATCAAGTTTCCAAACTCCAATGCTACTATCACCATTAATCTTAGTATCTAAGAAATGTTGGCTATAAGGATCTTCCCAGCAAAAATTTGTTGTTGAAAGGGGTGGCAACAAAATCCAAGCCTCTTCACCAAATCCACTCTGACGCAGGCTGATTCTATTGGCAGTTCTGTTCTCAACCCTGATGAATCAAAGTTTTAATTAGTTAGGCACTATACTGAAACATAAACCTTGAAACAAGTACTTAAGTACCTGATTGGGCCATCTGTTGATCCAACGCGAAACACAATGATAAAACGTGATCCTTCTTCATAGCCACGAATTTCCATCCTCAAGAATGTACGAGTACCATCATATCTCCTCAAGACCAAAAATATTGTATCTTCCTTTATTATTTGAAGAGGAAGCGACCAACTGGTATCTTCTAAACGTACCTATAAAACAAAAGTAAAATCAATCAATGAATTTTTTTTTTTTGGTATATTTAACAGTCAATAAGAGATTCATATGAAATAAAACTATAAGATTTTGAATTAGTATGCTACAGGAAGTTCACAAACCTGGAGTTTATCATGTCCACCAGTTTTCCGAAATGCAAATGAAATTCTTGAATCATACCGACGAAGAACTTTTGGTTCATCTTCACCACTTAACTTAACGAAAATGTCGTGACCAAGCCGGTTGGTAAAGGTCATGAATGGACGGACAGAAATCACCTAAAATAATACAGTTGCAATTTACAAAGTGCATATAATATTCACTTTTTCTTGGGTAAGAAATTAAAATTCATTAGAAGGTGAGATTTGCAAATGACGCTATGTAAAAATATCTCCAATTGTTCAACAAAACCAAAAGAGAAACTATAATCAAACTATCCACAAAAGAACTGTACATGTGTTAATCTAAAGCACCCAGATTACACGCTAAGTGCTGACTAGAATTCTAATCATTGACAACCTTAAAAACCAAAAGACTCAGGCTCGCACTGAACTTAAGCCATATAAAAAATTTCCAGCGGCATCAACCAAAGGGAAACTGTTAGACCCCCAATTATCAAGTAATACTTTAGGAGGGGCAAGAGGGTAAATGTGAATGGGGAACCGGGGACCACGAGGGAATAATTCGTGCTGTACGTGTGAGGGCATGGGAGTGAGGGTTTTAAGAGGGTTTTTGTGTCTCTGTGAGGGGTAGGTTTTATTTTGGGAAGTTGTTTCTGTAGGAGGAAGCCAGCCTCTCGAATCGCTGTGCATTTTGTGACTGTTTTCTGATCTTTTCGTTTTCGGATTAATAGAATAACCCCTTCGATATTGAAGAACTCTCAATAATCGAAGGGTTGGTTCTCATTTTCCCTATCGTTTGTGCTAATCTGAGTTGAGTTTGGATTAAGAGATTGGATACCTAACAGAAACAAAATCAGCAGATCAAAACATAAAAAAAAAAACATGATGTTGGTTTGTTCATAGTAAATATTAGCTGTAAATATTAGTTTTCTTTTCTACTCCTATATTAGCTGTGATAATTATGTGGTTATATGTTTTTCTTCTTTCCTTTCTTGCAGTGATTCTTACTCCCACATAACAGGAGTATGTATTATTTCTAGATGTAGTAGAGAAATATAGAATCTTAATGATTGTTGGCATCCTCCTGCGCTCCTTTATGTAAGAAGCACCAATTAGAGTGGATGTTCATAGAGGGAACATGTTTTTGGAGAAGCCACAAAGGGCTATGATCCAAAGGAAAACCTTGCACTTTTTGGCCTTTTACTCCAATGAGTTCTGCTGAGGAAGGGCAGCAGACATACTTTATGTGCAGGCAAAGCAAACAACAAGGAATTTGACAGAGAAGATCCCATCTGATGCAGTGTCGTGCCTATCCTCTTCCCCTTTCAACTTTCAATCTTGTTACTGTGGTCTGGTTTTAAAGTGAGTGCAACTTGTATTTTTAGTCTTTGGTTTTATTTCTGTAATTTGTATAATACTGTGGTTGTTATTTTTTATTAGTTTAGTTTTACTGCAGTCATTCGGTTTAATTACTGCTGTTATTAATTTAGGATGCTGACAAAGGCTGATATGTAGTCTTTAAATAGGGGTCCCTAGGTTGTAAGTGAGATATTATTGAATAAAGATTCATTCCAAGAAACCTCCAACATTTGTGTCACACCACCATTCTTACTAAGCTTTTGGTTATTGTTATAATATATATATTGTTGTCCTTTATCGTAATTGTACATCCTTTAGTATTAGGGTTTCTTTGTACACCTATATATATTTGTCATAGAGCTCAAATGTGAATAGAACGAATATTATTCTTTCTCAATTCTGTGTTTTACATGGTATCAGAGCACCCTAGGGTTTAGGGTTTGCATTTGAAAATTAGGGTTTCTTCCTCCCAAGTAAGGTTAGGGTTTGAAGTTTGGGTTATCATCTTAGGGTGGCCGTTTGTCGACACCACCTACTTGAGGAGGAGCGCCGCCGCCAGAAAAGGAGAACCGCGCCGTCGTTCGCGGAGCGCCCCGCGAGTGAGGCTCACGCGCCGCCCAACCATTCTGCCTCCGCCGCCACGCGCCGGCGCGTGGGAGCGCGTGGGAGCTCCGATCAGCGAGCCGCCGCCTGGGTTTGTCTCCGTTCATGATTTCCGGCCTGTCTGTCACCTCGGATTTGACACCAAACCTCGGATTTGTCTCGGTTTCTTAATTTGGGTGAGATTAGGGCATTTTTTGGTACTGTTCAGATCTGATTTTTTGTTTCCTTGAAGATTAACCTACTGTTTTGTCTTAACAATGGCTGAGATGAAGCCTATAGTTGTACCCAATTTGGTTCCTCTCTCGTCAAAGATCACAGAGCATAAGTTGAATGGTTCAAACTATTATGATTGGAGTCGAACAATTAGGCTCTATTTACGAAACACTGAGATGGATGATCACATAGATCAGGATCCACCAGAGGATGATACAAGGAGGACTTGGTTGCGTGATGACGCTCGTTTGTATATTCAAATCAAGAATTCAATTGAGGGTGAGGTAGTTGGATTGGTAAATCAACGTGACTCGTAAAAGAACCGCTCGAATTTTTAGAATTCTTATACTCGGGAAAGAGCAAGTTAACCGAATGTATGAAGTCTGCATGACTCTTTATCAAAGTAAACAGGAGACCGATCATCACGAATTATTTTATGCAGGTTAAGAAGACATGTGCCGAATTGAACACTTTACTCCCATTTAGTACAGACATAAAGGTTCAACAAGCTCAAAGAGAAAAGATGGGTGTCATGAGCTTTCTTAATGGGCTTTCTTCTGAATTTGATATGGCCAAATCACAAATTCTTTCAAGTTCCGAGATCCCCTCTTTGGATGAAGTTTTTAGTAGAATCCTCCGTACAGAAAATTCTTCGTCTGGCTCTTCTGTTTCTCAGTCCAACAGTGCTTTAGTTAGTGGCAATGATCCTAAGGTCACTAAAGGAATGAATGGTAAGCCAGGTCATCAAAGACCTGGTTCTGATTATCAGAGACATGGGTCCGCTGCTGGGAACCATCAGAAACCTGGTTTTGATCATCATCGACGACAAGAGCCACAAGAGATTATATGTAACTATTGTCGTAAGCCGGGTCACTTGAAACGTGACTGTTGGAAGTTGTTGAATAGGGGGCGAAGACCTGAAGTGGCTCAGATTGCGTCTACAAATGATACACACGAGAGAAGCGGTAACTATTTTCGCAGATGACTTTGCTAGATTTCGGTTGTACGGGACTCATTACAAGCATCTTCTTCATCGAATCCTATTGCAACTATTGTCGACTCGGGTAAAAATCATTGTCTCCTTACATCTTCCACCAAATGGGTCATCGACTCGGTGCCACAGCTCATATATGAGTAATTCTAGCCTATTTTGTACTCTCTCTGTCCTTTGCACCTTTTCCATCTCATTACTTTAGCGAGATGGTTCGACGCCCTCTGTTCTTGGATGCGGAACCATTAACCTCACGCCTTCACTCTCTTTATCTCTTGTCTTACACTTGCCTCGACTTTCATTTAATTTGATTTACATTAGTAAACTCACTCATGACCTTAATTGCCTTATCTCATTCTTTTCCCGGTTATTGCTTGTTTCAGGATCGTATGACGAAGAAGATTATTGGTAAAGGATATGAGTCGAAGGCCTTTACATTTTGATCAACAAATCCCGAAAGTTGTGGCATGCTCGTGTTGCATCCCCATTTGAGGTCCATTGTCGTTTAGGTCATCCATCCTAGCCGTGTTGAAGAAAATGTATCCGAGTTTCTTTCTTTGTCTTCATTGGATTGTGAGTCGTGTCGGTTTGCAAAATTTCATCGTCTTAGTTCGAGTCCTAGGGTCCATAAACGAGCTAGTGCTCCATTTGAATTAGTCCATTCGATGTCCGGGGTCCGTGTCCCAGTAATGTCCAAAGCTGGATTTCGATATTTTGTTACTTTTGTCGACGATTTTTCACGTCGACTTGGCTATATTTAATGAAAAGTCGATCGAGTTACTTACTCATTTTTGCAATTTCCATGCCGAGATTGAGAATCGATTTAATGCCTCTGTTAAAATTTTGCGAACCGATAATGCGGGTGAATATTTTTCTAACATGTTGGGTTCTTACTTATGTACACATGACATTCTTCATCAATCCTCTCATACTGATACTCCATCCCACAATGGGGTTCTTTGAAGCGAAAAAATCGACACTTACTTGAAACAGCGGCTAGAGCTTTGTCCTTTCAAATGAATGTACCAAAACATTTTTATGAGATCGATTTCCTGACTTGCTTTTTGATAAATAGAATGCCTTCTTGATTCTTCATGGTGAGATCCCTTATCGTGTTCTTTGTCCAACAAAATCTTTGTTCCCAATTGCACCCAAAATATTTGGTTGCACTTGTTTTGTTCGAGATATCAGTCCTCATCAAATGCGAAGTTAGATCCTAAGTCCTTAAAATGCATATTTTTGGGTTATTCTCGGGTTCAAAAAAGGGTATCGTTGTTATTGTTCTAGTCTTAACAAGTATCTTGTCTCTCCTGATGTTACGTTCTTTGAAGATTTACCCTTTACCCCATCATCGTCGAGTTCATGTCAGGAGGAGGACGACACACTTATCTATGAGATCGTCTCTCCTTCATCTCTCTCTACTTCGCCTCCTTCAAGAGACTATCCCACTGCGTCCACCTATTACCCAAGTTTACACACGGGCGTATACCACAACCACCTTGGACACATGTCCTATGCCGGAAGATTCTTCGACATCCGATCCAAGAACTTGTGATGAGCTTCCCATTGCCCTTCATAAAGGTAAAAACACTGCACTTACCCTATTGCTTCTTGTGTCTCTTATCACCAATTGTCTGACCTACATATTCTTTTGTTACATCCCTTGATTCTACTGTCTTCCTAACTCTGTTCATGAAGCTTTATCTCATCTGGTGGCGTAATGCAATGATTGAAGAGATGCATGCTTTAGATGATAATGGTACTTGGGATTTGGTATCTCGTCCCCGCAGGAAAGAAGGCTATTGGATGTAAATGGGTTTTCGCCATTAAAGTCAATCCCAACGGATCTGTTGCTCGCTTGAAAGCCCGCTTAGTTGCTAAAGGTTATGCTCGGACTTATGGGATAGATTATTCGACACATTCTCTCCGGTTGCTAAATTGACTTCTATTCGATTATTTATTTCCATGATTGCTACTCACGGTTGGCCTTGCATCGACTTGATATTAAGAATGCCTTTCTCCATGGTGATCTTCAAGAAGAAGTATATATGGAGCAACCACTGGTTTTGTTGCTCGGGAGTGTGATAAAGTTTGTCGTCTTAGAAAATCTTTGTATGGATTGAAAGCAGAGCCCACGAGCATGGTTTGGTAAATTTAGCCAAGCACTTGAAAGCGGTTTGGAATGAAGAAAAGCACATCCGATCATTACGTCTTTTATCAACGATCCGAGAAGGGTATTACACGCTTGCTTGTAGTGTATGTCAATGATATCGTTATCACTTTGGAGATGATACTTGGTATATCCTCTTTGAAAACTTTCCTTCTTGTGGTCGGGTTTCATACTAAGGATCTAGGAACATTAAAGTATTTCTTGGGCATTGAAGTGATGAGAAGCAAGAAAGGTATCTTTCTCATCATAGCGGAAATATGTACTTGATTTGCTATCCGAGACAGGAAAACTAGGAGCTAAACCATGTAGTACTCAGATGATACCAAATTTGCAACTCACCAAAGAAGGAGAAACATTTAAAGATCCGAGAGAGATATAGAAGATTTCTTTGGAAAGTTGAATTATATCGATAAAGAATACGACACTGCACATAGCTTATTCAAAGTGAGAGTTGTGAGCCAATATATGTCTTCACCTACCATGGATCATTGGGTTGCGATTGAACAAATTTTGTGCTACTTAAAAAGCTGCACTGGACATGGGATTTTATATAGAGATCACGGTCATACAAAGATTGAATGTTTTTACGATCTTGGTGGCGAGGATCTAAAGAAGATAGAAGATCAACATCCGGATATTGTGTTTTTGTAGGAGGAAATTTGGTATCGTGGAAGAGTAAGAAGCAAAATGTGGCATCACATTCGAGTCTTGAGTCGAGTCGAATATAGAGCTATGTCATGATCGGTGTGTGAAATAGTATGGATACATCAATTTACATGCGAGATTGGATTTAGTATGTCCATGCCAGCTAAATTGTGGTGTGATAATCAAGCCGCACTTCACATTGCTTCTAACCCAGTGTTTCATGAGAGAACTAAACATATTGAAGTGGATTGTCACTTTATTCGCGAGAAAATACAACGAGGTTTGGTGTCCACAGGATATGTGAAGACTGGAGAGCAATTGGGAGATATTCTTACTAAAGCTTTAAATGGAGCAAGAATAAATTATCTGTGTAACAAGCTGGACATGTTTGACATATTTGCTCCAGCTTGAGGGGGAGTGTTATAATATATATATTGTTGTCCTTTATCGTAATTGTACATCCTTTAGTATTAGGGTTTCTTTGTACACCGATATATATTTGTCATAGAGCTCAAATGTGAATAGAACGAATATTATTCTTTCTCAATTCTGTGTTTTACACCTAGGTTGTAAGTGAGATATTATTGAATAAAGATTCATTCCAAGAAACCTCCAACATTTGTGTCACACCACCATTCTTACTAAGCTTTTGGTTATTGTTGATATAATTAAATTTGGCATAACCTATCACTAAGAGAAAATTCCACTTATCCATCTCTCTGTCCAAGAGCATCCTTCTAAGAATCCAATGATAAACATTAGACTAACCACCCTGCAGATCCTCAGTTTTGGCATCTTTCTGGGCAGGGAGGGAAAAGAGTCAAGGGAAGCTAGCTTCATGGCAATCTCCTCCATTCTAATTAATGAACCAAAATCTGCCAAAACAAAGATTTACTGCAATCTCTAGTTTAACTCCAAAAAAAAAAACAAAATTTACTTCCTTTTTTTGGGTGGGTTGGGGAGGGGGAGATTATCAACAATTGCCTTTATCCAAAGAGTTGAAGTTTCAAGGTCAAAACACCACAAACATTTGGCTAAGAGAGCCTTGTTACACTCCTTAGTCTATCCATGCTGAGACCTCAAGAGAATATTCCAGTTAGACAGATGAGAACCACCATTAAAATTTGCACCATCCAAAATAAAACACCTCAATACCACGCCAATATGCTTAAGAATATAAGCAGGAGCCATAAAGACAGAAAATTATAAATTGGGAGACTACAAAAACTAGTATGAGAGTCAATCGACCACATTTAAAGCAACTTCTACACCATTTAACAGTTTGGTTGACTTTTTTAAAAATGTCTCAGTTTTGGAAGTCTCCTTCAAACTCTTGATAACAACACTGAGCCAATGAACAAGTCATCGCAAGGGACTTATAACTCCTAGCTTCTAAGAGGATGTTCCTTCTTCCTCCTGGTTTTCCTTTAAATGTTAAATGGAATCTTGAAGACTTTGTTTACCACACAACAAGAGCGAAGAGCAAAAAGACCAGACAAAGAACGTGGATACATGATAACAGCTAAAATTACTAGGGAAAATAAACTAATGCACGAAAACATCAAAATGAACAAAAAGTGGAGAGAAAAAAACATTGGGAACAAGAAAACTTAAAATCTAAATATTACCTTGGTAGGTACAGATTGATAGGGGCATGGTTTTGTAGAAATGAAAAGCTGCATACACTTTCCCTCGTCATCACAAGCATAGAGATCTAAGGATCCGTCCTGCAGATAAAATCAAATTAATGTGAATAACTTGACCATTTTAAAAAGATAATGGACCCAAAATTTGAAATTCTTACAATGTCGCCAAGAGGGGATAGATCTTCGACAGTTCCAAACTGATTCTTCCCAGTTTGATTAATTGACACAGAGAGGCCCAATGAATTGAAGTTCAGAGCAGAAGCGATCGTGTAACCCTCGTGTATTTCTTCTTCAGTTATTTCCTCAAATATGTCAGTATTAGTTTTGGACTTGGGCCGGTGATAAATCTTTCGAGAATGTTTTCTCCCTGATCTGTCTACAAGATGGAATGTGAGAGGAGGACATCTAGACGTAGAAAACCAATATGGTGCGTAAAATCTGATGATCTTCTCGAGGAATGGATGTTCTTTATTATGATTTTGTTCAAGAATAACTTGAACCACCCTGCACAAACCACACTCACGTTGGTTTTCATGCAGATACAATGAAAGAAAAATGGGGTAGGGGTAAACAATGGAACCTTCCAGTAATCGAGCTTCTTAAACTTAGTGTTCTTGATGGAACTCCATGAGGGTGGGATACAAGAACTGCTTCCTGCCAACATAGAAAAAAGAAGGATGAAAAAAAAAAAAACACGGGTGCAGCAAAATCTCTCCAGACGAAATTGAAAATCAGCTAGATGAAGGAGAACTAAGTTTACATGTACAGGAAGCCATCCTCTCTGCGGGAGGAGTGAAAAGAACAATGGATTTCTGATATCAGCATCATAGACCTTCACAGTTTTCCCTGGATGAAGAATTCCTCTGCAGCAGCCAATGAAATGGCCACCTTTCTGTTTCTCTAGAACGGAAAATTCTGTCACAAGTGGAAGGAAATTGGTAATAGACAATGGAGCCTTGATAACAAGATTCCAGTCCTGAATAGGGTCAGAGTGTATATCTTTGGCAATTTCCGATGCTTGTATGCCTAAACAAAACCATAATCTATGGGAACTACTTGATGAAGTTCCACTTGTCTTATTACAATACAACAATTCCTCAGATTCACTTAGGCTTGAAATGCATATTTCAGAGCAAATATCAGGCCCATTAGCATCCTCTTCATTAGGTTTATCTACAACTGAACTCCAAGAGTACTCATCACAATTATTAAGTGTGGAAGGCCTAAAATGAAAGATATAAAGTCCAGAATGCGTCAGCACTGACAAAGGGAGAGGAACCGTATCACCAGGCTTCAATTGCCCTATGAATATTTCCTTCTTTATATTATTTATTATCTGTCTCCGACCTCTGACCCACCTCCTTTGCCTCGCATGGTTTACAGATTTCACAGAGTTAGAAGAATCGGGCCATTTTAGACTTTTGACATCTGGAGCATAAACCCAACCATCAGCATCAGTATGAGGTCTCTTGTCCAAATGCCAATCATCAACCCATTCCCAGCCTGATGGTAGTTCAACTCTTGATGTTACCTGTGCAAGTGAACAATATGAATTTAAAGGCAGCCAAATAAAGGATATGAGCTATACAAAAGTGCACTGAATTTCAATAACCAGAAACAAGAAAGCACCATAACCATTCTTCAAGAACAACCAATAGAAAAATAAACTACTTTAAATTATGCCGCAAAACCATTATAGGGATTGACAAAGCTTAGTTCGCAGGCATGAACTAAAAATCAAATATTAATAGAACTATTTTCTCGAGATTGGCCTTTATCAAGTATGCCCTAAGGTTCAATACTATTATAATACCACTAAATATCGCTCCGTTGTAATATCCCCTCTAGTTAGAGAGGGTAGACCTTCCACACATCCACAATGGGATGTGTTATTGTGAAATAATATATAAGAGGACTCTTATTCCATTCTACACAATACAACCAAATATATATAGGCATACTTGGAAGCCCTAAACTAATAACAGTAAAATTACAATAAAGGACAAAAGACTAATAAGCTCCTAAATCTAGTACTATAACACTCCCCCTCAAGGTAGAGCATATATGTTAATCATGTCCAACTTGAAACAAAGATAATCTATTCGAACTTTATTAAAAGCTTTCATGAAAATATCTCCTCATTGTTCTCTGGACTTTACATATCTAGTAGACACCAAACCTTGTATTTTCTTACGAACTAAATGACAATCAATTTCAATATATTTAGTTCGCTCATGAAATATAGAGTTGGATGCAATATAAAGGGCAACTTGGTTGTCCCTCCACAACTTGGTCGGAACCGTAATATTGTAGCCTAATTCGATTAAGAGTTGATGTACCCACATTCTTTCACATACTGATTGTGCCATAGCTCTGTAATTTGATTCAACACTTGATCGCAAGATTACATTTTGTTTCTTACTTTTCCATGAAACCAAATTGCCTAACCACAAAATCCAATCTAAAACCACGAGATCAACCCCAAATGAATGCACAACTTCTGAAAAACTGATCTGAATGGAGTTTCTAATAAAAAAAGACTAATTATTTTCCAAACGGACGTCTAACACATCTAACCCAAGCCAATGATGACATAACCATAAAAATAGGTCAGAATAGCAAAAAATAGCCACAAAACCGGAGAGGATTCCGAACTCGCGAAGTTGCAGATAAACCCAAGGAAACAAAAAAAAATATATGAATTGCACGAAAACCAACCAAACTCACTCCAAATAACACAACCCGAGACCAAAGAGGGAGATTTTGGCGAAGCCACACACACAGAACGGCTGGAAACCACAAAAGGAGATGAACCCAGGCAACGAAAGGGAAAACGGACCTTCCACACGCTCTCAAGCACCGGTGGTGCGTGAAGGCCACGTGCGGCTGGTTTAGCTGTCGGATTCTAAGTTTTGCAAATCGGAATGTGGACTTCCTTTTTGGTTGGGCGGTGAAAAAAAAAACGACAGAATTTTAATGTAATTTGCGGTGGCAGCAGCGAAAACTAGCAGCGACAGTAGTGGGTTTAAGTGCAGACAACGAAGCTCACAAACCCTAAGGTGTTAAACACTAAACCTCAAACCCAATTCCCAAAACCTTACTGGTTAACAAACCTAATTCTCTGGGTTCAACCGCTTTGACACCATGTTATTGTGAAACAAAATATGAGATAATTCTTATTCAATTCGATACAATATAACCAAATATATATATATAGGCGTACTCGGAAGCCCTATAATAATAGTAAAATTACAATAAAAGACAAAAGACTAATAAACTCCTAAATTTACATATATATATATACACACACATACATACACACTATAACAATATGATATTGCCCACTTTGGACATAAGCCCTCATGGCTTTATTTTAAGTTTCATTCAAAAGGCCTCATAGTCATACCAATAGGAATGTTGTCCCTCAATTATATACCAATGATTTCCCTTTTCCTAGCCAATGTGGAACTTTGGTCACATTTCCAACCATCCTCCCTCAAACAAATTACCATTGAGTCTCCCCTCAGATATTCATTTATTCCTTCACCAAAACGATAAATAAGTCATCATGAGGATCCTCATGCGCATGTTTACAGAGGTGCGCTTCTACAAAGGAATGTATTGGGAAAGGGCAGAGGGCCAAAAAGGGTGTCTAGTTTGAATTTTTTTTTAGTAATGTTGAGCCCTCCCAAGGCCGAGATCATAGTAGCGTGATGGATCCTTATGTTAATTGATGTTGGATTTTTCTGTGTATCTTTATAATAATGTGTATTTTTGTGTATCTTTATTATTTATACTTATAATATTCTTTTTCTATTATTGGTAGATGTTTCCTTATTAGTAAATGGTCTTTCTCTTATATAAGAAGACCTTGTATCTTGATTAAGTGTGAAGAAATACAATATCTTTATTTCTCTCCTAAATTCAAGTTGGTATCAGAGCCAAACCCTAGCCGTCGTTGCCGCTATAGTAATCCTAGCCGCTAACCGGAACCCTAGCTATCATCTTCAAACGAAGCATTTACTTCTGGTTGGAGTATCAAGGCAGTGAAGAAGATCTCTCGACAAAACCCATAAATTGCTTCCGTTGGAATATCGAGGCTGTAATCTTCTTCTTCTCGGTAAAACCCATAAATTGCTTTCGTTGGAATATCGTTGCTTCCTCTGCATCAAGTTGGTTCGACCAGATCCGTTGCTTCTGTTGCTTCCGTTTCTTCTTCCTCTGCATCAATCGTTCACACCCTTGCTTCTGTTGCTTCCACGCCGCTGCAATCTTTATTTGTCTACCCACATATATCAAATCAAAGGGAAGGAGGACAGAGATGAAGGAGAAAGCTTTCTGAAGCTTTCTAACATATATCAAATCAAATCAACTTCTTTCATCGTGCGTTGTGGGTTTTCTGCCAGTGGGTTTTATCGCCTACGTGTTTGGTTCTCTTGATTGCTACTACAAGGATTTCTTATTCTGATTCTGATCGGGCTGAAGACTCTTGGTTTGACTGGTTCCCGTGATTTAGTTATATTATTGTGGTTAGCTTGGTCCGATTTATTTCCGCAGAATCAGTGGTTTATCTTATCTGGCTCGGTTTGGTTTATTTTTCAGCTTCTTAATTGGGTTGATTTGTTTTTTGCTAATGTCTAAATTGATGGTTGAAATGACTCAGAAACATAGCACAAGTGAGTGTGAGTTGTTCGATAATACAACCGTTAACTCAAGGATTTTCGGTAAAGAACAAGTTGATCAATCTTTGAAATTGCTGCAAACCAATTTATCATCGGGTAATCTTTGTGTTTCCTTGGCACAAATAGGTAACTATCCTCGAGCTTTCTCTTGTAGTAATTCATCTCCATGGATTATTGATTCTGGAGCATCTGATCACATGACTAGTTCTTCTTAGTTATTTGATTCTTACTCTCTTTCCTATAAAAATGAAAAAAATTAGAATTGCAGATGGTAGTTTCTCTTCTATTGCAGGAAAATGAACCATTAAATTGACTGATAGCCTTTCCCTACAGTCTGTTCTTCATGTTCCTAAACTAACATGTAACCTCTTATTTGTTAGTAAACTGTGTAGAGATTCTAACTGCCATGTCACTTTTTTTTAATCTCATTGTATTTTTCAGCATCAGGCCTCATTAAAGAAAATCAGGAGTGCAAGGATGCTCGACGGTCTCTACCACTTTGATGAAGGTTCTTTTAGTAATTGTAGAAAATAATAAGAGTAGAAATATCTTCTATATCTTACAATGAAGGTACAAGGTTTCTTATATAGGAGAAACCTATATTTACATACAAGGAAATAAAATCACAGCATCTATATTATGGTAAATACAAGGAAATATTTATTGACAATGACAAATAAGGGAATAGCTAATATTTCCTTATTAATAAATAAAGAGAATAACCAACACTCCCCCTCAAGCTGGTTTGAATATATCTTCCATCGCTTGACTTGGAGATCATCTTGTCAAAGCTGTAATTTGGGAAGTCCCTTTGTTAACACATCACCACATTTACATTTGTAGGAGATAAGGAGTACATATTACACCGGCATAAATCTTCTTTTTATGAAGTGTTTATCTACTTCAATATGCTTTGTTCCATCATGAAGAACCGAATTGTGGGCAATGGAAATATTTGCCTTGTTGTCACTGATGTAGATATGCATTGGTCTATCGACTAAATTTTAATTCATCCAATAATCGTTTTATCCATATGCCCTCGCAAATTCCATGAGCCAAGACTCTAAAATTGACAAAGACTACTTCTAGCCACCACACTCTGTTTTTTACTTCTCCATGTGACTAGGTTGCCTCCAACAAAGCGAGCAATACCCAGTAGATCTTCTATCTGTTATACTCCCGCCCAATCAAACATCGGTGTATACTTGATATGTAAATTATCATGTTTCTTGAATAGTATACCTTTTCCAAGAGTGCCTTTTAAATATCTTAGGATTCTGTAAACTGCTTCAAAATGAGATTGTCCTGGGGCATGCATAAACTGACTCACCACGCTTACAACAAAGGCAATGTCAGGGCGTGTATGAGACAAATAAATGAGTCTCCCTACCAATCTCTGGTATTTTTCTTTATCTTTTACATCTCCTCCTGTTGCAACTTGCAATTTTAAATTTGGCTCAATAGGAGTTTCTGATATCTTGCACCCAAGTAAGCCTGTCTCTTCGAGTAGATCAACGATATACTTCCGCTGATTTACAAGAATCCATTCTTTTGATCTGGCAAATTCCATTCCTAGAAAGTACTTCAAACTTCCCAAGTCTTCAATTTGGAATTCATTTGCAAGTTGTTTCTTCAAGGTAGTCACTCATGCTTCGTCATTTCCTGTGATAATAATATCATCAACATACACTATTAGAACAACAACTTTGTTATTTTCAGTATGTCTATAGAAAATAGTATGATCTGCTTGGCTTTGATAAAATCCATAGCTCATAACTACTTTCCCGAATCGTTCAAACCATGCCCTCGGAGATTGTTTAAGTCCATATAGAGCTTTCTTTAATCTGCACACTTTGTTAATCCCAATTTCTTTCTCAAAACCAGGTGGAGGTTCCATAAATACCTCTTCCTCAAGATCCCCATTGAGGAATGCATTCTTGACATCAAGTTGATAAAAGGGCCAATCTGCATTGACAACAACAGATAATAATACTCTTATAAAGTTAATTTTAGCAACAGGGGCAAATGTCTCCTGATAGTCAATTCCACAGGTTTGAGTGAAACCTTTAGCAACGAGTCTGGCTTTGTACCTCTCAATACCCCCATCGGCTTTACACTTTATAGTAAACACCCATTTACATCCTACAGTCTTCTTACCTTTTGGCAGTTCAACTATGTTCCAGGTGCCATTTTGTTTAAGAGCATTCATTTCTTCCATAACCGCTTTCCTCCAATTCGTATCATTTAGGGCATCTTGTATATTTCTTGGCACAAATAAGTCTGTTATTCTAGAGGTAAAGGCCCTATGATTATCAGATAGTCTATGGTAGGAAAGGTAATTTGATATAGGATATTTGGTGCAATTACGAGTGCCTTTCCTATGGGCTATTGGGATATCAAGATCGGATATGTCGGATAAGTGATTTGAAGCAGAATGGGAAATAGAAGTACCTGGATCTTCAGGATCAGTTGTCGGAGTTTTAGATTGGTTCTGTGACAAATCTGCTCTCTGGTCTTGGTTCTTTTGATTTACACCCCTTCTAGTATAAACCTGTAGCTCAAGTTTTCGATCAATAAGACCACTTTGTAGTGTTTCTCCCCCTAAAGAAGAGTTTTCCACACTTGGCATTGGAGAATTAGAGTTTGTAACCTCAGGGCTAATGAGTGTGGGTAGGGGAGACGTATCCCAGAAATTATCTTAAGTTAGATACCATCTCCCCCTGAAGATAATTTGGCTGAAAAAAGGATTGATCTTCCAAGAATGAAACATCCATGCTTTCAACATATTTTTTCTGTATGGGGTCAAAACATTTGTATGCTTTCTTGTTTGAAACATATCCAACGAAAATACATTTAGAAGCCCCTAGGCTCAAGTTTTAGACCGACACATGTTAGGAAGGTGAACATATGTTGTACACCCAAAAAACCTTGATAGGCAAATCGAGAAAAATAAGCGAACGGAGGGAAAAAGGTTTTAAAATGATTCGGGGTGTCTTAAAATCCAAAGTTTTTGAAGGCATTCGATTAATAAGATCTATTACTTGCCGTGAGAATAGCTTCTCCCCACAAATAATTAGGAACATGCATAGAGAACATAAGTGCACGAGCAACATCAAGTAAGTGTCTATTTTTTCTTTCAGCAATGCCATTTTGTTGGGGAGTGTCACGACACGTCGATTGGTGAAAAATACCTTTGATTTTAAAGAATTCATTTAAATGTTCATTGAAATACTTTTTTCCATTATCAGAATGCAAAATGCTAATTTTAGTTTGGAATTGAGTTTCAACCATGTTATAAAACTGGATAAAAATATCTTTCACATCTGACTTGTTTTTTAGCAAATAAATCCAGGTTAACCTGGTATGGTCATCAATAAAGGTAACAAACCACCGTTTTCCACTATGAGTTAAAATTTTAGAAGGTCCCCAAACATCACTATGAATTAGGTAAAAAGGAGTAGATGCTTTGTAAGGGTTGGGTGAATAAGTTGATCTGTGATTTTTTGCAAAAATACAGCTTTCACACTGAAAAAATGGAGCAATCAAGACCTTTAAATAAATTTGGAAACAGATACTTTAAATAGAAAAAACTGGGATGCCCTAATCTACGATGCCAAAGCATTATAGTTTCTTTAACGGGGGAAGAACTAACACTACTCAAGCCTTGAACTGTTTTATGACTAGTCGAGGGTTCGTCAAAATAGTAGAGACCTTCAAGCATTCTAGCACGCCCAATCATCTCCCCCGACCCCTGATCCTGAAAAACACAATGGGAATCACAGAAGATGACACGACAATTAGCATCCTTAGATATTTTACTTATAGATAACAAATTGCATTCTAGTTTTGGAACATGCAATACAGAATATAGATTAATTTTTGAGGATAGTCTAATAGTTCCTTTCCCTGCAATGGAATTAAAACTACTAAAATCGCAATTCGAATTTTTCATTCTGATTACATCGGAGAGTATGATTCAAATAATTTTGAGGAACTGGTCATGTGATCAGAAGCCCCGGAATCTATGATCCATGGGGAGGAAGTAAGACAAGAAAGGGCTTGAGGACAGGTACCTATTTGTGCCAAAGAAACACTGGGATTACTCGATGATGAATTGACCTTTAGTAGCTTCAGGAGTTGATCGACTTGTTCCTTGCTAAATGGATTAGAATCAGCAATATTAGCAGAGAATGATGATTGATTACCAGATGGGTGTTGATTTACACTCCTGTCATCAGATGAAGTGGGGCCATGCTTATTACTCTTCCAGTTAGCAGGTTTCCCGTGAAGTTTCCAACATGTTTCACGAGTATGTTGAGGCTTGTTGCAGTAATCACACCAGACTCGAGGTTTTCATTATTTCTGGGTACCTGATTGGATGCCTTATGTGCTGTAGGTTCAACTGCTAGAGCCGAACTTTCAACTGAATCAATGACTTTCTTGCCGATCATAACACTTCTACGACTTTCTTCCCTCATCGAATTCAACGTTGAGCCCTGCGAGGAATTTATAAATCCGCCCATCTACCACAACTTTCCTGTAGTGCCTTTAATCATCAGTTGACTTCCACTCATACGTATCAAATAAATCCAAGTCCAGGTCATCACCATGGAGTTTTCAGCATCCCATACAGCGAACGAGGGATCGTCTTTTGCAGGTATGGATTTGTCTCCAGTAAGGTATCCAATCTTCCCTTGTCCCCGGATGTACATTCGAACACTTTGCGACCAACGAAGGAAGTTATCGACATTAAGTCGAATGGTTGTAATTTGGACAACAGGACTGTTGGAGTGGATCCGACTATCTGAGGTTTTTACAATGGGCAGCAACTTATTGTGTGACATTCTGTTGGAGAGCACCACACAGTAACAACAAGCAAAGCAAAAAATAGAAACTTCCTTTGATCCAAAAGAAAAACTATACGTAAAGGTGTAGAGAAACAACAAACGTATGAGTTCAGCGGCGGAGGCTGTCAAATTCCGGTTAATTCGCGACGGAGACCGAACGGCAGAAAAATCCGACCAACAGCAGTGGGTTCGATGGCAATGGGAAGTCCAGCGGCGACCTTTGAAGAAAGAATCCGACCAACGGCAGTGGGTCTTCGTCCGACCAACGGCAGTGGGTCTTCGCGATTTCGTGGTTCGCGCCGGCGTGGGTAAACCGAAGCCGAAAGGAAGGGTCGACGGCCGACTTTAGGGTTGCAACCGAAAGGAGGGGGTCCAAACGGACGATTAGGGTTTGCTGGTCGTGAGGGACTAGTTTGCGGCCAATTTAGGTTTGCGGCCGATTTAAGGTTTTGAAAAAGGAATTAGGGTTTTTCTTTGAAGCAGATTTAAGTTTTCGCTCACGATACCATGTAGAAAATAATAAGAGTAGAAATATTTTCTATATCTTACAATGAAGGTACAAGGTTTCTTATATAGGAGAAACCTATATTTACATACAAGGAAATAAAATCACAACATCTATATTATGGTAAATACAAGGAAATATTTATTGACAAATAAGGGAATAACTAATATTTCCTTATTAATAAATAAAGAGAATAACCAACAGTAATAAAGTAACTCAGGGTCTTAGTAGTATTAGTTCTCTCTCTATTCATGAGCAAGTCTTACTTTGGCATCGTAGGTTAGGACATCCCAATTTCTTCTATCTGAAACATTTATTTCCAAATTTATTTAAAAATGTTGATTTCTCCTCTTTTCATTGTGAAAGTTGTATTTTTGCAAAAAACCATCGATCCACATATTTACCAAAATCTTACAAAGCCTCCAAACCATTTTACGTAATACATAGTGATGTTTGGGGTCCTTCTAAGATTATGACTCATAGTGGTAAAAAATGGTTTGTTACTTTTATTGATGACCACACACGTCTATCTTGGGTCTATTTAATGCAAAAGAAATATGAGGTGAAAGATCATTACATACATTTTTATAATATGATTGAAACCCAATTTCAAACTAAAATCAGTATTTTACACTCTAACAATGGGACTGAATATTTCAATGAATACCTGAATGATTTTTTAAAGGATAAAGGCATTTTACATCAATCTACATGTCGAGACACTCCTCAGCTCTGATACCAACCTCATAATATATATGATATATGGGCTACTCCTCTCATAGCCAATTGGTTTTGAGATAGAACCCCATATAATCTAATATGGTATCAGAGCCCATTAAACCCAAGCGAGTAAGGTCCAAAAAAATTGAAATTGGGATCCGATCCAAGAATGGTAAACCCAAAAAGGCACCATCTTGAGGGGACATGTTGATGTTGAGGATCCCACATTGGAAAAGTGGAGAGAAACCTCACAATATATATGATATATGGGCTACTCCTCTCATAGCCAATTGGTTTTGAGATGAAACCCCATATAATCTAATAATTGACCACAAAGAAAGCTTTCACAAGAGATAATTTAGAAGAAATATACAACATATAGACCACAAGAAATTAATCGTACACAATATAACTAAGTTCTATGGATATGACCAGCTTTAATTCCACCAAATATGTAACAAATGAAGTTCATTTTAATCAGATTATTTGAAAAACGGATTTACTTCATTTGATTTCTGCTATGTTTTTTTTTAATGATCATAATTTGACTTATACTTCTCTCTGTTAGAGAACTGGAAGCACCTTGCATAGATATCTAAGAAAAGCAGTACCAATTACTACCTCCGGGATATTTCCTTCTGAGAAATCCTGGCTTAATTTCAAGCAGCTAACCCAGCCAGCAGTGGGGCTGTACTTTTCAGTTTCATAGAACCCTTCTGTAAAAACCACGTTACTACCAGCTCTTGAACCATCAGACGTACCAGTTTCATCCAAGAGATGTATGCTTTCCTTGTAGTGTTTGGACATGAGGCAGACATCAAGCATAAAATCAGTATTGTTCTGCACTGAGACGAGAGACCTAACTATCACATATCGACTGCCATCCTTGACAGCCACTTGGCTGGCAATCACATCATTCCCTAAGCGCCAACAAGCAGCTGGTGTAGCATAGTTTAGCCTAACAGTAGTCCAGGGTCCAGTCCTGCTCGGACTTATTTGAATAAATCCAGATTTTCTTCCTTTACTTGAGGATTGATTAATGTTCTCGAATTCAGCCTTGGGCGACAAAAGCACAGTACAACTTATTCTTCCATTGAACTTGCATGTTTTGCCCTGTGATATTATTTAAATAAAATTAGAAACTGCAATATTAACATAATGGCATTTGGCGACAACTAATGTAAGACTTCTAGATGGATGCCAAACAATTACATATCAAACAAGAAGAACAAAGCATATTACCAATTCAGGTGAAGCAAGTTCTATCCAGCTTAACCTATTCACGTGATCATGCAAATAAAGGTCATCCTCCAAGTTCTGAGCTATCTGAGTTAAAGCGGTAGAAAAAAATCCAATAGCACCACCTGAAGAATTGATATGGAGGGAAGATTACAATCACCCAGGTTCAGAGTCCAACTATGCAAGATATCAAAATTTCATAAACATATCTAAATTTTTTAAGATAACACAAGTAACAACTATGCCCTTTTTTTATAGACAGAAATATTTATTACAAAATACTGCGTACAAAAAGAGGATAAAGTGTAGACATACGCTCAAGTGATAACACTCGTGCACTTTGACACAAAAACACCAGATACCCCTTTTTGTTGTTGTCATAATAGTTTCTAATATAACCTTGCACATCAAGTAATGGTCTTATTGAGTCCATTTCAAATCCTGACCCATGGAGATGATGTGATGCCCATGAGGTAGCAAGGTACCTCATAGATGTCAGGCCTTACATTTTCCATACCCATTTTTCCCTTTTATTTTGAATAAAAGTAAATAAATAAATAAATAAATAAATCAGGTTCGTCAGTTTAAGGTTTTCTTTTAATTATTTTATTTTTGAGCATTCCAGTCCTAGAATGATTTGACATCTGTAAATCACCAATTCACCCAAAAGCTTAAGCTGATAGGTTATGGTAAATTCAATTATATCAACACTAACAACATCCATATGAATTCAATTCAATGCCACAATGTGCTGTGTTAGTTCCTCAAGTCACAAATGGAAAAGTTAACTACAGTGCATTAGTGTGTCCAAAGATCTAGTTATACATATCTGAATCTGCTGTGTTCTTCATATTTTCCTGTGTTAGGTTTTTTTTTTTTTGGGGGCAACATGCGGACTTCCCAATCAGAGAATTCTAATGAGATCTGATGCATTTTCCTTTGTTAGTTTGAAGCAATTCTATCTATGAATTGATAATGAAACAAATTCCAGAATCCCAACAAAGTGTAAATGAGGAATATGAATATCAATATTAACATGTAGCACCAACTGGCAATAAGATCAAGTATCAGTGGAAGAAATTTGTGTCATCTCTCCATTCTTGTATTTAAGAGAACTATTAGAACATTGAGGTACCTTTTCCCACATCTGTTACCATCAGTTCCAGCATATATTTTTCCTGAGTAATTTGAGAAACATGAATAGCATCAGGGAGGCACAAAGAGAGAGCATTGACTTATCAAAAGCACCAATAAAGTCTGAAAAAAGAAAGAAATTTTCTCACGTAAGGAGAAACTTATTTCTTATTGAGTTCCTCCAAAAAGATATTTGGTGTTATCTATATATATGCCACAGATTTTTATATAAGAATGAAAATTACCCTCATCATCATTCTAAGAATCAAGACTATGGTAATATCAAGCACTGTAAACACCACAGACACTAATTAGACATATTGTACTTCATAAACAGCACTAATTCACCCAAAAAAAGGACTATATAAATAACAAAAAGTAATCTGATTGAATAGCCATGGATAGATCAATTCTTCAATAACTCGTACAACTGAACCAAAAAAAAAAAAAAAAAAGAGAAGAAATTTCCACAGGTGTAATTGCAAACACATACAATAAAGATGGTCACTCTTACTAGGGGCTAATGTAAGGTAGTGCATAAACAAATAAAAACAAATGAAGATACGTTGAATGAATAAGTTTATAATACCCACCGGGGATCCAACTTTGAAAAAGAATATTTCATTCCAGTAGACTAAGTCAACCTCAGAAGATAATGAGTGGTCTGAGCTACTTCCAGATGTGCGTGCACTCTGTTGATGCTGCAGTTCGGCAAAACCCCCTTGGACTGGAGTAAGACGAACAGCTACTGTATATTGGTGAACAGCTGGTCCTTCACTCTTTGGCAACTATATCAAAAGTTTGACCAAAGTAAAAGATGATCAAGTGCAAATAATTGTCTATAAATTAATGGAAGATATGGAAAGAAATAAGAGTCGCCACAATGTAGTTGATGGGAAAATATATATCATACCTGCCCATCAGAAATTATTATTGTCACCATTCTTCTATCTTTTTTAAAATGTTTTCCTTCCAGATGGGAGTCTAACATGTTCTTTGAAACAGGAACTTTTAAGGGCTTCATGTCCCCTGAAGGCATCCTAATTACATTTTGAAGACCACGTATTTCAGTAGCTCGGATGTAAATGTCCTGACCAAGTTTATTTTGTGGGATGATATAATAGTCTTTCTTTGCATGCACATCATCAATACTTTTTCCAGCAGAAGTGGGAAACAACGAGACCTATATGACAATTCCCGGGGGGGGGGGAAGAAAAGAAGAAGAAAGAGAATAATGGTCAGCTGGTCACTACATAACATGTTAACTGAATGCGATCTTCATCTGCAGAGGCTATCAATATAAAAATTATAATCAGAAGAAGAAACATATGTACTACTCTTGTTTTGTTATGCTCCTGAACATGCGTAAGGTTCATCCAGCTTGCATATGCTTGAATGAGCATATTGACATTAGATGCTGAAATATTCAAATTTAAATCCCTAGCTGAGGTAAGATGCAACTGAGAAGCTGATCCAGGGGCATTTTGATCGTAGTGATACCTGAAAGGAACCAAATTAAGTCAATCATTTAGACGTGCAAACTTAGATTACTGAATGGTGGCATCATCCTGAAGAAATTAAATATGCAAATATTCTAACGTATGAAAAAGCTTTCCTTCCTTTTGATTTTTATATTTTTATTTATAAGAAACGAGGACTATGTTATTTAAAAATAGCAAAGGAGAGGGAGTTACAAGGAGACTCTCGAACTAATTGAATAGATATAAAGGAATAATTACAAGAAGGCTAAGATTTAAGAGCCCAAAAAGACAGAAAATAAGGTTATCCCACAAATGATCCTTGGACTTTCTCTGTCTTGGAACACTAAAGTTCCTTTCTATCCAAACTATCCCAAAAAAAACAGGGTGTAAACATTAAACCAAAGAATCTTCAAATGCTGATTGAGATTCTGCTCTGTAAACATCTTTACAACAGAAGCATTGACTGGTTTGCACTGGACCCAACAAACTCTAAAATCCTCTTGCTCAAAGAAGCGCACAAATACATTCATCCAAAGCTACTTGGTTGTATCCTTGAAGCTATGACCACAAATCCTTGCAACCGGTGAGCTAGGGAGAGGAAGGTTAAAATGCAACACCTTCACCAAATTGTTATGCAGTATAGTGACCGCTGAGCAAAACATAAAAAGAAGGTTTGCATCTTCCACACTTCCTCTATACGGGCAGCACAATTTGGATTAAGATGGCAATTGGGATATCAGTTATCATTTGTGTTGATATCACACAAGAAGTGAGCTCATTAAACATCTTACATGAACCAAACGGACCTCAAATATACTACATAGTTTTAGAGATGGTGCATTTTCAATTCAGGCATCCCTAGGTTCAAAATCATTTTGTTTGACAGAAGTATTGGCATAAAAAGGAAAAGCATCCCAAGGTATTACCTTAGAAATCCATCTACTGGTTCAACAAGTGGCTCCCAAGATTCGTGCTTATCATTATATGATCTGGCAGCCAAAAAGAAATTCACAACGGAATTTAAATATCCCTTTCTTCCATGAAGACTAAACCCCAACCCGCTAAGCGATATATTGAACAATGGAACCATCTGTAAAAATCAAGAAGAGGAATTATCCAAATAAATCAATAAAAAAGTGAAACTTGGTTCAATTACCTGCAAAAAGAAGTCCATTCATAATCAACTATATGTGCACAAAAGGATGGTTCATACTTCATACTTTAAAATGAAAGAAAAGCGCACAACTTTCTCTGAGGATAATGGAACATGGTCAATATTCGTAGGCCAAAAGGTAGAAAGACAAGGTAAATTCGGACCAAAAGTTAGAATTTCAAACAAACAAAAATTCCGAGGTACGTGCTAAAATTGGCACACACTGGATCATAGGGCAATCAAATGAAGGCAGCAAAAGAAGAATTAAAAAAACAACAATACCAAAACTTCCTAAGAAAATATATAATACTCTCATATGAGGAAAACCTACGATAGCACATGGCTCTGACTACTGTCCTTGTACTCCAATTTTTTCAAATTTGAACAGAATAGAGTACCAAGTCAAATTATAAATCTCAATGAAGATGAAAAAATGATTAAAAAGTACTGCTCAGTAGTTTCTTGATTAAAGGATTTTGTAATATATCCAACCCTTCTTAGAAGGAAAGAAACCAATTAGTTTGGAGCTAATATTCTGTTCTTTGAAATTGTACAAGTAAAAGATTCCATGATGCATGGGGATGTCAGTAAGCAAAGAGGTCCAAGTGAAGTTAATAAATTTTTCACAGGTAACAAATATTTTAATTTTGGATTTTGAAATCACAATCAATCAACTAAGCAGGAGAATATTGACCACTTAAATAACTAAGTTCCTCAAAAACTAATCATCACCAGCCAGATATTGACCCCATCTCCACCCTGTAATCCACCAAGAAAAGCCATCAAGCAACAATTCCGGAAAATAAGAATCCCACAAGAGCAACCATATACATCCAAACAATATTTCTGGAACCCAACACCAATTTGACCATCTGTAAGTTGGTCCTCCTAAGCTTAGCTTTTGAAAGAATCACATATCTGGGATGAATGTCAAAATAGAATCTTGAATCCTTGATACTGGTACTTTAGGCTAAAGACCAAGAAAGAACTATACTTTATAACATGTCACCTCCCGATAATTGACTGAATTAAGGTTCCTAAGCTCCCTCTGCCATCTGAAGTTTCTTGACATGTCCCCCCTGCTAATCCCTTGACTCAACCTGCCTTGACACTAGATCCCTAATACAGCCTCATCCTCTTCAAATATGTTTGTTAAGGCTCTTTAATAATATAACTTATTAAAGTCCAAAGCTGAATATACCCATTCAGTTTACAAACGAAATCTTCTCTGAGGAAAAAAAAAACCTAGAGAATTCACCATCTGAGGGTAAAGAAAGTTAACTATCAAACTTATATGCTGTTTGTTTTTAATTCAACATGTTCTATTCTGTCAATGTGAGCATAGCTCAAATAGTTAAGAGCTTATATTTTGGCCAAGAGGTTAGAAATTCGAATTCCTACCTTCACATGTTGTGGAACTAAAAACAAAAAGTTCTAGCTGCTCTCGATCAATTGATTTGATCTCCGTGATGCTAAATGCTAATGACTTGATTTCTCAATTATTTTTCTAACACATACTACTCACTAGAGAGCTTATTTTCTATTCAATTCCCAAATATAACAGGAAGAATATTGTTGGTTCATATGATATAATGAAAAGAGACTAATGCTCAAAATACAAGCACCAAAGGATAAAAGAAAATGATTACAGAAAAGCACACCAAAACAAAAAGACATCATCCAAGACACCCAACGCAAGAACCAGAAAAAGCTGAAAAACCACAATCCTTGCAAAGCCGGCCAAAAAACAACCTCACTCCCGCCGCCAGGGGAACCAAGATCGCCTTAAAAACCAAAGACAAAACCAACTTCACTTCGAAGCTGAGAGGAACAACCCTGAACAACCCCGAGAAGCAAACCAATAGAGAAAAAGCACAAGCACCGAGAAAGGGAATAACCCCAACGAACACAACCACCTCCGAGCCCTTACCCTGAAACCACAAACCCAAGAAAAGAAACCACCAAACCAGCCGAAGACTTGCACATGAACCCATCGAACCTCCTTCGAGACTTACTCAAAATATAAACACCTAACCTCAACAACCGAGGACGAACGACCACCAACCACAACTGCTTTAAACTGTAACCCACTAGCCTTTATAAGGGATTCAAACCTAGTCAACTCACTAGGACAAACAAAGTCATCCCCATCCTTTTCTCCTACAGAAGGAGAGGCAAAGAGACTTTCCAAATTAACCACTGGATAATCCTCCTCCACCAAATCAGGCCTCGCTCTTCTAACCGTGGACACATCCGGGCTACTCAAACTAACCATCGAACCAACACCCGAGCACTGACTCAAAACAGGGGAAAGCAGATCCGAGCTACTTTCTTTGTAACCAACCGGCCGAAAAGCAGCCTTAAAAAAGGTGAATCCCTGCGACCCAATCTTACACTCCTCTACTGTGAAAGAATGAGACTTGGAAAGAGAATTGAGATTTTCCTTAGAACATGGCACCAAAGACAAGCAATCAACACTCCAGCTTATAGATTTCTCACCAAAGTCCTGGAAGACGCCCTCCTCATCAATACCAACACTCTCAATCAATTTCCTAGCCTTCCTCCTTGTATAAAACTTCCCACAAAAAGGATCTTTGAAATCTTCTCTAAAACCTTCTACACTTACTGGAACAGAGGAAGGAAAATGTTACGCCTTTTCAAACAACTCCTTGTCATGACAAATCAAGGATTCCTTATCCTACAAAAATTCTTTTCACAACCGTTCGACTCCCCTAATTCCAGACTAGAAAAGTCTTGAACCTTTCCCACCTCAGAATTTCTAGCTTCAAAGAACCCCTCAACCCCTTCATTCGTAGTAGTGCTCTTCAACTTAGAGTTCAAAGGATCGCCAGAAAGTACATCCTTTTCCAAAGGAACCCCGACCAAATCCGCAACCAATTCATCCTCTAAAACCTGGTGGATTCTGGCCAAATCAATTGGGTTAGAAACATCCTGTAAAGTCAACGGTTCCAACAAACTCGCAGGAGGAGTAGCATCCCCCAGTACTTCAGGAGGAGTAGCATCCCCCAGTACAAGAAACTTCCAGTGATCAGATCCACAATGGAAATTGCAGCTGGCCAAAAACCACAGAGGTTTGGGGATACCTTAATTTTTGCCCTTGATACATCAATGAAGTTTAATGTGTCCATTGAAATTTCTTCAAGCCCACCAAACTGTTTTCCAATTTCTTCAAACACCTTTCTCTTCCAAAGTCTCAAGGGTAAATTTTTTATAGCAAGCCAACCTCCATAACCAATCATAGCCGAAGATGAGCTATGAAGTTTATCCTTCCACTTTTCAATTTTCAAATGAAGATTATGGATTATTTGCCACTGCCCCTCTTTGAAATCCAATTTCTTATCTATAGACTCATCACAAAAGAGAATCATGGCCTTGTCACTCATGAAGGGATTAATCTATAAACTTGAATTAAAATGAATTTGTATTGCATCTTTAATCGTGGCCTAATGGATGTGTGCAAACAACCGAGTAACTACCCATACTTTAAAAAAATCAACAGAAACGACTTCTCAAGCCTTTTGAATCCAGTAGCCTTCCTGATTTAATCCAGTAACCTTTTGAAACCCCAGATTCTGCGAAGGTAAGCTAAACGGAGGACTAATCATATGGCCCTTACCTGCAAACTTGTCAGCATAACTCACTTTAAAAGAGGGAGAGGAGGAATAGTCCACAGATCGAATAAAATCTTCCAACAAATCTCTAAAGACAACCCAACCAATGAAGAAGGAACCTAAGGGCACTGTGAAAACTCGTCGACCTCCAGTCGGGGGCCAAACCATGCCTTCTGCCACCCAACCAAATCTTTTCCTAACCTTAAATAATTTGAGCGTGGCCATTTCATCCTTGAATTTTCTCCTTACAAAGAATGAATCAACATTCACAGCCAACTCGACAAACAAGTTGTGAAACCACTTCACGTGGATGAAAGACACTGAAATCGGAAGGTTAGGATACCCATCATGGATGTAAAGAGTGGTCGAATCCCCCCCATAAACGAAAAACATTCTTACCAATACAACAACTGAAACTTCCCATCGAAAGAAATAACCGACCCAAGATTCGTTGAAAACAGGACTGATATTTGACAAGTCCAAGGCCAACAACTAAATCGAAGCAAGGCAAGGCGAAGACCGAGGGGAAGAGGCGAAGGAGAGCTGCAAATGAAATCGCGGGTGGAGAGGGTGGTCGAGGCAAAGGGGTTGGTCGGGAGGCCAAGGGTGGCCGAGAGACGAAGAGGTCGGAGGCGAATCGGGAGGGAAAAACGGAAGCTCCCAAGATCGAGGGGAAGCTACGAGAGAAAACGGCGAAACGAGAGGGTTGGTCAGAGGCGAAGGAGTTGGTCGGAGGCGAAGTAGCTGGTCGGAGACGAAGGGGTCGGAGGCGAAGGGGTCGACCCAAAACACGGAAAACGGAAGGGTTGGTGGGAGGCGAAGGGGTCGGCAGCGAAACGGGATGCAAAGGGGTCGGAGGCGAAACGGGATGCGAAGGCGAAGGAGAAAGGCTTCTAATATTGTTGGTTCATATGCTACGCTATTAAGTGATGTCATGCTATAAAAATCTTATTATTTCATATAGGAAAACAAATTTATGGGCGTTTTGTCTTCCTTCTGGTGCAGGATTGAGTTCAACTCCATTGTTATATGTATAGTCAATATCTTGCATTAATTAGCTTTCACAAGGGCTTTAGTTGTTTTGTTGGTAAGGGCTGTTCAGTAGATGTTTGGACGTTCTTTTTATTTACTTTGCAGGTGCTTGAGGTTTTGTTTCTTTTGCTCCTATTGAGCGTTTTCTATGGTTCTCTTTCATATTACTTGAGGTTTTCTTTTGTTTCCTTGTCAAGAAAGAAAAATATACATAAGAAAACATTTCGAAAAAAGAAAAATAAACAAAATGCAAAAATACTAGATTGACTCATTTTTTAACAAGAAACAAAATTACCGTTGATATGTGAAAAGAAAGAAAAATGTTAAGGGCATTAAATTGAGTCGTTGATATATGAAAAGAAAGAAAAATGTTCAAGGGCACTACATTGAGCCATCGATATACGGAAAGAAAGAAAAATGTTCGAGGGCACTAAATTGAGTCTCATAGTGTGCCTTTTTATTTGAAGCTCATTAACCAGGTGACTAAAAGAACTAATTGTCTTATCGTTTAACAAAACTAAAATGAATTCAAACCGGAGTAATTTTCTTACCAAACCAGCATAGTCATCAAAAACTGCAATAGAAAACGTTCTCACTTCTGCATCAATTACAGTGTTATCTGAACCACTTGTTACACCTGAATCCACCAGCTTAAGATTGAAACTCCTCTGAGGCCTCTTAGACCCACTCCGCACAATGAAGGTCCCCAAGTCATTACCAACTATCCATATGCTGAATGGCTCTGTTATTAGTCTGGCATCTGAAGAATCCCAGGCACTTTCCTCCAAGAACTGATCCCACGTCACCATATCCATCCGCAGGCATCCCAATGCACTGAAGTCTTGTTGCTTAGGCATACCTTTGCATGCAATACAACCTAAGGAAGCAAACCCTGGAGGAGCTTGTGGCAACCAGAAAGATATATCTTCCATTCCTTTTTGCATCTTGATTTGTCCCACAAGTTGGAAATCTAGTGGGGACTTGTACAACTCTTCATCTCCAGTATGATGAAGAATGATAGATGTATTTGGAGGCTCAAATCTGAGTCCAGATGACAGCCAAGAGTTAACCATGAAACTAAAGGGTTGTTTGAAATACCTTTTAGTTTAAGCACTTTTTTAAAAAATGATTTCAATAAAAAAATTTATATCTTAGATTTTTTTTAAAACTGCTTTAATTAACAAACTATTTTGGTTGCACTATATTCAAAAGTGATTATTTTAATTACAAATATGTCTTCTTTTTTTCCATACTACATATTTTGAAGATTTTCGGTTGAACACGCCAAAGACATTTTTGGATAATCTAACTCTCAAGAGTTTCTTCTAAAATAATTTTAAATTAATCCAAGTTTCTTAGAGTGCTTATTATTTATTAAGATCTTTTAAAAAATACTTCTGAAGATGATTCGGAAAGCTATACTAAATCCACTTTAAATTATTATTTTTTTTCAAAGGTATTATAGAAAAGTTGTTTTTGTTTAAAAAACATTTTCTTCAAAGGTTATTCCAAACATGCTATAAGACTAACATACTGACCAGAAATAGAAAATGAAAAACACATACCCTTTAACAACAATATCACCAAAATATATCTTCCCCTGGGGAACAACTGGACGCCATATTGATAGCTTCTTCTTGGAATTTGCTCCTCTATTCCACCATATCAATTGAAAGTCAGCAACAGCCTCAAAACGCTGACCAGAAGTTACAACAGGTGACCTCTCCAAATGCGAAGTTTCAGTTTGACTTAGTGAAGTATGACTATCTGAACTCTTGGACATTTCATGGTACACTTCAGGGAACCCAAATATTGTACGACGCAGTTCATATGCAGCACCTCTCACACTAAAAGTTGTTGGATCTGCTGGCAAGAAAGATCCAGCAGCATTGTCCACACGCCATAAAGCAAAATCTGAATGGCACCTGAAACTTATAGATAACATTGTATCAAAAATAATTTTACAGAAGTAAAGGCTTAAATTCAGTCGAGATAAGAGAAATCAAAAGTTCAGTGATTGTTTAAATGCATTTGGGATTGCAAAGTCCACCTCATATCTTAAAGAAGAAACTTGTCCAGCATACAGTTCCTTGCATATATAAGATTTATCCAATACAACTATCAATGTCCAAATATGGAAAAAAATGGAATACCCACAACATTTACGTGCCACACAAAATGAACATAAGAGAGATTCATTAGTTTGATATTTGACATACGGTACACTGGTGCTGATACTTATGCAGTCCCTCAAGGAACAAGCAGAAACTAAGGAAGTGGCGATGCAGAAAACAGAAGACAATGGTGGCTGCATAATTCCATTGGAGACAACACAACCAAGTGCAACATATCCTTTGGGAGCTTCAGGAAACCAAATGGAATAAAAGCAGTCCTCTTGACCAAGACTATCATCACCAGGTGAAGATTCATAATTGTTGACGTGATAACTAGAAATGTCTTGAGAAGCTACAGGTGGCCAGATTAGTTTGAAAGATATAGGTCGCTTTACTCTTGCAAAACTGGTATTTACTGCAAGAACTCCTTTCGTTGGTGGCTTTTCACTGTCATTTTATGAGTGCTCATGTCAATACCAAAAATCAAAACTGAAAAGATAACATCTAGGAAACGTTATGCAAAAGAGATTACTGACGAAGGTGTCACATAGTCACCCAAAACTGCAAAACCTGGTGGAGCATTGGGCCTCCAAAAAGAATATACTTGATCACTGTCTGGACCTGCAAAGTCAAGATAAGTGCTGGCAGGATTCAAAATTTGACATCTTGACATCTATGGGCAATTAGATAACTAAAAAGTGTGGTGGCATACTTTTGATTGTTCCGACTTTGTCAAACTGGGAGCATACTACTGTCATTTTCCTCGATGTCATTCTTAGAAATGCAACAATATCCTCTTGAACAGCTAAAAACAGTCTCAAGATGCTGAACGAAAAGTTCATAAATATATCTGAAACAGATAAATGTATATTTGTCTTTCCAGAAGCGTTTGAATAATTTACTGAGGTATCAAAGGGCTCCAGAATCCGGATTCCATTACTCTCCATAGTCAAACCGAGTGCATTTGCACTAAATTCAGTTGTATCACCTTTCAAGAGAAACCTATAGGCATGATAAGGATGTAGAACATTACTAAAATCAAAAACTGTAAACATAATCCATAATAATGCAATATACACATTTCTCAATGAAAAGTTTCGTTTCTTGTTAAAAAAAAAAAATAATGCAATATACACATTTCTGAATGGAAAAAAAAAATTGCATAGTACATGAGTTTGCACTAGCATTTTCGTTTGAGTGGATACATGTTGGTATTCTTCGTAATTCTTTCAGCCAAATAAAGTTCTCTATAAAATGTAGAGAAACTAGTTTTACCTGCAATATACATCCAGTTGAGCATGCAAAAGTTGGTTCTGGAGGATTGTTGATTCCCCTCCTTCCCTCGTTGTATTGTAGAAGATCAGCTCAGGGCCAATTGCCTGCATGGAGTAATTAAATTAAAATGGGCCAACAATGAAAAGAATATGTGCTTGCAACATGATGGAAAGAATTCCTGAAATTAGCAGTATATCACACGCCACTAAATCTCCAAGATAAACAAGTGGCCAATAAAGAAAATTCAATGGGGAATATCCAAAGAGATCAACAAAATTGAACATAGAGCTTAATTTATGCTCTTCGGATAAATCCACGCCATATATTTTACCATTGATAATTTTTAGGTTCAGGCAAACGTAAATCCATGTTCTTGTGTTTGGACATGGTCCATGCCAATTGGAAATACCGAGCATTAGTCTCATGAAAAGTTCCATTTTTTGTTTAAAAAAAAATCACCATGACAGAATCCCCCTTGTTGACGTATCTCATTCTCCCATGTTTACAGAAGGTCCCATGCAAGTTTTCAGCTTGTAAGTGTTCAAATAACTTCTATTTGCATTTATTAATTTGATTAGCCATGACAGTTGATTCAATGCATCGATAAGCTGGGGGAAAAAAAAACTTGATCCACGGGCAAATCAACGTAGCTTAGTACAGACTATTGCAATGTGCTCCAACTATGTCAACTATTTACCCTCAGCCTTGGAAGTGTTAAGGAACATTCCAGAACATGAAAGTCACACGTCTTTATGTTATTCAAACAGCTCTGGTATATCTTCAAGACTTCAAGGAGAAATTTAGACACTGTAATTGGATGGTATCCTTTGAACATTAGTCTCTTTTTCTTTTATCAATGAAAAGTTTCGTTTCTTGTTAAAAAATAGAAGAAAATAAATCATGACCAACGATATTCAATGTTATTCCATTCACTAGACGCCCTAAACTAATCTAATGTAAAGTTACAATAACAACTAACGGATTTCTAATAATTTAGATAGCTAATTATGATCACCGTCAATTCAATATGGATTGCATTTTCGTGGCTGAAGATGGTGCACTTTTTCTCTCTGGTGACATATTTCCCATAAGAGAGAAAATTTTGGATAAATCAAGAGATTAAAAAAGTACACCCAGGTAAAAGTTTGCTTAAAATCTTTTTTCAACCCCATTATCAAATAGTTAATCCTCTCTGGATGGGGTAGATAATCGGAAACCTATCTTAGACTTCAAGAAAAGAGAAAAGCACTCAATTCTAGGAGCCAAAATTCTAATTCTTCAAGTTCAAGGGGAAAAAAACATGTATGGCTATACAAAATAGGGAAGAAAACGTAGAATTTAAAAACAATTCCACAATTACCCTACCACCTGATTTAACATGATACACCTCCGGAACAGATTTTTTTATCACAACCTCAATTTTAATTACTGTTTGATATTTTCCTTTCCAGAGTTCTGTGAAGTACTTTATCGACTTGAGGTTGTGCAAAGGCAAAAATAAGAGCACATAAGATAGACCACATCGCAAGAACTAATCAAGGAAGTTAGTAATCAACCTGCAATTCAATAGTATACTCAGTAGCATTGTTGACAGTGATATCTTGAGATTGTACGTCTTGAGAGCTTAGATGGAGGACGTTATCCCCCAACTCCATGTAAACCCCATCCTCCATAGATACTGAATAACTACTGTTGGTACCCATAAAAACACAAGAATCCAAAAAACGTCCACCCTACAGTGCCCAAAAGCATCGTTCATGTTACTAGGAATTTTAATGCAAACAATAGTGGTTAACATAAAATTATGGCAAAGAATAATACTTTGATAATGATGTTTTTGAACTGCAATTTCTTCCCATTTCCAACATATATCATTGCTTCCTTGCTAGGTGCTGACAGATCAACTCCATTCCTATCTGTTAAGTGCATTACTCCACCATTACCATCATAGATGAAATGGTCAAAATTTTCATCATCTGCTACTAAAGGTTTTCCAGGAGATATATGCAGTTCAGAATATGGCTGCCTATATGGTGACTGATCCAAGATAACAGCATCAGTAACATGTAAATAGCTCTTATCTTCTTCATCTGACAATATATTGCCTACGGTTGGAACAAAAAATTCAACAACAGCCAGAAGAAAATCAAGTGCGACAAGCAGTTGAGGTTTTTGAACTGATAACGAAACAAATGTTGAAAACTGAGTGAATTTCGCATCAAGAATAAGCATCGTAGGAACTGCTTGAGAAATATTTTCTTCTGTAGTACTTGCATCCTTTGAGAGTTGATTGTGCACATCATTTGGTACGTGCAGCCGAGCTGTGCCAACGCTGTCAGCAATTCCAATTGCCCGCCTGAATTCCAGTTCAGTTCCCTCACGTTCATCAAGAACAGTGAAACCCTTGAGTGTTGCTGAAAGAAAACCTTCACCCTTTGTATTGGAGTTGTACAATACCCATGCATTATTGGCCTGAAAAATGTAAAAGTTGAAGACAGCACACAAAGAAGATCTACAGTTCAAGAAATAAAACATAGAATCTGCTTGAGTTACAAAGGAAAAACTCAAAATTCAATGTCAGAAAAAAGAAAGATAGAAGTGCAAAGGAAATATTTGATAGTTGGACCTAGAATTAAGTGCATGTTTAAAAAAATAAAAACGTGAGTAGGATGATATATTTAATTTTTTAAAAATATAATGAGGGCCAAACGAAAAAGAGTAGGCCAATATACTCTCTCCTTTCCTCTAAAACCATTCCACTCCAAGAGAGGAAATGTGTATTTTTTTTCTTTTCCTTTTTTTTTTTAAAAAAAAAAGAGACTGGGAATTGCATTGATGTGTCGATAGGAACAGGATGATAAGAACAAGAGAGGGAATATGTTATTAGATCCTCTAAGATTGAATGACCAACCAAACTGAAGTCTTGAAACAATTATCCAGATCAATGGTCAAACATAAAAGAAAAAACACAATGGCATTATTTATATAACCCGGAGTGTCCAAGCTGGCTTGCACATATCTGAACTATTGACCCCACTACATTGGTTTTTAAGGAAACTAATCCTAGATAGATGGCCACCATGACATGAACTCATTTCCTCTAAGCCCTTTATCATTATCAATTATCAACTTAACAAACTCATATATATGTATTAGGGTACCCCAAAGTAAAGGAGGCAAAAGTACTGTGAAGGCCAATATGACTAATGGAAATAAATACTATTTTCAACACGATGTTATTTTCTTTTTTAACAAGGAGTCGAAAATTTTCATGGAAAAAATGAAAAGAAATTACAGTTCAAAAAACAACTCCACAAGGGAGAACAAACCATCTCCTAATAGAATGTTTTTTTTTTCCGAAAAAAGAAAACATCACATTAAGAATTTAAAATGTTACAAACCATCGAACATTTATGCGCGATGGAATTCATTAAGAATTTGAAATTTTCAACCCGATGTATGACTAAGAATGTTCTTTCTTTTCCCCGAAAAAAAGAAAACGTCTCATTAAGAATTTGAAATGTTATAAACCATCTCTAATGATACACGAAGGATACACAAGTCCCTCATCCGATAAACCAAATTACATATCTCACACCTTGCCCAAACGAAGAGCATATGCTGGCATGCATAAAAAACAAGGTAGAAATTGTTATAATATATATATTGTTGTCCTTTATCGTAATTGTACCTCCTTTAGTATTAGGGTTTCTTTGTACACCTATATATATTTGTCATAGAGCTCAAATGTGAATAGAACGAAGATTATTCTTTCTCAATTCTGTGTTTTACATGGTATCAGAGCACCCTAGGGTTTAGGGTTTGCATTTGAAAATTAGGGTTTCTTCCTCCCAAGTAAGGTTAGGGTTTGAAATTTGGGTCATTATCTTAGGGTGGTCGTTTGTCGACACCACCTACGAGGAGGAGGAGCGCCGCCGAGAAAAAGGAGAATCGCCTGTCGCCGTTCGCGAAGCGACCAGCGAGTGAGGCTCACGCGCCGCCCAAGCATTCTGCCTCCGCCGCCACGCGCCGGCGCGTGGGAGCACGTGGGAGCTCCGATCAGCGAGCAGCCGCCTGGGTTTGTCTCCGTTCATGATTTCCGGCACATCATCACCTCGGATTTGACACCAAACCTTGGTTTGTCTCGGTTTCTTCATTTGGGTGAGATTAGGGCACTTTTTGGCACTTATTGAGATCTGATTTTATGTTTCCTTGAAGATTAACCCTCATTTTGTCTTAACAATGGTGAGATGAAGCCTATAGTTGTACCCAATTTTGTTCCCCTCTCGTCAAAGATCACGGAGCATAAGTTGAATGGTTCAAACTATTATGATTGAGTCGAACAATTAGGCTCTATTTACGGGTTACCTTGAGATGGATGATCACATCGATCGGGATCCACCAGAGGATGATACAAGGAGGACTTGGTTGCGTGATGACGCTCGTTTGTATATTCAAATCAAGAATTCAATTGAAGGTGAGGTAGTTGGATTGGTAAATCACTGTGACTCTGTAAAAGAACTGCTCGAATTTTTAGAATTCTTATACTCAGGAAAAGAGCAAGTTAACCGAATGTATGAAGTCTGCATAGCTCTTTATCAGGCGAAACAGGGAGACCGATCTGTCATGAATTATTTTATGCAGGTTAAGAAGACATGTGCAGAATTGAACACTTTACTCCCATTTAGTACAGACATAAAGGTTCAACAAGCTCAAAGAGAAAAGATGGGTGTCATGAGCTTTCTTAATGGGCTTTCTTTTGAATTTGATATGGCCAAATCACAAATTCTCTCAAGTTTCGAGATCCCCTCTTTGGATGAAGTTTTTAGTAGAATTCTCCGTACAAAAAATTCTTCGTCTGGCTCTTCTGTTTCTCAGTCCAACAGTGCTTTAGTTAGTCGCAATGATCCTAAGGTCACTAAAGGAATGAATGGTAAGCCAGGTCATCAAAGACCTGGTTCTGATTATTAGAGACATGGGTCCGCTACTGAGAACCATCAGAGACTTGGTTTTGATCATCATCGATGACAAGAGCCACAAGAGATTATATGTAACTATTGTCGTAAGCCGAGTCACTTGAAACGTGACTGTTGGAAGTTGTTGAATAGGGGGCAAAGACCTGAAGAAGCCAAACGACGGGGCCGAGAATCTGTGATCGATCCGAAGAAACCACTGCCAGATACGATTCTGCTTCCCCTTCGTACTACCGAGATTCTTGCCCGGGGGCCCTCCATTCTGATTGGTATATCATGAAAAAAGAAAGCCATTTGCCGGTGCAAAACCAAACCTCAAAACCATAGATAAAGGTTAGACATTCGGAGAACGGTGAAGCTCGAAGTGCATATTTGAGAAGCGATCCTTGTGAGGTCGAAATGACAAGATGAGGTGCTCCGGGCACCCCCATTTAGAAAGAAGGGTCGAAGGTTTTGGGCCTGTAGCTTTCCCCGTCCGCCCTTCGTCGGGTGGTGCTTGTGTGTGGGGTGTGCAAATGATACACCTGAGAGAACGATAACTATTTCTGCAGATGACTTTGCTAGATTCCAGTTGTACCAGGACTCACTACAAGCATCTTCTTCATCGAATCCTATTGCAACTATTGCTGACTCAGGTAAGAATCATTGTCTCCTTACATCTTCCATCAAATGGGTCATCGACTCTGGTGCCACAACTCATATGACAGGTAATTCTAGCCTATTTTGTACCTCTCTGTCCTCTGCACCTATTCCATCTGTTACTTTAGCAGATGGTTCGACGTCTTCTGTTCTTGGATCTGGAACCATTAACCTCACGCCTTCACTCTCTTTTATCTTACATCTTACACTTGCCTCGACTTTCATTTAATTTGATTTACATTAGTAAACTCACTCATGATCTTAATTGCCTTATCCCATTCTTTCCGGTTATTGCTTGTTTTTCAGGATCGTATGACGCGAAGAAGATTATTGGTAAAGGATATGAGTCTGAAGGCCTTTACATTTTTGATCAACAGATACCGAAAGTTGTGGCATGCTCTAGTGTTGCATCCCCATTTGAGGTCCATTGTCGTTTAGGTCATCCATCCTTACTCGTGTTGAAGAAAATGTATCCAGAGTTTCTTTCTTTGTCTTCATTGGATTGTGAGTCGTGTCAGTTTGCAAAATTTCATCGTCTTAGTTCGAGTCCTAGGGTCCATAAACGAGCTAGTGCTCCATTTGAATTAGTCCATTCTGATGTCTGGGGTCCGTGTCCTGTAATGTCCAAAACTGGATTTCGATATTTTGTTACTTTTGTCGACGATTTTTTCACGTCGACTTGGTTATATTTAATGAAAAGTCAATCTGAGTTACTTACTCATTTTTGCAATTTCCATCTTTGAGATTGAGAATCGGTTTAATGCTTCATTAAAATTTTGCGAACCGATAATGCGGGTGAATATTTTTCTAACATGTTGGGATCTTACTTGTGTACACATGGCATTCTTCACCAATCTCTCTCTTGCGATACTCCATCCCAAAATGGGGTTCTTTGAGCGAAAAAATCGACACTTACTTGAAAGCGGCTAGAGCTTTGTCCTTTCAAATGAATGTACCAAAACATTTTTGGGCGGATCGATTTCCATGACTTGTTTTTTGATAAATAGAATGCGTTCTTGATTCTTCATGGTGAGATCCCTTATCGTGTTCTTTGTCCAACAAAATCTTTGTTCCCAATTGCACCCAAAATATTTGGTTGCACTTGTTTTGTTCGAGATACCAGTCCTCATCGTACGAAGTTAGATCCTAAGTCCTTAGAATGCATATTTTTTGGTTATTCTCGGGTTCAAAAAGGGTATCGTTGTTATTGTCCTAGTCTTAACAAGTATCTTGTCTCTCCTGATGTTACGTTTTTTGAAGATTTACCCTTTACCCCATCATCGTTGAGTTCATGTCGGGGAAGGCGACACACTTATCTATGAGATCGTCTCTCCTTCTCTCTCTCTACGCCGCCTCAAAGACACCTATCCCATCTGCGTCCGCCTATTACCCAAGTTTACACGGACGTATACCACAACAACCTTCAGACACATGTCCTATGCCAGAGGATTCTTCGACATCTGATCCAGGAACTTGTGATGAGCTTTCCATTGCCCTTCGTAAAGGTAAACGCACCTGCACTTTTCTTGTGTCTCTTATCACCAATTGTCACAGCCTACATATTCTTTTGTTACATCCCTTGATTCTACATGTCTTCCTAACTCTGTTCATGAAGCTTTAACTCATCCTGCCTGGCGCAATGCAATGATCGAAGAGATGCATGCTTTAGATGATAATGGTACTTGGGATTTGGTATCTCGTCCCGCAGGGAAAGAAGGCTATTGGATGTAAATGGGTTTCGCCATTAAAGTCAATCCCGACGGATCTGTTGCTCGCTTGAAAGCCCGCTTAGTTGCTAAAGGTTATGCTCGGACTTATGGGATAGATTATTCGACACATTCTCTCGGTTGCTAAATTGACTTCTATTCGATTATTTATTTCCATGCATTTGCTACTCACGGTTGGCCCTTGCATCGACTTGATAAAGAATGCCTTTCTCCATGGTGATCTTCAAGAAGAAGTATATATGGAGCAACCACCTGGTTTTGTTGCTCAGGGGAGAGTGATAAAGTTTGTCGTCTTAGAAAATCTTTGTATGGATTGAAACAGAGCCCACGAGCATGGTTTGGTAAATTTAGCCAAGCACTTGGCGGTTTGGAATGAAGAAAAGCACATCCGATCATTACATCTTTTATCAACGATCCGAGAAAGGTATTACACCGCTTGTAGTGTATGTCAATGATATCGTTATCACTTTGGAGATGATACTTCGGTATATCCTCTTTGAAAACTTTCCTTGGTCGGTTTCATACTAAGGATCTAGGAACATTAAAGTATTTCTTGGGCATTGAAGTGATGAGAAGCAAGAAAGGTATCTTTCTCGTCATAGAACGGAAATATGTACTTGATTTGCTATCTCAGAGACAGAAAACTAGGAGCTAAACCATGTAGTACTCAGATGATACCAAATTTGCAACTCACCAAAGAAGGAGAAACATTTAAAGATCACGAGAGATATAGAAGATTTCTTTGGAAAGTTGAATTATATCGATGATAACACGACACTGCACATAGCTTATTCGGTGAGAGTTGTGAGCCAATATATGTCTTCACCTACCATGGATCATTGGGTTGCAGTTGAACAAATTTTGTGCTACTTAAAAGCTGCACCTGGACATGGGATTTTATATAGAGATCACGGTCATACAAAGATTGAATGTTTTTACGATCTTGGTAGGCGGGATCTAAAGAAGATAGAAGATCAACATCTGGATATTGTGTTTTTGTAGGAGGAAATTTGGTATCGTGGAAGAGTAAGAAGCAAAATGTGGTATCGCGTTCGAGTGCTGAGTCAGAATATAGAGCTATGTCGCAGTCTGTGTGTGAAATAGTATGGATACATCAATTTACATGCGAGATTGAATTTAGTATGTCTATGCCAGCTAAATTGTGGTGTGATAATCAAGCCGCACTTCACATTGCTTCTAACCCAGTGTTTCATGAGAGAACTAAACATATTGAAGTGGATTGTCACTTTATTCGCGAGAAAATACAACGAAGTTTGGTGTCCACAGGATATGTAAAGACTGGAGAGCAATTGGGAGATATTCTTACTAAAGCTTTAAATGGAGCAAGAATAAATTATCTGTGTAACAAGCTGGGCATGTTTGACATATTTGCTCCAGCTTGAGGGGGAGTGTTATAATATATATATTGTTGTCCTTTATCGTAATTGTACATCCTTTAGTATTAGGGTTTCTTTGTACACATATATATTTGTCATAGAGCTCAAATGTGAATAGAACGAAGATTATTCTTTCTCAATTCTATGTTTTACAGAAATGACATATCTCAAAGTAACTCCTGGCGAAAGACCTATAACAACATGCTATCACCATTCTAAACCAAACTTGATACCCTCCGGATAGACAAACAGGCCAAGATTCAGACAGATAATCCCAAATCAACAAAAACTATCACGGACTGAATAGAAATGAATTCCAATGCGCATAAATGTTCGATGTAGTATAATTGCCAAAATGTTTAGAAAGACCACACCAAGAAACCTTATGAATAACTGAATGCTGGTAGAATAATTCTTAAATTTTGTTGAAGCTTGTTGTTTTGTTAGTAAAGGTTAGACTCTTGTATTAAGAACTTTGAACACTGCACAGTGGCTTAGAGTGTTCCCTTCACCAATGGATGATGTTAACTACTTTAAGGCATCGTGGGCTCTAAATAAAACCCCTTTGTAAGTTCCCTCTCTTGTACTTATTCTCTCACTGAATCGTTATCCAGTTTCCTTCCCACCCCCACAAAAAAAAAAAAAAAACACTTTGAATACTGCTCGTATTTTTGGATAATTGGGAGTCAGAGCTTTACTCCTATATACCGGGTACCCACGCCCTCCTCAAGGCCGGGACACAGAAGATATCAAGGGTTTTTTAAATATTATGTCCACCTGAGGGCTCAAACATAAGATCTCTAAGTCGGTGTGACCAAGAGACCTCAACCCCTTAGCAGCATCACCTACTACTCAATTTGGGAGCAACTCGTTTCTTAGATACTAAGCTTGAATTACAAGGATCCTAATATTGAAAATTAGCTGCTGGAGGGAAAATTCAGTTAGTGATACGTCACCTGCACAGTGGCTAAAGATGCATCTCCTGATATTCCTGCACGTAAGCACAACTCAACCAGCTCAATAATAACAGAGAGTTTCATCGACACCGAAGATGGTTCACTTGTTTCAGATTCAGTTCCATCTAGAACCCGGCGAGAAGCAGGTTCTATTATATCAGTTGAAGAAGCAGAAATATTTTTTAATGGAGGCACCACATTTGCTGTCTCAGAGATATTTGACATCGCACATTCAGTAATAATCTGGTACTCTTTATTTGAAAGAACTGCTTTCAACACTTCAATCTGATAAAATGACAGCCGGAACCCATAAAAAAGAGCCCATTTTAATTGCATCTTTAAGCGACTTCTTATTGTAGAAGAATAATTTCATGGAAAGTGGAAGAGTTGATACGGCTACCTGAATTCCAACTTCTAAACTTGGTATTTGGCGCAACAAATCCCGAAGTGACCTGCGGATGACCACTGAAACCCCCTTGACATCTTCAATTATGCTTTCCCCTAACTCCGCACCCATGGCAACATTTAAATTGATATCGTCGATCTGAATATTATACCGTAGTCAGAAAGTGATATTGAAACAGACTAACCCTATACAAGGAATAAAATTCTGCACCACATAAGAAAACTGCTGAGAATTCATTGTTTCAGAAACCTTTAGCCATTCCAAAATTAGTTCAAAATCCATTTAACACAGACATATCGTGCTGACCAACAATTTCTCAACAAAATCCCCGATAAATCTTACCAGAACAGTTAAAATTTCCAAATGTACAGCGGTCATGTCTATTTTACTCCCAGAAATCCACTGAAAAGTGTTCTGAATGGTAATGTGGACAATATCAAGCTTCAAATAACTGTCGAAGAAAAATTAGAACATGTAAATAATTATCATAAAGGAAAAGATAGTGCCCGCTAATAAATATACTTCGAGGCATGAAATTTTGAAACGATTACTATCTGTTAAAATCTCACTCAAGACTGTCTGTCCTTCGAGGCATTAATATTATAGGCTTTGAAAGAGAAAGATCCAACTTTAAAGCAGGTGCTCCTTCTATTTCAGTAGTTGTAAACCACTTCTCTGAATTTGTAACTTGATCTTTCAACTTTACAACACCCTCTGCATTTTCAGGGACGAGACCCACAAAGTAACTAACAACCTACAAATAATTTTACGGTTATGAATTATAGAATCACGTAAAACATGGAAAGTTAATAACCAGTATAAAAATTACCTCCTGGATAAATCGATTCAAATATACAATGCGTACTTCTGAAAGCTTCCCCAGAAGACTGTATTCATAACCATTATAATCTTCATCATCAACATTGAATGAAGAGAAGAATAGCTGCAATAAGTAGCAAACTTCAAAAAGAGAAACACCAAAAAAATATTATAAAACACGAATTGTAAAATGCAAGGAACATTTTTATACTTGCATTATTCTCTCAAACCATAGACACAAAAACACCGCGTAACAAAAATCTTCAATATGTCAACAGGATATAAACTGAAATGAAAGATATCCACAAGTCTGATCCACAGAGCATCCACCAACTAACAGAAAAGAAAGATATGATGAGCACCTTCCAAACTATTCTTTCAGAGGCAACACCAACTAGGACTTAAATGCCAAGTCATTTTGCGTTCTTCATTGTCATTTAGCTTTGAATAGCTTGTTCAATGCTTTAAATTATCTTGGATTAAGAATCCTCAAATTTATATATTATCCAGGGAGTTTGGATCAGTGTTCAAGTATCAGAAGACTTCAGCTGTTTTTTCAGTGTCCTTTCAAAGGTATTGTTTAGTATACATAGAAGGAAAGGAATGTCAAGATTTTTATGAAAAAACTAATAAAGGACACTTTATTGAAAGTCGAAGATCCCTTCTCTAATTCATGTTGGGTGTCAAAGATAAAAAGTTCAGTAGGCACACCTATGATATTTAATTTGCAGTTCAGAATGTCAAGCTATAAACTGTAATTTTGGTAACTTTATTCTTCTGTTACTTATATTCTTTACTGAATAATATAATTCTTTTTTATTCAAAAACATAAATATTAAAGTACAGAATCTTCACAGTACTATGCACTATTACGCGTGGTTTCTTCTATTCTTCTCAACACCCATTAATTTACCTCTTATTCTGAATAAATTTTAGGAGATTTGAAGTTTGACTCCAATGCTTTACAAATAATAATTGGCAGATATCTGTTCACTTGCATGTAATCTAAAAAACATGCGATCCTAAATATTTTTCTAAAAGACCAAGGAGAAATATCATTAATAGAAAAAGAAGTCAAAACCGTACATTGGAGAGAGAGAGAGAGAGAGAAGGACAGAACCTCAACAAAAGAACTGCCACCAGGGTTTCTCATATCGCATGCCCAATAATACATGTGGCTGCTTGAAAGACTATCATCACTTATTCTCAGGTTTCCAAGAGCAGCCTCTATGCTAAAAGAGGACGGAAACACCTTAAAGGGAGAAAAAGATAAATTTCAAGAACATTTCAGGTTAAGAATCATTACGTCTAATGGAGTAAGGTTGAGAATTTGAAGCAAAACCTTGATATTAGCAAGCAAGTTGTCTTGAAATAAACTAGCAAGATTAGTCTCATTTTCCACGACTAGAAAAATTTGTGCACGCGACATCTTCAATTCTAAATTGAATATAACTCTCGATTTCCCTTTTCCTAGCAAACCTTTCACAATGCCATCATCCATGGTCTTTGAAATCTGATCATCCTCTTCCATTGGTGTATTATGGTTTATGACGCCTGATGATGAATTATCACTGAATGATTCGCAACTTTCTTCCTCAAGGTTAATGGCATTGGCAAACTCAATAAGGGATAAAACTGTAGGTCTACGACAGAAAAATGACAATGTAGCCAAGGTAACAGAAACCTGAGACAATTGTTCAATATTTCAAAATCAGAATCCTAGTAGGTAATGTATAATTAAGCAAGCGAGATGGGGCACACCTGTTTGTCAACATCATAGTATCGAGGAGAATTTTGGTCATAAAGAGCTATTTGAGCTTTTACAAAATTTTCTGATGTAACAGATTGCTCATTATCCACATTATGAGTTTCAGAGCCACCAGGAGGAAGCAGACCAGCAATACGTGAAAAACTGGGGGCTGGAAAATTTTTCCATTGGAGCGAATTTTGAGATTTTACATACTCGAGACCTTTTCCTGGTGATTGTATCTGATAATCGGCAGAGTCAACCAAGGTTTCAGGTGCCTCAAAGAATTTCTCATCCGCTTCAATTTGAGTTAAATCATTGTTATCAGAACCTTGATTTTTTGAATAGTCAGAAAATGAAAGAGTCTCTTCTCCATGAACAAATGACCTTGCCAAATAACAAGATTGAGAATTGGCCTTCGAACAAATTAAGTCTTCAATCTCCAAAGACTTCAGTATAGTGCCGATAAACATGTCATTTGCCCTAATTGACAGCTCAACCTATTTTGCACAAATGTAACTTTCAGACGAGAATCTGAAAGACATGTATAGAAGAAAAGTAATAAACTGTCAAATTAACAATCTGTACCTGACCACCAATTGCCCGGAATTCAATCAAATGTCTCTCTTCTGCAAGAAGGACCTTCTCAAAGTTTTGGCCGTGCTGAAAAGGCAACACCAATGAAGATTCCTCAAACATATAGTGCGGTATATTTTGAAAACAACAAAGTTTTCTGAGATACCTGATTACTGGAACTGAAACAGACTCTAAGTTCATCAAGAGAACCAGTCAAAAATACACTCTCTATAGATGAATCCATCGTACCATCGCTTTCATCTGGTTCCATTTCTGAGTCCTCAGAGTTTGAGGAAGTTTCAGATAGACCCAAAATAGGAGCAGAGGCCTATATAAATATTTAGGTAAGCAATTTTGAAATTTCACTATTTAATTATTTAGGGAAGCAATTGTGACAGTAAATTTCGTAGTCATTAGTTGATATGTTTTGATGAAGTCATTGCTGATTCAATAGTTGGTTTAGTTATTGTTTTTAGTTAATTAATTGGCTATCTGTTAAAAAAAAAGAAAGTAAAAAGGATACAAACTCTTCACGGAGTTAAAAATAAAAACTAAAAGCTTAATAAAGCAAGGAATATGAAAGCATCCAATAATATAAATAACATTCAAAGAGAAATTAGCAAATAAAAGAGAAAGAGAACGCCATTGGAAAACTTCAGCCTTAGTCCTTTTTTTTTTAAGACAAGGAAACAAAAAGACTAATGCTCAAAACCAACCTCATTATCTTATCCTAAAAAATTCTTCCAAATTGACTCTCCTGACTGCATTGATCTAGAGAAGATGAGCCCTTGGGGATAAGAGAACCGGATAAAAGTTGCAGAAGACTACACTGGGGATCATTGCTGAAGACCCATCTTAACTCGAAGATTTGAAATAAGCTGAACCAAAAGTTCATGAAAAAGTACAATTGAAGAAAAGATGAGACTGGTCCCAATCCGTTCAATAAGATAGAACACATGGGGACTTTTGATTTTGAATAAAATTTCCTCGGACTATTCTTGGAGATTAAATGCCAAACTGCTTTAGTATTAGATCATTTTCTTTCCCGACCTGATGATGACTGCCAGATGAAGATCATAGGATGGAGCTACATGATGTCGCATTCAATATTAAATAGTATTACCCAGCTATATTAGACTGTGCAAGAAAATATTAAGGATATCAACCGACCTTTTACCATAACCATGAGACTTTCAAGAGGTTTTTCCTGTTATAATATTAAATAGTATTACCCAGCTATATTTGATGGTCTGCTTTATTATTTGTTTTTGCACTGTAGTTCTCTGGTTTAGAGTCGAACTTTTGTTTTCCTTTTGGAGTTTTAACTTTGAGCATATTTCAATGAAAGTTTGTTGTTTCCTTGTCAAAAAAAAAACAAGGATAAAACTTTCAAGAGGTTTTTTCCTGTTATAATATATATATATATATTTGTCCTTTTAAGTCATCGTACATCTTTTAGTATTAGGGTTTCCTTGTACACCTCTACATTTAAGTGATGAGAAACAAGAAAGGTATCTAAAGTATTTCTAGGGCATTGAAGTGATGCAACAAAAATATGTACTTGATTTATTATCTGAGACAGGAGAACTAGGAGTTAAACCACGTGGTACTCGATGATACCTAATCTGCAACTCACCAAAGAAAGAGAATCATTTAAAGATCTTGATAGAGACATTAGATTGGTTGGGAAGTTGAATTATATGACAATGACACAACCAGACACCGCTTATTCAATGAAGTGTTGTGAGTCAGTATATGTGTTCACCTACCGTGGATCATTGGGTTGCAGTAGAACAAATTCTATGCTACTTAAGAGCTGAACCTAGGCGTAAGATCTTATATAAAGATCACGATCAAAAGTTGAATGTTTTTCAGATGCTAATTGGGCAAAATCTAAAGAAGATAAAAGATCAACATCTGGATATTGTGTTCTTGTGGGAGGCAAAGTGGTATCGCAGAAGAGTACGAAGCAGAATGTGGTATCACGTTCGAGTGGATTTTCATTTTGTGGTCTCGGGATTGGTAATTTTGCACATCGAAACTCGACTTTGTTAACAAAAGTGGATTTGGAGATTCTCCCATGAAACTAATTCATTATGGAGGAAATTTATTGTAGCTAAAGACTATGGAACTTTGCCTTCAGTTGTTTGGCCCCAGATTATTACGAATGCTAAACATAAGTCACCATGGAGATCTATTGTTCAATTGTGTGATTTGGTGGTTAGTCGTTCTATACGACGTATAGGGAACGGATGCTCCACAATTTTCTGGACTGATCATTGGCTCAATTGTGGACCTATTGCTCATGCTTTTCCACGGCTTTATAGTCGGCTTTGAACCCTGCCTTGACAGTGGCTAATATGTGGAATTTTGCAGAATCGCCTTGGGACCTACAACTTCGTCGTAATTTAACAGATTTAGAAATTAATGAATGGACATCTCTTTCTCATTTATTATCTACCGTTCGATTGTTGAATAAAGTGGATTCTTGGGTGTGGTTGTTAAAGCCTTCTGGTACTTTCTCTGTGAAGTCTCTTACTGATGATTTGTTGGGTTGAGCTAATCTGAGGCAAAAGGATATCTACTCAGTCATATGGAAGGATTCATATCCAAAAAAGGTTAAAGTTTTTCTCTGGGAGCTCAGTTTAGGAGTTGTTAATGCTGTTGATCGTCTTCAAAAATAGAAGCCTTACATGTGGGTCATCTATTCGTACATTGTCCTTTTTCCTTAACGTTTTGGTGGAAGATTTTGGATGGTCATTACTGCTACCGATTAATATTTTTGACTTTCTTTCTTCCGTCCTGGTGGGGCATCCTTTCAAGGGCACTAGGAAAATCATTTGGCTTGCTCTCGTTCGTGTCTTTCTATGAGAGGAATGGACAACTTTTCAGGGATGTTTCATCTACCTTTGATCGTTTTATAGATAATGTTCTTTTAAATGTTTTTCTTTGGTGTAAGGATGTTTATCCTCTTAACTTGTTCAACACTTCTTTTTTCATTTATAATTGGCGGTCTTTCTTGTAATACACCTTTTGGTGTTTGGAGTCTTCTCCATTTCATTTATCAATGAAATTGTTTCTAATATCAAAAAAAAAAAAAAAGTGGATTTTCATTTCATTCGTGAGAAAATACGAGTGTTAGTGTCCACAGGATATGTAAAAACGGGAGAACAATTGGGAAATATCCTTACTCAGGCCTTAAATGAAGCAAGAATAAATTATCTCTACAACAAGTTGGGATGACATACTTGCTCCAGCTTGGGAAGTGTGAAAATACGAGTGTTGGTGTCCACAGGATATGTAAAAACTAGAGAACAATTGGGAGATATCCTTACCAAAGCCTTAAATAGAGCAAGAATAAATTCTCTACAACAAATTGGGCATGTTTGACTAGGAATCAAAAGATTTCATTGAAATAATGAAGAGAGACTAATGCTCAAAATACAACTCTACGAAGGAGAACAGAAAAACAGCCATACACAAAAGGAATGTTGAAGACAAGCACTAAGGCAAAATTTTTTAACAAAGACACAAACATAAGACCCCCCCGATAAACTGAAGCACCACAAATTCTTCAACCTGAACAACCATCAACCACTGATGAGATGACAACACCAAAGGAGCCAAGACTACCAAAAAAACCCAACACTAAAACCAACCAAAACTACTAGCTCATCAGTCGACCTAAAAAAACAAATAGAAAATTCTTTACGAAGAGAAGACTTCCCCAAAGACAAAAACATCCACACAAAAACTGATGACAACAATCTTCTCCCCAAATAAACAGCAAGCAACGGCTCAAGATTACACCCACCACCCTGAAGAAAACTCAAAAAAGCAATGCACCTGCAACCTTCCCATTAAAAACCAAAATTGAAATATTACCACCAACCCTAAGAAAGAGCAATCCACCAGCTCAACCAAACAAACTCTCACTATCGAACACAAACAAAGCAAAAGACATCAATTTGCACACCACGACCCAACACCCTGACTTCCAGAATTCCACTACAGACATTTCAATTCATTGAACCCGAGGAGGAAGATCGTGTTACTTCCCTAAATTGCAATTCACTAGCTTTGATTAAAACTTCAAATTTTATCAGCTCTGGAAATGGAAAAGAATCATTAACAACCTCAATGTCGTCACCCCCGACTTTTATCAACCAATATTGGGGATTGGAACACACTTTTCAAGTCGAAAACCGGCGACTCATCTGCCAAATGCTCATCCAATTGTAAGAACCGATTAGGAGTCTTCCTCTACGGGCTACTAAGACTTACATTGGAGTCAAAATCCTGCTCCGCAGTCCCATTCAAATAAGAAGAATTAACCTTTTTAATAGTTGGATCGATGGCCTTCACAAAAGTTCTATAGAACTGAGTCCCAGTTGAACTCCTCAATATTTATCACTTGCTCCAAAACACCCAAAAGATCTCACCGAACCACCATCATTAAACTCGCTAGGAAGAAGAATTTTAGACATGGAATCATCAAAATTCATTACGTTAAACATAGAAGAAGAAATAGACTTCTAAGCCACCGACACATTATCTACCTTCCTAGTATACTACTTTGCATAAGTAGCACAAAAATTGTACATCCTTTATTTTCTCCCAATACTGAATTACATTTTCAATCATTAGCAAGTACCCGAAATTGTTCAGATTATATACAAAATATTCAACCTACGAGTAGTTTTTAGATACATTAGTGATTAACACAAATACAAGGGGGCAAAGGCCCATATCCTCCCTTGACTTTGGAACCGGTGTTCCTATTAAAGAGGGCAGGTACTCACGCAGCTGGTAAATATTTGGCCATATTTGGCCTGAATCACAATTTTTTGAAGGTCGGGCAATAGCAGGACATCCAAATCCATTTGGATAAGAGGGATGGTTCTTGTAATGCAGAGACCTCCATTTAAGATTGGAGGAGCAACAGGAGAAACAATTTTCCAGTTGACCGTTGAGCACTATTTTTTTTTTAAAACCAGAAAAGAAACTTTTGATAAATGAAAAGAAATTAGTGCTCAAAATAAAAACTCCACAAGGAAGAAAAAGGAAGAAAGTAATAAAATGGAAAACTGAAAAATTACAGCAGAAAAATGAGAGCATTCCAATTAAAATACAAATCCGGCAAAGAATGATTAGAAAAGAGTTTGGAGAGAACTATGAAGAAGCCTTGAGATGAGCCGAATCAAAATGATCAAACCAAGTAAGTTGCTTCTCATGGAATATTCTTCGATTTCTTTCAAATCATAACTCTATAAGATAGTCTTGACGACATTGATCACAAAATCTTGGACTTATTAGCCATGGAAGAACGGATAAAAAGATGCAAAAAATTAGCATTGAATGTATTAGAAAAAACCCACTTGAGACTGAATATCAAAAAATAACTAGTACCAAAATTGTTGACCCAGTTCAGCTATGTTGGGTCCTTAGATAGTAGATAGTTGTTCATAGAACTTCTCCTTAGGTTGCCTTTTCGTGGGAAAAGGTTTTTGTGGCAATCTGGGGAGGGTGCTATTCTGTGGGGCTTGTGGTGAGTGAGAAATAATAGAATCTTCCGGGAGAGAGAGGTCTCTTCTTTGGAAGTGTGGTCCCTTGCTAGATTCTATGTTTCTGTTTGAGTCTCGGTGTAGAGGTTTTTTTTGTAATTATTCTCTAAGTCTTATCTTGCTTGACTGGAGCTCTTTTTTATAGTCGGCTCTCTTTAGTGGGTTTTTCTTTTGTATGCATGTGTATTCTTTTATTTTTTCTCAATGAAAGTTCGGTTATTCATCAAAAATTGCCAAGAATAAGGACAATAAAAAAATGTTAGGTCTTCCAAACCTGAAAACAAAGAAAACACATCGAGGGAGATATATGCTGGCCAGGAAGCTTTTTTGTAAGCCTTCGGAGCAATTCAGCAAACCATTCAACATAATCTATAAAAGGATATTAACACACACAGGAATTTTAGATTTCCACAGTGCTGAAAAAACTTCCTTATCCAAAGGATCAGAAGATGCCAAATGTTTAGATAGTGAACTGATTGAGAAATTCCCCGATAATTCAAGAGACCACCTTCTCGTATCTATGGAAGATCCCATCAAAATTGAAGAAATATAAGACAACAGCAACTGGAAGTCCAAAATCTCTTCATCTTTAAGTAAATGATGGAAAAAAAATTCCAAAGAGTGTTGAAGCATCCTAATGATAAAAAACCGAGCTATTTGGAAGAGAAGAAACTCTAAACAAAGTGGGAAGCTGATCTTTCGATGATGAATTACCTATCCAGACATCATGTCAAAATAAAACCCTTGTACCAATGCCAAATGTTTAGATAGTGAACTGATTGAGAAATTCCCCGATAATTCAAGAGACCACCTTCTCGTATCTATGGAAGATCCCATCAAAATTGAAGAAATATAAGACAACAGCAACTGGAAGTCCAAAATCTCTTCATCTTTAAGTAAATGATGGAAAAAAAATTCCAAAGAGTGTTGAAGCATCCTAATGATAAAAACCGAGCTATTTGGAAGAGAAGAAACTCTAAACAAAGTGGGAAGCTGATCTTTCGATGATGAATTACCTATCCAGACATCATGTCAAAATAAAACCCTTGTACCAATGCCTAATTTAAAACAGCAAACGAATTCACCTGCTTCCAGATTATAGAAATGGAAGCTTCCCAAAGATGATTCTAAGTCATTTTATCAAACCTTGGCAAAAAAAGAGGTAGTGAGTGGGAAGGTTGGATAGAACTGCTTGAACAAGACTACAAGAGAGAGTGTGTCCCATTGGAGCAGACCTGCTTCAATTTATTCAGCCTTCCTGAGAGCTTAGGATTCTTCGATTGCCTCCCATGGGAATAGGGCAAGTTTTAACCCAAGGTAGAAGAAAATGTCTCTATTTCGCATGGTTGAGGTTGATGCCTCCTAACACAAATCAAATATTAATTTTAAGACCCAAGGCTGCCTTAAAATTCTCTAATAATCTAATGATCATAAGAAGATTCTTCATCTTCTGCCTGTCCGAAGGTTGGCAATTTGAGTGCTAGAGCTACCCACATTACAACTTGGATTAGGTCATTATTCAAACCTTTTTCCACAAGTCTACTAAAACAACCAGCAACAAGGATAGAAAGAAAAGAGGAGAGCAGGTTGCCTGGTCGAATTCCTTTTTCAGCCTTGATTTTACCTCTAGACTTGACACTTTATTAAAATTGAGTAAGCGACTGAGGAAATTCACCCATGGAGTCCATTTTATCTCGAGCACCTTGTCAATGGAGGTCCAACTGAGTTTGTTGAAAGCATGCTCAACCTCTAATTGGATGGCCATACATTTTTTCTTCCTACATCCCCAATCATCCTCCATCTCGTTAACAACAAAGATAGGGTTAGAAATCTGTCTTCCTGCAATGAAAAACGCCTTTGTAACAGTGTTTGTAATTCTTAGGTGGATATATTTAGTTCTCTAAATTTCTGAGTCGCAATGGTTAACATCTTCCAAGAATGCGACAACCTCTTGAAGAACAAAAACAAAATCAGCCGACTCTCATGTAGAAACTCCGGCCTACAACCCTCCCAACAAGGTATTTTGTTGCAGAAGCTGTTCAATTACTGCGTCACCACCTCCTCCTTCAGCATGAGTTTTGCCAGTGCTGATTCTGAGGTCTCATGCTTGCCATTCTTTAGTCCCAGAAAGATACATCAGAACTAATTTGACTCTGTACTTTATAATGGTATGACTAAGACATTGCAGACTATCAGAAGTCATTATGACCAGTTGGTAACAGAAAAATAACTACATACATATATATAGATCATGACTAAGAGAAAATGATCATTTTTAACTAAAAAAAAAAACTCTTACTCCTGTCAGCACACCAATATAAAAGTCACACCACCAAAATTATAAAACAATAATAAATTGGATTGTAGAGTTTGTATCTTTTGAGCATTAGCCTCTTTTCATTTATTCAATGAAAAGTTTCAGGTTAAAAAATAATAATAATAAATTGGATTATCTTACCCCATTTTAAAGGTTTTCTTATAAAATCAGAAACGATAATTTTGATTAGTAAAACCACATAACAAATAAACTGATGAGAGAGGAAACCATATGAAAGAAGAGTACATAATTCTTCTCATCTGTGTTGAACAAGAAACGTGTACATACATTAGTAGGACAAAGAACAATCACAAACAGCACAGGCAATGATGAAAACAGTAATGTGGAAGATCCCTATTGCAATAAAATAACAGGGAAGTAAACTAATCCAGAGAACATGAATTATAAGCATCTAATCTGCATCGCATCTAAACCAGAATTGAAAAAAAAAAACACATGTAATGACATATTACGACAAATAATCACATACCGAAGCACGATATATGGCCCCTTGCAAGCGGCTTTGCCAAATTTTCCTTGAATCATCAGAATCACACCTTAATATGAGGGCACTAGCATCCTCCACAATCTAAACCCAAATACAGTTACAAAGCTGAGTGATCAAGATGCTCAACAGAGCTCAATCATGTACACAAAAAGCATAAGACAGATATAACCTTGCTATTTGATCGTGAAGCATCATAAACAGCCAAAACATGTTGCACCTCCCCAATCAACTCTGCCGGCAGTTGAACAGTTTGTTTTCCTCTTAAGCTTACCCAGATCAATAAACATAACTCATAAATCAGAAAATATAACTTTAACAAATAAAATTAAGGATAATGTTAAATTATATAGCTAGTTGACTGTTGCAAGAAAAAGCAACACAGCCACTGTAGCATGATATGAATGTACTCAAATTGGTCAAAATTAAAGGCAGAAGGAAACAAGAGATTTCAACTCAACTAACCCTATTTGGTAGTTTTAAGGAAAAGGGATCGTTCCCCTCGTCTTCATTTTTAACCTTACCTTAGATGAGAAAAATAAATATTATTACAGGAAAGTCCATACACTCTCATTACCTTCTTTTTTAATCACAAGATATGAACTCCTCGTATGATGAATAGATACAAATGTTCAAAGGAGGAAAACTCATCAAAGGAGTAAAATAAAGCAAAGCAAAGTATATAAAAGTAAAAATGGTGTCTTATGAGGGAAAATAAAAGCACCCTAATTCAACAAGTAGTAGTTAAAAATAAAGAACTATTCTTCATTTTTTTTGGGGGGGGGGGACAATAAATTTTCATTGAAGATAAACCGTCCTAATAACATAGGAATACTTAAACAAATACTAAGAATAAAGGAATAAATAAAACCATTGGGTGAAGAACAAGAAAACCCAGCAAAAGCTTTGGAAAGAGTGCACCAGGTCAAAACAAAAAGTTGGATAGAATTAAACCGAGCAATGGGACCAGTGTTTTCAAAGTGTAAGGCGCACCTTAAGGCGACAAGCCCTTTGATCGCCCGAAGGCGAGAGGCGACAAAAAGGCGTCGCCCGAGTGAAGTAAGGCGCAATAAATAAATATATAAATAAATAATATATAGAGCATAAATTTTATAGTAAATATAGTCACATAAAATGTCAAGCCCTTAAAAACTTAATACTAATTGGTAAAAACAACAAAAAGTTAAAAACATACAATAATAATCAAGTTCTAGTAATTTCAGACATAATTAAGTCATTTAGAATGATTCAATGAACCAAAAATAATAAAGGTAAAACTAGTCTAAAGGACTAAAACATCAATTAAGTGTCAAAATCATCATTTTCCTCCCCATCTAAATCTAAGTCCTCATCTGATGCTCATCCTTGATTTGACTTTTCGAAAGAGGGAGTGCCATCAATATATAAATTGCCAGCCTCTTCAATTGGCAACTCTTGGGTGGCAGAAAGAATAACATTTACAGCCCCAGTATCTAAACTTCTTCCCAAAGCCTCATCAATAACTAATAACGTACCTGGAACTGGACAATATGAAGCACCAAAAGCCTTAGAAGGATTTATGACCTCAAGAGAATCAAAAACCAAGGAATCCGTAACATTCCCCTACTTCCAAGAATGAAGAGTGACCAAAAGCACCCTCGTCTACCATGATCTTGTGAATTCGATCCAAGTCCACTGAATTGGGAAAGTCTTTCAAGAAGAGGGATTTATTAATCATAGTCGGTACTTCATTTGCTATTAAATCACCAACATGTAATGAACAGATACCATCCTTCACTTCAACAGATGTTAGAAGAAACCCACACAAATTTGATTTGACTTTAATTCGAACAATCGAGATGTCAATGAAATTCAACGTATCTGAATCAATATCTTCCAACCCCCCTAAGTTCTGTCCAATGGCTTCAAAAACTGATCTTGTTCAAAACTGCAGAGGTAAATTCCGGATAAAAATCCAGCCACCATATCCTTCAACAAACTCTGGCAAACTGTGAAGTCGATCGGATCACCACTCAATCTTAAGGTGTAAATCATTTAAAGGTTGCCATTTTCCAAGTCTGAAACGAGAAAAAGTCAGACAAACCAACTTCGAGTAAAAAAAAAAGTTTTATCAGTCATAAACAGGTTAATCTAAAGCTTCAGTTGAAGAAGGGATTCCAATTTTTCCTTAATTACCGCCCAAGAAATGTGAGCAAAGAGACGGGAGACGAACAGAAGCTAATCAAAATTCACACTTACCACTTCGCTAGGCTTACGAATCCAGTATGAAGGAGCAATGGAAGAGGCCTTCAACATCAAATGGAGAACAAAAAAATTCGAGTGCTTTACCAGAACAGAACTGTTGATCGAAGCCCCCACTCCTTGCAGGGCAAAGACTTTAAGAAAACCAGAGAGCATTCTTTGAAAACCGTCCAACCTATCTTCTTTGCTTCTAACGCAATGCAAAAGGACATCCTCCCACCTGACGGGGCCAAAAAACACACTCAACAAACCACTTCTTATCCAAAGAAAACTTGAACCCACTTGTATCAAATTCATCCTTCCATTTTTTGCGATCAAAATACTCATCACGTCTCTACTAACTCATTGAAAACTGTCGCTAGCCAACGAAGATGGACCAAAGACAACGAAAGTTTAATCCTCTGCGTCGTATTTTTCACAAAAAAGGTGGTATCTTCACGCCAAATACAGAAGAACTCGTTAACACAACAACTATGGACCTCCATGTCTTCCTCCTGACGAAAAGAAAAGAAGATGCTGATCGTAATAGCCCAAGGAAAGAAGACAGGACGAAGGCAGAAAAGATACCAGATCAATGAAGGAAGAGCATCGTTAGAACGAAGGAAGACGCGCCGAACCAAAGAAAAACGCGTCGAACCAAAGAGGAAGCACCGATTAGGGTATCGGAAGATGACAGTTATCTTATCGAGAAGACGGGTAGACGAAGAGAGAGAAGAGAGAGGGGGAGGGCAACTTTTTTACAAAAAGAACTATTCTTCAATTCCATCCAAGAAAAGCCAAACCAATATCATCTCTATAACAGTCTTTTATTCTTCAAAATGAACATTATTTTTACCTTCCAGATCACATACACCCTTGGTAATTGATAATTTTCCTACAGAGATATTTCTCTACATTGAGGAAACTCAATAAGGAAGAAAGGAAGGATCGGTTCACCAATTATTAATGTCTACACCAATAATGTAGTAGCCCACTATATGAAATCTAGAAACACGTCAATCAATTAAATCCTTGGCCAAACCCTTCAAGGCTATTCTCCTATTTTCGCTTGAAGTGGGTCTTCTCGGCAAGGTTGACAGAAAATATGCTACAACTTTTGTTAGGACAAGTATGTTCAGCAAAGCCAGCTCTCATATGGGTCAATGCTACTAAAGCTCTTTTAACAAAACTTTGGTTGGAAAGAAACTCCATAATTTTTTAATGCATAAGTCTTTCATGTGTTGAAAAATTCAATTCAGCAAGCTTAAAGGCGTCATCCTCGTGCACTCTCTCCAAACCCTTTGAGACTTATTCTTTTAATGACATTTGTCGTCATTGGTAGCTTTTTTGTGGTTGTTTCTTTAGTTTATTATGCTGTTGTTATGTCTTGCTTTATTTTCTCTCTTCCCTTAGGAGTCTGTATCTTTTTGAGCATTAGTCTTTTTTAATCTTCTTCATGAGAAGTTGTTTCTTGTTAAAAAAAAAAAGAAACATTAAATCCTTGGCCAATTTAACAAGGTTCTTAATGAATTCAGGAAATTCATTGGTTTAGTAACAACCTTCCAGAAGTAAAAAAAGGTAAAAAATGATGGGTTTTTTTCTCTCTTCTCTCTCCTCGTCCGTCTCTCTTCCTCCCGCATCTCCTCGCCCTTCACCGCCGACCATGTCTCCGATCTTTGGTGACCCTGTCTCCGGCGTCTTCCTCCGTCCAGCCCTTTCGTCCTTCGTCTCCTTGCCGTTTTGTCTTTCCGGCTTCTCCGTCTTTTCCTTCTGTTCCGCCGTCTTCTAGTTTTCCGTCTCCCCTCCCTCTTTGCTTCTTTCTCCGTCTCCTCTTCTCTCATCCGGTCGCCTTCTACCATCCAACCCTTTCGTCCTCCGCCTCTTCTTCATCTTCCTCTCTCGCACCATTTCCCCAATCCTCCCTGTCCGCCGTCAGTCTCCCCCGTGTTCGTTGAGACCCCGGGGCGGCTCTGTTTCGACTTCTTCTTCCTCCATTGAATCGATTCATCTTCTTGACTTGGTTGCGTCTGTCCCTGGCCCTCCGGTTCTTTTTTCGAGCGTGAACGCTCTATTCGAAAGTTACCCCTGTCCTAGCGGTCTGGTTGATTTAGTCTGAAATGGAGAAGGGTAGTTGCTATATTGAATGGGTAGGCTTTCGTATTTGGAAGGAGGATTCGCGGGTATTCATTCAAGAAGGTTTCTGGGACTCACCGATCGGGTTCACTGCCATCCAGGTGAAAATGGGTTTTTGGGCTTTTTATCGAACTAGCTGAGAAGCCAAATTCTTTTTTCTTGAGAAGAAAATATAGGGATGAAAATGCTACTCTGGGCTTGTTCAAGGTGAGAACGAAGAATGAATGGATTGCGGAGGTGGTGGTCCGGCCACCGTTGGGGGTAGAAAAATGCTTAGAATTCCTTTGGGAGTTTTCTCCATGGGATGGGCAGTTTTTAGAGACTTCTTGGGAGATTTTATTCACTCGCTTGGTCAGTTGTTTTCTCACTCAGTTGATATAGATTATGCTAAAAAAGGAAGGGATTTGGAGGAAAAGGGATATCACCCGATGGACTTGTGCCATGAGGGGTATTGGATTCGCAAGGATGATGAAGTGGTTAAAGTTGATTTCTCCAGGATTTGGGTGGTTAATCGACTATTTGTACACGTGCAATGGGTTTCTATTAAAAATGCAATGAAGTCTTACTTCAAGCGGCGATTGCAGATCAACCCTTTCATGACTGACAAGGCTATTGTTCTATTTGAGAAGGATTTTGAAAATGTTGGAGAGGAAGAGCAGTTTCTGAATGATGGAAGATGGCAGGTTGTTGGGGGTGTTCATTTGAAACTGGAAAAATGGGATGACAATACACAGTTTACGCTCGGTGATAAAAGGATACGGTGGCTGGATTGAAATTAAGAATTTACCTTTAAGGCTCTGGAAGAAAAGAGTTTTTGAGGCGATCGGATGGCATTTTGGGGGGGCTTGAAGACATTTCATTGGAAACATTGAACTTTACGGATATATCAGTGGCAAAAATTAAAGTAACCACAAACCTTTGTGGTTTTTGGCCGGCGAACATCCCTGTAGAAGATCCCTCTTGTGGAATGTTTCTTCTAAGCTTTGAAGCTCTAGAAGAATTGGCCCCTCCTAGTTGTTTGGACAGAGCCCTTGTGTTGAAAGATGTTATTAATCCGATTGATTTCGACAGGATTCTAGAGGTATGGGAAGATGAATCTGTGAACATCTCCTCCCATGCCCTTAAACAGACTTCGGTTTATGTTGATGGTGTTGGAATTGGAGAGGAGTATTCGGTAGGAGTTGTTGAAGGAAGTGAGCAGAGGATTGGCCATTCCGTTGGGAAGCATCGAATCTAGCAATAACGGTAATGAGGACCTTTGATTGGCCACGGTAGAGGAAACAGAGAAGTTATTTACTGGGCAGCATGTGGATAGGAGGGGTTGCGGTTTGGATAGAGGTGTCACGATTGGGTGGATTGAGATTGACAGCTTTGGAGTGAGTAAAGGAGGCCAGTTAATTCAATCTGATGTGGTTATGGGTCTGAACAAGGGAAAGAAAACAGAGGGGCAGGGGAGTGAGATCTTTAATAATGGTGGTAAGGGGGTACCAAAGGTTTGTGATGCGTTGGAAAATTTCGAGGCCCCCTCTGATCTTAATGGGGTGCCTCTAAGGAGACATTTTCAGGTAATTTGGAAGGGGAGAAGTCTCGATCATTTATTAATGATGGAACTGGTTTGAGTTATGTTGAGGAGCCTCTTTTTTCCCACGATGTTCCTTCTAGTGTTAAAAAAGTAAATGACACTTTTTGTGGGAAGTATTACACAAGGAAGCGTGGAGGCGCAACACCTAAGAGCTCAATGGCTCGAGGGCTACCCTGATTTTCTGGAACAAGCAGTTTGCTTTGATCAACATTGTCCTATGGATTCCTTTTCTGAGGAAGGGGCTCATAATGCTCCGAACATCTCGGGGGTTGTAATTGAAAAATGCCAACTTGGTTCAAAAGGTGTTTCATTCTTTAAAACCTCATTTCAGCCCGGTCTAGACTCGGGTATTAACGTAGCACCATCTTCCCCAAAGGGTAATCGAAGTTTGGCAATTGATTCTGATTCTGAAATTAGTCTAAGCAGTCCGGATATCAGTTCGGTGAGAAGTGTTAGGAATAAAACTTCGAAGGTTTTTTCCCGGTAATTAACCTGGCAGGGTTTTTTGAGAAGATCGTGGTAGATTACACGGCGGAGTTGTCTAGCTTTAGATCTAATCAAGGCAAGTGGGCTACAATTCAAAGCAATTGTAGTAGGAGGTAATCCGGTAAATTTGCCATGAATGTGTTACCGTGGAACACGAGAGGGTTGGGGGATGGTTCAAAGAGAGTTACTCTTAAGAGGTATCTTCTGAAGCTTTGTTCGAAAATGGTTATGTTTCAAGAAACAAAACTGGGGATAATGGTTGATAATGTGGTTAAATCCTTAGGGAGTTGATCTAGTTGGTTTTGTTTCAAAACAAAATCTTGAAGGAAGAGTTTAGCTCAGTTGGGTGAGATCTCCACGGCTTTTTGTTGTCTATTTTGTGGTGTTGGTATTTGAAGTAGTTGCAGGGTTGGGGGCTTTTTGAAGGTTTCCCCCAATGTTTGTCTTAGTTATGGAAATTTTGGGTGTTGGTAGCTTTGTTCGAGTTTATGATCAGTTCCAAGATTAGCTAATGGTTGTTGGAGGTTAGGGTGGTGCGTTTAGGGGCGGTCACTTTGAGGGCTTTGATCTGGAGGGTTCTCCCTTGCTGGCATTATTGGCTTCTTTTCTTCAACCTCTTTAGTCTTCTGGTTTTTGTTTGTTAGTCCTCTTTATGGTTATTCTTCTCTTTCTTTTGGTTTGTTCTTGGAACAGGTGTTGTTTTCTCTATTGTTTAAGTTTTGTCTCATGTTGTTTTGGATAGTCTGTTCTTTTCTTTTTGTTGTATTTTGAGCATTAGTCTCATTTCATTTTATCAATGAAATTTTGTTTGTTGCCTTGTCAAAAAAAAAAGTAACAACCTTCCACAAAAAAAAATCATACTAGCCACTTCACATTGACCGGGCAGCATGGCCCCTCCACTCAACAACCTAATAGCACTTGCAAACTCTTGGACCACCAAAATGTAGGTTGGGCTATTTGTTTCACAAGGTTGCATGCGATAGAGATGATGGATTGGAATGCCTTTTCCAATGCGATTAACAAGAAGATCTCGAGCGTCTTGGGCATGCTTGTCCAGGGTGAGTTTACTTATGGTTGCATGCCCAACCCATCCTCAACCATCTTATTTGAGTATCGTGTAATGAGTTTCATAGTTTTCTTTTGATTGTACAGAGTTCTACAGGTGTGTTGATCCTTCACTCTTCCTAATGTTTATGTTAGTTAGAGTGAAAAGGCTTCAAAATATACAACAATGGAACCAATTAGTCATCAAACTTCCCCTCAACCAAGCTTTGGGATTCTTTTCAAGCCATTATATGAGCGACCGATACCAAAGATTTTCAAAGCTCTAAGCAAACCCGAACACAATGAAGGGGAAGATGGCACGACTGATATGAACAAAGAAGAAGATGTGAGCAAACGAGTTGGGAGCCGCAACCAAGTGCTTTGCCAGCACGTGAAGAGAAGAAAGAAGACACTTTTGATCCAATTCCTGCACGACCCAAAACCATACCCGTCCTTCATTAAGCAGTTCGACCCACGAGTTGTCTTCTACCTCCAAAATTTGCATGACCCAATACAGCTCCAAGCTCTATCTTGTAAGTTGCACAATTTGACTCAACCCACATCGGAAGGATTTTGCATGCCCTCAAACAAGCCTAATTTGAAATTTTTCAAGATATGTGGTGAAGGTTTTTTCAATCCCGACAATAGAGTTTTTTTTTTTTTTGGATTGTTGATTATTTTATTCATAGTTTTCAAGTTAAATTGAATAACGAAAAAAAAATTGAAAAGTTGCCGACAAAGCTTTTGAAGTCATTGATGGAAGCTGTTGGTATAGGCGAAGATGAAAAGAAAGATAAGAGACGGATAAAGGAGGAAAAAAAGGAAAAAGAGAGAGTATTTAAAAAGATAAACTAATAATAATAATAGTTTGGGCAAAATACATTTTTGGTTCCTCAGTTTTGCATTTGGTTCCCTTTTGGTCCCTGAGTTTTCAAACTTTACAAATTTACCCCCAAGTATCTTTAGTAGCAGTCTTGGTCCCTCCGTCAGCCTTTCCGTTGAATTCTAACAGAAAGCTCACGTGACACATATTTTTTTATTAAAAAATATATTTTAAACTTTTTAATTATTAAACTTAAAAAAATATATTTTTATTTTTTTCCTCTTTTCTTTTTCTTTCATCTTCTTCATTCCTTCAACTTTATTCTTTTTTTTTTTATTTTCTTTTATGTCATCTTCATCGTCGACCACCACCCACCTATTGTTATTCGTTGCCACCGTTGCCGCCACTTCTTTCTTTTTTTTCTCTATTTTTTCTTTCATTTGCTCTTCTTCTTCTTGCTCGCCTTCCCTCGTTTTCTTCTTTTCTCCTCCTTATTTCTCTATGCAGCTTCCAACCGCCATTTACGAAGAGAAGGATTGGGGTGAAACGAAAATGAAAGGCCTTCATTAGTAGATCTGAAACGAAAACGAAGGACCTTCGTTTTCATATCTGAAACGAAAACGAGGCCCTTCGTTTTCAAATTTGAAATAAAGCCCCTTGTGTTTTCAAATATGAAATGAAGCCCTCATTTTTCAGATCTAAAACCTCAACAAAAATAAATGCCCTAAAATCGAAGGTGGAGTCGAATCTTTCGCTTTCATGCCTAGAAAATACACCATAAAGAAGTTATGGGTTGAAGAAGAAGGAGAGGGAGGCAACAGGTTGTGTTGAAGAAGAATGAGAAGGATGAAGAAGGTTGAAGAAGGAAGACGATGGATTCGTGAGAAAGGGGAAAGAGAAAGAAAAGAGGAAAGAAAAAAGAAAAAAAAATATTGTTTAAAGTCTAATAATTAAAAATCAGAAAAAAATATTTTTTAATAAAAAAATGGGTGCCACGTGAGCTTTCGTTAGAATTTAACGGAAAGGTTGACGGAGGGACCAAGATTGCTACTAAATGTAAAACTTGGGGGTAAATTTGTTGAGTTTGAAAACTCAGGGACCAAAAGGGAACCAAATGCAAAACTGAGGGACCAAAAATGTATTTTGACCTAATAGTTTTGAAAAAACCCAAAGAAGAAAAGGGAAGAGAGAAAGAGAAACTAAAACTATTATTAAAGTAATTAAAATATTAAATAAATAAGCAATTAATTAATTAATTAATTAAAAAAAGAAGAAGAAAGAGAATGCCTGGGTGGGTTTGGGTTTAGGAAACCTATTCTTCCTAAACCCTTACAGGTAGGACTTCGGGAACCTAACCCACCCTAAGCCCAGCCGTCCAAACAAACAGCCACTTTTAGTTTCCCTTTTGGATTTTTGTTTGGTTTTAATTATCTATAAGTAGTGAATCCCTATCTTGTATTCATAACTTCCCATTAATAATAAAAAATTGATTAATTCTTGGAGAGAATTCTCCTCGGAGACAACAAGATAGAAGGAAGAAGTCGACGACGTCACATGCGAAGAGGAGGAAGAAAGCAGTACATTCTTTTCAGCCCAAAATGCGTGACCTGACCTGGGACTAGCCCTAACCATATATGACAGCACACTATCGATACCCTAAGGAATGTGTTCTTAACCTATAATCTGCACGACTCGACTTGCAAACAATCCCAATTAAATGTATTGAAAGTCCCTACCTGATCCATGCCTGAACTCAAACCACATGGCGTCATTTTGAACCGACACAAGTTGAATTTTTCCTATATTTGTGGAATAGGTTTTCCATCTTTGAATTCTAGCATCCAACTTGCGACATGGGTTTATTTCAACCAATTCCTTTCAAAATTTGGTGTCCACCAATTTTTCAAATGGGTTTGTGGATTGTTTTGGTTCCGATGACGACGAAGAATAGGTAGGGCAAGAAATTTTCTGTGAAAGTGAAAACAATTCACAGCAACCAAGAAGAATTTTTTTACGAGGGTCATGCTCCAAGTTTTTCCATTTTTTCATGGCCTCAATTGTTAATTGAAGCCGCTATGCAAGATTTCAGCAGGAAAACATTTTCTATAGGCATTTTTTCAAGTCTACCCAATCATCTTGGAACAAGTCTACCCAATCAGCTATTTTCACGCAGGAAATTTGCATTTGTCCTCCTAACTTCATTTACTTGTTAAAACTCGCAGACGGTATTTTTTGGAAGGGATACAATGATGTAGCAGAATTAAGGATAAATTCATATTAATCTTGATTCTTTTCTATTTTACTTTTTATATTTAAATTCCTAGTTTGTTTTCAATTTTCTATAAATAGAGAATCTCTCATGTAATCAATAATTTTCCATTCATTGTAGAGATTTGATTGATTCTAGGAGAGAATTCTCCTTTTATCCTCTTAGGTTGCACCATATATCCTAGATAAATCATGCATAAATCATGCAAAGGTGCACTTGCAAAGTTGCAACAGTTTGAACGTCTTATCTCCTCTCAAGGAAATACATGTTACCAACAATAGAATATTGAATGTTTTCAACTGGTAATGATTAAGAAACGGTGTTCAAACACTCTTTTAGAAATGAAACTTAATACAAAGAACCATTTACCATTCACACCTCTTAAAATTATATCTTAGATGTGCAGACAGCCGATGATGACCTAATTTGCATATAGAAAGTATTCAAACCTGAGATAGTGCTTGTAAGATTTGGATCCTGGGCTCTCAATTAAGTAGAGATAGGGCCCTACTAGACAGCAGTATCGTCGTTGCCATTCAGCTTCCCTGTTTCCAACACCCTATTACAAAAGATGGGAAATAATGAAAGAGATAAAAGATTGATAAAAACGCAGAATATTGGAGCAAACAACTCAAAAGATAGAAAGCACAACCTTCCTAATAAGAACAGATAGCCACCCTTCAAAATCAGCTTGATTCCACGGTTGAAGAAAATCTGAATTTGTATTATCTTCCTCCTGAAAGATCTTTAAAATTTTTAACAGTCGGTGATACCTTGCTGGCGAAAAATGAAAGCCTAAAGAAGGCAATCGCACTGCAAGTCTTGTTGAAGGGTAAGACGGATTCTCCAATCGAATCTGTATAGAATACATCATGTAAATTTAAAAGATTAAGCATGCCTACTGAACAGCACATATACAACAGGCAATTAAGAAAAGAAACACATACAAACTAAAAGAAGATTACCTGTTGCAGCTTTAAGATAACCCCACACTTATCAATAACAGGCAAGATATTAATGTCTGTTACATAGGAAGATTTATCAATATCTTTGCCAAAAATTTGATTCCAGTTGTAATCGCCATCAACCAAAAAGGCAGAGACATCACTCAAGACCACATCAAATTGCAAATACATATCCAACTCTTGAGGAGACACGTTTTCATGGTCATCCTGTAATATTAACCATGTGTAAGACCAATAATCAAAACTGCATGTTATTTTTCCTATTCAAATAGAGCATGGCTTGGGCTTGAATAATAGAAGAGGATTACTTAGCATGCTAAATTTTTTTCTTAACAAGAAACGGAACTTTTCAGCGATAAAATAAGGGATCAAACTCCACAAAGGAGCAGAAAAAAGAAAAAAGAAAAAAGAAAGCCCAAAACACCAACAAATCTAAAAAATTAAAATATATATATATATATCCCAGGGGGAAGAACAACAATCTTGAAAGGGATGCTCGAGCCCTAAATGATAGAAGAAGTATCCTGGTATCAAATCTACAAGAGCTGAAGCAAGGAGGGCAAGAGAAAGAAACCACACTCCACCAAGTGAGAGAGCATCACCAAAAACGAACAACAAAGGAAATGTGACCGAAAAATGCTGCCTTTAGACCACCTCAAACATCAAAATCAGAGATGTCACTTCCACCAAAAACTGAGGACCACCGCATAGAAACAAATCAAGATCTTGAAGCGAGGGAGACTACAACGGCTCACAAGGATCTAAAGGGGCCAGCACCTTTTACAAAGTGAAAAAGATTAAAAGCGCTTTGGTCCTGCTTTGATATTACTTTGCATGCTAAATTATCAGTGAATCAATGTCATTTTTTTCCCCAGTGAAGCAATGTCATTAGATGTGAGAATGCCATGAATAGTTTACTTATCAATACCATTGAACACATATCAAACAAAGATTTTCTTTATTTTCTTTTCACTAAATTGCCTCTCAGGAATAGAATTTATTTCTGCTGTTACATTATGCTAATTTGATTTCTTTTCAGGGTATTACAGAATCTGTTAAGTTTTTTTTTTTTGACAAGGAAACAACATAATTTCATTAATAAAATGAAATGAGACTAATGCTCAAAGTACAAAAGAGAACTCAACAAAAAAAAGAAAAAAATAATCCAAACATAACAACCAAACACAACAGAAAGGAACCCGAAACCAAAGTGCAAAAACTATAGTGACTAAAGCAACAAACCAGAGGACGACCAAACAAAACAACAAACACTAAATACAAAAGAATGTCAGGAAAGACAAAGGACTGAAACAACAAAACTTGCAAAATCCTTGGAAAGGGCACACCAAGTAGAAGCTTTCAAACGAATTGAAACACTTATAACAGGCTTCAACTCCTTTAGTGAATTCAAAACGATCAAGAGCTCAGGTAATCCAACCACTTCCAAATAACTTCGAATGGAAAAAACTTCAAGCCAACACCCTGACAACCCAAAAAACCGCAACCAACCTTCCCAACCTTTCAACACTCCCACAGCCAATAATTTTGACTCAACCCAAATTAACAACACGCCTCCTGAGTTGCCAAAAGCTTCCACAAGCACCCACCTAACTTCCCTTGAAAACATAAGGACATGTTCACCTTAACAACGACAGCCGCCAGTTTGGATTCTTTTTTAGAGCCAACTCCCTGACCTCACAAAACCCAAGAAAAGAACTACATCAAAGAGAAGACAACCTACCACCAACTGCAACTTCTCTAAATTGCAACCCACTCGCCTTTATTAGGGATTCAAAACGAGCCAACTCACAGGGACAAACTGGACCATCCTCATCGTGCCCACACACCAGAGGGGATTCACCAATAGGAGAAGCAAATAGGGCTTCAAGATTAACCACTGGGGCATCGTCCTCCAAAAATGCAAAGTGAATGTGAAGATAGTCGTTAAAGCTTGGTTCGTTGAGTTTGAAAAGAAAAGAAAACAAAAGGAGAAGGCTTTGATTGAGGAGATTAATTGGTTGGATGCTAAGGCAGATTCCTTACGTTTATCAATGCGTGAAGAATCCTTTTGAGTTTTGGCGAGGGGGAGTTGATGAGTTTGTATGTGATGGACGAACGGAATTTAATTAAAAAATGCAAAGTGAATAGGCTAAAGAAGGGAGACAAGAATACCGGTTTTTTAATCGGTTTTTAGTTGCCAAAAAATGAAGAGGTTAGTGATTGAATTGTTGTCTTCCGAGGGTGATATCCTGAGGTCTTTTAGGGACATTGAAAAGGAGATGTGGGCTTTTTCTCTAATCTTTATTCTAAGATTGAGGGAAGGAGATTTGTTCCAATTTCTGTGGGTTGGAAGGTGGTTTCAGCTTTGCAAAATGATAGGCTGATAATCCCTTTTACTCAGGAGGAGATATTGTTGACAATCAAAGTCAGGGAAGAAATAAGTTGTTCGGTCCTGATGAGTTCACTGTTGAATTTTATCTAAGGTGCAGCTCTTGAAATCGGATTTGGCAAGATTTTTTTATGAGTTTTTTGTTAATGGCCAAATTAATGCGGAGCAAAAGGAGAATTTCATTTGTTTAATCCAGAAAAAAGAATTTGCCAATTCTGTTAGAGATTTTAGACCCATCAGTTTAATATCCTTTTCTTAAAAAATTCTAGCAAAAGTGTCGGCGGATCATTTGAAGATAGTTATGTCTTCCATCATTTCTGAAGATCACAGTGCTTTTATTCTAGGTCGATAGATTCTGGATCCGATTTTAATGGCTAATGAAATTGTGGATAAATATAGAGTTAAGAAAAAAAGAAAGGATGGATGCTGAAAATTGACATTGAGAAAGCTTTTGACAGTGTGGTTTGGGATTTTCTGGACGAAGTGTTAAGGTTGAAGGGCTTTGGTTCCAAATGGATAGAATGGAGTATGGGGTGTGTTAAAGATTTCAAATTCTCGATTCTTATAAACGGCCATCCAGGAGGACGTATATTGGCATTACAAGGACTAAGACAAGCGGATCCGCTCTCTCCTTTCTTATTCTTGTTGGTTTCGGAAGTGTTGATGGCCATGGTTGAGCAAGGCCTTTTTTAGGGATTTGTGGTAGGTAAAGACCTTATTCATGTGTTCATTTTGCAATTCGCGGATGATACTCTATTTTTTTTTGGGGGGAAGGGAAGATGACAATAAGATGATGGAGGTCCTAGTTCAGACGATTGCTTTGTTTGAGACCGATTTGGGGTTGAGAGTCAATTGGCATAAGGCTTCAATTGTTGGGGTTAATGTGTTGGATTCCCAGTTGAATGATATCGCGAGAAAGTTGGGTTGTAAAGTACTTGGGGTTGCCTTCAGAGGGTCATCCTAAATCTACTTTGTTTTGGCAGCCAGTAATGGATGCATTTGAAAAGAAGGTTGATAGGTGGAAAAGGTTTAATCTTTCTCGAGGGGGCGTCTGACCTTATATAGTTTGGTTTTATCCAATATTCCTCTTTACTTTTTGTCTCTTCTTGAGATGCTTGCAGTTGTGTCTTTACAGTTTTTTTGAAAAAGATAACAATAATTTCATTGATATAATGAAATGAGTCTAATGTTTTAAGTACAATAATAGGAACGAAATTGTATAAAAAACCAAACAAGGATAGAAATAAAAGATTGTCTAACTAGGACAAAGGTACAATAAAGGCATTCCAGTTAAGACTAATATCTGAACAAGAAAAACCGTCAAAATGTTTGGAAAGCGAGCACCACGAAGAGACTATAATTATCAAGGAATCGAAAATGCGAGAAGAGGAGGAAAACTTATCCTCGAAGATCCGCCGATTTCTTTCGAACCATATATCATATAAGATAGCCTTGACGCATTTTTTCATAAAAGGGAAGCCTTGGCCTTAAGCGAAGGCCCGATGAGGAGCCGATAGATGTTTCCTTTAACACTTTCATCAAGAACCCAGCTAACTTCAAACAATTTGAAAAGACGTTCCCATAAAATCTGAGCCAAAGGGCAACGGAAGAGCAGATGGTGTAGAGATTCCTCATTAGCCCTACAAAGAGAGCACATTGAGGGTCTGAGAGAAAAGGAAGGTCGCTTCCTTTGAAGAAGCTCCTCTTTATTGAGATTGCCATTCAACAAAATCCATCCCAGAATGTTAACACGCCTAGGACTACCCGTCTTCCATAAGGCCTTGATCAGCGTCTTATCCCTTGAAGCCTCCTCCTGCCCCTGAAGATAGCTCATCAAAGAATGGACTGAAAAACATCCTGAGGCATCAATACTCCAAACTCTCCTATCCTCCAAATCACCGACCCTACGATCAACCAAACAACCCAAGAGCCTCTCATACTCCATTATCTCCTCATCCTTCATCCACCTCCTAAAGGATAAATTCCAAGAACCAGTATCTACATCCCAATAGTCCGAAACCCGTGCCTCTTTATCTGTGGACAGCAAGAATAAAGCTGGAAAAACAGATTTTAGAGATTTGTCTCCCAACCACGGGTCCTCCCAAAACTTGATCCTTGGCCAATTCCCAAATTAAAGGTGGCTAAGGAATCAAAGCGAGCCCAATTCTTCATGATATTCAACCACGGGCTGCGTAAGGAACACTTTTATTACTCAACCCCCATGAAAAAACTCCATGAATGCTACTAATAACTTTCTCGCCCACAATGAAGAAGAGGGATACTCCACCATATACCTCCAACCCCACTAAGCAAGCATTTCTTGGTTTTTAAGTTTTAAGGCACCTAAACCCAAGCCACCCTTACACACCGGTTTAGATGCAACCTTCCATCTCACAAGATGAGAGACCTTCCCCCACTTCCCTTCCCGGAAGAAATCCTTAACCAACCTTTCCGGACTTACTGAAACCGGACTTGGCATCTCAAAAAGCCCAAAATAATACATTGGTATATTGGAAAGAACCGAGGAACAAAGAGTCATCCTTCCTCCTCTAGAAAGATTGAATCTCTTCCATCTCTCCAATCTTGAATTAACTTTGTTTGTTACCGACTGCCAAAAAGAAGAGTTTTTAGGGTGACCCCCCAAAGGAAAACCGAGATAATTAAAGGGTAGGCCCACCGAAACACAACCAAGAGCTATGCCCCTCTATATTGATGCCACAAAGTGAAGACTTATTCCAATTGATCCTCAAACCTGAACAATTTTCAAACAAGTAAATAGTCTGGATTAGGTTGCCCCATATAAATTCATCATCCTTGCAGAATATGAGAGTATCGTCTGCAAACTGCAAAATAGAAACATGAGTTGCATCCTTGCCTACAACAAAGCCTTCAAACAGACCTTGACCATACAAGTTATTTATCATTTCAGCTAACACTTCGCCCACCAATAAGAAAAGAAAAGGGGACAGTGGATCCCCCTGCCTTAACTCCCGAGAAGCAGCAATTCGGCCTTTAGGGCAACCGTTAACAATAATTGAGAACTTCGGGTTCCTAAGACACCCAATAATCCATGATATCCACTTTTTGCTGAAACACTTAAAATTCAATACTTCCTCTAAGAAATCCCAATCGACACAATCGAAGGCTTTCTCAAAGTCTAACTTAAGCAACCACCCTCTTCTTCGAGAAACCATATAATCTTCCACCACTTCATTAGCAATTAAGATGGGATAGTTGTGTCTTTACAGTTGGAAAAGAATTATTAAAAACTTCTTTTGAGAAGGAAGTAGTGGGGAAAGATTACTCATTTTGTTCACTGGAATTTGGTTACTCAATGTCAATCCATCGGTGGGTTAGATTTTGGGAATTTTAGGTGGAAGAATCTAGCTTTATTGGTAAAATCGGGTTGGAGATTTGGTGTCGAGGCTTTTTCTTTATGGACAAGAGTTATCGTGAGTATTCATGGGTTATCTTCTAATGGCTGAAACCCCTTGAGGGCTCAGCAGAGAAGCCTGAGAAGTCCCTAGTTGAATATTTCAAGAAAATGGTCTCAAGTGGTTCCTTTGGTGCGGTTAAAGTTAGGAAACGGACAACGAATCTGTTTTTGGGAGGCAGAGGGGCCGCCTATGGTTAAAACCCTTTTTTCATGCTTTATGGAAATCTAATTGTCCAAGGAGGGTTAATGTTTTGATATGGATTCTGATTAATGGGAGGTTGAATACCTCAAAGTTATCACAAAGAAAGTTGCCTTCTATGCAATCGTTGCTTTCTGTTTGTTTACTTTGTCGAAGATCTCGTCAGAATATAGCTATCATATTTTCTTCCAGTGTGATTTTGTTGTGCGATGTTGGTTAAAGCTCTTCCATGTTTTCAATATTAGCTGGATTTTCTCCAATTCCTCATCGGATAAGTCGGCAAAATCAAGCTTCCATTTATTAATTCAATGTGACATTGCAAGGCAATGTTGGGGGAAGTTCTTTTTAACTTTTAACATCTGTTGGGTTTTCTATGAAGGTGTGGCAGACAATGTTATTCAGCTTGTTATGGGACCATTGATGTGCCCTGAGGCGGTTTTGTTATGGCAAATCGTAATCGAGGCAATTTTTTCAGAGATTTGGTATGAGTGAAATCAGGGAATGTTTGAAGACAAATTTGTGGATTGGGTGGCGTGGTTTGAGTCTATTCATTTGAAAGCATCTTCCTGGTGTGCTCTTTCCAAAGTCGTTAGTGGATACTCTATCTTTGATATTAGTCTAGGCTCTTTTATTTTTGGCTCATGATAGTATGCTTGATAAGTTGTTTGATTGTTTTTTACTTGTATTGCTTCTTAGCTTTCTGGTTTTGGATGGTCGAGTTTTACTTTTGTTTTCCATATGGAAATTGTACTTTGAAATTGTACTTTGAGCATTAGACTCATTTCATTATTTCAATGAAAGTGTTGTTGTTACCTTGTCAAAAAAGAATACAAGTCTCATGATGGTGTTCTCTCTCATGACCTTTGTTGTCTTTCCTTCCTTGATTTGTCTTATTTGGAATGCTTAATTTTTATTGTTTTCTGTATTCACCTCCTTGCGGGGTTGGTATCTTTTGAGCATGTCTCTTTTCATTTTATCAATGGAAAGTTTTGTTTCTCACTAAAAAAATAAAAAAAAAAAACATCTAGAATCAAGAGGTCCAATAAAACGTCACATGAGAACAAAGAAAGAATAGATGACTTTGGCATAAGAACATAGAAAAAACATAGTCTGGACAGGGGTTTGTCTCCATAGTTCCTTATAAAGTTTAGTAGTTTGTACAAAAGTTGGAGTTGCCTCTTCAATTGGCGCCTTCCTCGCTTTTTCTTCCAAGTTTTATCTTTTGGGCAGTGGCCTAGGTGTTGATATTCCACATCGTTAGATTTTCTCTCAGCTTCAGGCGTTCTTCAGTTTTGAGGTTTTGCTTCTAGATTAATTTTCAGCAGTCGCTTGTTTCTCCATTGAGTTCTTTATTCCTCAATGTTTTATAAAGGCATTTGTAATTTGTGAGGATTTTTACATTGTTGGTATGGCCAGTCGTTCTTTTTCTTCCCTTTTTGGAGTTTGTATCCTTGAATTTCTTTCATTCTTTTTCATTTATCAAAGAAAAATTGTTTCTTGTTCAAACAAAAGTAATGATTTCAAATTTTAGAATACATGGCATGCTGATCCTGTTTTTTATAAGAAACAAGGGCAAATTTTCCTTAACCTAGAAGTTAGAGAGTTACAAGAGGGATCTCCATCCAGTTAATGTTGCGAGAGTAATTAAAAAAAACAACAAAACAAAACTTTAAGGCCCCGTTTGATAACCATTTTGTTTTTAATTTTTAGTTTTTGAAATTTAAACCTAAAAATACTACTTCTACCAATGAGTTTATATGTCTTCTTATCTACTTTGTACCTATGTTTTCAAAAACTCAACTTTTGAAAACTAAAAAAAGTAGCTTTCAAAAACTTGACTTTGTTTTTAGAATTTGGCTAAGAATTCAAATGTTTACTTAAGGGAGATGATCTCTACTGTAGAGAACTTAGGTGAAAATAAGCTTAACTTTCAAAAACAAAATAGTTATCAAATGGGCCCTAAGAGAGTGTAAAAAGACAAAAAGAATACAATGTTCATCTGAAGGATCTCAAAAAAACTTCATGCCTTTGAAAACACTTCGTATTACTCTCTAACCAAACTATCCACAAAAAGGTAATATGAACACTGATCCACAAGCCGGGCAAAAGGGTGGCCATAAGAAATCTAAAAGGATGGGAGTTTATGTGAGCAACGCATTGGTAGAAAAGAAAGTGGATGGTGTCGTTCAGTTCCCTTCAAATGGTTTTCCTGGGAATTTCCATGAGTAGGTTAATGTTTCGGTCTCTTCCCCGATCCCAACCTCGGTTAAGGAAGTAAGGGATAATTTTTGTGCTAAGTATTATACAAGGAGGGGGAATAAGGAGCTACGCTTAGAGAAAGGAAATAGTTTGATTCATTCCTCTTTGGATTTGTTTGGGGATGCCTTGTCATCTCCTCCACCCTTAAATGTTTCTTTGTTGGGTTCTAAGCAGGATGTTGATGTTCATCGGAAGGATAACTCATTTGTTTTTTAAAAATGTCAGGTAGGCCCGAAAGGAATTCATTTCTTTAAGGCTTCTTTTCAGCCTTTTGAAGGAAAGTCTCGATCTGTGGATTGCGTTTCCCCTGGAAAGATCAAAGGCTCGGACTATGGTTCAAAAGTTAGTTTGAGTAGTCCTGAATTGGGTTCTTCTAGGGAAATTTTTGCACAATGAGCCTCTGGTTGGTTCGCCTCTGATTGATTTGGGGAATTTTTTTGCATCGCAAGGGGAGGACAATTCTTTGATGGTGAATGATGGGGTGGAGGTTTCTTCATGCCCTGAGTTATGTGGTTTTAGTTCCTTAATCAAAGCAAGTGGTCTCCAGTTTAAAGCAGTGACTGCTGGTGGGGGTTCATCCTCTTGTTTTTTATTCTTGATAGTTGATTTGGTTTTTTTTTCAAAACAAAATCTTGAAGGAAGAGTTTGCCTCGGTTGGGTGAGATCTCCATGGCTCTTTGTTGTCTTTTTTGTGGTGTTGACAGTTGAAATAGTTGCAGGGATGGTGGCTTTTGAAGGTTTCCTCCACTATTTGTCTTAGTTTTGGTAGGGAGATGGTAGCTTTGTTGGGGCTTATGATCGGTTCCAAGAATAGCTATTGGTTGTTGGAGGTTTGGGTGGTGCGGTTTGGGTCTGTCGCTTTGTTGGCTTCGTTCTTGAGTGTTCTCCTTTGTTGGTGTTATTGGCTTCTCTTCTTCAGCCTTTTATAGATTTTGGTCTTTGTTTTTCTTTGGTTCTTGTATTTTTATGGTTATTCTTCTCTTATTCTTGTTTTCTTTTTGTTTGTTCTTGGAGAGGTGTTGTTTTCTCTTTTGTCCTCACTTTATTTTTGAATAGTTTCATCGCTCTCTTGGAGTTTGTACTTTGAGCATTAGTCTCATTTCATTATTTCAATGAAAACTTATTGTTATCTTGTCAAAAAAAAAAAGAAACCTAAAAGGAGAGAAATCTGGCGGATTCACTCTAAACCCTACTGATATTAAAAGCTTCAACGATTCTTGTCCACAAAATTCTGGTTGATCACTCAGTCATAATAGCTCCATCTTCAAATAAAATCTCTCTTAAATTAGAAGTTAAATTTATAGGATTGCTACTCATAAATGCACAAGAGTATCACCACCAAAATTTCAATTTCTTCAAAATATTTTCTTAAAAGAGATTCTTTTTGCAATTGAAAATCGTTGTTCATTTTCTTAAGTTCTTATCTCCTCAAAATAATTATCTCTTGCCGTTGAAAAACGAAAGAAGGCTTCCATCTCAAAGTTTAAGGGAGTAGCTCGCCTTTTTTGGGTGTGAAGCAGTGTCAAATCTTTCTATGCTTGTGGAACCTCACTCTTCGAATTCCCTAGTGGTGTAATTTATGTACAAAGGACCTGGTGTTCCTTGATCATTTATTTCTATTTCTGTGGCTTCAACCATATTAGTTATGGACCTTCTCCAGGTGGTAAAGTTACAGAGAAAAACAATCTATTAGGTGATTTAGATGGGAGGCATAAAAGAATCTTTATTGCCTACAAGGTTGGAAGAAAATATTTTAGCCTCTCTTCTTCATCTAATTATTTTTTTATGTGGTTTCTCTTACAATAAATTGTAATTGTAATAGGATGTCTTTTTTTTTTGGACAAGAAACAAATTGCACCTTTCATTGAAAACTGAAAAGAGAGACTAATGCCCAAAATACAACTCCACAAAGGAGATAAACAAAAAACACAAAAGCCTTGTTATCCAGAATATCTTCAGTAGTCTCTTGATTTAAAACAATATCATACAAAGAGCAGAGGCAGAGTTGTGATGAAATGTCAAAGAAATAAATTTGGTCGACTGCCATTCTGTTCCTTAAATATGAGTAACCAACCTGTGTTCGAATCAACAAATTCCCCAAATCAATCAGAAGTTTTATCGAATTGATATCATCGAGATCAAACTCTGCAGGAATTGTAATCTTAGGAGCTGCAATATCCAAGTCCAACAAAAACCTACAAGCAGATAAACATTATATGAGAGAAATAAATTTTACAAAATTGTTGGTAGCACTAACTTGTATCTAGAAAATTATTTATAGAACATTCGAATTAGATCCGTCATTCCTCTTGAGCTTTAATTCAATACATAAATTATTGGCTCCAGTTAAGTTAGCTGGTTAATCGGAAGCTTTTTTTCGTCCCTTTGGTCTCATGCAAAGTACTTTCCACCGTCGACACTTTATAATTTTGGAGCTGTCAAATATATTTTTGCATATAATTGAGAATTGAGATATACAATACAATAATACAGACTCTTCCTTTGACTTCTCCCATGATATGAGCTAACAATATTCATCCTCTTTTTTTTTTTACCAGGAAACAAAGAAATAATGAATAGAGACTAATGCTCAAAATATAAACTCAAAATAAAAGAGAACAAAAAAAGGAAAACGAAAACCAAGCCAAAAACCCAGACAACAAACCAAACTAAAAACTCAACAAGAACAGGCTTCGAGAAATAAGGGACTCAAAAAAAGCCCAAACTCCCGCTAGATTTTTAATTTTTCCCCTTTAAGCGTCACGAACTCAACAACCTCCAACCCCCTTTTCAACATGCTAGCAAAACCTCTCCGATTCTAACTTCAATCAGGAATAGACAACAACACCACCCCATTCCAGGCTGCCAAAAAACTGTGAAAGAACCCAAAAATTCGGCCCCTCCTCTTGACCAAAGAAGCTTGCTTTTCTGCATCCAAATTCTAACCTTCAATCCAATGAAAAAGCATGCCACCAAAACGACCATTAAACTTCGCCATGGACCCAGTTCCCCTCCATGAACTTCAAAAATAATCAACAAATTTTTTATCAAGTGAAGCCAACTTTTCTTTGAGTCATTACCTCTTCCAACCCCTGCCTTAGTAAAAATTCTCCAAACCCACTTTCTTGGAACCAACCCTCAACCCCCCAGTGTTCCACAAAAGAGTGATCCTTCAAGTCATACAGACGAAGACGCTGACCCAACTTTTCTAAACTGCAATCCACTGGCTTTGATTAGAGAATCGAATCTATTTAATTCTGGGGCAAGATTGGATCAACAACCTAAGCCAAAACATCCACAGACCCTTTTACAACCGCCGAACTATTTCCAGACTCGCTTAGAGAATTAAAAAGCCCCTCTAAATTAACAATCAAAGAGTTATCATCCAATCTGTTGGCTATTTCGTTTAGAGAATTAAAAAGCCCCTCTAAATTAACAATCAAAGAGTTATCATCCAATCTATTGGTTATTTTGGATTTTTCCTTCTTTAGCTCAATAGTATATTTTGTACTTAATGTAATATATTGCTGGAAATTTATTTCCATATATGTACATGGGTATTTCTTCTATTTAAGAAACCCTAATCACACTAAATAAGATATGGAGAAAAGATTATCTCTCTAATATTGCACATGGTATCAGAGAAGCAAACCCTAACTTTTCAAAACAGAAAAAAAAAAAGAAAAAAAAAACCCTAGCCGAAACCTTGTGTCGATCTCTTGTACATCGATTAGGCTCCCTTCAACCTATCGATTAGTTGTTTGATCTCTAGTATCGACCACTACTGCCCATCGACTAGTCTGCTGCCTATCGATTTTTTTTGGTTTCGGGTTTCTGGGTATTCTTTCCGCCGCACGTTGTTCTTCGTCGATCAAGCACCAGTCGTCGAACCCGCCGTCGTCAGGAGCGCCAACCACCGCCGTTGTCTACGCTGTCGGCCGTCGCCGCTGTCTGAACCGGCGATGGTTGTCGGCCGTCGCCGCTGTCTGAACCGCCAACCATCGCCGTCGCTGTCTATATCGCCGGAGAGAAGTGCCACCGGAAGACTGTCGCATCCGTTCCCTTCTTTTTTGGGTTTTTTGTTGTTTTCTCTCTCATAAGGGTGCTGACCTTTGTTTAAGGAACAATCAGTTTTTCTTTGTTTCAGGTAAGATGGATGAAAACAAAACAACCATTGGGAGAATTTCAGATAAACAGGTTCATTCCAATATTGTTCAAATCACCACCATTCGACTCAATGGTGAAAATTTTCTTCGTTGGTCCCAAAGTGTACGAATGTACATTCGAGAACAAGGAAAGATCGGTTACCTTATGGGAGATAAAAGGGCACCAAGCAAAGACGACCCTTCGTTTGCCGAATGGGATGCTGAAAATTCCATGGTGATAACCTGGTTAGTCAATTTTATGATCGAAGACATCAGCTGTAACTAAATGTGTTATACTACGGCAAAGGAGCTTTGGGATAGCGTGACTGAAATGTATTCAGATTTGGGCAACAAATCACAGGTGTTTGAACTAAATCTGAAACTAAGTGACATACGACAAGGAGGTAATTCTGTTACTCAGTACTTTCACTCTCTCAAAAGGATATGGCAAGATCTGGACTTATTTGAGACATATGAATGGAAGTCTATCGAGGATCAAAAGCACTACCGGAAAATAGTTGAAGATGGTCGTATTTATAAATTTTTAGCTGGCCTAAATGTCGAATTTGATGAGGTTAGAGGAAGAATACTTGATAAAACTAACCTCCCGACTATTAATGATGTTTTTTCTGAAGTACGCAGGGAAGAGAGTCGTCGGAATGTTATGATTGGTAAGAAACAAATTGATTTAGAGGAAACTCCAGTTTGTTGGTTGAGGTTGTTGCTCATAAGGCCTATGATCACTAAAACAATACTCATGAAAGACCGCGTGTATGGTGTGAACACTGCCACAAACCCCGACATACTCGTGAGACGGGTTGGAAGCTACATGGAAAGCCTGCGAATTGGAAAAGTACTCGGCAAAGTGAGAAGGCCACAAATCAACATTCCTCAAGTGCTAATGTTGTTGAATCCAGCCCATTCAGTAAGGAGCAAGTCGATCAACTCCTGAAACTGCTAAAGACCAATTCATCATCTGGTAATCCTAGTGTTTCCTTGGCACAAACAGGTAAATATCCTCAAGCCCTTTCATCTTTCAATTCATCTCCGTGGATTATAGATTCTGGAGCTTCCGATCATATGACTAGTTTCTCCAATTTTTTTGAATCACACACTCCTATGTATTGTAATGAGAAAATTAGAATTGTCGATGGTAGTTTCTCTTCTATTGCTGGAAAAGGAACTATTACCTTAACTTCACACATTACTCTACATTTTGTACTTCATGTTCCAAAACTTGCTTGTAACTTATTATCAGATAGCAAAATTTCTAAAGATGCTAATTGTCGTGTTACATTCTTTGAAACCCACTGTATCTTTCATGATCAGGAATCGGGGGAGACGATTGGACGTGCTAGGATGCTTGGTGGTCTCTATTACTTTGATGAAGCGCCTACTAGTAATAAAAAAGTTTAGGGCTTAAGTAGTGTTAGTTCTTCTTCGGTTAGAAAAATTATTATGTTATGGCATCGTAGACTAGGATATCCGAGTTTCTTTTATTTAAAGTACCTGTTTCCAAACCTTTTTAAAGGAATTGATTGCACTACTTTTCATTGTGAGAGTTGTATCTTTGCAAAACATCACCGTTCTACTTATTTACCCAAACCTTATAAGGCCTCGAAACCTTTTTATTTAATTCACAATGATGTTTGGGGACCTTCAAAAATTTTGACACATAGTGGAAAATAGTGGTTCATTACCTTTATTGATGATCATACTCGTTTAACTTGGGTTTATCTGTTAACTAAAAAGTCAGATGAAAAAGAGGTTTTTATCGTTTTTACAATATGATTGAAAACAAATTTCAGACCAAAATTAGCATTCTACACTCTGATAATGGTACTGAGTACTTCAATACTTGTTTGACTAATTTTTTCCAAGATAAAAGAATTGTGCATCAATCTACGTGTACCGATCCTCCCCAACAAAACGGTATTGCTGAAAGAAAAAATAGACATTTGCTTGATGTTGCTCGTGCTCTTATGTTCTCAATGCATGTGCCTTCTTATATATGAGGCGAAGTTGTTCTTACTGCTGCTTATCTAATTAATAGGATGCCAACAAAAATACTGGATTTTAAAACTCCTCTTGATCATTTCAAAATCTTCTTTCCTGCAGTCCGGTTATTCTCTGACTTACCAATCAAAGTCTTTGGTTGTACTGCTTATGTTAATATCCCTAACCTTTCTAGGTCCAAACTTGACCCTAAGGTTGTCAAATGCATCTTCTTAGGTTATGTCTCACAAAAGAAGGCCTATAAATGTTTTGATCCAGTGACTAAAAAATATTTTGAAAGTGTGGATGTGTCCTTTTTGGAAAATCAATCCTTTTTCACCAAAACTTCTCTTTATGGGGAGATCTCTAACTTAGAAGATAATTTTTGGGATACTTCTCGTCTCCCTAATATTATTTGTCCTGAGGTTACTACTCCTAGTTCCATGTCAAGCACAGGAAATACTCCTTCAGGGGGAGAAACACTACAAAGTGATCGAAATCCTGAACTTCAGGTTATACTAAAAGGGCAGTACATCAAAGGAACCAAGACCAAATAGTTGACTCAACACGAGACCAATCCAATGCTCTGATGAATGATTGTAAAGATCCAAGTATCTTACCTTTGACTCCTATTTCTTCACCTATCCATAATTGTTTGCCTGACACATCTGATCTTAACATTCCAATAGCCCATAGAAAAGGTACTCGAAACTGCACCAAATACCATATTGTCAATTACCTGTCTTACCATAGCCTTTCCGATAGTCATAGAACCTTTGTCTCCAGGATAATAAATTTGGTTGTCCCAAGGAATATACAGGAAGCACTAAATGACTTGAATTGGAAGTTAGCAGTGATGGAAGAGATGAATGCTCTTGAACAAAATCAAACATGGGATATAGTGGAATTACCAAAGGATAAGAAGGCAGTCGGATGTAAATGAGTGTTCAATATAAAGTGCAAAGCTAACGGGAGCATTGAAAGATATAAAGTCAGGCTTGTTGCTAAAGGCATCACTCAGACTTATGGAATTGATTATCAAGAAACATTTGCCCCTATGGCTAAAATTAACTCCATTAGAGTTCTATTATCTGTTGTTGTCAATGCAGATTGGCCTCTTTATCAACTTGATGTCAAAAATGTCTTCCTTAATGATGAACTTGAAGAAGAGGTATTTATGAATTTGCCCCCTAGCTTTGAGGAAGATTTTGGGATTAACAAAGTTTGCAGATTGAAGAAATTCTTATATGGTCTAAAGCAATCCCCTAGATCTTGGTTTGAAAGGTTTGCTAAAGCAGTCACAAGCTATGGTTTCCTCTAGAGTCAAGCAGACCATACTATCTTCTATAAACATACTGGAAATGACAAGATTGTCATTCTAATAGTTTATGTTGATGACATTATTCTCACAGGAAATGACGAAGTGGGCTAACTACCTTGAAAGAAAAACTTGCCGATGAATTTCAAATCAAAGATCTGGGAGCCCTGCAATATTTCCTAGGAATGGAATTTGCTAGATCGAAAGATGGTATTCTGGTCAATCAAAGGAACTATATTATCGACTTACTTGAAGAGACAAGGATTACTGGGTTGCAGAACAGCAGAAACTCCAATTGAGCCTAATTTAAAATTGCAAGTTGCAACAGAAAATGAAGTAAAAGATAAAGAAAAATATCAGAGACTTGTGGGAAGACTTATTTACCTGTCACACACACGTCCTGACATTGCATTTGCAGTGAACATGGTAAGTCAGTTTATGCATGCCCCAGGACCTACTCATTTTGAAGCCGTCTATAGAATTCTGAGATACCTAAAAGGTACTCCTGGGAAAGGGATATTGTTTAAGAAACATGGTCATCTGCATGTTGAGGTCTCTACAGATGCTGACTGGGCAGGCAGTACAACAGACAGAAGATCTACCTCGGGTTATTGTTCCTTTGTAAGGGGAATCGCGTTACCTGGCGAAGCAAGAAGCAGAGTGTAGTAGCTAGAAGTAATGCTGAAGCTGAATTTAGGGCCTTAGCCCATGGAATTTTGATTTTAGTGATTCTAGCGATTCCGACAAAGATTGCAATATAGTTGGGGACAAACTAACAAACCGACATTATCAAGATAGAGCTCTACTATCTAATCAAATAAGTTTTTCAAGAAATCGATGTGAGAATTTGGACTTTGATGATTTAGTGGACATAGTTCTTTAATCTTTCAAGAATATGTACAAACAGAACAAGTAATTGAGAAAGAAAATGAGTAGGAAGCCAAACCAATTTCTCACAACAATCAGATGAGCTCAAATGATATAGATGATGGATTTCTTTTGAATTTCATTGAATATTTTGACAGTGAGGATGAAATTTTATTTTGTTTGGATAAACTTTTTACTGTCATGGAAGACACCTTAGGGGTGGAAAACTATGAAATCAAAACCCATGAAGTTGAATTTGAGGAGAATTGTGTCGAAACCCGTGAGGTCAACGTTGGAAGAATTACAAATAAAGCCAACATGGTTGAATTAGAAACTTCAAAAGGGTTTACAAGAAAATTCTCTCAAACATCCAAAGTTGGCTTATTACATGAGAAAAATTTGCTTGTGTTGCAATTATTGAATGGGGAACCTCAAATTCTCGAAAGTCATTTTGGAAAAAGTTCTATCATTGGGGAGGAAGTTAAAGGAACACGAATTTCTTCTTTGGTTTGGCCGACAAATCGAGAGGGTTTAAAGAAAACCTTCCACAAATTTCACATGTCTGCTCCTTTGCAAATTATTTTTGTGAACAAGTTCGTGTATTTGGAGGAATTGTGGCAGTACCACAAGCAATTGACTCAAGAACTTGCATTTCAAGAATTATTTTTCAGGATGATAAGCAATGACCAACTGGGTTGGCAAGTTGATGAATTCAGAAAGCAATTTTCAGTTGGAGTATTTGGCAACCATCGAATGAAGCTTGTGTCTATTTTGTTTGTTTTCTTCTGTTTCCATTTTCTTTTTAAAACTCGAGGACGAGTTTTTTTTTGGAGGGATAGAATGATGAAGGTAGGATTAGGGTAAACTTAAGTCCCTAGGTTAATCTTTTTTCTTTTTTTTTTTTTTTTTACAAGAAACAAACGAACTTTTCATTGACAAAATGACAATAGAAATTTCATTGAAATAATGAAATGAGACTAATGCTCAAAATACAAGAATGAAATGAGACTAATGCTCAAAATACAAGAACCCTAAGGAAATCGAGAGAGAAAAAAAAAAAAAAAAAAAACTCAAAAACTAAGACCACAAAGCTAAAGCCCGCCACAAGAGAGTCAAGGTAACATGAACGCACACCTTACAAACACCCAAACAAGAGTCACGATAGCGAAAACAGAAGTAATCAGCAGTATTAAACCAGAGCACAGAGCCTCAGCCCATATGAACCAACCCAAAAAACATGAATCAAACAAACTAGACTAGAAATTAAACAGAAAAGGATGCCAAGAAAAAGCCAAAACTGATATAGAGTAGTCTGCAAACTCCTTGCACTGAGAACTCCAGAAGGAAGCTTTAACTATAGCTGAATCATATCTTCTTGACCACTCCAAGCTTTTGTCTTCAAACACTCTCTAGGTTTGAAACTCTGAAAGGAGAGCTTTGACCCCAGACAGCCACAACACCTTAGCCTTGGGGCCAAAAGACGGCCCCACCAACAACTGATAATGAACTGAGTTAGCAAACACCCAGCTAACATTGAAAACTCCAAAAAACTTTGCCCAACATCTCCCTACGTAAGGGCACCGAAAAAAGATATGTAAAGAGGTTTCCTCATTCCGCGCACAAAGACCACACATCGAAGGTTGGAGCAAACAGTTAGGTTGCTTCTTCTGAAGGACCTCTGACGTATTCACCTTGCCTTTCAGCAAAATCCACATAAGAATATTAACCCTTCTAGGGCAAAACGAGCTCCAAATTGTCTGATACAACAGTTTATCCATCAATTCTCCTTTCCCCAAATAAGAACCTAGGGAACTAACTGAAAAAAGTCCCGAGGACTCAATACTCTACCTTCTCCCATCCTCCCCATCCACTGGCTTTAAGTGGTCAATGCGACCCAACAACGCTATCAACTCAACCATTTCGTTATCCTTCAAGTTTCTCCTGAAGGAGACACTCCAAGAAAGTGTATCAGTATCCCAAAAGTCAGCAACGCAACCTTGAGGATTGTTCACAACCCGGGCCAACAAAGGAAACTCAACCTTTAAAGGCAAATCACCAACCCACACATCATTCCAAAATGCAATCCTTCTGCCACATCTGAGATGGAATCGGACCACGGAGTTCACCAATCCCCAATGCTTGGCTATAACGAACTTTTCATTGAAGAGATGCAAAGGGAACTAATGCTCCAAAAGACAGCGACCAAAGAACAAAACCATCAAAATTAACCAAGAAAAATAAAAGCATTCCAGTTAGCATTAACATCAGAAATAGAAAAACCCGCAAAAGGCAAGGAAAGAGTACACCAGGATGACGCCTTCAGATGGATGGCTTCAAAACGAGCTTCCCAAGACATAAAAAGGTCTACAAACATACGTTGGTTCCGCTCAAACCAAATATCTGATAGAGTTGCTCTAACTGCGTTATCCCACAAAATCGAAGCCTTTGTTGAAAGAGGGGACCCACGGAAAGCTGCAAAATGTTGTCCTTGAGACTACCAGAGAAGACCCAAGCGACACAGAGAAGGTCCAAAAGGCTTCAACCAACACTTAGAACAAAAGCACAATCCACAAACAAGTGAAAACAAGTTTCAGCAGCACCAAAACATAGAAGACAGATTGAAGGCTGAAAATTCACGAGAGGCAACCTCTTTTGCAAAATATCAACGGTGTTTAAACTTCCAAAGAAGCTCTCTCTATACTTGATTGACCCATAGATGTTCGAAATCCAGCAAAGATGGCGATCAACAAATAATACCTTAATGGAAATGGAAAAATCCCCTTTCAGTACCTCCCGAACCTTCACCTTATTATCATCCCACATGATTAACAAGCTGCCAGACTTTCCATTTGCTTCAAGATAGTCCCAATTTACATCTCTGGAACTCCATAGTGACTTAATAAACTTTCCATCAATAAACACAGTTTTAGTTTCTTGAATCATAACAATATCAGGACTGAGCTTAAGGACACATTTTTTCAGACTTACTCTCTTGGAGAGGTCCCCCAAACCCCTAGTATTCCAAGATAAAACTTTCATTTATCGGAAGGGAAAAGAGCAATAGGACCAATCCCCCGAAAAATGGAGTCTGCTGGCTTTGATCAGAGAGTCAAACTCAACCAGGTTAGTGCACAAATGATCTTTCCCTAAAGGAAAAACAGAGTCGAAGGATACCTGTGGATTGTGCCCTTCAGGGGGAGAATAGCGGACTAATACCTGCCAGGGGAGAATCCCTTTGAATGTTGTCAGGAACCCCGAGAGCTAAAGAATCTTCAACCGTTTCCAGGCTACTCAGGCTTGCTTCTGAATTAACATCATCATTCAACTGCTCGTAGATGGGGAAGCCAAGGGGATTCGATGCTTTTTTTAATGAGTTACCCAACACCACTTTCAAAAATTTGTAAGGCTTTGGACCGCAAGAGACTTCCACCGAGAAACTTTCCTTAGAATCACACTGCCCTTCAAGACAATTCGAATGTTGCACCAGCTTTACACTGTCCACTGAGAAATGGCAAGGCTCATCCAGAAAATCTTTGCTGATTAAAAATGGCTCAATCGACCCCTTCCTTTTCAACTCCTTGTCCGGTCTTCTTACGTAGTTTTTGCCAAATACTGTCCCTAACTTCCTTTACCGAAGAAGGAACCGGAGAGGATAGGTGCCAGCCGAGTGAGAGGAAATTAAATCCTTGGAAACTTCCTCTCTCCTTAATAAAGAATTATCCACTTTCGAAAATTTGTAAGGCTTTTTTTTTTTTTTTGTGAACTAGATAGAAACTTTTCATCAGGGAGATGAAAAGAGACTAATGCCCAAAGATACAAACTCCAAACGGAGTGAAAAAAAACAAAAAGTCCAAACAAAACGAATAAGCAAAAGTAAATAAAATAGGAACCAAAAAGGCTTGCCAATTTCGAGAAATGTTCTGCAAAGAAAAACCATCAAAAGACTTGCTAAGAGAACACCATGAGGAAGCTTTCAAGCAAGCTGATTCAAATTTATTAAGCCAATACATGTGAGAGTCTTGAAACATCCTCTGATTTCTTTCGAACCAAACTTACGAAAGGACAACTTTGACTGAGTTTACCAAAAAAAAAAAAAAAAAAGATCTTCGATGGTGAAATAAGGCCCAAAAAGGAGTTGCTCAACATTATGCTTTACGTTGTTAGAGAACACCCATTGAAGATTAAAAATCTCAAAAAGCTTGAACCAACACAACCTCGAGTAAGCACATTCACTGTTAATGTGGTTGAGAGTTTCTCCGGAAGAAAAACATAGAAAACAAACCCAAGGCAACAAGCAATGATTTGGAAGTTCCCTTTGCAAAACTTCAGAAGAATTAAGTCTCCTTTTTTTTTAGTACTATTGGGGTTGAAGGGATTCGAACCACAGGCCTCGTGGTCGTTAACACAATCATCATGTTAGTTGAACTTTCTCTCTTTGGCAAGAGTTAAGACTCCCATCTAAAATGACACACATAAGAATATTAACTTCCCTTGGACTTTTAGATTTCCATAAAGTAAGACCACCTCCTTGCCCAAGGCTAAAGAAGATCCCAAAAAGCCAATCAAGGATTTAACCAAGAATGTACCTGAGGATTCAAGACTCCAACGCTTGTTGTCTTCAATAAAGCTAGGAGAAAACTCTGATAACCTGGTTCATAACTCTTGAAAATCAACAATTTCAGCATCCTTCAACAATCGTCTAAAAGTAAGACTCCGAGAAGAGGTAGATGGGTCCCAGCATAAAGCCACCGAAGCATTATGTTGAGAGGAAATAGAAAACAATCTTGGGAAACTAACTTTCAGAGAAGACTTATTAGCCCAAACATCGAGACAAAACAGATCTCTATTGCCATTTCCCAAAGAGAAATTGCGCCAAATACTTTACCTTTTTCCATTCTCTAGAAATACTAACCCACGGACTCCTCAAGCTTGAAGCACCCCTCTCATCCGTATGCCAGGTGTCACGGGCATGCTTGTCCAGGGCGTGTTGCCCATGGCCGCATGCCCATTCCACCCCCTTTTTTACTATGCTTTCATGTATTTACCTTGTTGTTGCTTATTGCTTACTTTCCTTGTATTTTTGTTGGCGTATGACTCCTCGCCATTTTCATGTACATGCCTGTCAAAGCTATAATTTCATATAATATACTATAGGGGGATGCGACTAGTTGTCAATTCTTCCTACCCGGGTTATATGCTCTCAGTTCGTGTGGTTGTCCCTTTTATATTGCTTGTTGGTGTATAACAAACTTTTCAAAGATGTTTTCAAATGCTTTCTCTCTCACGTTTTTCTAAAACCATTTTCTCTCAAAACGTGAGCGGAGGCTAGACCCTGTATCGAAGTTGTCCGCGACTTTTCGTTTTCGTTCGGTGACTTGTTATTTGGATTAGAACAAGTGCCGCACAATCGTTGTCCCGTCCCAAAGAATCCGATTGTGACAAGTGGTATCGAGCCTAGTTGGCTCCTCGGTTTAAGTTGCGATCATGTCGCGGCAAAGCAATTGAGCAAGTCGCACGTCGCCACAAACTAGTCGAGATTGAAGAGCATTTGTTGTACTTGAGGAAACACACGACATGGTGCGATTCCTCGAAGACCAAATAAAAGAAGTCCAAGAGGCGGTGGCGAGATAAGGGCCCGAGTGCCCGATTTGATGGGTTCCGATAAGAGAGCGCGGCCGCGAGGGTCGACACACCTAGAAGACAAAGCTACCCATCCCGGTAGCTTGAGCGTGGAGATAGCTCCACCGCGGCTCTGCGCACACATAGAGGAATGTGTGGAAGAGCTAGATAACACCAGACAATGATGAAGTTGTTCAACGACCTAAGAGAGGACGTCACGAATGGCGATAGAGGCAATGAGGACCGAAATGGTTTGAGGCGAGTACTCGCATCGCATAAAATTTGTACCATGCATGCAGTCAGAGAATCGGGCCCCGAACCAAGCGAGTGTTGGGCCCGACAAACTAAAGATCCCAGATCCCAAAGCATTCAAAGGAAGGGATGCTAAAGATCTCGAAAATTTCATCTTTGGCGTTGAGCAAGACTTCAAGGCTACAGTACTACGTCAGAAGAGTGAAAGTCATTTGTAGCATCAATGCATCTCATAGATGATGCGAAATTGTGGTGGCGCCACGAAGGTCAATGACATGCAAAATGGCCTATGCACCATTACAACACAGGAAGACTGAAGAAGAAAGAGTTGAAAACTCAATTTTTCCAGCAGAATGTAGAATTCATTGCAAGCGAAGACTTCATGAATCGAGACAAAGCCAGGAAACATAAGAGATTATGTCAAGCAGTTTGCGGCGGTGATGCTTGATATTCGAGATATGTGCGAAAAGATAAGGTGTTTTGCTTTATCGAGGGATTGCAGCAGTGGGCAAGAACAAAATTGTATGAGCAGAGGGTCCAAGACCTTACCTCGGCCTACTGCGGCGGCGAAAGACTCTTAGACTACGGAGGTGAGTCGAGTTCACAAAAGAAATACACTCCACCCCACCGGGGTGGAAACACCCCTCCACCGGCCAAGCGAATCGGCGTTACGATGGACCACATAAACCAAGTGGGGAACAGACAAACCAAATGGGGAAGCAGAAAGGAGGCCTCGAGAACACAAACACCGGCCTCCTCGAGGACCCTACCAACAGAGATATCACCAAGGCCCCTACGGTGTCTCCTATGCAAAGCGCCCCTGGCTGTCACGATTGCCCACATAGGGCGCCTCATGACTCTCCAAGCCTCTTTCAAGGCAAGGCGAGGCGGTGAGGCGAACTCAAGTTGAAAAAGAAGAGGACAATGAAACACCTAGAATGGGTGCGCTGAAATTCTTTTCTCGCACTACAAAGGAAGGTTGAACAGAAAGAGGCGTCGAGAAGGGGTTGATGTTCGTCGATGCCATAATCAACTCCCACCGAGCTAAGAGCACTTTAGTCGACTCTCAGCGCAACTCATAACTTTATATCGATCAAGAAGCCAAAAGACTAGAGTTGAAAGTAGAGAGAGACAGGAAGGATGAAAGTTCATCAGTCCGAGGCCCCGCCTATTGTAGGAGTCTCCAAAAGAATCTCCCAAGTGGGGTCTGAGTCGGGAGAAATAGACCTTGTCGTGGTCCGTATGGATGACTTTGGCGTTGTCATTGGGATGGACTTCCTTCAGAGCACAAAGTCATCCCAATGCCCCGGCAAAAAGTGCATCGTAAATCACCGGTAGTAATCCCACGATTATCTCTGCAAGCATCAAACAACCCGGTGGCATGAGAATGATTTGACTATGCGATTGAAGAGAGGTTGGTAGAGGAACCAACATTCATGGCCATTCCTATGGTCGTGGATACAAACACCACCGATCTGTCCCAACAGAAATCCGGGAAGTCTGCAAGAATACATCGAAATAATGCCCGACAACTTGCAGAAGACTCGCCCCCGCCGAGGGATCGATCATGAAATTGAGCTCCTACCAGAGTCAAACCCTGGCCGAAAAATGCATACGAGGATGGCACGCCCGAACTCGCCGAACTCAGAAAGCAATTAGGCGAGCTCTTGAGCGCGAGGATTCATCCAATCCATGAAAGCACCTTATGGCCTGTACTATTTCGAGTAAAAGAAGGATGGATCTCTGCGGTTGTGCATCGATTATAGAGCATTGAACAAAGTAACAAAGCGCAACCGAGATATCACTACCAATAATATCCGACCGATTTGACCCGGTACTACGGAGCTAAATACTTTACCTTTGGACTCGCAATCGGGATATTATCAAGTTCGCATTCTTTGAGGGGACGAGCAAAAGACCACTGTGTGACGAGATATGGAGCCTTCGAATTCTTGGTCATGCCCCTTTGGCTTGACAAATGCTCTGCCACATTACGCACCTTGATGAATCAAGTGTTCCATGAGTATCTCGACCAGTTTGTCGTAGTCTACCTCGACGACATCGTGGTCTATAGTGCCACCCTAGAAGAACACAAGGTGCACCTGAAACTGGTCTTCGAAAAGTTGAGACAGAACAAGCTATATGTGAAGAAAGAGAAATGCGCTTTTGCTCAACAACGCATCAACTTCCTCGGACACGTGATCGAATGTGGCCGAATCAATATGGACAGTGATAAGGTGGAGTCAATTCGAGAATGGAAAGTTCCTTCCTCAGTAACCCAACTACGTTCATTCATCGGATTGGCAAATTATTATCGGCGGTTCGTCGAAGGATTTTCGAAACGAGCCGCCCCACTCACAGAGTTATTAAAGAAAGACAAGCCTTGGTTGTGGACCGCTGAATGCCAAGGGGCTTTTGAAGATTTGAAGCAAACCATGATGAGGGTCCTGTCCTCGGATTGGTCGATGTGACAAAGCCATTGAAGTGGAAAGCAGATGCTTGGACTTTTCCCTCGGGGTGTCCTCATACAGGGAGGTCACCGATTGCCTCTGGCCGAAAATTAAATGATCTTTGAGCGGAGGTATATCTGTCTCGAAAAAGAAATGCTAGCCGTTGTGCATTGTCTCGAGTGCAGAGCGATATTTACTGGGATCGATTTGTAGTGAAGGCGGATAATAGTGTCATCCGCCACTTCTTCAACCATTTAAATCGACTTGAAACAAGCTCGTTGGCAAGAATCCTTAGTAGAGTTTGATTTTAAATTTGAGCATAAAAGCGAGGAAGAGTAACCAAGCGGCGGATGCCACGAGTCGAAAAAAGCGAACATGCGGCCTGTGCATGTTAGCCCATATCCACGCAAGTAAGATTGATGGCTCGATTCGCGACATCATCAAAGAACACCTACAAAAAGATTCCTCGGCCAAAGCTGTAATCGAATTGGCCAAAGAAGGGAAGACAAGACAATTCTGGGTCGAGGATGATTTGTTGTTAACAAAAGGAAATCGGTTGTACGTGCCGAGAACAGGAGACTTGAGGAAGAAACTGTTGCACGAATGCCACGACACTCTATGGGCTGGACATCCCGGATGGCAGCGCACTTACGCACTCTTAAAGAAAGGATGCTTCTGGCCCAAGATGCGAGACGATGTAATGCAATACACCAAGACTTGCCTTATTTGCCAACAGGACAAGATAGAAAAGGCGAAAGTGTCGGGTCTACAAGAACCTTTGCCCATACCAAACGGACCTTGGGAGAGTGTGTCCATGGATTTCATCACGCACCTTCCCAAGGTAGGAGAACTTGAGGCAATCTTGGTGATCATCGACCGATTCTCAAAATATGCCACCTTCATAGCCGCACCGAAACAATGTTCAGCTGAGTTGACGGCTCAGTTGTTCTTTAAGCATGTTGTGAAGCTGTGGGGTATTCCATCGAGTATTGTCAGCGACAGGGATGGTCGGTTCATCGGTACCTTCTGGACAGAGTTATTCACATTCTTGGGGACAAGCCTGAATATATCCTCAAGTTATCACCCACAAACCGATGGGCAGACCGAAAGATTTAATTGTCTACTCGAAGAGTACTTACGCCGCTTCGTTGACTTTCGGCGGAAAAAATTGGGTCGATTCTTTGGATGTGGCTCAATTTTGCTTCAATTGCCAAACTAGTTCGCCGTGCGGAAAGAGCCCTTTGAGATCGTAATGCGGAAGACAACCATCCCCGCGCCCATATATCGTCGATCATCCATATGCAGGGAAGAATCCTCAAGCCCATAACTTCACGAAGGAGTGGAAGCAAACAACAGAAATAGCCCGAGCATATCTTGAGAAAGCCTCTAAACACATGAAGAAGTGGGCAGACAAGAAGCGTCGTCCTCTCGAGTTTCGAGCAGGAGACCAAGTCCTTGTCAAACTGAGACCTGAGCAGATCCGATTTCGAAGCCGCAAAGATCAGCGACTTGTGAGAAAGTATGAGGGACCTATGGAAGTGTTAAAGAAGATCGGGGTGACCTCATATAGGGTGGCATTGTCCGCATGGATGAAAATTCATCCTGTAATTCATGTGAGTAACTTGAAACCCTACCACCCCGATCCTGATGATGATCGTCGAAACATCTCAAACCGGCCAAACATCGATTTGAAACGAAAAGATGTCAAAGTCGTGGAAGAGATCCTGGCCTCAAGAAGCAGAAAAATTGGAAGACCCGTACGGGTGGTCTAAGAATTCCTTGTCAAGTGGAAGGACCTCCCTACGGAGGAAACAAGCTGGGAACGAGCTGAAGATCTGGCCACCTGGGCCCAGAAGATCGAAGAATTCAAGCTTCGTCAGTTGACAGGGACGTCAACCGTTTAAGTGGGGGAGAATGTCACGGGCATGCTTGTCCAGGGCGTGTTGCCCATGGCCGCATGCCCATTCCACCCCCTTTTTTACTATGCTTTCATGTATTTACCTTGTTGTTGCTTGTTGCTTACTTTCCTTGTATTTTTGTTGGCGTATGACTCCTCGCCATTTTCATGTACATGCCTGTCAAAGCTATAATTTCATATAATATACTATAGGAGGATGCGACTAGTTGTCAATTCTTCCTACCCGGGTTATATGCTCTCAAGCTGTGGTTGTCCCTTTATATTGCTTGCTGGTGTATAACAAACTTTTCAAAGATGTTTTCAAATGCTTTCTCTCTCACATTTTTCTAAAACCATTTTCTCTCAAAACGTGAGCGGAGGCTAGACCCTGTATCGAAGTTGTCCGCAACTTCCGTTTTTCGTTCAGCTGACTTGTTCGCTGGATTAGAACAAGTGCCGCACAATCGTTGTCCCGTCCCAAAGAATCCGATTGTGACACCAGGCAAAGCCACCTAACCCATGAATGTTGATAACTACTTGCCTCCAAAAACCATGAGGCTCATTAAAAATTTTCTAGCCCCATTTTGCAATAAGGTCTATAATTTGTGTTTTATTTTTATACCACCAATACCCAAACCTCCTAGATTCTGAACTTTAGAAACCAAATTCCATCGAACCAATGGTCTTAACGTCAACACCTTCTGAAGAAGATGGTGTATTTCCTTTTCCTGCCTAGTATTTCCACATATCCTTGTTAATGAATTGAGTTTTACATATTGATAAATAATAAAGGATATTTATTTTGAGAATCCAATAAAAAGAAAATAATGCTCCATGTTAATCTTCAATACCTCCTCATATGTTTTTGGCATTAACCTGTTTTTGGCATAAGTTATGATGCCTCCTTAAGGCAACAAGATCTCCAAAACAAAATGCATATCTAAATTCTTATTAGGCCTTGACAAAAAATTGGATGAGGTTAGAGGGAGGATGTTAGAAAGAGAAATTAGGAAAAGTTAAAAAGACGAGATTGAGGAAAAACTCATGCTTAACATGTCTACCACTCAAAATATCCAAGAAGGATATATTCCTCAACCTATTGAAACCACATGAAAAAAAGAACTTTCTCACATGCGCAATTTAAAAAAATCAAAAAGAAAATAACCAGAACCCCTTTCTACTTCCAGGCTGCTACAAAGACTCATTACTAGAGGGGATGAATTATGAACTCTCTAACAGAGCAAAACAATAGCGTATTATTGCAGGAGCAGAAACTTTTTCCAAATCAATGCTATTTCACATTTTTTTAGCATAGCAAATGATAATTCATTAAGATAAAAGAATGTTTTAAAACATGGACAAGAAGTCCCACAAAGAAGGACAAACACAGTCACAAACCTCGAACGATCTTTCAATGCTCTATTCACTTGGTGCTGAGCACTGCGCTTAACTTCATCAATTGTCATCTACAAAACAATGAAATAATTAACACACACATAAGTAAAATGGAGCTTGCTAGGGATTTGTCCGAGATTAGAATGATAAGCATCTTTAGTACATCATACAGCAAAGGTTAACGTGTATGTTCTACCTGTTTCAGGTTTCATTATTTACAACGAACAACATTGTTTAAAAAAAGAAATAGAAAAATACATCGAAAGCAGGAAGAAAATCTCTCACCTTCCATTACTATTCGCCTTAGAACACCACAATTTTTATTTTATTTTATTCATTGAGTTTATTCAAATGCAACATTTTAGACAATGCATGGAACAAGTTAATAATCATTTTTTGAAAAGTTCGATCATAAAAATAAAAAATAAAAGGATCAAGCTCCAAATTACAAAAAGATATCTCTTTTTTTTATACGAAACAATTTGGTTGATATATGAAATTACAAAAAAAAAAGAGGAGGGAGATAAAGCATTCAAAGGAGTTACAAAAGACATCTCCAATTAGACAAAAGAGAAGAAAGGCTATAAGAAAAAAAAAACAGAATTTAATTTACACCAAATTAGAGTAAGGAATTCAATTACAAGAAGATATAATACTACGAAAAATACCTTAATGAAAAGTCTGGTTTCTGGTTCGGGAAAAAAATACTATAAAAATACAAAAAAGGGAAAACTAGCTGAATTGAACCCAACAACTGATTTCCTCATCACTCTTCACATTAATATAACATCTAGATTCATGTCAGAAATGTTTTTGACATCTTCGACCCTTTCTTTGGTGTAGCCTAAGTGACTAAAGGGAGAAATCTCCCAGAATCAAACTTTAGAATCTTTATTAGCATGATAGTTGTATAGAATACATGGGAGAAGCCCTCTATTTATAGGGAATTAGAGAGCAAACTAAAATAAAAAAAATATAAAAGGATAGTTAAAAGAAGGTTAATCAATGAATTGCCCTAATTATCCAAGATTAACCTAATCCTGCTACATCATTCTTATTTATGTACTTTTTCATCTATCCTCCAAAGAATGTGAAGTGCGATAAATTACATCAGCGATCAGAGTTTACCCAAATAAACTAGCAAGCAATTAGAAGCAATATGTATAACATTTCAACCGTGGGCAAAGATCAGAACTAGACCTGCAAGGCAGCTGCTGTTTCCAATGCCACGGTCTGACCGACAGCAGTGCTGCTCTCAAAGAAGCTCAGAATTTGTTCAATGGCATCTTTGAGATACTGGAAAAAGAGGCTAATTAGCCAGAAAGACCTGGAAAAAGAATTACCGTTGCAAAAGCATCAAGCTAGAGCTTACTGTCATGTAACAAGGAGAAGCCTTTGCAACCAAGCTCCAGTCCACTTTGGTATCAAAAGGCTTGTAACAGAAGACACCAACCAATGAATCATGAGCAGCTGCACTCTGCAAAACATACATATTTCAGTTCTCCACTGCAATCAAGTTACTTTGTCAAACTTTTGGAAAATTTAATCATTTGCAAGCAAAAGGAAGGGTTTAAATCAGACCACAGCAAGAAGACCACTTGGAGAAGATAATTGATATGACCCCAAATTGATGTCAAAAACTTTCGTTTCAGGAAAAAATTTCATGGAACAATTAAGGTCTTCACATGACAGTTCAGCAAGACAATGTTGAGCCTCATCGGTAAGCCTTGAAGCATTACGGTTCATGTGAACCTCCAAAGAAGTAAGAAGAGCATCCACTTTGCCAACGTTTATGATGGAAATTGAATTTTCATCTTCCTTATACCCTATAAATTTGTTCAGTTGTTCCCAGTCTTCTTGACTAAAAAATTGTTGTTCTTCATCTTTGAATGATTGATTGTTCCTGAACGAGTGCACACACCGATGTATCAACTGGACTAATCTGACTAATATTGAACTTGGTAAAAAAGAATGGTTGAATAATTGGAAAAAACAAACTGTTGGTCATGGTCATAAGTTATAACAAAAGAAAAAAAAAATTAAACAAAAGTGTTTATGATTGTTATGATAAGAAATGAAACAAAAATTATAGTACGGCTCGGACAGATATTGTTTGAGTTATAAAGGGGAAAATAAATACCAGCCAAATGGCCACCAAGATTTCTTTGCTTTTGCTTTTTTCAAGTACTGGTCAGCTTCCACCGACTTTTGTACAAATTTGTGAGCGAGCATCCTGCAAAATCAGGATAACAGAAAACCTTATCGATAAATGAAGCTTTTTTTTTTTACAAGGAAACAAAGTAATTTCATTGATATATTGAAATGAAACAAAGTAATTTTATTGATATAATGAAATGAAACAAAGTTACAGGAGATATAAAAGCATAAAAAGAACTACAACCAGTAAACAAAACAACCATAATAAGTACAGCCGCAAGAATAGGAAAATTAAAGATTAACAAGGAAAGGACTCCATGAAAAACATAAACCTGAAACTGAGTAACCATCAAAGTCCTTGGAAAGAACACACCAGGAAGACGTCTTCAAGTGAATGGAGTCAAATCTTCTGCTCCACTCCAGAGCTTTATCTTCAAAAATTCTTTGATTCCTTTCATACCAAATATCTGATAGCAAGGCTTTAACTCCGTTTCTCCATAAAATCTAGGGGTGAGCAAAAAAAGACCGAAAACCGACTCGACCGACCGAAAACCGACCGAACCGAGGGCGGTCGGTCGGTTTTGTGCTTTTTTTCGGTCGGGGTCAGTTTTGTGCCTCACAAAACCAACCGGTCAGTCGGTCGGTTTGGGGCGACCGAACCGACCGATAATTTAAAAAAAATATATATATTATATATATATAATAATTAAAAAAAAATAAATAACTCAAAATATTTTCTCAAAATATATTAAATAATAATAAAATAATAATTATAAATATTAAATAATTAATTAAATAAATATTTAAAAATATTTATATAAACCGACCAACTTGAGCCGAATGAATCAAATGATTGGTCGGTTGGTTTTGGTAAGGTTTTAAAAATAAAATTAAAAAAAAGTCCAGGCCGAACCGACCGACCTTGGTCGGTTCGGGGGTCGGTTCGGGTCGAAAACCGACCCCGACCGACCGATGTTCACCCCTAATAAAATCTTTGCCTTAGCAGGTAATGAGACTCCCGATAGGAGGCCACAAACATTGTCTGAAACACCATTAGAGAAGGTCTAGCTGATATTGAAGGAGGTAAACAGCTTTGCCCAACACTTCAAAGTATAACTACATTGGAAGAACAGATGAATTGAAGACTCCTCAGACTAATAGCAAAAGGCAACAGACAGAGGGTTGCAACATCATTGCCTGCTTTTTCTGAACGACTTCTGAAGTATTAAGCTTTCCAAACATCAATATCCAAATCAGCACATTCACTCTTCGAGGGCAGAAGAAACACCAAAGAGCATGAAATAATGGCTTAGCCATAGCCAAGCCTAGCTCGTAATGAGAGATTAACGAACGAACTGAGAAATTACCAGAGGGATCAAAGGGCCAAATCCTCCAGTCCTCCTTCATCATTAGTTTCTGATCCTCAAGAACATCCAATAACAACATTAGTTCCTCCTCCTCCTCCTTCAAATTCCTTCGGAAAGACAAATCCCAAGCCGAGACAACAAGGTCCCAACAATCTGCCACATTGCTATCTTTATTACTGACAATTGAGTAAAGTAAGGGAAAAGAGAATTTCAGAGCCCTCTCTCCCAACCATACATCATCCCAGAATCGTATTCTAAGGTCATTTCCCAGCTGCAAACACACCAGACCATGCACTTCTCCCCAATGCTTTGCTATACTAAGCCAAGGCCTTCTCAAGCTTTGTCCTCTGGCCACGAGAGAGTTCCAACCATCTCTTGAAACCCCATGTATACTTGCTACCACTCTTCTCCACAAGGCTGATTTTTCAGCTTCGAAGCTGAATAAATCACAAGAAGAACTTTGACTTTGCTAAATATTCCGACGAATACATGTATTGAATAGAATTATTTTGTCGTATTTACAATGGCTACAATAGAGCTTCTTAAGTAGAAGAAAGAAAACCATTACATAAAAAGACATAATCTTACAAATATAATCATATACTAACAGCTAATATAACACTATAAATATTAAAATATATATATATTTAATTAAAAGCATAAAGACCAACACTCCCCCGGCTGGTTTGAAGAAATCTTCCCAGACCAACTTGATAAATTGCTCAATTTGTCAAATTGTAACTTTAGGAACCTCTTAGCTGATACACTAACAATTAGCTCGGTTGTCGGAAGGTAGGAAATGCGTAGTACTCCCCATCAATCTTCTCTTTTCTAAAGCATTTCTCAACCTCAACATGTTTTGCCCTATCATCATGAAGGATTGGGTTGTGAGCTATTAGGGCCTAGTTATCACAGTAAACACATAGGCGTCATTATTCTTCCAATAGTATGTTTATCCATTTACTCTCACAGCCAAGGGCTAAAGACTTGAATTCCGCTTCTACTCTAATTCTAGCCCTCTTGCTTTGTTTTTTGCTTTGTTAGGTAACTAATGTTTTTTGCTATGTTAGGTAACTAAATTCCCTCCAAAAAAAAAAAAAAAGAGCAATGATGTCATGGGAAAGACCGATTTAATGTACACCGACGGCCGACGTGTACGGCCAAATTAAGTTCTGCTGCATATTTACTTGATGTTTGGTTGAGGACAAAGAACCTCGTCTAAGGTCTGACGAATCTACAAAGAGTTGCGATTATAGAGATGGAGCAGAAGTTCCCGGCTGGCCATGATCAAGGGAAGGATCATGGTGTCGCACGATGCGAGAGATACGACCGTGACACTAGGTACATACTAGCATCTCGCCTTTTAAGGAAAGCACCCACCTTCCCTAAAATTTGGATTTACCATTCCTTGTTTTCAACCACCTAAATTCTTTACGTCGATGTTGTCAAAGCAAATATCTCTTAAATTTGGATGGAGCATAATCTAAAGAACTTTTAAGATAAACCTCTAGCCTGGAGGGGCTAAACATTCCCATCAAAGCTCTTTATCACCCTTGTTTGATCATCAAGGATAGGATTCCCATGTTAGATTCTACATTTAAATTTTTCTATTTTTTTTCATTACTTCAATGAAAGGTTTTATATCATGTTCAAAAAAGGTCTCAAATTCGCCAACAATTCCATCAGATTATAATATTCCAGCATCTCATCTTACTTAAAATTTCTTCTAACCTCCACCGGCCAACAATGGGAAGAAGAATCCCATACTTTGCTAATCAAAGCTTCTTCCTCCATTTTTTCTACTGCCCGTTGAAACAATTTCGGTGCATGCACAAAATATACAGAGAGAGGTTCTTGAAGAAAGATCAGTTAGACAATTTGCTCATAAGCATAGCGCCAATTAGAAATGGGGGTCCCTTTATGTACATAGAACAAAGCCCAAACTAACGGTAATTACAAAAGAAAAAGAAGTATTAGATGCCTACTAACTGATTAAATAAAACATAGTAAATGCAGGAAAGGAAGAAAGAATATTGGTAAGGAAAGTACTTATAGTACAGTACATTTTTACTTCTTCAAACCAACGGATGTTTACATAATAACCTTATGATGTATTTTAACCAACGATTCATTTTCAAACAAAAAGTATTTTACCTAATAAACTTCTGGACTCAGCCAAAACATTCCAACCATGCAAGACAAATTGGGTCTCAACCAAAAGGAAGTAAAAGCAGAAAGAGAGAAAATTAAACAAAAATGATAGTGACAGCACATTATGACCCTTCATACAGCATTTAATGATAAATTCGTCAAATTATACCTCCATTGAAGAATGAGCTCAATATCAAGTTCACGGTCAAGTTCCTCAATATTTTTGTCATCATCAACTATTGCACGAGTAGGATCAGATTTAAGCAACGAAGCATACAAAGAGATATATCTCTTGCGTAAGTTTGCAAACTTCAGAACCTGCTCCCATGACATTCTTCCACTGCAACAAAGCAAAGAATGTAATTGTAGAAAAGTTAAAATTCACAGCCTCAAAGACAACGAATAAGAATCTACAAAAAGAGGCGGAGAGAGGAAAGAAGAAATCATAGGATTAGTCAGGATTAGTTAGGATAAGAAAACAGAACTTTTTAGGTAAAAAAACCAAAATATTGATCCAAAAAACCTACAAGGGGAAGATAGATATGGATTCATCACCAACCAGAGGATTACAAATATTCCAATCGGCATCTACAAAGATTTTTTCTAATATGAAAAGGAGATATACTCAAAGAGGAACAGCCAAAAACAACCTAGGGACTGGGGACGATGGGACCTGCCAGGATCTGCAAAAAGAGGCAATGGAGGAGCCTACAAAAGGAAGTCTTCCAAGCACAAATAAACAGAACAAAGCTATAGTTACAAAAGAATTTTCTATGATTGGACCACATCAAGAAGACTTGTTTAGTACACTATTATAATAATAAAATTTAGAAAACCATGCTTTCAGATATTTTATCAAATCAATACATAATTATCTCAACTTCTCTCTCCTCGCAGCCCTTCGGTTTCACGTCTCCTTGTGTTCCCGATCACCTTTCCAGTCACCGTCTTTGGCTTTCCGTCCCCCCGATTCACTCGTCTCTCTCCCTTTCCGTTGTCCCTTCGTTAACCTCCGGTTGTTGCTACATTGGTAGAGTTCCTTTGACTTCCCGACTCTTCAAGTTCCCGATCATCTCTCCGGTCACCGTCTTCGTCATTCTGAGCCATTTCTTCGCTTCCTCCCCACCTCGTCTCTTTGTTTGGGTCGTCGGTTTCTTCCGTCTTTGGTCCTTCAAGTTTTTACTACCTGCCTTCTCATTCTCATCTTCTCGTTTTCTTTTATGATCCTTCTCCATTCGCCATTTCCTTCTCCGATAGCCTTCTGCCTTTTTCCATTTGACCTGAGGTTCTGTGATAAATTTTTCTCATTCTCCGATTGCTTTTGTGGGTCACAGTAGTCTACAATCCTCATCATTTTTTCTTTCGATTTTTCTAAGCGGTCTTCTACCTTCCTCCGAGAAGTTATTTTCTCTGCTTCGCTTCGAGGTCCTCTTTCGTCTATTCTGCTCCATTCGATTCTAGATTCCATGGATTCTTCCAGTTGTAGTATCGGCAGTTTAAACTTTTGTGTGCATAAGGATGGGGAATGTTTTGGCCTGGAGGATCTCTATGCTGGTGTTATGCTTTCATTGTCATTGATTTAGTTGCAATGGTTCAAGGATGGTCTTGGGTATTTACATTTTCATACTGCCTCGTTTTTCCAGAGGCGAAAGTTTAAAGATGACAATGGATGCTTGGTTTGTTTAAGGTGCGTTTTGGTTCATCTTGGGTTGTGGATTGCCTTCTTTGGCCTCCTTTTGGTGGTCGATTGAGGATTAAAGTTCCTTTGGGTAGGCATAAAAATGGTTGGTTGGTGTTTGGGGATATGCTGGTTGACTTCTTGTTGCGTTTGGAGAGACCAACGACTGGGCGAAATTCATTATCTAATAGGTTGGGTATCAGGTCTAAGGCTATCAGTCATGAGGTTAATCTTGTTCCAAGCGGTTCGTTTCGTCCATAGGTGGTTGTCGTTTCCACCCCTTCCTATCAGGCAGTGTTGTTGAGGCGCAGTCGGGCGCTCGCTTAAGGCGCCAGTCGAGGCGACAATGAGGAATTGTGCCTCATAAACGCGCGAGGCGAGCCCCTTCAAAGAGGTGTGCGCCCTGTTGCGCTTTTCCGCGCCTTGCAGCCTCATCGCCTCAGTCGCAGGCGATCACCTGCGAGTTACCGCAAGTTTTTTTTTTAATTTTAATAAATACTTAACTTAATGTTCAAGAAAACCTAAAAAGTCAGCCCACATATAAGCCCACAAACTCCATGCATGTAGAGTTGCCGCTTCGTGTTTTTATTCAATGAAAACGGTGGCTTAACCTTTAACAAACTCTTCACTTTCATATTTCCATCTATCGACTATCGACGGACTCCATTCCATCGAGTATCGATTGCTACTATTTCTTCTTTCTCTTCATCGATTGTTGGTTGTTGTTGTTGCTAGCATGCTTCATCGACTACCAAGAAAAAAAAACCTACGTTTCTCACTTCCTCTTCTTCTATTTGACACTGCTGCAATCAATCATCATCTTCAGGCTTCAACTAAATTATTCTTCTTCTTCAATTATCCTTCTTCTATTCTCTTTCAGCAATGCAGTTCACATTGGGCCTTCCTTCTTCTCTACTGTTTCCACTTTTCACAGAGGTGAAGTGAAATATAAAATTTGTTTTTTTTTCTAACTTATAAGTTTGTTATTTATGTATTCCTATTCCATTAGTAATTTAGATAAGATCCATTCAAAATTCAAATATAAAATTATATTATTATATCAACTATTAGGAATCAAGATGGGAGAAGTTGAGACAAAGAGAAAGCATCCCAGTTGGAAATTGGAAATATGTCGTTTTGGAGGATGAGAAGGACACAAATACTTGCAAATGTACATTTAGTGGAAAAATCACAAAAGGTGGAATTTGTCGAGCAACACATCATTTAGTTGGTGGGAATCGAAATGCCAAAGCATGTTTAAAGTGTCCAACTAATGTAAGAGAGGAATGGAAGGATTATCAAACAAAAACAAAAGCAAAGCAAGAAGAAAGTTTGGTCTTCTTATTGCCCTAGTGTTTTATGTGGTATCAGTCTTTTGGTCTTCTTATTGCCCTAGTGTTCTATTATGGATTCTGATTAATGGAAAGGTGAATTCATTGGAAGTTCTCAAGAAAAAGCAGCCTTCTTTGTTGTTGCAACCATCCATTTGTGGGCTTCGCTTGAAAGCTGAGGAAACCTCTATGCATATCTTCTTTCTGTGTGTTTATGCGAGATGTTGTTGGGGGAAGCTGCTAGACATTTTCGAGGTTAGCTGGGTTTTTGTTAATTCGGTCTCTGAGAATGTTTCACAATTGTTGGTAGGTCATGTTTTAAGCTCAAAGGCTAGGGTGTTGTGGATTTCTGGAGTCAATGCTCTTTTCTCATAATTATGGCTTGAAAGGAATCAAAGGCTATTCGAAGGCAAAGGGTTGAAGTGGTCAACAAGTTTTGATTTAATCATTTTGAAGGCCTCCTCTTGGAGCTCCCTTTCTATGGAGCTTGCAGGATACTCCATCTCAGATTTGTGTTTTTCTTGGCACCCTTTTTTTGGTTTTTGTCTAGTATTGCTTTAGTTTAGTTTGGTTTGCTGGAACGGTTTCTTATTTCTTATTTGTGGGTGGTTGTGTTTTCTTTTGATCTTTTGTAGTGTTTTTCTACTTTATTACTCTGTACTTTCATTATATCAATGAAATGATACTTTGTTGCCTTGTCAAAAAAAAATGAAATCTTTGTTTCCTTGTCAAAAATAAAAAAATTTAGAAGATAAGAACTTATTTCATATGGTTGAGGGAAAGTAAAGAAACTTCTTGAACCGCTTCTAATTTATTTTTCCTTTGAGTCAATATAACTCAAAGATGTATATCTTTGGATTGAAATTTTCTAATTGTCCATCAATGGCCTCGAGGAAGCAAAGCAAAACCCTCATCTAATTCAAGGCAAGTATTTGAGGTTCAAGATGTACCACAAGTGATATTTATGGGCAATCAAGGCCAAGAATGGAAGTGCCTCCCCTCACCATGATCCCAAGCTTACTTTATGGATGATTGGTTTTTTTTCCCAATAAGAAACTGCACTTTTCGTTAAAGAGGAAAGTGCAAGCATATTAACAAGCATATCTAATCCCACCAAGCTCAAGTCTAGCATTACTCCTAAAACTGTGTTAAACATCATTTCTACTCAAACATACTAAGCTCGCCAACCATTGGTAAAGGCTTAGAGTCTCTTGGTCATACTAGCATAGAGGTTCCAGGTTGGGAGCTTAATAAATAAAAACCCTTGATGTCTCCCAAGTCTGGGCCTTTGGGAGGGCGCGGGTACCCCGAATATTGGGAAGCAAAGTTGCGACTTCTGATTATCTAAAGAAAATATATATACAAAATGCAATTATTATCCGAGAAGGTTTTTCTCTTCGAGCTTCTCTTTCTTTTTTTTCTTTTTTTTGGAACAAAAACAAAACTTTTTTTTTTATTGATACAATGAAAAGAGGCTAATACTCAAAAGTACAAACTCCACATGAGAGCAAAGAAAACAAACTTCGCATTCATGCTTTTTTTTATCATATGAGAAGATTTAATTCAATAACACATGGTAACGCATCATTTAGAGAAAATGGCACAACTAGTCCAATTACCTTCCCTTCTTCAACTGGTCAGAAATTGCATTAAAAGCATACTTCCACCAGGATCTAGAATCAGTTTTCACAGATACATGAGGCCGATAGTGAGCATACTTCAATCGCTGATTGAATGCAGCAAAATTATCAACCAATTTTAGAATATCCCTGTACCCATTCTGCAAAAAGAAATACGAAAAAGTCATTCAAAAAGACCTTTTCTAGTTTACAATTATTGGGTTGACTTCTCTCTAGGCTTCCACAATAGAATATTTTCAGAATGACCCCCTTTCATATTAACGAAATTCCTAATCAAAGGATATCATCAATTCTTTCATGGCCAACAAAATTTGTTTCTAATACATTTTAGGGAGTTTCAGACGTAAATCAAATATATATAACCTTTGACAAACAGAGTGTCACATCATCCAAATATACTGATGCTTTCTGTAGAGGTTCATGGCTATCAGCAAGATCATTTCCCCGCAACTTCATATACCTTGCATATCCAGACACTGGTTGCAAAATGTAGCCATGTTTTTTAGCTAGACCTTCAGCTGGTTTCCCATTCTTAGTACCAAAACGAAATACCTAAATGGAATAGGATATCAGAAATACAATACTAATTTTCGGATTAAAAGTCACCAACAATAGTGAGGAGGAGCGAGAACAGTACTTTGTCCCACTCTGACGGAAGCAAATCCTCCCACGGTTTATCCACATACCAAGCGGATATATCACAATCAAGATAAACTGCTAACTGATTGAGTTCAACAAACTGTTAACAAGAAACACAACATGAGCAACAAGTTGAAATTAGTAAAAGTGGTACCAGAAAATGAGAATTTACAGAATAGAAAAGAAAAAAACAATCAGACTATATCAATATGCAACTTGTCTTTCTTGAGCTGAACTTGGTACAATACCACCTTTTACCGTGCTCTCAGAACCACATCATTCTATATGGCGATGAGCCCAGACCATACTTGAATTATGAACCTTATTTAGTTCAATCATAGCAACCGTAACTCGCCCAAGAACTAATAGAGAAAAACAATATGTTGACAGAACTTTAGAGAAGCACAGTAATGCATGGTAAATGATTCAACCCAGCATCAAAGGAGAAACATTTTCCAATAATCCTCCAAAGAGGGTGTTTATTATTCATCAAAGCGATAAGCGTAGGAGTAAGGTGGAATTCCAAGTAGGTGAAATGGTCTATCTGAAGCTAAGGCCTTATCAACATAAAACTGTGGCTCGAAACTTCTCACTGAAGTTTTTTTTGGCCCTCACGAGATCTTAGAGAGAATTGGGAAGGTCGCCTAAAAACTAGACTTACCACCAACAGCCTCCGTACACAATGTGTTTTGTTATAGTATACCGGTAGATTTAGGAGCTTATAATCTTTGGTCCTTTATTGTAATTTTACTATTATTTTTTTTTTTATAAGGCAACAAAAGAGATTTCATTGAAATAATGAAAAAAGACTGATGCTCAAAATACAAAAGAGAAAAGTCCAATACAAAGGGATAAAAGTCCTGTAAAAACAAAACAAAACACCCAAAGCCTTCGAATTAAAAACAGCAATCCCAAAGACACCCAACAAAACAACCAACACTATAAAGAAACAAGCGTCAAAAAAGACAAAGATCCGATAGAATTGAAGAAGGCAACTTCCCTTGAAGCACCTCGGAGCAGTCAAACTTCAAACCACCAAGAGCCACAAAAAGACCATAGCAAAAAACTTAACCATGGACCACCCCTCAAAACCAAAGGAAGCCACAGAAACAATCCTGAAGGCTCCAAAACCCAAGGACTCTAAACCTCCCAAAACACTCAGCTTCAACCCCTTCTTTAACCGAAAAAATAAGATCAACCCACACCACCAACATACCACTCAAACTTCCGTAAGCCTCCACATGAGCCTACCCAATATTTCTCGAGCTCCAATCTCTATAAGCTATTTCTCAATCTCCTTATATTCCATGAGAGTATTTTCAATGCGAGGTCAAGAGCGCCTGCCTTGGCACAACTTGTTTGAATTGCAGACCACTGGCTTTTAATAATTTGCTAAAACGAAGCAACTCGACAGGACACTCAGTCCCTTCCTCAATAACTTCCTTTTCCACCTAAGGCTGAGAAGCCTCTAAATAAAAAACTCCTGGAGGTTGATCGCTGGGGAAAAGGCTTCCACCTCTTTGTTCTTTAAACTCTTTGCAAAATTCAGATCTGGACTGCTCAAGGCCACCTCCGATCCCGACACCGAAGACCCCAAGATGGCGGAGGGGGAAAAACGCCCTGAATTAAAACAGAAAAAGGTTGAAAAGTAGCTTTAACAAAACCCACCATATTCAGCCCCAAACAACACTCTTCAATATCAATCTGTGGGGGTTTATTAACTAGGGAAGAAGAAACCTGGGTCTCCGACCCTGCACCATTAGGAAGCTGAGAGCATACTTCTGGTTGTTCTAAGAAAGCTGGAAAATTCTCCTCCAAATGATCTTCCAAAATTGAAACTGAGGTTCTCCCAATCCTTCTTGTGTAGTATTTCCCGCAGAAAATATCCTTAACCTCCTTAATACTGACTGGTGTACCAGAAGAAAAAAGCGGAGCTTCAAACGCTGAATTCATGATTGGCATAGGAATAACCTCCAAACCCAAAGCCCTCGAATCTTGCGGATTGGATGAGATCAACTCAGACTCCTCCCTCGCAAGGGCACCACTCGAAACAAAGCCCTTAATGCCAGATGAAGTGAAAGCATCCTCAGGAGCAACCCCCCATTCAACTCCCTCTCTTCACTATTATTCAAAGTTCCAACATCCCCCAAAAACTCTGGCTCCCCTCTAATCAATTCCTTAGTATCCGCAAGCCTGAAAGACATCCTTAAGGAGTCCGAATCAGAGACATCCTCAAGGATCATATTAATCCGAGCCAAGTCTAACCCATTTGAGAAGTTGCAAATAAATGACCATTGGCCCAAGTTGGGGGATCAAGCTGACAAAGGAAAGACGAAACATACCTAAATGCGCCCTGCTGACTTCAATTGATTGAGGCATAAAGCCGCACAAGTTCCTTTTCACTTTGATCCTTGCACATGACAAATCAGTGAAGTTTAGAGTCTCCAAACTGATTGCTTCTAATCCCCCAAAATGCTTTCCTACAGCTTCAACGACAGCTCTTGACCAGTACTTAAAAGGTAAATTTTTTACTGCAATCCAACCACCATGCCCGAACATAAATTCTGCTAAACCATGGGCATTGTCGTTCCAAGCTTCCAATTTTAAATACAGATCATCCATCAAAAACCACTTCCTAATCACTCTTCCCCTTGTCACCGAGGCCTCTTCTTCTAACACCAACACAGCTTTATCAGCCATGAAAGGGTTTATCTGACACTTGACCTGAAAATGATTCTCAACAGCCACCTTAACCTCTAACCAAGAGGTATGAGCAAAAAGGCGGGAAATTACTAATATATTTTCAAAATTAATCTCAATTACCTCTTTTGGCTTCCTTACCCAAAACGACATCATAGCATTGACTTTAAACCGATCCTTCTGACAACCTTCACCTATCGTGAGTGGCTTGAGAGGTCGATCCTTAGGAGCCTCCTTGCTGGGATGCCCAACAGACAAAAGAGACCCTCCAACCATGACCAAGTCACCATGGTTACTGATAAAATCCGTCAGTAAATCCCTGAAGACCAACCAACCTTTTCCGAACACCCCCTGTGCAATAGAGATGAAGGACCTTCCCCCACCAGGGTACCAAACAACACATTGAATCCTTGGCTTAAAAGCTTTGCGAATTTTGAAAAGTCCAAGAGTGTCGTTATCGTCTTTGAACTTGGCTCTATCAAAAGGCTTCCCCGGCCATCTAACCACCGAACCTACAACTTGTTCAAACCACCTCACATGCTCCCAGGATAAGGAAATTCGCCTACCCAACGAGGAATTCTCAATCACGATCAAAGCGCCTCCATCCCAGATTCTGAACATCATACCATCGATACTGCAACTCCTATCGTTCATGACGAAAAGCACCACCGGAGGGAACCAAAAACTCAGCTGGATACCAAAGAAAAAAAAAATAACTACATAGACACGGGGGGTGGGGATGCGAAGAAAGAGAGAGATGGAGCAGAAGGGTAAACTACATAGACATAGGTGATGAGGACGAAATAATCCATCAGTGGGGGATATGAGCTAGCCGGAGACACGAAATAAGCCAACGGAGAAAGAGAAATGATAAATCTAAGCTCGGGGATGAAGCGACTGAGCGGCATGAGAGAAATGATTTGAGGCTCGGAGATGAGGACGACGGGGAGACGAAGCGGAAGAAGAAAGGGCGTCTCAGAAATATCGTGGTTGTAAAATATTGTTTTGAAATTAATAAGAGTTATTCATTTCTTCACTTTGTGTCTCGGAAATATTTTAAACCTTTCCAATAAACTAAGCTCCGGGGTCATTGAATATATGAGAGAACTAGAACTTGAGCGGTGTGTAGTTGACACACAAGAGGAGGATCACGTTCGAGTTAATGACCCGAACGGTCACTGAGATAAGGATGGGGTTGGAGACCTAATCTCGGATACATTGTGGATGCGCCCGCTTTGTATTAGATACAAACGAGGTGATCGACTCGTTCATGTGGTTGACATGCGAGTGGGGCATCCCGTACAATGAGATTGTACAAGACCGGACCGTGAATTATTAGACTTATCGATATAACACCGCTGACAAGAAAGACTAATAAATTCGTAGATGATCATTAGTGACTCGACCGAATCCTCGAGTGTATTACGACTCCACATCATGCGGGGTCCGTCATTTGACTAATACGGGTGAGGTTAGTATCGATTACTTGCCCAATATGCCTATCTTCTCGTGACGTAACCCGCCAAGTAGAGAGTGGGAACCTACTTACGCGAGATGGAATTCATTCTGCCCGCCAGATAGGGAATCTAGAGGGGTTGTTCCCTTAAGTGTCGTCTCCGTGGCTTGGACAACGGCGCCCACCTTCTCACCGCCCGAGAAGGGTGTTGTGTATGGTTGGACCATCACAATATGTTGTTTATTAGAGGAGTGGGGACTTAAGGAACAAGATGTAGACACAGGGGTAAAGCGGTAATTTGACCGATCGTGTCTCACGAACAACCCGTGAAGTGGTCGACTCATGGGCATTGGTTATATCGGTGGACACGTAATATTCTACATCGATGGGAGTACAATTTCTGGGCTTTAGTGGAGTGTTATCGTAGCTAATGAACATTGGTTGACCGGTCAAAGAGTTTGGTAGTTAACTTCAAATCATTGGAGCCCGTCACTATAGGTCCATTAGGTCCCTTGGTTGGCTCAAACTGGGATAAAAGAAGGTTAATGTTTTGGCATGAAATTGAAGTGTTCAATTTCACTTTAAGAGTATTTATATCATATAGATGATATAATATATAGTTTAATATGAATGAGATTCATAATAAAATATATATTAGCCTAATTGTTGAATTAAAGGCTAATTGGAGAAATTGATAGAGAGAAAATAAATTGAATGTGATTCAATTTAATTAAATCCACAATTATTGCAAATGAGATTTGCAACATAAGATATGAGATATCTTATATTATATAATTATGTAAATAAGATTTACATAACATATGGTTGTGGTAAAGTGGTAATAATGTGAAGTTGTGAACTTCATCATTCCACTATATAAACCCTTTGTAAGATGGGTTTGGTGTGCTAAGAAAAGCTAAGTTCTCATTTTTGGATTTTGACCTAAGAATCCAAAAGTGAACTCTCTCCATTCTCTCATTTCTCCTTTCTTTCCAAAAACAAAAGTTCCCACCAACTTCCCTTCTCCAAAAGAGAACAACCAAGAAGATCATTTGGTACTGTTTGGGATCTGATCGTGGAAGAGTTCGTAGAGATCGAGAAGCACGAAGAGTTCGTGATTAACAAGGAGAGTTTGCTGAATTGGTCTACAACAAGTAAGTGGTTTTCTTCTTGCTGTAAAATTTCAGCATGTTTAGCCTAGATCTAATAGTTAGATCAATTTTAATAAGCATGTTGCATGATGATACCACGACGATTCGATCGTCTTCCCTTGCGCGGGGATTCTCATTCCCTTCAATGAGCTAGTCGGAGGCACAAAATAAGCCAACGAAGAAAGAGAAATGATCGTCGGAAGCTCGGGGATGAAGCGACGGAGCAGATAGAGAACAGACGGAGGCTCGGAGATGAGGACGACGGGGAGACGAAGCGAAAGAAGAAAGGGCGGAAGCTCGAAAGAAGGGGACAACGGAGGCTCAGGAGAAGAAGACAAACGAAAGACAGAGCGGAAGAAGAAAGGTTGGAAACTCGCAAGACGAGGACGACGGAGATCGTCGAAGGGGGAGAAGAGCTCTTCGGAGGCTCGGAGATGAGGACGACGGGGAGACGAAGCGGTCTTTCCCACACCAAACTTCTCTTTCTACTATTATTAGTTTGGGCCTTCCATGTATGCCTATATATATTTAGTTCCACTGGATAAAATGATATTGAATTCTCTCATATTTGGTCTCAAAATAACATGGGTCCAAGCTCTAAGTCTTTCCTAGGGCAACTAGGGTTTTGTGAGTTTTAGGGATTTGTGAACAATCAGCGTTTAAGGTTTGAACACCTTCTTGGGGTTTAGTCTTTTACCTTGGGTTTTGTGTAACACCACGGTCGTCAGAATCTGCCACCACCGTCGCCTATTATCGGAGTAGTTTTTCGTCACTGCCCAGCCCAAAAGACAGCCCATTTGCTGACCTACAGGAGCCCAAAATTTGGTTGGAAAATAACCAGCGGGCGGGCCACACGCACCGCCAAAATCTTTCGTCATCAGTCCCACGCACCGGCGTGTGAGGGAGTGTGCATGGCCGGAATCTTCTTCGGTTTCGTGGTTTGTCGTTTCATCCTACTCCCAACCAGTTTGTGTGGTTATTTTGGCCATATTTGGCTCATGTTAGAAGTCGATTTGGAAAAGAATTTAGAGTTTTTAATTGGAGACTCCATTCAGATCATATTTTTGGAAATTATGTTGTCATGGATATGACTTCGTAGTTTTAGACCCATCATTGACATATGGCCGAACAAGACCCCCCCGGTGATGTCTAATGTGGTTCAACCGCAGCCTCAATCCATCTATGATTCATCTAAGAAGTCATTTGTTAATTCTATAGCCAATTCGCTAAATTTCAACCGTACCAGAAACCATCCAAAGTATCTTCGTCATCCTTTGTGCCTACCCCTATTACACCTATTGTTTGGTCAATTAACATGAATCATTGTCTTCTTTCATCCTCTACCAAATGGGTCATAGACTCTGGTGCTATCAATCATATGATAGGTAATCCCAATTTGTTTTCCACAGTTTCTTCATCTACATCTCATGCTAACGTCACTTGGATCTAGCACAGTAAATCTAACTTATGTCTTTCTTTGTCCTTTGTTCTACAATTACCCCAACTTTCCTTTAATTTGATCTTTATTAGTAAACTCATCTGTGACCTTAATTGTTGTATTTCATTCTATCATGGTTATTGCTTGTTTCAGGTATCGTGACGAAGAGCTTATTAGTAGAGGGCATGAATCTGGTGGACTATATATTTTTTCCATCAAGTGTCAAAAGTTGTCTGTTCTAGAGTCGTTTCTCCTTTTGATGCCCTTTGTCATCTAGGTCATCCATCTCTTTTAGTACTAAGAAAGTTTTATCCTCAATTTCATAATTTATTTTCATTAAATTGTGACTCGTGTCAATTTGCCAAATTTCGTCGTGTAAGTTCGAGCTCTAGAATCGATAAGTGAGAAAGTGAACCTTTCGAATTAGTTCATTCTGATTTTTTTTTAGTAAACTCACTCGTGACCTTAATTGTTGTATTTCATTCTATCCTGGCTATTGCTTGTTTCAGGGTCTTGTGACAAAGAAGGTTATTGGTAGAGGACATGAATATGGAGGACTGTATATTTTTTTATCATCAAGCGCCAAAAGTTGTTTGTTCTGGAGTCGTTTCTCTTTTTGACGCCCATTGTGATCTAGTTCATCCATCAATTTTAGTACTAAGAAAGTTCTATCCTCAATTCACAATTTGTCTACATTCAATTGTGACTCATGTCAATTTGCCAAATTTCATCGTGTAAGTTCGAGCCCTAGAATCGATAAGTGAGCAAGTGAACCTTTCGAACTAGTTCATTCTGTTTTTTTCTTAACAGGAAACGAAATTTTTCATTAAGGAAATGAAAAGAGACTATTAAGGAAATGAAAAGAGACTAATAATCAAAGATACAAATTCCAAAAGGAGTGGATAAGAAAATGAGTAAATCATTGGATTGCAGTACAGCAAATTCTATGTTACCTGAAGGTTGCACCTTAACTTGGGATCTTATATAAAGATCATGGTCATATGAAGATGGAGTGTTTTTCAGATGCCGATTGAGCAAGATCAAGAGAAAATAGAAGATCGACTTGTGGCTATTGTATTTTTGTGGGAGGATATTTGGCTTCATGGAAAAGTAAAAAACCTAATATAGTCTCTTGATCAAGTGTTGAATCAAAATACAGAACTATTGCACAGTCAGTATATGAAATAACGTGGGTATATCAACTCTTGATCGAATTAGGCTTCAATATACAATCCCGACCAAGTAGTGTTGTGACAACCAAGTCGCCCCTCATAGAGCATCCAACCTAGTATTTCATGAGCAAACTAAACATATTGGAATTGATTGTCATTTCGTTCAGGAAAAAATACAATAAGGTTTGGTGTCTACTAGATATGTGAAGACCGGAGAACAATTAGGAGAGATTTTTACGAAAGATTTCAATGAACTTCGAATAAATTATCTTTGTAGCAAGTTGGGCATGATTAACATATATGCTCCCGCACTCCCCCCCCCCCCCCCTCGGGGTAGCCCTAATCATTCTTAGTCATTTTGTTCGTCCTCGTCGTTTCGTTCTCCGACCTTCTTCGTCGGCCTTTGCTCCCTGATCACCTTCCGACCAGCTCTTGTGCGGCCGACTCTTTATGCATGAACATCTTCCCGAATCTTTTTCTTTTTGTCGGTTGCCATTCCCCGACCTTTTTCTGAGTTCTCCAGTATCATTTTCTCTGGTGCCCCTGGTTCGTTCGATTTTTGTTTTCTACTTCAAAGACTTTCTGTTGGTTTTCTTCGTTAAGGGTTTTCAGCACCATTTTTTCCTCCTCCAATTACTATCCAACCTTTTTCGACAGTGTTTCGTCCTTCGTCTCCTCCGATTTCAACCGATAAGGACTTCCGCCCGAACTTTTCGAGTGGAGCCTCTGATTTCTTGTGTTTGCCTCCTCATTTTGCTTCCTCTGTTAGTTGAGTTGTTTTATTCACAGAGAAGGTATGGGCTTGCACAACTCTTGTATCAACAATATTTATTTCAATATTTTTGGGGTGCTGAGAACAAGTTCTTCATAAAGGAAAAATCAAATGGTCTGGTCTTATCTCTTTGGTTGGTGCATCTACGATGATTCAAAGAGGCTTTCTCCGAGCTAAGCAAGCATTTTGATAAGTTTTTTCAAAGGAAAAAGTTCAGGGATGAGTTTGGAACGCCGGTTTATTCAAGGTTCGTTTGGGAGCTTCTTGATCAGCTGATTGCGTTGTGTGGCCTCCCTCTAGTGGTAGGAAAAGGATCAAAATTTCTCTTGGCTTCAATAAGAAAGGTTAGTTTTTTAGGGCATGATTTCAGATTTTTTTGGGAAACCTTGGGTTGAAATGAAAGGCAAATGTTGAAGGTAGTGGAAATTGGAAATTGTGAAGTGATTTTCTTTTGTTGAATTATTGGAAAGAGTGGATGAGGTTAAGTCTTCCACATTTGGAACTTTACTTCATAATCCCGTGACTCAAGAGTATACAGGATCATTGGGTCAGAAAACTTTTGAAGGTAATCTAATGGAGATGGATTTTGAAAAGGTGTTGGATGTCACCCAACTTTTTGCGCATCCTCAATCGACCATTATAAAAGTTGCTTGTCGAACATTTTTTAGAGTCAAAATTCAAATAAATTCATTTATGGTTGACAATGCTATAATTTTTATTCAGGGCGGGTTTTTAATAAGGTCATCCTTACAAGGATTGGAAAATGGCAGTTGGTGGATGACTTATATCTAAAGATTGAAAGATGGTCTGATGAAATTCATGAGTTACCAAAGTTTATTGAGGTTATGGGGGTTGAATATCAGTAAAGAATTTACCTATTAAGTTTTGGAGAAAGGTGACTTTTGAAGCTATTCGGTAACATTTTGGGGGGCTAGAAGAAATTTCCCTCGATATGTTGAATTTGTTTGCTTTGTCAATTGCTCGAATAGAGGTTAAGAAAAACCTTTGTGGATTTCTTCCCTCCTCTGTTGAAGCTGAAACCAATTCTTTTGGTAAATTTCTTTTGAACTTTGGAGATTTCAAGTCAAGCGATCCCCCGGTTTTTAACTCTCGTGTTCAATTATTTTTCCAATCCTATTGATATAGCTCGTATTACTCATGTTATGGAAGCTGTTAGTTTGGAGAATGAGAGTTTGGAAAAAGTTGTGGAGGAGTCTAATGTCTTCAATACATTAAATGATGTTGAGGTTGTTCATGTGAGAAGTCAGGATTTATTGATGGATTTTAATTCTGATGGATTTTAATTCTGAAATGTTGGTGTTGGGTGATTCTACGGTGGGTTCTTTGGGTGATGAAAAGGAGTTTAATGGTCGGCCTAATGTTTCTCTATCGGATAAGACGAATAATAAGGAGGTTGATGTTTCAATGTTGACTCCAACCCCTGACACGGTGAAAGAAGTGAGATAATTTTTGTGCTAAGTATTATACTAGGATATGTATTAATGAGGGGTTTCTAGTAAAGGTTATGATTCTGGTTTATTCACGGATGATTTGCTAGATGAACCATTCCTTAAATTACTTCCTCTTGGGAAAACTGAGAGGAAAACTGAACAGGTTGTTTTTCTTTAGTGAACAAGATATCTTCAGAAGATGAATGCCAATGGGCCCTGATGGTTGACAATGCTATAAGACGAATAATCAGGAGGTTGATGTTCCAATGTTAACTCCTACCCTTGAATCGGTGAAAGAAGTGAAAGATAATTTTTCTGCAAGTATTATACTAGGATATGTATTAATGAGGGGGGTTTCTAGTAAAGGTTCTAATTCTGGTTTATTCACAGATGATTTGTCAGAGGAACCATTCCTTAAATTACTTCCTCTTGGGAAAACTGAGAAGAAAACTAAACAAGTTGCCTTTTCTTTAGTGAACAAAATATCTTTAGGAGATGAATGCCAATTGGTCCTGATGGGTTTTAATTCTTCAAAGTTTCTTTTCAGAACCTTAGTTCTAAAGTTGAAAAGTCAACTCGTCATACCCGACAAAGGCTTTTGGTGTGGATGTTGAGTCTGTAATCAGCTTAAGCAGCCCCGAGGTAGATACTAATCAGGAATTCCAGCATGATGATGTTTATTCCTTTAGTGACTCCCCTATTGTGGATTGGGAGAAACTTTTTAGTTCTCCAGGTTTGATTTCGCAGTCAGTTGTAAGGGGGTGTAGTCTAGAGGTTGCTAAGGATCTTAAGTATAGTTTTTGTCCAGATCTCTAAAGATTCGACTCTTAGATCAAAACCTGTGGATTGCAATTTCGTGAAATTGGCATTGGTTCTGTTTCGATTTTGAAAAATTGAAATTTGTGGAGTGGAGCTGAATTAGTGGGTTTCTTCTCACCTTTTTTACTATTTTGTCGATTGATTATTGGTCCTTCATTAATTCCAAGTCCTAGCCTTGTGTGTGGATTTTTGGGTTTAGAGTCATCATTAGATCTTCGGATAAGATTTTGTCTAATGACATATCGATCACTGGTTTTATCTCTATTTCTCTTGTTGTTTGAGCCTTTTAAGCATTGCTTTTGAAACATTATAGGCAATTTTGGTTCATGGCTTTCAGTTCCTTGATACTTGGCTCCATCTATCAGCTGGAAACTGCTCAAATTGTCATATCTCCAAGTTTTTATTATGGCAATACTTGGAACTAGTTTTTTGTCATTTGGAATTAGTGGTCTCGGGACAAACGGTTGTCAGCCTTGTTGTTTATGGAATATTTGCAACATTGGTATGCTTGTTTCGATTCGGAATGTTTATTGGTTTTCGCTTGTTATTTATGGAATATTTGCACCATTGGTCTACTTGTTTCGATTCGGCATGTTTATTGGTTTCCGCCTGGCATTCTCTTTCTAAGCGTTATGATGGATTTTCTTTATAGGATAGTTGCTCTCATTGGCTTACTTTTATTGTTCCATTGTAATTGTTTTAATTATGTTTTTCTTTTCTTTTTTTTGTTGTTTTCACTCCTTTTTGGAGTTTGAATCTTAAGCATTAGTCTCTTTTCATCATATCAATGAAAAGTTTCGTATCTGGTTCAAAAAAACATATATGCTCCAGCTTGAGGAGGAGTGTTATAGTATACATGTAGATTTAGGAGCTTATTAGTCTTTTTGTCTTTTATTGTAAGTTAACTACTATTAGTTTAGGGTTTCTATGCATGTCTATATAATTGGCTCTACCATATAAAATGATATTCAATTCTCTCATATTTGGTCTCACAATAATATTTTCATGTATTTCAGCGAAAGAAATTGATTGGGCCTCATCGATAGTCCAATCAAAGGCTAATTTCGAATGAGAATCAACACCAATTGAGGTGTTGGGTTTGCATTGGAATGATGATACAGATGAGGAGGAATGGCTAATTCAGTGGCACAATCGACGACTTGTGGTGCTTTATGGGAATCGATCAAGCTCATCAAAAGAAAGATTCATGATTCCACCTTCAGAACATGGTGTCATTGACCGCAGGAGTATTGTAAGATTCCAATTATCCATACTTATTCTAAAAAGGGTAAAATGGGGATAGGGGGATGAAAACGGTTATGATTGGGACAGTCAGGATCATGCGTGTGGACAGATGTTAAGAGTGTGGGAGGTTTATGTAGGGGTTTTGGGTTTTCAAGTGAGATAGGGATTTTTTTTGGTACACAAGTTGCCTAGACGGAGAGAACTAGCTCTCTCGAAAAGCTAGGGACTTGTGGTTTTGTGATCGTTGTGTTTCCTATTATCAATCTAAGCGTCTCATAAACCCCTCCTTATTGAAGAACTCGCAATAAAGGAGTGTTGGTTTCTCTTGTGATTCTTCTTGTGTGTTTTTCTGTCTTGTGTGTTTTTCTGCGTGGTTAAACAGGTTGATTATAGTTGGATATCTAACATATTCTTTGTGCAACTTTTCACATACCAGTTAAAAGCCCCGGAAATAAAAATAAAAGTAGAAATAAACGGTCAACAACAATAAAAGGTTTGCAAGTTAAATGCTCCAGCCGCAATCTGTGCGTTACTAATGTTTGTTCAAAAGCCTGCATGTAATTGGATCTTTTCCAATAGATTAACGCAGATATCTCATTTCATGTCCGGTATAAAGAGGGGAAGGGGACGAGGACATTAAAGAAATGAAATGAGTAAGAAGCCGACCTTCTGAATATGATCAAGTGCACCACCAGTTATAAAAGTTTCCTTTCCATCATCATCAACTGTAACAGCTGAAAGTTTTTCTAAACTGACACCAGCTGCAAATGGATGCCCAGGATTGCTGCAAATAGAAACTTATGCTCTTAAACTACCACTCAAGCACGAGGTAGAGACATTATTTTTACCTTTCAATATCCTCGTATCTGATGTGAATATTTGATATCGAAAGCTTTAAATTTCCAATTATTGTGCTGATCAGTGATCCCAACCACGAATTATTCTTGGAAAAAAAAAACAGAAGAAAGGGTAAAGAGCATTAAAGTCATGCATGGTTGCCTTAAAAATATCAATTAAGAGGAAGGAAAACATGAATTTTGAAGTTCAGGCTCTAAAAATATCAGGATGTAAATAAGTAATGTTCCATGTATAGTTGCACTAGCATCAGGCATTTGAAAAGGAACCAAATGCAAACTAATAACCTCATCAAGCCCAAGCACATTTCATCCTAGAAGATAAGTTCAAACAGACACCAGGCACCCACAATTTTTTATCTTTTCGCTCACAATTATAAGTGAAATAGTCAATTTATTTTTTAATCTTCATCAACGGAATAATGACAAACCATATTTTGAAGATATTTTGCGTTTGAAGATATCCCCCTGTTCTGATTGATATCCAACCATATTTTGAGTTTTCTTGTTTAAAACTCCTCGTCTAGTTACTTTTGATGTTTTCTTATCATTGCAATTTTTTTCCTCTTCCTCACTAAACAGAACGTATATGCAGTTCGAGATTTCTTTATGATATAGAACAGTAGTTTTTTTTTCAATAACAAACAGAGCCATTCGTTGTGATGACAAAAAATAAGATTCAGTCCTTTATCTTCAGAATACAAGTTGAAATTTTTGTCTTTGTCTCAATGAAACATACCCATAAGAAATGCTATTTATACTCTTGCAAGAAAAAGATTTTAAAAATGAAGCAGCTATTTAAGTTAACCACTATTTCTTTTAATATTTTTTGACAAGATAACAACAAGTTTTCATTGAAATAATGAAATGAGACTAATGCTCAAAGTACAAACTCAAAGAGAGCAAAGAAACTATTCAAAAATAAAGTGAGGTCAAAGGAGAAAATAACACTTCTCCCAAAACAAACCAAAAGAAAGAGGAGAATAACCATAAAATACAAGAATCGACGAGAAATAAAGACCAAAAACTATAAAAGACCGAAGAGGAGAAGCCAATAACGGTAACATAGAAAAATACTCCCGAACAAAGCCAACAAAGCAACAGAACCAAAACACACCACCCAAACCTCCAACAACCAATAACTACTCTTGAAACCAAACATAAGCCCTAACAAAGCTACCAACTTCCTAAAATTCCATAATTAAGACCAACAGTGGAGGAACCCAACAAAAAACCACCAACCCAACACCTTCCTCGATTGACAACACCACCAAAGAGACATGGAGATCTCACCCAATCGAGCCAAACACTTCCTTCAAGATTTGTTCAAAGTGAGGACAAAACAACCATCAAGAATAAAAACAAGATGATGAACCCCCCACCAGCCGCCACTGCTTTAAAAACCACATCACCAACATCCCTCCAGATCTGCCATAAGCCTCAACGTGAACCCATCCAAAAACTCCAAAACTCCAAATAAAATTAATCACCCTGCCATCTGCTATCACATACTCCAAGAAATAAGCTTCCTTAAAAGGAGGAAGAGGACCCACCAACCGGAGTTAAGAAAGCTAGAGATGTAGAATAGATAGCTAAACACCAATATCCTGGAAAACTTGGGTGTGACTTCATGTCATGTGCAGGTGCTTGGGGGAAAAAAGAGAAAGGCACAGAGTTTCCTACGTCAGGTAAATGACCTGTTTCTACTAGTTCTTTTTCATTTCTTTTATATATTTTGGCGGCATGTTTTTTAGGTATGCTCAGCTTATTGTGAATCAGTTTGAAGGGTAGTTTGCATACCTCTGAAGTTCTTCCAAGAAAGTTACCGTTTTTTAGCTTATTCCATTCAATTTGTCCATTATGTTTGAAGGCCGGAGATTTCTCTTTGCATTTGTCTTTGAGTGTGCCTGTTCTTGGATTTGTTGGTCAAAGTTTTTTGCAGTCTTCAGAATACTATGGGTTTTTTCACATTAAGTAAAAGAGAATGTGCTTCAGCTTCTTATTGGTACATTGTTTGCTTCAAGGTCTAAAAAGTCTAAACTTTTATGGATCAATCAAAGCTTTTATTATCTGAACTTTAGACGAAGAAGAATCGAAGAATTTTTTAAGATTGGCCTTCGTCAGCTCGTTTGAAATCAGTTTGTCTAAAAGCTTCCTCGTGGTGCACTCTTTCTAATTTTTTACTGGTTTTTCTTCCCAAGGATATTTGTTTTAATTGGTATGCTTTTAATTTTCCTATGTAATTAGGTTGTTCTTTCTTAGTTTTGTACTCTTTTCACTCTTTATGGAGTTTGTATCTTGAGCAATAGTCTCTTTTCATTAGATCAATGAAAAGTTTCATCTTGTTCAGAAAAATGTATACTCGGCAGTATTTAATCAGGATGGCCCTGAGTCTCACAAGTAACAAACCAATACATAAATAAATTACAATGCAACTTCAACTGTTCAACATATGTACCATGAAAATTAATACCTTAACGGTTTAGCATATCCACATGGAAATTCATCAGCCATTAGTGGGGAAAACTCGATTAAGAAAAGCTACATCCCTTTTACATTACTGATGTAAAAACTTAAAAGTAACCATCATATAAGAGGGATTTGAAATGACCCATAGCGCTTACAGTAGACATACCATTTCTGTCTTTGTTTGCTGCATCCTCTCTAATAGTTTGATTTCCATTTCCTGCTCCATGTTAAGAGTGAAGAAATTAGACGTACCTGGTGGTATGACTCCATCAAAAAATAATAAAAATAAAGATCGTACCCGAACTCTAGTTTTCTTGACCTCTTGGATAGCATCTTCACTACTTCCTTCAACTTCCGTAGCAGGCTCAGCTAATAAGAAAATTCGATCTAAAGACACTATGACAGGATCTTGACCAAGTCTGCTCCATGGAACCTGATTTGAAAACGTATTAATGACATAAAAATCCTGTACTCTAAAGTCAAAAGACAAGTACTCTTTCAAGTAGCTGTAAAGCTCAACTGAGAAGGGTAAATTCAAAATAACAAATAGATAAAAAAAACAATGACCTGTTTACGATATAAATAGATGTGTTAACAATCAAGGCAAGGGGAGCAATCAACTTGTCATGTAAAAGCCCACCAATTCTTTCGTAATCAGATTATTATGAAACAGATCTTTATTTCTCTGCACCAAAGTGGTATCAGAGGCCACCTTTCGATGGTAAAGGGAAGCTTTGGATGATAAAGGGAAAAGCTCCCCGAGATAGGGAACTTTGGATTCTTGCTTGTGGGAAGTTACAAAATATCCATTCACATGTTAATATTGTTGGAGCGTTGATATAATTAAATTTATCATAACCTATCAACTTAAGCTTTTGGGTTGATGGGTGATTTAACATGGTATCAAAGTAGAACGTCTTGTGCTCAAACTCCACTGATGTCAATTCTTCACCCAAATAATATTGATTTCCACTTGTTTGGCTTTTCTTCAAATTCCAAGCCCACGGGTTAGGGAGAATGTTGGAGTGGTGATATAATTAAATTTACCCTAACCTATTAGCCTAAGCTTTTGGGTCGATTGATGATTTAACAAATATATCCATAAATTAGAGGATTCAACATTAATACTAAGGGTCCGCCAATATTTCCATGGATAAAATAAATATAATTGAGATATAAAGTATATATATATATATATATATATATATATATATATATATCAACAGAAAAATAGCCCAAATGAATATAATTACTAATATTAAGATTTATAACTTATTAAAAAGTGTAAAATACTTGCCAACAAGAGCATAACTCAACTGGCATAATATAAGGACTAATGACTAAGAGGTCATCCATTTTTGGAGGATTCATTCCCTGCTCCTGCGGCTGAGAAGCCTCAAGCTCCGCCCCCTTACTCAACCTCTATAAAAAAAAAGCCTTTCCCCTTTGAATAATAATAAGGTCAGCCAGTAGTGGATGCTGGTGAATCAGAGTAAATCTCTCTTTTCGTAAGCGAAGTCGTAACTTATACCGTTCGAAGGCGCTCAAATTTCTTATGGTTATGGATAAGGATAAATAAATAGAACCGCACCAGACCAGATACACCTTTTTTTGTTATCCTATTTTTTGACTGACCGGATCGGTCAAAGGTGTCGGCCAATTTCAGGCTCTTTTGAAATCAAAAATCATTTCTTTAGTGAACCCGGACAAAACATTGGCTAAATGGATTTCATTCGCATGAGAGGGCTTCCGGACAATCGAGGTGTCAAAGATCCTCATTTTGACCGTTCGCGACTTTCTTTCAATTGCTGGGGGTTGCCCTCTGTTGGTGGACCACCCAAACAATGCATTTCAAAATAACTCTCTCCTTTCTTCAAAGCTTTCTACTCAAGTGAGGAAAGGTGCAAACCTTCGCAGCTTTTTTTTTTGCCCAAATGAGAGGTATGCGGAGAGAGTCCTGACTTTTCTTTCTCTTGCCTTTTCCGACATAATTCGGGGATATCGGTTCCGTTCTGTTCTCTCTCTCTAGCTCTTCTTTTTTACCTAACTTAACAATCTTTTATGCCCGGCCATACCAACATGGGAAACCTAGCTTCCCTCCCTTTGAAGTGGGGAAATTCACCGGTCCTACCTACTAACGCTAATAAGGTTGAAAGAAAGGATGCGTCGAGCAAGCAGCGCGACCCCCGGTTCTACTTAACTAAGCCTCGTGCTTGTACAAGGAGGAAGCCAAGGGGCAAGCTTCCTCAATGTGTGGAGAACCAAGAACCCTGAGGTAAAGGCCTATGCTACGTGGCCCTCCCAATTGACTTGGCACCTTTGCCTTCCCTTCACTGTCAATTGGGCTATTGGGAGGAGAAAGGATGGGTGGTATTCATATACCAGTTATTCTGAGGCAAAAGGCAATCAATGTTCTCTTGGAGAAGAAGAGAGGCGACCTAAGATTCCTCTCCAGGGCGATGAAGGCGATTCTCCATCTTTCCGAGAGGCTTCCCCATGGGGACCACTGAGCGATCATAGTATAACTCTTCCATAGGAGATTCATAAGCGAATCGCTTTCGAGGCCTCTCGGATTGCCCATTCATGAAATAAGGTGTAGGAGTTCTTTGCATCCGTAGAGGAGGCTCATCCATGATTGGGAATCGGAATGTGGGTACTTGACTGGATGCCCGCCCCCTAGCACTTTAATCGCTTCCATGTGATGAAAGTCGAGTGAATTAATATTTCTTGACTACCTCAACAGGGATATATGCCCACCAAACGCTAAAGCCTATCATAAGGCTAAAGTCAAAAGAAAAAACGGTTATTCACCAAATATGAATGGTTAAGAATTTTTGTGATCGAGAACAAGGGGCGATCTAAATAGAATCTTTGTCTCACGGGATGTAACATGACTATAAAAACAATACACCTTAGGGTAGTTAGCTTCTTTTTTCTATGATCACAAAGTAGTAATTCTTACCCAAGTCGCATTTTTATACCCCCTTTGATTAGCTTGATTTCAAAGAGGAGAAGAAGCGAGATCAAACTTCCTTGGGAATGAAAGTTGATAGGCGAAGACTTCTTCCTTCAAAGCTTGAAGCATCAAATTCGTTCACACGGATCGCTTCCTATTTTCTAGCTGGACACTTTGATTGAAAGTTGTAGAAAGCTATGGTTGAAGAGGCGATGAGACAAAGATCTTTCTAAAGACCTTCCTACACTGAGTCACTTTTCCAAAGTCTCCAGAGGAAAAGACCGATCAAGACCAAGGAAATGAGCGGAGAAGATCCCATGTTGGAGGAAATAGCCCCATATTCTATTCTCTTACACAATCAAGAAGCACAAAGATGTTCCTACTTATATTGAGAGTGACCCCGGAGAGAGACCCTCTTCATCTATTGCTCGGGAGATACCACAGCACACTTAAGCGAGACCTGGACTTTGAATGAGGAAGTCAAGCAGCGAATTCCATGTGTTCCGCATTGATTGAAAGATGAGGAATAGCACAAAAGAGGAAACGTCTGGCATTAGAGATGGCTTCTGACAATTGTATTTTCTATCGGATCCCATAATCTGTAACCAAACTCAGAATGTGCATAACCCAGGAAGCTAGCCCTAACTTTAAGATCAAGTGGAAACTCGAGCTGAAGCTTAATGGGTAAGTCCTGAAAATTCTTGCTCGGCTAAAATATATAAGTAGGTGTCAAACTACATTCTTGTTTTTAGCTTCCCCTTTCTGCGAATGTTCGGTTGCCTGTCTTTCTATCAATGCATCTACAGCCGTTCGGAGCGGAGGTTCACCCCCGCTTATTATTATAGAGGGTATCTACGATAGCATCTTCAATACGAGTGGCTGCTTCAATCAAAGAGTCATAAGTAATCATCCCTTGGAAATCGAAATAGTAATGGTATTGCCTACTCATGTTATTGATCATTATCCGAACTTTTTCCTTTTCTGGGGGGAAATCGATCACTTGGGCAGCATTGGCCTGCCAACGGGGGTTATCAGGACCGATGCTGCGAGCTTCCGGAATACCATGGGATCTTCGTAAAGTTGATCATTATGAGTGTTATGACGAATTTGATTGGAGCGTGGGAGGACATAGCGGATGTCCAGGACGGACACGACTTCTTCTAACGCTAGAAGACCACTGGAAGACACCCGGGACGAGCATGTCGTGAAAGAAGCACACTGCTGGGCGTGCTTCACCCGTGTCTCGGGGCACGATTGAATGTAGATATCATGAACGCGAGGTGCAGGATACCAGGCCGAGAAACCCGGGCTTATTTAAAAAGTGTAAAATACTTGCCAACAAGAGCATAACTCAACTGGCATAATATAAGGACTAATGACTAAGAGGTCATAGGTTCGAGTCTCCACACCTCAAATGTTGTTGAACTTAAAAAAAAGTGTAAAATACTTGGTTAATTTTTTTTCACAAGGTAACAAAAATCATTGGAATAATGAATGAAAAAAGACTAAGACTCAAAATACAAACTTCATAGAGGAGAGAGCCAAAAAGAAGAAAAATGATAACAAAGCATAAATAAAATCACATCAATCCAAATTAGAAGTATAACAAGAATAGCCTTCGAGAAAAAAAGAAAAGATTGCACCAGGAAGAGGCTTTGATATGAAACGAATACGTAAAGAACCCAATAAGAAACTGCACCACAATATCTCTGAAATTGTTGGTGAAAAAACTAGCTGACCAATCAATGGACCAAGAACTAGAAACCATCTTCTCTAGTTAGCAAAAACACCGAAAAAAAATCTGGAGCTCCCAAACTCATCATTCATTGATCTTCTTTAGGGTTTTTTTTTTTTAATGAGAAACGTGAATTCATTTCATTGATGGTATGAAATGTACAAAAAAAAAAAAGGAGGAAAGGCCCCGTTACAAAATACCAAGAAATGGAATTGGAAACCCAAAACTTCAAAGTCCAGCCAACTTTGGTCATTCTTCACTAGAAACTCTTTGGTCATTCTCCTTTGCGATAACCTCTCATGAACTCATCTTATAATATTGAAACCACCCCAAACACCACGCCCCTGATAAAGATTTTCATTCTTCCCACAAAAACTTCCTTTCCTGATAATGATTAGGACCATAGAAATTAGATATCCAAAAAGACTCACCCAGCTACAAAGAGGCTCAGATCGAAATAGAATACCTCTTGTCAACACTTTTTTACAAAAATCTTAGTTTCATCCCACATAATCAACATCCCCCTAATCTTCCCAACGCTTCAACATGAACCCAGCTAATGTCTCTGGAGCTCCAAATGTACTTAACCAACTTTCTATCAATCACTGCTAATTTGGTGGCCAAACATTTTGCAAAAACTTTTTTTTTTTTTTGACAAGATAACAACAAGTTTTCATTGAAATAATGAAATGAGACTAATGCTCAAAGTACAAACTCCAAGAAAGCGATGAAACTATTCAAAAATAAAGTGAGGACAAAAGAGAAAACATCTCTCCAAGAACAAACAAAAAGAAAACAAGAACAAGAGAAGAATAACCATAAAAATACAAGAACCAAAGAAAAACAAAGACCAAAATCTATAAAGGGCTGAAGAAGAGAAGCCAATAACGCCAACAAAGGAGAACACTCCAGGACGAAGCCAACAAAGCAACAGACCCAAACCGCATCACCCAAACCTCCAACAACCAATAGCTACTCTTGGAACCGATCATAAGCCCCAACAAAGCTACCATCTCCCTAAAATTCCATAACTAAGACAAACAATGGAGGAAACCTTCAAAGACACCATCCCTGCAACTACTTCAACTGTCAACACCACCAAAAAGACAACAAAGAGCCATGAAGATTTCACCCAACCAAGGCAAACTCTTCCTTCAAGATTTTGTTTTGAAAAAAAAAAACAAATCAACTATCAAGAATCAAAAACAAGAGGATGAACCCCACCAGCAGCCACTGCTTTAAACTGGAGACCACTTGCTTTGATTAAGGAACTAAAACCACATAACTCTGGGCATGAAGAAACCTCCACCCCATCATTCACCATCAAAGAATTGTCCTCCCCTTGCGATGCAAAAAAAATCCCCAAATCAATCATAGGCGAACCAACCAGAGGCTCATTGTGCAAAGATTTCCTAGAAGAACCCAATTCAGGACCACTCATTTTGCAAAAAACTTTTTCAAACTAACTTTTTTCTTTGACAAGGAAACAACAAATTTTCATTGAAATAATGAAATGAGACTAATGCTCAAAGTACAAACTCCAAGAGGAGGACAAAAGAGCGATGAAACCAATCAAAAATAAAGGAAGAACAAAAGAGAAACACCTCACCAGGAGCAAACAAAAAGAAATCAAGAACAAGAGAAGAATAACCATAAGATTTTCAAGAACCAAAGAAAAAACAAAGAACAAATTCTACAAATGACTGAGCAAGAGAAGCCAAAAACGTTGATAACGAGAACACTCCAGAAAGAAGCCAACAAAGGTGCAGACCCAAACCTCACCACCCAAGCCTCCAATAGCCAATAGCTAATCTTGGGATTAAACATAAGCCCAGACAGAGCTATCTTCACCCCAATTCACCAAAACAAAAACACCTTAACACCCCTGCCCTCGAAGCAAGCAACAATCAAATCTGCCAAGGCATCAGTGAAGAACGGAAAACCCAAAATCGAAACTAACCCAAACTCCGGCCAAAAACCAAACCTCACAAGAAGCTATTGAGAATAATTAAATCCACAAGGCCACGCACAACACTTCCACCCCCTTCCACTCGGATAGCCTCCTTTTAATATTTCCTTAACCTATAATTTAGTTTCATCCCACATGATTAACAATCCCCCTGATTTACCATAGGCTTCAACGTGAACCGAGCCAATGACTCTTAAGCTCCATATTGATTTAATCACCTTTCCATCAACACTTAACAACTTAGTTTCTTGGATAAAGACAATATCCGGAATTACCTTTTGCAGGAACTTTTTTAAACTAACCCTCTTCGAACCATCTTTCAAACCACACGTATTCCATGACAAAACCTTATCCAAAAAGTCTCAACTAACATGATCATAGGCTTTCTCAAAGTCTATTTTGAAAATGATCCCCTCCAGCTTTCAGACTCTATAATCTTCAATAGCCTCATTGGCAATTAAAGCTTGAGTCAAGATTTGTTTGTTTGCTAAGAAAGCTCTCTAAGAATCATAAATTGTCAACAGGAGAACCATTCTAGCTCTATTAGCCAACACCTTAGCAATTATCTTATACACACTTGTCACCAAGTTAATAGGTCTAAAGTCCTTAACCTTAGTGACCTTCTCCTTTTTAGGAACCAAATAAACAAAGGTTTCATTCAAAGTACTATCGAGAATACCTCTTTCATAAAACTCACTAAAATCTCTCCAAAGGTCGTCCTTTAAACCCTCCCAATTATCCTAGAAAAAAGCAATGGAGAACCCATTCTTCTCCGGCACACTCAAAACCTCACCTTTAACTTCCTCCCTAAAGGGGGAATCCATCATATCTTTGTCAAAGGAAAAGATAGGGCATCAATCCACACCATCCACAAAAGGTCTAAGGCCAGGGCCATACAAAGAGGAGAAAAAAGCAAGAACGTCCCCCTTGATCTTCTTATCCTCTTTTAGAACATCGCCAACCTCATTCTCCAAAGAGCGAATAAAATTCTTACTTCTCCTCTCACTAGTCACTCTATGGAAATAGGTACTGTTACAATTCTCATCCCTAGCCCAATTGATCTATGCTTTCTGTCTCCGACTTACATTCTCCCTCCTAACAAGCTCCTCAAACTCAACCTTTAGCACCAAGCGCTCCTCCTCACCAGACTCGCTAAGTTTTCCCATCATTAAAATAATTATAAGTAAACTATTCAATTTTGAAGGGAGATCTCAAAGTGAAACATGATTATGGACTATGCTGATGGAAATTTCACAAACCTTAATTTTCACTGATCCAAGAAATCCGGCTTTAACTTTCACTGGCAACTTCAATGCATTGAGTGCCTCTGGCTTCAGCTGCATATTTGTTAGCTCAACATCACCTGTGAGAAGCAAAAGAAACCAGTAGAAAAGCTCACAACCATAAGAACTTCAAATATATACATGATGACAAATAGAGCTTGCACACATGCTTGACAATTGAACATCCCCCTAATTAATCTAATTGTACTCAAATTCAGAAATTCTATTTAAAAATTATTTGAGAAAAAAACAAACTCAAACGAAAAAAGTTTTCAGCTCAAAAAGATATGCTCTCACCGCAAACCATAACAAGAGAAAAGCATAAATCATGAACTTGGCCTCCTCATCCACCTTCTATGGCTAATATTATTTTTTTTTAAAAGGTAACCAGAAAATTTCATTGATATAATGAAAAGAGACTAATGCTCAAAATGCAGGCTCCAATGGAGATAAGAAAATGAATAAAAGACATAGAGAACCACAACAAATCAAAACTGCAACCACACAAACACACAACCAAACGACCGAGAAAACACTGATTTCCCAAAACCCCACAACCCCTCCAAAAGAGGCCCCAGCACCACCACCAGAAAAACCAATCTTCAAAGCTCTTCCACTTGCTCATCAGAAAACAACCATTATCCTTCAACTGGCGCCCTTCTCTTTAACAATATTGTGACCAATACTTTAGCTTCCTCCCACATGAGTAACACACCCCTTGATTTACCAAAAACTTCACCGTAAACCCGACCAAAAACATTGATTTCCAAAATGGTATAAACATCTTCCAACGAACCTCAACACCTTAAGGCTTGACTAAGGACAACCTCTTAAATAACTTTTTGTAGGAACTTCTTTAAACTAGCCATCTTTGAACCATCTTCCTACCAAAAGAACATATTTTCAATTTGATAGTACAGGAGACCCCCTTGCAAGGATTTCCTTAAATTGCAAGCCGCTCGCCTTAATTGAAGCATCAAACCGAGGCAAACCAACTGGGCAATTTAAAGATCCATCCTTGACATTGCTTCCAGAGGGAGAGACACAGTCAGGAGAATCAAACAGCTTAGAGAGATTAATAATTGGGCAAAATTCACCCGAAAAATTCTGACCACCCCGCTTTAACGAGCCCAATTCTGGGCTACTGAGACTCACCTCCGAACAAGCAGTAGAGTCTTGCTCGAAAATTGGAGAGAACAAACAACTCCCTTTATCCTGACCAGCAGAAGTCTGAAAAGAGACCTTAACAAAAGAAACTCCCTTAAATCCCAACGGACACTTCTCAATTACGCCAACCGTAACTCTTGAGGGACAACAAGGACTGACTTCCGAACACGGCTTTACCGGAGCTACTAGAATGCGAAACTCCAAACTATCATTAGCTTGCTCAAAGAAATCCCTAGCTGAAAACCCCTTTCCACCTCCATTTTTCTGCTTGATCTTCTTACGTAGACCTTATCCCAAAACTTGTCCCTTACCACCTTTACCGGTTACGGTAAAGGTGAAGAAAGTGATACCTTCTCAGCCTCCATCTGACTCTCCAAAACCGAGTCGTCTCACAACGCCCCAAAAACTGGGTTCAAACCAACCCCCGAATCAAGACAAGCCTCTGCCCTCTCACCAACTTTCCCACCTAAAATCTCTCCCAAACTATCCACCTCCTTCAACGTATCCATATTATCAACCAAAAGAGACGTCTCATTAGGCAAACCAGCGGCCCCTTCATGCTTCATCAACAGCCAACCCATGATCCACCCACCCCACCCGCTCATCTTCCATGACCTGCCTCACTCTTGCCACATCCAAAGGATTGCGCAAGTCCTTAAAGACTAGTGGTTGCGACAACACAGTCGGACGCTCCAAGGCTTCCACATCGCCATAATTCAACCTCACCTCCCCCAGCAATGGATCTTTAGTAAGAATGAAAGCTGGAAGAAACCCACACAAATTTTTAGCCACTTTCAACTTGGCCACTTGAATATCAATCAAGTTCAAAGTGTCTGACGCAATAACCTCCACCCCCAAACATTTCTCAATTGCTTCAAACACTTGCCTTTTCCAAAGCCTAAGAGGAAGATTTCTAATGGCTATCCACCCACCATAGCTCCCAATAAACTCAAGCAAATTATGCACTTCATGGTTCCATTTTTCGAGCTTCAAATGGACGCCCCCTATAATCTGCCACTTTTCACAAAGCGGTGTCAAACCCTCATCAAAATCATCCTCGAAGGCCAGAATAGTTTTATCTACCTGGAACAGATTCAGCCTCACCTCTTTCTAGAAGAAAGCCTCCAATTCCCTTTTCACCACACCCCAACCAATATGCGCAAACAGCTTGGAGACCACCCATCTGATAAATTTAAATCCACCACCTCCTCCCCCTTCCTAACCCAATAGCTAGCATCACCACCACACCACACTCTAGAAGGCCGAGCGTCAATGACATTTTTGCCCAAACCAACCGCATCAGCCACTTCATTGCTGCCAGAAACTTTAGAAAACTCCTACCCTACCCGACCGTCTACCAACTTCAAAAAATCCTCTAGAAAATCCTTGAACACCCTCCAACCAATCCCGAAGCTCCCCAACGGCACCCTGAAAGAGCTTCTTCCCCCCGAAGGTGGCCAAAGACAACCTTCGGCAAACCAACCGTCGGCCCTTCTTACCTTAAACAAACCCAGCGTAGCGTTTTCGTCTTTAAAATTCTTCCTCTTAAAAGGAAGTTTGAAATCCCGACCCAACGTACCAAAATGAACTGCAAACCATCAAACATGGTCGACAGAGCAAAACGAAGTCTCCTTCCGAGCACAATCTTCTATCACCACTCGCAGCCCATCCAGAAACACCCAAAAGACGTTGCCTCCCACACAACAACTAAGCTGCCTCATGCCAAAACCTCTAAAACGAGCAAGGAGAGGTGATAGAGGAAAACGGCAGGGGGGCTAACGGGAGGGTGAAGAACAGCGCATGAGCAATCGGCTAGGAGAGAGAAGCAGTCGGGGAGAGAGAACAGGACGCAGCGATTTCACGAAATGGGGAAGTGGAGGTTGACGACGAAGGCTAAGACACGGTAGACGCGAAACGGGGCAGGGAGGATGTCGGCTGGCGGGGAACAACAGCCCGACAGTAGTTGACTTCAATTGGCTAGCCTTTCAAACGAAAGAGGAGAGAAGGGGTAGGGATAGTCGGGCAGAGAGAGAACAGACGCAAGTGGATTGGCGAAGAGAGAAGGCACGACGAGGGCTACGGCAGTCGGTAAGGGAAGTCGTTGGCCGACGGGGAGTGACAGACGGCAGCGGCTGACTACAGTCAGCGAACGGAACAGGAAAGGAGAAGGGGAGGGGTCTCGACTCCAACCTTTCTATGGCTAATATTATAATGGCGCTTAATCTACTAAAACATACTACTATCCTCTACGAGTCAGTTCTTCTTTCTATTTACATAATATCAATCATCCTCACCGAGCGGGATTCAATGCCTTATAAGTTATAACCATAGTGGAATGACAGTAAGGTTGAAATTGAAGAAATGTATCTCACTAACTCATCGCTTACATAGTTTAATTCCACCAACTACCTTCCTCGCAAACTCACTACCATCCACTCATTCGCCACCTTGCAACTATTCTGAAGCAACCAATACGAATTGCATCTTCTTATTTCACGAAGTTAAAAACGTTCAAATCCCAACCAGCCAAGATCAAAAACTCAATATCTGTACCAAGTTGGCAAAACTTCCAAAACTAAAACTCATACTTTGGAGACAGCAGAAGAAACATGAAAAAGACGCAGTAACAGTGGAAACAGGGAGAGCAGAAATTGAAATGAATCCAACCTTGCCATACACTGATCTTCAGAGCCTCCTTGTTGAGTCCTCGGACATAATTTCCAAGGTACCTCTGCAACAAGTACGCCACCTGATCCTCCAACATTTTGCTGACCTCTCGATCAGAATCTTGTTACGTTAATCTACAAACAAAACAGCAAGCAGGAGAAACTGAAGAAGAACAAGAAGAAGAAGAAGAACGATGAGCAGTTCACAGTGAATTCGGTTTTCATTCTCAGAGACGGAATGATCCGTTCGAGTCACAGGGTCCCCTGTGACTCTCTAGAGAATTTTCGCCATAGCCGACATGTCGCATACATTTCTTCTGAGATCACTACAGAAAAGTACAGATGAAGCAATCGGAAGGATTCTGAGTTCTGAGTTCTGACAGCGTTTCAGATCGACGCCACGTGATATGCACGTGGTCAAAATTTAATAGAAATGTCAAACCTAATAAGCAGCGTAGCGGACGCAGGAAGAAGTGTAGTGTGGTTCTGTTTTCAGGTGATTATTACCCAGCTGTTGATCCTGAGTCATATGGTGAATCCATATTCAATTAGGCTAAAGTTACGCAATTGCCATTAACGGAGGCGGTGGGGGTTATCGACGTGGGAAAAATGGACCGAATCCCTAGAACCGAACGTGTTTCGATGCATTTTTGTCCCATTAGAATGATTCGTGATCGCTTCAAATATGTTAAATTTTGTGTAAATAATTATTGTAGTTAATTAATTTCGTAGTTTAATATTAAACAACTATGTACCAGTGTAGCACTCGATTTTTTTTTTTTAGAGCTCGTGTATCACTCCATATATATTATCTTAGCTCAGCTATAATCGATATATGCCTTCCATTCAAGTTTGAATACCTCGATTTTTAATTATTGTAAATCAAAACATACATAGTTTTTATTATAAACGCAGGAAATATATCTCTATTTTTTCATCTACCCATGTGTCACGCGCTCTTTTTAGTCATGTGTCTTCCATGTGTCACAAACCTACTCATGTTGGTATCCAAAAAAATTCACTTCAAATAACCTATAAATTGTGGCTTGATGGATAAATAGAATACACAATTGGTGAATAAAACTCTCCAATCTTCTCTATTTTTTCCTACTTTTTTCTAATTTCATTTGTTTATTTAATTTGTCATAAAATTTCACTTTCTTTTTTTTTTATATTATATAATATCCATGTTGTTATTATTGTTATTGTTGTTGTTATTATTATTATTATAATATGTTTTGGAAAAGTTTCGGTGCCCGGTTTTGTCTCTCAATTTTATAACACGTTATCAGCACAAGGCTCTGTCATTTCTCTTGCCGAAGGTAGGTCCTACAGGTATGTCATTTTTTTATATAATAAATTGTATGTTATTTTGCATGTGTTTGTATATATTGAATTTTTAATATCAATACAATATTTGTTTTGTGAAATATTACTATAACAAACCTTACAAAATTAAAATTCACATATCTTGACAATAATGTAAAATATTATTGGTTATGTCTCGAATATGCTCATGCAGTAGTAATGTTGAAAGAGGTGGTTTAAAAATATTATGAACTCATAAATCTTGACAAATTGGAGCAACGCTATTCCCTAAAGTAAATGCTATGAATTTTAGAAATTGTGGTGGTCATTATAATCATTGAAATGTAAAGAGAACCACACGAAATGATAATTATAAAGGAAAATCTCCACAAAATAAGAGTTAAATAGATGATGAACATAAATGCTTCCAAAGTGAAATGACTAAACATTAGTCACGTATATGTTGTACGTCCAAACACTATGTTGATCTCTATTAAACTCTCTGAAGGAACAAGGAAAAATGTGAAGCAAATCTTGTTTATCAAGATAATGATCTATCCAACTCATCCAGTATGAAAATGTAGATGTGGCAGACTCATTTGTATCTCCTAAAAGAAGATCATCATAATTGATAGAATGACAAATGCTTTTTTTGATTTTGAGAATATATAACTAATGTTTTTTTTCCTATTTTTCTGTTCTTTTAACTTTGAACTTTGATATCATGAGTTATGTTTCTCTTGTTATAATTATTTTTATTTAATGAAGAAATATGAGCAGTTTCCATATGTTGAATGACTAAAAGATGAGCAATGAAGATCTATGTTTGGCAGATTGCACAACTACGCACACAATACTTATAAATAGAAAATATTTTTCTAAATTGGCAATGCTTGAAGCAAACGTCAATACTATATCAGGTTCTATAGAATTGAGTGAAGGTTTTGGAAAAGTAAGTTTATCTTACCTAGATGAACAAAATTTTCAATTAAAAAAGTTTTGTTCTCTAGCAAATCAAAAAGAAATTTATTGAGTTTAAAAAATATACGTAACAATGGTTATCATGTTGAAACTGATCGTAAAAATAATATAGAGTGTCTTTATATCACATCTACTGTTTCACATGAAAAAACGTATATTAGAAACATTGCATGTCTTTTCTTCTAGATTATATTATACTCATATACGAGTAATAAAAAGTTATGCAATAATGAACCAGAAGTTCATGAATCCAGAAATATTCAATGTTTGGCATGATCGATTAGGTCATCTGGGATCAATAATGATGAGAAAAAATATTGAAAATTTACATCGGCATCCATTAAAGAATTAAAAGATTCTTCAATCCAATGAATTGTCATGTGATGTTTGCTCTCAGGCCAAATTAATCATTAGACCATCACCAGCTAAAGTGGGGATTGAATCACCTGCATTTTTTAAACGAACTCATGGTGATATATGTGAGCCTATTAACCCACCAAGTAGACCATTTAAATATTTCATGGTACTAATTGACGCATCCAACAAATGGTCACATGTATGTTTATTATCAAGTCGAAATCTTGCATTTGCAAGACTACTTGCTCAAATAATTAAGTTAATAACACAGTTTTCTTATTATACAATTAAGACCATTTGTCTTGATAATTTTGGTGAATTTACATCTCAAGCATTCAATAATTATTGTATGGTTATTGGGATAAATGTTGGACATCCTATAACACGTGTTCATACACAAAATGGTTTAGTAGAATCATTTATAAAACGTTTGCAATTAATTGTTAGACCAATGCTTATGAGAGCAAAGTTTCAAATATTTATATGGGGACATGTTTTTTGCATGTTGCATCAGTAGTACGCATTAGGCCAGTAATTTATAATAAGTATTTTTCAATGTAATTAGCTTATGGTCAACAACCAAATATATCTCATTTGAGAATTTTTTGATGTGCAGTATATGTTCCAATTGTTCCACCACAACATACTAAGATGGGTCCTAAAATGAGGTTAGGAATGTATGTTGGATATGATTCACCATCAGTTATTAAATATCTTGAACCCTCGACAGGTGATATATTTACTGCACGATTTATTGATTGTCATTTTAATGAAACAAGTTTTCCAACATTAGGGGGAGGAACTAAGAAGTTGGAAAAATAGATTACATGGGATGCATCGTTATTATCTCATTTAGATCTTCGTCAGATCAATGTAAACTTGAAGTTCAAAAGCTAATTCATTTGCAAAATATAACAAATCAATTACCAGATGCATTTACATATGCTAAAAGAGTAAGCAAATCATATATACCAGCAACAAATACCCCATCGAAAATTGATATCCCAACGCAACAAGTTGTCAATAATGAGTCTGTGGCATGTCAGAATTATGGTAGACCAATAGGTTCCAAAGATAAAAATCATCAGAAAAAGAAAAGTAATTAATGATCAAAATAATGATATGGATGTTCCAAAAGAAATCTAGAATATAACTACACATAAAAGTATTGATGGAAGTCCAATACTTGAGGATAATAATGAAATTTTCATAAACTATGTTATGATAGGAAAAAAAATGAAACCAAAATGATATAGTTATTGACAACATCTTTGCTTGCAATGTTGCTCATGATATTTTTCATGAAGATGATGATTCTGATCCAAAATCCATTGAAAAATGTCGACATAAAAATGGTTGGCTTAAACGGAAATAAGCAATTCAGGTAGAATTAAACTCACTTTCAAAACGTGAGGTTGGTTTCATCAGTAGTAGTTCGGACACCATAACATGTCAAACCTGTGGGATACAAATAAGTATTTGTAAGGAAAATAAAGAAAAAGAATGAGGTCACAAGATATAAAGCGAGACTTGTTGCACATGGATTCTCGCAAAGGTCTGGTATTGATTTTGAGGAGACATATTCTCCTGTGGTGGATGCAATAACATTAAGATATCTAATTTGTCTGACTGTATATGCAAAACTTGGCATGCATCTAATGGATGTAGTCATGATATATTTATATGGATCTCTGGATAATGACATTTATATGAAAATCTCAGAATGATTTAAAATGCCATAACCATATTATCGAGAATTATATTCAATAAAGTTACGAGATCGCTATATGGATTAAAACAATCAGGACGAATGTGGTATAATCGCCTGAGTGCGTATTTATTGAAAGAATGATATCAAAATAATTCAATATGTTCGTGTGTTGTTTATAAAAAAAATCACAGTCAGGATTTGTTATTATAACTGTATATGTTGATTACTTAAATATAATTGGAACTCGTGAAGAGTTATCAAAGGCAATATAATATCTTGAGAAAGAATTCGAGATGAAAGATCTTGGAAAAAAAAATTTGTCTTGGTTTGCAAATTGAACATTTAGCAGATGAGATATTTGTTCATCAGTCAACTTATATATAGAAAAATATTAAAAATATTTTATATGGACAAAACACATTGATTGAATATTCCAATGGAAGTTCGTTCACTGGATGTAAAGAAAGATATATTGTTAATAATACAAGACCAAATATCGCATTTTCAATAAATTTATTAGCGAGATATAGTTATTGTCAACCAAAAGACAATTGAATGGAATTAAACATATACTTATTTATCTCCGATGAACAGTTGATATAAGGTTGTTTTATTATAACAAATCCAATTGTGATCTAGTTGGTTATGCATATTCTGGATATTTATTTGATCTACACAAAGCTATACATCAAATATGTTAAATATTCACATGTGGAGGTACTGCTATATCATGGCGATCACTGAAATAGACCATCACGACTACTTCTTCGAATCATGCTGAAATCCTCATAATTCACGAGGCAAGTCGAGAATGTGTATGGCTAAGATCAATGACTCAACACATTCGTGAAGCATGTGACATGTCTTCTATTAAACATCTTCCGACAATATTACACGAAAACAACACAACATGTATAGCTCAAATCAAATGAGGATATATCAAAGGAGATAGGACAAAACATATCTCACCAAAACTTTTCTACACTTATGATATTGAAGAAAATGGCAACATCAGAGTACAACAAATTTGTTCAAAAGATAACCTGACAAACTTATTTACAAAAGCATTATCAATTGCAACCTTTGAGAAATTAGTGCACAACATTGGAATGCAACGACTTAGAGATCTCAAGTGATGTTTCCATGAGGGGGGAGTAAATATATTGCATTATGTATATAAAATATATTATATTCCTTTTTTTCCTTCAATATGATTTTTTCCCATTGAGTTTTTATTCCCAGTAAGGTTTTAACGAGACATATATTATATAAAAATGGACATTTAAGGGGGAGTATTATAAATGCATGAAATAAATCTCCATTTTCCCATATACCCATGCCCTTTTGGGCATGTGCATTCCATGTGTCACAAACCTACTCATGCTCGGTGTCCAAAAAAGCCCACTTGCTTCATGCCAAATAGCTTATAAATAGTAGCTTTTGGTGGATAAATGGAATACACGATTGGTGAAGAAAACTCTCCAATCTTCTATATTTTCTCCCATTTTTCTCTAATTTCATTTGTTTATTTAATTTGCCATAAAATTCCACTTTCTTTCTTAATATTATATAATATCAATATTATTATTATTATTATTATTATTATTATTATATGTTTTTGTAAAGTTTTAGTGTCCGGTTTGCCTCTCAATTTTATAACACGTTATCAGCACGAGGCTCTGCCATTTCTCCCGTTGAAGGTAGGTCCTACAGGTATGCCCTTTTTTTATTTAATAAATTAGATGTTATTTTGCATGTTTGGTATATATTAAATTTATAATATCAATACAATATTTGTTTTGTGAAATATTACTATAAAAAGCCTTACAAAATTAGAATTCACATCTCTTGACAATAATGGAAAAGATTATTGGTTATGTCTCGAATATGCTCATGCAGTAGCAATATCGAAATAGATGGTTTTAAAATATTATGAACTCATAAATCTTGGCAAACTGGAGCAACGTTATTCCCTAAATTGAATGTTATATACGAAATCATGTAGCGACTCCCGTGATTCAGCTTGCGACCCTATCAAGTGGTGATTGGGTGAGCGACAAGGACGAGGGAGAAAACGGTGATTGGGCGAGCGACGAGAACGAGGGAGAAAGGGGAAGGGGTTGGGTTGGGTTGGACTGAGGGAGACAAGGGGAAAAAAAATCCAAGTATCTATCTAGTTCACCAAATTTCTAGATCTTTAATTTGTTGGAGGTTGAATGAAAATGGATTTGCAGAGAAGAACCAAAAAAAAAACTAATGATAAAACCCTTAGGGTTAGGGGTTTTTTAGTTTTAGTTTTAGTTTGTTGAGAAACTGGATACTGCAGAGAAGAATAAGATTGAAGAAGAAGGAGAAATGAGAGAAAGAGAAAAAAATAAAAATAAAAATAATAAATTGTGTAATAAAAAATAATAAAACTATATTTGTTTAAATAAAAAATTAGTGTCACGTCAGTGTCGTTTGTAATAGACGGAATTGGATGGAAGGACTAAAAGTATAACTAAATGCAAACCTTATAGATAAATTTGTAATTTGTTGAGCTCGGAAACTGAGAGACTAAAAGGAAACTAAATGCAAAAATGAGGGACTAAAAAAGTATTTTGCCCTTATTATTATTATTATATATTTTGATAAAGTTTTGGTGCCCGGTTTTGCCTTTCAATTTTATAACAATTTTTTTTCTTATGTACTACATCATTAAACTACCTATTTCCATTTTCATTTGTGTTGGTTTTTTTTAAAAAAAATTATGATGATTTTATTAAAAAAAAAAGTGCTTTTTTTTATAAGCCATCAAACGATAACAATCTCAAGATTGTGAATTTTATAAATTAATTGAGAACTTTTAGGACTTTCAATTTGTTTGTAAATGGACTAAAAATATATTGATTTATTAATGTTATTTGATAGCATTATTAAACAAAGTGTTAACAATATAAATTTTCAACCGACTCAAAATTGTCACCTCATCATCAACATTGATGACGAAACTATATTTATTTGGGAATTACTTAAAGTCGCAATATATCTAGATTAAATTATGGCAAATTAAACTACACATTTGAGTTAGTTGAAATTTGGAACATTAGAGCTCAAAATCAGTTGGGCCCAGTCCAAAGGTGTAAGCCAAAATCAACTAAGTCCAATCCAAAAAGATTGGTCCAAAGTTCAAGTATTGTACAAAGACGAGCCCTAGTCTAGAGGCGAAACCCAAAATCAACCAAGTTCAACCCAAAAAGTTCCCTCAAAGTCAATAGACCCCAGTCCAAAGGGTTGCCCCAAAATCAATCATGCCCTGATCCAACGGGTCAAGTCCACTTGGAGGCCTAGGTGAACTTTCATAAATAGAGAGTTTCCTCTTTCATTTCCGAGGTTCAAAACTGAAGAAACTAATTTATAAACAAAATTGTGGAGTCTACAGAAGTTTATGGAGATCAAACACCAAGAACATTTCACGAAGGTCGTCAAGAACATTTCACGAATCCATAAAAGTTTTCAACATCGATAACAAATCATTCAGTCATCGATCAAAATATACTAGTAGGAGAGAAAATCAGATAATCAAATAATATAAATTGTACTAACAAATACTGAAACTAATACAAATATGAATTATTTACTTGTAATAATTTTTTTTGTTGAAATCTCGTGTGAACGTAACATAAAGGTTATGAAAAAAATACAATACTTGACATTCCACGTTCCACCTACGCATAAATCTAATAATCGGATAAAAATAGTTCTACAAACTAAATCATTGGCCTATAAATTTAAACAACAACGAACTTATGTGTACAATGTTAACTAGAAATTGTACTAACAAATACGAATTATTTACACGTACTAAATTTTTTCGTTAAATCTCGTGTGAACAAATAGGTTATAAAAAAATACAATACTTGACATTCCACCCACACATAAATGTAATAATCGGATAAAAATAGTTCTACCAACTAAATCATTGGTGTACTTAGAAAATAAGATCAAATAGTTATTCTAACCTATAAATTTAAACAATAATGAACTTAGGTGTAGAATGTTAACTTTCTTGCTCTATGCTCTTGAATAAAATAAACTTTCTAAAGATTCATTATCTAAAACGATACATTCTTTTAATTCCCAACTCTTCTACGTGCAAGATGCCTTAAAATTATCCGAGAATATGTTGTTTAAAATTCTTGAAAGAAAATGAGAATGTCTCTCGCGTTGTGTTAGTAAAAGTTGTTCAGTTTGGCCCTAATTTATTGTATATAATTTTAGTTTGTTCTTTTTTTATATTATTTTATATTTCTTGAAAATTATTTTATTTTATTGAGTTATCTACCTATGTTAGTTAGCGTTGTTGACCTTTATGCAATTGGCTACCCACTGCAAATTACATGTAATTTTGTGAACGGTAGATTTTCAACAAATTCCAATAAGATTTCGATGAAAAATTATCATTTTTGGATGACTTAAAATCCAATATCAATAAAGTATGGATTGCCGGAGAAGAGAGAATCAATCCATTTAAAATAATAATAATAAACCAATAAACGAATATATTTTTAAATATACGAAAGCTAGTGTTGCTTGTAATTGCCTTCATTGCCTTCAGGCTTCAACATAATCGTTAAAAGGCCAACCCACGCCCAATAAACTATGACTAGGGAAAGCCCAGAACCATAAAGGACTAAAAATGGGCTCAAAAAAGGCCCACATATTTGCTAAATAAAGCCCAAAGACCAAAACTCTATTGGTTGAGGTCCTCTTCGTACTCGTGAGTGGGACTATTGTTTCAAAACCTTTCATTGTTTTTTATTTTTTTTTCTTGCTATATATGAGAGTTTGAGAATTAAAATTTCTGACGTTTTAATCGATAATACATGTTTATATTAGTTGAGTTAAGATTATATTGACTTTTATTTTGTATCATTTATCGTCATATAATTATACATATAAAGTGAAGAAAAAACTCTACTAATAATTTTAACCATCTCGAGAGATAATAAAAATAGGTAACTTTTTATATCAAATATTTATTTGATATAGGGTATCATAATAGAAATTTTAATTTCATAATTTAATTTTCAATAATTCAGTCTTCAATAATTCTCCAACAAGGCAACAACTCTATTTATTAACATGTTTCAATAATTATTAAATGATTCAATAATCATTCTACATTATTAACCATATTATATCAAGACATAGAAATAATTATTTCATCTATACAAGTAGTTGTTTTATTTTATATTATATTATTCGTTGTAATTACATTACAGATAAACTAAGAGACAATAGAATCTACTGCAATTTTTTAGAAAAATAAATAAATTATACTGCAATAAAAGCATAATTACTCTCATTTTAACAAATAAACCTAACCCCTTAATTTTCAACTAAATAAAAGTAACTCCACATCAATAGAGACACGTTCCTATTAATTCTAAATACAATTTATCATTGATTAGGAAATTAGTTTATTATCTACCCTAACAAAAGGGGGGGAAAAAACTGAAGAGAATATTTTTTTTTGAATATGTGAGATGTGAGATTTAAATTTCTAACACTTTGGTCGTATGTATTTTATATTTTTTTTCCTTTTAAGACGGTCTCTAATAAGTCTATTATTCTTTTTTTTTTTTTAAATTGTATAATAGTCAAAACTCGTCTATAATTAGCATGTATTATAACCTTATTTTGCATTGGTTATACTATTAGTATAACAAATTTGTAAACTTTTAATTACGTGTCAACTTGTTTTAGTACAAACAATATTTGGGGTGGGGGAGTGTCTTCGTACAAATAATTTTTGGAGGTGTGGGAAATTCAAACCTATGACCTTTAGGTCATCAGTCTTACTGATACTAGTTGAACTATGCTCTTATTGACATTGTCGACTATTTCTTTTTCTTATTAATTTTTTTTAAAGGAAAGTGTGTCCACTAAATTTTATAGACGTTTAAAAATATGGTGAGATGACATTTTGTGGTTGATCTAATCAATATGTTTGAGGAATATAGCGGTGAGCATAAATAGAATTTAGGAGCAACTCAGAGAGTTGCGATTAAAATTTTAGAAACATGGTAGAATGTTTACACATGAACATTGATTTCATCGGGCAAGAGTCTTTCATTTCAATAAATTGACAAAATTTCTCCAACTACGTTACTTTATACCAATTGCATTTCATAAGCCAACAAAAGCATAATTCAACTGACATCAAGTATGACTCGTGACTAAGAGGTCATGAGTTCGAATCCCTCCACCACCAATTATTTATGTACTAAAAAAACCGATGTAAATGAAAATGTTAAATATCTAATGTGATGATAAACAATTTGTGGTTGTGGATTATATATCGAATAATTAATATATGTGAGTTAAATAATTATAATTATACTAAATCTAAAAACATGTCGTTATTAATAATTAATTAAAATTAATTAATAATGATTAAGTATAAATTAACCAATTAATTATATTATATTTAACTCTCGTTATAAAAATCTCACCTATATGGAGGGTATAATAAAATGCACGTTGGATGGTATTTAAAGTTCCTCTATAATAATGTCATAGGTTTTAAAAATAAGAAATTAGTAAAATAAACACTGACATTAAATATCGATACTTTGCACCTAAACAGGACTATTACAACCCGAACTAAATTACTATGCATTCTAAGTATAAATTAAATAACTCCCTCCACAAATTAATATAATCCATAGACCTTATTATAACCCACTCAACGTCCAAACAACAATGCTAATAAGCCTTCTAAGTAAAATGGGAGACAAGGAACTTGAGAGATAGAGTATGTTCCTAAGAGTATGCATTTTTTAATGGTCTGTAGGCAATCTGGATTATGTTTTGTATTTTCAGATTCATGAGGCAAGAGAACATGCATTTGGCGCATGTATTTTCGAAAACTATTTCTCAATTATGTGACCCAAACTGTGAAAATTCTAAAAACAACATTTTTATGTTTTTACTGTATTTAGATTTTGAATTTGAAAATTAAAAACGTAGAATTATACTAACAAGATAAACACTTTAATATAAATAGTATTTCATGTTATAAATTCAATTTATTTTTGTAAAATTAAAAGATGTATAATACAATATATTATAAATGATATGATATTGTAAAATAATAACTATATAAAATTCATTAAAAAAATGATAAAATTAAATAATATTGGTTTTGCAACTACAACTAATTTCAGTCTACAAATATACCATAAAACACATTTTGAACAATTATTTAAATTAGAATCCAATTTCAAAATATGTTACCAAACAAATACCAGTTTTTTCATTGAGTCACTTGTTAAGGTTAATTACCTATCAAATAGGCTCCAAGTTTTTAGAAAAACCAATTTTTAATTTTCAAAATCAGAATTTCATAAGTTATTTATATATTATTTCAGGGGACTGAATGACAACATCTTAATTACCTTAAAAATAGGATTAGCAAAAGAAAGTCATTCAAGATTAGCAAAAGAAAGTCATTCAAGTATAATAATAATCAAAATTATTCCTTAAATAAGAGAGAAGAAACAAACATATTCGGTGGACAGGAAATATTAGACCAACTCTATTTAAATAGATCATGGAGTTAACATCATTTTAGTTCAAGTTAGGCGGAGATGAAAAATTGATCCGAACACATGAATTTAGTTGGAATCCAAACTCAACTCCAAAAAGTTCAAAAACTAAATTTGAATTAAAAAGATTTTTTAAAAAAAAAATAAGATTTGTTCTATAATTTCTAATTAATATTAAAATACTAAGATTTGTTGTTTAATTATTTAAAGATATTTAGTTGCTAGAATTAGAATATTTCCTCATTTGCATCATATATATATATATAATATTAGTTGTAACTTGCAAGGCAAGGAAAAAGAACCATAGAAAATAAGTCATCGTTTCAAGTCTTCACCGGTATTAATATTCCAAAAAAAAAAATCTTGTATTCAACAATATTCGAAAAATATTTCAAAAAGATATCTTATTTATGAAGAATAAAACAAGTAAATAACAAAAAAAACAAACTAAATAAAAGAAGAACCCTCTTCATTCTAGTAAAAAGCCAAATCATACTGTTTCTCATTTCATTATATTTCTTCAGCATCCATTACAGCTTATAATATACAAAAAAGAAAAAAAAAAAAACAAAAAAGCCCCAAAGATGCACAGAAAAAAAAAAGAAGCAAAAGATGTGAGCAAATCCCAGTAAAAAAAATGAACACAAGACTTCCTCACTGGTCACCACCACCACCATAAACACAACTTCATTCACAGTTGCATAATTTTTTTTACGACAATTTAAACCCCCAAAGAAAAAAAACAAAACAAAAAACAAAAACGAACTCTCTACTCTTCCCGGTTTTCTTCTTCTTCACTCTTCAAATCTTCACATCTCTTTTTTTTTCCTCTTCGGGAATGTCTTATACGTATAGGTTATGAGTATTCCTCGATCTACGCCGCCGCCACCGTGCCGGCGCGGAAACGGCAGTCGTGGTTGGTGGTAGACTTGTTCGGAGAAGTGGATTTTCTCTGATCTTTATTTCTCATGGCTTTGATGGACGATGATAAATTCATCTTCTTCTCTTTCGCTTCGTCCATGTCTATTTGCTTTTGTCTACACTCTTCGCTGCAAAATGGAGTGTCTCCTCTGCAGAAGATAATCGTAACAATATCGTCAGAATCAGAATCATGACCGATGATTTATTTACTTGATATTCTTCGTAATTGAACGTTCAAATTTAAGATCTGATACTACAATTTTAAAGAAAATGGCGTTTTCAGATCTTGAGATGTTGTTCGTCAAATATCGGAAGGAATTAAAAGATCGATCCTATTTCTATTAGGTTTCTATTAATAATTTTCAAAATACTGCTCTCCAATAATCGAATTTCCGTTTTGATCTGAGAATTAAACGGATTCTCCAATTCTTCCTCGCTATCGAGAATTACAGCACAAAATGTCGAACAAACTATAAATCTAAACCAATTACCAGAAGCAAAATCCAGATTTAAAAAACAACTCTAGTCAATATCACTCTTCTTCATCCTTCAAGAAATCATGAAAATAAAAGAAAAAGAAAAACCAACCTGTACATGAAAATGTCTTTATCATCACCGAGCGGCTTCTTGCAGAGAAAACAAGCTTCCAAGAAATGGTGATGATGATCTTCAAATCTCACGTCGTAAAACCTCGCTGAAATTCTCGAGGAGGAAACCGAGAGGTTTCTCAAACCGCCGCGGCGGTGAGCGCCACCGTGGCAAATCTTCGACCGGAGGAGGAAAGGCTGAGGGTATTGGCTGTGCTGGTTTCCAGAAAATCCAGCTTCCACATCCACCAAAGAAACCAACCCATCGTCTTCATCAATGAAATACGGCCTTCTCGCAGAAGAATCCATTATTGTTCCTTCTCAAACCGCAAAGAGAGAGAGAAAAAAAAAAGAGGAGAGAGTTGGAGTTGCAGAGGAGTGGGCGGAGTTTTATAAAGGGAGAAAGTGGAGTGAAGGAGCTCAGGGAAAAAAGAAAAGAACAAAAAACAACCAACGGCAGGTTTTAGAATGAATCCATTGGCACAAAATATCGGAACTAAAAATAATCTTACTACATTCGCCACTAAGTTTCGGGGTAATTACGGTTGTGACCCAAAAACACTGAGAATGTGGCTTTTTGTAATTATGAGGAATATGGAGGGTTAAATAGTAAGGGGAACTAATTTTCCGTAGGCAGGCACCCACACGTCGCTACCAAACGGGAAAGACTCTTGAGCTCCAAGTCGTGACGTCAATACTGTTAAAAGAAAAAGGCAGTGCTCACGCTCCTACCGGAGAGTGAATCTCCCTTCACTTCTTTTCCTTCTATAAAACCTGAACTTAATAACACTACTGAATTAATAAAAATAATATGGATGAATGTGTTAGGGCTTGTTTGGTATGAAATCTGGATTTTGTTTTATATTTTCATATTCACTGAATTCAGTGAACTTTTCGAAAACTGTCTTCGAATTCTGTGATCTAAATAGTAGAAATTCTGAAAACAACATTTTTATGTTTTATTTGGATTCTGAATTCAAAATTTTAAAATGCACAATTATATTAAACAGAGATAAAAGACCTAATAAATACAATATTTCATATTATAAACTCAATTTACTTTTGTTAAATTAAAATATGTATAATATAATATAGTATAAAATATATAATATAATATTATAAAATGATAATTTTATAAAATTTAGAAAATTCATGTTCATAAATTAATTAATAATGACTTATATTGAATCTAATAATCAATTTTGTAACTACAACAAATTTCATGATCTATAAATATGTTATAAGACACACTTTAAACAACTTTTTAGAATGAATTAAATTTCTAAATCTGCTACCAAACACATATCTGAAAACATTAAATACAACTTTATTTTCATTGAATTCATTGTTTTCAAATTTATGTTTTCAGATTAATAGAGTTGTCTACCAACTTTTTGATTTATTAAAAAAATTAACTTCAACACTTTTTAAACACTTTTTCACACAATGAGAAATTTAAGAAACTTGCACTCAATCAATTTTAATACAACAAACTTTAAGCAAAAAGTAATTCAATGATAAAAAGATTGCAGACAAAACAAGAAGCAAATCCTAAATCATGCAATCTAAAAAAATGCTAGAGTAAAGTGCATAATTTAAAAAGTTAAGGAAAAGAGGACACCGAAAATTTTATAGTGGTTCGGCAAATTGCCTACTCCACTCCCCAAGCTCCTCTTGGGTATTTCACTAAATTCATCCTCTTGCGAGTGAGAATCAAACCGTCACGACCCTCTTTTTCCTAGGCTAAAGAGAAACCCAAATCCCTTTTCTGGTTCAGGATACCCACACCTTAATACAATATTCTCGAAAGAAAGAAAATTGAACAAAAGAAAAGATTGGTTCAAAAAGCAAGATTACACAAATTTCGGATCACGCTTCAATTCCAAAATTCTCACAACAATTGCAGGATTTGCCGGTTTAGAGCATGATGAGAATTCTTGAAGATTAAAGTCTTTTTGGAGACTTTTTTATGGCTATTTGGTTGCTGGAAATTTTTCAAAAAGTTAGTGAAAGATGATGTTTTTAGGGTTAAAAGGAATTTTGAACAAATGGAAGATAAGCCATTGGATTTAGGTAAAAAAGGATGGATGGTTGTGATTGAATAGTTGAATTTTGGAAAGATTTAAGTTCATAATTGGAGAGAATGGAGGAGAAAATATTCTTCTCCAAAATGTTTGTGGCATTCTTTCTTTCTTTTTTTTTTTTAATTCATTTGAATTTCAAAAACTTGAATTTTTTAAAGCTTCTCGCCACATGTACGCTTTTTATTCGTCCACATATGTCACGTCAACCACCATTGTCAGCTACCACGTCAGCACAGTGCCACGTGTCAGTGCCTTATTAGTTTCTCTTTCAAACTTCTTTTGCTCATATCTCCTTCGTTTGAGCTCCGATTTGAGCGATTCAAATTGTCTTGTACTCGTCTCTTCGAACTCTACAAGATAGACCTTTTGAAATACTAAAAAAGATTAGTACAAAAATTTGAGTTTGTTATCATCAAAATATTTAGTTTGATTGAAGCCTTAAAGCTAACATTATCAAATAGGCCCTTAATCACTGCGATTCGAATTCTTGAACTCTAATTATACTAAAAAAAATATGAATTATAATAATTTATAAAATTATATAATATTATTTAATTTATAAATTATTTTAATCTTCCCCCAAATAACCCTAAAAATCCATTGGTACGTTGCCAAGTAAAAAAAAAATTAAAAATCAAATCATTTGTTTAACCTTCTTAATTACAAAATATAATAAGTAATTTTAAATCATGTTTTCATTATAAAAAAAAAGATCGTAATAGAATTGTCAGATTTTGGAAGGGATTTTAGAGATAAATTACGTATTTAATCTTATGATATTTTAATTGTATATTTAAAATCATAATTAAAAGCCTATATTACTAAACTCTTATTTTCTTTCTTTTTCAGTATCCAACACACCAAATTTTAAATACGTCTCCTTCAAATCTTTTCCATTCCAAACGATATAAAAAAAAAATTAAAATAGTTTCTCAAATTTCAAATAATTATTTTAATTTTCTGAGTCCAACATACGTGTTAACCGATTTAATATTCTTATATATTAAAATATTATTTAAATTAGCTTAATTGCATTTAAATATTTTATTAGTACACATCTAATATATCAAAAAATAATTAGTACTAGGGGTGATCATCGGTCGGTCAGAGTTAGTTTTTTATCTGAACTAACCAATTTTCGATTGGTTCGGTCAACTTTTTTTTTTATATATTAAATCAACAATTGGTTTGGTCGATATATATATATATATAGATTTCAGTTGATTTTGCCAAGGCAAAACCACACTCCGACACTTTCACTAAACCAACCGATCGAGGTCGTTTTGATTGGTCGAGGTCTTTTTTGAATCACTCCTAATTAATACATCTAATATATTAAAACATAATTAACGTTCCTTTTCGTGTATTCATTTACTTTTTCCTTTGCTAGTGCATTAAATGAATTTTATATTTCTTTCCATATAAATGATCTATAAAAACTTTTGCAACATGGTGAGGAATTTTATAGAATTAAAAGAGCATAGAACAATGAATGTTGCAAAAATAGTAATTTTATATAAAATAAAAAAAAGTTAATATGAAATATCTTTTAAACCTACCAAAATTAAGAGACTGAAATGTACATTTTAAAAAGGGAAGGTACTGTTAAAAATTGAAGAATTAAAAATGTATTTTTCAGTTAATTGTTTTTTCTCCTAATTATAAAAACTACTACATTAAAGAAATGTAGTCGTGGGCAACACGCGCTCAATATTCGCGGTAAAACTTTCACCCCAAAGTCCCCACATCTCCCAACAGTACTGGTCGGATACCTCCCTCCGACCCACGGTTTCTTCTTTGTACGCCAAAGAAAGCTGACGTCATAAATCTCCCAATTTTTATATATGTTAAAATCCTCAGATTCTTTCGTCGTTTTCCTACTTACTGCACGGCCCGGCCCACTTTCCCAAGTCGTGAAAGATGGGGACCCACCCAAACGGCCCTTTTGGAGCGTATAAGAATTTTTAAATTATTATTTTAATTTACTTTAATTACGAGGGAACTCTTTTTCCAAGGTTCTTGTCCCCCTCTGCCCATGAATCAACGGGCAGAAATGACCAGTGGCCTCTGAGTTTTCTTTACACGTGTGGAGTTCTTAGACCCCTTCGTGGCGCGTAGGTGAAGGCAAATGCAGCCACGTGCCACGAGTAAACGCCGAGTAGAACCTAGCTCTCTGACTCGTTAACGAATAACTGGATGCCAAATCCCGATTCGTCGTCGTTTCTTGTTTTTTAATTTGCCGTCCGATTGGAGGGTCTATTAACAAGAGATTTTTACATCTTTTAAAAATTACATAAAATTCATAAAAAAATTATATAGGATTCATTAATATTAAAAAAAACAATCATTTACACGTGGAATATTTAGCATTAGAAGGTTTTTCTTTTATTTTTTTTAATCTCTCCACATACCGCCAAAGTGGTGGAAATGAAAACATGGCTGAGAGGTAGACTAATAATATTAGCTGGTTCTACTTCTATCAAGTTAAAATGGTAAAACAATAATACATATAGAGAGTAAAACTGATAATTTATGATTTTGGCCTGTCAATAAAATATTATTGTGACGAGAACATACCTAACTAACTTTAATAAAATTCAATCGATAGAATACAAATTAATTGATAGTTTCATTTGTAGGGCCGTTGAACTCGAGAAATACGAAAAAAAAAGGTAAGCAACAATTAACTTCCTTTTAATATCCATCATTTTATCGATTTATTTTTAAAGGGGTGATTTTTGGCCATTTTAACCATTTAGTTTTAATGTATATTTTTATTTTGTTATCATATTTTTAGAAGGGACTATTTTAATCTCTTTCATCTCTTCACAAGTACAATTCTAATGAAATACTAAATTCAAGTTATTTTTTAAAATAAAACCATAACTTTGTAAATAAGGATAAGAATGATCCCTTCTAACAGAATAAGCGTCAAAGTGAAAGTTTTCGAAAAATATTCTAACAAAAATAGATTCAATTTAAAGAATATAGACTAGGATGATATTTATTCCAGTTATTTACCATACTTTTCTATTTTGGTCCAAGTCTCAACCACACATAATTTAACTATTGAAACTATCCCTCTTTAATCTAGTTTGAACTTTCAAAATTATAATATTATAAATAAATATCAATTAAAGTAAAGCTAAGCATATTCTTAACAAATTATATTTTAACTTTTGAAATCGGGCATTGATTTTATAAATATTTTTAAAATACAAAATAAGTTAATTTTAAAAACAAGCAAGTTTACAAATAAATTTTTTAACCCAAATTTAAAAATAATTTGGGATGCTCAACTAAATATGAAATTGAAATCGTTTAAATAAAATTGAGTTGAAACCAACCTTAAATCATATAGTCAAAAGATAACTTAAGTAAGTAGATATTATTTGATTTTTTTTCATAACTGATTGAAAAAATTATTAAATGTGACTACCATGTTATGATTACCTCTCTTTAAACCCTCAAATTCAATAAAGTAAAACCATAATTTATGTTTCTCATTCATGTCCAAACATATAAAATCATTAGGTTCATTGTATCAACCTAGCTTATTGATTAATTTCTTTTGCGATGGATCATTTAATATTTTTATACTTTTATTTTTTACTTCTTAATTGATGATTTGGTGTTGGTTGATCATTCATTTTCATAAATTCAATTTATACATTGTGTATCTATTTAAAGGTGGTACAAAACGAGGACGTTTTGATGTTCATAAAAGTCATGCCCAGATTATTATTGGATATCACTCTCTTAACTTTCTCTTTTTCCTTTTTCTAAAATGAGAATTGAGAATTGAGAAGTCAGTTTCGGAATGATCAACTTTTGGGGCATGCTCTTAGAAAGTAGAAAGCCCATTCCATGGTTTTGGGCAAACTGATTGCTTGCTTCCATCTTTTAGTTGTTTTCCACTTAATTTCTTTTACTTTTTTAGTCATTCCTTATGATTGACGTTAAAAGTGAGTTTAATTGAGAGTATTATTGAGAAATTATTTTTTAAAATAGTCCTTACAAAGTAATTTTCTAATTGGATACGTAGTGTACTTTTCAACCTTTGATTTTTAAGATGAATTTATAATGTTTTAATGTGTTGATATGTTGCCTGATAAAAGTGACTTTATCTCTTGTTGTGTTATAATTTTAGAAGTGGTTCCTAAAAATATTTTTGTTTTAATTTAATAGACTAAACATTAATATAGTGGAAGAGATTATATACTTGAATTATTTCACTTCCAACCTAACGTAATATTTTAAAAAAATCAATTTATAGTTTCCATAATAATTAATTCCATGACAAAACTTAAAAAAAAAAAACTAAATATAGTATTTATGCTTTGGACATTTTTTCACGATATAAAAAAATCTTTTTATAAGTGTAACGCCTCAAGTTCAAGATTTGGAATAGGATTCATAATCCGATATTTCTGGCATCCTCTGCGATCCTTAAACTACCTGTGAGAGTGGAACATTGCCCCCACAAACAAATGCATATCCTACCAGAATGCACATGCTCACTAGGAAAATTTCCAAGAGTTCACCCAACATATGATTATTTCAAGCCATGCGGGGTATATTAGGGCCAATAAGGGACGAATTAGGATTCTGAATCCTGATCCAAATATTGGGTTTGGGGCATTACAATATCGTGGATAATACATAAAATACAATTTATAAGATGTTGAAAGTTTGGCCCCATTTGCTAATCACTTTGTTTTTAGTGTTTCAATGGGTTATGATGCCATATTAAAATACACGAGGTTTCATTTTAAAACTAATTGATAATGAGATAAGTAGTTTGTGTCTTTTATAAATTGTGAGTTCTACATTTTTCAGTATGGAATCCTCAAAGGTTGCAACCCAAACCCATAGTTGTGTCATTTGGGTTGCCAACCCGACCCACTCGAATTTTAGTGTTGGTTCCAAAAAATCCATTCAACCCAATCTAATCCCACTAATGAAACCCCCAATACATTGTCTTAATGATTAAGAAAGTCATATATAGAGATTACTACATTGTCTTGATGATTAAGAAAGTCATATATAGAGATTACATTACCTAAATAATTAAGACGTTGAAGATTTTAGGAAATCATCAAAATTTTAGTGACATAATAGAAATCATGATTATGGAAGAGTTAACAATAGAATAAACAAATTACGCCTCCAAAAAATCGAATCCCTCTCTATAATAGGGAGAGAGACCTTACACAAATTACACTACATCATCTTAATTTTTACTACATTAACACACTCTCTAATCCGACTTAGCCATCAAAATGTATTGGACTAATACCCTAGAAGGTGTGTTAAGGTTTCCATTTTCATCCTTTTCATCCATGGAAAATCGCGCATCAACACATATTTCAATTAAATTAAAATCGACAAACTTGACTAAATACAAATATTATTAGAAAAATCTAAAGGTTCACACTTTATGATACCAAAATAATAATAATAATAATAATAACAAATAAAAAAGCAGATTGATTTTTGTTCTTTTTCCCCCTTTTTCCCAAGGTCTCATCCCGTAGGTAGAGGAAGAACCACCCACGGTTTTAAAATTTAATTCGCAATGGCAAGTAGTTGAATCACCTAATACCATTGCACTTTTTTCTTTTTCTATTTTTGACATTTTTGGTCTTGTCTTTTCCTCAAGCCTTTCGAATATTTCTCCCTTCATTTCTGGTTTTTGGTTCCCACTGTTTCATTGCAATTCAATCGATTCCTTCTCATAATTATTCTTTCTACTAATTATAAAATAATAGTGTTATTATTACCATATTTTAATCTCCCTTAATTATAAAAATTAGACCTATTCTTAATTTCGTAGCTTCCCTAACACTGAATAATTTAATTATTTGAACCAATAATGCTGTGTTGTCATTTGTCAATAATGTTTATTGGAGAGTGAAAAATTCTTCACTATGGAAGATCTGGGAATTTATTTTGATTAAAGGTTACTAGATATTCGATTTTGATATATGCTTAGAAGGTCCTTATTCTAGTATATTATGTATGACAATAATGAATTGATTTGTGTTGAAGTAAAAGATGATTTCTAGATATTTTGCATTATTGTAAGTGTATAATATAATAAATAGAGAGATTCAAAACTTATAACTTCAACTTTAAATTAAAAAAAAAATATTTATAACTCAGGTCGCAATTTCATTGGCACGGAGTTCACTTAAAATTTGTTTTTATGGAATGTTATATTTTAATTTTCAAAGTCAATATTGAAAATTATATTTAATTATTTCGTAAATGTTAAAAGTAATTCGATTTTTTGCCCGAACTAATCATATGTTGGTTCTGTCGGGCGATTTTTTTTCAGCAAAAAAAATGAGTCTATTTTTTTATTATTTATTGTATTTATATATATATTATATATATATTTATTAATTTAATTTACTTTTATTACTATTCACAATATATAACTATAAAAAATTTTACACCTTTTGTATTTTCTTATATATTTTAAAAATTCGGTCGATTAGTCAGTTTGGGACTCAAAATTCAAAACCGACCGACTAATTTTATGCAAAATCGATCCTGATCAACTTCCTCTCTAAATTTCGATTCGATCAATTCCGATCAATTAGTATCAATTTTTTGATTTCTTTACCAACCCTAAACTCAACAAACAAACAAAACATAAACAACCAAATTGATATGAATAGTTCGACGCACTAATTATGTGAAATATATTATTGTGGGGAGTGGACAGAACTCGTGAATAAAGCGATTCCATCACATTTTCTTCCACATCAAGGTGCAGAGAACTCGTCCAATCACCGTTTCAAACAAAAAACTCGCCCGATCAAGACACGTGGACGACAAATATGTTCCCACGTATGTTTCCTTGTGAACCAACATGTCCCCTAAATTAAGGGCCACCCTTCCCTTAATTATTTAATATTTTATACCAAATAATAAAAATATTACATTATGGGGAGCTGCTTGTCCATGAGCAAGGAGACGTCAGTGGCAAAGTGCCCTAAAAAGAATAATTACAATAATTTAAAAGGGGGAAAAAAAAGAAGAGGAATAAATTCTTTCGAATTAAAAACACCAATAATAAAAAAATTATAATTTAGCTTACACTTCTAACTTTAAGTATTTTTATAATCCTTGAATTTTTTAAAAAATATTTTAACTTCTTCGACTTTCAATTTACTATTCAATAATTTTTTGAATTTTGAATTTTATATCTAATATTAAATATTCAATCTATTCGATATTTTTAAAATTTGTACAAATCTATTAGACACAAAACTAAACGTTTAAGTTTTTGTTAGGCATAAATTTCAATTTTATATCTACTCGATCAGTTAATTTTTAAAATATTCAAATATATTATAGACCTATTAGACACGATATTAAAAATTCAAAAACCTATTAAACATTTTTAAAATTTATAAATTTATTAGACACGAAATGAAAAAAATATAAGGACCTATTACATACTCTTTTTTTTTTTTTTAAGTTTAGAGACCAAATATACACATTAGTGGACTAAAGTTGTAATCTAACCTGTATTTTTTTTTGGTAAAAAACCAAAATTTCCTCCTAAACTTGTCAACTTGTATCTATTTTAACTCTAAATTTTTCAATTTCATCAAATTATACTTTAAACTTTTATAAATGTTGCAGTATAACTTCTAACTTTAAAAGCTTTGCAATTTTAACTCTCTAATAATTTCTCACTTCAAATATAGTTTAAAAAAAAATTTCTTAAAAAATTATAAATGCAGAAGTACAATATGAAATTGATAGAATTTTAGAGGAAAATAATATTAAATTTTTTGGTTGAAATTTATGAATTTTGGTAAAATTATTTCATAGTTAGATTGTGCATTAATCAAATTTATTTTTGTATAAAATTTTATTCTATTGAAATTAACGAGTTTACGAAGTTTTTACACTTTTTTGTTAGTTAAAATTAGTAGATAAATTGATAAAGATTGAAGTAACATTTATTTAAATTTAAGATCTAATTTGATGAAATTAATACTTTAGAATCTAAATTGATATAACCTAACCAATTTGGTATCAAATTTAATTATTTTCTAGTATTTTTTAAAATTACTAATAATATTTTATTCGAATTTCAAATTAATGCCACGACCGTCAAAATGTTCATGACACGTGTTGGTACTTTTGAGATACGTGTGCGGGTGTCAATTGGCACACTGCACCAGAAAAGTAAAAGCAGCGGAACTAAAGTTACGAATCTGAGTCTCTGACTACTGTTTTTCTAAAAATATTATTTTAGTCTTTCCTATTTTTAAACTTCTTCTATAAATTCGGGTTAAAATATTATTTTTTTTTTAATTTTTTAAATAACAAACTATTTTAAAATTGATTCTATTTTCGTCTTTCTATTTTTAAATATTCAATTTTAATTATCGTACTTTTAATGAATTTTAAAATGAATTTTCATTGTTTATTTATTTAAAAAATTAGTTTTTATTAACTCTATTTTTATAAATTTTATAATTATATTTAAATTAATATTAAATATTTAAAAATATATAGATTAAAATAGAATAAAATACAAAATACATTGACAAAATAATATTTTAACTCTTTTTTATTCTATTTTAATTTAAATAATTTCAAATATCTAAATTTACTCTTTTGTAATTTAATAGATCTTAAAGTAAATTTTTATAGTTTATTGTTAAATTTTCTAAAAAAAATTAATTTAAAAATATATTTGTATCATATATTTTTTAAAGGGAAATTATTATTATTTCTTCTATCAAGTTTTGTAAAATTTAAAAATTAAGCTAACAATAAAATTTACTTCTAAGATTTATGAGAAGCATCGAAATTAAAATGAGACCTTTTAAAATATAAGGCCTAAAATAAAATGAAACTATAATAGTATTTTAACTTCCCCTAACTACGGATCTTGTTGACCCTTCTAGGGGAAGGGCCGTTGATGGACGGTAAAGTTGAAATTCCCGTTTATGGGCGGTGCTTTCTTCTCCTTTTACCTTAAAGAATAGTAAATTTGGTAAATTTGTCAAAAGTGCTTGGTCATTGATGTGACTGTCTATGGTCGTTATTTTAAAAGGAAATGAGGAATTCAAAAAGGTAAATTTAGAAAAAGCCGATGATGCTGCCTAGGAAATGACCATCAATTTCACTAGGTAAATTTAATAGTTATACTTTATTCAACCTAATATGCAAAAAAAAAAACCCCATAATTCTCGTTTTTTTTTAAACAATGGAATAAAGAAAATGAGTATGAGTGTGGCCTTTGTGTAATGTCATTTTGATGCTAACCTCAAACTAAACATCATTTCATAGAATACGATGTTATTATTAAATTAGAGTGTGTCACTATCTCAAAGAGAGAGTCCCTCATATAATTATTGTTTTAGTTTTTGATGATTTAATAGATAGCAACTTTTACCGACTGCCACTGTATGATTAATATTGAGCAAACGTACCTACAATGATAAATCGAGTAGAGTCACATCAACATCTTTGGACCTCTTAAGCTTACCTTCACAATTGTAGGGTGGTAGGTTCAATGGTAAACTAAAGTGCTCAACTAGTATGTTTGAATTTTAACACATGACTAGTTGAGTTTTTCTCACGGTTGAGGGATGAGCTAGATATTTGTTAATGTAGACTATCTTGATATAATTAATTTTACCCCAAACTATCAGCTTAACCTTTTTGTTTAATTGGTGATTTAAGATGTATCAGAGCAGGTGGTTCAAGAGGTCTCGTGTAAAATTAGTTTTCTCTCAATTTAATATTGATTCCACTTGTTTGACTTTTCATCAAATTTTCAAGCTCACAACTGAGTGGAGTGTTAGACTATCTTGATATTATTAAATCAATTTATTTTATCAACATGGTAAAACTCTGGCTACCTACTCATATTATTGTTTTATTATTTATTTATTTTTTTGAGAAATTTTTTTATTTGTCTTTTTTTTTAGCTCAACACAATATTTTAGTACGAGAGATTAAAAACTTCTAACTGATTGATGGATAATATATACTTAAATGAGTTATACCCAACTTCGCAATACTATTGTATTCTGACCCATAACCATTATAAACGCAAGTATTTAGTATTTGAAAAAAAAATAGCCACTACCATTAAAAAAAAAATAATCGAATGTGTCCTTTTATCTCCAAAAGTTATTTATATTGTCTTTCTAATTGGTATACAAACAATAATAAAATAATAAAAATCAGTAAATTCGAGTCTACAGTAAAAAAATTAAAACTAAAATAATAATAAACTAAGAACCCACGTCACACATCCATACAAAATGTCCAACATAATGGGGATAGGTTTTTGGAGTTTAATTAACATTTAATCTTGAATTTTAATGTGAAATAATGTGGAGAATCCAACTCTGATTCGATTCCGTGTAGCAAAAATCAAAATCATGCTCCAAATCTAACTAGACACCACTAGAGCTTTAATGATACGTACTCGTTCGATTTTAGCTTTTAAAAATTATCAATTGATTTCACTTTCTCCCAAAAAAAAAAAAAAAAATAGTTGATTGCGTTTTTATTTTATTGGTTAGGTGGACAACTACTCTTCCTCATACATCTTCATCTCAATAATTCATGTGCTTTGTTAACGTAATCCACATTAAAACTCAATTATAAAGCTAAACCCAACTAGCCCTAAACTTTACCCACTTTAAGCTTATCATTATTCCAATTTAATAATATTTAATTCAATGTTTCCAAGGTAGCACCTACAGTTGATGACTATGTCGCACTTTGATGGTATTATATTATACAGTTGCATCATATGGAAAGTTGAATGATGCTGTATTAACTATTTATATTATATTTGTGATGTGATGTTGATTTTAATGATAGTATTTAATTGGATAATTAAAGCTAGAGGCTAAATTGACATGTTTATTGAAGTTTGAGAATGGAATAAGTTTGTGTAGAAAACAAAGTTGTTAGAACCTTGAATTTGTAGGGTTTGTGTTTGATTTGTAGATGTGATATTTTTACAATTTCTTCGTTTTATTGAAACTAAGAGGCGAGTTTACACGAACTTTTCTTTTTTAATTGACGTAGAAAATCAATTGGTCTTATTCTCGTTTAGTGAATATTCATATACTTTATCCAAAGTAAGATGTTATTATAGAGAATTTTGTGATTTTATATTTAATGGGATTGTAGTTAGTCATGCTAATTCTCTATAAATTGAAGTATTAGACCCTTGTGTGGTGGAGAAATTATTCAATGAGGCCGCCACAATGTGGTTGTCTCTTAATAACCGTTGGATGTGAATCCAATAATTTTCATGTTCCTTAATAACTATTGGATATAAAACTGAAATACTTCTCTCTCTTCATCCAACGGTGAAGAATTCTCGGTCACATTGTGGCGACCTCATCGAATAATTTCTCCTTGTGGTGATCATAAAATGATATTTTATGAATGTTGAATAAAGATTTTCCTTGAAATATTTGAGAGAGCTTTAGGCTTCATTGCTATTCCACATTTAAGTTTTTTTTTTTCAACACGTGGGATGTGAAGATTTTGAACTTCTGACATTTTCATCGAAGATATATATCTTAACTAGTTAAGTTATGTTTACGTGATCAAACATCTTAAACTATTGAACATATACTTTCAATCCTCAAATTTACGCATACAATTATTTTAGGGTACTAATTGTTAACCTTTTTAATAAACTATTCAGTATAAACTTTTTAAAGTTATTTGGATTGAAACACTTAAAATGAATTTTAGAAAAATGTTTTTTTAGGTGTTTAACTCGAAATCCCCTCATGTAAAAATGACCAATAAATATCTCACATCTTTCCTTCTCCTGATCTCCACCATCACTTCCGTTAGAGTCTTTGTCGCTCACTACTAGTGACTATTGTCATTCCACTGTTGACGACTCCAGTGTTTTAAATTTAAATTTTGAACTTATTAGTTCATAGTGTTTAATATTTGTTCTATATAGTAATGATAATTTGACACTAATAGAAATATTATATGAATATAGAGCAAAGTAAACAAATTTATGTGTAAATATATATTTTGAGAAAATGTAAACATGTGAATATTTTGATATTAAATAGTTTTATTTAAAATGCTTAAAAAATGTATTTAAAAAAAAAACTTAAAAGATAATCCAACAAACCCTTAAACGGCATATAACACATATGTACAAGTAGTAGATCAATTGCTCTCAAAATAAATTCAATAATTGAAGTGCTGTTTCACAAAATACTAAATATAATGTTTAAAAATTTAGAGATGAAACCAATTGGCCGACTCGAATAAAATTTTAGCCATCGGAATAACGTTTCTCAGATTTCAAGATCTACAAACTTAATCCTTAAACTAAGTGCTCCCTAAAATATAATTAAGCACATGAAAGTAAATATAATAATATTATGTATGTATGACAAAAGTGGGCTGTACTGGTAGACAGCTAGGAAACAACAAGAAGTCTTGCAAAATATTATGATTATTATCTAAGCATATACGATTATAGAATATATTCATGCATTACATGATTATGCCTTTTTTTTAATCCCATCCTAATAAGTTTCTTATCTATAAAAAAAAAAAAGTTAATTTTCCACCATCTCCCTCATTATTAGATTCATATGTTATATAATTATAAATTAAATAATATTAATTAATCTGAAATTGCAAGGTGCAATGCAAACAATGTATTATAGGTTGATTAGTAAAGTCTGTTTGATAGATAATTTAAATTTATTTTTAGATTCATTAAATTGCATTTGAGAAATGTGTTTTCGAAATCGGTTTCCGTACTTTGAAATCATTTTCATTTGTTAAAATTATGAAATTTGAAATTATTTATTATCAAATCCATCCGAGAAATAATGCATATATAAAAATGCCTTTTTAACTTCCGTTCTTCTTTCTTCGGGGAGGGGATTAGACCCTTTTTGTTTATGAGCGTTTGATTTTATGACTGAATTTTGAGTATTTCATAGGCGATTATAGAGTATTATTTGCCACTTATTCAATTCGGAATCTAATTGAAGAAAATTAAAATATTAAAATTAAAATCAGTCCACATGTTACTCACGGGGTAGAGTTGATGGGTTCGTAAGAACTAAAATCAGGGACTTGAAAGGCCTGGGCCCATTTTGTTCAAGGCCCAGAATGAACCGGGTCCTCTAAAAGCCCAAATGTTATGAAACAAATCCCTAGTCAATACCGGTCCATGGACTTCTGTAGATTTCCTTCCCATATATATTTGAATGCTACACAAACGATGGATATGAAAAATTGAACCCGACTTCAGGTAAAGGAATATATGTGGTAAGCTTATGTTCATACTTCTCTTATAATTACAATTTACAAGGGATGTTTAACCTACATAATTTTCAATCATTGTGGTAAATTATCTTCTTAACTCTTTAATTTGAAAAATAGATTAAACCAAAAGAAATAAGAAACAAAACAAATACATTTACAGATATTTCTAATGTGATTAATCAAAGAAAAAAACTTGGATTACATCCAAGTTTTGTGCAACCTACTTTACCACCACATAACAAAAAAAAACAAAAAAAATAGTGGTGATAAAGTAGGTTGCAACGGTTCCCGAGTTGTGCCTGAATAAAGCTTCAATGAAAACAAAGTTGCATTTTTTTTAGGAGATTCGAATCACAAATCTCGTGATCGTTAACACGTTCAATATGAAACACATAGCTGTATTTCATGTTTTCAGAATGTGTTCTATAATATCTTTATGTACTATGAGATTAGTTGTAATGGTAAAACTAAATCTTAAGTTAGATATAAATTATTATTAATTAATTTATGAATATTTTTTGTTATGAATTTTTGTATAATTATTATTTCACAATATCTTATAATTTATGATATATTATATTATATTAATTTAACAAAAATTAATTGAGTTTATACCTAAAATACTATATTTATTAGAGTTTTTATCTTTTTTAATATAATTATGCATTTTAAAATTTTAAATTACAAATTTGGATACTCTGAAAACATAAAAATGTTGTTTTCAGAATTCCTATTATTTGGATCACATGATTTGGAAACAGTTTTTGAAACACATGTAGCAAATGCATATTTTTCAATGAATCCGAAAACATAAAATACAATCCATATTGCCTACCAAATAGACCATAACTTTTTGGTTGAAGCTATAATACCTAAATTAAGTGAGCTATGCATGTTGACATTATTTATGTTAGGGATAACGACCCTCCACATATCTCCACATTGGTATGATATTGTCCACTTTGGGCATAAACCCTCATGGCTTTGCTTTTGGTTTCACCCAAAAGGCCTCATACCAATGAAGATACTATCCCTCACTTATATACCCATGATCTTCCCCTTCTCTAGCCGATGTGGGACTTTGGGAAAAAACCTAAAAACCTCCCACCACTAGGAATAAGCAGAAATAAACCGAGAAATTAAAAGATACCAACAAAATAAGAGATTTCCACTATGTGAAAAATTGTTACAATCACATAGAATTCTCTCCCCGACCCCAATTACAAAAACACTCTCCCAAAGCTTATACCACTCACACCCTTCTTTCCCACTCTCAGACCAGATAATATAAAGAGGGAATTTAACCAGAGCTAGTACTCCAAGCTTAAAGTATTTCTAATTGGGATGCTTTGAAACCAAAGCCATAGGCTCCTTTTATAGTGCCAGGAGCCCATCACTTCCTTGCATCTTTCAGATGTGGGACAATTTCACTTCTAATATATTGCCAAAAACCCAACAATTTATTATTTTTCATCATTTATAGTTACTTTGTGTTATTCGTTAACATAATGTTAGCTATACGTGAAAGACTTACTTAGCTTGGAATTGTTGTAGCTTTTGAAATAATTGTCGCTAGTTTTGCTTTTAAGAAAATAATTGCCGTCATAAATTGTTTTATGAAATAAATTAGTGTTTGGTAAATTTTAGATTTAAACCTGAAACGTCAATTTATAACGTCTGTAAATTAATATTAAATTCGTGCAAAATGGCTATAATGACCAAAATAAACCTATATTTTCAATTATGCTTGTATTAATATTTAACTACATAACTCAAAAAAATGTAAATTTTATATAATTTATATTGCAAAATTACAAGTTATATTTTGTTTACTTTAGTAATTTGGTTAAAATATCAAGAAAATAATTGTTATAAGAAAATTGTGTCCAACAAAATCTAATTTTAATTAAGTAAAAAAATAAATTAGAAGCATCCCATTAAATTTTAAAATAAGAATGATGAGATGACATAAACTGTCCATAATAATATTTTAAAAAATGTTATAGTAGATAAGACATAAAACGATACAAATTTCTTTTAATTTTTTTTGAGTTACACCAGATTTTTATGTAAGGCAAATCCCAAAGCTTTAAATCAATTTTATCCATAAAAAAACAAAAAAAAATTGTCTTGAAAACTTTTATACGATTCTTCGATAGAAACCCCAAAACAGCCTTAATTTATACGATTCTATTGAAAATACAAATGAACTTTCAAAGCGACCAATTTTTTTAACACCTTTTTTCTTTTTAAATTATTATTAGTTGCTTTAGGCTAGATGAGGATTATTTGCGGTATAAACCAATGGCTAATCTTGATCTCTTCTAATACTCACCAATATATAATATATATACCAAAGCTAATGTACGATAACCTAATGATCTTTATCTTCTCATAAAACGCGTGTGTAGTATCTTATAATTTATTTATTTTTAAATAATCATATTGATTAAAATCCTTAATAATCTTGTTCTCAACCACATAGCTAACAAGTTTTCTTTTCAATATTTTTCCATTCATCTTACCTCTAACCATATTTATCTAGCTCTTCATTGCGTCCTTAAAATTGATATTATCTAACAAATTGTATTATTTATTTTTTTTACAATATTTGGATCGCAGATTTAACCTTTGATCTATGGATCAAAATATATGTCATAACCACTCGAGCTAGGCACAAGTTAATTAATATATATTCTTTTAAAAAATATAAACCATGATAAAAAATGAAATATAAAAAAAAGAAGATTTTTTTTTGTTGGAGATTCAAACCTCATCATTTTGATTAAAAGATATTATGTCTTAATTAATTGAGTTATGTTATTCGATAAATTATTAAAGTATAAATGACAAAGTAAATTTAAATTTAAAACTAAATCCACAATTTTTTATAGTAAAAATATTAAGAGCTTTTATAACAACTACTTTATATTTTGTTAACTAATTCAATAGTTTGACATTAAAAAATATCAATCGTTGTAATATAGCGGTAAGTATTCCTACTTGTCACGCGGGTGACCCGACTTTAATCTTCAGTAACGGCGAAATTTTTCGTAGTTGAACAAAATGAACATAAGGTTAGTTATGAGTATATGCCTTAACCAATTAAATTACAGTCGGATAGACCTAAAAACATTTATTGCTCTTGTGACAAGATATTCTTTTTAATGATACTTTGAATGAAAAACTATAAAAATGTAGAAACTGCCACACTTATTCAACGTTAAGGTATAATTTCATGAAATTGAAATATTGATATAGATGTAAAAATTCATATTTTTGTAACTTTTATTGTAAAATTTTAATACAAAATAATGATTTAAAAATAAAACGTTCATTGAAAAAATTCTTGAATAAACGTCAAATAAATTCAGAAATAAGACTGGACCCCAAACTTTTTTCCCCCTTAAAAAAATCATTTTCAAATATATTTTGAATATCTTCAAAGTGTTGTTTAAGTATTAGCCGAAACTTTTAAAAACTATCATGAATCCATGAATTTGGAATCATTGGAAGAAAAAAAAGAAAAAGAAAAAAAAAAGATATTATCACAATAATTACTTATCAATAATTTGGTCCTTAAAAAACATCATAAAAACCAAACACCATAATCTGAGTAAAATATTTTAAAATTGTGATCAGAATCGAGATCATATCTCTCTATCTCCAGCTAGCCTTAAACTGACCTGAAAAAAAGAAAAAGAAAAAGAAAAACGCCACCTAAAAATGTTATTTTTTTATTTACCTATCTTGGATAAATTTTAAAGGAAAATAAAATAAAACTTGCACCTCCATTGTACAAACAATTTAACAGATGAATGAATTAAATTCCATAAAAATTAAAATAAGAAGGAAGGAAATCCGCAATGTGGCCAATGTACATTACTCCACGGCCATTTAAAAAAAAAAAAGGAAAAAAAATTAGTCTCGGTTGGTCTATCAGAATATTTCTAAAAATAATAATGAAAAAAGGAAATGTGATTCTTTTATTACTTAAATACTTTTTAAAATTTTTATGGAAAAAAAAAGAAAAAAAAAACCCGCCAACTGATCTGTCTGGGCCGGTTTATGGGCCAGGAGTAACCCGCATTGGGCCGTGGGCTTGGGCCCTACGAAAGATAGACCTCTACGCTGGAACTTCGCTGAGAGAGGCATAACGGGCAAGTCTGAGCAACTTGGTCACAGTCTGTACAGAGGCAGAGATGACGGCACGGCAAAAGCACCACCGACGCCAAGCGCTTCCTACACGCTTTGCAACTCGGTCCCAAAATCGCGACTCGGTCCGGGTCGATGTGAGCCGACTCGGCGTCGTCGGCTTGTCCTTCGACGCCGGCGGTGCCGCCGTCTCCTCCGTCGCCGCCGCTGGACATCGCTTGTTGTAGTTGTGCCTGCAGAGATACGGCGGTGGCTTCCTGTGCCCTAGCTTTGGCCTGCCAGACCTGCGCCTCGACGCTGAGCTGGGCGGCGCGTGCTTCTAACTCAGCGTTCCGGCGCGTGGCTTTTTCCACCTCCGCCTCCCTCTCTCTCAATCTTCGGGCTACCGATTCCTCCACCGCATCCAGAAGCGCACGGTAGTGTCTCTGTCTTTTCTCTGCTAATGTGCGCCGTAGCTGCTCTTCCTGTTTTTGAAATGGAAAACGGAGCTCAATTCAGAAAAATTTTCTCGAGATGAAACTTGTATTTGCGTTATTGGAGTGAATTGGCACCTGTGCTCGAAGGAATTGGTCTATTTCGTCTTGTTGCCTTTTGAAATTGGAGGCGAAATCGTCTGATAATAGCGATAAGATAGCCGATGATGATTGACGAACAAAATTGTGATTGTGATTATGTTGCTGTTGCTGTTGCGGCGGTTGATTTTGTTGATGGTCGCCGGAGGACAAGCGGAGGCCGGTGGAGACGACATTGTTTTGATGGTTGTGGAGCTTGGCGAGGTCAACAAGAAGAGGAGGACGAGGCTGTTGTAACGCAGCGAGATTTGGAGCCGCGATGGAAGTAGGGGCAGTTGAGATTTCTCTTCCTCTCTTGCGAGAACTGTTTCCTGATTTCATCAGAAACCGGATTGATTGATTATTTCTAAGGTACGAACTACGAACTCAAATTGATTGAAATACTCTTGGCGTTCTAACAGAAGAATAAACCTGAAAATTTCACCCTAAAACAAATGTGCAAAAATCTCACCTATATTGTTGTTAAACACCATATGAGTCTGGTCAAGAAAACCTCCTAGTCCTGGTTGTGGCTGTAATGAATAATCATGCCCTTCCTGACCGTTTCTGTGATTAAGAAAACCAAAACCAAAGCCAAACGAACCCATTAAGGATTTGAAAACTTCATAACAACAATAAGTAGAGAAACAGAAATTGGTAGAGAAGAGAAAAACAAAATCCCTATACCTGTTCAAGAGCAAAACATTAGAAGGGTATTGAGCCTGAACAGCCATAGGGAAAGGAATTGTTTGAAGGGTATGGAGAAGATGAAGATGAAAAGAGGGGGAAGTTAAAAGAAGAAGGTGGCTGTGTTTATGGAGCAATGTGAAGATTGGGAATGAAGGATAGCAATAATAAAAGCTACCATAAGAGAAGCATGAAAGACAAGGAAGATGCTCTTCCCACCCTCTCAAGTCTTAGACTAGACGGACTCTTCAATAGGAGAGAGAAAGAAAGAAAGAAAGAAAGAAAGAAAGAAAGAAATGGAGTTTGTATAGAGAAAGAGAAAGAAAGAGAAAGAAACAGAGAAGGGAAATGAATTTATGTCTGGTAAGAGGGCACCACCACTTTCACCTCCACCTTCACCACCATTCTTGCCCTTCTCACCATCTTTGTTTGTCACCTACCTTTCTTTTTTTTTTTCTTCTTTGTTTTATGATGCTTTTCTTTCCATTCTTTTATCTGTAAAAAAATTTAAAATCTCTCTCTCTCTCTCTCTCTCTCTCTCTCTCCTCTGTCCCTGTCTCTCTCTCCTCCTGTTACGTGTGATATAAATAGTGAGAAAGAAATAAAGAAAGTAAATAGAGAGAGAGAGAGAGATGCGATTGAAACGAATCAGTCCAAGAGAGAGACGCCCTGTTGCCCTTATTATTCTGCACTCCTTTTTTTCCCCTTCCCTCCCCTTCCCTTCCTCCCTTCTCGTGGGGTTGGAATCGGTGTTGGCTTTTCTCGAGGATGACTCTCTTTCATCTTTGAAAAAATCCTTTTTTTTTTCCTTCTTAATTTTCCCATCTTTTCATGTTTAATTTTCTCCCTATTTTTGCTCGCTAAAATAGATGGATTAACCAAGTAATAAAAGAAGAAAGAAAGAAAAAAAAAAGTGGTTGATGGGCGTGCTAGCAGTGCTTCTGTAGCCATCTCCACGTCTTGTGTTGGAGTTGTTTGTAAATGGCCCATACCCTCTTTCTCTCTCTCTTTTGTGGGACAATGGCTTGGCAAACTGTGCCAACCATGAAGGTTCTTATTTTAATTTGATTTGTACCTTTTGTGTGAAAGGAATTTCCTTTTTTTACCCTTTCCTTTTGTTTTCCTTTGAGAGTTAAACTATATTTTTAGTCATGTTGTTTAATTTTAGTTTGTATATTTTTACAACTCTTATTATATTTTTTTTAAAAAACATCATAGCTCACGTGTGATCTGGTGGGAGATTTGAATTTGTAATCTCTTGAAATTAAAGATGTGTTAAACTACTTAGGATAGACATGTGGTTTTTTTATTTTAAAAAGTAAACCTATAAATACTACTTTTATCTATGTATTTTTGCTTACTTTTTAAAATGTTTTAAAAAATCAAGCTAAGTTTTGAGAAAAAAAGAAAAGAAAAGTAGTTTTTAAAGTTTTGTTTTTTTTTTTTTTTTGGAATTCAAGCTAAAATTTAAATATTTTCTTAAGATAAATGAAATCGTGGGTAAAAATGATAAGAAAACAAGCATAATTTTCAAAAACCAAAAACAAAAAAATCAAATAGTTATCAAATGAAGTGGTAGTTATTATACTCATGTTGGCGGTCACAATTTAATTTTTCTTTTTCGAGTTCAACAACATATGGGTAGAAAATTTGAACTTCTTACCTCATGGTTGAATATGTATATCTAGTGCACATGTGTGGGGAAAGATTTGAACTTATAAATCTCTTAGAAGTAAAACATGTTTTAACATGTTGACGTTTAAAACTTAATTTTCTTGTTTGAGTTCAACTACATCATGAAGGCGGGGAATTCAAACTTCTGACCTGTACCATTAAGTAAATTGTCATATTTGCTTATTTTTTTTTAAAGTTAAACACATATGGATTGGAGATTCATCCCTCCAACATCAAAAAAGGGAGTTGTAACTTATTATTGAGCTATGTTGATGTAGCTGTCATTAAGCTCATTTACTATATTCACTAATAATTTGTTACATGTGTGAAGACTCAATATATTTTAATTGAAGCATGAGGATGGTAATGAAAGTTTTTAAAAAAATTGTAGGGTTCAAATTGAATTTGTGGCTAAAGTGTAGGAATTAAAATAACAATTTAATCTTTCTTTATTTAAGTTTTAGAGAATCTTGTTTATTGAGGTGGGGTTTTTCTTGGTTATAAAATTTCCAAATCTCCTTAAAAATCTACCTTTGTTTTAAAATTTCCATTTCAACTGTTGTGAAATTGTCAAGACAATAAACACACTATTTATGGCTTCAATGGTTAATTTTTCCTTTAGAAGGAAAAGTAAAAGAGAGCTGTGTTCGATTAGGAATTCTTGTCTATGATTGTGACCCCCTCCCCCCGCCCACAAACTCAACCAAAAAAAGAAAACAAAAATAGGTTGCTAAAAGAGTTTTGAGGTAAAGAACAAAAATGTTGAAAGATTCAAAGAAACAACTAATTTTATTAAATACGATTTAATTCCATTATTTAATGACTTTTTTAGTCGTTGTTATTTCATATCTTACTCTTGATGACAAATGTTTAAAATTTTAATGAGTTATTAAGTCATTTTTTATGGTTAGAATATATTTTTAGTCCTTAAGCAATTCTTATAACATTTTGGTCCTACCTTTTTTATTATTATTATTTTTAAAAAATTGTATCGATTTAGTCTGTAGCTAAATGATATGGAGTGATTATCTGCAATTTGGATGTATCCTTCCAATTTATTAGGAAATAAAAAAATTGGTTGAAAGTATTATTGACAATCATAATAATAAGTGATATATTAGTTTATTGAAGGGTATATTAAATTTGTGCTACTATAGAAACTATAGTGACAACAAGGATTCAATTATTACAATTGTGAATGTATAGAAACTAATCATTTTATATTAAACTATTAAAGCTAAATCATCTTTTCAATACAATAGAAACAATTGTATTTTAACTCTTTCTTTCTTGATATTTCTTTTCATATATAAACTATATTGAAAAAAAAAGGAATTTGAATTAATCATTCTAATTGAAATTTTCATTTTATGATAACTGAACTTAAATTTGTTGTAAAAGCATAAATACAAGTAATCTTGTCAATTGCTCAACAAAATCGCATCATCATCCTCTAAAAGAGGAATCAAAGTGCTACAAATTTGGATCTAACATGGAGTAAATTAGTTTTCTCACTTCACCTTCAATTTAGCATGTGCAATTTTTATTACATAATGGCCACTATTTCTTCTCTTCTAAGCATTACCTAATTATCATCAAACATTTATTGGGTATAGTTTTAAATAACTTTCTCTAATTTGATATTTTGATATATTAAATTATATCTTGTATCAATATTCTTTATATTTATATGGTTAATAAATGGTGTTGATGACATAGCTCAATAGGCAAAAAGTTTGTACTCTTAATGAAGAATTTAGAGGTTCGAATCTCTCACCTCATATATTGTCAAAAAACGAATGATGTTGACACACAATAATAGTAAGAACTAAGAAAATATAGAAACAAAAATATGATTTAACTACATGATTATCACTACCAACCTAAACATAGGTTAAGTAGTTAAGGCAAATAGCTTCATTGAAAGATCAGAGGTTTGAATCTCCACCCACACCTGTAGTCAAGTTAAAAAAACACATAATTTAGGCAATATAATTGGTAAATTCTCCACATGCAATAATATTACATTGTATAAGCTTGATCTTCTCTTTTTCTTTTTCTTTTTAACAAAAAGAGAATGATGTTGAGACACATTAACTGTGAAAATATAGAAAACAAAAACATTATTTAACCACATAATTATCACTATCAACCCAACACATACTTTAACCGGTTAAGATATTTACCTTCGATGTAAAGATCAAAAGTTTGAATCCCTCATCTAGTCGAACTTAAAAAAAAAAAAACCACACAATTATCTATATATTGTTTAGGCAATAACTTTACATTTTTACATTGTATAACCTTTTCTCAGAAATAAAATAAAATAAATTACATATGTTTGAATCTTGATGGGTGGCACATAGGACCAGGTTGTTTAATTGATATAGTTTGATGCATTGTATTGGTAAGACAAAGTTTGAGAGAGAGAGGAAATTGAATAAATCCACCCAGAAGAAAAGCATAGAAGTTGGTGTTGTTGATCTTTTCCAAAAACCCATTTTGGAGTTTTAAACCTAACTTTGATTAATGGATGTAATATGACAAACAAAGAGAAAAGAGGAACTAAAAAAATTAAAATTAAAATTAAAAAAAAAAAAAAAGAGTTGTGAAAAAACAAGTGCTTGGCAATGGCCATCAAGCATTTTTGTCTTTGCTTAGACCCCACAAAAAGCCTCTCTCTATTGCAGGCCAAATATGACTCTTTCTCTTTCTTCCAACTCACACTCCATTGTTCCTCTCATGAAATTTCCTTTAAGACAGCCTTTCCTTTTCACTCTATTCTCTATGAGTTGTAATGTATTTGCCTTTGGTTCATATTTTGTATTGTCTTCTTAAAATGGTTAAAGAGAGAATGAGAGACCCCTTGTTTGCTTCTCACTTTAGTTTGCTTCCTATAAATAAAAACCCTTTTCCTCTCAACCCTTCTATATATCCTTCCATCATACACTAAATCAAATCCCATATTCTTTTATTACTATTCCCCTAAAGCTAAATATTCCATCCAAATACCATGTAAATTTCTTGTCAACCGTTTATATCGTATTCGGTTTCAATTTCGATCTCTGCTTTATGCTTTGAATTTTTAAATCATCTTTATTTCCTAAGATTTTTTTAAAAAATAAATTATTATAACATCACGTTTAAATAGTATTAATTATTGTTTTACCATTAGTTAATACATATATTATTGATTAAAAGGTTAAAAGGTTGTTTGAGACGTTGAATGAGTTATAATAGTATTTGGTTATTAAAGTCTGTGTAATCATATAATATTATTTATAATATAAACTTGTTTAGTATGGGGTTATAATATAGTCTGTGTTTGAAGTGTATTAAATACTCTACAAGTTATTATAACATGTTCTCCAAACAAAGAATTTGTGTTTAGAATACAAAGTTATTTTTTATGGGTTTAGAATAGTCTGTGTTTGAAGTGTAGAGAATTCCACAGATTATTATAATACAAGTTATCATAGCACGCACCCAAGCAAACTCTAAAAGTGAAACTTGCTGGATTAAAAAACAATAATATTATCTTTAAAAAAAAGTTGTAAAAATATGACTATCCAACCAATCTTTAGATGATGAGTTTAATTTCATTTATTTCTAAATTTAAGTTAGGAAGGTTTTAATTATAAAATTAATTGAATGGTAGAGTCATTGGTATGACCAAAAAAAAAAAAAAAAAAACTGATGGGAAACATACATCTGAAATTGTCAGAATATTATTTTTGTTGGCAGGCTATTATCTTGCTTTTCTCTCCCTTAAGCCTGTATTAAAATCCTTTTATTATTTATGTCTATTTGACCAAATGGTGTCTATAATTTTATATATTGTCCAGATTTTCAATGCATTATTGAGAATCTATTGAAACCCACACACCCCTTCACCTATTGTTCAGATCAAATCTCTCATTTCAAGCACTATTAATGTAGAAAAAGAAGTTGATAATTTACCTAAAGATAAATTCACTTTTAATGCAAGAGATGCTAATCCACTAATTAAGCATCTTAATTAATCTTTGTAGTCAATTTTATCAAACAATTCGAGAGAGAATATTGGGTACAAAAAAATTTAAAGAAAAACGTAAAAGGTTAAAACACATATGCTCTCGATCAAAAGTTTTGAAGTTTTTTTTTTCTTTAAAAAAAAAAACTTACCTCAAGCATTTCTTTATCTTTATTAACCTTCATATTTTCAAAATCTCTTTTTCTTATCTCTCAAAAATTAGTTAACGTGGTTTTCACTTTATAAATATTTAATACATGAAAGATGCATTAATTGACTTGAATAAAGCCAAACATTAATATCTTGTCTATTTATAAATTGTAGATTTGAATTAGGTCATTCATTCGTAAGTAACACCTTTTTTTTGGTAAAATATATATATATATATATATATATATAAAATTTACTTTTTAACCATTGTATGCATATCTCTCTTTCTTTCTCTGGCAGAAAAGATAGAACCACATTAATTTCAGATATTAATAAAATCCCCCCGTCATGCTTGTGATTCTTCCAAAGAATGCCTTTGTGAGTGGGTCACAAGTGCAAATATAATAAATATTTGGACTATAAATAAATATGAAGGATCAATGGGACAGAGTGGATCAAAGATGTTGATTAATGTTAAATGACACTTACTGAATATATACCTAGAAGCAGCCAAACATCATTGACCTAATATATTTTTGACATTTTCTTCCATTTTGTAGTTGATTCATTGGTGAAGCACACATTGCCCAATGTGAGTTTTTTTTTTTTCAAACATAAAAAACCATATTATTTCAAAACAAAGAAATAAGACTCCATTTGATAACTATTTTGTTTTTGATTTTTAGCTTTTGAAATTTAAACTTAAAAATACTACTTCAACCAACGAATTTATATGTTTTCTTATCTACTTTGAACCTATGTTTTCAAAAACCAAGTTAACTTTTGAAAATTAAAAAAAAGTAATTTTCAAAAACTTGAGTTTGTTTTTAGAATTTGGCTAAAAGTGTAAATGTTTACTTAAGGGAGATGATCTTTATGGTAGATAAATTATGTAAAAATAAGCTTAACTTTCAAAAACTAAAAATAAAAAATAAAATGGTTATCAAACGAGGTCTCAATTAAAAAATATGTTAATAATGAATTTAAAAGATTATTTAATTCTTAATTTTTTATGTTTGTGTTTAAAAGGTTTATGAACATCCAATTTTATCTAATAGCTCTTTAACATATTAAAATTTTCTACAAATTAATTGATAAATATAAAATTGAATTTTATGTTAATAAGACTCTAAAACTCATTAGACAAAAAATTAAAAATTAGATACATATGAGGTACAAAATTGAAAGTTTAAAGATTTATCCAATACTATTTAAATTTTAGAGACCAAATGACATAAATCTAAAAATTTAAGAACCTATTAGATATTTTTTAAAGTTTAAGAATTAAATAAAATAAATTAAAAAATTTAAAAGCTAAACTTCTAATTTAATTCATTTAAAAATAGTTGATATTGAAATAATTTTTAATGTTTAAATTCGTAATTGATAAAAAAAAAAAAAATTGTATGTACCCCAAAAGAAAGATTTAACAAATCACCCTAAAATTTAATCCATTGAATTGAAAGACACATGGAAAAGGAATATCATTGAAAACAAGAAACTTTTAATTTAATTTATTTTTTTGAGAAAAAAAACATTATATATAAGGAGGTTGGGATGTATTTATGATGTGTCAGAAGAAAGGAGCCAAAGTACTCTTGGTGGTTTGTGATGGTGAAATTTTTTTTCCACTTGCAATAATAATTTTATTTTTTTTAAAAAAAAGAATTAAAAAAAGGAAAGAGAGAGAAAAATGGGTAAGATAAAAGTGTGGGTGTTGTGTTTTGGTATTTGGTTCTGCAATAACAATCAAAGCTCTCTTACTCTGCAAACTCCATTCTCCTAACCTATTCATTGTGGGCACAAACACACACACACACAACTTTGGAGTCTTCTTCATCTCAAACTCATAAGGGCCCCACCTCCCACCCTTCTCATAGTTTTGATGTTAAATCTCATAATTTGGTTAATAAAAGTTTCAAATAAATTTTAAAATGTGTAGTGGTTTTTGGAGCATAATCTTAGATTCAAAATCTTTAGAATCGAAACTCTAACGAGTCGTTTGGTTTAAAATTTTATTGGATACCCATGAATAATAAATGTCTAGAAATAAGATATCTAAAAGTTCTACATGAAAATGTTATCAGATTTTTATGTAAACAAGTCGTATTTATATTTGTTTGATGAAATTAAAATTTAGTTTATGAGATTAATCTTATAAAATAATTATTATCTATTACTAATGAATCAATAAAATTAGATTTTAAAAAATTAATTAATTAATATTTTTTAATTAAAAAATAATTATTAATGGATCACAAATAACTCATGAATAATTAATTATAATGACTATCTTTACCATAAATTAATAATATTGATTAGATATAATATTGGTTAGTGATTTAATATTTTCCTAATGAATTTTATAAGGAATGCTTATGCTTGTTTTATGAAAATTATTTGTTAATTGATTACAAATAACTCATTATAATATTAATTAGTGATTTAATATATTCTTAATGAATTTTATAATGAAGGTTTATGCTTGTTTTATGAAATTAATCTTAAAAATATTATTTTATTAATTAATCAAAATTAGTGTCAACTAATAAAAATAAATAAATAAATTTTAATTAAATAATTAATTATGATTGTTAAAAATGATATATATATATATATATATATATATATATATATATACTTAAATATTAATAAAGAAGTGAGAGAGAAAAAGAGAGAAATATGGGTATAAAGAAAACTCATCCATTATAGAAAAAATTGATGCATGAGAATAAGTGATACTGATGCTCATACTCACAAACCTTGTTCTAAACCAGGAGATTTAAAACTTTTACCTATTCTCATTCTCAAAACATTAAATCAGACGACCCCTGAAAGGCATTTGGAGCACCGTCTTGGATTTGAATGGTTTTGGAATCCAAATCCAAAGGGGTTGTTTGGCGCGCTGTTTTGGAATAAAAAAAGCCTTGGGTTTCTTGGCTGGAATCAGATTCCTGTGTTTGGGTGCAGGGTTGTGTTGGGCTAATTTGTTGAAACCTGTGTTTGGGATGAGTTGGACTGTGTTTGTTTAGATTGTATTTTATAACAGTTTTTTTAGGATGTTTTTTTTTCTAGATCTATTTTTTTACTTGATAATTGTTTGTTGAAGCGCATATCAATATTTTAACCAATTATGTGGATCAACTGTTTCGATAATATAGTTAAATATGGATGTGTAGTTTGTACAAGTATATTAATATCTAATTCACTTAATTCATTATAATGTAAAATTAAATAATATTTGCAAGGACACATAATTTAAATAATTAATACTCTATTTCACAAAATATTGAGAAAACTATTTTAGAAATTAAAAAATTTGAAATCTATTTAATAAATTAGAAAATTTAAAACTCTATTTTATAAAGTATTCAAAAATCGATTTTGAAACTCTATTTTAGAGATTAAAAAAAATTAGAAGTCTATCTAGGATATTAGAGAAAACTCTATTTCACAAAGTATTCATACACTTATTTTTGGAACTCTATTTTACAAATTAAAATATTGGAGGTTTATTTTAAAACATATTTCAAGAATAAATGGGTTATAAAATTTGAATTCTCCTTTCCAACATGGATTGAACTATGCAGGATCCAATATGATGCAGTTTTTAGAAATTAAAATATTAGACACTATATTTTGTATGGTATTTTGAAACCTACATCAAACATATAATGGATTAAATTTTTTTGTTAGTAACCATTTTTGTTTAATTTTAACCTTTTAAGAAATTGATTAGCTGGTTGGTTGTCGGTGGTCGCCAATGGTGATTGCACAATGGTTAGGTCGTCGTCGGTCGTTGGAGTGGTCCTCAGGGTGGTCATGTCGTCGAAGTGGTCGTTTGGTGGTTATGACAGTAGTTGTCAAGTGGTCGAGTCGCTGGAGTCGTTGCCATAGTGGTAAATATGATGGTTGGGTTGTTGGGTGGTCACTAAAGTGGTCATCAACAATGGTTTTGGGTTATTGGGTTGTCAAGTTGGGGTGATCATCGAAGTAGTCATCGAGGTGATCAGGTTGCTAGGGTGGTCGGATAATTGAAGTGGTCACTAGGTGGTCATCGACAGTGGTTGCTAATTGGAGGTAATTGTCGCGGTGGTCAGAGTTGTCATTAGAGCTAGTCGAGTCATTGGTGTGGTCGTCGGAATTGTCATCGGAGTTGGTCAGGTGTGATTATCGAAGTTTTCATCGGAGTTGATCGGGTCGTCGATGTAATCGTCGGAGTTGTCGTTGTTGGTGGTCGTCCGAGTTGTCATCGGAGTTGGTCAAGTCACTAGAGTAGTCGTCGGAGTTGTTGTCGAAGTGGTCGTTAAAAATGGAAAACAACAAATGAAAGTGGAAAACATGGTACAAAACTAATAGGGTTGAACTGTAGTAACCCATGATGTTGTGTTTTTTGAAACTCCTTGTACCAAACATGGTTTTTGGGTTTGAAATTCAAAACCACCCCAACCCAAAACCATGGGCCAAACACCCCCAAAATAGAATCCAAACTCAAAACGTTATTTGGATCACTGTGTTCAAAACTCAATGGATTTGAAACACAACCACATAATTTTGTTTTGCTAATTCCAACACAGTTTCACTAATTTCCAGACATCGAACACTGCATACCAAATATCATTTTTTGATTCCCAGGGTTTCAAACCCCTTAGAACAAACCCCTCAAGTTTTCGATTCCAAGAACTTTGATTCTGAAACGGTGCTCCAAACGCCCCATGAAGGGTTTGTTTTGAGGGGGTTTGAAAGCATGTGAATCAAAAAACAATATTTGAGTGCAGTATTCTGTAACTTGAAAATAAAAAAAAAAACAGTGTTTGGAATGCACTGTTCAAAATCATGAGGTTGTGTTTCAAATGTATTGGATTTTAAATATAGTGTCCCAAACAACATATTGAATTTGAATTCCAAAACTATCCAAACTCAATATAGTTTTCCAAACACCCCTATATTGTTTTGGATTGAATTATGAGTTTAGTTCACCCTAACATTTGTGTGTAATAACTAATAAGTTCTCAAACTTTAATTTTGTGTCTAATAGTTCTTTAAACTAAAAAGTATATAAAAGGTACTAAAGTAAGTATACCCTTGATAAAAAAGTTAAGAGGTTCAAATTCTTCGACTCTCGAATGTTGTAGAACTCAAAAAAAGAAAAAATGATTAAAAATAGTTCTCTAAACTGATAAGTATATGATGTATTTAACATTTTTTGAAGTTAACATATCTATTAGAAATTTTGTGTCTACGAGGGTATTAAATTTTTAATTTTGTGTCTAATTAGTTCGTGAATTTGAAAAAAATGTTGAATACATTAAAGATTTATTAGACACGAAATTAAAAGTTTACTAACTTATTAGATAGAAAATAAAAAATTGAGGGACTGATCAGATTTTTTTTTTTAGGTTTAAAGTCTTATTTGACATAAAATTAAAAGTCTAGAGACCTATTTAATACAAACATAAAAGTTCAATACTAATCCTATAATTTAAAATTTAATCTTGTTTCGGAGCAAAATAACTTTGTGATATAAATTTGAACACTTAAACTTTAGAATAGATGTAAATTAAATTATATTAAGTTGGCTTTAAAATGCCTATTTTAATTTTAACTTCTTAATTTTTTTAAAATAACTATTTTGCTTTGTCATTATTTTGGTCGGTTTTTTGGTATATAAAGATTCACTTGGATTATATGTATTAATAATTTAATATATTGATATGAATATAGATTGAAGTTGTATACCCATACCTCACTATGTAACAATTCTAAATATATTAGTTAATGATGGATAACAAAAAAAAAAAACATTGAGAATATGAAAACTAAAATAAAAATTTTGAAAATTTAGGGACTAAGATGAAATAAATCTAAAAGTTAAGGAAGTGAAATGATATTATTAATAAAACTAAATTTAAACATTTTCTTTTATAAAATATTAAAATAAAAGAAGAACACAAACAAAAATGAGAGTACCGAACTTGTGTGAATTGAAGCTGTTTGAACTTTTATTTCCTTTACATGTTGAATTTAGAGAATATTATGTGGAATTGAAATTAAGAGCCAATTCCAGAAAAGGACAATTTTTTTTCTTCTCTTTTTCTTGAGATAAAGAGAAAAAGGACAATTAGAATTAATGTTGTTTGAGTAATTATTGAAATATATTATTATCATCATCATCTCCTTTTTTTAAAGAAAATTATTGAAATATATTATTAATAATATGTATCAAACGATTTGCATATACTTTTTTTTAAAACATAACGATTAGCATATTCATTATTATCTAGTTGTTAAAAATTAAACTTTTGTTTATATAATTAGTAATTTTGTATATTTCATTACTAATTCTTCCATTTTTGTAGCTAAATTTTGGTATCATTATGCTAATTTCCATACCAAGCCGACAAACGTTTCTTGTATAAATTGCTCCTTCCTAAACCTAGGCTTCCTTTCTCATCCACATTTCGTACTGTTAGGGACTGGTTTTAAATAGATAAGAATTCAATAAAAACTTGAACACACAAAAAAAAAAGTTTAAAAAAAACTTGTTAAAAAAAAAACTATTTTTTAAAACTTAGAATTCTTTTCTTTTCCATTCACTTTATTTTGATGAACTTTTTGTGTGTTTAAAGAAAAAGTAATAATTGCAGCTATTTCTGTAAAAGGGGGAAAAAAAATTTGGATCTGCAAATTTCAAGTAGGCAAAACTTCAACGTTTACAAACCACACCATCATAGTTTTTATATATATATATATATATATAGGAAAATAATCTTTTAAACATGTTTCTCAGAAAGGGTATCCAAGGGACCAAGACATTTATTTTTAAAGTAATACTACAATATTACTCTCTATCATTTTAGTATAGTCTTAATTTAATTCCTATAATTTTAAAGTTTTAATTTGATCCCTATTATTTAGTCTCTTTAATTTGGTTAAACCTTACAAATCATCATTTCTATTACTACTAATATATTAAATATGTGACACATTTCTTTTAAAAATTAACCTGGAATGAGTTGATATTTTTTATTTGACTAATTAATTATGTTAATCAAATTAAAATTTAGGGTTTAGTAAAATATATGTAGAATGGGCCAATTTTTAATTTTGTAAACAATAGTTTAAAGAGAATTTATGAAATTTAAGTAAACCATAGGGACCAAATGAAAAATAAATCTAAACTACGTAGACTAAATCCAAACTCTTAAAACCATAAGAGAAAAAATCAATTTCCCCCCTAAATTTGTTGAGTTGTATCAATTTTAACCCTAATGTAACAATCAACATTTTTAGGTATTTTAATTTTCACTATTAGAATTAAGAAGTAGGGCATGTGACACCAGAGATTAAGAGGGGTACATGAATAAACCAAGACCACATCCATATGAGAGGGGATTGAAATTGTGCAAGCGTGATTAAGATGAGCTTAGAAGAACTGATAGTCAATATTTATATTAATAAGGTGTACCTTTTTTTTTTCAATGGCTCAATTATAAGAACACTAAAGTTAAGCGTGCTTGGCTAGGAGCAATCCTATGGTGGGTGGCTTCTTAAAAATTTTCGTAGGAAACATGTGAGTGAGGACAAAACATGATGAAAGAACCTGTGTTGGTCTATGAAGACAATCTTCACTCTTAGAAGCAATTCAAGACAAGTACGTAGCATGACCAGGTTGTAGGGGAATATGGGGGCCATAAGTTGTTGAATCTAGATTATGAATCCTTGGCTTAGGGTGTTACAGATAGTATCAGAGTGAACCTCTCCTAGAAACATGTGATTTGGGGACGAACTAAGGTGGAAGCGGTGGGCACATGACACCTGAGTTCCAGAGGAGTACATGGATAAACTGAGACCGCATCTGAATGAGAGGGGATCCTAAGATTGTACAAGCATGGTTAAATTAAGCTCAGAAGAATTAATAATTACTATATATACCAACAAGATGCGCCTTCCTTTTCGGTGGCTCAATCAAAGGATCTCTAAAGTTACACGTGGCTTGACTTAGAGCAACCCTATGTGGGGTGAGTTCTTGAAAATTTTCATAAGAATCATGTGAGTGAAGATAAAGAATGTTGAAAGAACCCATGTTTGTCTATGGGGGCAATCTTCACTCTTAGAAGTTGTTCAAGACAAGTAGGTATCATAGTTAGGCTGCAGAAGAATGCTGGGGTCATTAGGTGCCGAATCCGAATTCCAATGGACATGGAGCGTTGCATCTAAACTTTCAATTTCATCAAATTGCACCTCAATCTTAGATAAGTGTTGCAATCCTAACCTCAAACTTTAAAAAGTGTTATAATTTCAACCCTTTAATAAGTTGTAACTTCAAATATTGTTAAAAGAAGCTTTCTCTTATGCATTCAAGAAGGGTAAAACATATGTACGATATGATTGATAAAATTTGAGAGAAAAACTACATTAGAGCTATTTAGTTGTTGAAATTTAGGGCATGTTTGGGAGTGATTTTGGAGTGACTAAAATTACTTTTGACATGTCTAAATTCACTTTACTACCAAAAGTGTTATGTTTGGCAATATTAAGCAAGTGATTTTGGAAAAATCCAAAATCATTTGAAGTGATTCTCTTTCAATCCCTTGGGAGGTGATTCTCAAGTGACTTTGTCAAATGATTGTAATTTAAAATGACTATTATTTCATTTTTAGAAATAGTATACTTTTAATGACGGGTAAAAACCGTCATCTTTTGTCAAAATTCATAAATTTCCATAAAAAAGTGAATTTTCTCAAAATCGTCTTATTAAATTCATCTGTCATTGTTTATAAAATGACAATTTCTTTCTCTAAAGTTTTTATAATATATATCTTACTTTATTATCTTTTTTATTTTAATTCATATTTTTCACCTCCCTTTCTCTCTAATAGTTTTAACTCTCTTCGAATTTTTTTTATTTCTAATTTTGATATGTTCCACCCAATAATTTTCGTATCTTTTTAAATTTTTTCTCTTTAATGTTTTTTTTATCTCTTTCTACTTGTCCTTAACTCTTAACTTTTTTCCCCTCATTATAGTTTTTCTTTCTAAAATTTTTGATCATCTTGGCTATTTTTTTTGTTTATCTCTCTATCTTTGAATTTTACTCTCTTTATTAAAATTCTCTCTCTGATTTTTTTTCCCTTACTTTAAAATGTTTATCCCTCCATATTTCTAATCTTTATCCCTCCAAATATTAGAATAATTTATAACCAAATACTTTTTAAACAAATTAATTATAATTAAATCACTTAGTTTAAAACACTTTATGTTAAAGTTGTTTCCAAATATGCGTTTTAAAAATCACTTAATTGTATAAAAATCACTATTAAAAATGTAGAACCAAACATGAAAATGATTATATGAAAATCACTCTTAATAAAACAATTAAAAACAAATCAATTAAAAATCAATATTTTTAAAATCATTCCCAAACATGCCTTTATAGATTTTGGCAAAGTTATTTAATGAATCAAACTTGTTTTTTGCAAAAACTATATTTCATTTGAATTAATGAGTTTATGAAAATTTTCACACAGATTTTTTTTTTTTTGTTAACATAAGTGGGTGAATTAGGAAAATCAAACCAAAGGTAAAACTTGTAAATAAGTTTAGTGTCCAATTTAATGAAATTAAAAGCTTATGATCCAAATTGATACAACTAAAAATTTTGATTTTTTTTTCAAACCAATTTATGATTAAGTTCATACCAATATATATATATGTATATTATATGTGTGCGTGAAAATGGAAGTAGCTTTATTGAAGTGCAAGCTTCAAGACAATACCTCTCTGATGTAATTCCCAATAAGCAAAAGAACACTGCAAGCAACCTTGCCACAGCACAATCAATGCCAAGCAATTTTCAGCAAGAAATCAAAAGACTTAAAAAAAAAAAAAAACAGAAATTAAATGAATTTATTTATATACGCAGAATCAGTGGTCCCCTGATCCAACGGATCACAGCACAGGTTTCACATCATTAATAATAGTACTGCACCCATCACATCATTTTTTTTTCCTTTCTATTTTCTTGCATTACAATTTACAATTGCATTTTTTCCAATTTGCATGGGTTTGAGATTTGAGAACCCTCTCTTATTTTGCTGCCTAATCTTTGGTTCATTACCCTTAATTTAGGGCACTAAAATATTATTAATGCAACTCTCTTAGCTTTGCTCTATATATACTCTTCCAAATCAAGGCTTTTGGTTTTGTTTTTCACTTTAATCATTGTTACAAATTATTCATTCTACCTTTTTCTCCCATTCAATTTGACTTCTTCTACATGTAAATTTGAGGTTTAATTAGTATTCGTTAAGAATATAGGTCGGAATTTGAAGTTATGAGAGGTTACTAATATATTTGACCTATTGAATCATGCTCTATACATGGGAAAATTTTGTATTCTATTGAAAAATTTAAACCTAGTAGAACTTTACCATGTCATTTGTGGATCACATGAATCTAATATATGTGGTTAATGATGGAGGGTTATTTTTAGGTTACATTACAAGTTTAATTCATGACATTTCATATTTGTGTCATTTGATTTTTGAACTTTAAAGGCATATTTAGAGCGTAGGTGGGTTATAATAGTCTTTGGAGTTAAATAACTTGACACTCCAAACACATTCTATTATAATTTAGACTAAATAACTCTGCATCTTCAATACATATTATATAACTCCACGGACTATTACTCAGTGCTCTAAACAACTCCTAGATAATGTCTAATGGGTTCTTGAACTTTCAATTTTGTGTCTAATAGGTCAAGGACTTATTAGATACAAAATTGGAAGTTTAGGAATCTTATTACACATAAATTCAATTTTAAATCCAATAGAACAATTAATTTTTAAATTTTTTGAATATGTTAAGGATCTATTAGACATAAAATTGGAAATTCAGTAACCTATTAGACATTTTTAAAGTTCAAGGATCTAGACACATTTTAAAGACCTTTTAAATACAAATTTAAATATTCAAGGGCTAAACTTGTAACTAAACCTTATTTTTATTTTTATTTTTTTTCTTGCAATTACAACTAATTAGTTATGAATTCTTGGTCATAAATAGTTAAACAACGTGGAGTGGGACAACGTAGGGTGGGAGATTCAAATCTTTGACCTTAATTTTTGATGAATGCTATATGGCTAAACCAATTAGATGGACCATATTTTTAATTTAATATGAACATTGCTATTATTTATATATTTAAACTATCAGACAATTGAAATGAAAAATATATATGGCTTTCTCAAAATTAATTGTTGTTGGTCCCAACAATTTCAATCCAACAACTCTTAGTCCCCTCTCTTTATCAATCCATTTGTCTGTCTGTTTGAAATCCAATGAAATTTTATTTAATTTAATTTCAACAGAAAAAAGTATATATACCCTATACTATATTTGTGGGTACAAGAAGTTGTAACTTAGCTTTCCCTCCTTTCCAATGCTTTTTGGTAAGAAAGTCATTATGGAAAAACAAAAAATAATAGTGAACAAACACTTAGCTTGGATTACAAGCCCAAATGGGAACAAAGTTAGCTAATTGTTTCAATTCTTGATCAATCAAGAGCCAAAGATAAAAGCTACTCATTGTAATTTTGTTACCATCAAGCTTTTTGTTTGTTTGAAAATTTTGATGTGTTTGTTTGAAAATTTTTGTGAAGTTGAAAAGGTTTTGCTCTATGATTCAATAGGGGACCATGTAGAAATCAAAGGGGCAATGGGTTGGCATTTCTTTTGTGGATTGTGTCAATTATAGCACAATTTTTTGACTTTGAAATCTTGGCTGAGATGCAAATTGTATGCAAGAGCTTTTGCAAATGTTCTCTTTTTTCTTCACGTTCAAATCGAATTCTTTTTTGGTTTGGTTCTTTCATTGTGTAACTAATTTAAATATTTGTATTATATCTCATCATCATCGGATCGATCTCTATTTTTTTTTTCATTCAAAGGAATCCATAAGCAATAATGTGATAGATATGCTATTCTCTTAGGAAATATCCCATGCCACTATCAATGGTCAAAATTATTAGGAACAATTTTAAAAGGTCATTGAGAGAGAAAAAAAGAGTGAAAATTTCTATTAGATTATGAAATCAATTTCTATATTAACTAATATTGAGTTGGGTATATTATTTGTTGAGGCAAGATGATTAACAATTTTGAAAAAAAGGAAGAAGGGAAAAGAAAGGGAAAGGCAAAAGCAACAAAACCACAAAGGCTTTATCAAACTTTTTGTCTATATTGAGAAAAAAAAATAATAAAGAATTCCTATTCCTTTTACATCATCATATATATATACTTGGCTAATTTAATTTTGCTACCAATCATACAAATATGTATAGGGATAGCACACCCACTAACTTTCTAGAGCAGCCCATTTTGCTTCAATGGATCAAAATTTGATTCCTTTACAAATATTTATATATTGGAGCAGCTACCTTGAAGTTTCAAGAAAAGTTTTAATTTTTTAAGAAATAAAAGCTAAAATATTATGTTCCTAATCCCTGTCTTTGTACCCATACTTTTATTTGTGAAGGTTAGGTTCTTCTTGTTTTTAAAATGCAATTATGTCCTCAAGTTAACCATTTTACTGAACTCACTTAGCTTTTTAATTGAAAAACAATTTAGCCATAAATGCAGTGCAGGCAAGGGAAGGAAGAATATAGATTTTGTGTACAATTCAAAATTCAAAGTGGTTTAATTATTTGTCCAGCCAAATGATTTGATTTTGACAAGATTTTTTATTATTATTATTTTAATGAGAATAACTTAATTGCTGTCCACCTAAACTTAACTCAACTCAACTGATTAAGGTACGTGCTCTCGATAAAAAAGTTAAAGGTTGAAATCTCTATTTCGATATGTTATTGTACTCAAAAAGAAATAAAAAAAGAGACTCAAATGTTACATTTAAGTATAAAGTTTAAATTGTTATGTGAACTTAAGCATGATTGTAGCTAATTAAAACATTTTAAACCTCAATCAAAAGATTAGAAGTTTGAATCCCAATCTCCACATTTTTTTTTTACTTAATTAAAAGAGGTTAAATCATTACCAAAGTAAGTATAAAGACCAAAACATTATCAAAGTTGGAAAACAAAGACTAAAAATATAAATTTTAATATATAAGTAACTGTCTAATCAAATTCCAACCAATAAGAGCTGAAATTAGCTGTTGTCTTAGGCAACAATTGATTATTAATTTTTTTTGCTTATCACTAATGTATTAAATTTATATTTATATATCATGCCATGAAGGGATAAACTCCTCATGTTCTCCCTTCAAAGTTAAGAAAAATAGAAAAATAATTAAAGCAAAACAATAATAAAATAATGTGAATGTGTGCATAATTTGGTTGGTTTTGATAAGATGGAATTGATAAGGACGAAAATGGGATTGTGATGTGCTTCAACTTCTCCAATTTTTTTTTTTTTTTTTTTAAACTCTACCATCGGAGATTCTCTTTTTCTCTGATTACTACAATGTGCCATTTTCCAAGTGGGACATTAAAGTTTTATTCCTTTTATCATTTTTAATTTTTAATTTTTATGTTCGGTCATGATTCAATTCTAAGCATAGAGTTGTAATCAATTAATTGTTTTCCTTGGCTTATTTAACAATTATTTCCTATTTAGATGATTCGCCTTCCCTATGAAATATTTCTTTATTTCTATGCAAATTATTTGATGCAAAAAAAAAACTTAAAATAATTGGGTGAGGGATCTAACTTTTATTTTTATTTTTTTTAATTCAACATGTGGGAGTAGAAGTTGACATTTTGATTGAAGATATATATCTTAATTAGTTGAGTTATGTTCAAGTTGACGATCAAAACTTTTTATCTCAACGGAGGTAATAGGTGCTTTATATATTGAGTTATGTTTAGATTGGTGAAGAAAATGAATATTTGTTATATATATATATATACCATTACAATGGGTGAATGCAAATAAAAAAATAGATACTTTAAAGCAATGGGTCACATTTTAATGACTATCATTCAAGGGAGGGTATAAATCTAAAATTAATCTCTATCATTCAATTTTGAATAAAACTATACTAATTTATTGACAAATTTATTTATTTTATAATTTTTTTTAAGAAAATACTAAGAACTAGGAATCAGTAGATGCACCAGATTATCCCAACTATGTTGACACCATCTTAACATCCTCATCATGTATCTTAGGTCTCAAAAGTCCATGTATTTATAGGAGAAAGAATGTGAGGAACATACAAAGCAAGAGAGAAGAGGGGAGCAAGGAAGACTCATCAATCCAAACAAGCACAAGAACAAGAAATCATAGACAGCAAGGATAAAAACAGAACAAACCAAAAAATAAAACCAAAGCAACTAAGTTTGTTGAAAGAAAGCCCGCCAGATATTTTTAAATCTTAACTAGATATTTTTAAAAAATTAAGAAGAACATGGCCGTAATATTTCAAAATTAGTATTTTTAAAAAAGTGAAATTAAACAAAGATAATGGATAATAAACCATTTAAAATGATAACGGTTATAATTAAACAAATTAAAAAAAAAGGGTTAATAATAGTATTTTTTAAAAAGGGACAGAGAAAGTAAAATGGTGAGGCCATGTTTGTTTGTTTTTGGTGAGGCCAATTATCTGTGATTCTGATCCATGAATATGAAGGCATTTTGCATTAATAATATTCACGCGTCAGAACATACACATGCAAAACCGCACCCAAACACGCCCTAATTTCTCTTTCATGTATCAGTCTCATCTCACGTCCTGTACGAATCCAAGTCCAACTAAGTAACAAAAAAAAATTAGGAGGAAAAAAATATATTCTTACCTTTAAATTAATTAAATTATATCCATTTTTATCATGAATTTTCAAGTTTATTAGATTGCACTTCAAACTTTAGATAGATAAGTGTTGCATCTAATAAGCGTTCTTTCGATAAATTGATAAAAAAATATTATATGCGTTTAATAGATTAATACAAGAAATTTTAGAATCTATATCAAAGTTTTAAAGAGGCAACTCAAATTATTGCAGCCTGTTAAATAATTTGTCCAAACGTTACATTTCTTAACTTTCTTACCCTGATAAAGTTATGAGAAAATTACAATAAATCTCTAAATTTCATTTAAGTTTCCTTTTCCTTATCTTGTTCTAGAAGAAATTTTAAACCCTTCATATTTTTGCAACATTATGGTATTATTCTTTTGGGTTTAAATGCAAGTTTGGAGATAACTTTTCACCAGATAAAAAAAATTGAAAGTATTTAAGTGTTTTCAGAATTTAAAATTCACTTTTAATTTTCCACCCAAACATTATTATGAAAGTTGCGGGATACGCATTGGATTAATAGACAATGATAGAGACATTCGCAGGAATGGACAAAATTAAACACAGATGCTGCGTGAGATTCTAGAGAGAAATTAAAGTTGGAAGGGTGTGAGTTGGATTCTTCGTGACTGCAATGGATGCATCATTAGTGTAGGGTATCATTTCTATACGTCGATATGGTCTATTCTCAGTTATGAGATCGGGGCGGTTTATGTGGGGTTGTCATCGATTGCAGACTTTAATGGTCCGCTTGTAGTCGAATGGGATTCTCTCAATGCAATTGCTCTGATTAATAATATCCATCAGAATCTAACAGAAGCAATGGATTGTGTAAAGGATGTGCAGGCTCTGGCTTGCAATTGGACTCAAATAAGCTTTGAATATAGTCATCGGAATACCAACAACTTTGTCCATTATCTGAGAAAAATGACGATGTCGTTAAGGTCTTCACATTCTTGATCAGGACCGAATTGTCAGGCTATAGTGGACTTGTGCTTGTGCTTGTAATTTGTTGTTTGTTTGTTCTCTAAAAAAGAAAAATTATGAAAGTTTTGAGAGCTATTTCTTTTGCAAGGGCTAAAAATACTTTTTACCCATAAAAGTTATTCCAAACTTATCTTAAATGTTTTTTTTATTTATTCTTCGAGACTTTTCAATTGTTTTTATTTGTATATTTAAGATTCTTCTCACTAATCACTATTAGTGGTTTCTAGCAGATGCATATTTTACGTCCAACTATGGTTGCACATTTTAAAAAAATTATGGTTAAAACATCTTTAGTCTTAAAATTGTAGGATTTTTTTCTACTTCTTTTTGTGGTGATTTATTCATATAGTTTTATGAAATAATAATTAACATTTTTTGTGTTAAAAGTCTTTGTGTAATTCACCTGATTTTGGATTATAAGATTTTCCACTCTCATCTACTTGGCTTAGTTTTGTGTATAGGCTAATATCTCGATTGTTGTTTTGTTGTTTTTTTTTTTCTTTTTTTTTTAAAGTATCTCGATGAAATTTTTAATGCTAAGATCTTTTTAAAGTAAAAAAATAAATCATGGTAAAGAAGAAAAATGGCATAAGAGGGCAAAACATAGATAGACATAAAGTACATTGTAACTTTTTTAAAAAAAAAAAATAGGAAAAGTACCTTGTAACCTTAAGAAAATTGTTTCAACTTAATTATTTCATGTAATAAATAGTAAAATTTATCTTTTTTTCTGTTGAAGCTTTAGTATAATTTGGAATTCTCTTTAAAATAGGAATGTAAATAAATTCATTAAATTTAGAAACGTAGACAACAAACTGTGATTAAGAATTGATCATCCTGATCAACTAACGTTGATTAATTATTTGGTTTTTAATAATTATTTTCGCTTTTTTAGGGGGTATAGTTATCTTTTTCTTTCAAAAACCTTGAAATTCTGTCTAAATACAATTATTTAACAATCATAGCAATAATTTAATTTGTATATAAGAACTACAAAGTTGAGGACTGCTTGTTCACAGATCTTGGTTGAAGAAGAAGGGTTTCAACGTACGAAAAAAAAACGTCATTTTCTGTTTTACAATTTTTTGGCTAAAGCAAAAAAAAAAAAAAAAAAAGTAAATTAAGTCCCAACAGAGCTTAATTACTTACATTACAGGAAAAATTGTTAGTATGAAAAATTTTCCATACTACTATTTATTATTTGTCATGTAAGTATTCCTTTGTAAATTTTGTGGGCTCTATCATAAATGATTTGAGGTCTTCGTGTTAAAACATATCGTGAACAAAAGAAGTATCTAGGAAGCACAGACACGGACACGGGACACGGATACGGACACGACACGATACGGCGATACGCCAATTTCTAGAAAACTAGGACACGGACACGGACACGTTGATGATACGTTATTATATTATTATTTTCTTCTATATATAATATATATAACATAAACTACTAAATCTAAATGTACTCCAAAACATAAAATGTTAAATCAATTGAGATTTTCATATGATTATCCATATCCAACAAAGTTGCAAAACAAGATATCCAATGACAATGACCAACCAAAACCCAATAAAAGTTACAAACTATTGATCTAGAGTAAAAAAATACAAGAAAGGAAATGATTCAAATGAAAAATAGTTTTCCATTCCATACAAAACAAAGTTCCCAAGCAATAAAAAGAAGAGTCTCAAATCTCCACATTTTCATCTTTATCACCAACAACACCCTCATCATCTTCATCATCAATAATCCCAGCCTCCAAATCTGGTTCATCCAAAGACAAATTAGCTATTTCAAGCATGCCGACATCTTCAAAAGAATCAAAAGCATCTCCAAAGAATATCCCATAACTTAGTATCTCCTTTTAAATACTGAGTTCTTCTTGACAAAAGACGAAGATTACTATGGATAAATACCAAATCTCTCGCACGTTGTGGCGTCATTTTGTTTCTCTTGATAGAGTTAATAAAGGAATATGTGTTCCAATTCCTCTCACAACAGGAAGAGGAGGAAGGTTGTCCAAGGACTTTAAAAGCAATTGCCTGAAGTGTTGGTGCATATACACCATGAGTTGCCCACCAACTTACTTTGGATCTATAGTATACCTTTGAGATATTGAATCATATTAAAGAAAATCTCTCCTTTTGGTAGAAAATCTAGCAAATTCTACATTCACTTTTGCACGATCTGAGAATTAGTAAAATATCTCTTAAAGCACTTCATTCTCTCTCGAGTTAGTTCCATATCTTGATGATGGAGCCACTGATTAGGGTCTTGTCTAAGCCATTCTTCACTATAGCACCTAAAGATACGTTTTGAAAAAAAAGGTTAAATTTTAAATATAAACTTCAATATTAGAATAGGACCAATAGGTCATAACCACCATAAGGATATAAAAAGAGTAATTAAGTACCTTGGATTTAAAGAATGTGCTAAACAGTGAAGTGGAGTATTATTCTTGTTCCAACGATCAATGAGAATGTTATGCACCACATCATAGGAAAGAGGAGTGTTCACTTGGTTGCAATCCTTCATGTCTATATATTGTTGTCTTCACCTTTTCAATCATTGTATCCCACATATCATAAACCAAATGTAAACAAGGTTTGTCAGTATCACAAGCTCTGATCATATCATATATAGGTGAAGTGAAGGAAATAATATAATCAATCTTGTCCCACCATACGTCATCAAGGACCAACTCCTTTACATGCCTTGCCTTTCCCACATCATCTTCTCTATAACTTGCCCATTGCTCACTAATAACCATATTTTGTAAACCACCTTTAATAAGTTTGAACCTCTTAAGCATGATGATTACACGATGCAAAACGTGTTTCAAAGCCTATAGAAAGCAATTTAAGAGACACAAATTCATTAAACATGGCGAGCCTCATGGAATGATTCATGATAAAATTTTTCACTACCATGATTTCACCAGCAATATCAGATATCCAACTGCATTCCCCATATACAAGTTGATTGTTTTCAACATTTTTGGCAGCACATATGTTTTTCAAAGCAAGATTCAGGGTATGCACTACACATGGTGTCCAAATAATTGTCGGAAATTGTGCTTCGATGATTTGCCCTGCACCTTTGCAATTAGGAGCATTATCTGTTATCACTTGAATCACATTTTTAGGGCCGACTTCATTTATCACTTCTTTCATCAAATTTGCAATGAAATACTTATCTTTGATCTCACTAGAGCAATCCACTGCTTTTAGAAACATTGGTGTGCCATCAGACATTGCCATAAAATTAATCAAAGGTCTCCTTTGTGAGTCACTCCATCCATCACTCACAATGCTCACCCCCTTTGTACGCCATTCACTTTTAATAGGTGTCAATAGTCTCTCAATATTTGTCTTTTCTTGTTGGAGAAGACTTGTCCTCAATAAATTATATCTAGGAGGAACATATCCCGACAACATATGGTTTGCAGCATAAGTAAAGGCCCCTATAAAATGAGGATTCCTCGCTAGATGGAAAGGCAAGCTAGTGAGAATAAAACATTCGAGCAATAAGTGCATGTAATTGGTCTCGTGATGTCTTGTTGAAAGATCTTTCAATTGCACTTGTACCAACCTTTCTTTTCTTTAGCTCACTTGTAATGGGAGTGGGAGAATTACTGACATTAACACCACCAATTGATATGATTGAAGGCGTAGGTGGTAAAGGAACATTTTTTGGATTTTTTCTTTCCATTCGAGTCTTTGTCTCATCGTCTAACTTTTGAATCTCAGCCATATCTTTAGGAGTGACTTTTAGACACATTCCAATCCCTTGACCATTTATCTTCAACAAATGAGCCCTAACTCTTGTATAAGAGCTCTTTTTTGTGGCGTGACAAAAATTGCATTGCCATAAAAAGTTTCCACCCCCATCACTCAATTTTTTAATCTTAGTCACATATTGCCATAGAGGTTTGGAATCATCTTCAAAAGTAGAGGAGGGGGATTCTATGGAAGGATTTGATGAATGAGAGTGGCTAGAGGTTGAAGATGCCATCCTTTTTCCTTCCTAATAAAATTATAAACTTAGAAATGATGGGATAAGAATTCACACAGTTTGATACTCATACTATCATACTAGTTTAGATTAAGTTTTATTATATGAAGGAAACTAGGAAAGGAAGGAAAAAAAACATACAGTTTTGTTTAGTTTAGTTCTGTGAAATGAGAACCAAAACAATGGAAAAATGCAGATTGGATTGCGGTTGCGGACGACACGACGGCGGACGGCAAGGCGGCGGAAAACACGGCGGCGGACGGCTGGCGGCGCAAACAAATCCTCCGCTGCTCGTGGGCGATGGTTGGCAGGCGCTGGCTTCGTGCAAAATGGAGGGAGTAGGGTTGAAATCTCGATTGGGGGGGGGGCACTTGTGTAAATCGTGGGAATGAGAAAGACTCTTTGGGCCTTTGGGCCTTTATTTGGGCTGGTCGGCTGGGAAACGAAATGGATAATGTTTATTTCCATTTTTTGCGTGTCCCAGCGTGTCCCAGCGTGTTCGATATTAAAAAAAAAAAAAATACGCAAAATTGCGTGTCCGACACGTGTCCGGCGCGTGTCCGGACGTATCCGTGTCCGACACGTATTCTTAACCTAATTTAAAGTATCCATGCTTCATAGAGAAGTATGATACTATTTTAGTACTAAAAAATTTTCCTTTACATTAGTGCTATATAATGTACTTTTCTGTTTTCCAAGTAAAAAAAAAAGAGTTCAAAACCATTGCAATTTTCGATTATTCATAAATATTATTGTAACTTTCAAAGCTCAAAGAGTTAAAAAAACTGTATGTTTTTTGCTTGAACGAAACAAATTGTATCGATGTTTAAATTAGTAACTACGTGGAGAAACATCTTTTTCTTTTTCTTTTATTTAACATATCCATCAACAACAAATAAAATAGAGATCTCCTAATATTATAACTTTTTCGAGTACCTAACATGACCACCCCGAGATAATAAAAACAATTATTGTATTAAATGAACCAAAAAAAAATTGAAAACATTTTTAGAAAGTAGGTAACAAAACGTAGAAAGAATTAATGTATATAAGCTTAATTTTCAAAAACTAACTTTATAGATGCATTATAGCCTTAGATTTTTAGTTTTGTCAAAACTGAACTCTAAAATTAGACAAAATGGTCCATTTCAAGTTCAAATTTAAAGAGTATATATTTTTTCTTAAATTTTTATTTTGTGTTCCTAGAGTCTTGTCTAAGTGTATATAGATATATCAAGAGTTGTTCAACGTATCTCGATATACATTGATTTTGAGACAATAATTACATTTAAACAAACAAAAAAAAATGTATTTTATGTTTGAACAAATTCAAAGGCCAATATAATTAATTAATCAAATCAAGAGGGAGCACACATTTTTATTTTTATAATCACAATCTGATGAGGCTAATAAGAGAGAGGCGATTTGGTAGCCTAAGCAGCACCATTAAAAATTGAATAAAGAAAATGAGAAAGTTTCAAGTTATAATAATCTCCTTGGGGATGGCTACTTAAAAATTAACTTAAATTATATGAAATAAAAATGCATCGTTTGATTGAAAAGGATTGAAACATTTTTAACTTTTTTCCTTTCAAATCTTTTTTCTAGGTCCTGAAGTAAAGGTAACGAGACAGACAAAACAAAAGTTGATTTTGGAAATTAATAATTAAATAATGGAAAAAACAATAATGTGGGTAATTAACTAATACTTAAATTACAAGTTAGATGGTTGAACGGTAGGTCTGTCCTAAATAAGTTTTTAAATTTTAAAAATTAATTAATAAATTCTTGAATTTTCAATTTTGAATGAGGCGTTAAATAAGTTTTTAAAGCCATGTTTGATAACTATTTGATTTTAACTATTTGATTTTTAAAAACCGTACTTGGTTTTCTCACATTTTCTTTCTAATGATTTTCATATTTCTAAGAGAAACATTTGAATTCTTATTCAAATTTTAAAACACAAAACAAAATTTTAAAAACTATTATTTTAAGTTTTCAAAAGTCAGCTTGATTTTTTAAAAACATTGGTACAAAGTAGATGACAAAACAAAGATACTCATTACTAAAAACATGTTATTAAATTTCCATCGACATGTCGATATTTCTATCGATATTTTTACGTATCCATGAGTTCGACATCGATATGAGGGGTGAATTGACATTTCCATTATACCATACAAAATTGATGAAATATTAAAGAATAACAACAAAATGTAACATGATGTGAAATAATATTATAATAAGTATTTTAACTCATTAAAAAAATGTAGAATGTTTATTTTCTAATTTAAAAATACTTTTTAAATTTTTCTAGAAATATCCATCAATATCGACATTTTATCGATACTTCCATTGACATTTCTATAAAATTGAGATCTAGACATTTCCGTCAACATCGACATTTTAAACCTTGACTGGAAGTAGTTGTTTATAAGCTTTATATTAAAAAAAAAACTAAAAACTAAAAACTAAAAACCAAACGATTATCAAACAAGACATAAACTTTCAATTTTAAGTAAGTCATTAAACTTTGAATTTTAAGTTTTTTAAAATTTACGAATCTATTCATCATAAAATTGAAAGTTTAATGTTATATTAGATACAAAATTCAATTTTATGTCTAATAGATGTATTATTTTTTGAAAAAAATGTTGAATATGCTAGAAACCTTATTAGATACAAAATTAAAAATTCATATATCTATTCGATACTTTTTACCGTACATAGACTTAGTAGACATAAAATTGAAAGTTAAAACACTTTTTAGATATTTTTTAACGTTAGAAAGATCTACACAAATACAAACCTTTCTAGACTAAATTTATAATTTAATCTTAATTAATTAATTGTTTTTGGGTTTTGTTTAAACAATTGTGATAGATGTTGTAAGAGATGGATGGACATCACATGCATCCTTAGAATCGAAAAAGAAAAAGAAGGAGGAAAAAAAAAAAAAACAAGCATCAAGGAAAGGAAATTAAAGGAAAGGAAAGAGGGGGTTGCAAAGGAAGGCTCCTCTTCAATGCAAATCTCTTGACAATATTTTTACGTATTGTATTGTAATTTGCATTATGAATTTGTGATGAATGATGTGTCAGCATTTTTCTTTCCTTTGCCTTCACGTTCTCTTGTCTTCCTTTTCTTTCCTCTTCTCTCCCTCTCTTCCTTCAAAATTCCTAGTAGGCTTCTTCAAAATAAAGTTCAAATTAAAGTCTATTTCGTCTTTCCATTTGAATTATATTTTTTAGAATGGTTTTATTTTAGTATCTCAACTTTTAATTAAACGTTTTCTTTTTAGTATTTTGATTTGTTCCATTTTGATTCAGGTGTATTTTAAAATTCCAGGTTAAAAATAAAATCGTCGTTCTTTTATTATTTTTGTTATCCTGCTCTTTAACATTGATGTAAGCATGGTTGAATTTTATAGTAAAATTTGAGAAAGAAAATGTTGGCTTGAAACATAAAAAATGAATTGATGTTTCATTTATGTTATTACTTGATTTGAAATCCAAAAAATTTCAAAATATGGTTTGATACATCAAAATGTGTTGATGTTTCTTTAACAAATTTATCTGAGTTGTGTTTTGAATTTTTACAAGTAACTACATAATTGATGTATGTTTTATATTGTTTATATTAATTTTATTTTTGGAGAGTTACTGAGTTGCCAACCTAACAATAACAACTTGTTTTTTTATTTGAAGTATCTCAATTCATTTTGGAGTGTCTTATTCTATTGAAGAGTTCTTCTCTCATCTTTTGCTTCTCTTTAATCTTAAGTCAAGTCCAGAATAAGTATACAAGAGTTCTGCCGAATTCGAGTGTAGTTTGAGGTTATAGTTCTATCAGAGTTAGTTGTTGTATCATATTGAGACGATTGCTATAGTCTGTTTGCAATCCGTGCGGAGTGAATAATTATTTTCAGGACAATGTTTTGTAAGTGTGCCTTGACTACTTATTATCTTTTGTAATTAAGTTTTGAAATTGTTGTTACGTACCATGTATGTACAATTATTTATACTGTAAATGTTTGTTTCCAGTTAAATTATAATCAAATTTACTAGTGTTACTCAGTTTTTTATACAATGAATTATTTTTTCAACAAACGTAGGTGGGAGTCATATAGGTTGGTTGAATGAGTATTAAGGGGTTGTTTGGGGCGCTAAGTGAGTTATAATAACATGAATTATAATAGTTAGTAGATTATTATAGTTTATGGTCCATGGAATGATGTAATATTATTTAAAATGTAGAGTAGTATAGTCTGGGGTGCAGACTATTTTATGGGTTATAATAACACAAGCGATTATAACTTATGCCTCAAACAAACTCAGGGTTGTTTGGGGCGCATAATGGATTATTATAACATAGGTTATAATAATCTGTGAGTTATTATAATATGTGAAATCATATAATATTATTGTGCAGAGTAGTATCATCTGGAGTTATAATAGTTTGAGTTTGGGTTGTAGAGTATTCCATAGGTTATAATAACACATATTATTATAACATGTGCTCCAAACAGATCCTAGTGTCTCGATATTAAATGGTATGATTACCAAAATGATTATTTCTTGAAAGTTTAGAAAGTAAAATAGATATTTTAAAAGGTTAAAGAATAAATATTTTTAATTAAAGTTCAAGGATTAAAATAGACACATTTTGAAAATTTAGAAACCCAAATGAGACTGAATTACCTAAAAATTTAAAAAACAAAATGAGATTCTAACCTTCAAAACATACTTAGGTGACGGTTTGAGAAGTCTCCATTTGTGTAGATATTTAATTAAATTGAGAAGCCTTGAATTTGTGATGCACGTGTATAATTGTGTAGAAGAATATGGCGTTTTAGAATTTTGAGTTTATGTAATTTAATTTGTGAAAGTTGGGTGAATATATCTTACGAGGGTTTCAAAAACCTCAATAATATAGGTCATAAAAATAGCAAATTTCTTAGTCTAAGATAAGAAACTCACATGTCAATGATGTAGATTTTACACCCTCAATGTTGGACTATATACAAATCCAGCATATAAGCCACACACTTTTCACATCCCAACGTTGGACTATATAAGAATCAAACATATAAGCCCACATTTTTTAAAAAGATTAAACTTACTATAATAAACAACGTTAGTCACAACGTTGAGTATGATACTTTAACATTGTACTATATCAAACTATGAAATTAAAGAGTACTCTTTGATATCATTTCTTTTTCATTCCATATTAATAATCGAAACAGAAATATACAAATAAATTAAGAGTGTTTATCAAATACATAAAATAATTAAATTTATCATAACGCTAATTAAATACAAAGAAATTTAAATTTAATTTAATATTCCTTTTCACATGGCCCATATGTTGAATTGAAAAACATCTTTCCATTGAAGATGTCAATTCAAAAGGAGGTGGAACCTATCAACTTCCACATTGATGATATGCAAAAATGATAATCTTTTGGCTAATTTGTCATTTTTCAATTGTAAAGAAGTTTTTGTTTTTACCCATATATGAGATATAACTTGATCACAATTTCTCTTTGGTTGTTTCATTAACTTTATATTTGGCATTGCCCACCAACCCACCAAGTAAAAAGATAGCCTTTAATGCTTCCAATTACTGATTTTTATTTTCAAATTTAACCACTTTTTTCTTCCCATCTTTCAATATATGACATCCAAAATTATGATAGCAGATATATGACTTTTTCACACAAAAGATTTTCCCATTGTGGAATTTTCAAAAACATTTAAATATGAGATAAGTTTACAAACATTTTTTTTTTAAATGTTAACTAAATATGTTAGTTTTAAAATTTGACAAAGATCTATATTTGTGAAACTAAATATGAAATCTTGTTCATAATTTTTTTTTTTAATATTAAAAATAGAAAATTAAAAACAAAACCATTTTCAAAGAACTGGAGAAATTGGACCGACAAGAATAGGTGGCTACAAAGCTACAATAACAAACCAAACGAGAAAATAAGTTTAATACGAAGTCAAAACGGATCGAAATCGACACGAGACCCGACCCACAACACGAAAGGACAAGGAAACGAACTTGGGTCGAAGCCCAAACCCGTGGTCGGCCTCAGCCTCATGGCAAGGCTCTCTTTTGAGCCTTGCCTTGGTCTCCTCATGGCTCGTATACCCTCAGTCCAATCCCGTTCGATCTTTTGAAGACAAAAACCCAATGAGTAGGTATTTAAGCTCTCTCTTCAGGAGAGAGCAGACTAAGCTCGTTCCGTCCGCCTAAACTCGATCTCCTGAAAACTTCAAATGCTCTCTAAAACTCTCTCTAACTTAAGTATCGAAACCTATGTGGCCTACACCACATCAATGTCTAAGTTTTTCTTGTCTTGCAAGTCATGTTCTTTCGAAAGAATACGAATTCATCGTCATTGTCACGTAGAGGTCATGTGAGTTTTTTGTCCAAAATTTGACAACAACAGAACCCATAGAGTTGTAGATTAGTTTTTTTAGTACAATATGAGTTAGGGGATGAGTTGTAGGTGAGTTAAAACCATAAAATATTTTTTTATTTAAAATTTTGAACATAGATATTAGGTTAAATTGTAAAGTTTGACCCTTGAAATTTTAAGTTTGTCTGAAAAGTCGTTCAACTTAAACAGTGTCGAATAGATTTTTTAATTTTCAATTTTGAATCTATTAAGTCCTTAAACTTTAATAGGTATCTAATAAATATCTAAAATTTTAATTTTGTGTTAATAGGCCATTAAATTTCAATTTTGTATGAATAGATCCTCAACTTAATTGACCTTTTTTTTAAAAAAAAAATTCATGAACTTATTGTCCTATTATACATAAAATATATCTATTAATTTTAAAAATATTGAATATATCAATAACCTATTAAATATAAAATTGAAAGTTTAAAACTTATTAAATACTTTTAAAATTCCTAGATCTATTATTCATAAAATTGAAAATTCAGTAACCTATTAGATATAAAATTGAAAGTTAATAAACTAAATTTATCATTTAACTTAGATTTAATTATTAATAAACACATTAATTTTTTAAACTCGGTATGTAACAATAAACCCAACAATAATTTTAGTTCTTTGAATCATGAAATTTGTTCTCCAACCAACTCGAACATAACCCAACGATATTAGTAACCATATTATAAATTATAGGTTCAAATTTTATACAAAATTTAAATGAATCGAATCAAAGTATTTTAATAGCAAAAGAAAAATCTTAGAAATTCACGAGAGAAATGGTGTGTGAGAGATCTCATGATCTTTACATCAAATCAAAAATGTCTCGAAATTAAAAATGACACTTGGTTGAATCATATTCATGTGGTGGCTCCTCCAATCTCTCACACTCACAAGACTTTTGTCAAACACCATCTCAATAACCCTACCATCATCACTCACCACCCACCTTTTTTTTGAACTCACACCCACTCATTCACACCCTTTTTCCACCTTTTTTTTCCCATAGGGTTTACTTTTTTCTTTTTTTTTTTTTTACCTTTTCAATATATTTTTTTATTAATAATTATATCTAAGACCTGACGTGATGTATTTATCGAATAAATTTTAGTTGAATTGACACGATGAGACTAACTATTATCCAATAAATAGATTATTATGACAACATTTTATTATCGGTGTTAAGAGATTATAGTTGGAATTACAATACAAAATCTAAATAAAATGCTATATAGGGATGTATTTTCTTACAAGTAGATCATTTGTGAAGCAAACTTTTCGAATACAATATTTGATGATATATATTTACAATAAATCAATTCTTATAATGATAAAATATTTAATTTCCTAAGTCAAAGTTTCAATATTCTTAATTTTGAAAACTTTTTAAAATTAATCTCTAACTATGATAAAAATTCCCATATTAATTTTCAAAATATAAATCACCAACTAAATATTTAATATAATTTAGAAATGTAAATATTAAAAAAAAAAACTAATCCTTTTTTCAAAAGAAATTAAAAATTGTGAGACAAGTTTTGGGCACAAATCTTCATTCTTGGCCCAAATTTATAGTCTGTTAGGCTCTGTCTTCTGCCCCCACCAAGTCTCAATTATATGGATTTAAGTTCTAAAAAGGGCCCATCTCCAATGTTCAAGTCAAATGTGACTTTTTTTTTTTTTTGAAAAAAGAATTATTTAAATTATTTCATATAATTACTTTGAACATGGCTAAAAGCCTAAAATTAAGCCTTTCAGTTTAAATTTTAAAAATTTGACAGTTTTTTTAAAAGGAATATATATATATATATATATATATATATATATATATACACTACAAATATTTAAAGGAGTTCTTAATAATTTTTTAATATTCTAGTAGCTGTATAAACTTCAAATAACAAAAGAATAGAGATTTAAAATATAATAAATTTAATTAATAATTTTTTTATTATAAAATAAAAAGAGAGAAGAGTTAAAAGTATGGACCTTTCTTTTTATTTCAAAATAGGTAAAGAAAAGAGATTAAAAATATTCAAAAAGGAGAGGGAGAGAGTTATAAACCGTGGCGGACCCAGAATTTCAAGTTAGGGGGCTTGAATTCATATCAAAATTATTTTGAACGCATCAATATTGGTTGTATATTGTCTCATTCTATTTTTATGGTTTACTAAAATTAAGAAATTGAACTTTGAAAGTATAGAGACTAAAATAAAACAAACCACAAAGTACATGGATGCAAATGAAATCTTAATATAATAGTTTATATATTTTGATATAAGAAAAATGATTAAATTTGTTTACGTAAGTATACTGTATATGAGAAAAAATTACAAATAATAAGATTTTTGTTTTGTTTAATAAAAATTCATAAAATCATATTTTCTTTTATGCAATTAACTTTTAAAAATAATTTTATAAAAATTAAAAAGGGGAATTGTAATGGGTAGCACAAAATTTTAGCATATTTGCAACCTTAGCTATGATTTTTTAGATTTGCAAATCTAGCAAATTTTTTTAAATCTGATTTCCATTTTTTTATTATTCCAGATTTACCCTCATTGGTATAGCAGCAGGTATATCAGTAGTATATCTGATATACTTTACATTTGGTATATCAGTAGTATATCTGATATACTTTACATTTGGTATATCAGTAGTATATCTGATATACTTTATATTGGTATATCAAAAGTATATCTGATATACTTTATTTTTATATACCAATATATACCTAAAACAAATTATGTTAATAGTATATTATTGATATACTACGGATACCCGTCTTTTAGGTATATGATTTAGAATGATATACTTCCTATATATCCGTAGCAAATTAGAGATATTTTACATATTAGTATATCACTAATGTACTTCATTTTAGATATGTTTATTTCACAAATATACCTAACATTTAGTATATCATTATTATATCAAAAAATGAACATATATCATATATGCGAGTTCTTGATATACTCTTAATTAACTTTATATACATATATCAAGTAGTATATTAGTGATATACTCTATACAATAACACATCTCACACAATAAGATATAACAATCCAATTTGGTTTTAAATTATGAATTCTACCTGAAATTTAAAAGCATAACTAGAAATTTACTCTACCTGAAATGTCGGACATTACAAATAGTTTTTGAGATCCCGTTGATATACTTAATATTAATGAATAAAGTATATCATCATAAATCACTATCAAACATAAATCACTATTTGTGATATATCGTTGATATACTGAATAAAGTATTTTGGTAGTATAACACACCGATATATACTTAATATTAGTGAAATCAACGGTTATTAGTTATTTTTTGGTTAGATATATCATTGGTATATATGATCTATTGTTAATAAACTAATGATTTTTTCGATATTGAAAAACACGGGAGGACATTTCCAAATCTAGCAATAGTTTTTGAGATCCCGTTGATATACTTAATATTACTGAATAAAATATATTAGCATAAATCACTGTCAAGCATAAATCACCATTTGTGATATACCGTTGATATATTAAATAAAATATATCGTTAGTATATCACACTGATATATACTTAATATTAGTGAAATCAACATATATCATATCATTCATGTAGTTACTTTTTGGTTGGATATATCATTGGTATATCAGATCTATTATTGATAAACTACTTGTTTTCTCGATATTGAAAAACGCAATGAGGACATTTGTAAATCTAGCAATAGATTTTGAGATTCCATTGATATACCTAATATTACTGAATAAAGTATCTCAGCAGATTCCATTGATATACCTAATATTACTGAATAAAGTATCTCAGCATAAATCCCTATTTGTGATATAATGTTGATATACTAAATAAAGTATATCAATAGTATATCACATTGATATATACTTAATTTAGTGAAATCAACAGAATCAGTAGTATATCACTTATGCAGTTATTTTTTGGTTAGATATATCGTTGCTATATTAGATCTATTGTTGATAGACTACTGATTTTCTCGATATCGAACAACACGGTGAAGGTATTTGTAAATCTAGCAATAGTTTTTAGATACAATAGTATATCTGATATAATTTATATTTGGTATATCAATAGTATATTTCATTTTAGGTATATCAATAGTATATCATAAGTACATCATCAATATGTTTTTGATAGACTATTGATAGGTTATTAATATACTTCAGATTGAAAAACGCGCGTGAAAAATATAAGGGTATTTTTTACTTTGCATGCCATCTGTTTGGGCTGGACTTTTTTTTGTTGCTATTTTTGCAAATTGCATTAAGGAGTGACATGGGTGCAATATTTATATATTTTTTTGCTATTCATGCAAGTGCCCCAATTAAAAAATATTTACATTTAGTTTTGTTTATATTTGATACAAGAAGAAAAATCTTTAACAATGAATATTTTTAAGAATAAATTACAACAAAAGGTATGAGAGAAAAAAAGCATAACTCAACTGATATATCGGAAATATGGTTTATTGTACTAAAAAAAGAAATGTGATTTATTAGATTTTTTTAAAATAAAAATTAAAGTATTAAAAGCTTTTATTTTTATTGAGTGAAATATATATAATAAAATGAAAAATTACATACATATTCAAAAAGTTGTACAAGCTGAGTGTGTAGAAAAAAGAGTAAAAATTCAAGAGGGGCTTGCCACCGAGGCAAGATAAAATTTATAAATTAACATAGCATTTTATATATACAAACTAAGTTGTTCAAAAGTTGAGGAGGGGCTCGAGAGCCCCCTCTGGGCCCTTCTTAAATCCGCCCCTGGTATACCATGGTAAATAGCAAAAGCTAAAGTTGGTAATCAATAAAAATAGGTAGTTTAGGGGTCATTAACCTATATTTCTTCTATTGAGGTTAAAAGTTTAAATCTCCATATATACAGACATATTTGTTGTACTAAAGATAGTGTGATGAATCCATAATCAATTACGTTTATTTGCAAAGAATCGAAAGTTTATTTCAATAATTAAATCAAGAGTTTATTTCAATAATTAATTTGTAAAATTAATTTATATTTTAAATAAAAAACTGTGATTAATTTTTTTAGAAAAAAAATTAAGGTATTGGATATCTTGTTAACAATATGAATATTAGATTGTTAATATGAGCCTAACTTGAACAACTTATTTAAGACATATATCTTTAACCAAAATTCGAATATCCAATCTCACATGTTGTTGATCTAAAAAAGCAACACAGTACATTGATTTATTGTAATCTCTATTAGCAATTTAATATGATATTGAAATAAGTTATCTTAAATCTAAATTCTTTTATTTATTATTATTTGAAATTTGAAACTTGAATCTAAACTCTTTTAATGCAATGTCATTTACTCTCTAGTTAATATTAATAATCACCTTTTGAGAGAAATATTAATAATATATGAATAGAATATTAAATTTACTCTAATTAATAGGTTAAATAGAAAATTATATATATTGTCAATATAGTTTAGCAATTAAGACATCCCTTTGAGTTTGAGTTTTTGATATTTTTTAAAAAATTAATACACTAAATTTTTCATAAGTTTTTTTTTTTGGGCTCAATAATTACATGTTAACGCTACTCGTTTATCATAAGAAAACAAACGTACTATTAATCCTAAAATAGTTCCGAAACAGAATTTAACGTTATAACGAAAGCAACTTTATTTTCTTTCACTTTTTTTTTGAAATGTATTTTCTTTCACTTTTATATGAACAAAAAAGCAACCCTATGTGTTATCCTTATATAGTAGATTGTGTGAAATTTTCTTGGAAAATCTACTGAGAAAATCAAGTGCCCTAATGGAAAGTTGAGATGGAATCTAGCTATCTAGCTGCCTGCCTGTCTCATTGAAGCAACTACTGATGGTGAACTTCATTTCTCCACTCAAAACAATAATTTCTTTCATTTTTTTAAAAAAATTGTAAATATTTTATTATTATTATTATTTATTATTTATTTAAGATAATTAGAGTTAAATATGATTTTTTAATGGCCTGGTTAAAACATACATACATCACCAACTAATAAGTTAGAAGTTCAAATCCTTCCTCTCTAATTATAAATTAAAAAATTTGTTTGAAATCAATATTAATTATTCTATTTTGTCATTTGAAGCATGAAATGTTTTGTTTTTTACTCTATATTTTTATTAAATTACAAATTTTTCCTTTTCTATGTCGGGATCTAAGGATAGTTTCTATAAAGCTTTTGCATCAGTTTACAATTTTAACAATTGAAGGTGTCGTATCAAGATTTTGCCCATTCTAATACTACAGTTAGATATGATGAAAATTAGTTTAAATTATTAAAAGTGAAAGAGATTAGGATAAAGCTTTACAAAGTTAAAAAAATAAAAATAAAAATAAAGGTAAAATGAAATAAAAGTTACGACCAATTATAAGTATTTTGCTTTTATACTTCTTTTTAGAAAGTTCATTTAATGACACTTGCTTCGACTTATAAGTTGTAACAAATTAATTTTGAAATTATATTCAATTAAAAAAACGAGGAAAAGGTAGTTTTAGAAATTTTATCTTATTGTTTTCAAAACCAAATATTCTATAAAAAATAATTAAGAAATGAAATTCATGTTTTTTAGGATGAGGAAGAAATTTGAATCCCTATCTTTTAAATATTATGCTTTACCCAATTGATCTACGTTTAAATTGACAGAAAAGAAATTTGAACTGCCAAAATTATATATATTTTGACAAAAAAAAAATAGTATCTATAAATATTTGTCTCTCTTTAGTATTTTTTTCAGCTTTTTATCGAAACCTTTTATTTTTCATTTTGGGAAAAGCAATTGCCAAATCTTTAGCTTTACTTTAGAGAGCATCACACTCAATTAGCACGCAGCATATAAAGTTTAAAAGAAACTTGAAAAAATTAAACTCGCTTGGGGATGATGCCTAATGACAAGCGAAAGTGACCTAACTGCATGCCAAATCATATGCCATTTCTTTAATACAAAAACTTTATGCTAAACTTTAAATATCTTAGAGGTTAAATTACAAGAGTTTAGTCTATAAATTCTCTCGTTTATTATTTTGTTCATTAATTTAAAAGGTATCTAATAGGTTTTTGAACTCAAATTTCAATTTTGTGCTCAATAGGTCCCTAAATTTGAAATTTTGTCTAATTAAGTTCTCAAACTTAATTTTCTGTTTAATAAGTGCTTAAATTTCTCAATTTTGTGTTTAATAGATCATTGACTTGTTCAACATCTTTTAAAATTCACAGACTTACTAAACACAAAATTAAAAGTTTAAGCTCTTATTCGAGATGAAATTCAGTTTTATATCTAATAGATCAATTAATTATTAAAATTTTCTAATATGTTCGAGACCTATTAGATATAAAATTGGAAATTCAAAAACTTATTAGACATTTTTAAAGTTAATGGATCTAGCTATTATATTAAAAAATGAAAGTTTAGAAACATATTGGGTATCTTTTAGAAATCTTTTAGATACAAATTTAAAAGTTGAAGGACTAAGCTTGTGATTGACCCGTCTAATAAATATTAAACGTTTAAGAAAGAGAGATAACCCGTTTGATTAGAATAACCTCAAGTATATCATATTATTTATCTCGAGTTCTTTCACTTCTACCAATAAGAGATTTCCTACAAGACTTTTTTTTAGTACAATTTCCTACAAGACTATATGTTAAATAATCTAGATTGACAAGATTGACTCAACCTTTGATTCAAAAGATCATTAATTGATTTCGCCTAAGAATCCATCAATGACTCACCCATCAAAGAAAAGAAAGATTTTTGTTCAAATATTATATGTGTTAATTTCTTATCTACATTCTTACCATCATTATTAAATTCTCATATAGAATAAGTTATCATGTTGGGAAGGAGAATTATTCTCTCGACCTACCAATAATCCCCTAAATTTTGACTCATCTCCAATTATCAATTTATGTATTAAACAAATGAACATGAGTTTGTTCATAATTAACATTATACCTTGTGGGTTTTATTTCCTTACACACAGTTAATAATATAGGGGTTTTTTTTTCTAATATATATTAAAATTGTTTTGATTGGCATTGATTCAAAAAGATCATTACGAATTTAAAAATAAAGAATTTGTAGAACATGATAATTAGAATTGTCGTTTTAAATTGAAAGTTGTTTTTATTTATTTCTACTAAAATAATAGATTTTTCATCGTTTTATGTGATCCATATCAGTGATTTATTATTTCCTAAACTAAGTTAATTGACAATAAAGTGAATTAGTAATTGTTAGGACAAAAATCCTCCATATATCTCCACATTAATATCAATATGATATTGTTCACTTTTGGGTATATGCCCTCCTGTCTTTCCTTTTAGTTTCACTCAAAATACCTCATATCAATTAAGATAATGTCCTCATTCATATACTCATGATCTTTCATTTATTTAGTCAATATAGGACTTTAATCGCACTCCCAACAGTCATTTAAAAACAATCAATATATATTTTTAAAATATAAAGCGAAAATAGAAAGACTAAAGGGACAGATTGTCCTATTATAATATTTGGTAACCCACATAAGATTGAAATGTAATGTAAAAAATATTGAAGGAGCTGAATTTGGATGATGAATTGTTCTAAGTCTAAATTCAGAGAATTGGTTTTATCTAGTGAGACATTTTATATTCAATTCAATGAAAAGATTGCATAAATATTTTCAATGACTCAGCCACAAGTTAGAAGAATGTGCCATTCGGCTCCCCCACATGGACCTTGCTCTTTCATTCTTTTTGTACAATAATATTTAGGACAAATCAATATATTTGGTTCATGAATTTTGAGCCTGTGATCGTTTTTAAATAACTCCTAAAATTAGAAGGAAAAAACAACCTTCTTTTTTCTTAAGTTAATTATAAGCAATACTCTGACCAACTGTGCTACCTTAGAAAATGAATTAAGAATATTCTCACAGTCATGTGCAGTAACCAATTAGATATTAATTGATAGTGTGATCGTACTTATTTATATAGTCTATTTCAGACGATGTCTTAAATTTTATTAATTTTTATATTATAGTTTTGGAAAATATTATCTCTTAGTTTTTCACTATTTGATCTTTTGTACTTTAAAAACTTACAATGTAACTTAAAAGAATTAAGAAAGAATTAAATAACGAATTAAGTAACGATGACGGAATTTGTGGTTTGAATTCTCTATCTCCATTGCACTAAAAAAAATGTTAGTTTAAAAATTAGTCAAATCTTTTCCAAATAAAACTTGGTTAAACTGTGCTTATATATATTACTATTTCATAAAGATTAAGTAATAACTCTAATGAATAAAGGTAAAACAAATCTAATTCAAAATAAGATTTAAGTAATAATATAAATTTCTTTTGGAGGAAATTTATCATTCATTAAAATTATATCCCTTAGACTACAAACAATTGCAAAATCTTTAGTCTATAATTCAAATCTAGCTAACCTATCGACTAATATATTTAAGTCAAGTCTATAACAATAATAGTGGAGAGAAAATGAATACTTGTATATTGAATGAAATAGCTCTCTTTTAAATACAAATAAAGATGACGATCTAACGAACTAACATTATCTGTAACGAAAGTAATAACTAACTGTAACTAAAGTAATTTCATTACAACGATTTAACAAATTATAACTCATACAACTAATAATAACGTTAGTGAAAACCCTTTGAATAGATGCAATACCATTATTAATGGATTTAGTTTCATGCAAGAAAAGATTACATCACAAACTACTTGAAGAGAAAAACCAATAAAATTAGAGAAATTAAAATAAGAGGGCCGGGGGAGTAGGATTTAGAGTTTAGTCGTCAATGATGAGGTCCTTCTTTTGGTGTCTGTGTTGTTGAACAACCAAAATGGAGCCATTGATATTGAATTCGGAAGAAGCCAAGAGGTCGCCGATGGTACCAAGCTCAGGGCACTCTTCCCAATCGCTCATGCCTGTGGTCAACGGTGAGTGGCCTCTCCCTCCTTTCCCCACTATGAACAATGAGTACATGTCTCCTATGTCTCTTAGCTCTGCCACTGTCTCTTGCCCGTTCCTCACCTGTTTCTCCACGTACCCTACTTGTCCCGTGGACACGTGTCTGCCACATCATCCACCCATCTCATCAAATCACTTTGTAATTCATTATTATGCTTAAACTAAAATGAATGAAAGTTTATACAAAAATTACAAGTAGGAACCTGTCGTAGAAGTCAGCAAGGAAGGTATTATCAGTCTCATTAGAACTGGTCCTCAAGCTCGGCAAAGCCATCAAAACCCCATCGTCACTCCCGGATGACGTGGTTGTCGCCTGCTCATCGTCGACCGATGCTGCCGAAACAAACCTAACAATGGTCAAATTAATCCTTGAATGGGTGATCATCCTCCTACTCCAGGACACTGCCTCCCTATCATCGGGCCCACCAAAAAACAATGTGGCCACGTGTTGCACGTGATCTGAGACTAACAAATGCGAGAACGCCAAGAATCCAGTCTGAACGCGGTCCACCAGGATCCCGACCGAGCAAGGCGCATGGCGTAGAATCTTTTGATTGGTGGTCCGAACCCCCTCCTTCCCACTCTCCATTTTCCCATCAATTCGTTGGTGTTTATGAAACGGCAGAATCACAATTGACACTCTCATGTCCTCAGCTGCATTGCAAACATCCTCGTACAATGTGGGAAAAGACGACACAGCTTTCGAGAGGGATACGAAGATTTTTGTGTCGGAGATGAAGGCATCGATGGCACAGTGGATTTCGAGGACGTCATTGCCACCGTAACCCTCGTCATCACTCATTTCATCTTGTTCAAGCTCATGGTAGGAGAGGTTGGTGCGACGCTTATGGAGGAGCTCAATGAGGTGGAGGACGAAGGGACAGAGGTGGGAGGTGTGGCCTCCGCTGAGGGAGGAAAGGAGAGGGAAGATCCCAGAGAGGTGGCGAGGACCATAGGCGCACGCAAGGGCACGGAGCTCGTGGGATGGGTCCGTCAACTCAAGGGAGGTGTGGGTGTGCGAGAATAGCTTATGCTCGCGCCGCATTAGCAAGGCCACGATAGGACCCGAAATTATGGTGTTGATTACGATGCTTATTAGGAGGAGGTTGTAGGCTCGAGGATTGGTCCATGTCTGCAACCGAATGTACACAACTCTACCATGACCATTGTTAGTTTATAAACGTTTGTAGTTAAACTTTAAAAGCTTCTAATTACATTCTTAAGTTTTAAATCGTAACTCTTTTATACTCTTTATCTTTAATAATATTGTTAATTAACCAAATAATGATGTATTATGCCTAAACATTAGCTAATGACAAAAGAAAGTGAACATTGAACAAAATAAGGATACATACCACTTTTATTTTTTCTAGTTGTTCTATTTTCTTCCACCACTCACTTATGTCAAATTAGCCCACATTTTATCCAATAAACACGTCACATCATCATTTAGTCAATAAACATGCCATATCATCCTACCAAAAAGCTAATATATTACTCACCAGGATTGATTTAGAGGCGCCACCAATGAGCAAGAGATCAGCATGTCCCTTCAAGTTAAGAACAAAACCAAGAAAAACTCCTTCATTCAAAGGGATCTTTAAGTAGTTACAAGCAGCCAAAGTGCCACTCATTTTGCTCCCAATACTCAACAACACCATAATTGCGACAATGATGACATTGCTCAATTTCCAAAGATTATTCCCATCAAATTGGAATCCCACATACCCAAAATAGATTGGCAAAACAAAATTGTGCACAGAATATGTCAATTTGTGCAACAAAGTCCTTGCACTTTTGCCCTCTTTTGGAAATGTGAGCCCAAAAATAAAGCTGCTAACTATGCTGTTAAATGACTCTAGCTCAATAATCACTGAAGCTGCAATGATAAGCGACAACAGAACAAAAACCTCCATGTTTTTAAGGTACTTTTGGTTACGGTTACGTTTGTTCAAATAACTGGCCAAGTATTTGTTAAGAATCACAACACCGGTAATGAAAAAGACACAGAATATTCCTCTTCCAAATCCATGGAAGGATCTCAAGGCTAGAATTGCATTGAAAACGGCCAAACAAGCCATTTCATTGATCAGGGCCGACGAAATGGCTAGTTTTCCGACGTTAGACGTTGCGAATTTTAGCTCGGCGGCGAGGCGGATGACGACGGGGGAGGCAGTGTAGGCTAAAATAAGCATGATTATAATGAAGAAGCCGAATTTGCCGGTTTTTTCTTCAAAATGTTGGTAGAGGAAGAAGGAGACCGTGATGCCAAAGACGCTACCGACAGCAGCACCGCCGCACGCGACGATGCTCGCGACGCGGAGGTTGCGGAGGATGTAGGGGAAATCGGTCTCCAAGCCGATAAGGAACATGAAGACAATTCGGCTGAGGAAGCCGAAGATTTCATAGTAGTCTGCAGCTGAAGCTTGGAAGAACACATCTCTTATTGCTTTGATGTTGGATATTCCTGTTGGACCTAGCACCATGCCTGCCTGCAGCAATCCACCATTAGATAGCTTTGAAAAATTTTATTAAAAAAAATTGGGAATCAATATATTTTAATGGGCATATTTCTAATACTCTACGAGAAATGCCAACCATTCTAAGGGGTTGTTTGGGACGCTGAGTGAGTTATAATAGTCTGTGAGTTATGAAACATATAATATTATTTAAAATATAGAGTAGTATAGTAGTCTGTGTTTGGGGTGCAGAGTATTTCACAGGTTGTGTTATAATAACCAGTGGGCCAAACAGGCCCTAAATGTCCACTTTAAGCAACAACCCTTATGGCTTTCCTTTTGCTTCCTAAAAGGCCTCATATCAACGACGATAATTGTTCTCAATTATATACTATGGATCTTTAAGATTACAGATTACAAATTTTTATGAGTCCAAATCCTTGTGTTTGGAAATTATGTTATGTTTAATCTATGAAACAAAATTTCAAAATGGATGTAATTCCTTTTGATTTTCTTCCATGGTTAAATCCATATCAATATTCTTGAATATAGAAGACAAGTATTTTTTTTTGTAAGAGAGAAATTAAAATAAAGGGAGAAATGAAGAAATACAGACCAAAATCTGAGCGACGGGGCCAGGTTGGCCGAAGGCCTTGAGAACGAGATGAAAGAAATGAGAGATGACGAGAATGAAGGAAACCTGAACGCCCATTGATGACAGCGGGTTGAACAAGTCCTCTTGACAAACCATTCTGTGAGTTGCGTCCATTTTGCACTTACTTTCTTTGATCGATATAACACAACGAAACTTAATAATTTATTAATGTAGTAATAATAATAATAATGAGTGGGTTTTAGAGAGAATTGCAGCAGAAATGAAGAGTTAATTGATGGAGTTTGAACAAATTTTGTGCAACGGAGATGGAGAACAATAATTAATAATGGTTTGTGTTAGTTTCTTCTTTCATTTGTTGAGGAGAATTAATTGAAAGATCCGAAATTTGCTGTTCCCTTTTGACCTTTTTCTCTCTACAAATAGCTCATCTTCATCTTCCAACCAGCCACATGCATGCAGGTAAACTATTTTTTGTTTTTAAATAAATAATTTTAATCATCTTATTTTTGCTTATGCAATTTTTATTTAATGTCTCTTCGTTTTTTTGTTTTTTTAGTTCGAGATGTGATCTATTAATTGAATTGTATATGCATTAAATAATTGAGCTAATTATATTAACAATGTTTATTTGTTTCTTGTTTTTAATTAAGAAGTTTTCATTACTTAAAAAAGTGTTAGGGTTGGAAGATCAAAGTCGGATGAAATGCTAACGAGTGACTTATATAATATTTTTTTTTTTGACAAAGGTAAATATATTCATTGCAAAAACGGAAAAGCCTCAATACAAGGATCAGTCACCAAAAGAAATTAAACCAAAGCTCACAGTCCGAACAGGGAAGAAGAAAGAAATATGAAGCAACCCATACTACTAGAAATGAATAAAAAATAGGGGAATTGTAATGGTAGCACAAAATATTAGCATATTTGCAAACTTAGCTATGATTTTTTAGATTTGCAAATCTAGCAAAAAATTTTAAATCTGATTTCCATTTTTTATTATTCCAGATTTACCCTTATTGGTGTAGCATCAGGTATATATATCAATAGTATATCTGATATAATTTACATTTGGTATATCAGTAGTATATCTGATATACTTTATATTAGTATATCAGAAGTATATCTGAAATACTTTAATTTTATATACCAATATATACCTAAAACGAAGTATGTTAATAGTATATTATTGATATACTATGGATAACCTTCTTTTAGGTATATCATTTAGAATGATATACTTCCTATATATCCGTAGCAAATTAGAGATATTTTGCATATTAGTATATCACTAATGTATTTCATTTTAAATATGTTTATTTCACTAATATACCTAACATTTAGTATATCATTAGTATATCAGTGAAATGAACATATATCGTATGTGAGTTACTAATATACTCTTAATTAACTTCATATACATATATCAGTAGTATATTAGTGATATACTCTATACAATAACACATCTCACACAATAAAATATAACAATCCAATTTGGTTTTAAATTATGAATTCTTCTTGAAATTTAAAAGCATAACCTGAAATTTACTCTACCTGAAATGTTGGACATTACAAATAGTTTTTGAGATCTCGTTATGTACTTAATATTACTGAATAAAATATATCATCATAAATCACTATCAAGCATAAATCATTATTTGTGATATATCGTTGATATATTAAATAAAGTATTTTGGTAGTATATCAAACCGATATATACTTAATATTAGTGAAATCAATGACTATTAGTTAGTTTTTGGTTAGATATATCATTGGTATATCTGATCTATTGTTAATAAGCTACTGATTTTTTCGATATTGAAAAACACGGGAGGGCATTTCCAAATCTAGCAATAGTTTTTGAGATCTCGTTGATATACTTAATATTACTGAATAAAATATATCAAAGATAAATCAACATCAAGCATAAATCACCATTTGTGATATACCGTTGATATATTAAATAAAGTATATCGTTAGTATATCACACTGATATATACTTAATATTAGTGAAATCAACAGAAATCATATCATTCGTGTAGTTACTTTTTGGTTGGATATATCATTGGTATATCAGATCTATTATTGATAAACTACTTGTTTTCTCGATATTGAAAAACGCAATGAGGACATTTGTAAATCTAGCAATAGATTTTGAGATTCCATTGATATACCTAATATTACTGAATAAAGTATGTCAGCATAAATCCCTATTTGTGATATAATGTTGATATACTAAATAAAGTATATCAATAATATATCACATTGATATATACTTAATTTAGTGAAATCAATAGAATCGATGTAGTATATCACTTATGCATTATTTTTTTTGGTTAGATATATCGTTCTTTATATTAGATCTATTATTGATAGACTACTGATTTTCTCGATATTGAACAACACGGAGAAGGTATTTGTATATCTAACAATAGTTTTTTTTTTACATATAGTAGTATATCAACAATATATCTGATATAATTTATATTTGGTATATCAGTAGTATATCAATAGTATATTTCTTTTTAGGTATATCATTAGTATATCAATAGTATATTTCATTTTAGGTATATCATTAGTATATCAATAGTCTATCATAAGTACATCATCAGTATGTTTTTGATAGACTATTGATAGGCTGTTAATATACTTCAGATTGAAAAATGCGCGCGAAAAATATAAGGGTATTTTTTACTTTGCACGCCATCCGTTTGGGTTGGACATTTTTTTGTTGCTATTTTTATAAATTGAATTAAGGAGTGACATGAGTGCAATATTTATATATTTTTTTGCTATTGATGCAAGTGGCCCTAAAAATAAGAAAACCCAATCCGAAGAAGAATTGTACCATATCGAAGTAATAACCTATACCCTCCCAATCAGGTCGATCTGCAACGGGCAATCATATCGGGCAACCATATCCACCTAAATAATATAAGAAATAGTATGAAGGAAGGAGCCTTTAACCCATGTAGTCTAAGATTTTGTTCCCTCCAAATATAATATATGAAAACACACCAGATCAACAACGTTTGTCCTTACTGACTTGATAAATTCATGCTTACTATATATGCAACCCAAGAAGAGACCCCAGGTGTAGAACCTCTCACAATAGAACATTACCTTAATACTGTCCGATTAGAGTGACGACAAAAAAATGGATGGTTGATGATTTCACATATCATGAACAAAATTTTATCTAGAGGGTCTTCTAGGCTAAAATGTGCTAGTTTAGTTGAAACAACTAGTTTAAAAGATTAAGTTGAGGAATCTTATTAGCTATGATTAACTAGACTTGTGCTCTTGTTTCTTTCTCTCATTTTGAGTTCAACAATATGTAGAGATAAAAATATTCAAACTGTCAACCTCTTGGTAATAAATTAAGGCCATGTTTGGATGTGATTTTGAACTGGTCAAAATCAATTTTGTAAGGTTCAAAACTACTCTCAAACATTTCTTTAATCATTTAAAATCAATTTGATGTTTGATTTTACACTTTTAAACGTTCCTTCCATAAAAATTGATTTATTAAAACAACGTTTTGGAGTGACTTTAAATATGACAAAAGTAACTTTAACATGGCAAAATCAATCTCAAATATGTTATAAGCTATAATTATGTTTGCACACGTTAAATAAATATCACGTTATAAAATTTCATCCATCAATTGATAAATAAACTGAAGTTATAAATTGTAAATAAACCAAAATAGAGTCTTACTTAACCTTTTTTTTTTTCTTCATAGGGTTAAAAATATGTGTGCAATGCAAATGCATATATATCACAAAAAATAATTTTATTAAAAAATCAAAACTTAACCACGAGAGAAAGGCTCAGCATGTGTGGAAGAGAAGCAAAGATAGTAAGAACTAGAAATCCCACATCGGAAAGAATATTGGAAGACTGCAACGAATGCCAATATAAAATGCGCCTGAGATGATTGAATTAAGCATACCTTTCTCGGCCTTTTGGCTAAGATCAAGTGTAGTATCTGTTCTTATCAGTTTAATATCTGATACGTGGGCCATCGGCCCACATGATATTAAATTTATTTTTTATGGGTCAGGGCCCACCACAGTAGCTTGCTACTGGGGCTCTCAAGCGTCGCCCTTGCGTTGCACTACTGCATGGGCCTGGCGCACCCTTCAAGCCCAGTTAAATTATTGTTACATATTTATTTATGTATTTCTTTTGATAATTAGTTTACTTAAGCGAAGCTTTCTTGTTTTTTTTATTTTTGATTGAACTTAAAGCGAAGCTTATTAGTTTCTTAGTATTTATTTTTTACGCATTGAGTGAAGCAATACATAAGGATATCAAGAGCTTAGTACTCGTAGTTAAAATTATTTCTTGTAGATTCAAAATGATGAAATCGGCGCAATTAACTTTGTTTTGTTGAAATGGGTAGTTAACTTGATTTTGAATGATGCTAATTAGATTTAGATTTTAAAGTGTAAAATTAAATTTTAAATATATATATATATATATATATATTAGAGTAATTTCGAACATGTAATTTTAATAATTTTGAAGTTACTCTCAAACCTACCTAAATCCAAGTTTCATATGAGATTTTTAACAAAAAAACTCTCAGGCGAGATATAATGTGGTAAATGTGTGGGTGGAATAATATTACAAAACACAATTTTGATATTAACTAAAATAGAATGTAATTAAAAGTCCGATATTTTAACTTAATTTTTTATATATATAAAAATATATGATACACTAGCATAATTTGTATAACGTTTCTAATGTAAAGTAAACATGTAGGTGGGATAATTTTAAAATTTAAATTCAGTGTTTGATCACCCTCATTTAGAACCAATGTAATTTCACATCAAGATATTTTGTTCCATTCCTGATTACAACGAAACTCAGCTCCAATTTATGAATTTAAAAGTGAATGACCTCGTTATTTTGCAGCATCATTCGAAGTTCTAATTTTTAATCACATGAAAGAGGATAAAAGGTAAAAAAAAAATCTAGTACTATAATCTTCCATACTACTCCCATTAAATGCTTGCCAAGTCAACATCCTTTTGAAAATTGTGTAAGGTCTATTATGTGAGATACTCTAGTATTAAAAAGGCAAAAAAATATAACGTGAACAAAGAGAGTATGATATTACAATAGTACTAGAAATTTTTCTCCAAGCAAATATTCATTTTGTGTTATTTTCAACATGGAAACCTGAAATAAAATTTGCACAAAGATTCCTTGAAGAGAGAGGGAGGAAGCACATGGTATTTTGAAATGAAGAATAAAGCTTGCAACTCTCAGCTGCTAACAAAACTAAAGTGGTTACTACGAATTTTCAAGTATGAGAATCTTCCAACAGGGAAGACTTTTGTCTATTGTGAAAAATGGGAAAAAAAAGAAAAGAAAAAAAAAACCTATAACATTGGGTATAGTTCTTATATTTTCTTTTTCTTCTTCTTAAAAAAGCTAGTAACTGCGTGGGCCAAGCCAATACACTTATATTTACATTTATGCTGCTATCATGTAGGGGCCCTTTGCAAAACCAATCTCAAAAATGGATTTACAACCTTGGACATTTACAATTCAAAACATCACACCAAATCTCAGTCGATAGTCTAAGCAAACTCAGCAGCCCAAAAAGCATCAGGATCGGGACAAAAAAGACTAATATCCTTGATTTCCAAATTGGCAATGTGCCAATCAACTAATTGTGCTTGTGTTGATTTGAATACCAGAAGGATTACGGGAAAGATCCACCACTTATCAGTCTCCCTGTTGTCAAATAAATTCAAAAGCAGTTGAGGTTAGCAAAAATAAGCATTTATGGCCTCGTTCGATAACCATTTAATTTTTGGTTTTTTGTTTTTGAAAATTATGCTTGTTTTTTTCCACAATTTCTCTACAATAGTCTCTATTTTTCTTAAGTAAACATTTGAGTTTCTAGCCAAATTCTAGAAACAAAAACAAGTTTTTGAAAACTACTTTTTTTAGTTTTCAAAACTTTGCTTGGTCTTTAAAGTAGATAAGAAAGCATGAAAATCTATAGGTTGAGGTAATATTTATAGGTTTAATTTTCAAAAACTAAAACAAAAAACCAAATGGTTATCAAAGTAACGCCTAAAAGATTTGAATTGCTCTTCCTAGGTCCCAGACTCTCATTTACCAAATCCACCTTGGATTTTTGTTTTTTCCTTCCAAGCCCATTTCTGGTTTCATCTATATTTCAGATGTGGCGGAAGGTAAAGAATTAAGGAGTTGAAAATCACCTCCTGTTACTCCACGAATTTGTCTCATCAGGTGGTTGGAATGTTGAAAATCCATAAAGGAAAATGCCATAAATGAAGGCCACACCCTGTAATCACCAAAATGATGAAATAGGACTAGCAGAAGTAATAATAGAAGTTCTAATTGTAGAGAGATTTTTTTAAAAAAGATGAGAAGTAATTTTAATTATGATGAGCATCGTGAAGCATATCCTCTACGCAAATATCAATTAATCGTGAAATTCTGATGATACTACAAGTCTAGTACAACTTACAATATTAGCGAAAGAAGTTGCATTCCACAAAGCATATATTCGAGCTAGTGATGCTCTTCTAGGCTCTTTGCTGAAAAGCGCATTCAAGCCAGCTGGGAAAGGAGAGAGTAGAGACAAGGGAAGAACAAGAAGAACAAGAAGAAAAGCAACCAGTGAAATCCAATAGAACTGCAGCAGCATAAGCAGGGTAACAGAAATATCTGCTAGAAGCACAGTAGTGATAAGCAGCTGTAGAGTATCCTGAAACATTTACGTCTCAAGAGTTAAGAGGATAAGCTATACAAGATTTCTCTGTTGTATATCTGAAAAATATATTCTGAGATCAACTAACCGGATGTCCAATAGGTTTTGTGTTGCGTAATAAGAGAGAGAAAGGATAGAGAAAATCCCATTTATAATGCAAAAATCCCACGTTAGCCTTGTTTATAAGCCCTCCATTAACTACTCCTGTAATCCTTTTTAGAGATAATGCTTGCCAATTCTGATCAACCTGCATGAGAGACTCTGTGGCACTTGCAGCGTCTTTCCTAACATATTTGATAGACAATAAAGTGAGAAGCCAGACGGAGATACTAGTTGACCACGATTTCACAATTGTACACTATCTTCTGATTTTGAACTTTTTAAGTTTTTAAGTGATTGTACTAGAATCCAAAATTTAAACCTTCTAATCCTAACTATACCGAAGGAAGTATAGCTAGCCAATATTTCTTTTCTTCGCTTTTTTTTCACCAACATTTTATAAAATAGCCTTTGCTCCATGATCTAACTTAAGCAATATTGAACAAGGAATTATTCAAGCGTACCTTGATGGTTCATTAGTATGTTGGCTCAGCACATCCGATCTTTCTGACTGATGAGAAGAATAATCACCAAATGCTACAACCAACACACCAAGCTGATAGTAACCAGAAGCAGTACCTTGAAACCATCCAACCTCAATCTTAACGCCATGGAATTCAAGTTGAGGGTTTGCATGACTATTTATCCAATCTATAACAGGAATTAAGGAAGAACGGATGGATCTATTCCTCACTATCCTCAATTGAGCATTCAGGCCAGCAACCAAGCGATTCCAAACAGTTGCTGGGACATGCTAGAAGTGTAGAAGAGTTTCTCTGGGGTCAGAGTTTGTTTAGTTAATATTAATAAAACCGCTTTTAAAACCAGATTAATTTACCTGTCCAATGAGATTGGTCAACAAGGCATCACTGTGAAGATTATAAGGAGTCATATAGCTTCCATCCCCACCAAAAATGATGCACATTGGAAATCTCTTTTCAATAATTGAGACTATATCTAAACGCTTCTCATCACCACCAAGAAAAAAATCGATATAAGCAACCATTAAATCAGGTGTTGCTCCAACCTGCATCAGTTTCAATTCAGATATCATCAAGTAGGATAGAGTTTTGTCATACGTAAAAAATAAAAACAAATAAATATCTATCTTATTGTCATAATTAGAATTAAAAATGACACCAACTTTTTCCAACTTTCCAGCTATAGGAAAAAAACGAAATTCCAGTTCAAGCTGAAAGAAAAGGTTAAAAAATTCAATTTAATCTCTTATGTTTTAAGATTTTTTTTTTTTTTTAATTCTACCCTCACCATCAGACAAATGCTAAAAATTTGTTTATAATAAACTTCAATAACATGATATTTAGTGAGTTAATAGAGATTTAGCAGAGAAGAAAGAATTCAGCCACTTAAGAGATGATATTTCTAATCATCTAAGTTCTTGAGAAGTCATAGAAACTTTAACTTCTCTTCTCTTAAGTGATCTAACGTCTCGTCTAAATCTCTATTGGCTCTTTAAATATCATGTCATGTAAGTTTAATATTAGGCAATTTTAACATTAACCAACAGTGAGGGTATAATTGAAAAATGTTAAGACGAACGGGACTAAATTAAAACTTTTTAAACAATATCAAAATTCAAAGAAAGAAATCCAACTCTGGAATGGATCCACAACCATATGGCATCATTCAATGATTAAACTCGGTTTCAATGAGGTTGTAAGAGGATTTTATTAGAATAAAAAAGACAATGCGGATAAATTTCACAAGAACTAACAATTACTACATTTTTGGGTTATACCTCATAAGGCATCACAAAAACCAATAACAAAGAAGAGCAAGAAGTCATCCTCTTTGATCAGTACAATATTCAATAAGAACATTTGGAGAACATCAAACTCACGAAACTTCATAAAATAATGCTCGAGAACCATCAGAAATATTAGTTTTTATATTTTATAGTCCTCTTTGATCAGTACAATATTCAATAAGAACATTTGGAGAACATCAAACTCACGAAACTTCATAAAATAATGTTCGAGAACCATCAGAAATATTAGTTTTTATATTTTATAATCATACCTTCATCCCTTTGTATAAAGCACGAGATCTGCAAGAGCGCAGACATGAATGGTCATATTCAGACTTCACATAGTCCTGAAGGCGGTGGATTTTATGCCTACGTCGCCACTGTTTCCAAGTCCATGCGCAAGGATATGCAAGAATAGAGAGTATACTATGCACTGATCCTTCCCACCAATGATATGCAGCCACCGAATTTATCTCATCAATGAATCTATTAAAAGCATCTTCGTACCTAAGCATATTGTACACAAAATACTTGAACAACATAGTATGAAAATCATTATTATTATTTAACCAATTTCAATAAAAATTAAGTTCGAAGGATTAATTTTAAGATTTATTGAAAATGCATACTAAAATTTGATACTTAAAAGTACAAGGACTAAAATGAAATGAAACCCAAAGTACATGGACCAAAATGGTATTTTAACCTATTCTTTATTCAAAAAGCTAGTCTAGATTAGGTTTAACTTTTGTGCTAACATGATCCAAAATACTTTCAAACACACTGTTGGATATTGTCTCTTAACACATCAAGCCATATAGTTGGTTAGTCTGTCTTAAATCTAAAGTCACTACTAACAGAAATTTTCTCGGGTCATGAAATTCGAAGGCCTATAATAGGTTCAGTTCTATTTCATGGATTTTCTATGATCATGAGTTCAGTTCAACACAAAACATTGTTAAAGCATCACCAGACAACTCAAGCTCATAAGATGATAGTTGGACGCCTGATCACTGATAAATTAGGAAGCTTGCTGATGAGATGAATTTAACATCATTGAAAATAAATAGTTCAAACACTGCCACTCTGGACGAACTAATCAAATTACAGTCTTCTTACACAATTTCTATAATTGCATTGGGAGGAGAGTAAGGAAGATGCCATGGCTCTCTGAATGTATTGGGACCCATAAAGTACATTCTGTAAACATGACTTTGAGTTTCCTCGGCTCTAGTTCCACGTACCTGTATACAAACACAAATTACACCTGAATAATAATACATCATAACTGCAACGGCATGACTGTATGGAAATCTCTAGTTATAGTAATCGGTACCTCAGACAAGGAAAGAAGATGTGGGAAATGACGATGACTGTGGGGTTCAATCGAATCAGCACAACGATAAGAACCATATCCAACAAATTTCACTCTCAGCGTGCTTAACAGAAGGGCTAAAAGAACCAACAAGCATGACAATATAACAGAAAAGGGCCAGGGACCCCCAAAAGTGTACATCAGCTCCTCAAGAGGTGTAAAGCAATTTGGCATCCTATATTTGTCAGATATGCATTTATATGGACAAAATGGGTGATCAACCCCTCCTGTCATAAGTGTGGATGCCTTAGCAAAAAGAAGAACTGACACCATTCTAAGGAAGAAATAAAGCTGAAACAATAAAATCAACGACCACTTATCTTATTACCTCGTGTATATATAAAATTTGCACGATTGGGCAGAAGGTCAAGAGAACAAGGAATGCAAAGATTTGCATCAGACCCATCAACATCTTTGTAAGTGCCAACCGGACATTCCTGTAAATAAAGCCCAAAAAGGGGGGAAAAATCTGATGTTTACAATACGCTATTTAAAAGATCCATTCTCAATTAATATTATTAAGCAATTTCCACCATATTCCCCACTATTACAAGCAATAAGTAGATGCTATAAGCAAGTTTAACTATCATATACAAACAAACGAAATAAACATATGCACTACTTCCTATTTCAAACATATGTACTAGCAACTAGGTTAATTTGGGATATATAAGCTAGTGTAAGGATGACTATTCTTCCATGGTGCACCATGTGCCTAAAATATTCTGATTTGTGATTGATGTCAAAGGATCTTGAGAGAATGAAGAGAGATTTATCTGAGAGTGGTTAGGGTTGAAGATATGACGAGGTAGCATTCTATTGGGTAAAAGGATTTCTATGTGAGTGCAGAAAATGGAGGAAGAATCAGGATGGAAGAAAGGAAACTTCCAACTTCTCCATCTTTCAAGCTGAGTCTGGTGAACTGGTTCCTCCAATTAAGGGTGGTCAAAGATTTTTGGGATCGAGTTTTCAAGCAGTTGAGCCATATGTACGATTTCAAACCTGGAACCTAGAAGAAGGTTGCTAAATTCAAAGGGGGACTTCAATACTAAACCATTGTTTCCAAATCTCTTATGCTTCCAACCTATCTCACACAGACATGGAGGAATATGCCCTTAATGCTTAACTGATGTGACATTGTGCAGAAAGAAAGTAGGAAAAACAAGCACATCTATTGTGCCCGTTTGTTTTAAATGTTGGTCACATTTATGCAAAACACATGCCGGATTTTTTATTATCTGGCCTGAGATGAAATTGACAAATATACATGTAGACATTTATTGGAAGCTGAGCTGGCAGTGGGTTAAGCACTAATTAACCCAATTTTCATTAAACCTAATTACTGTACTTCTTTAGCCCACATATATATATTATCTTAAAGTGTGTGCTGAGTAAGAGGGTTTTTTGGTGAGTTCTGAGAGTGTCTTTGTATCTCTCTCTGGAAAAGCTTCTTTATCAATAAAAGATCCATAGATGCCTTGTGAAAGTGGATGTAGACCAATCAAGGTCGAACCGCTATAATTCTACTGTGTTTTTGCTTCTCTCCTTACTCTCGATCTTTGTTCCAAGTTGTTCTACTTCATTCAGTGTTCTAGTTTTTTTTTGCAACAAATGGTATCAGAGCATTCGTTCCGCATGAATTTTTGAATTAATTGGAGAAACTTTTTCAATTCGGATTTCTCCTCGCCTTGAACAAGATTCTCCAATTTCTAAATCGTTCAATTCTCTATGTCAGCCAAATTTGAACTCGAGAAGTTTAACGGCAAGGGTGATTTTAACCTATGGAGAAAGAAATTGAAGGCACTACTCGTCCAACAAAGAGTTGCGAAAATCATTGAAGATCCAGAAAAATTGCCTGAGACGATTTCTGATGATAAGAAGCAAGAGATGGATGAGATCGCATTCAGTACAATGATTCTATATCTTTCAGACAGTGTACTTCGCCAGGTAAATGATATTACCTCTGCTGTTGAACTGTGGAGAAAATTAGAGTCTCTATTCTTAAGCAAGTCACTGTCCAGTAAGATTTTATTGAAGGAAAAATTCTTTAGCTATAGAATGGATCCTGTCAAAACCTTAGAAGAAAATTTAGATGAATTTCTTAAAATTTGTCTTGATCTTGCGAATATTGGTGAAAAATTGGACGATGAAAATCAGGCCATCATCTTGCTAAATTCTCTGCCGGAAAGTTATAAGGAGATAAAATCTGCAATTAAATATGGTAGGGATTCTTTAACCCTAGATCTGATACTTGATTCTCTAAGATCGAAAGAACTTGAGATGAAAAAAAATAAGAAGGAGTCTGAAGCTCTTCTAGCAAGAGGAAGGCCTGAATATCGTAATAATCAGGCTAAACCACAGAAAAATTCCTCTGAAAAGAATAGATCAAAATCAAGAGGAAAAGAAAAGGATAGAGATAAGGAATGCTTCTATTGTCACAAGTTAGGCCATGTTATTAAGGACTGTCGAAAGTTGAAATACAAGAATAAAATGCAAGAGAAAAAGAATGAACAAACCTCAGCAAATGTCCATGAAGGTTATGATTCAGCTGAAGTGTTGATGATTACTGATATTAGTCCAAATGATGAGTGGATTTTAGATTCTGGATGTTCATATCACATGACACCACACAAACACTATTTTCATGATCTAAAAGAAGTTGATGAAGGAAGAGTCCTTATGGGAAATAACCAGCAATGTCTGATTAAAGGAACCGGATCAGTTAAGTTGAAATTGTCAAATGGAATGGAGAAAATCTTACCCTTTGTAAGATATGTTCCAGATTTAAAAAGGAATTTAATTTCCTTAGGCACATTAGACAAGGCTGGTTATAAATACAGATCAGAAAGTGGTATTTTGAAGATATTCAAAGGTGCTTTGCTTGTTCTCTCTGGTAAGTTGAAAAATGGCCTATATGTATTGAATGGTTGTACAGTATGTGCTTCCAGCAATGTGGCTGTGTGTGATGACAGTAGTGAAACACTCTTGTGGCACAGAAGGTTAGCTCATGTCAGTGAAAGGGGATTAGTAGAGTTGTATAAACAAGGTTTATTGAGCAAAAATAAACCAACAAATTTGCCTTTCTGTGAACATTGTACACTTGGGAAGTCAACTAGAGTGAGATTTAGCAAATCAGTACACCGAGCTAAAGGAGTTCTGGATTATATTCATTCAGACCTTTGGGGTCCTGCTAGAGTTTCTACACTTGGTGGTGCACGCTACTTCTTGAGTATAATTGATGATTTTTCTAGAAAACTTTGGGTTTTCACTTTGAAGTCAAAAACAGAGGTGTTTAAAAGGTTTGAGCAGTGGAAGACTTTAGTTGAAAACCAAACAGGCAGAAAGATTAAGTATCTCAGAACAGATAACGGCCTTGAGTATCTAAATGAGAATTTTGAAACCATATGTAATGGTTCTGGAATTCAAAGGCATTTGACAGTCCCCTACACTCCTCAACAAAGCGGCTTGGCTGAGAGGTATAACAGAACAATTTTAGAGAGGGTAAGATGTATGTTGGCAAATGCAAAACTACCTAAGGTTTTTTGGGAGAAGCACTCAATACAGCCACATACCTCATCAATCGAACTCCATCTTATGCTCTTGATCTCAAAACTCCACAGGAAGTGTGGTCAGGAAAGGCACCAAATTTAAAACACTTGAAAGTGTTTGGATGTGCAGCATATGCACATATTAAGCAAGACAAATTAGAGCCTAGATCTCAGAAGTGCATCTTTCTGGGATATCCCAAGGGAATTAAAGGTTACAAGCTATGGCTTCTTCAGCAAGGAAATTCGAGATGTATAATCAGTAGAGATGTAAGATTTGATGAGTCAGAAATGCCATGGCAAAGTTTTGGAAGTTTGAATTACAGAAATGAAAGAGACCTTGACACAAATTCTTTTGAAATTGAGCTTGAATTGCCAGAAACCACTAATTTTGAATCATCCCAGCAAGAAGAATATTTAGAAGAGGTTGATTTGAATCATCAATCTTCTGAGATTACTGTGACTGATCAATCTCAGCCACAACCTGATTTTCAAGTTGAAACTCTGCCAGAAACTGAATTAACAGATTATCAATTGACAAGAGATAGGCCAAGAAGAACCATCAGACCTCCCTCTCGATACGAGCAAGCTGATTGTGTAGTTGAGATGTCAAAGACAAATGCTTATGCTTTGTATATTGATGAAAGTATTGATTGTTCTGAACCAAAAACCTACAGTGAGGCAGTAAATTCAGAACACAAAAGGGATTGGCAGCTAGCTATGCAAGACGAATTGGCTTCATTAAAGAAAAATGATACTTGGGAGCTTATAGAAAAACCAGAGGGACATAAGCTTGTTGATTGCAAATGGATCCTTAAGCTAAAACCAAGTATAGAAGAAAATGGTAAGCCAAGGTTTAAAGCAAGACTTGTTGCCAAGGGGTTCACTCAAGAATATGGCATCGACTATAATGAAGTGTTCTCTCCAGTTGTTAGGTATTCATCTATTAGAGTGTTACTTTCATTAGTTGCTCATTTTAATCTTGAATTAGAACAAATGGATGTAACAACCGCCTTTTTACATGGTGACTTGGAGGAGGAGATTTACATGAGACAACCTCCTGGTTTTGTCAAAAAGAATGAAGAACACATGGTATGTCGTTTAAAGAAATCGCTTTATGGTTTGAAACAATCACCACGTCAGTGGTATAAGCGATTTGATACTTTATACTTGGATGTGGTTTTATTCGAAGCATGTATGACAGTTGTGTGTATGTGAAGCATATTTCAACTGAAGATTCAGTCTTTCTGTTACTTTATGTAGATGATATGTTAATATCATCAAATAAGCTGAGTGAAATTCTCAAGCTTAAGGACAAATTGAACAGCGAATTTGAAATGAAAGACATTGGCCAAGCAAGAAAAATTCTAGGAATGCAAATTCAAAGGAATCGTGAAGCAGGTTTTTTGACATTAACTCAAAAGGACTATTTGAACAAGCTGGTCAAGAAATTTAATGTGCAAAGTGCAAGGACAGTCAATGTGCCACTTGCACATCATTTTAAATTGTCTAAAGCACATTCTCCTGTAACAGCTGAAGAATTTGAAGAAATGTCTAAGGTTCCTTACTCCAACTTGGTTGGTAGTTTGATGTATGGAATGACTTGCACCAGATCTGATATAGCTCATGCTCTGAGTGTAATCAGCAGATTTATGAGTTGTCCAGGCAAACCACATTGGGAAGCTTGCAAATGGGTTCTTAGATATATCAAGGGAAGCTCAAATTCTGGATTGATTTATACCAAAGGAGATATGGATGAAAATTGCCTTATAGGCTATGCAGATTCTGATTTTGCAGCAGATTTGGACAGAAGAAGATCAACTACCGGGTATGTTTACACTTTATTTGGAAATCCAATAAGTTGGAAGTCTTCTTTGCAGTCTATTGTTGCTTTGTCCACCACTGAAGCAGAATACATTGCCCTCACAGAATCAGCTAAGGAGGGTGTATGGTTAAGAGGATTAGTAACTGAATTAATAGGAGAAATTTCAGAACCTACAATATTTTGTGATAGTCAAAGTGCCTTAGCTCTTTCGAAGAATCCTCTTTATCATGATCGAACGAAACATATTGATGTTAAGTATCATTATCTTCGAGAAATGGTTGCTAATAAGTCAGTCAAGCTGGAGAAAATCTCTACGTTGAATAATCCGGCTGATATGCTTACAAAGTCTTTGACAAGCTCCAGGATTCAGTATCTAAACAACCTATTAAGGTTGGGTGTTGGCTGATAAAATCAAAATCTTAATTCACAAGGTATCAAACTTGGATCATCGTTTTGGTTTATGTGTATAATTGTCAAGAGGGTGATTTGAGATGAAATTGACAAATATACATGTAGACATTTATTGGAAGCTGAGCTGGCAGTGGGTTAAGCACTAATTAACCCAATTTTCATTAAACCTAATTATTGTACTTCTTTAGCCCACATATATATATTATCTTAAAGTGTGTGCTGAGTAAAGGGTTTTTTGGTGAGTTCTGAGAGTGTCTTTGTATCTCTCTCTGGAAAAGCTTCTTTATCAATAAAAGATCCATAGATGCCTTGTGAAAGTGGATGTAGACCAATCAAGGTCGAACCACTATAATTCTACTGTGTTTTTGCTTCTCTCCTTACTCTCGATCTTTGTTCCAAGTTGTTCTACTTCATTCAGTGTTCTAGTTTTTTTTGCAACATGGCCCCTAGAAATTTGGAATAATTGCTGACAGGATGCATGAAAAATGGAAAATGAGCTCCTATGCACCAAAGCAATCAAAGCAATTGTTTGGAAATTGGACTTGAAGGAATAGAAGAATATTTGAGGATGAGAGTAGGGGTTGAGATGAAATTCCTGAAACATAAAAAATTTGATACTTCTAATTGGTGTAGCCTTTCAAATAGCTTTTGTAATTACACTCCCTTTCCTATAAATTCCGACAGGAGTGTTGTCTTGGTAAGCTCCTTGGGAGGTACAATTGTACATACTCTTAATTCTTTTCAAATCTTCAATGAAAATTTTTGTTTAAGAATGTAGTTCTAATATGCAAGGTAAGTCTAATTTTCATTTTCCAGAAGAAAGTTGCAAAATCATAGGCTACTGGCAACTGCTAGAAAAATTCAGTTGATCCAGATTTCCGTCTAGCAAAAGGGGTAGAAAATAGAGCAGCTAAGTTAGCAACAAGAAGGTAGAATAAATACGTTTCCAGTCACGTAAACGACAGATCCAACAATTATCTTAAACCTTAACCGTGGCAGCAACCTTCATTAACTGGCTACAAATTCATCACTGATATGCAATGGCTTTAAAAATTTCTTATAAAAAATAATTATAATTGCACACAGATATAGTTGATAATTCAAGATGGTCATTATAGCTCATAAAACGGTAATGGCAAATTAAATATACCAGTCAACACAATTTTACATGTGCCAGTAGACAACATCATCAAATGCAAACAGCAAAATCCAAGTATTTTTGTCAACTTAACAAAAAACACTGGATAACCTTATCATCTAATTTAGAACACATGCAAGGAAGCTACCCTTATAGCAGGAAGCACGCATGAGCATCCAGAAAAGCATGACAAGAAAATTTCTACATGGTTCAAACGGTGGCATGCCCACATGTATTCCAGGATTTATGTTACTGTGGTGGTACTAGAACCAATTGAACGTACTTCGCAAAATGTACCATAGAGGCCCTTAGGGCATTCTTTTCCGGTAATTGTGCCTTTTCCCCCGTAACTGCCACCTTTGTTGCTAGCACCTCCACTGTAAGATACCAGACGAAGAACATTATCATATTATCACAAACTCCAAAGCGAATTGAAAAAACAATTAGAGTCTAGAGATAGTAATTTCCTAAAAGCTGAGACAAGTGCTGCAATTGTATAAAGGATTTCTAGTGGCTTGCACGACATTTTGATGATGGGTAATCGTTTCTTAAAAATGAATTCAATTGGAAGACAAAATAATTCTCTGCTTTGAAACTTTGGAGTTATAAGGTTCTCACTTCTGCATTTACCATAATGCAACTTCACAACTTGCATTTTCCCTTGAGGAATAGGCCTTGGTATTATTTATCACCTTCTCAGTGCAAATGCATGTGATTAAATGAGAAATTAAAACCATGGATGATTTAATTCTCATTATGATTTCACAAAATGTTTACTGTATGAGCTACTTCACGACTTTGGCCTATCACAAATTCTCATAAAGAAGCTTTAGATCACTAAGAAGCTTGAAATACATTGGAAGAGTGAAATTTTTCAGTAGCTTTGCTGGTTTTGGAACTAATACAAAGAAAAATGAAGTAAGCAAAAGGCTGAGCTTTGAAATCCATAACACAGCCCAAAAAACAACACAAGCTCAATACTCACTAACAGGCTCGCTACATAACTGGAACTGTCCAATATCACATTAACTTGTAAGCTCCCATCAATGTATAATATTATTTAAACAAGAAGAGGAATATCACAAGGCTTAAAGGTTTAAGTTGTTTGTCTATCTCTGGAAAGTATGAATAGTAATTTTATATTGTTGCTTGTAATCCTATCATATAGTTAGGAAATTATTTTGCAATTTTGTTCTTCCTCTTAGCTCCCTTATCGTTTTGTTTATACAAATCTTAATTTGTTTGTTCTGCTAATGTTTCTCAATCTCTGAATTAAAAGCATATATCTACTAAATTGTAAAAAGTTAGATTGCTGAAATCAGAAATCCATCACTATCATATTCAATAATATTAAAAGATTTAGGGTCCGTTTGATAACGTTCTCGTTTCTTGTTTCCTATTGCCTATTTCCGCTTCTTGTTTTCCACTTCTTGTTTTTAAAAACTAAAAATAGAAACATGTTCGATAGCTATTTATGTTTCTTGTTTCTTTAAAAAAAGAAATAGAAACAGACATGTGTTTGATAATTGTTTCTTGTTTCTTTTTTTTTTTTTCTATTAATTGTTTCTTGTTTTTGTTTTTTAGTAAAAAAATTAGTACATATAATATAATAAAACATATAACATGCATTAAAATAAATATAAAACAATAAAAAAAAAAGTTTATAGTATTTTATTCAGATCCAACACAAAATTAATAATAATAAAAAAAAAAATATCTTTTAAATGTTGTTCAAATTTGATTTGCCATGTCATTTCTCACTCCAATCAATTCACCTTAAATTATTTTGGCTTACATGAGATAGATCAATTAGACTAATTAGTAAATTGTCTAAGGTTAGACAATCCAACATAACCACATTTCTTTATTTTAATAATAAACTTTGTTTTTATTTTTTTCTTTAAAAGTGCATTAGCTAATAATACACACAAGTAAAATTAGTAAGAGAGAGAATGTATATATTTTTTACATTTAGTGGTAAACATGAAATACATTATCAGTTTATTTATTTAATGAAGAATTAAAATCATACCAAAAGGAAAAAAAAATGGAGATTTAAATAGGAAGTAATAACTAAAAGCTCGTTAATGGATAGTTAAAAAAAAAAAGAAGAAAAAAAATGAGAAAAGGAAAAAACATTTTTTTTGGTAAGAAACCAAGCTTTCATTGAGAAAGAATGAAAGAATACAAAAGCATACAAAAAGACTAGCCCAACAAAAAGGAAAAGATTATGATGGAAGAGAAAGAAAGAAGAGAGATGAGAGAAATAAATGAAAAAAAAAAGAAAAGAAAAAAAGAAGAAGAAAAAAGAAAAGAAAAAAAAAAATAGAATGGAGGAGAGAGAAGAAGGGAGAGGAGAGATGGGTGTAGAAAGGAAAATAAGAAAAAGGGGTACATGCATGAATCATGGAAAAAAAAATAGAAACAGAATACAAACTACTTTTTATAGTTTCTCAAATTTGTCATTTAGAGTTTATAGTTTAGAAGTCCCATACCTACTATTAATGGAGCCACTTATGCTTGCAACAGGTGTATATTCATCCCCAATATGTATATTGGACCAATGAAAATGCACCCTCCCACCCCCACCTCCACCTCCACCTAGAGAACCACCATTGCCGCCAATAACAGTAATTGATGAATTCGTGAAAAGCTCAAGTTCCTGAAGGAAAAGAAGAATAGTTCCACCCGAACCTCCTCCATGTCCACCAGTCATGCTACTATTATCATTTTTCGTTACTTTAAGAAAGCTTTGTCCATCAGCCGTTAAAGATCCATAAACTTTAAGAGTTAGCAGAGGCCACGGGATGGATCCCATCACTTGAAGAAACAACACATGCATTCGCAAGGCATGAGAATAAGTTTAGAGACTAAACAAACTGATGAAGCATTAGAGATGAAAAATATTTATATATATATATACATATATATACTTTGTTCCTGTTTGCACATTTTTTATCTCGTTAATCTACATTAGAGACACTTTATCACATATACTTCCCAATAGCAGAAGAAACATTTACCAATCATTCCCCCTCCAGCCACAGATGTATCAAAATGATCAGGGCCTTCTGCTCCACTTCCAAGTTCACAGGGAAGATCAGCATTGCCATATTCATCACCTCCATTACTCACCCACCCGTTAAAATAGCCAGAACCTCCTCTTCCTCCATGTCCAGCTCCACTACCAGCACCATTTGAATAGTTTCCCTTACCAATTCCTTCATTGCAACCTGACCATGAAGGTATCACACAATTTAGAAGCTTACAACACTACTACTTTTTTTCCGAGTATCATGAGTTTTTTTTTTTTTTTTTTGGGGGGTTAAAGAATGTAACATTTAGAACAAAAGAGAAAACATTTTTTCATTTGATAGAATGAAAATATGCCAAAAAAAAGGAGAAAAGAAAACCGGTAATAGGTGTCAAGTCATAAGAACAGTTTTGTGTATTATGTTCCTAATTACCTAATTCTGATGCAGTAATCATGCCGTTGCTATTGACAATAACAGTTCTTGCCCGGTGGATTTGAATAATACTTCCCTTGATAATTCCATTAACAATAAGGTCCTCAACACGACAAATCTAACAAAGGTAAAAGGAAACCATTTGGATTGATCTATGATAAATTGCAAAGCTGCAATCACCACAACACTTCTTGGTATAATGGAATAAAAACCAATTTGAAAACAAGAAAAGCAATTGCAGAACAATTGAACAAACACGAATATAAGTTGGGAGCATCATAACAACAAGACCCGTCACTAAACATTATATGTAGCACAACGGAAAACGTAGTTCATACAATGATAGATCACTATTCTTATGGTATCAATTATGTACGAAAAAATTAGCATGAGGTTAGCTTAAATAGTAGTTATACTCGCACCTCTCCTATAATTATGAGAATGTCTCAAATTTCACCTCCCTAAACAATTTCAAACTCAAACAAATTAGATGATTCCTTCCAATCAGATGGAAAATACACAGCAGTAAATTATTCAAAAATCACAATGATGATGATGCAAATACATCAAAGATATTAGGCATGAAAAAAGAACACCCTAAGGATAGAAACAATATAATTTCAGGTTGAGCGAGGCCACACTACATGATTACCTGGTTAATAAAGCATGTAGAACAGGTAGGTATAGAGAGTCGGAGAGGCTCAGGCTCCCAAGTCAGTATGCCATTTCAATATCAATAATGCAAAACCTAATAGTTTAAAAGGCCATAGGTTTTCAAATCCATTTTCTTTGAGAGAAGGGAATGTGTGAGCATTGAGCAGATCAAAATGCAAGTATGACCTTTTGAACTGGAGAAGAAATGTAAAGGCATAAAATAATAGTAATAATTAAAAGAAAATGATGGGGAAAAAGTGAATACTCGGCATTTTGCCAAAACAAAGATGACAAACGTAAAAATGCTGTTGTTTGCATTTTTTTATCCCATATCATCTTCTTCTTTTTCTTTTCTTTCAATCATTCTATCATTCTAAGTTTCTAACTACTTGAGATAAATAAATAAAAATCTAGAGCTATACCTGACATTTCCCTTTTTCAAATATTAAAGAATATTTCTGAATGAAAGTTCTAAATCTCTTGGGAAAAAGACAATAGATGGATAGCAATTTGGCCGTCCATGCTTTTCAATTGCAATTATACATCCTAGAACTTAAAAACTAAGCTAATCTTCCCCTTCTAATAAGACCGTTAAATCTTCATAGTATTGTACATAAGCCCCTGGTCATACACATATCCCTATCTAAAAACAGGCTGCATTTTTAGATATCTACACACGTTCAATGTTCTGGTACCTAATGATGAATATTTAGAACTATTTTAAAATACCACTATCCATTCAAAAATGTAGTGAGTATATACCCCCTCTTTTGCCTCTCCTCCTATAGGAGAAAATGAAGGGGATGACTTTGTTTGTCCTAGTGAGTTGACTAGGTTTGAATCCCTTATAAAGGCTAGTGGATTACAGTTTAAAGCAGTTGCGTTTGGTGGTCGCTCGTCCTCGGTATTGATGTATGAAATAAGGGAGTAATACTCCGAATGTCAAAAAAGAATTACATGAAGACTTTCCAATTAGAGAATAAAAAAGATAAACTATAAAGCGAGAAAGGATACTCAGATTTACACCAGAGGAAAGCAGTAAGAAAAACTTAATCAAGAAACCTATCAAATGTAGAAGAAACTCCCCTGAAAATTCGACCATTTCGTTCAGTCCACAAAGTCCAGAAGAAAGCACGAGTGAAGGCAAGCCAAAGTCTTTGTTTAAGACCATGAAGGGGATGTCCCACAAGAACTAAAGATAATAGCTCAGGAATCGAGAATGGAAGCGGCTGACACCAACCAAAGGCTTCAAGCATAAAAGACCAGAAACGCGAAGCAAAGGAACAATCCATGAAGAGGTGGCCAACACTTTCCGTATCTGAATAACACATAACACACCATGATGGTGAAAGCGACATATGAGGCAATCTTCGTTGAAGTCTGTCCGCTGTATTTATTGCTCCCAAACTGAGTTCCCAAAGGAATATTTTGACCTTCTTTGGATACTTGTCCTTCCAAATAGCAGTATACAAGTCTTTTAACCGGGGATCAGGCTCATCAACCAGAGAATCCATGAGCGAACTAACCGAAAAGGAACCAAAAGGATCAAGGGACCAAGACCAAGAATCAGGGAAATTCCAAAGTCTAACTAGAGACGAGTTGAGATAGAGTACCACATTCCTCTATTTCTAGTTCGTTTAAATTACGACGAGGTAACAAATCCCAAGCTTCTGTAGCTTCATTCCAAAGGTTAACCACCAAACTATCTGGATTAGTAGTGAGACGAAATAAACGAGGGAAAGCTAATGCACAAGGTCCGCAACTGAGCCAAGAATCCTTCCAAAACAAAGTATGACAGCCATCACCTAAAACACGAGAAGCATTACTTGAAACCAAGTTCGACAATAGTGAAATATTCCGCCAAGGTGATTTATGAGCAATCGAATGAACAACTTGTGGCCAACCTCCTCCATGAAAGACCCCATAGTATTTGGCAACAATGAGTTTCCGCCACAGAGCATCTTTTTCTTGAACAAACCGCCACACCCATTTGGCTAGCAGTGTAGAATTTTGATGTTTGAAGTTACCAATACCAAGACCCCCCATCAGCTTTGGAAGTTGTACTAACTTCCAGTTTACATTATGAACACCACCATCTCCTCTAGAACCTTCCCAAAAGAAATCACAAACAATCTTATTAAGGATTTTTATAACTGAGGAAGGCATCTTAAAGAGGGATAAGTAATAGATTGGCATACTAGCAAGGGTAGCCTGTATAAGTGTGTATCTTCCCCCTTTTGAGATATAAGCGTACTTCCGGTTATGTAGCTTCTGTTGCATCTTCTCAACTCTCTGGATTCAGTAACGAGCCCAACTTAGAATTCCCTCCCAAAGGAAGCCCCGAGATAAGTCGAAGGCCAACAACCTTGTTTACAACCAAATTTAGTCAAAAGCCACTCCATTTCTATATCATCAACATTGATCCCTAGCAACTCACTTTTAGACAAATTGATCTTTAAACCAGAGGTTGATTCAAAGATCTTGACCACTTCAAAAAGACGAGTCAAAGCATATCTATCAGAGGTAGAGAATAAAAGAGTGTCATCGGCGAATTGCAAGTGGTTCAAACAGAAAGATGTATGACCAATCGGATGAGTAGAGATTACTCCCATTAAAGCGCTATGAGACATGAGAGGCGACTGAGGCAATCGAGAGAGAGAATAAAAGAAAAGGTGATAATGGATCTCCCTGTCGAATGCCACGAGATGGAATGATCTTGCCTCGTGGCCTGCCATTAATAATAATTGAGTAATTAGCACTAGAGATACAACCCCTAATCCAAGCTCTCCACTTCACACCAAAGCCTTTGGCATGCAGGATGGCATCCAGAAAGTCCCAGTCAACTGTATCGAAAGCTTTCTCTAAATCAAGCTTTAACACCACTCCACTACGCTGTGAGATAGTCCAATCATCGATCAGCTCATTAGCCATAAGAGATGCATCAATAATTTGTCGGTCAGCCACGTAAGCAAGTTGATTCTCAGAAATAGTATAAGGCAGAACCGCCTTCAATCTATTGGATAAGACTCGAGCAATAATCTTGTAAGCACAAGAGATCAGACTAATAGGGCGAAACTCAGAGACCAACTTGGGTGTGAGTTTTTTTGGGATTAAACATAAGTAAAGTTTCATTCAGAGCAGCATTGATAACCCCTGAAGAGTGGAAATCATGCATCATAACCATAACGTCAGATTTGATGGTATCCCAGAAGAATCTAAAAAATTCTGCTGTAAAGCCATCTGGTCCAGGAGACTTACTAGTACCCAAAGATGAAACAGCTTTGTAAACTTCCTCCTCAGTAAAGACTCCCTCAAGGCTTATGGCTTGATCGGTGTTGATAGGACTCCAATTAACATTAGTAGGAATAAATCTCTGATTGCCATCCTTTGTGAAAAGAGATGAGTAAAAGCTAATAAATTTTGTCTCAATATCATCAACTGTCAGCAAACTAAGCCCATCCCTTGAGATAATCTCAGTAATCGTATTTTTCCGCCTACGAGCAGCCACAATCCTGTGAAAGAATTTTGTATTTTCATCCCCCTTGCTGATCCACTTCAACTTACACCGTTGTTGCCAGGAAATATGTTATTGAACAGTCAAAACTTCAATCTGTTCGTAAAGCAAATGGCGAGAATCCAATTGTGAACCCGTAAGAGGGCCAGTATCAGCTAAGCTATCTAGAGAATGCAACTGGGCCATAAGAGAAGAAAAAAGAGAAGCACGTGGGTTATTGGATTTACTCCACTGTTTAAGTACAATTTTGAGCCCTTTCAATTTCATCATGAAGCCATGTCCTGGCCAACCTTCCAGTCTGTTTTGTTGCCACCAGTCATTAACCACCTGACGAATAGACAAGTTTTGAAGCCACGCATTCTCAAAGCGAAAGGGACAATGCCCCCACTCTATATCACCAAAGGATAAAGCCAAAGGGTAATGGTCAAAAGTGATTCGGTCAATACGTCTAAAAATAGCATTACCAAATTTCCTGAGACAAACATCTGTGAGTAAGAACCGATCCAGAACTGATTTGTATTGTGTATCACTAAAACTGGACCAGGTAAACTTGCCATTCTGTTAAGGAATGTCTAACAGCTCGTAATTACTAATCCACTGATTGAAAACCCGCATACTTTTGGAAATAGAGTGATCATGCGTTTTCTCCCAAGTCCAACGTGTAACATTAAAGTCACCCCAACAACCCAACGATCTCCTCCCAAACCTGCAATATCATTCAATTCACGCCAGTAATCCTCGTGAAAACACGAGGTGAAGGACCGTATCGTAACATTAACGAAGCGAAACCATCAGATAATAAAACGTGAATTGAAAGAGAATAAAAGCCTCGGATAACCTCTAGAACCGAAAAATCTGGTTCGTTCCAAAGAATAAGGATGTCACCTGCCGAATTGGTGGCATCAAGTGTCGTCCATCCAATGTGAGAGGAACTCCAGATTGATTTTATCATAGAAGAATCGATTGCAGTAAGCTTAGTTTCCTGTAACAACACGATACCCGGATTTTGAAGTTGAATAGTCTTTTTAATCAAAGACCTCTTCTTCCAGGAACCCAACCCTTGAACATTCCAAGTTAAAAACCTCATGAGACAGCAGAAGAACCCTCCAAAATTGCCAAAGTTGCTGATTTGTCATAATGGATTGTAGAATTCAGATTTTGTAATTCTCTCTGTAGTTTGTTCTTCTTTCCTTTCTTGGGGCACTGTTTTTTCCTGGCAATGGGTGTGGACAACACCGGTAATGGCATTATACATAAACCGTGGTCGGTAAGAAAGACTGCTATGTCCCGAAGGCTACATGTCGGCTGTGAAGGTGTATGGCCAGAACCAGAAGATGGACCCGAGGCCTTAGGTGAAGTGGATGGAAGGGTAGAAGGTGGATTAAGAGTGAGGGTAGGAGCAACCTCAATGTTATTTACCGTGGCTAAGGGTGAAAGATCTGCTGGTATGGGTGGAAGGAATTCAATCGGCTGCTGCAATTCTAAGTTTGGATCATCTCCAAAGATTGCTAGGTCAAAATGTTGGGGTTGGAATTCTGATTGCTGAATTGAAGTAGCTGAAACAGGGCTCGAAAGGTAGGCCTCTGTATCTGATCCATGAAAGTTTGAGGTTGGTTTTTTGGATGAGGTAAAATTAATCGATCCAAGCTGTAGATTGGTGGGTCCCTCGTTGAAAGATACGGCATTAAAAGTGGGCTGAATGAGGGCGGGTGAGAGGGAGGTCGAGGGTTTGAATCGATTAAGAGGTTCAGAAGTACCAGCTGCCAAATTTGGTAGAAATTCCGAAATATTAGTGATACAAATCTCTGGAATTGCATCACCGTTGACCAAAGAAACCGAGGGCTTTTTCGAATTAATTTGGAAGCCGCCAAAATCGGGCAGAAAATTGCCATCCACGTTCAAAAATAGATCTGAAGATCTAGGGCAATCCGCTGGCATTTGTTCATCCAATAAAATCTTTGCAGAATCTCCATTCGGTTCCTCAATTATACGGTGTTTACCTTTCCATTTATGATGTGCATTTAATTCCAATAAACCCTCCTTTTTTGATAAGGAAAGATCCTTGATCGGTGCCTCACCATAATTGCGATTGACAGCTAATTTTCCGGCCGAGAAACCCTTGATCTGAACTGAGAGTTGAATGCCTGCTAGGTCTGGAGGGATTGCAACTGTTGCGGGGAGAAAACCAATGTCATTGGTTTTGACCTTAATTCTTCCAGCCATGTGAAACAACTGTCTTTTTGTATGGTCTGAAACCTTGAGGAAACCTCCATATTCTTCACCAATGTATTTGAAGATAGTGTCTAGCCAAAGCGTTGGAGGAAGATTTAGGATCTCAATCCAGCCTCCATATGAAGCAACTTTGTGATCTTGTAGGCAAGAAGAGGTTGTGAGATGAGAAAATTTTAGGCTAAGGGATCCAATGAGTGACCAATCTGTTAGGCTGCAAAGCTTTTTGGCTTGAACACTGTCATAACATGCAGCAGAGCTTTATTATCCTGAAAAGGATTGATTGTGCACCTGTTTATGGAGAGAGAAGTGCGGAGAGCTGAAAGGATGCTTGGCCACTTATCTGATTGGAGACGCCGCTCAATTACCACGATCTCACTTTGTAACTCAGAGAAGGCAGGGGGCAGTGATGGTTGTGATAGAGGAACATGTGAAGTTTCAGATTGTTCAGCTACTTTGAAATTCTTAGGGTAAGAGGTTTTGTTGTCAAACTTTTTCCGGGGATAATCTGAAATTAATGAGAAAAAAGAGACCTTGCTTGTTTTCCTCTGATGGAATGAAAAGTTTTTTCCTTTCTTCTGAGTGTTTTAGTTGTGTGAATTCGACAAAGAAGCCATGCTTATTGCTATGTTTTTCCAGCCAAAGGGTATCGTTCTCACCTCGGAATTTCTTGAAGAATTTGAACGTTGAGGGCTCTTTGCAAAGTACCTCAAAGGAAGAAGAGAGTCATTCCAATGAATGCCAAGTCAGGGAGATGGAGAAAGAAGAAAGCTTCCCTTGTTCAGTGATCTTGGCCCGACTCCCTCTATAGGATTTTTTTTTTTTTTTTTTTTTGACAAAGCGACAAAGATATTTCATTAAGGTAATGAAAGAGACTAATACTCCAATTACAGTTTGTGCTAAAGACGTAAACCCTTTAAAGGATATTAAAACCATGGCACAAAATGAACATAATCGGTCAACCCCAACATGCCTTCCTCCAACTTTCCAAAGAACCACCCCCACCCCACCCAAACTACAAGAAACAACCAGAAACCAAAACATCCCTCTACTCAACCCTGACCCTAGTAAGGAGGGTTGCCAAGGAACAACAAACAAGACTACGCAGACAGTAAGAAGGGTTGCCAAGAGAAGGACAAGTCTGCAACCGAGTAACCATTGAACTCCTTTCTCTGCAAGCTCCACATTGATGCTTTAACAACGGCGGCATCAAACCTTCGAGCCCATTCCCAGCCTTGCCCCTCGAACACCCTTTGATTTCTTTCAAACCATAATTCTGAAAGGAGAGCTTTGATCCCTGCCCGCCACAACACCTCAGCCCTGGAACAAAGAGCCGGCCCTGCCAACAAATGTCAGACATTTCCAGCCACCGAGTTACCAAACACCCAGCTAACACTGAAAAGTCCCAAAAACTTCACCCAACACCTGCTTGCGTACGGACATTGAAAGAGAATGTGCAAAGAGGTCTCTTCATACCCCAAACAAAGGCTGCACATGGAAGGCTGGAGTACCCAGTTGGGTTGCTTCTTCTCAAGAACCTCTGAAGTGTTCAGCTTACCCATGAGCAGAATCCACATAAGAACGTTGATCCCCCTAGGGCAAGAGGAGCACCAGACAATGCTTTGTCCATTAACTCTCCCTTACTAAGAAAAGCCACAAGCGAGCTAACTGAGAAAGCCCCCGAGGGCTCGATTGCCCACCTCCTCACATCCTCCCATGGCTCGGCTTTAAGAGGCTAATTCGTCCCAACAACTCGGTCAATTCAGCCGCTTCCTCATCCTTCAAATTTCTCCTAAAGGATATGACTCCCTCTATAGGATTCATCAAAAGCAATATGAAAAACCTTACGATCTATTAAAATAGATCGTGTTGAGTGGTTCCAAGGGGTGGAGGAGATGGTTGGGCTCATGGTTGGAGAAAGGAGAGAGTCACCGGAAAAATCACCGGAGATCCTTGTAACGGTAAGGGGGGAGAGGAGAGAGGAGAGAGGAGAGAGGTTAGTGCGCCTCTTGGGCTACATGGAAGGCGCACGCAATAAGAGGCGAGGCGCTAAAGGTGGGCCTTGAGCCTAGGCGCACTCCTTTTATAGAGGTTGTCTAATAACTAACCAACTAAACTTGAACAAAAAATCTAGTCAGCAGAAACATGAACTCAAATTAATTGAATAAACAACAAACTTCAATGTAATATTTACAAGATCATCCTTATCCTACTACATCTTGTACAAGGTATTATGATTTGTGTAGAACATACAGTGATCAAGTAACCATTTTGTAAGAGCTCTATTGGTTTATCCTTTTTGATCTGCAATTGGTGAGCTTTATTATAATTCCCCTTAAGGTGCTCGGAGTTCCTCTCCCTTATTTCATTCATCAATTAGATCGTTTCTTTATCCAAAAAAGAAAAAAGAGCTCTCACTTGCTTATACTTTCACTATTTATAGCTAAAATGACAAAAATGCTAAGCAGAAAATAAGATGATAGGCTAAACTAAAGTTGAACCAAAGATAACTGCTGCTCATAATGCCCCATTTGCAGGATAGCTGAAAGGAAGAAAGTCCACAGGGAATGGTCGAACTCCAACAAGCACTTTTGGCATTCAGTACACCAAATCTAATGAATGGAGTCGATGAAAAACATTAAAACAACAAATTTATTTTGATTTATGTTGGAATAAAGTGAGACAAATTATAGTAAAAGTGTAGTGCACATTGAAATTTTACATAGAACTCATGCACACAAGTCATTGAATTTTTTTTGAGTTCAACAAGTCATTGAATTAGAAAGAACATGGGTCTCTCATAATTTTCGTTCTTTCTAATTCAATGACTTTGAATTATAAAGAACAAAAATTATGAGAGACCCACGTTGATAAGTTTCTTTTTTTTTCTTTTTTTCTTTTTTTTTAACCATTTGATTTTTTGTTTTTGGTTTTTGGTTTTTAAAAATTATGTTTGTTTTCTCACAATTTCTCTACAATGATTTTCATCTTCTCTACGATTGGCTTTCATTTTTCTTAAGGAAACATTTGAGTTTCTATCCAAATTTTATTTTTTCTTAATTCTAAAAATAAAACAAGTTTTTGAAAACATATGTAAAAAGTAGATGAAAAAATATGGAAATCTAGGTATAAGTTGTATTTATAGGCTTAATTTTCAAAAACAAAAAACCAAAAACCAAATGGTTATCAAACGGGGTCTTATAGATTCAATTTATATGATCTAACCAAAAAGTTGTTTCTTTACCCCTTTGTCCACCGTCCACCATCCCCACCCCCCCCCCCAATGCATTAATCAACCTATTGGGTAATTTTGTAGCATATGAACAGTCTACATATCCATAGACTATTATAATTTCTTAGGGGGCGTTTGGATTGAGGAGTTGGGGGGAGTGGAGTTGGGAGGAGTTAATAACTCCCCCAACTCCTTGTTTGGCCCAAGGAGTTATTAACTCCTTCTTAGGCCCCACAACTTTATTAACTCTTTCTTCAACTCTTTTTTATGGGTCCCACAAATTTTTAACTCCTTTTTGTGGGCCCCACAGATTTTTAACTTCTTTTTGTGGGCCCCACAGATTTTTAACTCCTTTTTGTGGGGTAGAAGATGTGAGAGAGGGAAAAAGAAACGAAGAAGAGAAGAAGATGAAGGGAGGAGGGAGGGAGAAAGGAGATGAGAGAGAAAATATATATATTTTTTTAATTAAAAAAATATTGATTTTATATAATTAATTAAAAAAATAGAAAAATAACCTGAGGGACCTTTTAAACCTATTTCTCAAAACTGGGGAACTAAAAGGGTCTATTTTAAAAACTCAGGAACCAAAGGCACCTATTGCTCAAAACTCGGGGACCAAAAAGGTATTTTACCCTTTATTTTATTTTTGGCTCTTGTAATATTTGAGGGGTCGTTTGGTTCGCAAGTTTGGGTGGTTTGTTAAGTTTGGGGTTGTTAAGTCTGGGTTTGTTAAGTTTGTGTTTGGATGGTACATAAAACAAGTTTGTTAAGTCTGGATTTGTTAAACCAGTGTTTGGATGTGTCAAATCTAAGTTTGATAAATTGGTGTTTAAATTTAATTTGTTAAACCTAAGTTTATTAAAAATGTATTTGGTTGATAAATTTAAAATTTGTATTAAATAATATAAATTATTTAATTAAAGTAATAAAAACTATATATTAAATTATATTTAAAATGTAAGTTTTATTATGGAATTATAGACTATTATTTTAATAATATATAAAGTATTTTTAATACATTTTTTCATCCAATTTTCTTCCAATAACAATTCTGATAGAATAAATATTTAACTGTTTCATGGAAATATTTTCAGACTAATTAACAAAGTGTGAACAAATAATAAACAAATTTTTCTATGCAAATATATTCAACATAAAATTAACCATAAAGAAAATGTTATCAACTGTTTATTTAATGATTTACAACTTACTGTGCTAACAAAGGTTATTTACCACTTGCTATTGAACTTAACTTTCTATATTTAACTAATACATAAAGTTATATAGTTAAAGTATTTTCAATAATATTGTTTTAAAAGCTATTAACCTCAAGATAAAATACCAAAATAGTTTAATTAACTTCAAGAAAAGGAATTTAGGAAAGTTGTAGATTACGGGAAATGGACGTCTTTTTTATCAAATGGAAATTAACCTATTAAATTTAGATTTATATAACGTGTGTTGTTTGGAATTTATAATAAAATAATTTTTGTTATAATTTATATGTTTATAGAAATTTTAAAATATAATAATAAATTTCTTATAAATTAAGAACTATTATTTGTAAATGAATCATTTATTTTTTAATGTAATTGTTAATATGAACACTTTTTGAATAATTATTTTGTAAAACAAACATTTAGTTAATTGAATGATAATACAAAGAAATTCTTTCTTATAAATTTATAATTATAATTGCTCTAAAATATGAGGTATAATAAAACCGACATATCGGTTTATGAATTAGTTATTAAATTTATTTACTTATTTATTATAAAGTTATTGTAAATTAATTATTTTTATTTAACTAATATATTTTTATTAAATTTTTAATGCATTTTAAAACATGATAAAAGATAAATATGCATTGTAGCAACCTTGGAGAGTATGAATAAAGTATTGTAGCAAACCTGGTGAGTAAAGTAAAATACTGTAGAAAACTTGAGGGGTAGAATAGTATGTACTGTAGCAAGTCCGGGTTAACAAAACTGCCAACCGAACCCTAAACCTTTAGAAGGAAAGTAGATGACAGCTAGGGTTCTCATCTGGCAGAGGGGTATTTGACTGGAGGAGTAAGATTTATTCATAGGCTTCATCAAAGTACTAAAGAGAATTAGCTTTGTTCAGCAGAATGCTTCAGAATCCTAGTCTTATAAACTTTATGATGTCCCTATTTTCTTATCATTAATTTTTGGGAGCATGCTTGTAGAATTCTGTAGATGTGTGTGTGTGTGTGTATGAACCACAATTCTTCAGTTGCATGCAAACAATAAAATATAATATTTGATTTGAATACGAAGGCAAAAGCCAAACGATAAAATTTGAATATGACATTCTAGTTGGGAGGCTGTTTTGTAAGTTGGTTACAATTTTTTTATTTATGCGAATGTTTAAGAAGTGTTCTGTAAAGGGGGAAGGCATTTTACTAAATTATTTGTCAGGGCAGCCAAAAGTACCTAGAAAACAATAGACTGAGTGCTTTGCAATTTAAGACCATGATAAATGATAATGAAATCATAAAACATCACCAAATGAAATCTATCTCTTACTTGAAGTGAAAAGGACAGTGTATAATTGAAATGGCAATCATCTGGTGGAGTCATTAGATCCAGTGGACACGTCTCACTATCACACAGTGATTTTGTTACCCTACAAATAGAAACTCAAGTCTAAGGATTTCAATACTCCAATGCTGTAGGATTGAGAAAGAAACCATGCCCCTTTCAATAATTGTTACCTATCAAATAAGGAACAAAATAATAAGTCTAGCCAAAAGGCATAACATATAACATACTCACAGGCCTCTACTGGCATCATCACCATCCAATGGAGCTTGAAGCAGAGAGCCGATACCTACCTGTTAATTTTTTTTTTGGATAAGAAACCAGCTTTTATTGAGAAAGAATGAAAGAGTACAAGGGCATACAAAAAACAAGCCCACAAAAGAAGGGGAGTTTACAACAAAGAACTCCACCCTAGCAACATAAAATGTAAAGGGTAATTACAAAAAGCCTTTGCTACCGAGTCCCAAAGAGAAACGTAGAATCTAATAAGAGACCAAACATCAAAAGAAGAACGCTCTAACCCTCGAAAGATTCTATTATTGAGAAACCTCTCCCTTCTTTGTTGATTTTTCTATGCAAGATATATGTTTAAATTGGGTAGCTTTTATATTTCCTTTGTAACTAACATTTTATTTCTTGGCTTTCCTCACTCCCTTGTGGAGTTTTTATCCTTTCGAATATTAATCCATTTTCATTTTTCAATGAAAAGTTTCATATGTGGTAATAAAATAAATAAATAAATAAAGCTTTAGAAAATAGATCATAACAAGAACTCCATATTATGATGACGAGCAGTCGTGTTCATAAAACAGCAACAAGATATATAAATTAGCTTTCATTATAATAGAGAATTGCTTAGAAGCCCTTGAAATAGATCATAACAATGTGGCGATCACTTACGGTTATGTTATAAAAAAGTGACAAAGATAGTCGTTGCCCTTTGATTGTGTCACCTTGACCAGTAAGATGCAATAGCCCTTGGCCATACATACCCAAGTTCGAATTCGAGCTAATGCTTGAGTTTTGCTGTAACATTTAACGTATCACAGAGAGCTTAGGTTTGTGGGATGTCCAAAGGACTACAAATGTAAAAATAAATATTTTGGAAAAATTTGAGGCTAATTTAGTCTAGTTAGTGGAAGGGGTTTAAAGCATAATACCTTTAAAACAACCAGATTCCTGACTTCAAGAACTGAAGCAGTAACAAACGTATTCCTCCCACCATCTACCAGGATTTTAGAGTTCCACATCAGCAGCATCTTAACAGAAACTCTGAGAGCGCCAAAAACCTTCAGTCATAGAGAATTTTAGTCATTTTGGAAACAAAAAAACAAACCTTCATTGGACATGAAGGCATTCATCCAAAGGAATTCCATAAGAAAAAATGAAATGTCATTAAAACTAGGTAGGAACAAGCATGGATAGTGCGTTTAGAATTCAAAAGGATAGTGTCTATGTGAAGCATGCAAGCACGTGTTGGAATTTAACCAAACGAGTAATATAATTAAGGGTGAGCATGATCTGTTAATCCCACAATTCTCTTACCTATAGTAGTACCAATGTTAAAAACAGAACAGCAGAACAGCAGATAGCAGAACAGTAGATAAAACTAAAGAGTCACGCAAGAAAATCGACACAGAGATTTACGTTTTTCACTAACGTTGTGTTAGCTACATCCACGGGCAGGGAGAGAGTATTTTTATTAATGGAGAAAAACAGAATATAGAGAATGCAAATAATTTTTCAGATGGGAGTTTAGGGAATTTATATATGGTGCCCCTCTAAACCCTAATACAGAATTGACCCAATAGACCCAAAATTATGATAAAGTAAATGTCATTTGAAGTGCCAGATGACGGATTCAAGACATCTTTACAACAAAAAATTGGATTATTGATCTACATCTACAAAGCAACCCTCAAATCCTCCCCTATATTACTTGTCCCTCTTCTCCATGCCCTCAAAAATCATTAGATCCATTGAAAATTTTGTGAGAAGCTTCTTTTGGAGAAACAGGGCTTCATTTGGTTAAATGGGAGAAAACCCTCCTTCCCATGGAGGAGGCCTCGGCCTTCATAGTCTTAAGGAGAAAAACAATGCTCTCCTTGTTGTTCTCCTTGCTAAATAGTTATGGAGATATCAAGTTGAAAAGGATTCTCTTTGGAGGAAATTCATTGATGCCAAATACGGTCCTCTGCCTTGGAGCAATCACTGCACAAGATTTGAAAGAAGCAGATTGTGGAATGGGCTGCTATGATCCATCTTGCGTCTCCTCTCACCTCTACAATTGAATAATTGAATAATGAATTTTTTCTTTTTTTAACAAGATACGAAACTTTTCATTGATCAAATGAAAAGAGACTACTACTCAAGATACAAACTCCCAGAGTGAAAAGAAAATAAAAAATAACAATGTTACAAAGGAAACATAAAATCCTGTCAACTATAATAAATATCAAAAGAAAAAAAATCAGCAAAAGAATTAGCCTATAAGCAAGCTGACTTCCAACGAGAAGAAGACTCAAGATATCTTCAAAAAAGAAAAAACTTTGAATCCTCTCCATCAAGAGAACTGATAAGATTGCTTTCTCATCGCCATCCCTAAGCCACTGAACATTACTTGCCTGATAAAAGTTCCTTACAGCCAAGAATCAAAAAGAAGTTTTCCAATCCTAGAACTCAGATAGCAACTCAATAATCTTCATATATAAGAAAAAACCAGGGGAAATGTCATTTCAAAACAGAACCTTGTCTTTAGTCCTCAAACAAAAACAGCCCAATCAACCACACTCATCCAAAAGCTGCAATTGAAAATGTTCATCCAAGGGATCCACAGACTACAACCAACCGTTTCAAAAGAGCACCAAACAATTACGAGCCGCCATGTATACATTTATCACTTTCCTCCCTATAGCAAGACAGTCCTTTATAAAGCTCCATCTCCACTTTGCTTAAATGCATAGACCTGTAAACCACAATCCCAAAACCAAGCCCCCCCAACTCCCATCATACAAAAAATAACATCACCTATCAAAACTTACCCATGTGAGAACTCCAAAGAGACTGGACCAAAATCTAACCACAACCGCCAATTGATTTCATAAATCAGAACACCAGTTGGACAAACTTTTTTGCAGAAACTTCTTCCAAATAACTCTTTTAGAACCATCCCCCAAACCCCTTGTGTTTGAAGAAAGGATTTTCATTATCAAGACAATGAGGCCCCACCAACAACCACTTCTTTAAACTGAAGACCACTTGCCTTAATAAAAGAGCTAAAACGGCTCAACTCTGGACAAGAAACCAAAGAATCGTTCATTGCCAAAGGAGTACCCGCCCTTGGAGAATCAAAAAGATTTGATAAATTGATGAATAAAGACCCTCCCACCAATCGAAGGTTGAAAAGATGCCTTGAAAAAAGTAACCCCCTTCGAACCTATCTGACATTTGTCAAAAGAGATTGGACCATCCTTCAGCGAAATATCACCAAAACTCTTGGCGTTCAACGAATTAACCTTGCTTGGCCGAATGATCGGCACGGCTTCTTCAAGAAAATTTGGGAAAGAAAAGTAAATTGAGTTCCTAGCCATTGAATGCAAAGACTTAACACCCCTCCTTGTGTAACATTTGGCACAAAATTTATCCCTTACCTCTTTTACCGAAGCCGGAATAGGGGAAGAAAATGACTCAACAGCCACCTCCTCGCGAGATCTCCTTCAAAAGTTGCGCTCAGCAATTCTCTGAAGTCGAAACAGGGGCACGTGCACATTAATAGTGCAACCATTCAGCCCGTCAATATTACAACCATTCAACCCCTCATTAATGCAACAATGCACTTGAGAACCCGAAAAGCCTCCATAATCAGCAAAAACCAAGCCGACATTGTCTCCCTTGGCTTGCAAATCCGAAGAGACACCAACGAAAGAATTAATAGCCTCACACTCCATCGGCACAACATCCAAGCCGTTATTAAAATGATGCTTAATGGAGGAAGACTTTGCCAATTCTAAAAACCCATCACCCCTAAGTTCAGATTTCTTAAACACAGCAGGCAAACTTTCAGGTTCCCCAAAATCAACTGGAGTATCTAGCAAGGAAGAGTCCTCCAAACCTTCCTTCTCAAGGCCACCAACCAGCAGCTTTTCAATCTGGTCACTAGGCTCCACCTCCCCAAAATCATCTTGCAAAACTTGGTCAATCGAGCCAAATCAATGGGATTTGAAAAATCTTTCAGCAACAATAAATCAAAACCTTCCCAGGAGGTGAAAACCCTTCAAAATTCTCAATCTTCAAATCAAAACTTCCAAGAGAGCCAACCGAAACATCAATAGATGCTGGAAGAAACCCACAAAGGTTAGAATTAACCTTGATCCGAGTAACTGAAAGGTCAATCAAATTCAACGCATCAATAGCAATTTCTAACAACCCCTCCAAATGGAACCCAATTGCCTCAAAAGTTGCTTTCTTCCAAAATTTTAGAGGAAGATTACTAATAGAGACCCATCCCCCGTAGCTCCCAATAAATTCCGGCAAGCTATGAACCTTATCCGACCACTTCTCGACTTTTAGGGAAAAAAAATCCTTTGCCCTTTTCCATTTTCCAATTCGAGTCAATATCACATCCTTGGATCCTTCCACCACCAAAACAATAGCCTTATCAACCATAAACGGGTTGATTTGAAGCTTAACACGGAAATAACTTTATAAAGCCAACTTAATGTCTGCCCAAGCAATGTGAGCAAAAAGACGAGAAACAACCAGCAACCCTTCTAGATTAAGGCCCAAGACTTCAAATTCTTTTCTAACCCAACACTCGTGACTCGAAGGCTTTTTGAGATGAAATCCAAACGACATTCCTTGAGGTGTATTCACCTCCAAAGCAACATCTCCAAACTCCAAAAAAGATCCACTCAAATCAATGGGATTAAAATCTAAATCCAACTATAGCAGAAAGTCAGCCAACATTTCCCCAAACACCAACCAGCCATTCCTATGCCTTCCTAGAAGACTTCGATCCTTTTCCTACCACCGGAAGGAGGCCAAAAAACGCAATCCGCAAACCAAGAAGAGCCAAAGCGGACCTTGAACAGTCCAAGCATTCCATCTTCGTCCCTAAACTTTTTCCTCCGAAAAAAAAGAGTTGGTATGAAACCCTAAATCCCGAAAACCATCCTTAAACCATTGCAACTGAGTCAAAGAAAATAATAACGGAACTCCAACAGACTGATCCTCCAAACAAAAACGGTCACCATCACTACTAACACAAAAACTAGAACTACCAAACAGGCCCCAGCCCACCGGAAAAGTTTGAGGAAAAAAAAAAAAAAAACCCTCCAACGAAGAAATACCAAAAGAAAAGTACGACTCGAAGCAACCGAACAATAACAAACGAAGAGCCTAAAAGCAGAAAGACTAACAGAAACACGTTGAAAGTTTTCGGAAGAAAGAGGAGTCGAAAGGACAAAAAGACAAAGCAGTCATTGACTAGAAAAGGCTTCGAAAAAGCAAAGCAACGAAAAGGCGAAGAACTGCTCGGACAAACGAGAGGAGAGAGAAGAAAGGGTAACGAATCGATGGGAAAAGAGAGAAAACGTTGAATGCCCTAACGAAGCGGCAGTCGAATGCGTGAGAGAGACGCCATCGCACGTGACCTCACGTCGCACCACTTGCCGGAGGGGAGGGAAGATCGTTGGAGTGCTACGAGGTCGGCGCCGAGTGGGTGTGACGCCAGGGGCAAGGTGGTCGGAAAAGGATAATGAGAGGACAGGCTTTCGAGAGGAGATTGAAGAAAGAATCGGGGGGAGGGGGGTCTGGCTTCACCTCCATATGGGAACTCCTCACTATACAAAACCACATGGAAAAATGATAATCCTAAAAAGGTGAAGTTCTTTTTATGGAAAGTGACTCATAAACAATTAACACAAAGATAAGCTCCATCGCAGATTGCCCAGCATGGTCATCTTCCCCCATTAGTGTATTAAGTGCAGAAACAATGGGGAATCATAGAACTATCGTTTCACACGTTGCACCTTTGCTCCATCCTTTTGGAACAGAATTATCTTGCAAATTTGGCTGGATAACGACTCTGCCAATTGATCCCACCACCCTCCTCTCATACACTTTGTGGGTCATCCATTCAAGATGGAAAAGAAACTCTTATGGATTCTTTTTGTGAGGGCTTTCTTTTGGGCACTATGGACAGAGAGAAATCACATAATCTTTCGGGACAAGGAGCACTCTTTTGATCTTTTTTTTATTCTATAGTTTTTTTCTTTGTTATATCTTCGTGTAAATGCTCCCCCTCTTTCATCACTATAGTTATAACTCATTGATATCAACCATCATGGGTTGGTTGTGGTCATAGGGACCTTAGGAAAATAAGAGGGAATGGGTTCAATTCTGGGTGGCCACCTACCTAGGATTTAATATCCTACGTGTTTCTTGTCAACCAAATGTAGTAGAATCAGGTGGTTATCCAATGAGATTAGTCGAGATTTTTCGTAATTCCCTTGGAGTAGGGATCTCTCTTTTGTAATTTCATTCCATCAATAAAATTGTTTCTTATACACACACCTACAAAGGCACTACTATCCCATCTTTTTAGTACTTGGTCATTTTCATAGTAGAATCACCTTGTCCTAGGCCTCTAAAAGCCAAGATTCTGCCTCTCGGCTAATAATTGATGACAAAGTAGTTAATGCTTGAAATTTTTTTTGTTCATATGCTTCTCTAATAAAAAAAACTTACATGAGCTTCCCACTACCCTTTCCCTCCTATTTATTCCTACACCATGCCCTAACCATAACATTACAAATTAAAAAAGGTGGGCCACTTATTACTAACTAACCAGGGTCCACAAAACTCACAACTATGGCATGACTCCTAAATCTCTCCCCAATTTCCTCATCCTTTTTCAAACATAAGGAGAACATATTGGTCATTTACCTATCCTATCAATACCCTTGAACTTTAACCTCGTCCTCAAATGGAACGAAGGAAACTGTTGTTGTCTGCTCTGATACCATCTTAAATCACCAATTAACCCAAAAGCTTAAGTTGATAGGTAATGGTAAATTTAATTATATCAACACTAGTCTAACAGTAGGGATCCCACGTTACCATTTAGCTCTATATGCGTGCAAGATAATAACTCTCAAGTCTAAATTTATAAAAAACACGCACACAAAAACCCAGAAAAAAGTCCTTATTTACAAACATAGAAAAATATAGAATCTAGGTATAAAATAATGTACAAGTTTGATATAGAAAGGTAAGAGTCAAACCGTTATGATGGAGTCACTCATCAAAAGTTCTTCAGCAACTAGTTCAAATTCTGATATTGGAAATTCAGAGAGTCCAAACACAATGCTGCCTCCACAGTATAGGGTAATTTGGCCTCTAACCTAGAAACCGAGCCATAAGGATACAAGTAATTATCACTTGGTCGAAGTAATTAAATTCCAGGATAGGTAAAGCAATCGTGGACAGATAGAAATAGCTAACGACAAAAAAACAATTTGACAAGGAAACAAGAATTTCATTGATGTAATGAAAAAGTACAAGATGTAAGTAAAGAAAGTAATACAAGAGAAGAAAGCAAAGAAAATTGCAGAGATCAACACAACAAGAATAAAAACAGACCCATCACTTCGAACAACACCTCTTAAAACAACCCAGTGTTTTTAAAGGTTCAAGGCGCAATAGCCCTCTGGAGCCTAGGCGCAAGGCGCACCAAAAGGCGCGGGCTTTTTTTTCTAAGGCGCACTATATATAAAAAAAATATAAAATATATATGTATGCATACACAATAAGAAAAAATCCTTCATGGGAAGAAATTAAGTTTTAACGAAGAAAAATAGGTAAAAGAAATAAGGTTCAAGTATTAGTCTTTGAACATAGATTGAAGGAGAAGACAGAAAGTGTAGGACTGTCGATTGTGGGTTGCAATTCTTTTAAGTTTTAACGTAAAAGTTGTATATGTAAACCCTAAATGAAGTGGGTTTCTTGTGTTTTGGTTTTTTTTTTAAATATATATTTAAAATAAGTAAAACAATACGTTTTACTATTAAAACTGAAAAATAAAAAATAATTAAGAAGCCCCAGAGGCGCGCGCATGCTCCTTGTCTCTTTGAGGCGAGGCGCTTAAAGTGCGCCTTACGCCTAGGCGCGCGCTCGAAGGGGCTTTTTAAAACACTGACAACCAAACATTAAGTTCCAAGCAAAAAAGGCTGCCATGCAAATAGCTAACGACAAAATAATATGCATGACAATATGAAATGCCCAGACATGGTCTAAAACATCAAATAAAATTAATTTTTGAAGAAAAAAATTGAAATTCAATAGCAAACTTAAGGATAACTCAATTGGTTAAGGCATTATATCATCGACCAAAAAGGTCAAAGGTTTGAATTTTCATCCCACATGTGATTGAATTAAAAAAAAACTGGAACTTCAATAACCAAGGTTAAAGTCAGAAACCTTCATAAATAAGAGTCGACAAGATAATAAGCTCACTTAAAGCTGCAATTTTGATAGAATCGAAGAAAGAAGTCGATAATTAAGCTTCTCTCATAACCATATAGTAGCAAAAATGGAAATAATGCAACATTTTTTTACCCACCAATATTTTTTTCTTCCTTTGTTAAGAAACAAACTTTCTATTAAAAGAAATGAAATAATAAGCAAGGCTGTCAACAAAAATAATAGTAATGACAATAAAGAAGGCAAAAGTTAAACAACAGGAACCAAAGCGAACATTTACGAACCAGCTAAGAACCAAAATCATATATTGTGGCATTATTATGCCCTTTGAACATTTGAGTAGATACTTGAAAAAAAAAAAAAAAGATCATCCCGGCTCTCAATCATGCCTGGGGGATATGCTGGATGAGGATACTTTGAATCTTGCTCTGAGAAGCCAAGAGGAAACTTATTCGGCAGGGAGGATTTCAATTTATCTAGAGGAATATGAGGACTTTTAAGGATGGAGGTGTTATGAGGGAAGAGGCTTAGAAATTTATTCTTCAAGATCTCTCTTTCTCGATCTTTACTTTTGTGTACCATCCCCAAAAGATAGAGTGCACGTCACCACAAAACCAAAGCTTTAGTAAGGAACAAGGGACAAGAAATAAGTTGAGAAAAGATGTCTTACAGCCTTACATGATTATTAGAAACTAGAAGGCCTTCTACTGTTAGGAAGGGGTTCTCACTACCCTTTTGCCCTTAGGTAGTCTTCCTTATTGTCGATATGATATATTTCTAATAAAATAATAATAATAATGTCTTACAAGAACCTCGCTCGGTAATCATTAGAAGCCTCACTAGCGATAAGAACCTTGTCAAGAATTTTTCTCCCCTTCACAAACCCTCCTTGGTTTCTAGGGATTGTGCTATGTACCACCTTGCTAGTCTAACCAATATTTTAGCAATAATCTTTCGTACTTGTGAACTAAATTATGGGTCTATTTACCTAATAACCATTTTTCCTTCTTTGAGATAAGACAAAATACACATCTCATTTATGGAAGCATCCATGATTTCCTTCCCATAGAATTAGGTGGAAATCATGAGAAGGTCTAGGTACCTTGAAAGAACCCCAACAAAAAAACTCATCAGGGCTAGGTACCTTAAACTCCCTGTCCCCTAATATACTTAACCATTCTTAGAAAACAATCTCTATCATGTTCTTGAGTCTCCAGAAGTTTGTCAACATGTGACAAAAGGTCATGTTCTATCCCCTTCTTTAACATACTTCAAGTTGGACTTTTGCCTCCAAAGTATCTCCTCCCGGCAAAAAATAACCTTAGACTCACTTCTAAGCCATTCTGCCCCTTGATACTCATGTTCCTTCAATCATAAGCCTCTGTAAATCACCAATTAACCCTAAACCCTAAACTGATAGGTTATGACAAATTTAATTATATCAACACCAACACTCCCCGCACTTGTGGGCTTAGAAATTTGAACAAAAGCCCAACAAGTGGAAATCAAACACTCTCCCTAACTTGTGGGCTTGGAAATTTGAACAAACGCCCAACAAGTACAAATCAATATTAATTGGGAGAAAACGACTTCACCACGGTTCGAACATAGGACCTCCTGCTCTGATACCATGTAAATCATCAATTAACCCAAAAGCTTAAGATGATAGGTTATGGCAAATCTAATTATATCAACACCAACAACCTCCAACAACTTCCTTATTCCAAACTTCCAATACCTAAAGAACCTAAAGCTAAAGCTTTAGACAAAATAAATTTCAGAAGATGAAAAAACTCTATCAATCTCCTCGAATAAAGAACCTAAAGCTTCAGCATAGGGGCTCTCAATAATGACATCATCGAAATTATTATTCCTAGGATGGAAATTACAGTCAACGCTACTTAGGCTGACATCAGACTCCAAATCAAAATCATCAATGCAAGAGTGGGAAGAAGGCTGAATATATGAAGAGTCATTTAGATGAATTAATAACTCCTCTAGACAAAAATAAAGTCATGATGTCCAGCTGAAGAGGTATCATTATCGTTGGAATGTTCGGATAATGAAGGTTGAGTAGGTTCTTTCAAGTTATTAATCAGTAAGCTTGAATAGAATTTTTGCTATTTTGTAGAAATCATTATACTCGAACATGATTCTTCAATAAAACCCGAATTAAGAACAATAATCTCTAGTGTAGGAGGAATTGAAGGGTCGGTTGCTTTTTTCTGTGTATAGGTGGGTACAATTCACTAAAGCAATTTTTCATCTTTGTAATATTTTGAGGGATAGAGAGTCTAAAACCAATGGAAATTCATGAAGGGACAACTTGGAATTAGTCGGTGAAAGAATTCATCACCCTATGATGGTGGAGGTTCTGTTTCGTCCTCTGTTTGGAGATAAGGGAGGTGTGTTACAAACAACAGTCTTTTTAGCTATTTTGGGGGCACATTGGGCTTGAAAGGAACCGGAGGAACTTTTGGAAGGGGAGAGGTTTGATCCTTGGTCATATTTAATACCTCTCTTCTGATTTTGAACAGTTGAAGCCCATTTTTTGTAGAGGCTTTTATCTTCTTGTCTTGGCTCCTTTTTTTGGGTTGGTTTATTTTTTGTAATGCCCAATTGTATATCCTTTCATTTTCTCTATGAAATTTTGGATATTTTCTCAAGAGTGTAGTAAAACCATCTCCATGGCCATACTAATGAAAGATATTATAAAACTTTTTCCTGTATACACATGAAATCATACCATGCATTTCAGAAGATTTTTTAATAATTGATAAATAAACCTGCAATATATGCATTCATCAATTATCAACAAATATTTGAAGTTATAACGGAGCAAAGCATTTGCCACTTCTCCACAGCAACGGAAGTAAAAAGTGCAAGGAAGAAAATATCTCTCAGTACCTGGACTCTTGTCCACAGCAATGGGACCAAAGCTTTTGCGTTATTCTCCACAAAAACATTTGACCAAAGTGGACTAGTTGAAAAGTCTAGCAAAGGGGTTTCAGTTTCTGTCGTGATATTGTCATTTCCAACTCTTAAACTTAACAAATCAGCATTGAAGTAAGTGCCGGCTGCTCCAGCATTACCAGGACACCCAATACTTACGCCACCTGAAACAAGGATGGTGTAACATAGAGTTACCAATGTTGCGATACAACGCCAGAAGCATTCTACACACTCAAACAAAGACTTATTTATAATTATTAGAATTTTTTGTTTTCAAGTCAGGCAAACAAACAAACCAGATAGCCTTGCAGTGTTAGAGTATCCTTCCAAAACTTCATTATCACATAAAACAATAGTGATCAGTATATGAAGATATAGAATATTTCATCGATACAAAGTACATACCATGTACAGTAACTTTAATATCTTCTTGAATGCTATAACAATCCAGAGAAATTCTTCCCCCACCACCTCCACCCCATCCCTTCCCGCCTGCAGCAGATATAGTTCCACTTCCCTTTCTAGGTATACAAAGAGAGAGCCAAATATTAGCAACAGAGGAGACAACTAACAGTATATGATCGTTGTAATATAGCCTATACTGAAACCAAAAGGGAGTGAAAAAGACAACAGAAGCATCGTCAGACTTTTGCATCCTAAAATGAGAGCTCTATTAAATAATCAAGATACTTTAAAACTTCTCTTCCTTTTTTCTCACGGTCCAGTAGGGAGGAGACAAGGAATTCCAGTCCTTGTAATGGAACCAAAAACAAATTTGGCTATAAACCTAGCAGTTGAGGAGCTGAAACATAACACCCCAAGAACAAAAAATAGACAGCGCTGAGCAAGCTATATGTTAGAAAGTAAAAGAAGAACCTAGCAGTTCAGCACCTATTCCCTAAAGTTATAATAACTCATTTTATGTGTAGTAGAGGAAACCAAGCAGTTTAAATAACATCATAAACCTTATCAATAGAAACAACATAAACAGCTATTGAAAGAATGAAAGGGCATCCTACTAAACCAAAAAAGTCAGCACAGATCTTTCCATTTTTTTATTAGCCAACAAATTTTTGTTGCAATGATGTAATGTACCCCAATAAACATAGTTCCTAGGTGGCTCAAATTTAAGACTGTAACCCAAAAATAACAGATTCAAATTAAAATAATAAAAATGATGTAACATGAATTTGCACAACATCCTACCAGCTGATAAGAATGGCATTAGCTAGTAAGCTTGTTAGTTTAACCATCATCAGCCCAACTACCAGACCGATTAGTTCACGCAGGGTCTAACTTGTACCACAATCATTCATGTAGAATTGAATTAAAATTCAGAATTTTAGTATGGATGATCAGATTACTCATCAGGTCATCCGCTTGTTGGTAAGTAACACCACAGATGCATGATTTTACAAATACATAACTATATTTATTCTAAAGCAAGTAAATTGGGGGCATCAACTTCATTAGAAATGATAGTATATTGTAGTTATAAAATCAATAAACTTGAGCTAGATCAATTCTGACATCAAAAGCATGAATAAAACTGGGCTCTAAGCCTTCAGCATTTTTTTGTTTTTCTTTTTTTGTTTCTTATTAGGTGGATCAGTAACACTATAATATATTAAATTAAAAAAAAAAAAAAAAACAATTGTTAATGAAAAAAGTCCAGGACTCCATTGTTAAGAAATCCTTCAACCAAAAAAGGTACACACAAGTCGAGAGCAATATACTGAGACTTCTTAGATCTCTTATCTGGCTGAGATAAATGAGAGGAAGTTCTAAAGCAATGACAGTAAATCATAAAATGAGATAATAACGAAACTGTAATCAATGTGCTTTGAGTTATTCTTTTTGAAAAAGTTCTACCAATGGTTCTGTCTTTAATCTTATCCTGTCAGCAGTTCGAAATTTTCAATATGTTTCATACTTCCAAAGAAGACTATGGTTGTGACGGAAGAATAAAAAAAAAAATCTAAGGTGTTGTGGTATAGCCCAACTTCAAACATAACAAATCACCATTGAACCTAAAAGCTTATGCTCATGGGTACATTAAATTTAATTATATCAATACTTTAACCCTCCTCACTTGTGGGCTTTAAAATTTGTGGAATGTCAAACAAGTGGAAATTAATATTAATTGGGGAGGAAATGATATTACAAAAGTTCAAACACAAGATCTCTTGGTTTGATACTATGTTAAATCACTATTGAATTCAAAAGGTTAAGATCATCGGTTACAATAAATTTTAATCATATCAATACTTCAACAAAATACAATGCCTAAAATCTTCCAAGTGATTTGGATTTCTATTAGCATGATAGTATTTGTTATACTCATTCGTTCAATAACATTGGTCGATTTCACAACATGCTTATTTATATTGCAAAAAGTAAATATGAAAATTTTACAGAGTGGTTGAAAGGTCAATCTTTCATCATTGGTTTAAACCTAAAATGAAAATAGGTTATCAAGTTTGTTCTTGCAAAATATCAACACAATGTTATCACAGATCATTCAAGATATAAAAATTAATACAAAATATCAGTCCGAGCCTTCACAACACGACCTAATTACTTAAACACTGAACTTCACATTTTCAACGATAACCTTCTCTTAACGGTCAACTTTCGGATCCTTCTTGAATGAGTACTACTCCAAATAAGATGTAACAAAAAAAAATGGATAAGAGACTCATTCTTTGAGGGATGCATATATGACAATTTATTTGTAAAATGTTTGAAGATTCCATGATTGAATTTACAACTTTTATGCATTCAAAGGAATGATTCAATCATCTGACAGTTCTAAATTAAACTTGCAATGCCATCACTCATCATCAGTAATGTTTTTATAAGATACAAGAAACTTCTGTGCTATCACTTGCGATTATAACTCTACTGTATAAAGAGTACCAGATGTATTTGTCAAAACTTCACATTGTAAAGTTAGTAATAAATATGCAAAAAGCTTATACGGGTTTCAAACTAGGTTAACAACAATAAACAACAAAATGCTTCAAATTTAATATACAAACAAACTCAGCAATTAAACTTATATGTGTTTCAAACTAGATTAGCTAAAAGGTATCATCATAAATTTAAGAGAAAGCACTTGAAAAGTCTAGACCAATCCATAAGCACGAATTGTACTCACAGCTTTACTGCATGCACAAAGATACTTCCACCAGATCCACCTCCACCTCGTGATCCTCCATTTCCCCCTTCTGCAAGGATAGAACCATTTAGATATAATAGATCTACTACTAGAAGTTTCACACGTCCTCCACCAAGCCCTCCATATGGCTTTTCCTCTGATATCCCACCACCCTTGCTCCCGTAGCTCCATGGTTCAGACAATGTAGACCAAGCATAGACATCACCACCCCAATTGCTCGTCTGATTACTTTTCAAACAGGAGGCTCCTCGGCCACCATGACCTCCACCAGATCCATCATAACCAACCGGTGTGCCACTTGTTTGAGAAGGAGGTGCTCCACCAAGGGCAGTCGTATTTATGTATGAATTGTATTCTAGTGTCACATTAGCAGCAGAAAAAACCACGGAACCAGCAACAACAGCTGCGTGCTGGCTGACTTTGATATTGCCAGACATGTTAAGAGTAATCGTACAACCTTCTATAGGGCAGCAAATCAAAACGTGTGGAAGTATCTCTAGGTTCCCCTTTCCAGATATGTAGAAATCCGAATCTAAAGACAAGTTTGTGTTTAACAGGCAGGTTGTGTTAAATGACCCAACACCACCCAGGTCCTCACATGATACAAAATGATTCGAAGAAGAAAAAAGCATTGGACTAATGTGTCGAGAGCCACTGCCTGTTACTAGCCGAAATTCATGCCGCCAATAGTTTGAAAAAACATTTCCTCTTTCATGCTGAAGTGAATTAAGGCAGAGGGCAGACATGAATAGACATCCCAAAAGAATATACCATCTGATGTGCCGGTGCAACAGGGGAGAACACATACTGCTGGTTATTTGCAGAGTTCTACTTGCACATAGTACTCCAGATGAATTTACAACCAAATTAGCCTCGGAAGTGTCCTTCTGGTGCACCAGAAAACTGTAATATCAAACATGATTATCAACAAAATAACTATGGCATATAGTCCAAAGAGTACCACTTGCCAGTAGAATGCAAAAGAGATAAATAATTGGTTTTTAAAGGAAAGCATAACCAGTTGCCAACAAGAAATATAAGAACAAAGTGTGCACGCTTATTTGGACAAACCTCTATTCGAACCACCACAAATGGGAACGGGTTCTTATTTCTTGATGATCAGTGATGGGTATAACCTATTCTAAATCCTATCCAGTAACAGACATGCCCTTTAAAGAAAACTTATACTATGTGCCATAGCCTCAAAGTTGCATTCCAATTTAGGTTATTACTTGTTTGAGAGTTGATATAATTAAATTTAACATAACCATCAGCTTTTAGGTTAATTGGTGACTTAACATGGTATTAGAGTAGGAGGTCTTGTGTTCGAACTCTAGTAATGTCAATTCCTCTCCCAATTAATATCGATTTTTCACTTGTTAGGTCCTTATATAAATTTACAAATCCAAGTGAAGGAGAGCATTGAAGTGTTGATATAATTAAATTTTTCATAACCCATCAGCTTAAGTTTTTTGGTTGATTGGTGATTTGACATTAATCGTGATTAAATAAATTTTCTAGCAAAGATTAAAATCTGTCATGAAACCAGTGCTTGGTGAAGCCGGTGCCTGAGAGAAAACTCATGCTACGCGCCATGGCTTCAAAGTTGCACTCTAATTTAGCTCATTACTTCTTAATGAAATCAATTTTCTAGCAGAGGAATTAAAATCTGCCATGAAACCAGTGCTGGGTGAAGCCGGTGCCTAAGAGAAAACTCATGCTACGCTCTATGGCTTCAAAGTTGCACTCTAATTTAGCTCATTACTCTTAATGAAAACGATTTTCTAGCAGAAAAATTAATCTGTCATGAAACCAGTGCTTGATGAGGCCGGTGCCTAACAGAAAACTCATGCTACGCGCCATGGCTTCAAACTTACATTCTAATTCAGCTCATTACTCTTAATGAAAGCGATTCAATTTTCTAGCAGAAAATTAAAATCTGTAATGAAACCAATGTTTGAAATAGCCAGTGTCTGCTACGCATCATGGCTTCAAAGCTGCATTCTAATTCAGCTCATTACTCTTATTGATGACAATTTTCTAGCAGGAAAATTGAAATCTGTAACGACACCAGTGCTTGACAAAGCCGGGTGTCTAAGAGAAAGCTTTTGCTACACGCCATTGCTTCAACGCTATATTCTAATTCAGCTTATTGCTCAGAGTGAAAGCGATTTCTAACAGGAAACATGAAATTTCTGTAATGCAAGAATACATTGCGAAATTGTGTCAAAAAAACAAAAACAATTTCTTTGCTCGATTCCTCGAGAGAAATCACTTGCAGCTCACAACCACTGAAACTATAATCAATTCAGCAACCTGAGAAAAATAAGAGAGAAAGAGGAGGAAGAAAATCCAGCTACATACCTCATCAACAGTCAAAACGCTCGAAATGGTCTTACAACAATCATCCGTTTGATGCAGACCAAAAATTCAGTTCCATCCCTTCGGCGTCTTTGCAAGAATAGTTGGATCGATCTTATTTCGGAAATTAGTATTATAATATTTTTACAAAACTGAAATTTTACTCTCTTTTTTTTTTTTTGGCGAAGAACTTTAAATTGCTTTTTCCTCCGGCCTTCCTTATAATTCCATCATTCTGTTGTGTTTGATCCGGTGTGTTTTAATAATGTTGAGTATAAAGATTTATATGATTTTTTTTCAATTTAATATATTTTCTTTAAAACCTAAAAATTACTATTTTTCATTAAGTTATAAAGGTTTGAGACTGTGATTGACATTATATTAATATAAAACTACCGTAAAAATTGTCTCCCTCCAGCGTAGTTGTTAGAAGAAAAAAATTTAAAAATAAATCCAGGATAGTCATCCATTTTATTTTTATATATGGTAAATAGTAGTAAATTTCACATGTAGAATATATTCGATTTTCTTTTTGTTTGCAAAGGTACAAATTTGGGTGGTAATTTTGTGAATTACTTAGAGGATGTAATTACTTTATACACTAGCTAATTGGTTGGTATTTTTAATGTCCACGCTGTTATGATATATTAAATAAATTTATGCATTAATACTAAGAGTATGTTTGTGATCATTATAAAATTATTAAAATCATTTTTATTATATTCAAAGTTATTTCGAAACATTTAATATTTAATTTTACATTTTTAAATGTAATTTTTCATACCTTCAAAATTAATTTTAAATAATTGAAAGCATGTTTATTTTTAATACCAAAACTCACTCTCAAATATGTCCTAAAAGTAGTTAGTTTTTATTTTTTTTAGATATAATAAAGGCTAACCATTCAAACCTGTACAATTATATTATTAAAAATATATAATGTCAATTTGAGCGTAGCTCAACTAGTTGATATATTATAATCTAAAAAAAATTAGAGATTCAAATTCTCACTTTCACGTATTGCTAAACTAAAAAAAATACACACATTTAATATTGTATATGTATATGTACAGGTTGTGGTCTCTTTATGGTGGCTAAAGCCTCGAGTTCCCATACTTCGAAAAAAAAAACAAAATAATAATGCATAGCTCAAATAATGACAATATATACTAGAGTATAATAGTAAAGACGCAAGAAATATATAACTATTAAGGGGTTGTCGGGGGCGTTGAGTGAGTTATAATAGCATAGAGTTATAATAATTTATAGGTTATTATAATATGTGAAATTATATGATATTATTTAAAATACATAAGAGTAGCATATGTGTTTGAGGTGCATAGTATTCCACAGGTTATAATCTACATGTTATTTTATAATATGTGTCCTAAATAGAAAAGGAGTTACATTATCAGATAATTATCAACACTCTTCTTCCAAGCACAACATAAATATGGGTATGAAATTTTTTTCAAAGCAACGAATATATCAATCTTAAATTATGCTCACTTTGATATCAACCCTCTTAATTAATTATTAATTACACGGTTTACAATCATATAAATAGAGCATCGCTAACTTTAAGTAATTTATTGTGATGAAACCAATATTCCTAGTAAGTAAAAATTAATCTTACAAAAAAAAAAAAGACAAAATGAAATCTATTATTGATTCACTTATAAAGGTCAATAATCCAATTATAATTATAAGTTTACACACAAATTAACATAAATTAATACCCTTATAAAAGTTCAATTAAAAAATATTTTTTTTATTTTATTTTTTCACATGAGTGACGTACAAAATTTTTCGAGGAGACACAATTTTACCTCTCCTCCCAATTTTACCTTTTTTTTAATGTAGGATCTTATATATTTTATATATATATATATATATATTTAGTACGGAGGATCTTATATTTTTAAATAGATCTACTATTTTATGTTTTTTAATTTATTGAGTTGGATAAATATGTGTCTTTAGTAGATATATTTTAAAATTTATTTTTAAAATTTTGTAATTCAAAGATTTTAAAAATAACATTGTATCTAAATTTCGAATTTAAAATTTTAAAATATAAAATTATATTTACTTTTTAAAATTTATTAAGTTCTATGAATATACTAATATATTTTTAAAAATTATTTTTGAATTTTTAAATTTTGTAATTCAAAAATTTTGAAAATAACGTCGAATCTAAAACTTTAACCTACAAAATTATATTAAAAAATAAAAAATCCAATAAATATAATATTTTCATATCATAAACTCAAATTATTTTTTGTTAAATTATATTATATATAATACCATATAATTAATAAGAATTTTATAAAAAAAATATTTACAAATTAATTTATAATGATTTATATTCAAATACAATTACAACTAATTTCACGATCTTTTCAACCATTCAATTCAATTTTTGAATCTCACATCTGAAATACAATTCACAATTCTATTTTCAAAAGTCTATATTTAAATTGCTTATCAAACAGGTTCTGAATTTTCAACATAATATTTCGAAATTGTTACCACGTGATCATACCTGCTTGCGCACGTGCACAACCCAGTACCTTTTATTTTTTATTTTTTCCAGTATTTGATGCGGCGGTGGGGGTTTGATTGCCGTTGGGTTAGTGCAATAAATATAAATAAAGGGTTCGCATGTTCAAAAAAGTAAATTAATAAATAATTAGAGGGTTCGTCTTTCTTAAATAATTAGAATTCAATGCCGTTTAGAGAGAGAGGAGGAGAAAAAAGAAACAAAAATAAAAGAAAATAAAAGAATTATTATAAACTCTCCGTTTGACTTTGACCTAACTATTTCTTGTGAAGCGTTAATCAAATTAAAGTATTTATAACCAATGTGCTGGCAAATAGTTCGCTGTCTCCTCTCGGAGAAGAAAATAATTCAATTTCTTCCCAATCATTCTTCAACACAATCGACCTTTTTTTTTTTTTTTTAGTACAATCGATTTTTTTAGCACCATAAATGAGATGGGCAAATTTGACAAGGCCAATTACGATTGAAAAGTTTAGTTTAGAATTGATATTAATTTCCATCACCCATGATTTCAAGCATAAGCCAAGAGATCTTTCCAAACACTTGAGGGACTCAATTTTCTCCAAAATAAATAAATAAACAAAAATGCCTTGCCTAATTTAAAGAACATAAATATTACACGAACTACACTTTCATTGTTTATTCAAACAAAGCTTAGATCGGACTGAGAAATTATATACCAAGCTCCCTTTGCTGGTTCCCATTTCTCAATCTGCACGCAGTAAAATACTTACTTGTTATATAAGTATTGTGTATATAAGTATAGATTTAACTTTGAGATATTTTGAAGCAAATGAAGAGATAGAATGTGACATTAAAATATATGAAAATGTTTTAGAGAAGTATTTGTTTTATATAGTTAATTAGTTTGTTGAAGTTGTTGGATAGTTGAAAGTGTATTAATGGTAATGAATATATTTAATATAATATATATGGATGAAAGACAAATAGGCAATTTCATCTCATGCATTTGCTCTTTATTACCTCATTTTCATCATCATAAGGTCAAAAAATTCAGAATTTGAAATAGGGGTCTAAATTCAATTACAAAATTAAAAGGGACCGGAAATTACAATTTCCCCGAGTAAACCTCTATGGCATCTAGAATAAAAAGTTTGTGATATTCATTTTGGTCACTGTATTACCTTCTATTGTCTAATTTTAATATATGTACTTCCAATAAGTGCATTGGGCTTAAAATCAGTCTCTCTCTTAGTTTATTGTGAATTTTAATAATAATAATTAAAAAAGAAATCTCATGGTCTCTTTTCTTGTCTTAAAATTATCATTATTGAACTGATTTTGATCAAAATTAACTTCAAACTCATCCTAGCATCTTATGGACCAATTTTAAATTTTATTAAAAATACATAGACTAAAATTAAACATTTAAAAGCATATAACCAAAATGGAACCACAGTAAAAAAACCAAAATGATATAACTTCTTAGGAATTAATGAAGGTAAAACTTAACAAAAGTTTGAATGGTAGATTTTCACAATGGTGCAAAACAACAGTAGAACTAGAAAGTCAATTATAAATTATTTTCTTACCCATTCACCAAAACAAAGAGAACACGATAATACTTGACTTGGCAAATTTATCGCATTCAGGCGCATGTTCCCCCTTCTTCTGCAAGCACCTAAATCAAGAGCCAAATATTTGGTGAGTCCACCATTTGCATATAATACAATGGAAATTGGTTTGTAATTTCTTAATTATAAGCATAAAGATTCCACCCCACACAAGTTAATTAGGACTAAAAAAAAATAAAATAAAATTTTGGATCAAATCAAAAGTGAGTAGGAATTAGGGAAAATAGGTATTTGAACTTCAAGGCCCTTCAATAATAATCTCCCCCTCAATCTTCATATTGCCTTTCTTATAAGTGTTATTTTTACAGATAAAGGTGAAAATCCACTCTCTCAAACAAAACTTCAAAGAGTATTTCACTTCTACACTGTTTGGGTCCCACAAAATAAAAATAAAAAACTACCATATATTGGGTAACAAATAAAAGAAATTAAAAAAAATCAAATTAATTTTAAAACACTCCAACGATGTACTCTGAGAATCACTTTTTTGGGGTATGGACCAATTTTGTAAAAAAAACAATTTTAGAAAAATGCAGCCAAATGTAATAGTTATTCTTTTTTTAAAACTAAACTAAGAAATTAGGGAACCCTAACCTCTCGCTCTTGCCAATTAAATTAAGCTCAGATTGACACCTGAAAATAATATTTTAATTGAAAAAACATGAACCACCACTTTAAAAAAAAAATCAATAAAAGTAGTAACATAATAAAGGAAAGGTTATTCAAAGAAGGCAATTTAGTTGCTTTGAATAATAATCTAGCTTTGAAATATAACTTTGTGTTAAAAGCTAATTTATAATTTCCTATGTTGAATGAAATGAGAACTTATTGTTTCAATGAGATGACTTTATGTCATCCTAAGAAGTCCAAATAGGCAAGAGCTAATTAAAGTTGTACTTAAAAAAGAGTTCATTAAAATTAGTGTATTTCTCTAGAGAACTAAATTACAGGACGTTCATGTTTAAATTTTTCTACTTGTTCTTTGAACTTTAAAAACTCTTCCATAGATCTCTAAACTTCACATATTAAACTTTCAATTTTGTGTTGAGTACTTAAATTTTCACTTTCATGTTTAATAAATCTTCAACGCATTTTAAAATTGAAACTTCTAATTTTGTGTACCAAATCTTCCACTTATTTTAAAATTTAAACTTCTAATTTTGTGTACCTAGGATCCCGTTGGATAATCTTTTTAAAAATTAAGCCTACAAATATTACTACTACCAATAGAGTTCTATATGGTTTTCAAAAACCAAACTAAATTTTGAAAAAAAAAATATATATTTTTATTTTTAAAATTTGACTGTAAACTTACCCCAAGCAAATAGAAATAGAAATGGAGATAGAAATTATTACGGGAAAGATGAAGATAAATTGTGAAAAGGCCAAAATAATTTTAAAAAACCCAAAACTAAAAGCTAAAATGATTATCAAAATTTTATATTTTTATATTTTCTATTGTGTGTTTAAGAAGTCCTGGACATAATTTTACCTGTTTTGAAATTTAGGTACCTACTAATAAACACAAAATAAAAAATTATGTTATCTTATAAAACACAAATTCCAATTTTATATATTTTATATTGAATACATCAATTATTTTTTAAAAAATTTAAATATTTATATTATTGATTTATTACACAAATTTAAAAAATAAAATCGTAACTTACCCTAATTTTTCCAAGCACATGAAGAGAAGGAAAAAGAAAGAGAAGAGACCTTATTGTCTTTATCTTCACCACCACCGCGGCGATCGCCGTTATGCTGGAGGTTGGTCTGAGTGGAGGAAACGGAGGAGCTGGAAGAAGGAGGCGGAGGCTTTGAAACGGTGCCGTATTCGTGAGCGGGCCTCGGGGCTTGCTCGCCCCGAGCCACCTTGCTAACGTCTCTGGACCTCATCTTGTCGTGAGGATCAACCTGAGCCGCCGACATTTTTCCTTGCTTCGTTTTTATCCGATCTCGAAATTGAAGGGTCTCTGTTTTTAATTTAGTGAGAGAGGCAGAGGAGCCATGCACGTCGCAACGTGCCTCACATTTGTCGTCCTTTGCCATCGCCCATATGTAGTCACCGTTCGTGAGCATACCATAGGGTCCACTATAAATTATGTTTTACAAATATTAAAATATAGTGTGAATACAGAAAATATATATGCTCCATGCAAAATCCAGCTCCTTCACTTTTATTTATTTTTTAATGTTAAAAAGAATTATAAATGTAGTCCCTACAATTTTACCCTAATTTTAATTTTTACTCGTAATTTTAAAATTAGTTTCGATTTAATTACTTTAAAGAATCTCTCTATCATACTATTCAATCGTATACATTAACAGATACGTACCTACGACATTCAAAGCTCATGTCTAATATATGACCATTAATGGATATCATTATTGTGTTATTTTACAAATTAATTTATTTATTGTTTTCTATTTTTCTTTTACCATTCTTGTAATTGGTATATGTACGTAAATGAATTACGTAAATCAAACATAACATTATCTTTGGAAAATATATTTTTTATCGGACCATTTTGAATACCCTTCTTATATATCACATTAGATAAAAAAAAAAAAAAAAAGAAATAGCCTAATCATATATGAAAGAGATCTTGTGGATACAATGATATATGATGGTATGATTCTTATCAGTTTCTTAACTTGACAAGATCATATATATCATGTTATGAAGACGAAAATTATCTTCTATGCACATTAATGTTCATGAATGTATATAATAAATCATGTCAAATGGGTCCATTAAGAGAATGTTAGATTTTTTTTTACCTTAATATAATCATTAATAATATGTCTACTAATATTTATTTCCACTTTATATTTTATGTTTACTACATTAGTGATCCATGGGATATTGCTATATATATAAAAGTTAAAACTCTAAAGATTGATATGTATTGATCTACCTCATTTACTCGAACTTTTTCCATCACGAAAACATAATCAAGTTACATAAAGAAGGTTAAAAGGGAGAACCACAATTCTTACGAAATCAAAATCATAAATTAAGGTATCTCACTTTAACTTGTAGGATGGCAAAAATCATCTAATTCAAATATCTTAATTTTTATTTGAATTATACACTGTGGTAATTTTATTATATAATCATGAAATAAAAAATGTGCACAAATCTCTCATATCCTCAAATTTATTTTACTTTAGAAAAAAAATATGCAAGAATATCCACACGAAAACCCCCATAGAAAAACAAATAAATAAATAAAAGCTCATTAGTAAGAGGGAAAAAGAACATTAAACTTCGAGAAATAACCTCCCAAGACGGCTCTCACCATTCAATGCACCAAGCATGCCGTAATTGCATAAGCATAACAATGGAAGAGGCCGGCCATTTTGATCAGGAGAATATATAAATGATTATTTAATAATTAACTATTTTTTCTGGCAAAAAAACGACTCCTAGGTTCTTTAAAAACTTATTTCTCTGCAAACTTTGAATGAAATTAACATTTTCATATTAATTTCAGCTAAAAAAATGACAATATATTATTGAATGAAAAAAGCCGGCCAATTCGTGTCAGACCAGAAACTCACATTTCGTACTATTGTGACCAGCACAATTGACGGATTAAGTTTTTAAAAACTATTATTATTATTATTATTAGTCTTAAAAATATCATTTTTTAATTAAAAAAATCAAATTTTGCTTATGTATTTAGAAAATTAATCGAATAACCAATCATACGACCCTAAAGTTCGTTTTGTAAAAAAAAAGAAGCTCATAAAATCCAAAGGTATAAGCAACCAAAGTATAATTTCAGTAATAGACATATATAAATTGTAGATTTGAATTCACATAATTTTATATTTGTTGTTGTAAAAAAAAATCTAATTTTGGCTAACTTTAAAAATGCCCACTCCTGGCTAAAAATATTTATCTTTGCTAGGTAGGTTAGAGCTCATTTCAGTTTCATCTTTGTACTTTTATGAAAACTTAAAATAAGACTTTACTTAATTTGAAGTTTTTTTTTTTTTTATAATATTTTTCTTTTATCAAATTTGGTAAAAATAAGAATCATAATTTCCATTCCAAAAAATACACGAATAGCGTTCTAAAATTTTTATAAAAAAAGACTAATAGAAACCTTTTTTTTTTTAAAAAAAAAAAGTTAGCAATGAACTAACAAACTAACTTATGTTAAATCACCACTTAACCAAAAAGCTTAAATTAATAGACTATGTAAATTTAATTATATAATAATCTAACATTTTTCTTCACTTGTGGGTTTGAAAATTGATAGAGTGTTCAACTAGTAAAAATCAATATTAATTAGAGGAAAAAATTACATTATGAAAGACTTGAACACAAGACAATCTAATAGTATATCAAATCACCCCTCAATCCAAAAACTTTATTAAATATTATTGATACAATTAAATTTATCATAACTCTGAGCTTAGTCTTTTAACATCACATTATACCAAGAAGTTGTCTTCAAATCTTATGATATCATAAAAATTAGATAACTACATTTAGACAATTAAAAATAAAACAACAAATTCAAATGTACTATAAATATTTCTAGAACGAAGAGAAAATTCAATCACTAACATGCTCTCATGTTACAATTTGGGCACTCTCGGTCAAAGCCTATCAAATTTATTAAAAAGTACACACTTCAAAAAACACATCCAATTTTTTTTCCAAGTAAAAGAACTCAGATGATTTGAGAATGATTTCAGAAATATTAATTTTAGTTTAATTGATTTATCTATAATTGATTTATTAAAGATTATTTTCATATAATAATTTTCATGTTTAGTTCTATATTTGTAATAGTGATTTTGGTTTTGAAAAAAATAATTTTTTTTACGTAAATTTATGAATTTTGACAAAACATTATAGTTTTTACTCGTCGTTAAAAGTATACTATTTTCAAAAATGAATAATGGTCATTTTAAATTACAATCACTTGACAAAAATTGTTTGGATTCTTTCAAAATCACTTGCTTAATATTACCAAACATCATACTTTGGAATCAAACTTAAGCTTTGTAGGTGCTGACTTTTGTTGCTTATAATTGCGATGGCTAGGGGGATATCCGTGAAACTTGTAGCAACGGTCCACAATATGACCCTAATGCCCACAATGAGTGCAGACGGGCCTCTCCTTTTGTTTTGTTGATTGTCGGGATGAAGGTTGGGAGGCCTTCGTCAATAATGCTGCGGGATTCTGTGAAGAAGTGTTGGATAGAGAAGCCCGCTGCTCAACCTCCTAGGCTACGAGGGAAAAGGCGCGGTCGATGCTTGGTTCTGGTTCCATTAGAAGCAGCTGAGTACGAATTTGACTAAAAGATTCATTCAATCCCATTAGAAATGCCATAACGTGCTCAGGAGAAAAATAATCGACAAGATTCTTAACACCACCACACGTACAACGCCCACAGGAACATGAAGGGCGATAAGATACCAGTTCGTTCCACAAAGTTTTAAGCTTGGTATAATACGCGGTCACGGTGTGTTGATCCTGTGTGAGGTTCGAAATCTCTCGTCGGAGCTTAAATATGCGAGGCCGATTCTTTCGTTGATATCTCTGTTGCAGATCCAACCATATGTCTCTGGCACTATCCGCAAAATTAACACTCGCCGCTATTTCTTTTGATAGGACATTCAGAATCCAAGCCTTTACGATGCTATCGCAAATCGTCCAAGAATGAAGAGAATCATCAGTAGGAGGAGGAAGGGTTCCATCGATAAAACCAACCTTATTTTTTACGGTGAGGCCAAGAACCATCGCTTGATGCCATGATGTGTAATTTGTCTCTGTGAGTAGATCAGATACCATAAGAAGATTCGTTCCATCAGCATGATGTAGGTAGTATGGATTATTGTATTGATCAAGAACAGAAGGATTAACCGGCTGAACAGTAGATGAAGACCCTGTGGGAGCCACTATTCGAAACCAAAAGAAAAGAAAAGGAGACGCAGGGAGACTTCTTTACCAGATCTTGCGGAATCTCTCTGATACCATATTGAAAGTAAAGAAGTAAATAACTCCTTGCACTGTTTATTCATTAGGGTGCATGTAAAAACAGTGTTTGTTAGTGTAACAAGCTTAACTAATTCAGTATCTAACTTCTAACAGATAACTATCCCAATAAGACATGTTAAAAGTGATTTTTGTTCACTCCAGAATGACTCCCAAATATGCCTTTCATATTCATATTCATACAAAAATTACGTGCGAAAGTTGTTTCTCTTTGGAACGTGCTGCCCATGAAACCCAAATCAAAACCAGAGAACTTAACATTATAAAGTCATTCTTTGTTCTTCCCGGCCTTCATCCTTCAAACCCACAATAAATCCCAAATCCAAAATGAAAAACCACTTCTCAAAATCGATTCTAGTGCTTTTTTCTCTTCTACCCCTCTTCCAATTTGGTTTCTCTTTGGACATTGTTCAACGATCGTGCAAATTAGCAGCAAAAAGAGACCCATACGTTGATTACAAACTCTGTGTTCAAAGCCTCAAATCCAATCCCGATTCAAAAGATGCAACGTTCAAAGAATTGGTTCTGATTTCGATCGAGCAATCGAAGGCCAATGCGACGGAAATTGGGTCGGAGATTTCAGAGCTTTTGAAGGGGAGTGGGAAATGGGGGAAGTATTCGTTGAGTTGTTTGAAGAGCTGTTTGGAGATTTATTCTGAGGCTATTTCTGATTTGAAATTGGGATTAGCTGCTGTGAAAATGGCGGATTATGAAACTGCAAATACAAAGGTAAGCACCGCCATGGATGCACCAGTGACTTGTGAAGATGGGTATAAGGAAAAGGATGGGGAAGTTTCTCCTTTGACAGAGATGAATGATTTGTTCTTTCAGTTGACTGCAATTTCTCTGGCTTTTATCAATATGTGTCAGTGATGGGCTCTGGGTTTTTTTCTTTCAAGAAATAATATGAAGTTTCTTTTGATTTTTTGGTGTTTGATATTGTGTTTTTGTTGAAATGTTTGTTGGTGTTTTGTTGTAGAGCAATGTGATTTTTGGTGTTTGTTGAAAAGAGTGAAATGTGGTGCTTCATTTGAATCGTCAAGCTTTCTTTATATCTAAAAGGATTTTGGTTTTTAATGAGGTTTTCTCTTTGCCATCGGTGGTGTTATGATTTTTTTAAGTCATGGGTTGGCGGGAGGGGTGAAATAGAAAATCAAGGAGGTTTAATAACCATTTGATTTTCGACAGTATAACAACGCTACTCTGATAAATCTAAAATTCTTCTTAACCTGGAACAAGCCCGTAAACACTTCAAAATAGTCTAACTACGCCCAACCTAAGAGTAAGTTGTGAGCTTGGAAGACGACGACGCGACGTGGCGAGGCTATAGGGCCCTATTTTAGACCAAAGGACTTGTTTTGCGTAGGATCTCAGTTTCTTATTTTGAACTCTGATGTTGCTTATTTATCGTGTACTTAGCGAATGAAGCCTTTTCGATTGTTAGTTGCATGCTTTCTTCCCGCTTGGATTCTTGGTTTGGATTGCATGTTGGTTGGTTTCTACTTGCTTCTAGTTGTTTTGCTTTTCCTGTTGGAGCCCAACCTAGCGTAGTAAAAATTTTGGATTTGTTTGGGTAGCATCGTTATGCTGTCGAAATTTCGACGCACCCAGGAGAGGGGTTTCTATGTTTTCTTATCTACTTCGTACCTATGTTTTCAAAAACTAAGTTAAGTTTTGAAAACTAAAAAAATAGTTTTCAAAAAGTTTTTTTTTTATTTGAAATTTGCTTATAAACTTGAATAGTATCTCAAGAAAGATGGAAATCATTGTGGAGAAGATGAAAAGAGATTATGGAAAAACAAGCATAATTTTAAAAAACCAAAAACTAAAGGATTATCAGAGAGGGACTAAATTATAAGTTTAATTTTTTAACTTAAAAATTCGTGTTCGTTAAGTTTTTGAAGTTTAAAATTTGTTAAATAAAATAAGTCAGTCTAATATATTTAGTTTAAACTTATCTAATAAATCTCAAAACTTTTAATTTTGTATTTAATAAGATTTTATCATATTTGATATTTTTAAAATTTAGAAATCTATTAGACATAAAATTATTCATTAAATTTTAGAAAATGTCAGGTATGAATGTGAATTTATAAATACACAACCCAAAATTTAGAGGTTTATCGAAGACTTTTAAGATCCATTGACTTAGAAGTTTAGAATATGATAAACCATGTCTAAAGTTTAAAAACTTGTTAACCCCAATTTGACTGGCCAATCAACCAATCCTTTAAAAGTAGGTTAACAACACCGTTTTGGTAAGAAAAATAGGGAGAAAAAAGAAATCAGCCACCCTCACTAAACCACTATAAGGTTGGTTTGATCTTCACTCTTACTAGCTCTAACACTTAATTAGGAGGGGTTAAAACATTACTATCTTTCGAAAATATTTTCAATACCCCAATAATATATATACTACTCCGATTAATTGTTAACGATGTCAATATCATTTTAGAATGTTGTAAAGTCCCACAACACTAAAGAAATTTTCCTTAGGTTTTTGAACCTCTTATAGATTCACACTAAAAATTTTCCTTCCTAAATATATATTGGAAATTTTTTAGTATGAATCTATAGAATAGGTACTGAAGGAGTAATGCAAAATTTTCCCCTATTTTCTCGAATTCTAACACTTAATTTAGACATTTCTATTATTTTCTTTTTTAAAAAATACCACGTTGGTTAAAAGGGTTTGGTTATTTCCTACGTTTTATTCAAGACTCATAGAAGTTGACATTTTCAAAAAAAAAAAAAAATCATAGAACTGACAAATTTGTATAGATCCTTGTCCTTCGACAACTTCCATTTTCATAATTTAAAAGTTAAATTACAAATTTAGAACAAAAAATTTTAAATTACAAATTTAGTCTTGAACTTTTAAGTTTATGTCAAATAGATCATTAAACTTTAAAAAGTAAAGATGTCTCAAAACTTTCAATTTTGTATTTAATAAATCCCTGAACTTAAAAAGATGTAATGAGTTCCTAAACTTTCAATTTTGTGTCTAATAGATCATAATGACCTATTCAATTTTATAAAAAATATATGAACCTATTGGACACAAAATTGAAAGTCTAATCTCCTATTAGACAAAAAAAATTCAATTTTATGTTTATTTTTTAAAAAAATATTGATTATGTCGAAGACCTATTAGACACAAAATTGAAAGTTAGAGTATAGAGACCTATTTGGTATTTCTAAAGTTCATAGACCTGCTAACACTAAATTGAAAGTTAAGAGACTTATTAGAAAATTTTAGAACCTATTAAATACAAATATCAAATTTCTTACACTAAACCTCTCATTTAACCCAATTCAAATTTCTTACACTAAACCTCTCATTTAACCCAATTCAAACAAGTAAAATAAAGAAAAAACAAAGATGAGATGAATTAATCAATAAGTCAATTATAATCAATATGATTTAGATTAATCGATTAGTTAATAATAAATCAAATTAGTCTGAAAATCAAAAGGCCAGTAGGCATTAGGTCATCAACATGATAAAATTTATTATAAGCTTTGAAGATATAGTAACACACTTTCAGCAAACAATGACTTCTCCCCCCTCCCACCCACTACGGATCTCTATTCTCGGAGCAAGTTTAGGCCGATTGGGTCCCTGTTTGAATCACAAACCAAATAGATCTAAATATTTGGTAGGATTAGAAGTTAGAATTCAGTTTTGCTAGGATTAGAAGTTAGAATTTAGTTTCAAACAAAGCAAATGGATGAACGAAAAAAATCTGGGTATTATTTGAGAAAGTCGTACCTGATACATCTGGACAATCATTTGCCTCTGCTTTCAATTAAACAGAAAGATATACCTGCAACTAGAATCTGCGTAGGATTTTCGATTGAAAAAATGAATGGCCAACGTACATGTACATCAGAAAATAAAGTTAAGCTTATATCATTCCAACCACACAGTTGATCCATGCCAAAATTAGAGTGACTGCCCCTTGTCATATAGGAAACAAACCCTCCAAATAGAAGGAGAATATATAGGTCACATCTGACACAATGCCACAATTTCTGATATAGATCACTGATATTGTTGTTGTCTTCATCGAGGTGAGGCTTCAGAATGCGGCACTGTGAGTCGTGAGGGCTTAATATTGCACAGAACGCCTTGCATCCCCCAACCATAACAAATGGTTCATTTGACTGTTTTAGCGATAAAGAATCAGAGTCCAATGTAGCTGGCTGGAATGGATCCAGAGTTTTTCCTCAAGTTTGAAGATGGAGCATAAATCTGGCATCACTCTTAATGTATCCAAACAAATGAATCTTATACTTCAGCCACTTGAAATGTGTCATCATGCTCTTCCAATTCTTTGTCTTTGGAACCAAGACTGGACAGGTTCGAGCCCAATAATCGATGATCAACACCGTTCATCAGGGATGTCCGATCCATAGTTGCATTCCTCTTGTAATTCCATACGAGCATTGAAATGTAATCCTGGGGTGAGATGAGACCCTGTTCCCTAATGCATCTACGTTGTTCCTCCAGCGTTCTATGATCTTCGAGCATTATAAATTCAAGCAGGGCCTTTTCATGATCTGGTCTCCAATTATTTGGTAAGGGAGTGTAATCAGTCTCGGGGACAAGAGACATCCGGGTGAACTTAAGTCCATCAATTGACTCAGCAAGGCCCATTCTCAGAAGATTGTGATACTCAGGCGATTGTCCTTTCTTCTCCTTCAATGGGCGGCTGAGATTTCGAGCACCGATCTTGTAAACTTTTGCTCGTGAGCGGAGTTTGTACTTTGCAGCATAAAGCTTTGCAAGTGAACCTCTTAAGATGTAAGAACAAAAGTTCACAACTTTCCTCCTATTGTCTGCATATCTGTACCACTCAACAATTGTTAACAAAAACTTGTTCATTTGTGAATTTGTGTGAGCTTGTGTGGCATGAAACATTCTAAAACAAGGCTGTGGATCAGGATCTCTATCACCCTTCAAAAAGTTCAGCTTCCTAAATTGCTTAATGCATTGTTTCAAGCTTGCCGTGACAGAAAGGAGCGTACCAACACCTTTCTCGCTAATGATCTTACCACCAGTAGCAGTATACCGAAGTGTTGGATACACGACTCTCCGACAAAGCACGTGATCTAGAAACATGATACCCTTGGTAATGTGTTCAATGGGAAGACACTCATTGTCAAGCTTGAGCATATACTTCTGATCACAAAACTCAATCAACTGCTTTCTTAATGTTGCTGCATCGGCCCTAGGTCCTCGAATACCAATCAGAATATGACCTCCATACCGAATGTAATCCATCTTCCTAGTCTTGTCCGGACCACTTGTTGGTACAAATTCTGGCCAGGATGTATTTCCTTGATCTGCTTCTCCTTCAGGACTATTCCATATGACATCACTTTTAGATGGAGAATAGAAGTCCTTGATCCTGCCCTCCATCCAGCGGTCCAATTCATCTAAACAAATATTGGCCAGAAGGGGGCTAAGTATCCCACAGTGTCCCCATGAAGGAATCTTCGCTGCCTCTTCAGGAGCAAAACCAAAAAATGTCTCCAACCAATATGGATCAGGCTTTGGTTCATCCTCAGCTAACACTCTCTTCTTCTGGTACTTCCTTTTCTTTTTCTTCTTCTTTTCCCCTTCATCAACCCTGCTCGTTATAACCGGTGTAATTAAAGCAGATTTAATTAAATCAATCACCTTTTTATCTCTTATATCTCTCATCAAAGCATTTATCACCATCCCTACCTTCATACCATCTAAAATTGTACTTAAATCCCCTTTCACATACCATAAATAACCAGCAAAATGCCTCCTAATTACCCGCAGCACCGTATGTGAATTCCTTCCAGGCCTAAATGCATAAGACTTCGATGAAAACCGAGCTTCGTATATCGGCTCCAAAATCATAAATAGAACCTCTTGAACAATTTTATCTTGAAATGCAGCAGGCTGCGTAGTTGTCAAGATAGCCTTTATCTTCCTCTTCGACAATGATTCATAATCCGTCTTCTCTTTTGGTGATTTTATGAAGAACTTCAATCTTGCTCCCCATTTGAATTTATCATCCAGAACTGCATTTCTAAGCGCCAGTAAGTCTTCCAGTGCTGACCTTTGTATTGCATTTCGAGGCATATAGGCGCCCATCTCATCTGCACAAACTTTCTGGTACGCCAAAACCCATAACTCAAACCTCCGAAGATACGATGTCAAATTGGTTACAATCCTATCAGGTTCCCGAAAATTCTCAATCCACATCTGGGAACAAACAGAGACTCCATCTTCCCTCATCAAGGTGGATGGATCATCAGGATCAGGCGTACGGCGGTGCGCTGGAACAAATGAAAAAACCCTACACAATGAAAATCCATGGAAACTAGAATTTAAAGGATTGAGTTTTGAGAACAGAAACCCGTTCCTGACTCTGACAGTACTGGAACTCGTAAAAATCCGATGGGCAAATATGAAAACGCCACGATGCATCTAGTGTATAACGCTATGGTCGATCTTCTAGGTCATATTCCGAGCAGAATTTCAGGAATCATCAATTCGTGAACTTGTATCAATCAATCAAACACGGAAATTCACATAAACCCTAACTGAAGCAGTTTGCACAAAGGATTGAAATGCAAAAGTTTTTTTTTTGAAGCAGTGCTACTGCTAACCGTGTTAACCTGCCGCTGCGGCTTCGACTGGAGAATGCCTACGAAGAACCAAAAAGTACGGCGAGAGAAGGCAGCGGCAATGGCGGATATGAAAGCAAAAACCCTTTGCTTAAACCCCTCGGCCCTCTGGTCGAAGTCGGCGTTCGTAATTTTGTGTTTTGCAGCGATACCCTTCAACTCCGTTGAATTGTATTGTGATTTATTTTTAGTGCAGGTACTTTTTAGTAAATCTTAAAACTAGTCTTTTGAAGCGATTTTACCACTAAATTAGTTAAATAATAATAATAATCTTTTTACAATAAAAAATATAAAAGAGAAGCTAATAAATACTAAATATTTCTTGGAAAAATTAAGAATAAACTTACTCTAGAGACTAATTTGAATATTTACTGAAAGTGCAAGGAATGAAATTAGATATTTGAAAGTAGAATACAAAATTAGTACTTTAATCTCTATAAAATTGAATTAAATTACAAATTTGATCTTTGGTTACCATAACATTTTGATTCTTATATAGATTTCATTTCATTTTATTCTCTATGATTTTAAAAGTCTAAATTTAGTCTATATATTTTCAATAAAGTTAAAACTGTTTATTTATTATTCGCTTTTCTAAAAAAATAATCTCATTTATTATCCCTTTGTAAATTTTAAAAATATGTTTATATTATGTGTTTTTCTACATGAAAATTATAGTTGTTAAGATTTATGATTTATGGATAAAAATCAAATTAATGGTGGGGGCTAAAATTATCAATAAAAATCAAATTCAAACTAATATTAGGACCAATATTAAGATTTGTGAGAAATATAATGACTAAATTTGAACATTTGAAATAATACTCACTAAAACATAATGAAACCTAAAGTACATAGGCCATATGATATTTAATATAGGGCAAAATACATTTTTGGTTCCTCAGTTTTGCGTTTGGTTACCTTTTGGTTCATGAGTTTTCAAACTCAACAAATTTATCTTTGAGGTTTGCATTTGGTAGCATATTTGGTTATTCTGTCAATTTTTCCATTAATTTCTAACGCAAAGTTGATCTGACACCTTTTTTATTTAAAATAATATATTTTTAGTTTGTAATTATTAAAAAATATTATTTTATTAAACATTTTTAATTTATTTTTGTTCTTTTTCTCTCTCTTCCTTCTCCCCTTCTCCCTATTTTCTCTTCTTACTTCTTCCTCTTCTTCTCTGTTCTCCCATCGATGGAAAATGGCAAACATCGGCAGCGCGTGACCAACAATGGCTAGAAAATGGCGGCACGTGGAACTCGTTTTTTGAATGCTTGATGGTCGATCTATCAGGAACCGATCTAATTTGGGTGAAAATCGATCGGTAATGTGGTGAACCGGTCGAACCAAGGCGACGACTCGACAAATACTCCGATGCACAAAGGCGGTAGACGACTTAGCTAAATGGTCGCTAACCTAACCTGCAACGAAGACGGACACGACGGTTGGCTTGGCGTGTAAGGGTGTACATAAGCCGGGTTGAGTTGGGTTGAGGGAGATTTTTTGACCAACCTGAAAATTCGGGTTGGTCATTCCTTCAACCCAACCAACCCTATTCATGAAAGTAACCCAACCCGGACCCAATATTTTTGGGTTGAGTTGGGTTGGGTCACCGAGTTAATTTTTTTTTAAAAAAAATATATTTAAAATATTTTTCCTTTAATTAATAACTAAAATCACATAAAATTCAAATATCAAACTTCAAAATCCTTAACATCTTAACATTTTGTTAGAAGATCTAGAAGAAAACATAAGAAATTGACAAATAATTCATTTATAAGTATATATTTAATTAAAATTAAATTTAAAAAAAATTGAGTTGGGTTGGGTCAACCCGAGCCTAAAAGGTCGAACCCGATAACCGACCCAAATTTTTCGGTTATCCAAACTTCTAACCCAACCCAAACCGAAAAAAAATCTAACCCTACCCAACCCTTACGGTTTGGGTTGGGTAGTCCGGGTTGGTCAGGTTACCGGGCTACTTGTACACCCCTATTGGCGTGTGTGAATCCACGGCGAGGATCCGACGATCGGCTACTGATATGGACGAAAGACAACTGTCTGAATGCTTGGAGGCTGAAACTGCAATGGGCCGACGACTTACAGATCGAGCATCATGTGGTAACTTCGACGTCCGGTTGGGCGTTTCGACGTTTCCTTCGTCACAAATAGAGCAAATCAAATGCTTGTGATTGGAGTTTCTGTTGTGGAGGAGGAAATGGTGGGGATGGTGGTCGACGACGATGCAGGTGGAGGATAGGGAGAAAGGGCAAGTAAGACAGTGGAAGGAGGGCCCACCTGATGAGGTGGAAGAGTAGGCGGTGCAGTGGAAGAAGTGGTGGAGATGGAGGTCCATAATTCTTGTAAATAGATCATGAAGTGGCGTTGGAGAAGAAAAAAGAGGGAAGAGGGAAAAGGGAGAAGTAGGGGTGATAGTCTTAACCAAAAACCGATCAAACCAAACTGAACCAAACCGATCCAATGGTTTGGTTTGGTTTTTTAGAATAAAATTGGATATCTCAGTTTTTATTTTAGAAAAATCGAAAAATATTGGTTTGATTCGGTTTTCGTTTCGAAAAATCATTAAAAACCGAACCAAACCGAAGTATATATATATATGTACCTAAAAAAAACCCCAAATTGAATCCTTATCCATTATTGCGTCGTTTCATCCGTTTTCTTTTAATTAATTCTAAAATAACAAAATGAGATTATTAGCTATATGAATTCTGATTGAGGTATTGAAAAATTTAGGGACAAAAAAAATATTAAAATAAGATGAAACTAAGAAATAAAATAGCATAAGATTTGTAAAAAAAAAAATCGAAACCGAACCAAAAAATAACCAAACCAATGGACAACCGAACCAATGGTTTTGTCGTTTATTGGACTTTGGTTTGGTTCCTCTTTTGATGAAATCGGTCGGATCGGTTCAGTTCTCGATTTGGCCTAAAACCGATGAAGATCGAACCAATATCACCCCTAGGGAGAAGGAAGAGATAGAAAACGAAAAAAAAAATAAAAATGTTTTAATAAAATAATATTTTTTAATAATTAAAAACTAAGAATATATTATTTTTAAATAAAAAAAAAGTGTCACATCAACTTTCCGTTAGAAATTAACGGAAAAGTTGAGGACCAAATGTGCTACCAAATGCAAACCTCATGAGTAAATTTGTTGAGTTTGAAAACTCAGAGACAAAAAATAAACCAAACGCAAAATTGAGGAATTTTGCCCTTTAATATAATATTTTTTTAGTTCATTTTCCAAAAAAAAATATATATATTTTTTTTAGTTCTAACCATAGTTGGAGGTGAAAGATTTGATCTTCAAATCTCTTGGTCAAGATAAGAATAGAGGTTGAAGAAATATACTTCAAGTTGAATTCAAATGTATGTCTAATGTTTAATTAGCACTCTTAAAAAATGTATCATACGACTTTGAATCTTATAATTATTTAATGGATTTAGTTTTAAACTTCATGTCTAGTATATATTTGTGTATTTGAAATTTTTTATATTAACAAAATCTATTAGGCATAAAATTAAATTTTATGTATAATAACATTGAATCTCAAAAAAAGTTTAATAAGTATCAAAGATTTGTTAGACCAAAAATTACAAATTTTAGTGATTATTTAGATACTTTAAGTACAATAATCTAATTAACCAACTTGAAATTTGAAAGGTTAAAGTGGTATCTACTCTCTTATTTTCTTTGATGCTAGAGATTTAAATTCTCATGCTCTATATCAAAATGAAATTTAAAATTCGAGAGATGTAGTGATTTGACCTAAATCTAACTTATCCACGAGGCAAAACTTTGACCCGACCCAAATATAGTTTGTTTCATTTCCACTCTCCAAACACGTGTTAAATATAAAATCATGTTGATAAAGAATAAAAGTGTAAATTTACATTAATAAAAACCAAAATAATGTCCACTGCCGATATCACTTAAAGTTACAATTAAACATTTCAATAAAGACCACCGCTATATGGGAGGAACTCGCTATGACTTAAGTCAATAAATTAGTAATGAAATATATGTTTATTCATAAACTTCATCTATAAAAAAAAATATAAGGGTCTATTTGTTAGGTAATCCGAAAATAGAAATTTGAAAATAAGAGATTTGATGAAAACATAGTTATATTTTCAGATATGTATTTGGTAGCAGATTTAGAAATTTGATTTCATTTTAAATAGTAATTTTAAAGTGTGTTCTATAATATATTTATAAATCATAAAATTAGTTGTTGTTGCAAAAATAAATATTAGATTGAATATAAGACACTATTAATTAATTTATGAATATTTTTTTATATAAATTTTATATAATTATTATTTTATAATTTATAATATATTATATTATATTATACACATTTTAATTTAACAAATTAAGTTTATAAACCTGGAATACCATATTTATTAAGATTTTTATTTTTGTTTAATATAATTCTGCATTTTAAAATTTCAAATTCATAAATTGGATATAATGAAAACATAAAAATGTTGTTTTCATAATTTCTACTATTTGGATCACATAATCCGAAAACAGTTTTCGAAAACATGTCTGCTAAACACGTATTTAGTGAATCCGAAAATATAAAACAGAATCTGAATTGCCTACTAAACAACCCCTACATATTTAGTCAAAAGCAACACGCCAAATATTGCATCTTAATATTTCAAAAAACAACGTCACATTTCTTTTAAAACATCTTATTTTATTTAGGGTTTTTTCTAAATTCAATCCTGTATAAAATTTTGATGACTTAGAAAAGATGATTTTAACATCTTCCGAAATAGCGTCACATTTCTTTTAAAATATATTATTTTCCTGTTTAGAATTTTTACTAATTCAATCATATATAAAATTTTGATGGCTCGGAACAGATGATTTTAACATCTGACTAAAGAGGTAGATAACTTGAAAATTAAAAAAAAAAAAAAAATACATATGAAGTAATCTCACATTTCTTTTCAAATAGATTATTTTCCTATTTATAATTTTTACTAATTCAATCATATATAAAATTTTGATGACTTGGAACAGACGATTTTAACATCGGACTAAACAGGTAGATAAATTGAAAATTAAAAAAAGAAAATTACATATAAAGTAATCTCTCATTGAATTTTTAGTTTAGAAAATTACTTGTAACATGGTACACGTATTAATTAAATGAAGACTAAGACATTAGCTCACTACAGATAATATAAGTTATATTTTATTTATCCTGTTTTTTTATTCATTAAAATACATTAAATAAATATCATGTTATGCTTATAAGTGCAATAAAGCAAAAGGTAACATGAAAGGAATACTTTGATCAAATGCTTTAATAATGGTCGTCCATGAGCTAATGTAGCCTCTTAAATGATATAACACTCGAACAACATGCCCCAACAATATTTGTAGTTTTTTTTTTTTTTTATTGAGCAATATTTGTAGTTGAGAGGGATGTTACGATAAAAATAATATTATTTAATTAATTAACTCCAACATTTTTCGTATAATGGATGGTTCTATTTCTAGTTACAATGGTTAAAGATTAATGTGTTATGGATTAATGTGTAGGATCATGAATCTGTGGGCCTTGCCGTCTGCGTAGGTTTATTATGGGGCCACGTGGATCGCGCATAACACCAATGATATGTTTTTTACTTAACAGTCATACTATACTCAATTCCTACTTTTGGATAAGTATTTAGTCGTTTTTTTTTTCTTTAAAAAATATACACCAATCTAAATATGTTATGATCTAAAATAATAGATTAATTGTACACTCGTATGATCACCCAAATGACAAGATATATAAATAGTATATATATACATATACACACATATATAGATGGTATAGATATACACATATACATATATAGAAGAGAGATTGTATATATATATATATTGAAGATGGAAATATAAATATAAGCTTATGATTAACCATATTGGAAGCCATATAATTTTTACAATCACACATATGCATTGGTTAATGGATATTCAAGAGACAAAAGATCATTTTCATAATAAATACAATAATTTCCTATTACCTAGAAATGAAGATTGTGACCGCTAGATTGTAGTTACTCTCATCGTTAAGTTTTGCTCATTGTAACTAATAATAATATTTGTTTTAGTTCAACAAAGTGATATTATGAATCTCATATTTTTTTTATCGATAATATATATTTTAATTAGTTGAGACTTGCTCATGTTAGCGGGTAATACTAAATTCATTAATAACTTTATGTATAATAGAACCTTAAACTTTCAATTTTATATCTACCGAATTCATGATTTTAAAAAATATCAAATAGGTCAAATACTTATTAGATAAAAAAATTGAATATTCTACTTATTGGACCTAAAATTGAAATACTTAAAATATAGGAATCAAATAAACACATATTTAAAAGTTCATAGACTTATTACGCAAGACACCAAATAGATACAAACTTTAAAATACTCAAATTTGATGTATTAAAAAAACTAAGGGTTTGTTTGGTTTGTAATATGGATTTTGTTTTATATTTTCAGATTCACGGAATAAAGTGAATATGTGTGTTGGCAGATGTGCTTTTGAAAATTGTTTTTGAATTATGCGATCAAAATAGTAAGAATTCTAAAAACAACATTTTTATGTTTTTATTGTATGAGATTTTCAATTCACTTTTGTTAAATTAAAATATTTATAATATAATATAATATATTATAAATTATATAATATTATATTATACAATAATAATTCTACGAAATTAACAAAAATGATGTTGATAAATTAATTATATTCAATCTAATATTTAGTTTTGCAACTATAACTAATTTTATGATCTATATTGTAGAACACACTTTAAACAACAATTTAAAATGAAATCAAATTTCTAAATCTACTGACCAACACATATTTGAAAACATGAAATATAACTCCATTTTCATTAAATTCCTTGTTTTTAAATTTCTCTCTTTAGATTATCTACCAAATAGATTCAAAACTATTTAATCAAATAAAAATAAATATGGAATAAAGAGTTTGAGCGGGTAAGAACGAACCGGGTAATCCGATCCGACCCGTTGGCACACATTTTAGATCCTTAACCAGTAGTGCGAAACTGAAAGCAGAATCCAGATCAAAGAAGGAAAGACAAACTGGGCCAAAAACCAGAGTTTCCATTGCAACTGACCTCGGCCTCGTCGTCTCATTCAGAAATCTCCATCTTCATCCGATAATTCTTCTTCTGTCGGGAAGGCAAATCAGAGATCTCTGCAGAAATGGCACCGACGTCAGCTCTGGCGAAGTATAAGCTGGTCTTTCTCGGAGACCAGTCTGTTGGAAAAACCAGCATCATTACACGCTTCATGTACGACAAATTTGATAATACATATCAGGTAATTCCCGGCTGAATCTTCAATTGTGTAGATCCTTGATTGTATTGCACGTTGTGGCCGGATCGGTTCGGAAACTGTTACTGAATGCCTGATCCTGATGGTTTCATATTTAATTTTTATTTATCTTGTTTTCGTCTGGAGTTTTCGTTGATTATATGCGGCTTTCTTTTCTGTTGCGTCTGGTTGTGTCATTGAGCAGGATGAGAACTCGGTGTTTGTGGTTTTAGATCCTTTTGGTTTTTATTCCTATGCGATCAACATTTTCTTTGCTCACTATGTATTTGTTTGAGTATATTGGTTCTTAGTCAAGAGTTCAGTAATTGAGCAGAGTTTTAAGTCTGTGATTCTCTCCCTGCTGTTTCCGGGTGAATGATGTTTCAGATTTTAGCGTTGTTTGTTGTCAACATCATTAGTCTGTGCTGTAGTACTAGAATATTGAGTACGCCTTGCAGAATTGAATCGAAATGAGGAGAAGGGCGGATTTTCTTTGATGCCTCTCTTTCAGCTAATTCGAATTTAGATCATTATTCTGGAATTATGCTCTGACTACTTGCTAACTTTCGTGGACTGAGAAGCTTTTTGGTTTTTACTTCCCCGATCTTACTTTGTTGGATTGTTTGAAGAATATGTTGACTGACTTTGTACGGTAAACAATCACTGTTACATGACCCGGCATGCCAAATATTTAGTCCCTACCTCATGGAGTTGTGTGGGAATTGCTAATTATCCAACTGCTATTTTGATAGTGCAATTATGTGTTCCTTCCATGTATGTTAAAGATGCTTTGGTTGTCTGAGACATCGACAAAGACTTATAATCATTTTCATCTTCGATTTGGTAATTTTAATTACATCAAGTTGCTACACAGTATGAAAAATGATGTGTCTTTGGTTACTGTATCTGCATTAACAGCATGACATGATAAGTCCTACATACTCTTGGACTCTTGGGTCATTTTTGTCACTGCTTCTATGGAGAACAGGATGTATAGAGGAAACAGATAAAAAGTGATTAATGTCCAGTGGACACCTGGATTTTCCTGCGGATTAAATTTTTTAGTTGTGAAGAACTAAGAAGATTCTAGATTCACCATTTTTTCTGTCATCACATTAATATTTTTTTAAAAAAATTCTTGGAATGTTGTTCTTTTCAGTGCATCAATTGGAGCTTTTCACATTATGCTTTTTGTGGTTACTTTCTTTTTTAGTCTTGACCAAATGGAGAGGTTTCGTAATTGCTTCTAGATAGAATGTATGCATTACCTTCCATCCATTGCATTCCCTTTTTTATATTTATTTTTTTTATGGATGGTAGATATATAGTCTTGACCAATTGGATTCTTTTCTTTTTTATTTTTGTTGGATACCATGAAGTTCTTTTTAAATTTCAGTTTCAATTCATACCTCAGATTCACTTCTTGCAATATATTAATTTCTGTGCCTTTGTTCAGGCTACAATTGGTATTGATTTTCTCTCAAAAACTATGTATCTTGAAGATCGCACTGTTCGACTGCAGTTGTGGTAAGATTCATTATATTTTACGGTTTCTTATAGATAGGTTACCACTTCCTATTTGTTTTACTAATTGACGTTACTCTTCTACAATAGTTATCATTAAATTGCATTTTGTGCTTGTATATTAAATATATGATTTGTTTGTCCTAGAGAATTGAAGAACCTATGTGATTTATTTGCTAGAGTCCGTTTAGACCGAAAGATTTCATCAATGTAAGCTTTATGCAAACAACCCAATATAACTCATCCCCAACAAAAACAATTATCAGAATGAATGGGGAGTCATTTCATCAGAGTTTCGTGACTTTTTTTTGGGCCTCCCTTGCTAATATTTTCTATTATCATTCTTTCTTTCCGAACATGGCCAATTGGAGAACCATTGTTTTTTTTTTTTAAAAAAAAACTCCTATGCCTGTTTGCTTTGTGCCTTTCATATCTACTTCCACTTAAGGTCAAAAGTAGATACAAAAAAGCTCTCGTGGAGTTAACAAAAGATGGAGAATAATTGTACAAGACTTTAGGCAACTAGACAAGGAACTAATAGCTTCTGTAGGAACTTCATCTAGAAGCTAGGTAACAAGCACTATTTAGTATATCTCTGCCATGTCTACATTTTCCATCAAATAAAAAATAATGTTATGGCTGCCTTAATTAAATTTGTCCTTTGTTTGATGAGCATGCACATCTTGTAAAATAATGTATTAATTCTGACTTTTGTGGACTTATATTTATGATACTTCTAATTCTATTTAATTTGAGCGACCAACTTTCTTCATTTGTCCTTCCCAGAAGAATGGGTTTTGCTGTACATTTTGAAAATTTTATGTTACTTTGTTTCTCAGGGACACTGCTGGACAGGAAAGATTTAGAAGTCTAATACCAAGCTATATCAGGGACTCATCTGTCGCTGTCATTGTTTATGATGTTGCAAGTATGGAATCTCAAACTTTCTAAAGAATGAGAATAACTAAGCAAAGCAAACCACTTGAAAATGTGTTTTCTTTCCATGTTGATTTGTCATGATTGATGTTGTGGTAAAATGAAAGTTTTGTATGCTCGGGGGTGGATCTGGATTCTGATATCTAAACCTTTTAGGTTCTTAATTTCATGTAGTTACTCGATTGCATGCTGCGGAGCTATTTCTGCGCCATGATGTGCTAAAAGAATTACTTTTAACTGTTTTCATCGTATTGCTACTTAGGCAGGCAGACTTTCCTAAACACTTCAAAATGGATTGAGGAGGTGCGCACTGAGAGGGGCAGTGATGTTATTATAGTGCTTGTTGGGAACAAAACGGACCTTGTGGAGAAGAGGTAATAGTTGGCTATGAATTTTATTTCGTGTGCACATTCTTTCTTTCTTCTCTTCTGATATTTATTTTATGATTTTGTCTTCCCTTTCTATGATAGTTAGATAGAGAGCTTGCAAATCTTTTTGGTTTTTTAAATACCTCTTGTGAGGCCAACTTGAACATAGTTCAACTAAAAAGCATGAACACTTTAGTTTGGCTAATGTGTCCATGTTTGCACTTGGATACTCCAACACATGTTAGCACAATAGAAATGTGTTAACAAACACTAGTTGTACAAGGTCAATATAGGTCCAACATTTGTTAGACACGTATCGAATACTTGTTAAGCTAAGTAGACACATAATAATATATGACAAAAATAATAAAATTTAAATTTTGAGTAAAATACATCAAACTCATGTTTTTGGCATATAAATGCATAAACTTATAGACTTTGAATTTCCTTGTATAAACATTATATATATTTTAGTAAACATGTACTTGTTGTGTTTGTATTCTAGATTTTAACAAAATGACGTGTCAATGTCCTTGTTGTGTTCGTATTCTAGATTTTAACAAAATGATGTGTCAATGTGTCCGTATCATATTCGTGTCTCATATAAGTATCTATGCTTCTTAGTAGTTCAATTGGTCACTAAACACTTGTCCTAAAGATCAAATGTTCAAATCATCACTTCCATATTGTTCAACTCAAACATTAATGGTAAGCCTACTCCGCAACGAATTGCAATTAGTTTTTTTTTTTTTTTTGGAAAAATAAATAGTTTGTTGTTGACCACCATTTTTCTATATGATTTCTGAATATAGCTTTCAAAATAAATCAAGCTTTGAATTTCACCTAGCTAAACATCGAACTTGGATGAGAGGTAAAATTAATATAGTGTAATAGTTAATGAAATTAGAAGAACGAACCAGATTTGTATGTAGTAAAAATAGCAGGAAATAATTTTTAAAAATTTAATATGAACAATTTTTTTTTAAAAAAAAGAAATACTTCCAAATGACTCATACTAATTTAATGTCAGCAGTCTGGGCTAATAAATATTGTTGTAAGGTCAAGGTGTACGTGTATCATTATTATATAGTTTTGCGTTTATATTATATGTCATGTGTAGCGGAAAAGTAAATATCATGTTTATATAGCACATGATGTTGTGATCTACCTACCGCTGTTCTCTTCTTGCTCCTATATTTTCGAAGGGAAAGTAGGTTTTAATTTTAAAAGTCTTTTCTTTTATTTTTTACCTTTACATTCCCAAGAAGTTTACTCTTTTTTGGCATATTGTTTCACCATTTCTCTTGTGCATGATTCCTAGGCAAGTCTCTATAGAGGAAGGAGAAGCCAAAGCCCGTGAACTAAATGTCATGTTTATCGAAACCAGTGCAAAAGCTGGATTCAATATCAAGGTAAACCAATATGAAAATTTATCCATACTCAGATACCTCCAGTTTGAATCTAATACCAATTGATCGATGCGTCTCATCTGCTGTATACTCGAGAACTTGAAGCTAATACTTGAATTACTTCATTCTTTGACAAAGATTAAGTTGAACTTTAGAAAAACCGCAATTTTCTTAGTATCTGCGTATGGTCTTTCTAATGGCCAAATTGCCAACCCTATAATTTGTACAGGCACTATTTCGAAAAATTGCTGCAGCATTGCCGGGAATGGAAACTCTCTCTTCAACAAAGCAAGAAGACATGGTTGATGTTAACCTGAAGTCCACAGGCAGCGGTGCTGCACAATCCCAGCCGCAGTCCGGTGGATGCGCCTGCTAATGAAGCTCGACATGAGGAATCGCTCGCTCTTTCTTGCCTTTTGCTTTCAACACCTCAGCCTTCTAGAACTGTGAGCATTCAGGTACAAGATGTGGTTATATCTATCAATGCCTGCTTTTGAGCAAAACTAAATTCGTAAAATGTAATTGGTGGCAAGAGTAGACAACTGTTATTTTATGGAGTAATTTGATGTATTGGTGGAGTCATTATTTGGGTTTTGGGATTTGGGAGATGGTGTAAAAAATAGAAAATTATCTGTCGGACTCGATTACAGAATTTTGCTTGTCTTGTAAGTTGTAATTCATCTCTAGAAATTCTGCAAATTTCATCTGTTTTTACAGTGGATTGTTGGGTTGGTTCATATTATGCTTTTGGTTGGTGGTTTATTTGATTATTTAACAAATTGGTGTCCTGTTTTAGCTTCCTTAGAGTGACTTGGCTAGTTTCTCAAGATTCTCGATTATTTCATTTTAGTAAAAATAAACAAAACTATGTTCAAGAAAATTTCGCAGAAGCAGGTATTTGCATATGTTTCAAATGGTTTTTTTTTTTTTTAAAAGACTACAATAATCATCTTTGCAGGGTAAGAGCGCTGTTATAATAAATATATTCTCACGTGGATTTTTAACTTGAGTTCGCAGGGCTCCCATCTCATTGTAATTTGGTTGATCGACAATTTTTTTTCCCCTCTAAAACAGTTCATTTGTAGAATGTTTGATCATATGTTGAGTTTTTTTTTTTTAATCAATATTGAAATTTCAAACCTTGGAAGAGACGGTGAAGTGACGTCGAATTTGTCAACATTGAGTTGGTTTGTTTTTTCTTTGTTGTATCGGCTCGAACTATCAGACATTAAGAATGTAAATGTACTAAAAGAATTACGAAAATTGAAAATATTAACCTCTATCTCAAAAGTATTCATATATCAACCAAACCTACTCTGATAAAATTCATGTCAATGCAACTTCCCTTGTCAAATTTCGCTTATAATAAGATATGATGCTTCTAAACCTAACTGTTTTCCCACTGTTGTACTAAAATTTAAATATTAAAAAAAATGATAAAAAAAGAGAGAAGGAGATATTAAAATAAGTTGGATATATTTGAGAGATTTGATTTTTGAATTAGTATGCTATTCGGCCTCGTTAAGCTTCTTGAAGGCCTGGAGGAAGTTCTTGCCTGGAGAAAGAGCCCGGGCATATTTGCTTTTGAATGGAATTGTCACTGATCTAAAATCTCTTTTGTTATTAAGATATCTTCCCTAGCGTCTTTGGCATTCTCGAGGATATTCTCTCTAGCGGGTATTTGATTGGTTTGTTAATAATATTAATGATTATGTTTCAAAAAAAAATAAACAGAGTTATTCTCTTCAATATCCATCTTAGATGAGTGATTTGATTGTGATCATAAATAGCGATTCAATCACGGTTTAGATTTTGTAAAAAACATTTACATCGAGCTTAAAATACTCAATTTATTATCTACAAAATTAACTCGAAAGAAAGAGACGGGACAAATAAACTCGAAGCTTGACGTCAGTCGTTAAATGGAATCCGCCGAAATTTTAAACTAGACTTAGAGGGGTGCGCCAGGCCCATGCAGTAGTGCAACGCAAGGGCGACGCTTGAGAGCCCCAGTAGCAAGCTACTGTGGTGGGCCCTGACCCATAAAAAATAAATTTAATATCATGTGGGCCGATGGCCCACGTATCAGATATTAAACTGATAAGAACAGATACTACACTTGATCTTAGCCAAAAGGCCGAGAAAGGTATGGTTCTTCACTATAACTTAGACGTCTTTTATAATGCCATTTGGTGCTGTCCTCCAGAAATCTTTCCGATGTGGGAGTGGGACAAGTTCTACAAATCTTCTCTCTCAGTAACACGGGCGCCCTTCTTGCATTGCGGTGAGAATTTTACACCTCATCATGAGTGTTTTGAATTAAATCATCATGGTGAATGCTTTTACCTAATGGTATTCATAGTTAATAAGATGTGCATTTTAAAATAATTCATTTTCTTCTTTCAAAAAAATAAAAATAAAATTAAAAACAATCCATTTTCTTTTACTTTTCCTTTTTTTATTCAACAAGCGAGTAGGGTTTCAAACTTTAAAATTGACTTTTTTTTTTTTTCAATAATATAAAGTTTTGTATTAAAAAAATATAATAATATCTTACTCAATTGTACTATGTTTCTATTTTAATTAAACTATAATTTTTTATCTCCTTCTATTTTAATCACTATCGTGTTAACATTTTTAATATCATATTATCGTGTTATAATTTTAATCTAATACCAAACTAGATTACTTTGTGTGTACGTTAGTATGGTTAGATGTGAAATGACACGTTTAGAAGTTGCTATAGAGAGGGGTTAAAAGTTTGATACTTGCAAATACCGTTTTGACCATATAAAATGGTTTAGAGAATGAAAAAGTTGTCTATCTAAATTTTGGAATAAGGATTTGTGGTAATTCATCTTTATTCTTCACTGTATAATACACATACATCTATTTCTTTTTGTTTTTCTGTTAGCCCTAAATATATATTTTAACTACAAGTTCTAAAAAAATGTTAAAAAAAGAAAAATTATCACAATGGAAATCAATTTCGAAAAAATTTCTTACTTTCCCAATTTTTATGATTTTTTTTTTGTCATCGGCTTGGAAAATTATTTGGTAAAGCCGCTACAATGCGACTAACAATATTTCTATGCAGAGAGAAACCCTACAAATTTATATCCATTGATTATTAGAGACATGAAAATTATTAAATGTATATCTTCTCATGGTTGTGTTTGCCTCGTTGAATAAATGGTCTTGATCTACATCCTAGTTGGATTTTTTTTTTTTTCATTTCTCTAACATTTGCCTTGCTGTTATGATGATGATGATAATAATAATAATAATAATAAAACTTTTGGCTGGCTGTGCAACGAACTCTGCAGCCAAACGGCAAACACAAGCCCGCCAAAAACAAATATTCAAAGAAATTTAAATGTTTCTGTTTTTTTTTTTTTTTAAAAAAATAGAAGTAATTATATTTATATGTTGAAATGAAAGTCGAATCATATAAAAACCGTCGAAACGTGCCACCGTAAAACTCGTCCAACATTTGCTCCCGTCCCACGACGCTGATTCGAAAATCTTCGAAGTTAAGTACTACTCCAAATCCAATCAACACTCGCAAAAATAGCTCCCCTTCTGTTCTTCAACCTCTTCTCCTTCTTCACTCTGATCATACTCCCTCTGCTCTCGATAATCGTCTCTCATGCTTCGAATTCCAGCTCTTCTACAGTTTGTGTAGTGGAAGAGGAACAAGAGAACGCTGAACTCGGCGAAATGGCTACCATGGAGAGCTTGATCAGCCTCGTTAACCGTATACAGAGGGCGTGTACTGTACTTGGTGATTATGGCGGTGATTCTGCCTTGCCTACTCTTTGGGAGGCTCTTCCTTCCGTCGTCGTCGTCGGCGGTCAGGTCAATTCTCTGTAACTTATATTGATTTGTAGATTGTGGTGATTCTCTTTGTATGGTGCTGTATTTGGATGCATGTGTGTGTATGCGTTATTTTCGGGTTCTTCTACTTGCATGCGAGGCTAATTTGTGGTGTTCGGTTGGAAATGTAGAGCTCTGGAAAATCATCGGTGTTGGAGTGTATCGTTGGTCGCGATTTTCTTCCCAGGGGATCAGGTTAGTCTGTGTTAGTTTGAATTTTGCTTTATTTTTTTTAGAAAGATGTAAAATAATTAATGTTGAGCTTCGAGTTGGTTTCTTGCTTCGGTCGAATATCTAGAGCTCTGGTTTTGAACTATGGAAGGAACAGTTGCTTGATATTTTCTACAAATTAGAGTTGATGTTATCCTCTTTAAGAATTAGCTTCATATTAACTCGCGCGGTCGTACCACAAGAGCAATCGACCGTGTGTGTAACAGAAAAGGAGGAACAATAAAACTACGAGAGCAAGAAGAATTCACATAAACGATTTAAGTAATTCGTTCACCAGCTCTGTGTTCACTGTCAACGTTAGTTCAGGAACTTCTACTATCAGCGAATTGAAGAATACAGATTCTGAAGGGAACGGCAAACCCGTCCTGAGGGTTATCTTCAGTTAACGTATAGCTGATTACTGTTTTTGAGAAGATGGAAGTACCCATCTGAACTTCTGAACGGAAAGTTCCTTTATAATCAATCATATTCTTCAAATTGCTGCCGCCATAGCCGTTTCTTGAACCACAGGTTAAACAATGTCCCTAAGATACAATCAGGAAATGATTAAATACACCCATCCACTGGTGAAGAAATGTTCCACAATATTGCATATTTACTTCTACTTTCAAGCTGTACGTTATTTTATTGTTTTCTAACCTTTTTTTTTTAATTTTCTTTTCCAGGAATTGTTACTCGGAGGCCTCTAGTTTTGCAGCTTCAGAAGACAGAACCAGGAAGAGAGGAGTATGCAGAATTTCCTCACTTGCCTAAGAAAAAATTCTCAGATTTCTGTATGTCTTTTTGTTTATTTGTTTTTTTTAGATATTATTAGAGATATTCATTTTGCATTTTTATACAATAAATCTGCTCAAGTTCGCTGATGAAAATAGTTGCTATTAAGTTACTTTGTCAAGTTTCTGTCAGAATAGTTCTCTCGCTCTCAAGTTCATATTAAGTTGTAGAGTACTTAATGTTTTGCAAATTTCATTGCTCGAGGGAAAATGGTTACTCTAGTTTTGTTGTTATTGAAGATTTTTTTTTTTAAAAAGCTTTTAGCAGCTTCTCAGCTCTCAAGTTCATATTAAGTTGTAGAGTACTTAATGTTTTGCAAATTTCATTGCTCGAGGGAAAATGGTTACTCTAGTTTTGTTGTTATTGAAGATTTTTTTTTTTAAAAAAAAGCTTTTAGCAGCTTCTCAGAAAAGGAAAAAGACATAATTGTAAAAAAAACGAAGTCTGTAATTGAATTGCAAGTGAGAGATTATTTGTTGAATACTGTTTAGTACAATTTCTTCACCTGCAAGTTTGACCTTTTCTAAATACCACGAAAATTATTAGAGGAAAATGGCAGTAAAACAAATTAGTAGAGATATATTAAGATCCAAATTCATGTGATATGGTCATAGTACAGACTATCATGGTAGTTCAAAAGGTTCTAGGAATCTCTACCTATTTAGTAATGGAATTGGATTGTTGTTATACTTATTTTTGTCCTCCAAAGACAACTAAATGGTCCGAATAAGTTCCTTAGTATCTCCACTTATCCCACCCCAAACAAAGTTGAACGAGAAAAAGCTGCTTAAAAAATTTAAAGGGTACTTGGTCGTCTTTGTAGATACATGCACATTGTGCTGTTTGAAATGTCTGCAACTGCAACCAGATGTTACACCAGGAGATTATATGTTTGAAATGAAAGATGTAGTAGGTCCTAAGTTTACCAAGCTGTATCTGTATGTTATGATGCATATCTTATCATGTTTTCTACCATAGAATCAGAACTTATAAAATGAAAAATTAAAGCCATACTCCAAGGGGATCCATATCAGTAAAATTATCTAGATTTCTTCACCAACATTATTGGTAACTTCTATTACTTTTGCAGCAATGGTTAGGAAGGAAATTGAAGATGAAACTGATAGATTGACTGGGAGGTTAAAACAAATTTCTCCTGTTCCTATTCATCTCAGTATCTACTCTCCAAATGGTAATAGATCTAGATTTTTAGTGTGGTTCACAGTATTCAACGACATCTATTGTTTGTTTGGTCAATAATTCTTCCAGTTGTATCTTCTCTTATTTGCTTGTACTGATGATTCATTGGTTTTTGTTTTCATTCTTTCTAGCTGACACATTATACATCATAGATTTGTTCTTATGATTATTGTGTTCTATATATTTTGCCATATTTTAAAATTTGATTAGGTGAGTGAGATGTTACGTTTCTGTTTCCTTTGACCTACATCTCAAAAACTTAGCTGCCTCAGTGACGCATTTGTAGGATGATTATAATTTCACAGCACGCTTCTGCTTTGCTTTGCCTATTTGTTTCATAGAATGTAAGTGCAGAATACTTTCTGTGAATGGAATGAAGTAAACCCATATTATTCACACTTACACATCAAAGACCGTTCTTCTGATTGTCATGTTTTTTGTTTGAATAAGATAAGAACTAAAAATAATACTGCATAGTTTGATGGAGAACTGAATTTCCTTTATGATGGGTATTCTGTTTCTGATGATTTTGACATTCATCTCAAAGAATTAGCTGTCACTTTTATAGATTAGTTATAATTTCTTAATGTTGTATTGTGGCTCCTGCATTTTTGCGAGTTTATATCATCAAATTCAAATGTTTATATTGTGTATTATTTTCCGTGAATGAAGTTAATCCATATTATTATGTAATCATTCTCTGTGTTAACTGATGATGAAAATCTTTTTGGTTTCTTAATATAAATCTGATTGCAGTGGTCAATTTAACACTTATAGACTTGCCTGGTTTAACAAAGGTTGCTGTAGGTAAGCTTTCACCATTTCATTCTAAACCATTATAAAATGACGTCATAAGTTCAACTTCCAACCATATTTTGAGAGGTTCATAAAATTATTGGCTGCAGAAGGACAGCCTGAGAGCATCGTTCAAGATATTGAGATGATGGTCCGTACTTATGTTGAGAAGGTAATATAAGAATATTTTGCTATAAATTTTCTGTTGTCAATTACAGGTGTTACTTCATTGGAGTTGTTTTCATTAGAGAGATAATAAATTATATTAGCCTCCAAATTTATTTGTGTTCTGTAGAAATAATTGAACTATTATGGAAAAATAGAGAGTGGAGTTAATAATATAAACAATGATTTATTATTCTCCCCACAATGTTTCCTCCATTTCCTCCCTTAATTTTAGAATAGAATATTGAAATTCTGAGTCGGATGAAATCAATTTAGTATTTGATATCCCAGTCCAGTGATGCATTCTTAAACTTTGTATGAGTTGCAGTTTTGATAACATTAATGGACTATGTGTCTAACTAAATAAGAATACAAACTAGAGAAAAAGCTGGGAGAATGTTTGTTTATTTTGAAATCTGCATCAAGTTGAAGTTTCCTGATCTATTTGTGGATAAAATTGAGATCTTGACTGCAGCCAAACTGCATTATTTTGGCCATAACTCCAGCCAATCAAGATATTGCAACATCTGATGCTGTTAAGCTTTCTCGAGAAGTTGATCCCACAGGCATGTTTTTGCAATTGTTTCCAGTTTAGAATGAATTTTTCACCCTTATATGCAAGCGTTTTTGTAATGCATGCAATATCTGTCTGTCTGTCTGTTTCTCTTTCCTTAGGTGAAAGGACATTTGGAGTGTTGACAAAGCTAGATTTGATGGATAAAGGAACAAATGCTTTGGAAGTAAGGATCTAGTTTTTTCATGTGTTCAGCTCTATATTTTATTTATTGGGCTTCCTAAGTGATGAGTGATTCATTGAGATTGCTGTCCTGATTTTGTTTCAAAACGATGTAAACGAATAGCAAGCACCACATGTGATGTAGCTAGATATGTTAATTCCTAAAAAAATGAATATAAATTAAGTATAAGCCTGCTAGCATGAGCATAACATATCGATTAAGGCATCTACTCTTTCCACTGAGGTTGAAGGTTCAAATCACCGCCCCCACCTTTGTTGTACTAAAAAAAAATTGTAAGCCCTTCAAATAGGTTGAAAGCAGATACCCATAACTTGCTAAACTGGTTCCTATTTTAATATACGGTAAATTAGGCCCAAAAGCCCACCAAGGCCAAAATAACTTCGAAACAATTGAAATAATACAAAGATAACTTATGGAATATACCTGATTACACCAATATGGGAACAAATAAGCACATGGTTATATCTCTGACCGGACAGAGATTTATTTTAAAATTGACATGATATCTAGCAAGCACCTATTCCAAGTAATATCCACAAACTTCAATCATTTTGCTAATATCCTTGGATATTACTGATTCACAAATGCTAGATGAGATTCAGATGGATGCCTGACTGTCAGCTTTGAAGAATTTCTCACGTATTCACTCCAAATGAGTTTGTTGAATAATTAAGTTTCTGAGTTCTCTTTCCACTCCATATCATTTCTATTTTAGGAAGAGTTTGCGCATTTGTTCAGGATCAGCATATGGCTTAATATTTGGTAGATGATGCCACAAACCATTGGGTTGTTCATTCGTATTCATATGCATTGATGGATAATTTTGTGATCCTCCATTCTTTCATCCCTCATCTTTCCACCCTCTGCCTCAAAATTGCTCTATGAAGGTTCTTGATGGAAGGTCCTATCGGCTTCAACGCCCTTGGGTTGGAGTTGTCAGTCGTTCTCAAGCTGATATCAATAAGAATATTGACATGATTACTGCTCGGAGAAGGGAACGTGAATTCTTTGCTTGTAATGCTGACTACAGACACTTGGCTAGCACAATGGGGTCAGAGTATCTAGCAAAATTGCTCTCAAAGGTTGAACTGAGATACATTTACATGCTTACTCAGTAGCTAAATTCAGTACTTGCTTTATTCCTGTTGGCATCATAAATAACAATTTCAAATTGACATGGTTTCAGCACCTAGAGTCTCTGATAAAAGCACGTATGCCAGGCATTTCATCCTTAATTAATAAAAGCATTGATGAAATTGAAGCGGAGCTTGATCAGCTTGGGAAGCCTGTTGCAATTGATTCTGGGGTATCTTTCTATCTCTTGGTCAATAACTCGGATCTGATATGCTTAGGAGTTGGGTGTTAACTAAATTTGTTTGGCTCACACATAACAGGCTCGGTTATATACTATCCTAGAGCTTTGCCGTGCATTTGACCGGGTGTTCAAGGAGCATCTCCAGGGGGGGTATATAATCTATGCTTCCTCTATTAACTTTTTATCAGCAAAATATTTTTGATCAAGTGCTATGCGATAATCAGTATGTAGGTATCTTACCAAGAATTTCATTGTTCATTTATGCGCAGCCTTGTCCAGGCAATTTCATGTATGCTTTTGTTTTTCAATCTAAGTTGAGCATGTTTCTCTTATCCCCTGCATGAAGTGTTAAATTTTTATAGTTCTCAGGCTTTTGTTTTTCTAGTCAATACTACTCATAAGAGGCTCACTTTATATTTGATGTTATCTCCTCCAAATATACACAGCTGGACTAGAACTATGCTTAGTGGTGCTTTTGCCTTAACCATTTTTCTTTTAAACTTAGGCGACCTGGTGGTGATCGGATATATAATGTTTTCGATAATCAGCTTCCTCATGCTTTGAGAAGGCTTCCCTTTGATCGATATCTTTCACTGCAAAATGTGAGGAAAGTGATATCGGAGGCTGACGGATACCAACCTCATCTGATTGCACCCGAGCATGGTTATCGGCGTCTTATTGAAGGCTCAGTCAATTATTTTAGAGGTCCAGCTGAAGCTTCAGTAGATGCTGTAAGCACCACCTGTTTTTCCCATGCCGTATTTTCATATTGATATGAGTGTTTCTATTGCCTAATTTGCCCCAATTTGGCAATTGGCGAAGTCAATATAATGTGAATACTACACTAAGGTTTAAACAGTAGGGGTTCTTTTCTTTTCTTTTTTTTTCTTCCTTTTTTTTTTCCTCCTTGCGTTTAATAGATTCATTTGATACATTTTGTTGACCGACGGTAAGAGATTTTTAATTAATTGAAACGATTGATAAGAAGCACAGCGTGAGGCAATACGTGCTTTTTAATTAATGGTAAAATACTTGATGAGCTAGCAAATAGTGTTGAATCTTTGAGACGTGCTTTTTAATTAATGGTAAAATACTTCATGAAGTATCAAATAGTGAAATACGCTCCCTTTAGATTAATGCTGTTTTTGTAGTCTTCTATCTGATTACACCTTGTGAGCTGTTGTGTGTATGTAAAGCAGTGGGTTCTTTTAAGCTAATCAAACATGCGTTGGTTTTAAGTCCTATTCTGAAACTTGTTCATCTGGTACCTTCAGGTTCATTCCATTTTGAAGGAACTCGTTAGAAGATCAATGGCAGAAACTCAGGTCCGATTCAAGAAATATTACATTCTGATCATTCTAAATTAATAACCATAGGGTCATCTTAGCTAATGTCTTGAAATGGAATAGGAGCTGAAGCGCTTTCCCACTCTCCAAGTTGAAGTTTCAAGAGCTGCAAATGAAGCTTTAGAGAGGTTTCGTGATGATAGCAAAAAGACAACCTTGCGATTGGTCGACATGGAATCCGCCTACCTAACAGTAGACTTCTTTCGAAAGCTCCCACAGGAAGTTGAAAAGGGAGAAACCCCACCAGCTGCAGCTTCCACAGATAGATATTCGGAGGCACATTTCCACCGAATAGCAACAAATATTTCCTCTTATATCAGGATGGTGTCTGAGACACTGAGGAACACTATTCCAAAGTCTGTGGTTCATTGTCAAGTTAGGGAGGCAAAGCAATCTATATTAGATTACTTTTATGTTCAATTGGGACAAATGGAGGTACTGAACTTGGAGTCGACGGTTTACTTTCGTTCACTTGGATATATGTTTTCAAATTTCATGGGCGATTCACTGAATTTTATGCTACTACTTGATTCTTTTTTAGGGTAATCAACTTGCAGCTCTTCTGGATGAAGATCCTGCATTGATGGAAAGGAGACAGCAATGTGCCAAGAGGCTTGAACTACATAAATCTGCAAGGGATGAGATTGACTCGGTCTCATGGTCCCAATAAGAACCGATAAAGCATACAGCAGCAACAAAGCTTTTCTAATGCAATGGTAAGGCTAACCGATAAAGCATACAGCAGCAACAAAGCTTTCTAATGCAATGGTAAGGCTTTTATGTTCAAAATTTTGCCTCTAGGTTAGTATAAGCTCTTACCCTAATTTTGTCACATTGATCTTGTTTTTCTTAGATTTACGTCCCATCCTTTTTTCTGGCAAGGCTCGATTTGTACTTGATTTGTGCTCTGTCCTTCCTTTTTCCCCTAGTTTTTTTTTTTGGTTTCCCTTAAACTTTTGATCCATTCAAGTAATTCATTGTCATTGAGTTTTATTCAACGGAGGATTGGCGTAGAAGAGTTATAAAAGAAAGGAAAATCATGATATCTTTCCATACAACTCCCTGAAATTATTACTATTGGAACTTAGGTTGTCTTTCCTTTGTGTCAGTGGGGTGGCTTTGTTTTTCCCTAGTTTTGATGGGGAAATGTCCAAATTCATAATTCTTAGCATGGTTGCTGTCAGTTTTTTTCCCTTCGCCACTTGATATAAAGGTTTCGTGGGGAAGTTCCTAATTAGTGAGTTTTTTTTTTTTTTTTTTTTTTTTTTTTTTTTTTTATAATTTTTTTTTAATTTTTAATAAACCACTTTCAGATTCACAACCTACTTTTCTTTCTATATACTTTCAAATGTCCCAGTTTTTTTTTTCTTGTCAAAGGTATATCCTTTAACCACTTTCAGATTGACAACTTACTTTTCTTTCTATATACTTTCAAATGTCTAAATTTAGTTTAAATTTAGTTTGTCATTTCAATCAATTTTAAGAGTAGTTTCCACCATTAGCTTGTGGTTTGGGGTTAATTTCCACTCGGAAAAAAAAAATCGATCTCTAATACGTCTATAGGTTTTTGGAATATGTATATATATATATTTGTGCCCTTTAAGGTTATTATTATATTTTGGTTAACATAGGTGGAAATTAACCTCAGCTATTAGTGACGACTATTTTTAAGATTCATTGACAGTAGTTTGAGGAATCAAATGACAAACATTAGTGTCTCCTAAATTTAATTCGAACTCGCTCGAGTTTACATACGGGTAGAGGAATTTTTCTTTTTGGATCTCATTTTCAACTTAAAAGAGATGGACACAAGCAAGCCTATGGTTAGAGTCTAATAAGATATTTCAAAATGGATTCCATGTCATGAACGATGATGGTTTTCCCCAGTCTTAGCCTCCTAGCTTCCCTTCTATTGCAAATCTCTGTCGGCCTTCTCTAGCCCCCTTGTCACTTGTCAACCAGCAATATTCCTTATTGCTCAAAAAAAAAAAAAAAAAAAGTCAATCTTGGACTTCTGCAAATGCAGATATTTTCTTTCCATTAATAGTAGGCTGCTAATTTGTAATTTCTACCCCCATTGAAACCTAGATGTGATCAAGATTCAATGAATATGATCTTGCAACTTCAGATAAGTTTCTTGGAAACCATGGATGGGGCCTTCTCTTTTTCTTTCGTTTTCATTTTGTGTGTGCGCACACATGGATAGGAAAAATTTTCTAGTACTACCGTAATACCGTATTTCGTCTGTTCGCACTATGTTTTTTGATTTTTTAATACTAGTGGATCCACATCATTTTCAAAAAGATGTTGGCGTGACAAACATTTAATGGGAGTAGTATGAAAAATTCTCTACTAGAAATTTTCTCCATGAATAGAAGATGAATTCCGAGTCAAATAAGTCATATATTAGGATTGTGGAGCTTAATCATTATATAGGCTTGGTTAAAGTCCAAAATAAAGTTTGGTTAATGCCTAATTACAGCACAATCAAGGCTTAAAACGAAGATTTCTTTGACATTTGTGGGTTATGATAATTCTAGATGTGTGGGTGCTATGGCGCCCGGCCATTAAAAGTAGTAAGGTATAAAGATTTTTGCCTTCTTATTAACAATAACAAACCCACAAATTTTCTTATAGTTTATAGAAACATTGATATGTGGATAAAAAATTGACCAGGATGATGATAATACATTTGGTCCGAATTTGATATCCTAAAAATAAATGAGCTTGGTAAAGTGGAAACCAAACAGACTCTCAATGCACAATGTGAAAAGTAAGAGATGCTCCAATATCACAACACCTGTTCAGTGCAAAGCCACCTAACTTTTCATTCTGTTTTCAGGCAAACCAATTCAATTGGATATTTTCTTACTAAAAAACCTTTGAATATACTTGTGGAACGAACGAGTTAGGTAAGTCAATGACTCAGCGGCTCGGTTCAATTCTATCTGTCTTGATCAAATAATTACAGGCATAGGCTAACTTATCCTAAACTTTGCACGCTCTTGATATGAACGGCGGCTTCCCAAATAGTGCGCAAAAAGAACCTTTAAAAAAAAAAAAAAATCAAAGAAAAAACCTTTTTGTTTTTTAATTTCTTTTTCTAATAGGTGAAAGAGAGAGATCTTCATCTTCTTTTTTTCTTTTTTTGAGTTCTTCATCCTACTTAATTTATAACATATTTAATCGGATTTTTGAGTTAGGCTGAATTTAAATTGTCCAACACATATTTAATCTTTTTAAAATGTATCCTTAATACTCACTTTTATTTCATTCCAAAAAAAAAAAAAATTACTCACTTTTATTTGTCAATTTAGACATAGTTTAACTAATATTCTACTCTACGTTTTGAATTTAAAAAAAAAAACTCATTTATTTAATATTTGGATTATCAGTATTATTTAGAAGAAAACAACACGCTAAGAGTTCGAACACATGGTTAAAAAGGCCATATACTCTAGATACTTTATTAATGCACATTTAAGATTGAAAATACAATCAAACGTGTTTCATAATGTTAATATATGCCATTTTCTATATGAAAAAAATGTCAATTTACTGGGTATATTATATGCCAACTTTTCCCTTTTGATGATTATAATCACTAATAACAACATGAGTAAAAAGGGGAAGAAAGCTAATAGTTTAAGGTGAGAAAGTGGTCTTTGTTTTTTGTCCAACAACACACAAAAAAGGAATTCGAATGGACCAGTAAAGGGTAGATGTGGAAAAAGCCAAGAGTCTAACAGAATTCCACTAAACATTAAAAGAACAAATTCAAATCCTTTTGGTATTAAAAAAAAAATCAACGAAAGCTGACGGAAACTGAAGAAAAAGAGAGCCCAAATTTAACTATAAATACTTCAAAAACACTGCCATTTTGAATTCATCACATCTTCAAAATTCCTTCTTCTTCTTTCTTCATAACATTCTTAAGCTTTTGCAACTGTTTTATTATGGCTTTCTCTTACTTTTCTTCTGTTTCTGTTTTTGTAATAACTTTGCTTCTCATGCAAAGGCTCTCAGAGAGCGCCACGTGTAGCGATTGTTTCACACGCTCTCGAGCTGCCCATTACCCTAATTCAGAGGAACAAGGAACAGACCGTAAGTGTTATTATTTTGATATGAAAAATACTTGGCTGCAGCTTGGACTGCACGGTGCACTTTTCAACCACATGAAAAAAGAAATATAGTTTTTTTTTTAACAAAAAAAAAACTAAGGGTCGAAAAGCAGGTTGCTTTTGCTGTACCCAAGTTTTTCTCATTTAATATATCTTTCAATACACACTGTTTGTGTTATATTGTTAAATTTGGTTGGTTTTGCAGATGGAGCATGTGGATATGGATCCTTTGGAGCAACAATTAACGGTGGAGATGTTGCAACTGCCTCTGATCTTTATAGAAATGGCGTTGGTTGTGGAGCTTGTTATCAGGTGAAATAATAATACTCTTATATGTACATTACATACATATATGAATTAGATAATATTTAATCTTAGACGTTACACCATGAATTTTCTTTAAAAAAAAAACTATGGTCTAACGTATTATAGAAATGAGCCCATATAGTTGAGGTCAGCCGTGGTCTAAATAATAAATTTATAGCTAACATCAACCATAGTCTATTCTCATATAGGTAAGATTAAATGTTAGAAATTTTTATAGGAAGGAGCAAAATTTAAAATTCTCATGCTATATATAATCCTTAATTCTAAAAATTGAAAGCAAGACAATTAAAAAATAAAAATAAAGAACTTATGATACAACAACTTGTATTATATTAATCTAAGACTAGTTTGGGGCAATCGTCTTCCCACCTATACTATAATATCCATAGTATAGGCTACATTGGAATAACTAGTTGATCGAGCTATGTTTGATCAGATTTGACGTATATTCTAAATTTTGTAAGAGTTGTATTTTCATGCATGCATGTTTTATTATATTTTATTATATGTATGTTTTTTTTTTTGTTTGTTTAATAAATGTTTTGAAAATGAATAGGTGAGATGCGTAGACAGTGAGTTGTGCACGGAAAAAGGAGCAATGGTGGTGATAACAGATCAAGGCTCAGGGCCAGGCGATTTTATAATGAGCAGAAGAGCCTATGCTGGATTGGCTCAAACCGCCGATGCTGCTGCTTCTTTGTTAGCCCTTGGTGTTATCGACATTGAATATAGACGGTTAGTTTTTTCTCTATTATATAAGATTAAATTATAAATTTAATCTCTATAATTTGGAAAACAAATTAGAATTATTAATCTCTATGATTTTAAATTAAGAATAAAAAGAACTATTTATGATGATTTTTATCAAATTATAAAAAATATTTATGGAGTTTTATCAAATTATAAAGATAAAATTTTAATTTTTAGAACTTTAGAGACTAAAGTCTAATTTTCTCCAAGTTATAAGGACCAAATTTGTAGTTTGATCTAACAATAATTATAGAAAAGTTCTGTTCCTAGAAATAAGTTACAAAAAGTGAGTTATGTGATGTCTAATTTGATTTATGGTTTTTAAGTTTTGGACATTGAGCTTATAAATATTACTTTCAACTTGAGATTTTTTTTTGGTTTGTCGTTTACTTCTTAAAAATCTAAGTCGATTATTCATAAACTTGCTTATGTTTTAGAAATTTGACTAGAAATCCGTATGTGTTTTTAAGAAAGGTAGAAAATATGCTAAAGAAATTATGAGGTAAGTATAGTTTATAAAAGCAAAAATTAAAGGAAAAATTGATATCTTGGTTATTTAGGCCCCGTTTGATAACCATTTTGTTTTTGGTTTTTAGTTTTTGAAAATTAAACTTATTTTCACTTAATTTCTCTACAATAGATATCATCTCCTTTAAGTAAACATTTGAACTCTTAGCCAAATTCTAAAAACAAAATCAAGTTTTTGAAAACTATTTTTTTTAGTTTTCAAAAGTTGACTTGCTTTTTGAAAACATAGGTACAAAGTAGATAAAAAAACGTATAAACTCATGGGTAGAAGTAGTAATTTTAGGTTTAAAATTCAAAAACTAAAAACAAAAAACAAAATGGTTATCAAACGGGATCTTAAAATACATGTTTTAAATTTTTTTGGTACTAAAAAAAAAAAAAAAAGTAGAAAGTTGTGTTTTTTTAGAATACTTTCAAACATCAGCAATTTCTTTTTTCAAAAAAATGTCATGGTTGTTACTTTTTCTTACCTTTTCGTTTTTAATTAGTATATTCTTTCTAGAGGGTAAGATCATCTTTTGTTATTATTTTGAAGTAGATAATTACTTTAATTTCGACCTACAAAAATGTATTAAAAGAAAGAAAAAAAAAGTGGACTTTAATTTCCTTTGTCTATTTTTTGTGTGTGGAACAGAGTTGCTTGCAGCTACCCATACAAGAACATTACAATTAAGATTGATGAGAACAGCAATGCTCCTCATTATTTGGCTTTTGTCATAAGGTTTCAACAAGGCAAGAATGATATCACCGCCGTTCAACTTTGCGAGGTATATATATATATATATATATATATGCCTTAAAACATTAATTATTGTCGAATATTTCATCCTCTATACTTAGGAAATTAAAATCATTCACGTCTCTCTTAATTTCATATTCCCGAACGTTCTAATGAGTCCTTAAAGTTTTTAATATTATATCTAATAGATTCATAAATTTTAAAATGCAAAGTTTCTGAGTTGTTTCTAAACTTTCAATTTTGTATTCAATAACTACTTAAATTTTTAAAAGTTTATCATAAATGAAAAAGAACTTTAAAATTTAAGGAATTATTAGACAATATACAATTTTAAAAGTTCACGATTATACATCATTTTAAAAGTTTAGGATTATACTTTTGTACCTTGATACAAAAAATATTTGACTCCTAAGTTAGAATGGTATAACTCGAACTTAAGAATTACATTTATTAGGGGAAAAAATAATTTTGACCCCTAAACTTTCAATTCCATCACATTATACCTCAAACTTAAATAAATGTTACAATCTTAAACTCAAATTTTAAAAAGTATTGCAATTTTAACCATCTAACAATTTTTTGCTTCAAATATCATTAAAAGAAGTTATTTTTGCTCAAAATATCATTAAAATATCATTAAATTTGTTTCCTCGAACTTAAATAAGAATATTCAATGAATTATATAAAACATATGTACAATATGAAATTGATAAAAATTTAGAGAATAACAATATTAGAGCTAATTTTTTTTTGTTTGTTGGAAAAGTTATTCAATGGCTAATTTGTGTCTTGATCAAAGATATTAAACTTTATTTTATTGAAATTTGTTAGTTTATGAATAATTTTACATTGTTTTTTTTGCTAAAATTAGGGAGCGAATTAGAGAAATTTGAACCGATGGTAAACATGGCAACACTTATTTAAGTTTAGGATCTGATTTGATAAAATTGAAAGTTTAGAGTCGAAATTGATACAACCTCACAAGTTTAGGATCCAATTTGATAAATTTGAAAGTTTAGAATCCAAATTCATACAACCTCACAAGTTTAGAATCTGATGCGATAAAATTGAAAGTTTAGACTATATGTTTGCTAATGATATAAGGATTTAGGTTAAAAATTCGACATTGATCAAATTTAACAAATCATAAACCTATTCTCCAACTATATGTCTACACAACTTAAAACTTATTAATCTCAAACTTCATAAACTCAAACTTATTAAAATCGTTGAGGCATCGATGGATCAAATTTTGCAGACGAAGAACTTCGTGTGCAAGCTATTAGATCGGAGCTACGGCACGGTGTGGACGACAGCGTCGCCGCCGAGGGGGCCATTGTCGTTGAGAATGTTGTTGACAAACGAAGACGGAGACGAGCAATGGATCGTCCCCATCAACGACATTCCTCGTGATTGGAAGGCTGGAGACATCTACGACACTGGAGTTCAAGTTAATTAAATTCATCATCTTTTTTTTTTTTTTTTTTCTTTTTTTTTCTCTTCTTCTTCATAGTTTTATTTTTAAAATTTCTAACAGTTGTTTTGATTGGAAATAAAACTCTCACTGGAAAATTGTTTTCCTCCCAGATGAGAATTCAAATTCTTCTTGGATTTGTTTGATTGATTGTATTTTCTCTGTTTTTTTGGATTTGAAGGTGGAATTTTTCATCGAATAATTCAATATGTGTAATCATTCTATTATTTGATTGGGTATAGAGTATGTAATTTTTTAAGTGTGCAATAAATGAAAGATTAGAGTATTTTTATAATTGTATTAAGTATGATCTTGTTTACTTGGGACGAACATGTTGTTTTTAGAGAATGGAGGGGAAAAGGAGAACACAAAGAGTGTTTATATTATGTATTGATATAATTGTGTTATCTTGAAATACAAAGCTAAATGTCCTATTTATAGGACAATATAAAATCAAATCAAATCTAATGCAAACTAAGATAATCTAGCATCCACTCTCAAACTCACAATCCTATGTGAGTTTGCTAGGATGAGACAAGCACAATAGAGGCGGCACAACGGGCAGGTGCCGAAGCACAATAGAGGTGGCGGATTTGAAACAGATTGAATATATCTGAGGTGGTCTACGATTGGATCTGGATGAACGAAACTGAGTCGGATCTGGAATCCGAGGACAGAAAGCAGAGATTCAACGAATGGTGAACTAAAGTCGTGATAGGTCTCTGATACCATGTTTTTAGAGAATGGAGGGGAAACAGAGAACACAAAGACGACTAGAGTTTACATTATGTATTGATATGTTTGTGTTATCTTGAGATACAAAGCTAAAAGTCCTATATGACAATATAAAATTAAATCAAATCTGATGCAATAAAGACTAAGATAATCTAATAGGATATAGTACTCGTTTGAAATTGTATACTCAAAATCTTTCTCAATTTTAGTCGATAATTGACTCTATTGTGTTGCATCTTTAGATAGTAAACATGGTCATTTTAGACAAATTTTGATGTATACTAATTATATGAAGTTGATTGAATAGACATTTTTCTTTAAAATAAATGGAGTAAGTATGCTTAAACTAAAATAGAAGTAGTCTATATATATGATGATATTTTATATTAAATTAAACCCAGGAAATAAGGCTGATCAAGATATATCATTATAGGAATATGAATGTTATTTTTGTAACACGGTAAGGATTAAGGTTGATTTCTCTATTTCAAACCATTTTAAATTTACTTTTAAACCTAACAACTTAATTAATCTATTAAATTAGAGTTAATTGTCCATTATGGGTTGGAAATTTAAGTTGGGTTTTGATCTAAAAAAAAGTCAGAGATTTTGAAAGAAAATAGAAGTGGGAAAAGAACAAACTTTGACATAAACATTTTTTACTTTTTTGTGGCTTAAAATAGCCATGATGCATAAAAACCAGATCTACAAGAAACTTCACTTTGTTGTGGCTTAAAAAAAAAGGTTACGAGGATAATGCTTTTTCTATCCCATAAATTTACACACACAAAAAAACATTTAACTACCTTTTTTTTTTGGTTAAATCACAAGTTTAGTCTATGAATTTTTTAGATTTGTATCTATTTGATCCCTGAACTTTAAGAAGTGTCAAATAGGTACTTGAACTTTCAATTTTGTATCTATTTGGTCCCTAAACTTTGAAATGTGTCTAATAAGTTCTCAAATTTTCAATTTTGTATCCAATAAGTGTCTGAATTTTCAATTTTATGTCTAATAGGTCATTGACCTAGTTGACGTTTTTTAAAATTCATGAATTTACTAGACACAAAATTGAAAGATTAAGCTTCTATTAGACAAAAAATTCAATTTTATATATAATAGATTGATTAATTTTAAAAAATTGTGAATATGTTAGCGACCTATTAGATTCAAAATTAGAAGTTCAAGAACTAATTAGACATTTTTAAAGTTCAGGGACTTATTAGATACAAAGTCTAAAGTTCAGGGACTTATTTAACACTTTTTAAAGTTTAGGGACCAAATAGACACAAAACTCAAAGTTTAAGGACTAAACTTATAATTTAACATTTTTTTTAAATAAACCTCAAACAAAATCTGTGTCTCTATTTTCTCTCGTTCTAATTAAATAATCCAATACACTTAAACTTAGATTCATGTTTCAATTATGCTCTTAGATTTTAAGAAGTTTTATATAAAAATATAGAGATAATATTCAATTTAACTACTAAATTCTAGCCAAGAAAAGTTTATTAGAATGTAGTCCTTCTTCGTTAAATTTTGAGTAGTATTTAATTGGGACATGTTCCTATTAACTATCCAATAAATGTTTTTTTTTAGGACATCAACAATTGGGAGTGGGGAATTCAAACTCATGACCTCTTAATCATAAGTCATACTTAATGCCAGTTGAGTTATACTCTTGTTGGCAACTATCCAATAAAGGTTGAACATACAACTTTTCTGATTTATCACTCATAAATGTTCCTATTAAGTATTAGCCATATTTAGTCTTAGTTTTATTTTTATTTTAAAAAAATCTTTTCTTCGTCCTTAATCAAGGAAACGACGCCGTTTGGTAACAGCGCAGACGTATATAAACTCGTAAGGGTCAAACTTTCTTCTTTCCAGCTCTGAACCGAAAATGGAGTTCCTGGACGAAGATGCGAAGCCCAGGTTCCTCTTCCACTCTCGCGCCAATTCATCTTCGGCGACTGAGCTCCAAATTGAACCACAATCGAGCAAGCTCTTTGTCTCAATCACCGTCGTAATATCTTCCATTTTACTCATTCTCTCAATTCTATTCGTCCAATTCGAACCATTCAGATCCCTTCTCATCTGGATTTCTCTCTCGCTTCTTCTCGGTCCTTTCGCCCCCATTTCCCTCACCGGCGGCGACATTCGAGTCGGTCGAGGTCCGATTCTAGAAATTCCCGATGAAGAACCCGAAGTGGAGGACGATGCGAAGAAGAAACCCGTTCAAAAGCGCTCAAAACCGCGTAGATCCGAGGAAATCGCCGTTGGTGCAATCGAAGTCGCTGAAAAAGCCTCTTCGAAAGTGGAAAATAGGAATGGAGCTCTTGGGAGTAGCAACAATGGAATCGATTTTGCGATCGAGGAGGCGGAGTGGGACGAAGGGGAATTAGGGGTTTTAAAGAAGCAATTGGGGAAGCATCCCGTGGGGAAGCCGAGGCGATGGGAGATAATTGCTGAGGCGTTTGGCGGAAGGCATAAAGTGGAGAGTGTGGTTAAAATGGCTAAGGAAATGGGGGAGAAGAAATTAGGCAATGAGGATTCGTATGCCCAATTTCTGAAGAAGAGGAAACCGATGGATAAGAGAATTGAAAATGTCGATGAAGAACGGGCAGGTGGCGACGTCGACGGTCAGGTCGTCGGTTGGAATTCTGGTGAAGACATTGCGTTGCTCAATGCTTTGAAGGCTTTCCCCAAGGAGGTGCCGATGAGATGGGAGAAGATTGCAGCTGCTCTTCCAGGGAAGACGAAGGCAGCTTGTATGAAAAGAGTTGGGGAATTGAAAAGGGATTTTCGAAGTTCCAAAGCTGGTAGTGACATCTGAGGGAATGGAAATGGAGTTTTAGAGATCAACTTCTTGAACTGGTGTATCAAAGAGGTAATAGAAAATCTTGAATTGTCTATTTTTCATCTAAATAGATGATCATTTTTCCCCCTGTTACACATTTTTCTTGTTATATCAAGTTTACAAGTTACCATTTCATTTCTCCACTGGCTGATTGGATAGTGCTGCTAGCGTTTTGATGCAATGAAATATCGTGCTCACTTTTTTGTTTTTTCTTAGAATATTGCATCACGAATACTAGTTAACGAAACAAATCCAGGGTAGTTTCTTTTTTCTCTTTGAGAAAGAAATATAGAAATTTTATTGATGAATGAAATGTACAAAAGGGAAGATAAAGCCTCTCAATCACCATGGGTGGATTACAAAAATGATCTCCATTTGAAGACTATACTCTTTAAAAGAGTGTGAACATTTACACCGATGAAGAACATTAAATTAAACCAAATCCATAAAGTCATCGAATGATGAATGGTTGTCATTGATGATCCACCCATTCCTTTCACACCGTAGAGACCAAAAAAAGGGAACGGTTAAGGCAAGCCATAGTGTTTTCTTATCTCCTTTGAAGGGGTGTCTCACAAACATCAACGATAAAAGATATAAAATGTTAAAAACAGGGTAGTTTGAAAGGGTGGAGTTTCGAAACAAATATAGGGTAGAGATTTAAAACTATAACCCCATCTATGTAGGTTGATCGGCCTCACAAGTTAAAACATTGCATTTTGACTTGTTGATTGGATTGCGGCTTGGGGCAAGACTCGAATTTCTTGTCTCCCTTGGGCGAGGCTCAAATTTCTAGGCTCTAGCCTTTTTTTGGATTATAAGGGGCTTTTTCTGCCTTTGATAGATGAGGCTTAAGCCTCCATGACTACGACCTAAAGTTTTTATCTCATGTAATGGTTAAAAGAATAAACATTAATTTAACCCATAGGTTAACGACGATAATTTTGGAGCCAACATGAGCATAGTTTAATTAGTTAAGGCATATATTCTTGATCAAAGGATCAAAAGTTCGAATCTCCATCCTCACATATGTTTTAAACTCAAAACAACAACAATAACATAACAACTACTACAATGATTTTGGATTTTATTGTATGGATGATTCAGGTGGTAAATTATTGAAGTCATAGTACAAGAGATGAAGTTTTGGAGTATAATCACAAAACCTGATCCTTACCAGGTAAGCCGTGAGGTTTACATTTCACGTAACTGGAAATGTTTGTGATGTTAAGGAAACAACTTGACTCAACAAAGTAGTGAATGGAGTAAGTTGATAGAACTGAAACATTCTGTCTGATATCTTTTAGCAGCAGCGACATCCTGGCTCTAGATCAGTGAGTGAGGTTTCTTTAGGCTTTCCATAAACGATTATCAATCTTCAAGGTTTTGTTTTAAGGTTCCACTTGGATACTACTGGTCTTCATGTAGGTTTCGATCTCGGGAGTCGAAAACAGATCCATGAATGTCCAGTTCCTTCCTCTGGCATCAATCTGTTTACAGAGTTTGCGTCGCTTTACTTTGTTTGTGAATGAATTGCCAAAGATTGGGCACTATGAACTAAGACAAAGGAGATTCTGGACACGATTGGCTTCCCCAAACAGCCCCCCAATCCGCCAACCCGGGCAGAGAAACATTTCATATCAACAAGTTCACATGATCTTGGAGCATCTCAGACTCCCTGATCTGTAAAGTTCATCAGTAAGGTTGACTTTCTTGGGTACTCTTAAGGTTTCAATTATTTTTGTGGATTTGCCTCATCTTAAAACTGTTTAGGTTAGAGACCTTTTCATGGCACAACTTGAAGGGGACTGCAATGACTAAATAAATAGGCAGTGGAGCTTGAGAAAGAAGAAACAGAAGAACTGATCACTTCGCGAAATCCACTATCGAACTATATATCAACCGAAATTGATAAAATCTGTTCGAATTGAATTAACTGTTTTTCAAGTTCATAGTTTGGAAATGCCTTAGGGATATAGAATTATATTGCTATACAAATGTCTCTTTTTTTTTAGGTCAACAAACAGGTAGGGGTGGTAGGTTGAATACCCGTGAGAGATTTGAACTTTTGACATTTAGGTTGAAGATACAATGCTTTGCTTTAACTAGTTCGAGTTATGCCCAGGTTGGCAACAAATTTTTTGCAGCAAAACTCAACGTTGATTTTAAAACATAAACCTACTAAATAGAAATTCACTAAATTTGTTTGATTGCTATTCAACCGAGAAGAGAAGAGATTGCAAACAAGCCGTAATTAACAAACTTTATGTTGAGTAGGACTATTGATTAATGTTTTCGACTGTTCATTCCAAAGCCAAAATATAATTTCTGAGAATATTTGTGCTTCTAAATATTCTTGCAATATTTCCTGGAGTTAGGGGGGGGGGGGGGGGGGGGGGGGGAAAGAGCATGATCAAGTTTATTTTTCTTTTAAAAAAAAGGGAATGTTATATTCTAAAATTTTAAAGTTGACATGATTGAGTTGGGTTGTGTTAGTTATCTTCTTTCTACTTTATTTAAAGTTTGTAAAGTTTAATTTAATATGTACTTTTCTTCCTAATTTACCCTTCATAATTTATATAGGTATCTTTTTATACACTACCATTACATTTCTGATAAAGAGAGAAGGTAGAAAATAAGAAATTTGAGCTTTTTTACTTTCACTCTCCTAGTTGTCAATACAGTCAAATATTATTATTATTATTTTTAACTTCAATAATGTGGGGTGAGAATTCAAATATCTAACAATTAAATTAATGTTAATGTCTTAGCTTGGTTTAATAACTATTTGATTATTTGTTTTTTAAAATTAAGCCTATAAATATTTATTGTATCTATGAGCTTTCTTGTTTTGTTAAATACTTTTTGCATATGTTTTAAAAAACCAAGTCAAGTTTTGAAAACTAAAAAAATAGTTTTTGAAATTTGAAATTTGGTTTAAAAGTCAAATGTCTTCTTAACAAAGAGAAGCTCATTGTAGAGGAATGATGAGAAAACAAACACAAACCAAATGGTTATCAAACGAGACATTAACTAGTTAAGTTGTGCTCCAATAATCTTAGGATTGCATATTAGAATAAAATAATATATATACTTGTTTCAATTCAAGTATAGTTGGGAGATAAGACACACTAGTTACTACTTGATCTCCTCTAAAATTGTTAAACTAAAAAAATCTAAATAATATATATTTAACTAAAATAATAGTATTCAGAATCCCTAGTCTTAACTTTGTATTAACTAACTTTTATTGCATATAGAATGTGGGTTGATATTTTATAAGTAAAGACTAAAATGGTTCCAAACTAAAAGAAAGAACACAACTCATGTAGTATAAAACATGTGCCAGTCAAGGGTCAAGTGTTTTAATCCTCCCCACATATTTCAAATTAAAAAAAAAAACTAAAATAGAGAAAAAAATTGAAATTACAAAAATGGGCATCTTAGGCCCCATATGAGTTTCTGTGTTTCTTATCTACTTTTTACTTAGGCTTTGAAAAACCAAACTAAGTTTTGAAAACTAAAAAAAAATAGTTTTTAAAAAGTATAATTTGTTTTTTAAATTTGATAGAAACTTAAATGGTTCATTAAAAAAACAATGAAAATTATTGGAAAGAAAAATTATGAAAAAACAACCATAATTTTTAAAATTAAGAAACCATACTACTATGTATTTTAAAATAATAACTACAAACTATTATAATCTCCTATTATTATTATTATTATTATTATTATTATTATTATTATTATTATTATAACTCAGCATAAAAGTAAAAAAGTAAAAAAAGTAGATAAGAAATGAAGTTTAAAAATTCTTGAACGAAAATGAACCTGCTACTTTCTATGCTAGTACATATATAAATCAAGTTAAGTTCAGAAGACGGTCCGAATCATTTCTAGAAGACATCAGAAGGATCGCAACGTTACGACACGACGTTACCTCCAAAGCCTTTATCCTCTTGAAACAATTTTCAGTTCCAAAACCCTAAACCAATCTTCACTCTTATCTCCGGCGAAATCTTTCGATGGGTCTTCTCTCGTGGTGGAAAGGCGAATCTGCACCATCGGAGTCCAATTCGAAGCCACAGCCTCCTCCGAAGAACGTCTCTCAGCCGGCCGAAGTCCCTGGCCTGAACGGCGCCGTCGAAGTCCCCCGACCGGCCGCCACTGTGACAGTCTTCGAGTTCGGCTCCGTCTCCTCTTCCTCCGATAAGGTCACGCTCGCCGGTTACTGCCCTGTCTCCGACGACCTCGAGCCCTGCCGCTGGGAGATTCTGCCGGCGAGCGGCTCCGATGCGCCTCTTTTTCGCGTCGTCTTCTGAGGATGCTTTGAGATGTAAGCGAAATTGAAATTCATAAACGCTTATTCTATAGAGCGAGCTTTGCGAATTACGACATCTTTGAGGAGAATTGATTTTTCTTCCTCTTCTTCTTTTTTTTGCATATAATTGATTGTCGTGATTTATCTTCGGAAATTGTTGAATCTTCTTGCTTCTCACGATCCATTACTGGGTTTTTTGATAAACGAAAGACAAAACTGCATTTGCATTTTTCATCTTTTAAATCTTAAATTCGGGACAATGGAGTCTATATCTTCAATGCTTAATTGGTTCTGTTTGATGCTTTGATTGCTTTGGCCAAGTTCTCGACTGTACTTGAAATTACAGGTTCATGGCCAGCCTCCATTTTATGCCTCCATGGATAGTTGTTGGGTGTATTGGCGATCAGTTGCAGCAATTTGCAACACTCACATAATGTATGAATGATTTGAATAGACAATGCTTAATTTTTTTTTCCAAAAAAAAAGGTGTTTAACAATGTAGTTCGAATTTGATGATCGTTTCCTGTGTATGATGATGGGGTGAGCATGAGTCATTGAAAGATTTTTAATCTACGAAAACGGTTGGTACTATTAAACTCAAAAGAGAGTAAATAAAATTGCCCAATCTTTATTATCAAGATGTGGCCATATAAATAGCCTGAAGTGGTTGGCTTTAACAACAATGTAACAGAACAAAAACAAACTAACCAAACTAACTGATTTAGAAGCTTAATACAAGATGGTGTTAGAACATTAAGAACACCCATCTTGGACAATAAAAATTTGAGAGAAGCAACTGGTAAGGCCTTGGTGGAAAGATCAGCAAGCTGATGACGAGTCCGTATAGGCATGAGCTTGATAACACCCTGAACAACCTTGTCTCGAACAAAATGGCAATCAATCTCAATATGCTTTGTGCGCTCATGAAACATGGGGTTGGTGGCTATATGAATAGCTGCGGTGTTATCACAAAATACGAGTGTAGGAGTAGTCAATTGAATCTGTAAATCAGTTAATAACTGATGAAGCCATAAGACTTCACTGGTAACGGCTGCAAGCGCTCGGTATTCGGCCTCAGCAGAGGACCGAGACACAGTGTTTTGTTTCTTGGTTTTTCAGGAAATTAATGAATCACCAAAGAAGATACAAAAACCGCTCGTGGACTGCTGGGAATCAACACAAGACGCCCAATCAGAATCAACAAAGGCGCGTAGTTGAAACAAAGAAGAAGACGAACCAGCAGAATAGAAAAGGCCAAGTCCTAGGGAGCCTTTCAGATACCTCAACAAAGTATGAGTGGCCTGGAGATGAGGCAAACGAGGCTTTGCCATGCATTGACTGAGTTTGTGCACTGCAAAGGATATGTCCGGCCGAGAGATAGTGAGGTACAGTAATCGACCAATCAACCGACGATAAGCAGTTGGGTCAGATAACAACTCACCATCATCTGTGGAGAGCTTAAGATTGACATCCATGGGCAAGGAGGAAGGTTTACAAGCAAGGAAACCTGTATCCTCGAGTAGGTGAAGGACATAATTCCGTTGACACATAAAAACACCTTTGGAAGAACGTCCTAACTCCAAACCAAGAAAGTATCGCAGGGCACCCAAGTCCTTTAGTTTGAAGACAGTGTCAAGATGTTGTTTGAGAGAAGTAATGGCAGCAGTCGAAACACCGGTAATAATAATATCATCAACATAAACGAGTAAGGCTATAAAAGAGGAACCAGTGCCTTTTGTGAACCATGAATAATCAGACTTTGATTGTTGAAAACCAAGAAGTAATAAGGCATGAGAAAACTTATCAAACCATTGTCTAGAAGCTTGTTTAAGGCCGTATATAGACTTGTGAAGCTTACAGACTAAACGCTCCCCCTGACGAGCAACCACATGATGTTTATAGCCTAAAGGCATATCCATATACACTTCCTCATAGAGATCCCCATGCAAGAAGGCATTGTTGACATCTAATTGTATAAGTGGCCAGTTCATAGTTGCAGCAAGAGAAATAAGTACCTTGACAGTGACAAGTTTGGCCACTGGGGAAAATGTTTCGACATAATCCAATCCCTCTTGTTGTGTGTATCCTTTAGCTACGAGCCTAGCTTTATAACGTTCAATGGTGCCATCTGCTTTATATTTAACTTTGTATATCCAACGACAACCAATGGAATGGTGCCCTTGAGGTAAAGACACGACTGTCCAGGTGTTGTTATGTTCCATGGCAGCTAGCTCTGCAGGCATGGCATCACGCCAATGAGCATGTGGGACAACTTGATGATAGAACTGTGGTTCATGTGTTGCTGAAACAGTCAAGACAAAGTGCTTGTAAGTTGGAGATAATCGATCATATGTCAGAAAATCATTCAAGGGAAATCGTGTAGCAGCAGGAGGCAATGGTTGAGAATATAACAGACTACAATGGTAGTCACGTAGGTAAGAAGGCTGTCGAACAAGCCTGGTTGATCGACGAGCAACATCAACGCTTGAAGAGCCACAACACGAGTCTGTAAAGTATCATGTGTATCATCACTGGAAGGCATAACTGAATCAGCTGAAGGCCCTTGATGAGGACTAATATCAACACCATAAGTCGTTGATGGAGAAGAGTCAGGAGTGTTAGCAGATGCAGCCATATCAAATGCAAAAGCCGGATCAGCCAAACCAGAGTAATTAAAAGCAGTAGGTAACACAAAATTAGGAAAAGGATCAAACACATCAGAGGAAGGTGTGATTGTATGAAAGGGAAATATGTTCTCATGGAATATCACATCTCGAGAAACAAAAATTCGTTGATTATGAATATCAAACAAGCGATAGCCTTTTATTCCTGGGGGATATCCAAGAAAAACTGATGGAATAGCCCGTGGAGTAAATTTGGTTCGATGGGACACGAGAGTAGAGGCAAAGCAAAGACAGCCAAATACTCGAATCATGTTGTAGTCTGCTTGTTTGTCGTATAATTGATAGAAAGGAGTCTGCCAATTCAACAGAGGAGATGGGGTCCTATTAATAAGGAAAGTTGCAGTCAAGACACATTCGCCCCATAACCTGACAGGTAAGCGGGACTGGAAAAGAAGTGCACGTGCAACATTCAATAAGTGCTGATGTTTTCTTTCAACCACAGAGTTATGTTCAGGCCTAGCAACACAAGAAAACTGGTGAATAACTCCTTTCTCCAAAAAAAAATCAGTAAAGGATAACTCTTTGGCATTGTCTGAACGGAAACGTTTTATTTGTTTACAAAATTGTGTTTCAATGAGCTTGAAAAACTGGGGTACAATTCTCAAAGCATCAGACTTTTGTTTCATAAGGAAAACCCATGTGAAACGAGAGAAATCATCAACAATGGTGAGAAAAAAACGATAGCCAGCATGAGTAGGGGATTGAAAAGGACCCCAAATGTCACAATGGACTAAATCAAACATGTTATCTGCTATATGAGAAGTAGAAACAAAAGACAAACGTCGTTGCTTGGCTAAGGGGCAAATGAGACACGACTTGGATACGGAGTGCAAGCCATCAACGTGAATGGGCAGACCGTAAGTGTTGTAGGTGTTTGAGAGAAGGATGCCCCATTCGGTCATGCCAGAGGTCAGCAAGTAAAGGTGTAGAAGCAACACATGCTGTATGCTGGGATGGATTCTGATGAGCAGGTTGTGGCAGCAAATCAACCTGCAACAAATACAGTCCTTGGCATAACTCAGCCCTGCCAATCATCCTTTCGAGGACTTGTCCTGGATGACACAAACGGAGCCATTAAATTGAACAGAAACTGGCAAAGAAGCAGTGAGAGCACTTATTGACAGCAAGTTGAAACGAAAAGTTGGAATGAACAGGACATCCCGTAGCAAAAGACCAGAGTTGAGACGAACATCTCCAAGAAAATGAACAAACACTCGTTCATGATTTGGCAATGACACATTAACATGTTCTACACGCTTGAGAAATATAAATTGGTCCTTAGAAGAACAGATATGAGCGGACGCCCCTGAATCAATTATCCAAGAATTATGTGGGGATGCAAAGGCAAAGGAACAGGTACCTGCCACATGAGAGACGTCGGAAGAGTCTAAACCAGTGTCATTCTTCGATTTAGTCAGATGAGACTGTAACAAAGTTAGCAATCCCTGACATTGCTCATGGCTCAATGTAGAGAGGGGATCGTTTGAAGAAGAAGTACTGGTGACAGCGTCACTTTTGGTGGAGGACCGTTGGTTATTGCGATGACCAGGTGGATACCCGTGTAGCTTGTAGCAGCGGTCAACAATGTGACCCTGAAAACCACAGTGAGTACAAACGGGTCGCTCCTTTTTCTTCATGGGTGCAGAAGAGCGAGGAGTGGAACTAGAAGCCTTGACAGCCATAGCTGCGGCAGAAGTGACGGACTCAACAGAAGTTGAAGTGACAGGCGGTATGGTTCGCTGTTCAACCTCTTGAACAACAAGAGAAAAAGCGCGGTTGATTGTTGGTTCTGGTTCCATTAACAGAAGTTGAGAGCGAACATGAGTAAACGAATCATTGAGGCCCATAAGAAAGGACATCACATGTTCAGTCTGAAAGTAGGTATTAAGTTGCTTGACACCACCGCAAGTGCATTTTCCACAAGAACAAGATGGACGATAGGAAGCCAATTCGTTCCAGAGCATCCTCAACCTCGCGTAATAGGTGGTGACAGAATCTTGATTCTGCTGAAGCATCGGAAGATCCCTGCGCAATTGAAAAACACGCGGCCGATTCTTTCTTTGATAACGTTCTTGTAGATCAACCCAAATCTCGTGAGCTGAATCCATAAAGTTGACACTGGCCGAGATTTCCTTTGATAATGAATTCAGAATCCAGGCTGTGACAATACTGTTGCAAATAATCCATGAATTGAGTAATTCGCCAGTAGGATGTGGGATTGATCCGTCAACAAATCCGAACTTGTTCTTCACAGTTAAACCAATCGTCATTGCCTGACTCCACGAGGTATAATTCGTTTCCATCAACAAATTGGAAACGAGAACAATGCTCGTACTGTCGGAATGATGGAGGAAATAAGGATTGGCATAAAGAGCAAGAACAAAATAACCGGAATTAGGTGGAATCGTGGATTCAGATGAAGGATCAGAAGAATCGGTAGCCATGGCAGGGGAATTTCACAGATTGAGGGGAGAACAATGAAGTAGGGCAACGTAGGGCAAAGAATGACGTAGGCGGAATATAAAACTCTCTGATACCATATTAAACTCAAAAGAGAGTAAATAAAATTGCCCAATCTTTATTATCAAGATGTGGCCATATAAATAGCCTGAAGTGGTTGGCTTTAACAACAATGTAACAGAACAAAAACAAACTAACCAAACTAACTGATTTAGAAGCTTAATAGGTACTTACACAATGACTGCTTTTCTAATGAGTTTTTTCCTTCCTTATTCTGTGCGAGAATCCTCCTCTCTTATCTCTTATATAATAATATAGTTGTGACCGCCCACTTTTTGATACGACAACCAAATATAATAAGATCAGATAATTGTCTAGATAATTGTCTAGGGGTGTGCAAGCTGATCCGAATGTTTACGGATATTCACACAAAACAAGTGGTAAAGTCCAATTTTCACCCCTTTAGATTTAATATCAAGTTATCTCTACAATCGAATATAATAAGGTTAGACAATTGTCCACGTGTGTGCAAGCTAACCGAAATACTTACATTTTGTTGAATACGAATAAAAAAATAGTCAATGAAATTCCTATTTTATTTCAATAAGAAACACACTTTCATTAATCTAAGAAGGGATACAAAAAGGAGAGGATAAGGAATTCACATGCGAAGCTTCGACAGCTTAAGAAAAAGCGTTCCAATTGACATTAACAAATGATTCCTAAAGACTGGTTGAACCCCCTAATGGATGGAGAAGGGGGGCTTTGATGGGAAGTTGAAATTCAAAATATGTCAAAACTTACCTACTGAAATTCCTTCTACTCTTGATAATCATTTGCTTCTTTCACATAAGATGCTTGATTTTATGTTGTCCTGTAGGATGTCTCCATTAGAGCGAAGAATGCTTCAGCTGCATTCATTAAACCATTCAATAACAATTGGAAGTAAAGAAGAAAGATTTGAACTCGGAATGAAAATATCAAACCTAGTTCGATTCAAACTTTAGCAGAAATGGAGGCAATAAGAATGTATGATGATTATAGACATCAAAGAAAACGGTCTCTACCCCATGGGTACTTTAAGGCACATACGTTTTACAGTATATTGTAGATGTCTTCATTGCTCATCCATAGATAACAAAAAATGGCCACCACGAACACTAGAAGGGACGAGAGGTCCAGTGCGAGTGCTCCCCATCCGATAATATCAGCATGCTTCAAAATTGCAGGTATGGCGATGCTTCCGACCGCTGAAGCTCCAGTTAAAAACTTAGTCGTGTTCACCCAGCTATTTCGTTAATAGTTAAACAGAAACTTGTTATCAAGCCTAGACATCGATTTTAATTGTTTGGGACGAAATATGATGATCAGAAACAAACCCATCTCCAGATTCGGAAATCAACGAAGAAGTATCTGAGCCAGCGAAAAACAGCAAAGGCATTGGGAGAAGAACATACATAACCACTGCAAGAACAATGAAATGAGATTACCATCAACAACGTTAATTTCTGAATTAATTTGATTGCTGTCTTGAGGAAGAACTGAAAGGAAGCAACTGTCTCTACAAGAACAACCCATTATTGTCTACTTCCCAACAAAGACCAAAAAGTTCAAAACTACCATGTTATATCTTGACACAAACCAGAATGATTTTGTATATACAAAAGCATCCCAATAATATAGTGAGCATGGCTACGGGAAATTTCTAGTATGGAAATTCTCGATTCATTGTTTGTCATACCAACAACATTTAAAAATGGTTTCAAAGATATTAGACATTGAAAGTAATGCTCAGAACTATCATTTTTCAATCTTACCACTCAGCAATGGCCACCAGTTATTGTACAAAGCACATGCCTGTCATTACAAATAAATGAAAAGACTTCAGAAATCTGGACAAGAAATAGTAAAAGATCCTGCACAACTAGTCCCCTGTGAAAGATTAACAAAATAAGAATCGTGAAAATATTGAGCAAGTGTTTGAAAGGAAAAGACTACTAACCAGAAACTGCAATACAATCCCTCCAGAAACCAAGATTCCTAGTGTTACAACTTTGCTCATATGCAAGCAGTTTCCCAAGTCCGCCATCAGGTAATCCTTCTCACTTCATTAAGGAAAACAACTGAAATATACCAATTTCCAAGGTTAAGGATGAGGGAAAACAGCTGAAAATAGGATGTGGAATTTCAGTGATGATGTAAAAATTGTTGAAAGACTTTTTCATTCTCAGTACTCGTAATTTTCATTCAGTTTTATCCAAATTCACATTCATTCAGTTTTGGAAATTGCGGTGTTTTGCAAAGCGTGATAAGAAGCAGTTCACAAGCTAATTTTAGTCCTTTCAGTGCTTTCCCCATCTCAAACAGCATTAGAAAGTGAAATGAAGCCTCGATAGAATCAACAATTCAAAATATCTGAATGAAAATTTGTTTCCAATTGGTAAATGCGATCAAACTCTCAAATTAACTCGAATAGAAATCTAATTCCGAACTAAATTCCAAATGTTTTTCCAATTTCGGTGTATTTTAACAGGATTTTAGCCTCACTTATCAATATCACGATTCGGAAGAACGTCCGTCACGACGCAAACAGTAAAACAAATGCAGAAAAGAGAGAATACCTAAGATTTCCGTAAAAGAACAGACAGCGATGAAATTAATCAGTTCGACTCGATCAATATCGGAAGCTCTGAAAACAATTAAGAGGAACCGTAAGTTCCAAATTCGTCTCGAATCTGTGATGAATATACAGTGAGAAGATGGAATAAGAACTGAAGTCATAAAAACCAGAGAAAACCATGGCGGAAAACACGATTCAACGAGCTCACCGTCGGATTTGGAAGAGCTAGAGTGAAGGTGTCACAGAATTCAGCTACGCCCTTTCATTTGATATTCTTACTTCGAGCTATCCCTCGCCTGGAATTTCGATTAGGAAAAGTTTCAACTGTTTCCACTGTGGGTCCGTTGGAATATATTTTTATGGCGAAATTACCAATTTAGATTTTGTAGTTTTTTTTTTTCTATCCATCTTTAATATGGTAATAGATAAAGGTGAAAAAAAAGGCAAGAAAACCGACATTTATCGATTGAGCCAAAACCGAACCAGAGGCAGGGCGGTCGGTCGATTTTGTAAAGGATTCGGTCAAAGTCGGTTTTGGCCTTCACAAAACCGAGTTGAAATCTCGATCGGTTTGGGGCAAAAGCCCCAAACCGAATAAATCTAAAATATATATATATATATATATATATATATATAATAATAATAATAATAATAATAATAATAATAATTAAAAAAATAAAAAACTAAAAAATTTCTCAAAATAATTAAAAATAATTATAAATTATTAAATAATAATAAAATAATAATTATAAATATTTAATATTTAATTAAATAAATATATATATATATATATATATATCGCCAGAACCGAATGAATTTGGTCATTTATTTGCATTTTAGTAAGGATTTTTAAAAAAAAAAACAGCCAAACCGATGCCTTGGTCGGTTCGGGGAAGTCGGTTGGGGTCGAAAATCGACCCGACCGACCGATGCTCACCCCTAGTAATAGATGTCTTAACGCCGTATTTAGCCTAATTCATGGGTAATTAATATGTACGCTCGACAAAAAAAAAATGCAAGTTCAAATGTTATTTAATCCATTAAACTTTCAAAATTATATTAAATATTTCTCTAAATTTTAATAAAAGTGTAATAGATTTTTGGATTTTAATTTTGTATTTAATCAATTTCTAAACTTTAAAAAGTATTAGTATATCCTAAACTTTCAAATTTGGTGTCTATGCCTCTGTGACATTTTTTAAAAATTTATGAACATATTAGATATTAAATTAAAATTTATGGCCAAAGTGAACATAACTTAACGACAATCGATATATATTCTTAACCAAAAGGTTAGAGTTTCGAATAATTCATAGACCTATTTGATAGATTAAGTGACTATCATTGATTATTTGTATACTCGTTTGTCATTATGTTTATTACTGATATATCTCTCAATAGAATAAAAAATGATATATAAGTAATATTTTACCCTCATTTACTAGTAGATGACTGCATGCATGTTCATTTTCATTTAAGTTTATTACGAATATACATTATCAATCAAATAAAGATACTATTTACAGTGATATTTAACTTTTGTTTTCTATCTATTATTATTTCTTTGCTTAATTATTATTAGGTATATCGTTGATATACCATATCAATAGAATTAAAAATGGTATATCGATGATATTTGAAATTTCTTTCCATCCATAATTGTTTGCTCGCTCATTTGTTATGAGATCTATCGTTGGTTTGTTGTATCAATAGATTAACAAATATAAATTTGTGGTACTTACTCTTTATCCATGACAATAAATACAAATTTTTTATGAAATCTATTATTGATTTCTCATATCGCTGATATATCATCTCAATAAATACAAAAATGATATATTAGTAATATTTAAATTGGTTAGTTATCAATAACTATATGCATGCTCCTTTACTATTAGATATATAAGTAATATTTTACTTAGTTTTCTACTCATTGTTAGTTGCAAGTTTATTTGCTATTGGGCCTATTATTGATATGTTTATTTGCTATTGGACCTATTATTGATGTACCTTATCGATAGGAGAAAAAATGGTATATAAGTAACATTTAATTTTCATTTTCAATTTGTAAGAGTTAACATACTTATTTACTATTATTACTACCACCGATATACCGTGTTTGCAATAGGACTAAAAAGAGTATATCAACGATATTTGACTTTTTTCTTTATTTTAGTTATTAACATGCTCATTTGATTTATCGTCGATATATACCACATACCAATAGATTAAAAATAACAATTCAATGATAACTTAATATTAATAAAAGATTGATAATAAATAATAATAAATTATTAATAGGAATGTATCACTAATATACTATTTTTTCATATAGAAATGGTCTATTAATGATAGACTATATAGTCTATCTATAATAGAGGTGGTTGTAAAAATTATCTATTATCGATTATGAAAATAATCTATTGATTGACTATCAAGGTGGTATATGAGTGATACACCTAGAAAATTTAAAAATTACTATATTTACAAATTATTTATTTAATCAATTTTGTCACACATTACCATTATCTAAAATTAAATGCAATAGTTCAATGACAGGAAAGGTTATTTTAGTCAAAATAACAAGATTTTTAACCTACTTCTTAAATCGAGGTCATTTTGACAAAATTAATATTTTACCGCCTACAGTGACGGAGCTAAATTTTCCAAAATTAAAAAAGGAGGCAAAGGAACGAAGCTGTTGAGGAGGGAGGCCGCGAAGAACGACGTTGCGGATCGATGTCTTCAACTCAGAAGAGGCGAACGAAAGTGAAGCATAATCCGAACTCCGATGTCGCTTCTAAAGGCGATTCTTCTGCTTCATCTTCTGCAGTGTTGCTAAATTCTATCAAGGAACCGCCTCGCGATTTCTTTCCCTCGAAGGATGATCTTGCTAGGCTAATCACTGTACTTTTCATCGCCTGCTTGGTTTTTGTGAGTTGCAACTTCTTCGTATCTAGACTTGCAACTCGCCGCCCGAGGCCTTTCTGCGATACCGGCGCCGATTCTTTGGATTTGCTTTCTGGTAAGTTGTGGCATTGTTACGTTCCTTATGTGTTTGGTGTTTTAGAAAATCGAAGATAAGGAAACTGGAAACGAAATTTTCGAATGATTTCTAGTGTATGTTGGTTCTTTGTGAAGTAATGATTTGCGTCTTTGCAATTTGGATGCATATTTTAGCTCATTTTTGCACATTGCATGTAGTTTTTCTTCTTTCATTTGCCAACAACAAATTCCGGCCACATGAAATGATTGTTTTAAGCATCATGGCGCCATGAGCTAGTACACTCGGTTATGCTAGATGTAGGACGTGAAGCCAGAAGAAACTGGCTTGGGCGGCGGTAGAACCCGAGTGTCATTGCTTGATTTTGTCAAATTAATAGCCGTTTTAAGAGTGCTAAGGGAACGCTCCTTGATTAAGCCATTCGATCGTCTGTGGATCTTTGAGCTCAACTTTTCATCCATCATATTGTTTAGAGGTGATACACAATTAAAATATATTCTGTGCTTTTTTTTGTTCAGATTGCATCAACTGTTTTTCTGTGAAGACTTGGGGACCTTTTCGTTTTACCCTAACATTTGCTTCTTCTAACATTCTGTTTATTCTATTTATAGTCTCCAAGTTGCATGTAAAGCCAGTGTGACTGACTTCATATGAAGTAATCTGTGATGTTCATTATTTTGGTTTTGGTCTGATAATTCCATACTTCTTACCAAAAAAATTATAACCAATTTCAGATGCTTGTGAGCCTTGTCCAAGTCATGGAGAATGCCGTGAAGGTAAGTTGGAATGCATTCATGGTTATAGAAAGCGTGGAAGGTTATGTATAGAAGATGGAGTAATCAATGAAACAGTTAAGAAACTTGTATGTGTTGAGGCTTTTTCCCTGGAAACTGTAAATTTTTCTCCTTTATCTTTTTGGCCATAATTTCACACTTCTTTGTGACATTGTTGCAGTCAGAATGGCTAGAATCTCACCTCTGTGAAGCAAATGCCAAGTTCTTATGCGATGGAATTGGGATAGTTTGGGTTTGTTATCTTGATGACCCTCTAAAATTTTCAGTTTTGTATTTATCTCCCTCTTCAATAACTCCCTAGCCTTGCCACTTTTTGGTGTGGCGCCTCTATTTCTATTTCTTTCTTACTACTTGTTAAATTTTATGGTTCAAATTTAGCTGCATGTTTAATTTGGAAGGACCGAGTATTTTTGTTGTTGATTTGAACTCATTATCAGGTTAAAGAGGATAATGTATGGGATGATCTAGATGGTCAAGCGCTACTGGAAAATATTGGTTCTGACAACAGCACTTTGATGTATGCGAAGAGCAAGGCTTTGGAAACTATTGGTGGGTTATTTCAGACGCGGCAAAATTCTCTTGGGTATGCCATTCCTTTCAATATTTTGTATAGAGCCTGAAGTTTAGTGGAAACAATGTATCATTTGATTGATTATGTGCCTCTTTGTGTAGAATCAAGGAATTGAAATGCCCAAATCTCCTAGCTGAAAGTTACAAGCCTTTTACTTGCCGTATTCGTCACTGGGTTTTGCAGCATGCCTTTGTTGTTTTGCCAGTTTCTTTACTGGTATTCTACTCTACAAAGGGAGCTTTGAACTGATTAGGTTTTAGTTGCAATATGTTGAAGCTAGTTGATGATATTGAGATGTACAGCTTGTGGGATGCACATGGTTACTATGGAAACTATATCGGAGACAATATCTAACAAATAGAGCTGAAGATCTGTACAACCAGGTATAAGACTATGGTTTTTTCAATTTTATTTTTCAAGTAGTCATTTTTCTTTGCATGATTTGCTTGTCATTAGGTTGGTTCCTAGTTCAAGCTGAAAATTTTGTCCTCTCAGTATGCATTGTCTGATTAACTTTGTTAACACGCTACATAGATGGTAAATAAAAGATCTTCCAATTGATTAATTTTTTAATTTTCTTTTCCATGTGGTACTCTGAGATTGACTCTCCTGAAACAATTTCAGTTTCTTTTCCTCCAAAGTTGAGGCTTCATTGAGATGTGGAGTTTTATGCTATTCTCAAGTTCGGAATCATATGTATGGAAATGGAAAATTTAACTCGTTGATTTCCCAAACTAGATTCTTTTAGAAGCCACATTGTGTTTATTGAAGTCCCAAAACCTTTTTGTATTTATTGCCTTAATATTTTTATCTTCTTAGAACTCAAGGACACAGTTGTCAACCTATAGAATAGATCCTGTTCAAGTAAGGTCGTAATATTTTTATCTTCTTCTATAAAGAAAAGTAGAAGTGTAAGCGTTTTGCCAACACAAATTCATTCCCGTAGATTTTTTCATTCTAGTGCTCATCTCTCGGTCTTCGTCACAGGTTTGCGAAATACTTGAGGAAAATGCTTTGATGTCAACGAGGAACAGTGAACAATGTGAATCATGGGTTGTTGCTTCTAGGTTACGTGACCATCTTCTTTTGCCACGAGAGAGAAAGGATCCTTTATTATGGAGGAAGGTATCGCATCCCTCCTTGACTCTCATGTCATCTTCATTTATTTAGAGTTAATATATCTTACCTTGAGGTGAAGAACAATTTATCTTGGTTCTTAGGAGCTATCAAGTTATACGTTATTTCATCGTCTTGTTTTGTGTTGCATGACTTTTTAACGTTAACTTTTTTCTGAAGTTACAATCTGATTGGTGGATAGAGTTCTAAATACTTGGGTCGTTCAAATTCATGTGTGTGTGTGTATACTTTAGATGACATAATTTTTCGATTCATATATGAGTTGGATTTTGATAAATGAATGGTTCTATTACATGACTATAATTTGGAAATCAACTAATTATGAGTCCAAATAATTGCCCAAGCAAGATGCAACCTTATCTGAAGTGCTAATAAACTCCATCAATAAAGATTAAAGAGATCACATAATCAGTTTGTCCTCTCCACATACCACTTCACTTGATGTTCTTCTTGATGCTTTCCCTTGTAATTTTTGGCTATAGACAAGTTCTATGGGATCGTTTAGTTTCTTGTAAACTTTATCAGTTTACCTACTCGAATAAAGTTCGACAATTAATTTAGATTAAATTACAAGTTCAGTCCATGAATTTTTATGTTTGTGTTTAATAGATCCCTGAACGGTAAAAAGTACCTACTAGGTTTTTTTAACTTTCAGTTTTATGTCTATTATGTCTAAAATTAACAAATTAATTAGACATAAAATTGCATTTTGTATTTAATAGGACATTGAACTTTCAATTCTGTGTTCAATAAGTTCGAAAATTTTTAAAATTCAAGGACCTATTTGATACTAAATTGAAAGCTTAAGGACTTATTAGACATATAATTGAAATTTTAGGTATTTATTAGACACTTTTTAAAGTTCATGGACCTTTTAGACACATAATTTAAAGTTGAGGGACCTATTAGATACTTTTTAAAGTTCAGGGACTTGTTTGACACAAACATGAAAGTTGGGGTACTAAATTTGTAATTTAACTATTAGTTTATTATATGTAGGTAGAGGAGTTGGTTCAGGAAGATTCACGAATAGATCGTTACCCGAGACTGGTTAAGGGTGATGGAAAAGAAGTATGGGAATGGCAAGGTATGAAAATATTGCTCTTTCTTTTCATTTCTTTGTTCTTGATATAGAATGGGAACTCGACCATGAACAAGACACGTATATTATGCTAACATGAGGTTGTAGGTTTGGATCTCCTACCTCATATGTAATGTAATATTCTAAAAAAATACATAGATTATAGCAATATAAACTCGATTAATGTCTAAATTGCAATGAAGTATGCAAAATTCTAATTAGTAGATATTTATATATACGAAAATTTAGGGGATGTTTGGGGCACTGAGTGGGTTAATAGTTGGGTTATAATACTTTGTTGAGTTATATAATTTATGTTTAGGAAGCAGACTATTAACCCACTAGGTTATAATAGTTTGTGTTTGGGATACAAAGTAAGGGTGAGCAAAAAAAGACCAAAAACTGACTCAGCCGAAGTCGGTTTAGTGAAGGCGTCGGTCGAGGTTGGTTTTTCCCTTGGTAAAACCGACCGATTTTTTTTTATAAAAAAATACACATATATATATATATATATATATATATAAATAATTAATAATAACATGCAAGAGAAAATTGTAAAAATTTCACATATTTTTATTAAATAATTAAAAAATATATATAAAAAATAATAATAAAAAAACAGAAAAGAGAAAACTATAAAATTTTGCATATTTTTTATTAAATAAATAATTATTTATTTTAATTAAATATTAAAAACTTTAAATAATTTAAAAATAATATATATATATATATATAAACCGACCGGTCGGTCGGTCGGTTTTGGTCGGTTTAAAGCAAAAAAAAGGACCGACCGAATTTAGTCTGTTCGAAAACCGACCCCGACCGACCGATGATCACTCCTAGTACAAAATATTCCATAGATTATTATAACCTACACTATTATAACCCATATCCCTGATAGCCCCTTAGTCCCATGTAATGGAGGTTAATTTTGAATTTTCCGGTGGATTTGGGCTATCATTAAATATTTAATAAGAAACTAATGATAAGGACTAAAATAGGTTTTTATACCAAATTGAAGGACTAAAACATAATATAATTTTTTTTAACCAGAAACAAAACTTTTCATTGAAATTATAAAAAAAAATAGACCATCGCTCAAAAATACAACAAACTCCACATAGGAGTGAATAAAAATAACAAAAAGATTAAAAAAAAAAGAATAAAAGTTATTAAAAAGGAAATAAGAAAGCATTCCAATTGAGGCAAATATCTTGTGAAGAGAATCGAGAAAGGCTTTGACAATGAACACCAAGAAGAAGTCTTTAAACGGGCTCATTCAAAATGATCCATCCATGGAAGTTACTTGCTATTTTTTTTTTTTTTTTTAAATTTCTTTCCAACCATAATTTTGACAATATTGCTTTCACCACATTAATCCAAATTAATATGGCCTTAGAATTCAACAAAAGACCCATGCTGAGAAACATTACTTCTGAAAACATTACAGAAAACCCACTCTTTAAAAAGTCGAGAGATAAAAATAGAATATTGAAAACTTCAGGAATGAAAACGAATAAATCTGAGATGTCAAATACCAGGATTTGAACCCATCTTTTTAAGCATAGAAGCACTAAAAGGAATGTTGGAGACTCAAACATGAATTGTTATAAGATACTTTTGCATTGATTCTCATCTCCAATGGGAGAAAATTCTGATATCCTTGTTCTTGTTGAACAGTAGAAGGCTCTTTGAGCTCTTCAAAGGAAAAGAGACTCAGCAAATCCAGTCCCAGAATGGCAATGGGAGTAGATTCTGACCGAATATACCGTAAAATGGGGAACGGTGAGTCATGTATATGCTCGATCGAGTTACAAAATCTGTTTTTTTGGCCATTCTCATGTAATCAACTCCTCGACTTTATTCCATTCGTATAGTTTTGAAATATAACTAAACCAATGTGCAGAGCCGAAGCCAGTAGTTTCGTGACACGTGCTCGTGCGTGAGAATACTGTAGCTTAACTCAGCTGGTTAACGGGAAAGAATCAAAACAACAGGTACAAGATGTTTTTTATTTTTTTTTGAAAAGAATAGGTACAAGATTTAAAGTCCATAATCATTATGTTTCATCTGTTGAGTTAAGTACTTGTTAAGGGGTATGAGGTATTGTAATATTATTCCCTTTTACTTTTCTTCCCAGAGGACTATCTTGCCCCACCCACCTGGAGAAGCCCATAATATTTTAAAGGCTGTTTGTGTGTTCTTGTACTCTTCAAATTTTGTTTTTAAAAAACTTTTTATAGATTAATATTTTAAAAAAATTTCCCCTTAAAAAAAAATTACAAATAGTTTTATATTGTTTTTAATTTTAAATAGTGTTTGAAAGAATATCTTTTGCTTTTGTGTCTTAGTTCATTAGTTCATTTCTTCCTTGTATTAATTTTAAAATAGACTACACTTCAATCAAGTTATACTTGAAAAATAGATAAAGATTATATATGAATAGTAAATGGATTTTTTTTTAAAAAAAATTGAAAATCGACTTCCAAATATACCTTTAGGTTTCTAAGCTATAAAACATCTTTTTTGTGCTTTGTTTTTTTTTTAAAAAAATTAAGATTACAAGAGATAAGATAGTTGATTTATTTCGTAATTCAAGAAAATATGTTTACAAGTTTCTTAATTTTAAACAAGTGTGATGAGTCAAATATTAAAAAAAAAAGAGTTTAATTTCTTTAAAGTTGCTAATGACTTTAAAAAGAATCGACAATCGAATAAATTGTTTTGGCCAAGGGTAGAATTGAAAGTATATTTGTATTTTATAATTTTTAAAGGAAATTATTCATCCTCAAATGGCTTTTACTATTGTTTTGTTAAAGGGGTACAATTCAAATTGCACTTGTATTTAATAATTTTTAAAGAATATACATTAGTGCTCCTAAAAGTGGTTTTTTATAAGGTTTGGTTCTTATGTTTTACATTTAATTATTTAGGCCTAGTTTAAATTAGGTCTATTTTCTCATAATTTTTATGGCATATTTTTCAGCCTCCTTTAAAACACATTTGAATCCTTAACCAATTTTAAAAAATCAAACAAGAATTTGAAAATTACTCTTTTAGGCTCTGCTTGATACCATCTGGTTTTAGGTTTTTTTGAAAATTGTGTTTGTTTTCTCATAATTTCTTTACAATGATTTCATATTTCTTTTTTAATTTTTAGTCAAATTCTAAAAATAAAAACAAAATGTTGAAAACATAGGTAAAAAGTAGATAACAAAACAAAAAAATTCATGTGTGAAAATAGTATTTATATGCTTAATTTTTTAAACCGAAAAACAAAAAACTCAATGGTTATGAAATGAAGTCTTATTTTTCGAACTTTGGCTTTGATTTTGAAAATGTTTTTAAATAGTGGATAGCAAAATGAAGTACTTGAGTGGATGTATTGTTTACTGACTTAAATTTCAAAACTATAATACTAAAAATTAGACATGTTTTCTCACAATTTTTCTACAATGATCCTCATCTTATTTGAGTTTCTAGCTCAATTTTAAAAACAAAAATAAGTTTTTGAAAATTATTTCTTTAGTATACAAAACTTGCATGGTTTTTTAAAACATAAGTCAAAGGTAGATTAGAAAACATGGAAACTCATAAGTGGAAATTATATTTATAGGCTTAATAGTCAAAAATCAAATAATTATTAGACGGGCTTTAAATGGTTATCAATCAGGGTCTTAATTCTTATACTTAAAAAAAATGCAACAATGTTGTCACTTATACAGGAAAAGTTATCCTTTTGGTCCCTAAGTTTTTAGGAACATGTGCATTTAATCCTTGATTTTTCAAAATAAAATTTTTTAGTCTTTGAGTTTTGAGAAATAGGTTGAAAAGGTTCTTGCTTTTTTTTAATTATATTAATGTTAATGAAAAAATAAACCCCCCTCTCCCTCCTCCCACCCATTACCTCCTCTCTCATCTCCTCTCTTCTCCCTTTCTCTCCTTATTCTTCCTCCTCCTCCATGTATGAAATCTCAAACTGACAATCAACACAAAGTGAATAAATCGAACTTTTAATATAGGACAATGAAAGGGAACCAAGGAATATAGATACAAATAAGACATAATATGAACTCAATGAAACATCATTTTTACTTTGTCCATTCAAATCTTATTCTAACTCCTTTTAAGAATTTTCAAATATTTGAAGTGAGATTGAAATTCTAAGAATTGAGTTATCTCTTTTGAGGAAGAAGTGGCGGAGGGAGAAGAGAGGAGAGAGAGAGGGAGGGAATGATTGAGAAGAGAGAGAGAAGTTTTCATTTTTCAATACTATTTTTTTTTAAAATTTTTCATTAACATTAAAATAATTTTAAAAATCAACTAGAGACCTTTTAAACCTATTTCTCAAAACTTAGAGACTAAAAACTGTTAATTTTAAAAATCAAGGACTAAATGCACCTATTCCAGAAAACTCAAGAATCAAAAGGGTAAATTAATGAAGTGATTAGATTAAAACAACAATGAACTCAGGTGCATAACCCAATTTTAACATGCCTTTTATCATCAAGAACTCGAATTGGAAATAAAATAGCAACGAAAAATCTACAGATAGCAAGCATTAGACAAGAAACTATATATATATATATATTTCCTTTTTCTTTTTAAGACAATTAGACAAGAAAGTCGAGTTTGGTGCGAGGAAAAGTAGAAAATGTTATGAGCATTTTGCAATGCGCAGAAGAGTTCAAGAAGAAAGATGACAAGTGATTTGTCACCCAACACTATTGACAAAGATACGCTTACCTGCCTGTGATCTTTTCTGGGCCCCAATTCTTCCTTCTCGTGGCAGACACCTTTACCAAGTTGCCACGCTGGACCAATCAAAACAAGCCTTCTTGTACGGTTGTACCTCTCGGTCATCATATGCCAATTATTGTTTATCGCCAAAGACAGTATAGCTCGACTAGCATATAGAATATGCTAACTACTTAGAGGTTTGCAGTTTGAATCTCTCAATTCTTACTAAAAAGAAAAAAGATAAACACACCTTTCTTTTGCAATTTCGACTAATTACATTAGAAATTTGATTAGTATTAGAGTTTGTTTGGTATGTAATCCGAATTCTGTTTTATGTTTTCCGATTCAATGAATTCAGTGAATATGTGTTTGACAGATGTGTTTTTGAAAACTGTTTTCAAATTTTATGATCCAAATAGTAGAAATTCTGAAAACAACATTTTTATGTTTTCATTATATTCATATTATGAATTTAAAATTTTAAAATGCATAATTATATTAAACAAAGATAAAAATCTTAATAAATACAATATTTCATGTCATAAACTAAATTTACTTTGGTTAAATTAAAATATATATAATATAATATATTATAAATTATATAATATTATATTAAAAATGATAATTCTATAAAATTTATAAAAATCATATTTATAAATTAATTAATAATGAAGTATATTCAATCTAATAATTAGTTTTGTAACTACAACTAATTTGCTGATCTATAAATATGTTATAGGACATACTTTAAGCAAACTGTTTAGAATAGAATCAAATTTCTAAATCTACTACCAAACACATATATGAAAACATGAAATACAACTTCGTTTCCATTGAATTCTTTGTTTTCAAATTTTTGTTTTCAGATTGTTTACCAAATAAACCCTAATTTGTCACTGTGTAGAAAGTATTTCGGTTTATTAATCTATTTTTTCTGTCCATATTTTATTGTACACGGTTGATCAAAAAGATGCTTTTTCTTTGTTCTTTTTTAAGTTATTTTTATTTTAATTAATTTGAATGTTATTATTAAGGCGATCAAAGAAAAAAAAAAGAGAATGTTATTATTAACTGAAATGGAAAAATGTTGCTTTTATTTTGTGCTTCCTTTAATTTCCGATTTTTTCCTTCCCAAAACATACGTTTTTTGGGGGTTAATAAAAGCCTTAATTGGAAAATCAACTCTTTGAGCTTCATGCCTCATTTGGAAAATCAAATCATTCTCTCAATAGTTAGGAACTTTTTTTTTTAACTCGCAATATTTAGGAACAGGCATTTAGATAGTTGGCTTTGGTAGTTCAATATGTGTTTGGAACAATAGAATTATGTATTCAATTAGCTTCTAAAACCTATCTTTCAAGTTAAATATTAGCTTTTAAAACCTCAAATATCCAAACCAAATTTATAACATTCATCCATCAATTAGTATATATATATATATATATATATATATATATATATATATATATATATATATATATATATATATATACATGCTTGGTTTCTTTGGATTCAGTCTCCAAAGTATTAAAATGACAAATATTTGTAGGTTAAAATATGGTTTGTAACGCCCCAGGTCTAGGATCTCTTGCGACTTGGCTGCGTCAATATATCATCCTTGACCGTTTGTAAGAGTGAAGACATTATCCCCACAAACCAACATAGGGTCCTTTTAGCATGTTTTGCGCTTAACTGTAAAGTTCCTATGATTGAGTCACCGAAAAGGAAGATGAACCTTGTTGGTATAAGTAGTAGTTATCAATTCTTTTAAGCATTTCTCAACTATACTTTCATATTCTCATGATCACTCGCATGTACCCTTTTCCTCAGGTACCATACTTTCATATCATCAGGATCCCTCTCATTCAGATGTGGACTCAGTTTATTCATGTACCCCTCTTCCTCGGTCGTCACATGGTTGTTTTTTAAGTAACTTATATTGCATTCCTACCTAGTTAGTACATAATTGAGAGTTTTACAAGCTCATGTAATTTCACTAATCATAACTTGCAAACATGAATGAACCTGTATTGTCGACAATATTTTTTCGTAGGAGTCGAACGAAAAAAAAAACAAATGTCACCCATTTGAGTAGAACCTCCCACTCTAAATTATGCATGATTCCATTCTCTAGTCCTAACCTAACTAGGAAAGGAGATTGAAAAATGATAGTGATTAAGCTCATAATCAAAAGATAAATAACTATGAGGAGCTCTAAAATGGACATTTAAAACCAGAAGAATAAGCATATAAATGAGATGAATAAAAACATTTGTTAAAAGCCAAACTCATCATCAAACTCTAGAACTTTTAGTTGATTGAGTTCAATGAGTGGATCTGCTTTAGTGATGAGGACACTTTGGAGAGTTATGGGCAAAAGTGATGATTTGATATATAACTGTTTGATTTTTTTTATTTTTAGTTTTTGAAAATTAAACTTACGTATATTACGTCTATCTAGGAATTTCTTTGTTTTATTATCTACTTTTTGCTTATGTTTTTCAAAACCAAGTCAAGTTTTAAAAACTAAGGTCCCGTTTAGTAACCGTTTTATTTTTTATTTTTAGTTTTTGAAAATTAAACCTAAAAACAATACCTTCTACCGATGAGTTTCTATGTTTTCTTATCTATTTTATACTTATGTTTTGAAAACTAAAGCTAAGTTTTGAAAACTAAAAAAAGAAGTTTTCAAAAATTTGTTTTTATTTTTTAAATTTGGCTAGAAACTTAAATGTCACGATGAAAATCATTATAGAGAAAATAAAGAGAAATTATGAAAAAATAAGCATAATTTTAAAAACCAAATAATTATCAAACAAACGGGCCTAAAAATACTTTTCAAAAGTTTGTTTTTATTTTTTGAATTTGGCTAAGAATTGAAAAGTTTTCTTAAGAAATAAGAAATTCATCATAGAGATATGATTTAAAAAAACAAACACAATTTTAAAAAATTAATTGATTATCAATCGGGGCTTAATTTTATAAAATTTCAATTGAATTGATGTAAATATTATAATACATTTGTACTGTATTTTAACTTTTTTGAATAACAAATCATATAGTGTGACTATTGTTATTCTATATCAAATAATCTTCTCAACTCATATTGAAATTTGAATCAAGCATTCGAGTAGTGGATAAGATTTCCGACTTAATCACGATGGACAACCACACACTTTGTCTCACAATTATTTATTATTATTATTATTTTATAATTGCTTAAATGGATTATTTAAGAGTAATCCTTATGTTTAAAGGGAGGAATTTTGTTTTTGTTTCTTGAAATAAATAAATATATATCATTATTATAATAAAAAGAGGGTAAGATGTAGATTCACACCTTTGGTTCCTTAAAAAAAAAAAAAAGAGAGAGAGAGATTTTTTTTTTATATTTAATGATTTTTTTTTTAATACATCAACAATTGGGGGAGAGATTTGAACCCATGATCTCTTAGTTATAAGTCATACTTGATATCTGTTAAACTATGTTCTTGTTGGCTTGTATTTAATAATTATTATATATATACAAACTTTATATATTAAAGGAAGTTTTATTAGAGCTTTAAAAGATCAACATGGTGCCACGTGGACAGACATTTTCCCTTTTCACTCGAGGACCGTCATGGCGTCATCAACCTCCTTTTTCTTTCTTTGAACGCAATTTTCTTGAATAAAGATTCCTTTTTTCTTCTACCTATAAAATTAAATCAAAAGGTAAAATTGAGGGTTTTGATTTGTGTTTTTTTGTTATGATATAATTAAATTTACCCAAAACTCTTAGTTTAGGCTTTTAGTTTGATTGATGATTTAAGATGGTATCAGATTCTACTTGTTTGGCTTTTCATCAAATTTCCAAGCCTACAAGTGAGGGGGAGTGTTATGATATAATTAAATTTATACCCCAAACTTTCAGCTTAAACTTTTAGTTTGATTGGTAATTTAAGATTTTTTAATAAAATATATGTATGTGATGTGTGTGTATATATATATATTTAAATTCCATTCACATTTAATTTTTCTTTGAATGGAATCATTTTTTTTAAATTTAGTCTTTCTATTTTTTTTTCATTTTAATTATTCAACTTTCATTGATTCAGAAAATAAAAATATCACAATCTAATAACTTAAACTTTAAATTTAGTAGTAATTTAAAGTCTTAAATCACCAATCAAACTAAAAGCTTAAGTTGATAATTAAGGGTAAATTTAATTATATCAAGATAGTCTAACATAAAGTGATATTAAAGCAAAAGATCTTAATATTTATAGTTCACCTCACACAACCAAGTTTTGTACATCAAATTATTGGCTAAACAATATAGAACAAAAGGAAGGTTAAAAATATATTAAGAAATATTAAATATAGTCTGACCTATCTGCTTAATTTATTTTCCTTTTTTATTTTGTAGCAATTTAATACATATGACTTATAAACAGTACAATATACATCTTTAAAGAGGTTGGAAACTTGCTTGGTGTGCGTTTATTTATCATATTTAGAGGCAGCGTAATCTTCGTTTTCATTGATCGATAGATCAGTCTCCTCAGTCTGCCCTTTGTGCTATCAGGACAGATCTAGTTATTCGATACTTCTCATGGTTGGGGCACTTGTCAGTTCATCTTCGGTCTCCTTGGCTTTGATTATCTTGTTTAATTTCATGGTTTCTCGTGCTTTGGTCATTTGTTTGCAACTTGGTTTTTGTTTTATGCTTCTATTATGTTTTCTACTATTGTTAGGTTTTCTATTTCTGTGCTTTGACCTCATGCTTTGAGGTCGTTATTTTGCAGTAAATATATCTACCTTTAAAAAAAACAATCCTAGATACATGGTTTGTCACATCAAGGCTCTTAGGGTAGAAATTAATTGTGGAAAAAGAACAAAAAATGATATTTCCAAAAATTTTGGTGACCAAAATATAAAATGAGTACAAATTTAATATCAAGATTTGAAGTTTTAAAATTTTAAAGACTACAAAATAAAAATAGTATGTTAACTAGGGTCTATCTCAACGATTAAGATATTAATGTTAATTTAGGTTGAAGATTTAAAGGACTGTTTGAGTGAATTATAATAACAACATCATAATATAGTCTGTGAAGTTATATAATTTATATTTAGGATGCAAAGTTATTTAGTTTAGATTATAATAGTTTGTGTTCGGATGTAGAGTATTTCATATATTATTATAACACAGGTTATTATAATATGTATATGTCCTAAATTCTTAACTTGGTAAATCTTGCCTTAAAAAACAAGAAAAACAAACCATGCACATTACTACCTTACTTATTTTGTCATTGGAATAAAAAAGAAAAAGAAAAAGAAAAAGCTACATCATTTGGATATGAACAGAAAATGATTTTGAATTTCTTCGAATCTAAGATATTCTATCCTCAACATAAAATATATAGTAAAGGGATGGAAGAGATTTGACCACGCACAAGGATGCATATTGTGGTTAAAAATTCACCCAATGAACTATTTATTTTATTGGACTTAAAAAAAAAAAAAAATCCGTATTTTTGTATTTATTATTTTTGTTCATTCTGTCCTTTTTAAACATTTTGTCTCTATATAAGCATCTTTTGTATATGTTTACAAATTCCTCTTCTAAACCAGACTTAGAGTTAATTAAGTAATAAATATTATATCATGCAATTATACAATCTCTATATTATAAAAAATATCTATATATACAATCTTTTTGTTAGATTATATCATAAGATAACGGTTATTTTGAATTACCTTTATTTTTAGATAGATTATTTGAATTATGTGATTTGAGATTAGATTGATTAGAACTTTATTAGCATAAATAGACAATTAGGTTTGTATCTGTTATGCAATTCTATGAATGAAATTCTTACTTTTTTACGTTCTCGTTTGCATTCTTTTTTAATTTGTCCTCTTAATAAATTTAACACTCTTGATTCAAGAGAGATATGAAAGATTGAACGAAAAACTTAACCATAACTTAAAGTATGTACGATAATTTCTCCTTTACTTTATTCTCAAGTGTGGAGATCTTACAAAAACTCGATAATTGATTATAAAAGTTGGATTAATCTAATACAAATAATTTATGCTATATATATTTATTACAAATTGTTGCCTAATTTCTAAATACTCCTGAAGATGGACTCATGTATTATATTAGCAATATTTTTAATCACAACATGTATAAATACTAGATCTTCATTCTTTAATCACAATGACAAATTTATAAAGTTTTAGGAACAAAAAGAAAAATTATAATTAAAGTTTAGAAATCCAAAACAATATCTTTTAAAAAAAAATTAAAATATTGAGAACCACAAGATTATAATCTATGGACTTCCAAACTATGTGCCTAATAGTGGCGTTGCCCTCGTGTTATTTTTATAAAAAAGAAAGAAAAAAACTCACCAATCCACAGTGAATATATTGTCTTTATATTAAAAGTACTATTGCCTTATGGCAGCCTCATGTTATTTTCTACTTTGAAACCCCACTTGGTTAAACAACAATAGTCTAAATTTCAAGTTTCAAAAAAAAAAAAGTCTAAATTTCATGATTTTGACATAACATCCAAATGATTCCAAAACCCCAAAAGAAATCAATGCAACATAGTACTTACATTTATTAATTCTTCTCCCTGCAAATTTGTTTTGATTATTTGAATGTTCTTTCAGATCAATTTACTGTCTAACATTGATGTATCATTACAACTACTGTTGATATTAATTTAATATCCATGCATGGTGCAATAGATTTAATAACCTTAATAAAGTTATAGACTTTAGATTTGTTTCAACAGTTTTTTTATCAGTGTTATGGGTGATTTTGGATAATATGATCGAATTCATAAGGATAGAGAGGACAACTAGAGTCGAATAGGGATAATTTATCTAGAACTCTAAATTATAGATTGAATCCAAGTGGAGAAGCAAAGTGAGCCAACGAGTCTGAGAACCTACCTTGCCTAGAGTCGATCGAACCAACCCTAGACCAGTTGTGGTCGTGCACTTCTAATATGGGAAGCTTAAATTTAGCTCTTTCCTAACTAAGTCGGAAGAGGACGAAGAAAACCTTAGGTCATCCTCATATAAATATACCTGATTATAGGGTAACTTTTATTCCATTCTCAAACTCTTAAAGCTTACTGCACTTTTTAATCCTTTGACTTAATTATTATCACCATTTATGTTTCCTTTCTTAGATTTGTATATTAACGATGAATATTCATTACAATAATTTATTATTACTAATTTTAGAGTCATTTTGTAAGGATTTTTTTTTATAAAAAAAGTCTTTCACATATTTCAAAAATTGTATATAAAAGATTACATTTAAAAAAAAAAAAGTATGGACGAGTAAATTATTAAAAGTTTCATTTTTTTAGTTAATGCATTTGGAACCGTATTCTTACCTTTTATAGAAAAATATATATTTTAACTAGTTGAATCGTCTATAGTTTAAGTTATTGTGGAAATATTACATCGGCCATGTTTGGCTTTTTAATTATTGGCACATTAACGAAAAAGTTATTTACTTCGGTGGCAGTCCATATAATTTCGCAACTTGTAATCAAAATAATTTAAGAGAAAAAAGTCAGTTCTTACCACAAGTATATTTGTGAGTTTTTTTAGTCAACTCCCTTCAGAATAGGAAATTTAAACCTATGACCTTTAGTTATAAATTCATATTTGTGTCAACGGACCAAGAATAAATATATATGTGAGTTTTTAGAAATATTTACCTTATTTAATCTTTTATTAAAATTAGTGAGCAAAATAGGTGATATAAATTGTGACACTAATCTAAGTTTAGGTCTAATTTAGTGAAATTGAAAGTTTATAGTAAAAATTATTACAATTTATCTTTTTTATTGAGTTATTATTTAAAAAAGAAAGAGTATAATAGTTACATTTGTACATGGGTTTGCTTTTTTTTTTTTTTTGATTAATTTAGACTTTTCAACCATATATGGAAGAAATTATATTTTGTACAATACTATATCGATTTAATTCGTGAAATCGTATCAAAAGTACATTTCTCTTCACCCTTTTTCTTATCTTAGGGTGGAAGTTAGGAAATAATTTGTTTAAAAAATCATTTTCTAATGAGGAAAATGAAATGAAGAAATGGAAAAGAAAGAAAACCAAAGAGGGGAGATTTGAACATTTTTTTTTTGGCTTATATACATTTTTATATAACGTGTTTTCCTTCTTTGATTGTTATATTAAATCAATTTAATATCGAGAATTGATGGGTCAATAGCTGAAATGACGTTGATAATTGATGCGTTTTTTTTTCTTCCTTTCGAAAAGAGATGCGTTTATGATTTTTTTATTAATATTACAGTTTTTGGAATTTATTATTAAGATATTTTATTTTCAAACTATTTATATTGTTTTTGTAGTTTTAATTAGCTGGCAACAGACCACCATTAAGCTAGCCACCATCTGTTGTAAATTTCAAAGAGGTCGGTTCGAATAACGCAGTTGTTAATTTTTTTTCTTTCCTTTTTTCTTCTGCCTTTTCTTTTTTTTTTTTTCCTTTCGTTTTTTCTTCATTCTTTTTTCTCTACTTTTTTTTCTGTCTTTTATTTAAATCAAATAAGACACTTCATTTTTTTTTTTCTCTTAAAATGGTTGATAGATGACAATATGGTCGTCCTAAATAGTTATCTCTATCACCAACTTATTAAAACTATACAATATCAATATAAATAGTTTGTAAAATACCATATTTTTATTATAAATGTCCAAAATCGCAATATTGAATTTAAAAAAAAAATCCTACGTTTACAGTTAAGATCCATTTGTTCAAATAACAATTATATATTATTATTTTTAGTCACAATAATTGAATATTACTATTTATGAAGTCGTTTTTGAAAGATGAATCATATAAAGTCACATTTCTCACTAAAGATCTTCCGTACATGATTATTGATTTGGCCAAAACCCTAGACTTCAAAAAAAAAAAAAATTGCATTATTTTCTTTCTAATAATTTTTAAATTAAAGGCATCTATTTCCTTGTTCTATCCTCCTTGTGGTTAAATTCTCGTCCCACATTTTGATTCTTATCTTTTCTGGTTGATTCTTATCTTATCTTTGAATTTGTTCTATTTTAGGCCATTTTCACATATCTTCAAAAATATTTCTCTCTTAGTTTACTTCTAACTTTTCCAAAAAAAAAAAAAACTTTATTAGCTTTCTCTCTTTAAATTTTAGAATACATGTCTTTTCTGACATGAAAATTATTATTATTATTTAACATAAAAATTAATTTTAAATTAATAATAAAGAATTATTTTAAGATTTATTAAAAGTAAAGAAACTAAATTTCAACCTTTAAAAAGTTCTTTAAATCATGATACAAAATTACAAAAAAAAAAATGTAAATATTACATATACCATGTCAACTTTTCCACTGACATCAATAAAAAATTTGTTTTTACATGTGTATAAAAGTTGACATGATAAACCATGTACTCTTTTCTAATGTACAAGAGTTTATGATTTTATACATAAAAAATGATTACATTATGCAAAATAATATCCTTTGCAACAAAGAAAAAAAAATCCCCAATATGTATTGTTGGTCCTTGAAATTATAAAAATATTTCAATTTTACTTGCATTCTTTTAATTTATTCATTTCATAAAAAAAGTTTCGAAAGTAATAATTTACTTTAAAAAATTGAAAGCGTAAGATAAAACTAAAACCAAATATGTTTGACAAATTTCGTACTGAATACTATTCGAATTGACCAAATAATAACAAATCCAATATAGCTTTCTCCATCTTTTTCTTTTGACAATGGGAAATAGGAAAACAATTTTAACCAAAGGAAAAGAAAAATTGAAAAGAAAGAAACATTGTTCATGAAAAGGTAGCTTAGCTAGGAAACAAAAATTCAATGTTTACTTTAATATGACTAAACAATATGATAGAATTTTTTAGGGTCCAAGATAAGTGGAAAGTCGTTATCGGTTCATTTTCCATACAAAAATATGATGATAACTTATTTTTGAGGGAGGCTATGCCCATTTCTTTTTTTGGATCCTGCTAGCTTATTTTTGTCTCTATTTGATTTTCCAAAAATAAAAATAAAAATAAAACTTTTTTTTTTATTATTGATTTTAGATATATAGGATAAAATTAGTGGGTGTCAAACATCAGTTACTTAAACCAAGTTTGATTGATCGTGATTAATGCGAGTTGTAATTATTGAATTTAAACAAATTAGTATATGAAGTAAGTCTTCTTCTACAATACTAGACAATTGTGTGTGACAAAATAAAAGGTATTTTTTTTATTCTAAGTTAAAGTTTTGTCACTAGAAGAATTATTATTATTTTATTTTTTGATAACCGAAAGTTGGAGATTTACTCCCCTACACCCGAGGACACCCACGCCCGCTTAAGGTTTGGACTCAAGAGACATTAAAATTTTTTATTGAGTTCACTCGAAAAGTTGAACTACACACAATTTAATTAGTCTATGTGAGTTTATATGCCATATTTTGAAAGAAAAAAAAATGGTAGGTTGAAGATCATTTTAAAAAATATGATTTTTTTTTGTCATATTGGATGCTTAGTCAAATTACATTGTGTATATAAAAAATAAGTGTTAATTATAATCTTTTTTTTTTTTTTTTGTCATTTGATCTTTATGTCTAAGAATCAAATTTGACTAGTAAAAAGTTTTATCATTTATCCAATCACATTAAATATATAACTATTTAAAAAATTAGAATTGGAAATTTTGATTCAAGTTCGGTTTGTTTTGGGGGATGAATCGCTCCAATTTTACTTAGTTTATGTAATATGTAGTAGAAAGTGTAAAATATATGCATGTAGGTTGAAAATCATTTTAAAAAATTCAAAAAAATGGTTCGATGCTTACTCAAATTCTATATCTTGAATCCATAGAAAAGAAATTATACATTTGAAGTCGAGAAGTAAGCGTTTATAATTCTTATTATCGCATTCTATAAATCAATTTGTAACTTTTTTTTTTTTTTTGCCATCGCTTTAGTTAACTTAATATAACACCCAGTGATACTTCAGTTTATGCAATACTAAAAGATATAGTAGGTTTGGAAATCATGTCAGAAAAAATATCGTTTTTTTTGTTGTCATAATGAAGGTTTAATAAGCCAAAATGAATTAAAAAAAAAAGTCAAAGTGAGTTTAGCTCAACGATAATTGACATGTACCATCGACTAAGAATCAATCACATAATTTACATCTTAGGAATCATTCGTCTCGTAGTAATATAAGATTCACATAGAATGAGAATCAAGATTATTTCATTTGTTTTATAAAAATCTAAGATACCTTGACATATCCTCGAGGCATCTAATTAAATTTTGATGCTCTTTTGAAACATGAATTTTTAAGATTTCCATGTTGAGGGCATCTTCTAGACTTTTTTTTTCCTTCTTACCAATTCTCTTTATTTTATATTTTTATTTTTTATTTAAAAATAAATTGATTATTTACATAGTAGAGTCGTAGACTATATATAGTTGGCTACATTTATATTTTATATTTGGATAATTGAACTAATATTAAATATTAAGTGGTTTATAAAAATATCAAACTCATATAAATTAATTTATTCTACAAAATAATACATCAATATTAGTATAAAAAAATTTGATATGCAAATATAAATTAAATTTAAAAATACCAAAATGCATATAATGTCAATTTAAATTATATTAAACTAATAAGTACATTATGCAATGGTTGATAAGGGCATTATTTATATAATTCATAATCTCAAGACATTCCCATATATATAAATTCTGCAAAACAAACCTAACTTCTAAATTTTCCTCAAACTAAACATGACAATCTAAAGATGACAGACATCTAAAATTTCATATTCTTAAAAGATGTCAGACATCCCGATTCCTTAAAAACAAAGGAGTACTTAAACATTTAGATTTTATTGATATCTTTTTTTCTCCCTCAAATTTCTTGCCTTAAAAATTTTAGATTTTATTTTTTTTAACTTAAAAATGGTAGAATTAGAGTTATCCACCCAAAAAGTTGAATCATATCCCTTCACTATAAATAATTATTTTGAATTTTAAAACATTTTCTAAAGCACTCATTATCTCAAAATATATTTCATAGGTTATAGCTTTATAGGATAGGTTCCCTAAAATTTCATATGTCAAAAATTTATTTGGGGCCCGAAAATTCTCAATTCAATTGAAAATGAAGTAGGGAGTGGATATTCTTTTTTCCAACTTAATTTTAGGGATAGGAATATATCATTCCGCCTTCACCTCGACCTCATCCCCACATTCCCAAAATTTTAAATTATTTTAAGTATGTATATTAACCTTTACATATTATTAAATGGTTTTTTAAATAAGAATTGATGATTAAGAATAATAAGAAAGTTAGAAAACTCATTTTCCGGCTTTACAAATAATATATATATATATATATATATATATTTAATTTTAATTATAAAACAAAATTACAAAAAATTAAAAAGTGAGTAGGAAAATTTTCTTCTCGATATCATCTGATACGATGTCACCCCATTTTTTTGAAATTGAAAAATAAAGTATTTAGCGGGGATGGAGTTTAAAAATTCCTACCAGAGAAAAATATGTTAAACGTCACTGATCCCATTCCTAACTTTTTTATTATTATTATTATTATTAATAATTTGACATGTCATGATGCCATTCCTTTCAACTATTCTCCCCCATGAGGTGTGGGCGGACCACCATTAGGAGGATTAGGGAGGTCCTGGCCCCTCAAAGTTTTATTTTTAATTTATTAGTTTATTTATTTTATTTTTATGATACCTCCACTCTTTAGATTAGATTTTATTTGATTTTTTTATATACAATTTGGTTAAAAATTGATCATAATAATATTCATATTATTACAAATAGTTTGTTTTCAATTTTGAGTTTTGATCTCTAATGTTTAAAGTAGGGTATAACAAAGTCTCTAAATTTTTAAAAATTCTTATAGGTTTTTGAACTTTCAATGTAATAATCTCTAAATTATTTATATAAAAAATAAATAAATATTTTGAAAGTTGATTGAGGTTGACTCGTTGAAGAAAAAAATATTAGAATTCGAACCTATGACCTTTTGATCATAAGTGTTACTTGATGCCAATTGAGTTATATCCTTATTAGCCTAAAATCCTTACGTACTTTTTGTTCACATTAGTGAATGGGTTAATGAAAATGGAATCTAAAGTAAGCATTAGAACATTTTTATAGGTTATATGATTTAATTTGATGAACTTGAAAGTTTTGGATAAAAATTAATGTCTTACAAAATTAAGTGGAAAAAAAAATCCATTTTTACCTTTAAGAGAAGCTATTTTTAAACATGATTTTTTTAAACTGTATATAAATATAACAGTAACACAGTTTATTTTTGGCCCATTAATTTGAAAGGAATATAATTCTTTAGTGGGATGAACTTTCACACAAGGCATTCAATGTATGTTTTCTTTATAGTTGTACTTGTACTCATATATTATGACCAAGGTTTAAAATATCGATGTCGATAGAAATATCGAGCTCTCAATTTCATGGAAATATCGATGGAAATATCGATATCGATGGATATTTCTGGAAAATTTTAAAAATAAAAAATAAACCTTCAACCCTTTTCAAATAAGTTAAAATACTTGTCATAATATTATATTCACATTATGTTACATTTTGTAGTTATTTTATTTAATATTTCATCAATTTTGTACGATATAATAGGAATTTCGATTCACCCCTAGTGTTGATGTCGAACTCATGGACATGTAGAAATATCAATGGAAATATCGACATGTCGACGGAAATTTAATAACATGATTATGACACATACGACCTACGCTTTAGAGGTTAGGACTTAGGAGTACATGTGAACGGACATTTTGTACAGTCCAAATCAACCACAATTTAGACCTCCTTTGGTATTTGACAATAATTATATATATATTTTTAAAAATTGGGCTTACTTTCTAATTTTTTTTAAGTAATGTGTTTCATATTTTTTTAAGTACAATGTTTCATCTTTTTAAAAAAATATTTGAATTATTAATCAGATTCTAAAAATAAAAACAAGTTTTTGAAAATTACGATCTCGTTTGATAACCATCATGATTTTTAAAAATTAGGTATAGAAATATTACTTCCACTTATAGATTCCATATTTTCATATCTATTTTTTTTACCTATGTTTTCAAAAAACAAACCAAATTTTGAAATTTAAAAAAATAACTTTCAAAAAAATTATTTTTATTTTTGGAATTTAGCTAGAAATTCAAATGTCTCTTAAGAAAGATGAAAACCATTGTAGAGAAATTGTGAGAAAACAAACTCATTTAAAAAAAAAAAAAAACTAAATTGTTATCAAACGAAGTTATTTTTAGTTTTCAAATTCGGTTTGGTTTTTTAAGACATAAGTAAAAAGTATATAAGAAAACATGGAAAAACCATAAAGAAAAATAGTATTTTAGGCTTAATTTTCAAAATATAAAACCAAATGATTATCAAACAAAACCTCAATCCCTTGTAATATTCAAATTTTGATTCATCACCTGTTTTGTGGTTTCTCACCTTAATGTTTGTGTATAGGTAAATAAAAAGTGGTAATCTATGTCAATATGAATATAGTTCAAAAGTGTATGCATACCCTTTGACTAAAAAGTAAGGTGGTCCCCGTGCTGTTCTTATATTTGAATTGTAGGATGGACAAATAATTGTTATAATATGAAAAATTGAAATTGAAGAAAAATCATATTAAAGGGAGGGAAAAATAAACTTAATTGGGAAATTTATATGCTAAGAAAACATCACTTTGTGTTTAGAAGATCGGTTTAAATGTGTTTAGAAGAAAAAAATTTTAATGCATGAGAAAAATATTTCTTAATTACCAGATAATGTCTGGTATTTTCCTCGAAATATACGCAATAGATTGAAATGCAATAAATAATTGAATTAGACAAATAAGAAGAGAGAAAAATGAAATATTGCATTTAGTTTTCCTAATACTTAAATTTTAAACATTATGAAAAATAAAAGAAAATAGTAAACGTGAAGAATGAAGATTAAAAATTTCAACTTCGAGATAGTATATGTCATTTACCGTTAAACTATGTCTGCTAATTTGATGAGATATATATATATGGTCATCATCTTTTGGTTTGGCATATAAAGACCTACTAAATTTTTTTTGGTTACAACTTAAAAGTAGGGCGTAAACCAACTTTTTAAATTTAGATAAATATATATAGTTTGTTAATCTTGGGTCATAAGATTCCGGAAAAAAAAAAACAAAAAGGCAGATGTCCTATCAGAAACATATGCTTTTTTTCAACCGACATGATTAAATTTATTGGTATAATCAATAAATTGGTGAGAAAAAAAAAGTTCCTTTTAGGGAAAAAAATGGTGAAAAAAGTACAAAGGCAGTGAATAATTCACCTAGCAGCTTTTTAAAATAGAGATAGAAAAGATGGTGCATGAAATTTTTAGTGGGTTTTTGCTCATGAGTTGAGTTGTCTGTGAAAAAATTAACTCCTGGTAAAAATTATAACTCCACCAACTTGATACAATATTTAGATATTAACTTTATCAATTTGTACAGGTAACTCTATTAACATATTTTTATCATTGTTTTTCTAAGATTGGTGGCCATCGCTAGTGACCTTTTCCAACGACCACCTTTGATGATCTTTTCTGACAACCATAGACTACCTCAGCGACTTACGTCCACTGCTATAGATCTTCTCCAACAATCATATGCAACAAGTCATAACTAGTGCCAACTATCTTCTCCGATGATCAACAACAATTGTTGGCTACCATATCCTGCAACCAACAATACCTTCTTTGACTACTATTGCCAACAATAATTTCACGACACTCCCATTGTTGAAAATAATATGAAATGCATATGTTCGACTTATCTCTGCTCCAACAATCTTTCTTTAAATTTGCGAACTCGACTCATTGTTGATCATTATTTATATTTTGTGAATCATATAAATAGATGTTTGATGACCTACTAATATTTTGTGAATATTCTTTTTCTACATGACAATAATGTTGAAATACATTGTCATTTTCTTGTTATCTTTAAAAAAATAGAATACTAGTATTTTCTTTTCCAAAGATGCTTAATTTAGTACATGTGATTAAATAAATGTAAACAAACCATGTTCCTTTGCAAAATAATAATAATAATATCATTTTGGTCCCTGTACTTTGAGAATTGTTCTATTTTAGTCCATTATTTTTTAATGTTCAATTTTAGTCTTTATACTTTAAATAAAGTTTAGAATTGGCTTTTACCATTAGTTTATTATTATTACTTTTAAAAAAATAATCTCTATTAGATTTTTCCTACAGATTTTGAAAGTATGTTTACATTATGTCTTTTCTTGTATTAAAATTATTATTATTTTGTAACTAATTTTGATAAAAACTAACTTCAAACTTATCATAGGGACCAATTTTAAGTTTTATTGAAAGTACATAGATTAAAATTGGGCATTTGAAAGTATAGGGACCAAAATGAAACAATTCTCAAAGTACAAACACCAAAATTGTATTTTAACCTAATAAAAATAAAAAGGTGATGGTCAATGTATTTAAAAAATGCTCTCTCATAATGAAGACCAAGAAAGGTCCTAATAAGTTCTAAACGTTTCAAATAAGTTCAATGCGTGTTTAGAAAATAAAACCTTAGATTTTTATGTCTTGATAGAAGCTAAATGTGTTTAAAGAAAAAAAATGCATGTACATTATCTTTTTCTATCCATCAATTGCTTTTTGTTGTTTTAAAGAATGCAACATTTGATTTCGGTAAATTGAAAGAAGTTCAATGTATAATAAAAATATTTGATTTCTATAAAGTGAAAAAAGTTAAATGTGTAGAAAAAAAAAATTGTGTATAGTTTGGAAGAAGTCAATTTCTAAAAAAAGAAGATAAATAATTATGTTTTTTTCATTTAAAAAAAATCAAGGTTGAAATATATATATTTTTTTTTAAGTGAACATTTAAATTAGTATTGGAAAAGTTGAGAAAATATATATATTTCTAATTGAATGATAGAAAAAAATAAAAATAAAGGAAAAAAAAGTCAACTTTGAGTTAAAAAAATTGCAATACTCCTTAAAACTCAACTAATCTTTGAACTCCAAATATAGACTTCCCAATCCAACTCAACTCTGATAAACTTTTGTCAACACAACTCAATTTTGGGTGTCAAGTGTCTTCACGTAATGGCAGTAGAAAAAGAAAAAATAATTATAAACACTCTTATTATTAGTATTAGTATTATTTTGGTTAAATTATAAATTTTGTCTCAGAACTTTCAGGTTTATATCAGATAAGTCCTTAAACTTTAAAAAGTTTCTAATGGTTCCTTAAACTTTTGATTTTGTATCTAGTAAGTCTTTAAAGTTCAAAAAGTGTTTAATAAGTCCTTAGACTTTGGATTTTGTATTTTTGAGTTCTTCAACTTTCAATTTTGTGTCTAATAGTTTCTTGACTTATTCAACATTTTTAAAAATTCATGATTTCAATGGATACAAAATTGAAAGTTTATGGTATGTTTTGGTAAGAAATCTGAAAACAAAAATTTGAAAATAATGGATTCAAAGTAAACAAAGTTGTATTTCATGTTTTCAGGTATGTGTTTGGTAGCATATTTATAAATTTTATTCCATTCTAAACAGTTGTTAAAGTATGTCCTATAACATATTTATAGGTCATGAAATTAGTTGTAGTTGTAAAACTAATTATTAGATCGAATATAAGTCATTATTAATTCATTTAAAAACAAGATTTTTATAAATTTTATAGAATTATTATTTTATAATATAATATTATATAATTTATAATATATTATATTATACATATTTTAATTTAACAAAAGTGAATTGAGTTTATAATATGAAATATTGTATTTATTAATATTTTTATCTTTGTTTGATAGAATTCTGCATTTTAAAATTTTAAATTCAGAATCTGAATATAATGAAAACATAAAAATGTTGTTTAAAAATTTCTACTATTTGGATCACATAATTCGAAAACGGTTTTCGAAAACACGTCTACCAAACATATATTTAGAATTTGAAAACATAAAACAAAATCTGGATTGCATACCAAACAGACTCTAGATATACTTTTACATACAAAATTCAATTTTATGTCTAATAAATTTATTAATTTTAAAAAATTTGAATGTGTAAGGACCTATTAGATACAAGATTGGAAGTTTGAGCACATATTAGATATTTTTTAAAGTTTAAATACCTATTAAATATAAAATCGAAAGTTCGAAAACCTATTAAATACTAGTTAAAGTTTAGGGATTTATTAAATACAAATATAAAAATTTAGGGATTAAACTTAATTTAATCTATTGTTTTCTTAAAGTTCAAATTAAACCTGCCTTCGTCGATTAAGAAAAGTAAAAAGGATTGACTTAACCATAGTAGCATCTACTTCGAATTTAATATACTATCGAGTTTCTTTTGAATTTTTAAATTATAAAACAGAATCTTAACAATTTAGTTCGGTTTGGATAACTTTAAAAAGTTGTATTCAGTTGTCAATGTTTTATTTTTCTTAACTTGATATATTCGTTTAATTTTGATTTTGATGGAAGAATGACCCGATTAAACGGTCTACATATATCCTTAGAGAAATATTCATTTTTTTTAAAAAAATTAATGCAAGTGTTTTTTCATTCACTTCAAAATATTAATATTGTTAAATAGATAAGATTAAATTATATATTGGGTCTCTCAGTTTTCATTCCAAAAAATTAGAATACATTATTGAATTTTTAAAGTTTGTCCATTTAGTTTCAATACTTTTAAGAAAGTTTATAATAAGTCATTAAATTTAATATTGTATCGAATAAATGTATGTATTGAGATTACTAGTTTGACTTTCATGCAATTGATAATATGAAATAATTGCTCGTAGATAGGTTAATATGTAATCTTCAAGGCCTTGTTGAATAATTTTTTTTTATTTTTAAAAATTAAGTTTATAAATATTAACTATAAATTTTTATTTTTGTAATCTACTTTTTAGGTATGTTTTAAAAACTCAAGTCAAATTTTGAAAACTAAAAAATGTAGGTTTCAAAATTTTGTTTTTGTTTTTTGAATATGGCTTAAAAACTCAAATATTTTCTTAAGAAATATGAAAACTATGATAGAAAAGATTAAAAAAATATTATAGATAAATCGTGAGAAAACAAATATAATTTGAAAAAACTAAATAGTCATCAAACGAACCTAAATAATATTAGATAATACAACACATAATTGTAGATTTAATAATAGAGACGTAGTGTCAACATGATCAGAACTCAAGTAGAGATGTCAATTTTCCTTTAATGAAGTAGAGAATCTCGTTGCATGGAATGGGGAGGGACGGGGATGGAGAATATTCTAAGTTCTCCATTCTCCGTCCCGTTTATTTTTATATGTATGTGTAAAAAACATTTAAAATTTCATTGTTAATGAGTTAGTTAATTGGAAATGTTTGTAACATATAGTTAAATATTTAAATTATACGTAGGAATAAATTAGATAATTTGAAATTAAATATTGTTTTGTTTTTATTAGGAGGTTTAAGAATTTTATCTTTAAATAAATATTTTTTTAAAAATAACTAGTGAAGATCTTTCGTGAATAATCCATGTAATGGAAAGTTTATGGATATTTTCCACAAAATTAACTAGTTGAAAATTTGTAAAAAAATTATAAGATTATTTTTTTAACAGTAGAATTATTTGATTTAAAAAAAGAAAAAAAAAAAGAAAGAAAGAAGGATTTTCTTAATAAACAATTATCTATTTAAATGAAGAATTTTTTTTCTTTTTTTTTTTCGTGAATGAGTAACAATTAGTTAATATTTTAACTAGAGAATTAACTATTTAAAAATTTACCAAAAGAATTATTTAATAGAAAAAACTAAATGACGGGAATCACCCGCCCGCGTAAAGTGACGTAAAACATATACCTCCTACCAATTCCTAATATATTCCAATTCTCCATGTTAAAAGAAAAAAAATGATGAATTTGTAAAATGGAGCCAACTTTTTTTCCCCTAAATAAAAGAAAGTTCATTTCAACTTTATGGAAGAAAACATCGCATGTGTGTATTTGACTAGCAGTGTACAAAAAAGTTAAGCTACAAAAACTCATAAACTGAAACATAATTTTTCAGAAAAGAAAAAAAAAATACTCCACATAAATATATGATAGTCGAGCGGGGAAAAGATTTTCAACTACGTAGAATGTTTGTTACACATTGCTAATTCCTGCATTTCCACTGTGAGCTTCCATCTTCCATTTCTTCTCTTCAAATTCTTCCAATCTGTGATGAACTGAACAAATATTCGACAGTTTTCTTGATTGCCATGGCTGCAGAGGTGTGGTCCGCAATCGTAAGGATCCGTACTCTCTCACACTTTCAGTCTCTTTCTATGTTCTCCCTCTCTCCCTCTCTCCATTTCTTTTTTGCTTTATTTATGCAGATGCAGAAGGTACGAATCGGCCAGAGGAAGAGACGAAAGCATGACTGAGGTAATCTCCAAAGCGTCTTCTCTAACAGTTCATTTAGCCTTTCAAATCGTCAATGTTCTAGCGTCTTTTGAAATGCGTCGTTTGCTTGTGATTGTGATGAGTTTGATTTTTGTTTCGTTTGGAAGGATTTCGAAATGATTCTTGAATCTTTCTTGCTTTTTGGTTTTGTTGTTTTCTGAGACGTTCCGATTGGGAAAATAAGTTTGTCTGAGGATTTAGTCTCCGAAATAGTAATCTACTTAATTAATCGGAGTTCAGGATTGTTATGATTATTGTATGTTCCATGTTACGTAAATATATTACCATTTTCACCAGTAATCTCTTGAGCTCTCGTATTAAATTTGCTGCCAGACGTCTGTTTTACTTTTTCCTCGAGCGTTTCGCTCTTGCACATTTGTGAAATTTGGATTTGCTGTTCGTTGTTTGTTATGAGTATGTTGAAATTTCAATATCAAATGAAGATGATTTGAAGATGTTTGAGTTTTTTCCGATGAGCAGTGATTTTAGAAACATGCCAAGCGAGCTATGGTTTGTACTGCCGACGATTTACAAGAATGGAAAGACTTTCCTAAGGGTCTGAGGGTTCTTCTCCTTGATCGGGACAGCCGCTCCGCGGCCGAGATAAGATCAAAGCTTGAGGAAATGGAGTATGTTGGTGAGACATTTCAAACGCCCCATTTTTTCGTTTAAGATGTCTTTTTGTTAGAAATCCTCTTTCTTTTAAGGCACTGTTGCTTTGCTATCTTCTTCAACATTCAAATATTTTTGCTGTACTCTCGTCCTAAAGGAGGCATCTTAAGCTACTCCCATTACTTGAGGAGATCTGCATTCTCTTTTCTATAATCCATCTTTGGATGCTAATTACATGTATATATTTCCATAGAACTTGCCCTCTTTCTTTTCTTGGCTTGTATTATATATTATTTCTACTTTGTACGAGGACTCTAGAATTTCGTCATTTCTTCCACAAAATGTGTGCTTCCCAATATTTATTTGTTGAAGATCTGAATCTCACTATTGTGATCCCATTCCCATGTTCTCTATTTCTTTAGAAGTTTTCTTTTTAGTTTATTTTCTATGATATAGAGATTATACTTCTGCGTTGAGAAGTTTCACTTGTCATATTGCAGTCTATTACTGTAGTGATGAGAAGGAAGCTTTGTCAGCAATTTTGAACTCACCGGAAAAATTCCATGTTGCAATTCTGGAGGTATGGCTAATGAATGAGATTAAAGGCCATAAGCTGACTCCTTAAGTTTGTTTGCTTGATAATATCCAGTTCTCGTGATGATTGGACCATTTTCAGCAGCAATATAACTGTTTTTATTTGTTTTTTTTTTTGCCCCCAAATAACTTCGTTAAATCCTACTTCAGTTCTCTAATCATTTTGAAATTGTAGTTCCTCAATTTTCTTGTAGTAACATTTATCTTTTTAAATTCTTGGATCCATCTCTGGTTCAGGTGTGCGCAGGAAATTATGATGAGAGTTTTAAGTTGCTTGGAACTTCCAAGGACTTGCCAATCATAAGTAAGTTAACAACCAAAACTGGTTTCTTCTCAAAAGAAAAAAAGACGTTTTTGAATTTTGAATAGCATACTGTGGGAAGTTTTTGAAAGCTTCCTTCAACAAACTTTACGGTTCTTGACCTGACACTCAGACTATGTTGCTCTATGGCGCAGTGACTTCAGATGTTCATTGCCTAAGTACCATGATGAAGTGCATTGCAGTAAGCACTCTAGTCTAATCTTTCTTTAACTGGTCTCTTTTTTAATTCTAAAACTAGACCTTAGTTCCTTTCAAGGGTTCCTTAGGGACCGGTTTACTTTGGGTAGATTGACTGAATGCAGAAAGACTTCCACTGGTAGCCATGTGTGTTTTGCAATAACTGGTGTCAGTTTTCAGTTTTCTTGTTGGTCTGAGAAACCAGTTTCTAAACACAAAGCTAGTATCTATAATTATCATTTGCTTTCCAGCAGAAATTGATGCTGGATTATAACTATGGTTTTGCATTATTTTCTATGCATCTAGATTTACAATTTACGTTCAGCTTGGTGCAGTTGAGTTCTTGTTGAAACCACTCTCTGAGGACAAACTCAGGAACATCTGGCAGCATGTCATTCACAAGGTATTATTTTAGTTGTGACAAAATTTTTCTTGCAAAATAAACACCAAATATATTTTCAAAATTTTGACCAACAATGTTTTGAGAAGGCATTTTCGAATACTTCAAAGCCTGATGAAGGCCCCGTAGCATCCTTGATGCAGCTCCAATTAGATAATGAAGACAAAAATGGAGTTCCGGAAGATATGGAAGTTCTTTCTTGGATTCAGGACATTGTGTGGGAGCAAGAACAACCAGAAGGAAGTGATAAGTCTCAACTGAACCAGGGAGCATCGTTGCAAGGTAGCTGGGAAAGCGGAGATCAAATGAACTGTTCAGTGGAAACGGACTGCAGGGACAAAGACGTGCAGTCTAAATTCGTCGAAACTACTTCACATGATCTGGTTTGTGAAGGCCCCGTTCAGGAGGGTCAATCTCGATTATCTGGCAAGGTAATGGTCAAAGAAGACAAGAACTTTGCAGTTGGTTTAAAGGCAGAGGGTAACACTTATCATCCCTTGCAGAATAAATCTGGTGTCAAAAGTAATCCATCAGCTGCTGATCACTCAATCCAAGGATCTGATGTGAACCCTTCAGCTAGTTCCAAAGCCAAGAAAACAAAGGTAATTAATTGTCTGATACAAAAATGAAAAATTACTTTGCATTATGTTTTCAAAAGAATGCATATTTTCGTCCTGTCGAGTCTGGGCTCCTCTGTGAACTATGTTTAGTATCCAAGCATGTCACTTCATCTAGATGAAAGTTTAAACACTTAATTAAAGCAGGCAAAATGTTCAAGTTTCTCTTCTATGAACATTGCCTACCAAAGAATGCTGGATAAAATTTACAATTCCATGCCAAACTTTACAACCAAAATGTTATAGGGCTAAACGGTTATACCGTGAGATTAGAGATGGCTATAAGCTGGTCCAGAATCTCACAAATATTAAAAGAAAAAAGTTCAACGGCGACTTCGAATTTACAAGATTCTGAAACATATTGTTGTTGGATAATATTGTCCGTTAGGTGGACTGGACCCCAGCGCTACATAGAAAGTTCATTCAGGCAGTCGAACAGTTAGGCATAGATCATGCAATTCCTTCCAAAATACTTGAGCTGATGAAAGTTGAAGGTTTGACAAGGCACAATGTTGCAAGTCATCTCCAGGTTGCCAAATTAACACCACATTTTTCAGAAATCAGTAACTTTTCTGTTATTCAGTATAGTATAAAATAAATATCCTTTTTTTTTTCTTTACTTCATTTATGCAGAAGTTCAGGATGCAAAAGAAACATGTAATACACAGAGAAGAAACTCAAAGGTGGTCACATCCAAGATGTTCAATACAAACCAATCACTTGAAACCTATCATGGCTTACCCTTCTTACCATCCTAACTGTGGAATATCAATGTCTGCTGTTTATCCAACATGGAGACAGACCAATGGCCCTCCAGCTTATGTCAACACGTGGGGTCCGCCCGATTATCGCCATTGGCCGCAACCAGGAATTCAGCCTTGGAATTCATATGCAGGGGTAACATTTTCTATTCTTAGATCTTACTGTAAAATAATGAAGACTACTGTCGGTAAAAAAACTCCTATTAATGGGAAAACTTAAAAACAGGAGAAAAAACGCGAACAAAAAGAAATACTCCTCTATACAATCACACATAATTATCTTTCCAACCCCAATTACCGAGAAACGCTCTCAAAGTTTTATATCACTCACTTAACTAAAGTTAGCATATGAGGCTTAAAGTATTTCAAATTTGGATGATTTGAAATCAAAGTAGACTCATTTTATACTACTTGGAGCCCACTTACTGGCACATTTTCGATGTGGGGATGCTACTCTTCTGACTTCTAATATTTTACCAAAACTCTACAATTCCCACCACAAACATCCAATGATCCAAATTAAAACCTTGTACTTCACTGCATTAGAAAAACAGTAACTTGTTTTTTTTAAAAAAAATCCCCGTTTTCGATATGTGGAGGTTCAAAGAAACAGAAATGAATTTTTTGAAAAACTTCTATTTTTCTTGATTCTCAAAATTAATGTATTTTTTTTTTTAAAAAAAACAATAGACTAAGATATTGATGTCACAAACTTGTTAAAGCTACCGTTGATGCATGGGGTTGCCCTGTGATAATAATTTGCTCGAACTGATTGTTTTAGATGCATGCTGATGCATGGGGTTGCCCAGTGATGCTGCCTTCTCATTCTCCTTATTTTTCCTATTCCCAGGTTAGAGTGTATTTATTTTTTATATTTATTTATTAACAGAAGTTAAACTGAAATTAACCTTTTTTTTATTTGGAGTAATTATGGCTTATTATTATTATTATTATTATTTTGTGTGGCCATTTTTGCAGCAAGCTTCTGCATCACACTATGTGTATACAGCATATAAGAGCTATGGCATGCCTCACAGTTCATTTGATCTTCAACCAGTAATACAAACCTCCTTTTCTTTTTCATTATGCAACTTCATGATTCAAAATCAGCTATTTGTTTTCAGAAATTTGAGTAAAAAATGTATCATATTGATTTCCATTATTGTTTTCTATACACATTTTTATTATTGTAAAAAAATACATAATTCGAATCTTCTCATTTGATCTGTTTTCTATTCAATGGAATACCGAACAAAAAATACCTAAAGTCTTCCTTCCATCTTTTGTTTTAAAATTAAGTTTATTCATTCTTTTTTTTTTAAAAAAAAATTTTTAGCCAAATTTCATATAAATAAATAGAACTTCGGAACTTTATTTTAGCGTTTGCAAAACTTTTTTTCTTTTTTTTTTGGAGAAATAGTTCTTGAGAAGAGATTACATAGCAAAGAGATGGGATGAAATAAATATATTTTTGTAAAACGAGAAAACAAACAACAAAATAAGAGGGGATTTAAATAACTAATTATAGTAATTTATTTTTGGTAGGATGAGGAGCTGATTGACAAGATTGTAAAAGAGGCAATGAGGAAGCCATGGTCACCCCTTCCGTTGGGTCTCAAACCTCCTTCTACAGAGAGTGTTCTCAAAGAGCTTTCTAAGCAAGGAATCTCCACCGTCCCTCCTCAAATCAACGGCTCCAGACCTCCCTGACCTGACTATCTATCTGTATGATGATTTGATTTTGGCCATGTTTGTTAAACAATAATACTTTCTTTTGGAATGAAATAATAAAAATATATTTGGTTTAGACTAAAGTTAAGTCCTAAGGTCCCGTTTGATAAACATTTTGTTTTTGGTTTTTAGTTTTTGAAATTTAAACCTAAAAGTACTACTTCTAACAATGAGTTTATATGTCTTTTTATCTACTTTGTACATGTGTTTTAAAAAACTAAGCCAATTTTTAAAAACTAAAAAAAAAGTAGCTTTCAAAAACTTGACTTTGTTTTTAGAATTTAGTTAAGAGCTCAAATGCTTACTTAAAAGGGATGATCTCTATTATAAAGAAATTAGGTGAAAATAAGTTTTAACTTTCAAAAACTAAAAACGAAAAACAAAATAGTTATCAAACGAGGCCTTAACTTTTAACTTTATGTTTTTTTTTTTTTTTGTGAACACACTTTTAACTTTATGTTTATTTGGTCCTAAAGGCGACTTTTAATTTGGTGTTCAATTGGTCTCTAACTTTTAATTGTGTCCAATGGGTCCATGAATTTTCAATGTTGTGTTTGTGTCTAATAGATTCTTGAATTATTTGACATTTTTAAAATTCATGTATCTACTAGACACAAATTGAAAGTTGAATGTTTTATTAGATATAAAATTTAATTCTATATCTAATAGATTAGTTAATTTTTAAAAATTTTGAGTATGTCAAGGAAGGATACAAATTTGTAAGTTCAATAATTTATTGGACATTTTAAAAGTTCAAGGATGTATTAAGTTTAAAATTGAAAGCTAAAACTTGTATTAGCTCATGAATTTAGCTTATTCAGTTAGCAAATCACTAATATTCACTATTTTATTTGTAGTTATGATTTTTTCAGTTTATCTGTCTATTTTTATTTTTTGATAATAAATTGTATTTATATCTATTAATATGTATAGTCTTAGACTATCAATAATGATTTTTCTTTGGAGTTGGGCTACTTGATCAATCCACTTACTTGTATTATGACAATATTAATTACGATTGTTGGGATTATGGTTCTTATTTATAGTGACAATTATGTCTCATGATCAAGGATATTTGAAGAGTTTGTTCAATACGTCAATGTTGGGATTAGTTACTAGTTCGAATTTGATCCAAATTTATATTTTTTGAGAATTGGTTGGAATTTGCTCTTCTCTATTAATAGGTTTTTGGTTCACCCGACCTACTACAACAAATACTTGTCAAAAGGCATTTGTAACCAATCGTGTGGGATATTTTAGTTTATTATTAGGAATTTTAGATCTTAATTGGACAACTGGAAGTTTTGAATTTCGAGACTTGTTTAAAATATTCAAAAACTTTAACTTCAATATTTTTGTGTCATCATTTGAAGCCACATAAACATGACTGAGTGGTCAAGATATTTACCTGGGCAAGAAATTCATATTTTTTTTGGCCCGCTCACAAATATTAAAAGAAGATTCAAATCGAGACTTTGAGATATTCTAATCACTCAATTATTCTCAAAATTGAAATATTGAAGATGTCAATAACGTATTATCAGTACCAACATAAATACTAATTAATAACATAGTATTAAATTTTCGTTGAGATGTCGACATTTCCATAGATATTTTCACATGTTCATAATTCGACATAGACATCAGGGGTGAATCGACATTTTCATTATATCGTACAAAATTGATGAAATATTAAAGACAATAGTAACAAAATGTAATATAATGTGAATATAATATTATAACAAATATTTTAACTCATTTAAAAAGTGTAGAAGATTTATTTTCTAATTTAAATATATTTTTAAAATTTTAAAATTTTTCCAGAAATATCCATCGACATCGACGTTTTATTAATATTTCCATAAAATTAAGACTTCAATATTTCCATTGAAATCGAGGTTTTAAACTTTGGTTATGAAGTAAGTTGAACCCAACTATTTTCCTAAACTCAAATGATAGGTAAACTACTTAAATGATTTATGTCATTTCTTAAAATGACTAAGAATAGCCAATAAGAGCATAGTTTAACTGACATCAAGTATGACTCATGACCAAGAGCTCATGGGTTCGAATTCCCCCACCCCTAATTGTTGATGTACTAAACAAAAATTGACTATGAATATATTTGTTATACACAATTATCCTATCGTCAACCTTTTGTTTTTGTTTTTGTGACATTTTAGTTTTAATGAGAGATGATCTAAAAATCAAATTGACTTATACGGATTTTTTTTTCTTCTCTAAAACACAGGTTTGAAATTTAAGCTCAACTTTGATTGGGTATGGAGGTCGAACTTGGGATCAGGAAAAAGTTTATTGGGTTATAAGTATTACTTGATGTCAGTTGAGTTATGCTATTGTTGGTTTCATTTCGTGAGTTGGTTATACTCTTTTATGTATAACTTTATAATATAATTATTAAATTTATAATAAAATATTAAATATTTTAAACATGAATTAATAAATGAAAATTGTAACACCTCATAATTTTAGAGTCATTCTACTAGAGTGTCACTCCAGGTTGCACCGCCCGCGCTGAAATTAATCTATCTTCTTCTTTTCTGTATCCACCAAATCTATAGCGAAGCGGGACAACATAGTAAATTCATGCTCATACTATTCCACTGATTGATTCAATCCCTACTTCAACTGAATGAACCCTGTCTGCTTCTGAAACCTGGCCACGACCAGATAATACTTCTTGAAAAATACCTTCTAGAATTTCACCCAGGACACTGGTCAAATGCTGACATCAATGGACCGAACTGTAGTTTGCCACCACAGAAGGGCACGACCTCTGATCGCATAAATAACATACTGCACCCTTTGGTGTTCAGGGCAGCACATGCACTCAAATACTGATTCAACTGCTGTGAACCACGCCTCTCCAGCCATAGAGTCTAACTCTGTCCATCGAAAAGGGGTGGGTCGTATTTTTTAAAATTCCTGATGTACCTCGCCTCCTTTGGCGTCGCCCCATGGGTATGGGTTAGCCGACCCCTTGATTTTGAATGGTCGCTAGCTTCTCATTCTGGCTTGTTATGACTCTCAGGGCCTGAGTGAGCAGTGTTGTCTGACCTGCCAAGTCAACTGGATAAGCTCGTGAAGGCTTGCTAAGGACACATTGGTTGGTGGCAGAGCTTGCTCGTTAATTCTCTCATGTGCTTCTTCGTTTTGCCCCGTCGACTCCTCGATGGCTAGGGCATCATGGTTGAGCTCCTCCTGATGCTCGGAGTGCTCATCCTCTGGTATTTCTACGATCGGGTCCTAGCCATCTCCTCGACCTCAACCTCTGCGACCACCACGACCTCGACCACCAATAGTTGTTCTACCACGTGCCATAATTTGGTTTACAAATGTTCAAGGGTCAACTTCATTCCTGAAGGAACGTTTCAACAACGAGTAAAACACAAACAACAATCCCGAAACCGAAGGGAATGAGAATCCCCGCGCAGAGGAAGACGATTGAATCGTCGAAGTATCATTATGCAACTTGTGTTTATTAAAATTGATCTAACACTTAGACCTAGGCTAAACATGCTTAAAGAAGAAGAAATTTACAGCAAGTAAAGATTTTACTTACTTGTTGTAGACAAACTCAGCAATTTCTTCCTCGGATCACGAACTCTTCGTGCTACTCGATCTCAACGAAATCTTCCCATAAATGGATCCCGAACACCACCAAATGGTCTTCTCGGCTGTTCTCTTTTGGAGAAGGGAAGTTGGTGGGAACTTGTTTGAGTTTTGGAGAGGGAGGAGAAATGAGAGAGTAGAGAGAATTCTAGTTTTTTCTCTTTGATCAAAATAAAAAAATGAGAAGTTTTCTTCACCAAACCCTTCTCATTTGCAATAATATAAGATATCCCATATCTCATATTGAAAATCTCATTTGCAATAATTGTGGATTAATTCAATTGAATCACATCCAATTTAATTTTTCTCAATCAAATTCTTCAATTAGCCCTAATTCAACAATTAGGCTAACCTATAGTCTATTATGAATCTCATTCACATTAAACTATATATTATATCATTCATATCTCATATAAATGACATAAATGCCCTTAAAGTGAAATTGAACACTTCAATTTCATACCAAAACATTAACCCTTCTTTAAACCGGATGGAGCCAACCGGGGACCTAATGGACCTACAAATGGCGGGCTCCAATGATCCGAGATTAACTCGCACAAACTCTTTGACCGGTTAATCAACATTCATTAGCTACGGTAACACTCCACTATAGCTTTGTAGTAATGCACTCCGTTAGTGCGAGAATATTACGTGTCCACCGATATAACCAATGCCCATGAGTCGACCCTTCACAGGTTGTTCGTAGACACGGCTGAGTCAAATTACCGTTTTACCCATGTTTCTATCTCTTGTTCCTTAAGTCCCCACTGCTCCTCTAATGAACAACATATTGTGATGGTCCAACCATACACAACACCCTTATCGAGCGGTGAGAAGGTGGGCACCCGTTGTCCAAGCCACGAGAGACAAGACTTTAAGGGAACAACCCCTCTAGTTTCTAAACGCGGAACGAGTGAATTCCATCTCGCATAGTTAAGTTCCCAGCCCCTACTTGGTCATGTCCCCGAGAAGATAGGCATATTGGGCGAATGCGTGACCACCCTCACCCGCATTTAGTCAAAGGATAGACCCCGCATGGGCGCGAGTCCGTAACACACTCGTCGGGATTCGTGTCGAGTCACTAATGGTCATCTACGAAGTTATTAGTCCCATCTGTCAGCGGTGTTACATACATCGGAGGTCTAATAATTCACGGTCCGGTCTTGTACAATCTCATTGCACAGGATGCCCCCACTCGCATGTCAACCACATGAACGAGTCAGACCACCTCGTTTGTATCTAATACAAAGCGGGCCACATCCACAGTGTATCTAGGATTAGGTCTCCAACCCTATCCATATCAGAGACCGTTCGGTCATTAACTCGAACGTGATCCTCCCTATGTGTCCACTACACACCGTTCAAGTTCTAGTTCTCTCATAAATTCAATGACCCTGGAGCTTAGTTTATTGGAAAAATTTATAAATATTGCGAGACACAAAATGATGAAATGAATAACTCTTATTAATTTCAAACAATATATTACAAACACGAGATTAGGACAAAAATCCCAACAGAAACAAGGTCATATCTGATGGGATTGAATCCCGCAGCGGAAGAGATGTGAATCACGATGCATCATTGTGTACTTAAATTCTACTTAAGACACATCATACATCTAATGTAAACTAGGTTAAACATAGGGGGAGAGAAAAGTTACGACAACTAACCTCTTGAAGAACGTCTTTCTTCTCATGTTCCTTCTCCCGTATCCACCACGATCTCAACGATCTCTCGATCCCACGATCTCGATCAAATTCTCGAACCGATCAACGAATTAAACACCTCCACGAGGTTACCCGGTTGTTCTCCGGTGGATGAGGGATGAATGGTGGAATCCCTTTTGGAGTTTGAGTTTTATAGAAAGAATTGTTGAGAGAATAAAAAAATTTTGGAATCTCTCAAATCCAAAAATGAGCACCACTTGTGTAAGAATGCTTCTTCAAGCACTCTTATATAATGAGTGAGGGTGGAGATAATTTCTTCACTCATTTAGCCCACTAAACCACATATCATATAATATGCAAATCATATTTGCATAATTATATAATATAAGATATCACATACCTTATTATACAAATCATATTTACACAATGTGAAATTAAATTAAATTATATTCAATTTTTCACTTCTCTCAAATTAATTTCTCCAACTAGCAATAGTATTGTTTAATATGAATCTCATTCACATCAAACTATATATTATATCAATAATATCACATATAATTGACATAAACTCCCTTTGTATGAATTTCAACACTTCAAATTCATTCCAAACTTTATACCCTCATTAATTCCATAATTGAGCCAACCGAGTGACCTAATGGACCTATAGATCATGAGCTCCAATGATTCGAGATTAACTGATCAAACTCTTTGATCCCGTTAATGAACATTCATTAACTACGAGGTCACTCCACTATAGACCCGTAGCTACACTCTCCTCACTGTAGGACAAGTTGTGTCCATCGATATAACTAATACCCATGAGTCAACCCTTCACAGATTGTTCGAAGTCACAGCTAGGTCAAATTAGCGTTTTACCCTTGTGCCTACCTCTTGCACCTTAAGTACCACTGCTCCTCTAATGAACAACTTGTTTACGGTCCTACCATAAACAACGCCCCTCTCGGGCCAGTGAGAGGGTGGGGCCCCATTGTTCAAGCCCTGGAGTCAGCCCTTAAGGGAACAACCTCTCTAGACATTTTTCTAGTTCGGGAACGAGTGAATTCCTTGAGAAAGTAGGCATATTGAGTCAGGCTCACTCTCACTCGTACTAGTCTAAGGACAACCCCCCGAAGATTTTCTCCACAAACCAACATGGGTCCTTTCAACATACTTTGTACTCACTCACATACTCCTTAGGAAAATTTTCAGAAGGTCACCAAATATAGGATTGCTCCAAGCCAAGCACGCTTAACTTTGGAGTTCCTATGATTGAGCCCAAAGGAAGGGAATGTGCACTTGTTGAGTGCAGGTAGTATTTATCAATTCTTTTAAACCTTTCTCGACTATACTTTCATATCCTCATGGTCACTCTCATTCGCATGTAGACTTAGTTCATTCATGTACCCCTCTTCCTCGAACACCATACTTTCATATCCTCAAAATCTCTCTCATTTAGATGTGGACTTAGTTCATTCATGTACCCCTCTTCCTCGGACACCATACTTTCATATCCTCAGGATCCCTCTCATTCAGATGTGGACTCGGTTCATTCATGTAACCCTCTTCCTCGGGCGTCACAAAAATAATAAAAATAATGTATTAAATATATAATGGATTTTTCTCTACCCGTTCCTCAAATGGGGACTTTCCAACCTCAATCCCGACTTTCGAAAAATGAAGCGGGAACGGAGATAAAAAATTCACAGGGATGGGAAGCGTATTCCAGTCTAAGTCATGACCTCATCATAATCATAAATACATATTTTATGTCAGTTAAACACATAGTTTAACTCGTGGAGAGGATAAAAAATTTTGAATCCTCACATCAAAAACCCTATTTATTGTGTGTCGTGTAATGTAAATAAATATTTATTGAGGGCCAAAATAACAATTATTCTTGTGTGAACTGTCTTCATCCCAAATTGACAATATTGTCCCCGTAACATCCGGACATCCGAGCGTAAAGGTTAGGACAGAAATGTCTTCCAAATTAAAAAAAGCCACTAGGGTGCAATCCCAATCGCCAACTGGCCTCAATAGAACCTCTTTCCATTTCCAACTTCTCTCTCTTCTCTCTCTATTCTCTCTGTGATTTCAAGGTCCGAGGAAGCGAGCAATCTGATAATCATCGTCCTTGAATTTGTAAGTTCTTCGATTCCTTCTTTCATCGTGTAGAGTATTTCAGCTAGATTGCGTTCGCTACCGTATTTTCTTTGATGTTTATTTGAATGATTTCATTCTAAATTGAGAGAATAGGGATATCGAGGAACAATTGTGCTGGTTTTGGTTATAATTCTACTTTGATGGCCGATGTATGGGAGAAGGGAAGTATTCCGTTTGGTTGCTGAGAAACTACGATGCAACTTGATGGTCATGAGGATTTTATTAGTTTATATGTTTTGGAAATTGGAAGTTGTCGTAGCTAAATTATAATGGGGATCCTTACATATTTGTTAATTTCGTGCATAGGATTCTTAAACGCGCTTGGATATGAATATCACTTAATGCTCGAATGTACTAGAAGAGTTGTAATTTGTCTGTCTTTCTTCTAGTTTGGGATTTTTTAGCGGTACAAATAACTAGCTGTATGTATAGCGAACTTGTCGATTTTTGAATGGACGTTTATTAGCTAGCACTGTAATGCGTATGAGAATTGAGATGCACATTTCAAATGTTGTTTTAGGGATCGAACGTATATAGAGGATGGCCTGCAGAGGGTGTTTTGAGTGCCTATTGAAGCTTCTGAACTTCTTCTTATCCCTGCTGGGTCTTGCTATGGTGGGCTATGGGATTTACTTGTTGGTTGAGTTCTTGCAGTCTCCTAGTGATGTCCCAAGACCTCCGTTGAGTGGTGATCATGATCTTGTCCAGCTTGGTCGACCAATGCTAATGGCCGTGTCTCTGTCTTCTAACGTCTTTGATAACCTTCCAAAAGCCTGGTATGACTTTTCTTTCTAATTATAACATGTATGTTTCATGCTGCTTGTAACGGCTAGTAGGCGGCACAAGTATTCTGGAAAATAACGAAGGACATTGAGCTTTCATTCATGAGTAACTCATTGGTTTGGTGGCCATGTTTCCTCCCCCTAGGTGAGAAGTTCGAGCCCCATCTTCACCCAATAACAAATTGTGGTGTGAGAATAGGATAACCTTTCAGAAAAGGGGAAAAAAAGATAATGGAGGTACATGATAAACGATGTGGTGGAGTTTATGAAGTAGCTAAATTTTGGTTCCACTCATTGAAGATATAAAAATTCTGGATTTTGTAAACATTCCACAATAGTGCTTTATCGCTCAGTGTTGTAGAAGTCACATTTAGTTCTAAGGTTCAATTTGTTTGTTTGGCTGGCAACAGTTCAGTTTGCTGTCACAATGGAATGGTTTCAACTTTTTCAAGAGCAGTATAAAAGTTCGAGGGTCTTGTGTCATTTGTTAATTTCGAACTTGTTGATTTCTCATGTTTGGATAAGTCAGCAAACTCATTGAGTTTTTGGTCGAGCTCATGATTATTGCGTGAATAAGTTTTTTTTCTCCTTAGGCCTTCTTTCTATGCAGATTTTTTTTTTTTTACCCCAGAAAGAATCTATGGTCTACTACTAAAATTCTGCGATCATGTTGCAACCAAATGATCCGTAAATTCTCTACAATCACATACACACGAGTTAAAGAGAGCAAGCACAGAGAGGGTTTTGAGTGGGCCAACTGGCCCGTATGCTCACAAATATTTATAAAAAATAAAAATAAACATAGATAAGGTTGGCTGTTGTATTTTTTAACTCCAGAAATGATTGAAGTGCATCATTGAATCAACTTAGAAATCTTCTTCATTATAGATCTTGAATATATATTGCAAACTGGACAGTGGACAGTTATCAATTTTCAACTACTATTCTTATTGCATAACTTCATGGAAACTTGAGCCAGTTTATTGAAAGTCTCGTCTAAATATAGGAAGTGGTGTAAATATTGATTTGCAATAGAATGCAATAATGAATATAAGTATTGCCGGGAATATAAGATATTTCGTATTGAAAAAATGATGTGACATTTCAAAAGGATTCTATTCCTTAATCTTCACGCACAAGAAAATTCATGTCATCACGTACATTTTAGCAGCCATAGATGATACAATAATATGGATACTTGTGGCATGGCATCTGCTTAATCTGTTTCTTTTCTTTTATTTCTTTTGCAGGTTCATATACTTGTTCATTGCTGTGGGAGTCACTATCTTTGTTGTCTCTTGTTTTGGGTGTATTGGAGCTGCAACACGTAATGGATGTTGTTTAAGTTGTGTATCCTATTTGCCTGCACGGCCGCATTGTTGTTTGATTTATGAATTAGTAAAGAAACAATTAGGCCACCAGAGAACAAATTGTTGGCTTAGGGATAACTACACTGTTCATAGAGATAAGATGGCGACCTTAAATATAATACAACATAGTAATGATAACACATACAGTTTTGTTGCCGACTTGATTGCAATTTCATTTGAGTTTTATGTTGCTGTATCCTTAATGATCACAGTATTCAGTTTTGGTGCTTCTACTGATTTTGGTGCAACTAGGATGTGCAGCCTTCATATTCTTTGACAAACATTGGAGAGATGTGAGTGTTTGCTCACAAACTAAAATTGAACATTTTAGTTCATTTTCTTATGTTTTTTATTCTATAGGAAATTCCTGGGGACAAAACAGGAAACTTCGATAAGATCTATGATCTTCTGGAAGACAAGTGGGAAATCATCAGATGGGTTGCATTGGGAGCTGTAATTTTTGAGGTAAGTGAACTCTTTGTGGAGTATTTGAATCTTAGACTAACATGGCCGACATCATTGGGTAAAGGGGCCTATCTGTCAGGATTGAACCGTTGACCATTGCATTACAAAAAGTGATGCTCTAACCTCTTGACTAAGTGGGTTCACATGGCAGAAATTTTCCCATGCACAGTAATTACTAAATTACTGGCACCTTAGATATTTCTAATTAATATGAATATAGAATCTAATTTCAAATAAATATTAGGGTTCACATGGCAGAAATTTTCCCATGCACAGTAATTACTAAATTACTGGCACCTTAGATATTTCTAATTAATATGAATATAGAATCTAATTTCAAATAAATATTAAATATTGGAACTGTTCTATTACAGAACATAATAAGTAATATAACAATTAATAGAATATATCGCTAGAAAATTTTGTTTTAGTTATCAAATGGATTTGTATTAATTAATGTGCTAATCTCAATGAGATGGTCAATTTTTGGGTCAATTTTTGTTTTTAACTTCAAATGACTTTTGAAAAAAAATTCCTGATTTTTGGTTAATTTATTTTAGTTTTTTTAGTTATCTACTCTTTACTGATTAATTGTATTCTATTCTCTAGTATGTTTGTCTGCACCAAACATTGTACTTTTTAAGAAACAGATTGACATGTTGCTTGCTGCTGAAATCCTGTCAGAAAGAATGTGTACTTTTACACCCTTCATCAAATTTTAGAGATCTGTTTTTTTCTCCTTTTTGTTTTTTCATCTCTTGAGTTCTGGTTTAGGGCATTTTTTCAGCATGAGTTTAACATCTGCTGTTGGTAGATGGTTCTTTAACCCCAATTTGTGATTTGCATATAAATACATTTTATTTCCACATCGATGATTCAAAATTTTATTTTGTAAATCACAAGAGGATTTGCAAGATGTAGTACTTTAATGTTGCTTTAACATTGTTTGCTTGACTTCTGTTTTCCCCCTTATTGATTTAATAACTGTGTGCTTTCCCCTAAGACACTTTGCTACGATCTCCCTTTTACCAATGAATGGCCATGAATTTGCTTTGCACTGATTATAACTTCTTGTTTCTCCCAATGAGAACACAAATTTTCACCTTGTAATATTATGTTTCATTGTATTTGCAGGTTCTCCTTTTCTTGTTGGCTCTTGTGGTTCGTGCAGCAAACAGACCTGTAGACTATGACAGTGATGATGAGTACATTGCTCCAAGGCAACAAATCCGACAACCGTTGATCAATAGGCCTGTTGCTCCTGCGACAGGTGTGCCTGTTGCTGGGACACTTGATCAACGACCAAGCCGAAATGATGCGTGGAGTACACGAATGAGGGAAAAGGTATAACCTTTTCTAGGTTGAATTTTACCACTGAAAATAAGGAGAATGTAAAGATATACATGACAAAAAAGTCTTCCTTTCCTTTTATTCTTGCATTTACTAGAAGAAACTGATACCTATTGAAACCAAATAGCTAAAATATATTGCAAGATTAAATGTAGAAGAATTGAGTTCTTCCTTAACTCCCAAGTAATTCAAGGTACTTGGACCCTCCCACTTTTAAGCGACTAACCAATTGCATACCTTCTAATCCACTCATTCTATTTATAATCAACTCCTACTAACAAACTCCTTGGCTAATTACTAATACGCTCTTAATACCCTAATAATATTTCTAACCATCCAAAATAGCTTTCCTATCAGATACTAGGACTTCTCATTACACTTTACCATGTTTTGTATTTATGTTGGGGCATTCTATTGGAAGTTGTATAAATAGCTTATATGAGCGAGTATTCATTGCTATGTAGTCTTTTTGTTCTTTGTAGAATTTTAAGTGATATGTTTGTGCTTACCTACTCGTGCTGATCAAACCTTCCCTTCTTGATTTTAAGCTCCCTGTAATGTTTGGATGTCATTATTGGTTCTCATTTAGCTAAAGACGAGCTCGACTTACCTGACTGATCAATTCAATTCTTGATCACTAGATGTTATGCATTTCTTGTTTGGACATTTTTACAGTTTCCTCCTTGGAATGGTATTTCCCGTCTTGTGCATGATTTGTTTCTACTCTTGATACTCAAAATCAGATTTTGGACTCGAGAACCCAAGTTTTTAGTATTTTATTTGCACCATACTTTTATAACATATTATGATCGAGTAGTGTCTGACCAACTGCCCACCGTTCTACCTATCTTCTGAAATATGTTTATAACTCTTAATTGGAGATTTGTGTGGTAGCTTTTGTCCCAGACCATGAACTACTTCCTGTATAACCTGATGGGCATTTTCCTTTGTCAATATGCTTTTGATGTGATGTTTATAACCTCTTTTTCATAAATTGCAATTCTGAAGCCGTTGTTCTTTTCCTGTTTGAAACAGTACGGGCTCGATACTTCCGAGTTTACATACAACCCATCTGAGTCTCACAGGTTTCAGCAAGTTGCTCCACAGCCAGCAGAAGAAAAGAGCCGCTGCACCATAATGTGATAAGTATGTCTTGTATTATTTGTTTTACTCGACTGTAGTGTTTTAGCGGGTTGGATGCGTGTTCCGCTTGTGTATAACCAAGAGGTTTTTCTGGGGTCTGTACTTGTGTAATCTGAACTTCTAAGAAAAAAAAAAAGTTGTGACTATTTGTTGTGTGAAACCATTCTTCTACATTTGGGTTTCCTTTTTATTCAAGATGGATGGGTCAGCACAGGACCAAGGAAAATGATTGTAAGCTCCATCTCGCTTGGGAAAATACTGATTGCTGGAAGTTACTTTTAATTCTGAGTTCGATCCAAGTAAATATGCAATGTTATTTTTTGTCGTGTTAGGCCTTTGCTCTCCTCGAGTCCTTTCGACTTATCGGGACGTCTTGATACTTATTCAATATCCTTTATTGCTTGGTTTTTCATCTATGTATTAGGTCTGTTTTTGGAGCTGTGTTTCTGATTTATTATGTATACAAAGAATGAGGACTTCATCCACCATTTTTTACTTGAGCTATTTACAGGAGTCTAAGAGAGCCCTTTGCAGACGTTTGAGTTAAGGGTTTTGTTTTTTCCAAAAAAAAAAAGGGGGTCAACGTGTCGGGGGGAGATATTCGAATTTTGGAACTCTGGGTCTAAAATATATACTTTAATTAGTTGAATTATGTTTGAGTTAGACTGAAATTTTGAGTTTGTATTGTAGTTAAACTTATGTTTGCTATTATAAATTTGCTCATCTCAATTTTATTAGTTTAGAAACTTGTGTTTGATATATATATATATATATAAACTATTGGCTTTGACTATCTATTCTATTGATTTTAAAATCAGCATAAATTAATCAATTAATTAATACATGGTTAAATTACAAGTTTAGTCCCTAAATTTTGAGGTTTGTGTCTATTTAGTCTATGAATTTTAAAAAGTGTCAAATAGGTCCCTGAACTTTCAATTTTGTATCCAATAAATCCTTGAAGTTTGAAAATGTCTAATTAGTCATTGAAGTTCTAATAGGTCCCCAACATATTCACAATTTTTTTAAAATTAAGCGATCTATTATATATAAAATTGATTTTTTTTGTCAATAGAAGCTTAAGTTTTCAATTTTATCTGTGAGTTCATGAATTTTAAAAAACGTTCACTAAGTCAAGGATCTATTAGACACAAAATTGAAAGTTCAGGGACTTATTGGATACAAAATTGAAAATTTGAGGACTTATTAGACACATTTCAAAGTTTAGGGACCAAATAGATACAAAATTGAAAGTTCAGGGACTTATTTGATACTTTTCAAAGTTTAGGGACTAAATAGACACAGACCTCAAAGTTCATGGACTAAACTTGTAATTTAACTTTAATACATTTACTTTAAAACAATTCTTTGTTTATAATTAATGGCTTGATTAAGTGGAATCAGCTTACGTTCTTCTCATGGTAAAATGGGATTGCTTGAAAATAATGATGTATAAAAAAGGCTGCAAAACAGATGGAGTTGGGTGGAGTTGGTTGCATCAACTTTGATCAAAATCTTCAAGTGGGAAATTTTAAAGGAAAAAAATGGATACAATTTGCTTATAAGGAAAACTAAAAGGGAGCATTTATTTGCCTATCATCTCCATAACCTCATTTTCAAAACATTCGATGGAGATTCTGAAGATTTTGGTGGCTGCGATATTTGGTGTGGCTTTGCATGGAATTGAATGTTTAAGCCATGATGGACTTTTGGTTTTTGACTATTACAAAGAAACATGCCCCTTGGTCGAAGATATCGTTCGACGACAAGTCGAGATTGCTGTGTTCAAAGATCCTCGCATGGCTGCTTCACTTCTTCGCTTGCATTTTCATGATTGTTTTGTTATGGTATCTCTATCTCTCTGTTGATTTCTAAAAAATTCTAAGGATGATGAGAGTTGTTTTTAGAAGTAGTTTTTGTTTTTGTTTCTAAAACTTTATTAGAAGGTTGTTATCAACTTAACATCTTTATTAATAAAATAGGGATGTGATGCATCAGTTCTTCTAGACAGTAATGAGGAGATGGTGAGTGAAAAACAAGCAGCTCCAAATTTAAACTCTCTTCGTGGGTTTAATGTTATTGATGAGATAAAATACATCTTGGAAGAAGCTTGTCCACACACGGTTTCCTGTGCTGATATTTTGACCATCGTTGCTCGCGATGCTGTTGTGCTTGTACATAATCTCTCTTCCTCTATTGCTTTCTATTTTTATTTTCTTCTAGTATATGACATTTTTTCTTTTTAAAAGTTAAAACTAAAGTCATATTTAAAATTCCATTTGAAGATGTTAGCACATTTAGTTTATCTTTTCCTTATTTCTTAGCATAATCCTTCAAGTGTGAGCTCGAAAATTAGCATGATTACAACACATGGATGATTATGTAAAATCGAAAAGAATAACATTACAGATGTTTGAACTCATGTTTTTCAATTCTCAAATACCGTATTAGAGTAGAGTCAATGCATTAGTGTAAACTTATTATTCCTTTTTTCCTTGAGAGACTAGAAAGAGTGTGTAGTACTAACTAAGTTGAATTATTATTATTATTTTTTTTTTTTTGAGAAGAGAGGGGGGCCTGGATGGGAAGTTTTATTGGGAAGAAAAGACTCCCTGAAAGCAAGCTTTGATGGAGCCAACAAATACATCCCTTCTCCCAATTCCTCTCTTGAGACCCTAATTGCCAATTTTCAAGAACAGGGCCTTGATATTGGAGACTTGGTTGCTCTATCAGGTCAGTTTTGCAAATTAAAGCTTCTCCCTTTCAATGAAAAGTAACGAAAATCTAACGTAATTAACAGATACACTTGAAAAGAAGTCATAGATATTGTTATCGAAGAGTCCTTATTGCTTGCACTTTGAAATATAACAGTTTTAGCTCTCATAATGTTTTCAACCAAAATAACGTTGCTAAATTCATAATTTTCAAAATCAAACACTACATCACAAAGTTCCTCGTGTCACATCCATAAACAACTTATACGTTGCATTTGTATTACAACTAATCGAGAATAGAGATACTTTAACACCAAGAAGGCCTTAAATTTTTGTGAAAAGGAAGCCACACCATAGGGAAAGCAAGATGCTTGAGCTTCAGACAAAGAGTATACCAAATGAACTCAGAAGAAGAACATGATAGATACAAGAGATACAACACATACAGAAGAATTTTAAGGTCCATTTGCCCTGAAACAGGCCAAGACCAGAGGATAGCACCCTTAGATTTTGGGACACCTGCAAGGTTTGACAATCACTACTTCCTCAACCTTCTTCAAGGCAAAGGATTGTTGGGGTCTGACAATGTGCTCATAACTCAAGACCATGAAGGTCACATTAGAAGACAAGTTTGGAGCTATGCATCTGATCAAACCCTTTTCTTTGCTTCCTTTGTTAATTCCATTGTCAAGATGGGAAACATCAATGTCCTCACTCACCAACAAGGTGAAATAAGGAGGAATTGTAGGTTTACCAATCACTAGGGGTTTTCTTTGTATTTCAAGTTTGTAAATTATGCCATTGTAGCTTGTGTTTTATGTCTTCAACCAAAACAAATTATTTTACGAATTGATATATATATATATAATTGAACCAACGTGATTTTTTTTTTCAAAATCGTAATTTTCTTTTAAAATAGAATCTAAGAGTTAGACAAAAGCGATAGATTTGATGATGACATGACAGTATATATAAATGTCCACTTTGGACATTTTGAAAAATCAACATTCCTTCCTAAAAACATGTAGTCATAAATATTGAAACTATTTTAGTCCTATTTCATTCACTTATTTTATTTGCTATTCCTTATAATTTTCTAAAGAGAAATTCTTTGTCTTGACTTGGTCATTGGTGACTCGACAAGTTGTTTCACTTATAGAATAGTTAATTGAGGCGTCCTCAGCTCTTGAGCTATTGATATGTTTTTTCCTGTCCTAAATCAAGGCGTCCTTGGCTCTCGACTAGTGGGTTTGGGCTTGTGAGCTTAATGTATTTTGGTCCCATAACATTTATCAATTAAAAAAAAAACAACGAAAAGATTAAATCTTGCATAAATAACAACTTGAAAAGGTAATTAATTATAAATAAAACAAAAAACCATCAATGTAGTTTAAATTTGCAATGAGTTGGCCTTTCATCATAATATACCTAAGGTGTTGTTTTACTGTGATCGAGATTGATTATTTGATGTACTTAATAAGTGAAATTTAAGTGATTATCATGTCAAACTTACACTACACTTTGATAAAATTATCTACAATAAGAACTAAATCATTACAAATTTTAAACTATAAAAATTAAATTTGTACCTACTAAATTTTAGGGACTAAACTAGACTAAATTGTTGCATATTAAAATTGAGAGAATAAAGGGTTGAAAAAAAAAAAACAGACAAAATGCGTTTTTAAACCTAAAAAATTTATTGTGAAATGATCTAACGTAAATGGGCCGGACCGAAGAGCTGGTTCAGGCCCAAGCGATCCAAGAAATGGGGAATCTGCTTCCATCGGAAAAAGCTTCAGGCGAGTGACAGAGGCCAACAATGGCGACCGCTTCCGCATCGGGTCGAAGCAACAGAGATGGTACGGCCAAAGCCATGGTGGCCGACCACATTTCTCAGTCGGTACGATCCACTTCAAATCTCCTTCATCTTATGCAGCAATCGTCTTCAGCTCAGGCATGCTCTCTCTTTCTCTTTCTCCCGTTTGTGATTTCGGAAGGTTTACATGCTCATTCAAACGGTACTCTAAGGAGGAGGTTCGGAAGAGATGATGCCTGAATCGATTCGATCTTTTTTTTCTATTTCGTTTTCGTTCAATCTTGCGAGTTCTTTAGGAATGTTGATGACGATCTTGAATCATACGAATTGATGATTGAACTGTCAAACCTTAGTTGTTCATTTTGTATCTTTTTCACGACATTCTAGCTTCATTCAATTGGGAAATCGTATCATGTTTCGAAGAAATTGCGTAATACAGTACAGAAATTTTACCGCGCAAGTGTTGTTTGCGTCGAACTTATAATTTCAGTTATCCCTAGCTTGTACAACTGAATTGGAAATTATCTTTGATTTCTCTCTTCACATTTTGTCTACATGAAACGGATTCGACTCTGGGAAGCTTTAGTCATCTTGCTGTTTATTTGAGATTTTCTCTTATTGCAGCTTTCAGTTCGGTTTCTCATGTAGTTTCATCTTGTCTGCAGGCTCAGTTAGTAAAGTTGCCAAAGAATCTTTTGGCGAAAGCACCTACTATGAAAAATACTGAGAAAGTATGTATAATCAGTTAACAACTTGAACAAGTTCTTATTTCGATCTTCTCAAAAAAAAAAAGTTCTTATTTCGTTTATTTTGTTTTGTTTTTTAAGGGAGCTTCTGAAAGTACCTTTTTCTCTCTTCCAGATCTTAGAGCAGATGCCGCAGGTGGTTTCATCCTTAGATGCGTATGTTGAGAAGGGACTAGAAAGGTTATTTTTGTCCTTGATCATGCACTGGTGGAATTAATTCTAACTGTATATTCAAACGTACAAACTCATGCGTTACTTCTTTGGTGAAGACACCCCTAATTTCTGAGAAAGCTTATTTATTTATTTAGAGTTCAATGATATATGTTGGTGAGAGTATGAATTCATAATTTGATTGATGATATAATGCTTTAATAAGTTAAGTTGTGCTTGAGTTTACATAATTTCTGATGAAGTTGATAATAATTGTTAAAAACACATTAGTAAATGCTTTGATTTCCAGTGATAAATTTAGTTGGGATTAGAAATGGTAGGAACAAACTTCAGTTTAACCCACCTTTCCTGTTTAAGATTTTTCTGAATATGGGTGGTTTGGTTTTGAACTGGTTCACCTTGTTAAACTTAAAAGCTTCAGACTTGTTGTAGACCATTCAGAACACTTTTGATTGCACAGTTAAATTGGTCAGTTTGAAGTGAACTGAGGGAGCAAGAGAAGGAAGGAAAAAATAACTGAACTTCTAGACAATTGCAGTACACAGTTCCCCCACCCCACAAAATCTTAGAATGTTGGGATTCTGCTAATGCAAACTAAACGACCTTGAAGCAAAATATTTTTTGACTCTTCAGCTACTCATGAAATTCTTTTGCAAGAAATTAATATCAATGGATAACATCCTAAGTTATCCTTTGGAAGATAATTCACAATATTGTCTGAATTAGTACTTTGTTCTTACTATTTGGTTTATCCATTAAAAACTACTACTACTCTTACTCGACCCTCCACAAGAACTAGCGTTCTATGTTTCATTTTAAGGTAAACCACCTTTTTTTTTCTAAATATATAGTTCTATGTCTACTGATCAATTTGGCTTCTGTCTTGGTTTACTTCATCCGAATGTTTGTAGCATTCCTCATTTGCAGACTGTCGTGCAATTACTCACAAACATGGAAAGCTCCCAACTGAAATCTCTCTCTCAAATCCAACACCCTCAACAAGAGGTTCCACTCCTTGTCTTGTTATTTAGTAGTTTGTTGACTCAATTTCTTATGTTCAACCTTTTCTCTTCCAGGAAAGTGACTCTCTTCATCAACTGAAAGATGTGGACTAACAGTTCTGCCCTACCAAAACGTGTCACCTACAATGTAAAGATAAGACCATAAGAGTAAATACCCTAACCTTTTTATCTTGTTGTCTTTTGGTTGGAGAAATTATTCGGTGAGGCTGTCACAATGTGGATAACAGTTTTTCACCGTTTGATGGAGAGATAAGTGCCTTGAATTTATATCCGGTAGTTATTAGGAGGCATGGTTGAATCTACATCTAATAGTTATTATGAGACCACCAGATAGTGGTGGCCTCATTGAATAATTTTTTCTTTGCCTGGTGGGGATGGTACTGCATGTTTGTTGCCTCAATGAACATTTGTTTAACCCTTTCTTTCCAAGTTAAATGATTCGCTTCATCAACCAAACGACACAGATAACCAATTTCGTGCTTCTAAATCTAAACTATGTTGTTGACCGTGTAAAAATAGAGTAATTGAATGTGATATATCCTTTTATCTTTTGTGTTTTTTGGCTGAACAGATTGATGAGGCACTTTAATTTGAGAGTACCTTAGATAGATCCTTGTAAGGATTTGTTTTCTCCATCTTAGATAATGCTTACAAGAATTTGTTTTCTTATCTTAGATGCTTTTGTGAGAATTTATTTTCTTTGTTGCAAAATGGTATATGATCAGAACCATATTGCAAAATTATTAATAACAAACGCGTATTTTGATGTTCACTGAATGTGACCTGGAACCCAATCGCATCCTTGTTTTGAAAGGACTATTCTATTGATCAATTGATTCAATTCTGTTTGTATTGTTTGATAAATTGATGCAGATGTTCATATACAGTGTGAACTGATGAATTCCAGTCGCATCCAAGTGAACTATGGTGAGTTTTGATTAACTATTGAGATTTGAGACGAACACGTTTATTTGGGGGAAAAAAACAATACTGATGTTTTTTTTTAAAAGCATATTTAGCGTGTTTGGCATTTAAGAGTGAAACACGTTGATACGAATAATTTTAGAAGAAAATTAATTGAATGCTTCCTATAAAAAAACCTTTTGCCTTGTGGTGCTTTTTTTTTTTTTAATCTGTTTTTTAAATTTACTCGTTCACTTTTAATTATCAAACATTTAACTAGTGAAAAGCACTTTTTATCGCTCGTTAACGTAACTACGTAAGTACGTAACCGAGCACTATTTATTAAGTTTTATACAAACAATTTTAGAAGAAAATTAATCGAATGTTTCCTCTAGAAAACTTTTTTAAGTGCTTTTTATCTGTTTTTATTTTTAAGATTACTCAAGCCACTTAAAGTAATTTTTTTTTAATTCAACATTTGGAAGTAGAAATTTGTATCTTTGACTTTTTCTTCCTGATATAATGTTTTAACTAGTTAAACTATTCTCAAATTAGTAGGTTGGCAGGTTAAACGTGTAGTACTTTAATTCTTTTATAGCATTTTTTTTACCCTTAAATTTACATACATTGAAGGTTAAATTACAAATTTAGTTTTTGAGCTTTTAAGTTTATGTTAATTTAGTCCTTGAATTTTCAAAATTACAAGTTTCTGAACTTTTGAATTTTTTTTTTTTAAGATTTACATACCTATCAAACACAAAATTGAGTTTTAGGATTACATCATATATAAAATTCAAATTTCTATCTAATAGATATCAATTAATTTTTAAAAGTTTTAAATGTAGGAAGGATTTAATAGATACAAAATTGAAAGTTCAATGACTTATTCGACTCAAAATCGAAAGTTTAAGGACTTATCTAATTTTTGAATGTTCATGGACTTTAGACACGAATCTCAAAGTTTAGAGATTAAATTTATAATTTAACCAACATAGAAAAATGCACTTGTTATAAATGTATGTATGCCTTTTGTTACCATCAAAGCATATCAATGAATCGTAGCAACTATTTGAAAAAAAATCTATACTATGGTAATATGAGTACTAGTCTTATTATCTCTCATGTCAACATCTTTAGTCCAATAGCACTAACTAATCATTTGTACCAACAAAAAAAAAATCATAATATGAACAAAATAAGTAGTTATCCAAGAAGTACTCTAATTTTTTTCGTAATCATCTTGAATAATAAGAGCTTTTTTTAACTTTATCCACATGCAAATATTCCATTTACATTATTTTTTTTAATCACATGTAAAATAGATATTTAAATCTCTAAGGGGTTGTTTGGGGTGTTGAGTGAGTTACAATAACATGGGATTATAAGAGTCTTTGGGTTATTATAATCTATAAAATCATATTATATTATTTAAAATGCAGAGTAATATAGTCGGGGCAGATTTACCATAGGTCGAGCCCCCCTCAAATTTTACATTTAATAATATGTATAGAAAAAGTTAGATTAAATAACAAAAAAAACCTTTTGGCATAATGGTTAATAGGCTATAAGCCCTCCCTCAAGTCCTAGGTTCAATTACTGAATATAATCTGAGGTTATAATAGTTTGTGTTCTATATTTAGAGTGCATAGTATTTTCACAAGTTATGATAATTTGTATCTCGAATAAGCCTTAACTTTGGAATAAAAAATATATATACTTTAAACCAATTGAATCATGTTTATATTCGTCGCTTACCAATATTAAACTATTACATTGACCAAAACTTTCTTGAGCTTACTCTTGAACTCCAAAAAATAGAGATAAGAATACTAGTGTTTGACAACGAAGAGAGAGAGAGAGATAAGAATGCCAACAATTTTGAACGTGGGATAGTGAGATAATTAATTCAAATTTGTAAAAGTTTCATAGAAAAAAGGAAAAAGAAATGCTTACGTGGATCCATTTTATTGAACCAAATAATTCAATTTTGTCACTTCTCTGTGCCTGCTCTCACATTTCCCTTTTGAGTTTTTTGTTGTTTTTATATTTATTTCTCCTTCTCATAATGACGTCTGACAAATGACAATGCAATTCACCCCGTTTCAGTTTTCAACTCTTCCAAAACTCCATAACGTATGCTCTTACATATAAAACATTTTAAAATTAAGTTCCCAATGCAATTTTTTATTTTTCCACAAAAAACTAAAACCTTTTTATTTTTATTTTGTAATCAAATAAAAAATTTCCATTTATGCACAAGTATATACTAACTTTTTTTTCAAAAAGACATTTGAATCTCTAATATTAAAAGAAAGAGTAGGGGTTAATTACGGACGGTTGAGTTATATTCATTTTAGTAAGTATAAGCTATTTTAATGCGTTGATAGATTGGGTTAGGTTGGATTTAAGTATACTCTTAGTCTATGATAAATTAGAAAGAAACTCAATTTGAGAGTACACGTAGTTTATCATAAATTCAATTTTTTTTTTTAGTTTAATCGATAAGAGTGGAAATTTGAACCTCATACCTTTTTAACCTTTTTAGACTATACTAAACTTTTAGTTTTTTTGTCTAATAAATCTATGAACTTTAAGCTAATAGGTTTTCGGGTTTTTGTGTAAAAATCTATGAACTTTTAGTTTTGTGTTAATAGGTTTTTAGGTTTTTGGTCTAATAAATCTATGGACTTTCAATTTTGTGCTAATAGGTTTTTAAACTTACAATTTAGTATAACTTCTAATATGTAATTGACTTATTCAACATTTTTTAAAAATCACGCATCTATTGTATACAAAATTGGAGTTAGGGATATTTGAACCATATATCTCATAGTTGTTAACACATTTATCATGTCAGCTGAGTTATGGTCTCTTTGACTACAAAATTGAGAGTTCAATGAACTTAGTGAACACAAATTAAAAAATTTAGCTCTCGTTTGATAACCATTTAGTTTTTAGTTTTTGGTTTTTGAAAAATAAGCCTATAAATACTATTAATACCTATGGATATACTTATTTTGTTATCTAATTTTTACTTGTATTTTAAAAAACCAGTCCATGTTTTAAAATCTAAAAAAAATAGTTTTCAAAAACTTGTTTTTATTTTTAGAATTTGGCTAAGAATTCAAATGCATCATAAAGATAGGTAAAAATCATGGTAGAAAATTGAAATAAAACAAGCTTAATTTAAAAAAAAAAAAAACTAAAAACAAATAAATAACAAACCAATCAATCAAACTAAAACTTTATGGATTAAACTTGTAATCAACCTAATAAATATCGATTTAAAAGTTTATAGATTAAACTTGTAATTTACCTTAAGTTTCCCATTTAACAATCGATCTTATCGTTGCTTTTCAAATAAAATATTTTTTTTCAGTGTCGTTCTTTTGTAATTAGCCTTTTCTATGTTTTAAAACGAACAATTAAATTAGCCTTTTTTTGTCCCCTTGCATTATTACTATTATTGTTTAAATGTTGTTACAGTCATTAGATGATTGCTGCCTACCATTGGAACTTATCCATTCCTTTATAATAAGTTTGATTTAAGACTTAAATGTCAGTGGATGATAAGCTATCTGAGAAGTGAGAATATTATTTTATATTTGTTATACAGTTTTTATTGACCATCCATTAACCAATACGAACGAATTAATTGAAACGACACACTACAGATTTATTATTAAAATAGTTTTTTTTTAGCATGAATTACTATAATAGCTAGAGTGCATGAATGGTTGCCAATTACCTAATTAACATTTATTAGTTTGAGCTGTCTAAGAAATTGCAATTCTATGAATCCAATAATTAATATAAATTATCAAACTTCAGCTGATTAATTTGTCATTGATTGAGTAACGTATTAATTGGCTAGTTAGTAATCTAGGTTTAATATAAAGTAATTTGAAGTTGACCAAAAGGTAAAATATTAGAATTCTCTTATCTCTAAATATTGTTAAACTAAAAAAGTGTAGAGTAATTTGAGTAATTTGAATATTTTATCTCGTATGTAGAAATTAAGAAAAATCGTATATTTCAATGGACTTTTTTGTTCAATTGAATTAAGATCACGTGAATAGAAAAATAAATATAGACTATTAAATTTATGGTAAAAATACACTTTTGATCTTTGATAAGTGCAATTCCGGGTTATCGAAATAAGATGGCAAATATGTTGCGAGTGTAGGGAACTAAAGTGTCCTTTTGAATTTTCAAGCACTAAATAGACAACAAAAAAAACTTCAGGAACCAAAACTATATTTACCCTTCAATTTATGTTTATATTTATTAACAAGCATACTTTCAAATAAACGTTACATTTTTATTTTTTTGGAGTTATTACCTGTCATTTACTATTAAGCTATATTTACTTTAGCTCAAACAAACATTACTTTAACGGTATTCTTTTGAACCTCTAGATTTTTTTTTTATTAATTGTAAGTTAGGTCTTGTAATTCTTTCACTTCAATGGTATCGATACCATTACATATTGACCGTTAGCTCGAGTAGAGCTACACCATGAATATATTTTTAAATTAAAATATCATTTAAATGTTTTTTTAAATACAAATATCATTTAAATGTAAATATCATTTTATACAAAGTAGTCTGAAAACTTCATCAACAAAAAAAGAAAAAGAAGAAGAAAAAAAAGTAGTCTCAAAACTTATTTGGAATATTGGAATTTTTTTTTTTAAATGTCGTTTCAGTGGTACGGATTTGTGCTGATTTTTCTTTTTCCCTCGTTTTCCTCTCTAAGAAAATCATATTTTGTGATTTTCTATTTTTTAAAATAATATCGACAAAAACCACTTTCAAAACGCAATTTATTAAAAGAAAATCATTTTTAAATATTAAATTATAAAAAATATCTATGAACTTTGCACGATATTTGTATATATACTTCTGTTTTTTTAAAAGTTACAATATTACTTTTGAATTTTCATAAATATTTCAAAATTACTCTAGAGTATAATTAATGTTAGAAGAAAAATTAATGTGACGTTGACTTGAAATAACCAAAATACTTATCTTTTTTTAGTACATCAACAATTAAGGGTGAGAACATTCAAATCTATGATCTCTTAGTTATGAGTCATATTGATCTCAGTTCAACTATGCTTTTGTTGATAACCAGAATATTTGTATTGATTAAGTCTAAAAGAACTACGTTTTAGATATGTTGACTTTTCGTTCCATATCTTAACAATTATATACTCTAATAAATATTGAAATATTTATAAAATATATTAGATTATATGGGGTTCCATCTCAAAACCAATTGACAATTAGAGGAGTAACCCACATATCTTATATATTGTGAGGAGACTCTCGACTTTTCCAATGTGGGGTCCTCAACATGCCCCTTCAAGATAGTGCCTCTTTGGGTTTACCATTCTTGGATCGAATCCCAATTTTAATTTTTTGACCGAATACCCGTTTGGATTTAATGGGCTCTGATACCATATTAGATGATATGGGGTTCCATCTCAAAACCAATTGATAATGAAAGAAGTAACTCACGTATCTTATATATTATAAGGAGACTCTCCACTTTTCCAATGTGGGCCCTCAATAAAATATCAAAGATTAATAATGAAATTTTGGAAAGATGAGATATTTTGAAATAAAGTACGAGTGGTTTTTTTTTTGTTTTTTTTTAATAATTTAATCCTTTTAAAAAAACCATCAACTTAAAACTTGTCTATGTTTATCATTAACTGGCGCTGGTTTTTTTAAACAATATAATTGTTTTTTTACCTATCTTTATATAATGACTTGTTCTTTTTTTATCTGTTAGTTTTTTTTCTTCATTGAAATAAAATAATAATTACGTTTTAGAATTATGATTGGTCGCCTAAATTTAAAAAACCTGTGTTTTGGGTTTAAAATTGATAAAAAATAAATCGAACACACCTTTTAAAACAAACCATAAAATTGTTATCTCAATTAAAAATTTAAACTTTAAAAATATTGTAGCTAAATTATAATAACATTAATTATAATACTCTATGAAATTATATAATATTATTTAAAATGTAGAGTTGTTTAACCTAATTTTATAATAAATCGTGTTTGACGTGAAGAGTATTCCATAACATAGGTTATTATAATTTATAACATATGTTATTCCAAACAACCTCATATATTAAAACACATCAACACTTACCATGACACATAAAAAATTTATAATACTTCCAAAAGTATTTGATCAAGATAAGATATTTTTATTTTATTCGGTTCAGTTCATAAAATATGTAACGCCCCGTAAATTCTAACACTTACCACTCGAGGCGTTACTTCCAAGTTGCACCGCTCGCGCCGAAAATCCGGCAACATAACGGCACAACCTGGACAAACCAAAAATTTAAATGAACCTGAACCTGGACAAAGGACTTCAAAAGACTCACGAGGTACCGGCCTCCACCAAAAACTACAGAAAACATTAGGTTGGGCTCCAAATTTCGGAGTTAACGAAATCTCAAAGCGAAGCATGCTTTGAATACGAAATAAAACATAACTGAACATACTTCGATTCGAGAAATGAACAGCAAACATAATAAAGTTTAAATCATGAATAAAAGCAGCAGAACGCAACAGAAGAAAGAAAAAGAAACAACAACTCCTAATCGAATACTCCTAACTAAGTCCTACAAGTCTTCCATAGCCTCGCAGGGGTCTCACCGTCGGTGGTCATCTCTTTGGGTTGCCTTACGCAACAAAAGAAGAAATAAAGAAGGAATGAGTATAAAAACATACTCAAGATTGCCCAACTCGCCCAAGAATAAAGAATACAAAAGAACGACCTTAGACTTAGCTAAACACGACACCCAGCCCGCCAAACAACCTCAACAAGCATCCCGACCCTACTCTCTTACGGGTTTCTCGATTCTGTCCTACCCTTAGCTCCTAGATCTGGTTGACAAAGACGTGGCCACGAGACTCATCCCGGCTCGCACTGGGGGGCGAATGACTCTATCCAACCCCTCTGACTCTAAGGATCACACCCCGAGTCACACAACTGGATGGGGGCGGACCACCACATCCCATAAGCATCAAAGCGGTACTACCGCGCACAATCGACCACGGGCTCATTCTCGGGCCTGCACTAGGGCGAAGGACTCTATCCAACCCCTCCGACTCGTGGATCATACCCCGAGTCGCACGGTGGATGGAGGGCGGACCATCACATCCCATAACATCATCGTCATCTCGCCAACCTCGAGTCTCAGTCTACTAAGGGTTACACAAATACTTAGGACTTGGGCCTGCATTAGGGCTAGTTGTGCTAACTACAATCCTAAGACTCAACGACACTTCCCGAGTCACTACAGACTAAGCATGAGACAATCAGGCTCGGGACAAACAGTCATAGCACGAAGAACAATTAGGAACTCAACACAAGGTTACATCGCCCCTACTAGTTATGAACACAAACACTAACAGACAACTAGAAACCAGAAAGAACTACGAGTTCGAGTTCCAGTACAGATAAATGTAACAACCACAAAGAACATGAATCAGGCACAACCGAGCATCTCATCCTATCATGCTACTATCAACACTTTACTTTCAGTCATAAATTGCATGCAATACGCCCCAAAGCCCCAAACGACTACTTATAGGAAAAGCCAACGACAACGAGCGATTCGAGTAACGCAGCGTTCCAAACGTTCTTCAACTTTCAGGCTCCTAACGAAAACACGCACAATTTAATAAACCAAAACACAATGAACCTAACGCAACGAATCTAATTAAGAGAAGCGAAACTCACCCACAAAGTGCCAAAACGGACTAAGGAACGGACCGAGGCGACCAGACGGAAGGGAACAACTGGCGGCTCTGCAGGCGGCGCGCGTGGGTGGCGGATCTGGAATCCTCATGGCCCAATCTATCCAGAACCGGTCTCCGTTCCTTGATAACCGGCCGAAAAGGGCTCGAACCGGCTGAACCAAAACAGTGGGTCTCGCGTGAACCGGTGGCAGACCTTCTTCTCCGGCGACGGCTTGGCTGCAAGAGCGCGTTGACGGTGCCGGTCTACGTTGCGGCACGATGGCGACTTCGGCTGCGAGGGAGGTGCAATGGCGACGTCGACAACGACGACATTCTGTGAAGGAGAGAGATTCGTGAGAGAGAGAGAAAGACGGAGAGAGAGAGAGACCGTGAGAGAGAGGGGAAGAATAAGAGGGAGAATAAGGGAGAGGAAAAGAGACGGAGAGAGAGATAGAGGGGAAGAAGAAGAGCTCCGCCGGCCGTTTCGGCCGACGGACGTGGAACGAGAAAGTGGGGGCGAAAGTTTCGCCCCCGCGACTGCTTTCTTTTTTTCTTTTTTAAAAAAAAGAAGCCTGACTGTTACAAAATATTTGTACTAAAAAGCTAAACCCAAGAACCTATTTGAATTAAATTTATGTTTTAGATCAACAATTTAACCCGATAAAATAGATGTATAGGATAAAATTAAAAAAGTAGGCCTAAATTAAAACTATCAACATAAACGTATAAGGATGTGCATATTTAAATTTCAATATCCCTATAAATTAATAACCTATATGGATCAAGTTTATAATTTAAATTAATTTTTTATTATGGAAATTACAAAAATAAATAACCTACCAAACAAACTAACATCTTTCCATAAGGATATTGGCCCACGTGTCACATTAAAGCGAGGGACTTTAAGTCGTGTTTGGACATTGAACTTAGAATTCCAAATGCCCTTTTAATTTGGATTTTGATTCTCCATTCTTTGGCTTGACCCCACTCTCCCATAATTCCGAAGCCAAACAGCCCCTTAAAAGCCGAATAACTTTGCGTTAAACGACGACGTATCGGGTGCCTGATGTGACCCCTTCTCTCCCCGTAAAAAGAGATGCCCAACAAAATTAAATTTATTTAAATTAAATTTCCTAAACGGCGAAAACTAAAATAAAAATGTTCGCAGTACCGCCATTGATATATATATAAGAAGCTCACGGAGCTTTTCTTCGTCATCGCTGCATCTTCCCTCTAATTTTGCCTTGCGCCTTGCGGGGCCTAACCCTAGCGAGCTCTTGCTCCTCGTTTGTTGAAACAGAGATGGCTTCTATGTCTGCGTTGACTCTCCCGTCTTCTTCTTCGTCGTTGTCGTCTTTGTTCTCTGCTGGCTCTCTTGACCATGGAGCTTTTGTTTCTAATGAGTCTCGGCCCCGAATGTGTTATAATGGCGGAGTTGTATGCTTCTTCTTCCTCTCACTCTGTATTTTGGCTTTTTTTTTTGTTTTTTCAGATGCGTTTGATTTGTTTTTGTTGTTGTGGTGGTTCCGACTTTGTGATTTTGATGATGCAATGCCGATGATTCGTAATGTTTCGCTGTTTTTTGATATATTTGGATTCTATTTCTCTTCTGTTTGACTGTTTTTTGTTTTCGAGAGAATTTGATGTACTTCCTGGAGACGAGGAAAGAAGGAAGAGAAGATTAATGGAATAGTGAGATGGAAGAGTTTTAAGTGTTGAATGTACTGTTGCTACAATTTCAGTGTCACATGTTCCGTTTTTTGAAAGTAAATACTGGAGGAGGAACTTTTTTGGGGGGTTTTTCCCCACTTCCCCCGTTGTTTATAATCACTCTGCTGCTATAACTTTTTTGGTAAAAGTTGTCACTATCAAAGTTGTATTGCATTTATTCTTATGTTTTTATTTTTAACTGAATTCTGTCAGAGATGCGATCTGTCCGAGTCTTTGAAGCATGTAAATGGGAAGCCAACAATTCCAATTGTTACTGAACGGACGCTGCCCAAGTTCTTGGAGTCAGCTCGCATGGAGAAAAAAGTTAATAGAAGTAGTACGCGTTTGAAATTGTTTTCTGGTTCGGCAAATAGTTTACTTTCACAGGTTAAGTTCTTCTGATGTACTCGTGAAACGCTTTTTAGTTTTTACCCTAGAATGGAATGAACGGTTTACTTATATTTAACTTTTCAAATGACTGCTTAGTAATCACCATCAAGCTGGTATGATTTTTGGTGTGCGTGTTTTTTTTTTTCCTTGATAGTTTAGTCTGATTATTGTTTTCGAGCCTTTGGGTGGAGGGGGTTTTAAGGTTTTGATAAGGATGTCTTGGTCAATGGCAGGTCAGACTACTCATCTCGTTGGTTTAGTCGAAGTGAAATTTTAGTTGGCTATTGTCTAATCAAGTGACTCTATTTTCCCTATCTTCATGAGCAGGATTTTGTCTTTCATTCTATATTTCAATTGTTTTTACTTTTACTATTTACTCTTCAATAGTTTAGATATAAATGATATTTACACTTAATGTTGCTTATTTAAGCATATTGTTACATGTTTGTGGTGGCGAAAATATTGTTCAGTTTGAATTCAATGAGTTCAGGTTATTCTCCAATCATTTTTTCCTGGATGATTTGGTTGAACTTGTGGAAAAGTGGAATGATAAAGAGATTTTTATATTCATACTTCTGAAGGATCAATGTTTTGTTTGCTGAACTTGTCATGTTTAATTAAAGTGACTGACAAAACCGAATAATTTGGCCATTGAGGTGTTCAGATTGAATAAAATCTCCTGAGCAGCATGCAAACATGGACCTATCTTTCGTTCTTTCTGGGGACTAATCTTTGTTTGCAAAATTTGAGCTATTTACTTCTCAGGAAATTGCCTGTTACATGGGGCTGGAACTTGGAAAGATCAACATCAAGCGGTTTGCTGATGGTGAAATTTATGTTCAATTGCAAGAGAGTGTTAGAGGATGTGACGTATTCCTAGTACAACCCACCTGTCCCCCAGCTAATGAGAATCTTATGGAGCTTTTAATTATGATAGATGCTTGTAGGAGAGCCTCAGCTAAAAATATTACTGCCGTAATTCCATATTTTGGATATGCTAGAGCCGATAGAAAGGTAATCTATTCAGTTACATATTTCCATAACTCATGTTTGAGTACGCTAGAAAGTTAATAATTCTTAAAAGCATGAGGAATCTGACAGTTTGATGCGCTGATTTTATTAAGTTCAGGCAGAGGAGACGTTATGAGTGCAAAATTACTTACATTGGGTTCATTTGATAAGAGCGTCCTTGCATGAAAGTGGTTCTATTATTTGCTGTGTAACTGTCTGTTTAAAATCTTCCATCAGACTCAAGGGCGTGAATCCATTGCTGCTAAGCTTGTTGCCAACATCATTACTGAAGCTGGTGCAAATCGCGTTCTTGCTTGCGATCTTCATTCAGGGCAATCCATGGGTTACTTTGATATTCCTGTGGATCATGTAAATTGCCATGTAGGTTCATTCTTTTTTTTTTTTTTTTTTCCATTTTTCTTACACAAGGTCCATTATATTTTTATTGCCAGTATTTGGAAATGTTGGGTCTTTACTGAATTTTGTATTGTTTGTCATCTACTTTATAGCCCGTGATTCTCGACTATCTTGCCAGCAAGAGGATTTGTTCTAGTGATTTGGTAGTGGTTTCTCCTGATGTTGGAGGAGTTGCCAGAGCACGTGCTTTTGCTAAAAAGCTGTCTGATGCACCTTTAGCTATTGTGGACAAGAGGCGTCATGGTCACAATGTTGCAGAGGTAGTTTTGCAGAATACTCTGTGGCTATTATGTCTTTTTGGTTTAAAATATATTTTCTCTTAAACTTGGTTAAATATGCACCAAATCTATTTGAACTGAAATCCATTATCTCATTCACATAATTTTGGGAGAAATTGTACTGTGGATGATTGGCCATACAGGGAACTGAAATTATATAATGTTTTGCTGGTTTCATTGGTTGAATTTTACTACTTGTTTGTTGATGTAGCAATGTGGAAGTTAGACTGCTCAGTTGGAACCAGGGCTCCCCCTATTTTCTTAACAGTTAACCCCTTAACAAAAGAAATAAGAGGGTAAATGATCTTGTTAGTGATGCATTTGAAGATAAGCAGTGACTAGGTCATCTTGTATTTATAACTGTGGTGATGCTGAAGCATATTGGACTTTTCTAACAAAGCAATTCGTTAACATGCTTGCTTGTTAGTTACTAGCCTATTGTGATTTATCCAAGCAGTTGTCAGTTGTGATACTGATCAATTAGTCTGGTAAATTGCTTATCAACCTGGAGTGTTAAAGCTACTCTGCCAGAAATGGTATCACTGGGAACTGCATGCATTGTTTGGCTTTCAAGATATGAATGTTTGATACATTGGCTTTTTCCTTCAGGGTTGGTAATGGATATAAAAGCTTTAGATTAAATTTACTTGTGGCTAAAACTCTATGCAATGTCTTTACAGGTAATGAACCTGATTGGTGATGTGAAGGGAAAGGTTGCAGTTATGGTTGATGACATGATTGACACAGCTGGTGAGTTAACCAAATATATTACTGTCTGGTTTATTCCACTTCCCCATTGATACTATGTTTACTAAATCTTCTACATTGCTATATTTCACTGTTCCTAATTTGTTCTCAAACTGGAAGTGTACTACTAAATGGTTCTTTTTAAGAAACATGTCTTATAAGCTACTGTGGGTTGTAGGAACCATTACAAAAGGGGCTGAACTGCTACATCAAGAGGGAGCCAGAGAAGTTTATGCTTGTTGCACTCATGCTGTTTTCAGGTATATTCCCCCGCTCCTTTGGATACAAAACATTTTACAAAGATATTCTCTCTCACTAAACACCAACTCAATAAAGATCTTCAATGAGTTTGAATTCAAAAAGGGGACTATCTAGAATTCTAGCAAAATAACTCAATCTAGAATCTATAACAAGAATCCAATTCTATTTAATTTAAATGACTGGTCCAGGTATTTACTTTGTGTTCAGTATTTTCTTCCCATACTTTGGATGCTTTTGACTCTTATAGAGATTGGACAAACTATAACTTCTCAAATAATCTTTTCCTATCAAGTTTTTTGACAATTAAGACAAGAAAATGCCAAAAATATAATTATGAAGTTGTGTAAATTTCAATATCTTGAGGGTGAAAATCCCCATTCTCATCAAAGTGGTTACAATGAAATTTAGGAACTATTAGTTATTGGTGGACCATAAGATGCAGATCTTCAAACATTCCATTAATGTATCAAAGCTGAAAAGTTCTAGTTTTAGCTAGCACTTTAGCGGGATTGTCTCTCCATATCATAATGCATGAGAATCCAATAGTGATACTGTTTTCACTGTTCGGAAAACTTTTACTTTTTGGCTGTTCCCTTATAATCTTAATTCTTATTGCATCACCACTTCAATTTGAGTGTCTTCATTGCTTTGCTAGTAATAACTGCCCTCAGTAGTTCAGTATGCAGTAGCATGTATCGCTATCACCTAACAAAGTCTCTCTCTCCAATTGGCTTTTGCAGCCCCCCTGCCATTGAGAGGTTGTCCAGTGGCTTCTTTCAAGAGGTGATAGTAACAAACACCATTCCAGCCCCCAAAAGCCACTTCCCTCAGTTGACAGTCCTCTCGGTCGCCAACTTGATGGGCGAAACCATTTGGCGTGTTCACGACGATTGTTCGGTGAGTAGTATTTTTCAATGAAAACACAACGGAATTACAGAACTTCAGTCGTGGCTGCTCCCTTATTTATGGAGGGTTCTGTTGCCAGCTTATTTTGTAACTGGCATATAGTTCCCTTCTATGTGACACACACACAAAAAGGAACCTCCCTTTTATTTATAGCATGATAAGTCCCTTGACTGAATGTCATGTTTATCAAAAAAGAAAAAGAAAAAAATAGATTACATATAATATAGATTTAGATAGCTAGCATAAAATACTGCTTTTCAGCCATTGAAAGTGAGCAGTGTGGACTCTAGAAATCAAGGTTCTTGTCATTCAGTTTCCTTGAATGTATAAATATCTGAGTCTCATTTTCAATTGTCTTAAATGAGAAGCATTTGCAATTTTGAGCCTCTAAGCTAATTTGCTATCTCCATATTCTTGTGATTTATTATTATTTAGTATTTCTTATTTCTTAATTAAAAAATATTTATTATTATTATTTTCTTCTTTATCCACAGCCGTGTCAGGTTCTGATAGTTTTTTATTTTTTCGATTTCATTCTTCTTCCTCCTTTTCTTATTTATTTATTTTTTTTCTCTTCTTCCCCACTCTTGTTATAAAAAAAAGATGGGGATCGGTTTGTTCCCAGATTTGGAATGAACTCCAAGATTTGGACGTTCTAGAACTAGAACGAATCGAGATCAATTTTTGGGTGATGGTGTCGATGGCGGTGTGGTTTAAACTAGGGCAGTAATGGCAACTCATTGCAGATTCTTTCCCTTCAATTAGGGAGGGTGTGGTTTCATTTCCTCGTTCGCACGATGCAAGAACAATTTAGTGTGGAATTGTGGTTTCGGCCGATATTTGAGTCTATTTGATAACTATTTAGTTTTTTATTTTTGAAAATTAAACTTGTAAATATTTCACCCACTTCTTTTCATGTTTTCTCATTATTCATAAATCTAAAAGAAGTTTTCAATAACTTTTTTTTTTTGAAGTTAAGAATTCAAGTCTTTTCTGAAGTAAGATGAGAACTATGGTAGGAAAGTTGAAATTTATTGTAGAGAAATGGTGAAAAAAATAAGTATAATTTAAAAAAATAAAAAAATAAGGATTTATTTGGTTTTTTATTTTTTAAAATTAAGGTTGTTTTTTCACATCTTCTCTTCATTTTCTTTACACTTAGTTTCATTTTTCTTGAGATATCACTTAAGTTTCTAGCCATATTTTTTAAATAAAAATAAGTTTTTGAAAATTATTTTTTTTAGTTTTCAAAATTTAGCATAGTTTTTGAAATTATAGGCATAAAGTAAACTATTTTTAACCTTAATTTTTAAAAACAAAAAACTAAAAATCAAATGATTATCAAATAGTTATTAGATGTAGCTTTGATTTTTCAATTCCATCAACAAGAAATGGCGATAGGGGGGCAACGAAGAGGACGAGACGACCATAGATGAAGGAAGGAAAGATGGGAGGAGGAGAAAAGAAAAAAAAAATAAAGGAAAAGATTTTTTTAACAAAATTCTACAAACATATATTTTTATTTTATTTTAAAAATTAAAAATACTTTTTTAATAAAAAACAAATGTCCCGACAACATTTTGTTAGGTTGGAGAGACCAAAATGCAATGAAATACAAATATTAAGAGATATCCCTGAGTTTACTCAAGGGCTTAAATGCAATCAAATTCAAAGATTGAACCAAAAGTGATTTTTTTTCTTAATATTTTTATTAGCATTTTTTTTGAACTTTTAACAATTTTCTTTAAGAAAGATTGAGTTATTAAAAATAAAGAAAATTATAAAGGGGGACAAAATTAGTGATAATTGTAAATTATTGGTATATCATTTTAACATCATGGACATATAAATTTATATGAATATTACTTATATTTATGTGTATAAATACTTTATTTAACAAAGGTAGGATATTGATATGGGAATGAGTACATGTCAATTAATATGGATATTATATTCATTTTAACCATACACAACTAATATATTTTTGTATATTGTTCTAGTATATTACCAATATATATGCGGAGTATATTACCAATGTATATATGTATTTATGCTAAGATGGAATTGAAATGAAGCATAATATATTACTTTATGTATTTATTTTTTTAAAAAAAGGACACGTCACACGAAGAAGAGCAAGAAAGAAAATACTAAAATTCATGGAAGAACATTGAGAACCATGGGAATAACAGTGGAATTTGGCATTCAATTTTCTTCGACTTTATCATCCGTCTCAAGCACCGGCGGAGTAATTCCCATTCCGTCGCAATATTCGTTCACCACACCGCTAATCTCCGGCGAAAACTCTCCGCCAGACGAGAAAACCACGGCGGCGCATTTCTCCGGCAGTCCATGTATTATCACTCTGCAACAATCGTAACTCACCTCGATCTCATTGCTCTTCATCGCCATGTCGATCTCGTCCTGGCATCCATCCACCGCGTTTATCGCGTCCCAACAGGCCGCCGCTGACCAATCGGCTGAATAAATCGCCTCCGGAATCTTTCTTAGAGCGAAGGCCGATTGAATCGACGATGAAATCGCTAGGGCTAAGAGGAGGAAGCCGACAAATCGAACCGATTTCGACATCTTCAGCTTTTCTCGATCTCCTCCTCTTCTTTAGATGATCCTCAATTGCACTGGTACGTCTTCGATTTGCTGTTTATATATGTCTAGGGAGAGATGGAGACGGAAATCTGAAATTCGCTTTGGTTTCTGTTTCATTTGTGCATAATTTAACGCAGTGTTTAATTTAATTCAAATAAGCTGTTTAAGAATCCATTTATTTCGTGCCGATGAATTTACTTCCTTCAAGTTTTAGATGTCTCTCAACACATTCCATTTGGTTTCAGTTGCGTTTTGGCTGCATTTATTGTGTTGGAGTTTCACAGACGTTCTCACGTTTATTACTTTGATTGATTTTATTCCTTCCTTCATTTTTTTTTCAAGTACAATAAGGGGTGGGGGATTTGAACTACAAGTGATTAGCACATACTTTAGATCAGTTGAGCTATGCTCAAACTTTGTCATTCCTTCCATCATTGTGTGTTTTATTGATCAGAGATTTTTGTATACCAAGAATAGGGGACTATACTTATATAATGTGTAGTTTTGTAGTTTAATGGAAGATTTGGCTCTCTAGAGAGATGGATTATGAACTATGGAGATTGATCAAAAGAAATGGGTAAAAGAGGAATGGAATTAGATTATCAAAAGATCAGAAGAGGAAGAAGGAAAAAAAATTACGGGGGAAAGTGGAGCAAGATTTTAGTTGTTTACGGGTGGATAATGTGATGTAGAATTTATAGAGAGATGATATATGGTGAAATTTATTACAGAAAAAAGAGAATAAAATTTTGCGTTTTGATCTATGTTGATTTCATTAGGTGGTAAAATTAATACTTTGTTTAAACCAAAGTATGAAATTCTCAATGACATTAAATTTAACCTAAGAATATTCATCGATTCTACTTTCTGAACTTCTACTGAAATTGATGCAATCAACATCATTCGACTGCTCAATGATGAAGATGAGGATGTAAAGAAAGTTGCAGCTCTCGTAAACGAGGCCAAGCACTTAGGTCTTAGTGATGATTCAAAAAGTAGATTCCTTCTCTCACATCCTTTTTAGCTAGAGAGTAATATAGTATAGTAGATATGCATGTTCTTTAACTTATTTAACGAATGGATTGAAAACTCTTCATTTTGGTTAAAACATTATCACCTCGATTAAAATGTCAGAGGTTCAAATCTTTCACTCTTATATACTGTTGGATTGTTGAACTAGAAAGAAGGAGAGAAGAAGAGAGAGGAAAAAAAACATGTCTTGGTCTTGTATCTCAAATTGGGTGGTAGTCCTCACTTTAGCTAAGGTGCGTGCTTTTAAAAGCTTTCAACATGCTAACATATGAATAGCTTGATGATTAAGACATTTGCTCAAATTCTCACCCTACTTTTGTCGCACTAAAAACCATACTTTTGGGTCTCAAAAGCTCTGCACCATTTTTTAGAGGACTTCTAAGTTCTAACTTATTATTTTGCATCAGGATCATCAATCTCCAAATTGACTAGAAAGTCAAGGCCAATTTGTAAGAGAATTAAGAGTAACACTTTCAACCAGAGTAGCCTAACCGTTACATTAGGTCTAGTGACTATTGGAGTTGAGTTGAGTCAAAAGTTAGTATCGCGAGAATATTGTTAAATCTTGATAATAGTCCTAGGTCAATTATTATTTTGAATTGTGAAATTACTATTCGAGAAGGAAATCTTGTCAAGTGCACTTGATCGATTGTGCATGTACTTGTAGGAAAGACTATGCTTGAGTGCAAGGTTCCCATTGTTAGGAGCATCTATATTTTGATGCAAAAAGGGTTCTAAATGATCACAAGTGAAGACATTTCAAGTTGAAAACGCAGGGGTCATTGGCTTTCTGTGTTTTGCATAACATCTTTGAGATCAATGGACAATATTAGTTTTCACTTCCGTGTTGTATCGTTAAAAGCACATTTTGAAGTAGATATCTATGTTCGAAGCAACTCTGCACATTGAGCAGAGGCCATTCAACTTCAACTTAGTTTTCTATTGTCATTAAGCAACTGCTAGGGCAACATATATTAGCCGCTCCTCGAGAAACAAACATTTTGGAGGGGGTTGGCTTGGGCATGCATTTCCTTTTTAAAATTGCACGAGTTATTAGAATATATAGGTTTCATCTCAAAATCAATTGACTTTCAGAAGATTAGTCCATGTTATCTTATAAGTTGTGAGGTCACTTTACATTTTTTCAAGGTGGGATCCTCAACACAAAGTTCTATGTTCTTGTTGAGCTTAAAGGTCCCAAACACACTCAAAGGAAGATCATTGTATCTTGTAAAGGTAGGTAGTTCGAAAAGGCAAGATAGGATGAGACTTACTCCACTAAACTAAGTAGAGGGATAATAATGCATTTTTCTTAAAAGATAATATCATTAACTACATTAGATTTAACTTATTGTGTGAACTATTAATATCCAAAAGTATGAGGTTGGTTTGATACCATAGTAGAATACGACTAAATCTAAAAGTTAAGTCCCGTTTGATAATTATTTGATTTTTTGTTTTTTTTTGTTTTAAAAATCAAGCTTTTTTTCTCTCAATTTCTCGACAATGATTTTATCTTTCTCAAGGAAACATTTGAATTGTTAGTCAAATTTCAAAAACAAAAACAAAGTTTTTGGAAACTATTTTTTTTTTTTAGTTTTCGAAACTTGACTTGGTTTTTGAAAACATATGTAAAAAGTAGATAAGAAAACAAGGAAAACAGAAGTTAGAATTAGTATTTAGATACTTAATTTTCAAAAATTAAATGGATATCAAACGGAGTCTAAGCTAATAGATGATTACGATAAATATTTTTATTTTTATTCAATAAGTGCACTCTTCTTTAGGTAGCTAATACTTAACATTTCTCAAGTTTTCCATCTTCTCCACTCCTACATTTATTGAACCCCCCAAAAAGGCATTTTCTTTACTTGCACATTTATAACATTAATTTGAATGAATAAAATTCTAAAACTGGCCTCATCTTCTTCCTTGGGTAGCTGCTGGTCCATATGCCAAAAGTGTCATTATTTTCCCCTTAAATACACATTTTAAAACTTTACGTGAATAATTATTACTTACTAAGTTACTATACTCGATATCAAGAGAATTCTAAAATTGTTTAAAACTGTTTTCTTTGAATAGCATTGGCTGATATGACGAAAAAATTGTTTTGTTGAACCCTACAAATGTTATAAGTCATCTTATAACTCTCCTTTATTAGCCTATGAATTGTCAGGATTTTGTATTCTTTTAATTAAAGAAAAAAGAGTAATTTAAATCAATAATTTTCATGCCAAAAAAGTATATCTCCACATTAAAATCAATAATTTTCGTTACGAGTCAAAGTGAATGTATCTTCTTTTATTAAAAAATCAAATGTTTGATTTTTTTTCTGAAATGTCGTTGAACTTAAATAAATAAATAACAAAAAAAAAAAAAATCGGGGTGACTTCTACGGTTCTACCACATGGTTGAACTTTTCAAATGTCAATATCATAGAGAAATTGCTAATTCTACGGTAAAAATCGAGTTTTGGTCTGAGCGAGTGTATAGCCATTTTTAACCGTTGGATGAAGTCTATTGAAACGTGGCAACAGTAGAACCACGATTTTAATTTAAAAAAGAATCTTCGAAAATGTACGAGAGATGCCAATCGTTGTTATAATAGAAAAAAAAAAAATATCTGTGTTGAGAAGAAAAAAAATAAAAAGATATCTCTCTTGGCGCCACGCCCGCTTATTGGCGCGTACGTCACCGCCCAATCAGGGCCATTGGTTTTCATTTCCTAAAAAGTAAAACCAAACAAATTATAAAATAAATAATTGGAAACTCCACTCGTGTCCTTTGGAGTTATAGGTCGATTGTGGACATAAATTTTTAGATTTGTATCTGTATTCGATCGATAAGTTATTAAATTTTAAAAATGTCTTATAGCTTATTTGATTTTCAATTTTGTATTTGATAAGTTCCTGACATATTAGAAATCTTTAAAAATGAATTAGTTTATTAGATATAAAATTAAATTTTATGTTTAATATGACCATAAACTTTAAATTTTATGTCTAGATAATTTTTAAAAAGTTAAATAAGTTAATCAATTAGATAGAAAAATAAAAAATTCATAGATACATTTTGGACACAAACTTGAGAATTTAATGATCTATTAGACACTTTTAAAAATTTAAAAGGTCAAATAACACAAATTTGAAAATGTGATGACCTATTATATACTTTTTAGAGTTCATGGGCTAGATTGATACAAATCTAAAAGTTTAAAGGCTAAACGTGTAATTTAATCAATTTTTTAAGTGTATATATATATATATATGTATATGTATCTCGTATGAAGTACGTAAACCTATTTCATTGTTTTGGGAATAAACTAGGAGAAAACTATACTTGTTAAAATTGTTATTAAAACAAAAAGTTAAGTTTACTGTATATAAAATTACCAAAATACCATGAGATCTGATTGTAATTACCAAAATGTCATTTCACCAAATAAATAAAACACCAAAATGTGAGATAAGAGGGGTATTTTTCTCATTGATCAAAACATCCACCAAATGTCACTATTTATGGGTTTGACGAGTAAAATACAAAACCATTTGGACACCAATAATAGGTGGTTATAAGACACATGAATAACATATGGTCAATGGGGGAGAAGATGCTTATTCTTGTGCGTGGGCGTTTATTATAATATCCACAATAAAGTTGATGAGTCAATTTACTCAGTATTCTCCAAGTTGAGGTTATTCTTATGGGAATGTAGGATTGAGAAGTCAAAAGGAAAAAATATATATATATATATGGGGACAAAATTGAAATTACGAAACAATAATGGAGCCTAAATTGAGATAGAGGATATAAAGGTTATGGCTTGTTTGGTGAGCAATCTGAAAACATAAATTTGAAAACAAGAGATTTAATGAAAACAAAGTTGTATTTCATGTTTTCATATATGTGTTTTTGGTAACAGATTTAGAAATTTGATTTCATTTATAAACAGTTGTTTAATGTGTGTCCTATAACATATTTATAGATCATGAAATTAGTTGTAGTTGCAAAACTAATTGTTAGATTGAATATAAGTCATTGTTAATTAATTTATGAAATGATTTTGTAAATTTGATAGAATTATCATTTTATAATATAATATAATATAATTTATAATATATTATATTATACATATTTTAATTCAACAAAAGTAAATTGAGTTCATAATATGAAATATTGTATTTATTAAGATTTTTATATTTGTTTAATATAATTCTGCATTTTAAAATTTTAAATTCATAATTTGGATACCAAATGACACAATAAAAATGTTGTTTTCATAATTTCTACTATTTAGATCACAAAATTCGAAAACAGTTTTTGATAACACATATGCCAAAAACATATTCACGTAATCCTGTGAATCTGAAAACATAAAACAAAATTTGGACCAAACATAATTTTTTTTAGTTTTCAAAACTTAACTCGATTTTTGAAAACATAGGTACGAAGTTTATAAGGAAACATTGAAACTTATTGATGAAGTTTATAAGGAAATATTGAAACTTATTGATAGAACTAGTATTTTTAGACTTAATTTTCAAAAATAAAAAATAGAAAACCAAATGATTATCGAAGAGCACTTAAATGATTATCAAATGAAGACATAATAATTCACTTATTTTATCTACATCAGTGTTGTAAACCATATAAAACCATTAAAAAGAAACACACTTTTCTTATATCCTTAACTCGAGCCAAATTAATATAATTAAGTATCAATTATCTTCATGTTTCTTAAAAAGAGAAAAAAAAAAAAAAACTAAACTAGATTGTTAAACTTGGAATTAATTTAAAAATGTTGAGGTTGGAATACCATTTTGATCCCATATGCTTTGGGTTCGTTTTATTTTAGCTTTTGTACTTTCAAATGTCCATATTTAGTACTTGTACGTTCAATAAACTTAAAATTGGTTTTTATTGGTAGTTTGAAGTTATTTTTCTTTAATTGAAATTAGTTAAATAATAACAATAATTTTAAGCAAGAAAAATATACAGTATAAACATATTTTCAAATTTATAGAGGGAAAACTAATAGAGATTTATTTTTTTGCAAAAAACAATTTATACTCCCAACATTATAAATTAAAACCTTAAACTAATAAATATATCGATTTAAATTATGGACTTTTATAAGTATATCAATCTACACCCTCCATTAGATTCCATTTGGAAAACATTAATTCACACATGTCGAACTTATAATTGTAAGAATTAAAACTCTTGAACTTTCATAAATGAATCCATTTGAACCCTTCACTTGAAAATCATCAATGCATCAATTCTCACACGTATGTAGACTTCTTAAAAAATATAGACCCTCCATTTAAAAATTGTCTACGCATTTAAAATGGAGAGTTTAAATTAATTCACGTATGAGAGTTCAAAATTTTAATCTATACAATTATAAGTCTGCACATGTATGAATTAACATTTTCTAAACGAAATCTAATAGAGGGTATAAATTGATACACTTGTGAGAGTTCATCGTTTAAATTGATATAGTAACTAGTTTAGAGTTCTAATTGATACAATAAAAAAAATTAGGGGTATAAATTGGTTTTTGTCCATTTCTGTTAAGAAAAGTTATTAATAAAGTAATAATAGGACTAATTTTAGACTTTATTAAAAGTACGAATACTAAATTTAAACATTTGAAAATACATGAATTAAAATAGAATAAAACCAAGTCTAGCGATAAAAATGATATTTTAACCCCCAAATTAATTTCTAACAAAAGAAAATGCCAATTTATTTAATTATTTGCGATATTTAGTGGAAAAGAAAAATAGGGTGACTAAGGAGAGTGTGAAACACTCGAGAATTAAAGCGCGTGAGGGAGAAAGAGGAGAGTATAAAATATGTGAAACAGAAAGGAGAGGAAAAAAAGAGTCAGACCTCTCTTAACTGTCGCCAAAATCTCTGGCCAGTCTTTGTATAACAAAACGCCGCCGCCGCCGCCCACGTTCGGCCGACGGGAGTGAGACCAGCATCGTGTTTCGCCTCTCCTTTTGCAGCTGTAGAAGCATTTCTCATTCCCTTTCACGATATTTGGGCTTCTCCGGCGAAACTCAATCTCTCCGTCTCGCGTTCTGTTCAAGGTTTTCTTCAATGACGACGTTTAATCTCTCTACTGGAGTGCCTCTGCTGAAATCCGATTCTACCAGAGTCGCCGACCGCCTTGCTTCATGTAGAACCGTTTCTGATGCTTTTGGGCTTGAAGCGAAGAGTGGAGGGATGTGTTTGCAATCGAAGCCATTCACTCTGGTTAGATGCTTGAGAATAGCCGAGCAGCGGGAAGTTGCGTCGTATAATGGCTCTCTGGACACTGTGAGTTTGTTTTCTGCCTGTTTTGTTTGTTTTTCTGATGCTTACTTTAAAGCTCGTTCCTGGCTGATGTTGATGCTTCTCTCTGTTTCGTTATGGAGATATATTGGCTCTTCTACGGGCGTCGAGTTATGGATATTATGAGATTCATGTGCCTTCTGTGGTTTCACTTCGTGTAACTTTGATATGCTATTTTTGCATTCCGCCGGAATAACTAGCCTGTTTCATAACTACTTGTTTTTTTTTTTTTGTTTTTGGCTTTTAAACATTAAGCCTATAAATAACACTCCCACCTATGGTTTCCTTTGGTTGTTATCTACTTTTTATCTATATATTTTAAAAATCGAATTCAAGTTTTGAAAAAAAAAAAGTTTCAAAAACTTATTATTATTATTATTTTTTTTTGTTAGAATTTGGCTAAGAATTCAAATGTTTTCTTAAGGAATATGAAACTAATTGCATAGAAATGATGAAAAAACAAATACAATTTTCGAAAACTAAACAATAAAAATCAAATGGTTATCAAACAGGCCAATTAACTTTCCATTTAATCAAATTAAGTTCTAAACATTAATTTTTCATATACTTCATCGTGCTTCCTCATCTGTGCCTGTTTTTCATTCTTTGTATGATTTTCTTAAGCTTAAAATTAAACGATTATTTGATAACCGTTATTGATTTTTAGTTTTTGGGAATTGTGCTTGTTTTCTCATCAATTCTCTACCATGAGTTTCATGTTTCTTAACCAAACATTTGAATTCTTAGCCATATTCCAAAAATAAAAACAAGTTTTTGAAAATTGTTTTTTGTAGTTTTTAAAACTTGATTCGGATGTAGTATTTATAAGCTTAATTTTCAAAAATAAAAAACCAAAAAACAAATGATTTCAAACGGGCCTAATGAATCTTAGATTATGGACTCAGATGTTGTTTGTTATTTTTTCTTGTTGAACTAAGATAGAATATTTTGTTCCAATCGTATTGTTATTTTTGATGCATTGAGTCCTAAGAGTGAGACTTTTGTTTGATTCAGGATCAGGACGTTTCGAACTCTACCTTTGAGCTTCAGTCTAATGGATTCCCTCTTAGCAGGACAAAGTTAATGACGAAGTCTGGAAGGAAAACTAAGATAGTATGCACCATTGGTCCTTCGACAAGTTCACGTGAAATGATATGGAAATTGGCAGAGGCTGGGATGAACGTGGCGCGTTTAAACATGTCCCATGGGGATCATTCTTCCCACCAGAAAACCATTGATTTGGTTAAGGAATATAATGCTCAATTTAAAGACAAAGTTATAGCCATTATGCTTGACACGAAGGTAATGCTTTCTGCCTCTATATGTTTATTGAGCGCTGTATTATAGCTAGTCCAGAAGGGACAAAAGTTAAAACTTCAGATTCATCTGAAAGTCTTAACTACCTGACATCTGAATTGAATGGTTATGCAAGTTTCTAGAACCTTTTATTCATCTGTACGCTTCCGTATACGATTCAGATTTCCTTGTTGAAGCTTAATGTCAAATTTTGATCTTTTATAGAAATGTTTCATCATTGTTAAATCAGTTTGTGTACTGGTGCGAAAAATTTATTGTATCTTGATCTTCAGTTTATATCTCGGTTGTCTACTTTAGGAAATATGATTTAGTGATCTATGCTTTTATACACCGCATCATATTTTTATTTGTTTCATTCAGGGCCCTGAGGTTCGAAGTGGAGATGTACCTAAACCAATCTTGCTCAAAGAGGGACAAGAATTTAACTTCACAATCAAAAGAGGAGTCAGCACAAAAGACACTGTTAGTGTTAATTATGACGACTTTGTAAATGATGTAGAAGTTGGAGATATTTTACTTGTTGACGGTGAGTAAATTGCTCTCGTTTGTTTCGCATTGGATACACCTTTTCTCAATCAGCGACTTGTTTTATGTAACAGTCAGCTAATGAGAGAAAAAGTTTGAGCTGGCTATAAACGCTGATAATTGATAGGGCACTCACTTCAAAATATTATTCTTGTGGCACGTGGGTTGGAGAGGAGGCACTTCAAGATGACCTTTTACTTTAGTTAGAAATACAAGTTTTATGGTCTTGATCCTTGGTCCTGATGGTGGCTGTGTCAATGATATTGAGGAGGCTTTGTTGCTTGATTCTTAAACTTTTGGATTGATCAATGAGGCTTACTTGATGATGAAGTTTTTGTTTTTTTTTTTTTCAATCAGAACCAACGAGGCCTACTTGGTCCTGAAGGCATACACTTGTATTTACCTATGGATATGCTTAAATATGTCAAAGTTTCGATCAAACCCTGTATATGCTTGACTAGTTGAAACATAAATATAGTTATTTATCACTTTTAGCTGATGAGTTATAGAATTACAGTAGCCAATTCTAGTGTCTCAAAACAAAAATTTCTTTTCCATACTCAGGTGGAATGATGTCACTGGCTGTTAAGTCAAAGACAGATGATTTGGTTAAGTGTGTAGTCATTGATAGTGGTGAACTCAAATCGAGGCGTCATCTAAATGTTCGCGGAAAAAGTGCGACGCTGCCTTCTATAACAGGTATGTTCAGTATTTAACATCAATGTTGCATTAATAGAATATAGGTTATTACAATTCTAGTCTTGCTACTTCTACACCTTTAATGCTGAGTCTTCCTTTATTTTCATTTTAGTCTTCATACTTTTATAAACATATCAGCTTAGTCCCTAACGTTAATTATCTTGTTAAAGAGTTACATTAATTGGCATGACACAATGTAGAAGTTGAAGTGATAACTTGATATGTTGTATGGTTGTATATGGCCAAAAAGTGGAGGTGGCAACATGTCAAATATTCACATGAATCATGATGCTATGTCATCTTTTTGTTACTATTTAAATGGATAATTGACTTGAGGGAATAAATTGATACGTCTATAGAACATGTACCAAAATGAAACTAATGCAAGGACAGAGACCAAAATGTTAAAAAGTGGTAAAGCATAAGGACCATATCTATAATATAACCTAGATTTATTATCATCTATATATATATTTATATATATTGTCTACTTTTTATCTATGAAATCTTTCGTGGTGCAGACAAGGACTGGGAAGATATAAAGTTTGGGGTGGATAATCAGGTTGATTTTTATGCTGTTTCTTTTGTAAAGGATGCTAGAGTGGTTGACGAGCTGAAAGACTATCTGAAAAGTACATTTATATATATATATATATATATATTAGTTGCCCTTTTTTTTTTTTTTTTGGATGAAAAACCGAACTTTCATGGAGAGAAAAATGAAAAAATACACGGGTATACAAAAAAGGAGAAACCCACAAAAAAGAGGGAATCCAACTAAAAAAAGGGGCTCCAATCAAGTAGTTGCCCATTATATTCCTACTTCAGCACATGTATGCTTCCTCTCATTCTCATAGCAAATATATGTATATTTTGTAGGCTGTAATGCAGATATTCACGTGATTGTAAAAATTGAAAGTGCAGACTCGATACCTAATCTTCATTCAATACTTTCAGCGTCAGATGGGGTTAGCTTTCTACTTCCTTGGTTTAATACTTTTAATAGAATATTTCATTGATGCTGTCACCATATTATTATTATTTTCTTTTATATGAAACCAAACTTTCATGGAGAGAAAATGAAAGAATATATAATGGCACACAAAAAGATAGCCCACCAAGAGAGGCCAAAACCAACTATAAAAAATTGTTTCCAATCCAAAATAATAACACCCAGCAGACAAAAGTCCTTAAAAACAAATGCCCATATGGAGGCATTAAACCGAGCGAGCGATCACACCTCCTTCCATGATCTCTCAAAATCCCTAAAAGTTCTGGCATTCCTCCCTAATAAAGACCCCAAAAGATAGTGAAAAAACTCACCATATTATTAAAGAAATGTCTCATAAAAAAATCAAAGTTCATTATTATTTTTTGTTTATCATGAACATTTTCGATTTTGTGACTGGAACTGTTTTCAATTGTTGTGTTGACTAGTGATGTTGGAAAATATTTTATCAAATGTTAATATGTGCTACTTAAAGGAAAGGAACCGATGATGGTCAACTTGTAGCACACTTACTAACAATGTTTTTAAAGGCTAAAAAGGGCCCAAAGCTTTCTCTTGAGTCAAGATATTAACCTTGAGGTAGTATGAGAAACAAGACAAGTGTGCTTTCAGGAATGATTTGTTTTCTTCTTTCATTTTCTCATTGAATAGAAATCATATAATGTAAAGGTTTATTTAGGAACTATTTTCCTTAAGTGTGCTTTTAGGAATGATTTGTTTTCTTCTTTCATTTGAGAAAATGCGTTTTCTTCCCCCCCCCCAAAGAAACAGAATGATTTGTTTCTTTAGACTAAATGAAGTTATGTCTTGGATCAAATTAGCTCCTCCTTTTTGTAATTGTAGTTTAACTACTCTTGTGTCACATTAGAGATGTTTTTGTAATTATTTACAGATAGGATCTTCTTTTGTACATGTATTTCATCATATCAATGAAATGAATATTCTTCTTTCCAAAATTACAAATTTGTGTACAATATCTTTAGTGTGCACAAGAACATTAATCTTTATAAGGCTTCTAGGTAAGCCTCAAGAATCTTTCTAAAACATCACTTTCTAAAGATATTTTTTCCTTGTAAATATATTTGTAATTCTGCGAGTATCTAGATTATTTTGTACACATCTCAATTGAATAAGACTTAGTTTGGAAAACCATTTGGAGACAAGTAATGAGAATGGAGAAAACTCCTAATATATTATTGATTATAGAAAAAAAAATTAAAATTTAAATAGATTGTTTAACATAAAAATCAAATTTGGGTTGGTGAGTGCCATATGACAAAAGAAAGAGGAAAAGAACAGTAAAAAAATGGGCATGAGTTACTTAAAACTGTGAATTTTAATTGACGATTCTCTCTACCCATAATCCATGGAAATATTGCACTTCTCTAATATTGATGTGGGGTTGAGTAAAAAAGGTTCTCCCAATGAGGTAAATAATTTCATTTGGCTATATTGGGCAATAAAAGACTGACACAAAGTAAGCTTACCTCCCTTGGAAAGGTTGACTTCTTTCATTTTAACTTTTTTTAACAAATTCTCTAGTGCAGTCTAGAAGTAGACAACTCAAAGATAGAATACAAAGAAGCCATGGCCACATGACTTATAAGAGTCTAAACGCTCACAATAGAATACCAAGAAGAAATTTCTACTGGGTTTGTCCCAATTGTAAAAAAGATGAAGAGATTTTGAACCCTCTATTCATTCATTATGACCTTGTTGTTAAGGGGTGTTGTCCACGTTGAAGATTTGGGCTCAATTGTTGTTTCCAGAGGATATTGCAGATTGACTCTATGAGTTGATTTGATGATTTTTGCTTTGTACAACATATTGGAATGCCTCAATTGGGATTTTTGTAACACGAGCTTCTTGAAATATATGGACTGAGGAAAATTTTTGTTAGGAATCCTCTGGTTATCCCTGTAAAACACACAGAAAATACCTACACAACCCTGGAAAACACTGTTCTATTGTCTTCTCTGCAATAGACAGTGGTTATATCATTGAGAAAAACCCTCAGTACAATCTAAAGAAGGAAAATACTGGAAAACAAGGAAAGAAAAACATTCCCAGCTATTAGAGAGAGCTGGTACTCTCCCAAGACAAACGTCTTACCTCAAAATACAACCTACCTCACCCAAGGGAAACATTCCCATACAAAACCCTCAAAGACGCACTCCAAAAACCCCACAAGCAAAGACAACGGTCCCCCTTTTTTCATCAAACCATAACTAACTTATCAGTCAAGTACCATTTTTACCCTTCCTTGAATAGGTAATCACAATTGGAGGTCCCACAATACCCTCCGGATTTTGAGGCACCTTGTCCTCAAGGTGAAGGTTTGATCCTTCAACATAGTGGCTGACTCCCATGTTGCATCACACTCATGTCCCCCTGCCATTTAACGAGCCATTGTTCTTCCTTCAAGTCTTCATTCCAACGCATCCCTAGGCGTTTCACTGGTGTGGCTGCCCATTCATATTCCGGAGTAAAAAGAGGAGGTCCTGATTGAATCACTTCCTCCGAGCCGAAGGCTCGTTTCAGCTGGGAAACATGAAACATGTCATGAATGGCAGCCTCTGGTGGCAACTCTAGTTTATAAGCGACAACCCCAATCTTTTCCAACACCTTATAGGGTCCGAAGTACTTAGGTGATAGCTTTTCACAACGTCGTTTGGCCATGCATTTTTGTCTGTAAGGCCGAAGCTTGAGATACACCATATCCCCTCCTTTAAACTGGACGTCCCTCCTCTTCTTGTCTACTTGCTTCTTCATGCGGTCTTGTGCCACTCTAAGTGTTCTTTAAGAGCTATTAATGCTCTATCCCGTTCCATCAACATCTGATCCAAGGAGTCATTGGTAGTCTTCCTCTCACCATAGGAAAGCAATGAAGGTGGATGTCGTCCATAGACTACATTAAAAGGGGTAGTGTTAAGAGAAATATGAAATGTAGTGTTCTACCAATATTCTGCCCAATGAAGCCAATTTGCCCACTGAGTTAGTTTCTCACTGCAAAAACAACGAAGGTAGTTCTCCAGGCATCTATTAACCCTCTCCGTTTGACCATCCGTTTGAGGGTGAAAAGAGGTACTCCTACGCAACTGAGTTCCCTGCAACTAAAATAGCTCATTCCAAAACCGACTCACAAAGATCTTGTCCCTGTCGGAAATTATGGATTTCGGAAATCCATGTAGTTTTACAACCTCTTTTATAAATGTAGCCGCCACCTCTTTCGCTGAGAAGGGATGCTGAAGAGCCATGAAGTGAGCGTATTTACTCAAGCGATCCACCACCACAAAGATTGAATTCTTACCTTGTGATTTGGGGAGCCCCTCGATGAAATCCATAGTCAGCTCTTCCCAGATGCCATTCGGAGCAACCAATGGCTGAAGTAATCCAGCTGGAGAGATGGAATCCGCCTTATTGCGTTGGCACGTGGAACATCCTTCCACATATTTCTTGACATCTGCTTTCATGCCCTTCCAATAAAGCTCCCCCGTCGGCCGTTTATAGGTTCTCAATAATCCAAAGTGGCCGCCCAAAACAGAGCCATGAAAAGTATCCAAGATAGATGGTATCAAAGAGGATTTGTTGGACAGTACCATGCGGTCCTTGTAACGCAACTGATTCTGCTGCCACGAGAACTTAGGATGGGTTAAGGGGTCGAGTTCGATGTCATTCCGAATTTTCACTAATTCAGGGTCCTGCTGGACTTCCCTTTGAATGATCGTGTAGTCTAAAAGGGATGGTGCCGAGAGTAAATTCATCTCCCCTGCCTCTAGACCTTCCTCCTTCTCGGGCATTCGAGACAAAGCATCCGCGGCTTTGTTCAAGAGTCCAGGGTGGTATCTGATTCAAAATCATACCCCAATAATCTTGTGAGCCATTTCTGATATTTGGGCTGAACCTCGGTCTGCTCTAGAAGATGTTTCAATGCCCGTTGATTCGTGAGAACAGTGAAACGTTGGCCAAGAAGATAGTGTCTCCACTTTTGAACCGCCAACCCAATGGCCATCAATTCTCTCTCGTAAACGGATTTGAGCCTTGACTTCATCGATAAAGCCTGATTGAAATAGGCTATGGGTCTTTGTTTCTGGGAAGCACTGCCCCAACACCTTTGCTCGAGGCATCTGTCTCTATAATGAATGGTAAGGAGAAGTCTGGTAAAGCAAGAACAGGGAGTGTTACCATCACCATCTTGAGTTGTTCAAAGGCACGGGTGGCATCTTCATTCCACACAAAAGAGTCTTTTCGTAACAACTGATTCAGGGGGCCCGCAATCAAGCTATAATTCAACACGAACCTCCTATAATAACCTGTGAGGCCAAGAAATCCTCTCAACTCCTTTACTGTTCGTGGTTGTGGCCAGTCCATCATGGCCTGCACCTTGCCTTTATCAGCTTCAACTCCCTCTGCAGATACCCAATGCCCCGAGTCCCGTGCAAAGACACATTTAGCCCGATTAGCAAATAAGGACTTTTCCCGCAGAGTATCGAATACAATGGCTAAGTGTTTAAGGTGTGTGACATAGTCCGGGCTATAAACCAGGATATCATAAAAAAAACTAGTATAAATCTTCTTAAGAAAGGACGGAATACCTGGTTCATTAAGGATTGGAGTGTAGCCGGCGCATTGGTCAAGCCAAAGGGTGACTAGAAATTCGTAATGGCCCTCATGAGTCTTAAAGGTTGTTTTCAGTATGTCCTGCTCACAATTCTGATTTGATGATAACTAGATTTCAGATCCAACTTTGAATATATCTGGGACCCATGTAACTCATCCAACAGCTCTTCGATGACTGGAATAGGAAACTTATCCGGTATCGTTGCTTGGTTCAAGGCCCTGTACTCAACGCAAAATCGCCACCCACCATCCTTTTTTTAACCAACAGAACAGGGCTCGAGAATGGGCTATTACTTGTTCGAATTATCCCAAACCCTAGCATCTCCCCAATCAAACGTTCAATTTTTGCTTTCTGGGCGTGAGCATAACGATATGGCCTGACGTTCACTGTTTGACCGCCCTCCTTCAATATAATGCGGTGATCCACCTTCTGTTGGGGAGGTAATTTCTGGGGTAAGTGAAATACTTCCGCATATTCTTCCAAGAGTTCAGAGACTCCCCTTGTTAATTCCTCATCTCTCTGTGTGCTATCTAGTTCTGAATCATCGTCTTCATCTTCGACAATCAACCCCCAATACTCAATTATATAGCCTTGGTCTTGTTCTGTCCAGGACTTAGTCATGGTTTTTAAGGATACTTCTGTGGTGGTTAAGGACGGGTCTCCTTGTATAGTAACTTGCGTGTTGCCGCTGCCTACAGTCATCGCGAGTTGATTCTAGTCTACTCCCATATAACCCATCGTCTTCAACCATTGCATACCCAAGACGACATCAACTCGTCCCAACTCAAAGGGCAGGAAGTCCTCGATTATAGATATTTCTTTAAGGTGGACCGCGACCTCTTTACATACTCCCTTGCCTTTTATTGCCTTTCCGTTGCCCATGAGAATGCCATAACTCACAATATCTTCGATGGGCAGATTTAACTCATCAATCAAACGTTGTGAAAGGAAGTTGTGCGTGGCACCGCTATCGATCATAACGATAACTTCTCTGTCTCCCACTCTTCCTCGAACTCTCATCGTTCCTAGCGTGGAGAACCCCAGAACGGATTTCAGATCTAACTCAGCTACTTCCACCAACTCCGTTGTTTGGAGCTCTATTTGTTCAGTCACTTCTTCGACCCCTTCTTCGATTCCCTGAATGAGCTCAACCTCGCCAAACTCCCCTACAAGCATTACTCGCAACTCACGCACCTCCCAATTCTTGCATCAATGATTGGCAGAATACTTTTCGTCGCATCGAAAGCATAACCCCTTCTCACGCTTCGCTTGGAACTCTGCATCTGAGACAACCTCTTCATAGGCTCCCGACGAATCCCTTCCCTCTTCTCCGGAACCGAGACTGTCTTCATGTACTCTGTTGGTTTCGAATGGTATTTCCCAGGAGGAGGGGTGTTGTGTTTATTGACCCCATTTACTCTTGACGTGTTCAGGTTGTTTCCTTGGGCTTGGCCCAATCCTTTTTTTTTTTGCGTTCCAAACGACCATTGGGCCTCTTCCTCCCTCTTGGGCTAACTTGAAGGCCAAATCCCTGTCATCGATTAATTGGGCTTGTTTAATTATATCATCTAAGCCCTTTGGTTCACGACTCACCACCGCCGCTCGAATGGTCGGCTTCAACCCGTTCAAGAAAGTGTTCTCGAGCACATCTTCCGGTAACAGATGCAACACCGCCGCCGAGTAAATTTCAAATTTCTTTCGGAACTCTGCAAGGGCCCCCTCCTGCTTAATCGCGAGGAATCGAGCACAAAGGCTTCCTTCCTGCGTTGGTCGATATCGCTCAAATATCCGGGATTTCAGATCTTCCCAGGAAACTATCTTGGATCTTGCGTTGGTGTACCGGTACCAATCGATCACGTCTGGATCAAAGCTAACAATAGACACATTGATCTTCTCGATCTCACTGAGTTGATGAACCTTAAAATATGTCTCCGCCCTGAACAACCATGAATCCGGATTAGAACCGTCGAACACAGGCATTTCCAACTTCTTAAACTTGCCTCGATCACTTGGGGGTTCCGTTTTCGGGTATGTTTGCCCTCTCATCTCTATACTCTTTTCTGCTTTAGTTCCTGAGCTCTCACCTAATCGGAATCCGGCTTGGACTTGATTGGTGATGGTTGTTGAGCTCTCTCTCTGTCCCCTTTCGTTTCCTGCAAGCATCGAAACCAACCGTTTATGATTTTCTCGTACCTCCTCCATCTATTTTCGATGGTTCTCTCTAGTTTCTTCTGCACTTTTCTGGCTCTCTGTTACCCTATCCGATAAAATTCCCATATTACGGGAGAGTTCCATCATCGCTGCTCGAATGTCGACAATCTCTCTCTCGGTTCCTTCTACCCTTTCCTCCATTTGCCTTTGCATCATTCGCCTTGTTCTCCCCAGGATGTCACGTGCTCTGATACCAAGATGTTAGGAATCCTCTGGTTATCCCTGTAAAACACACAGAAAATACCTACACAGCCTTGGAAAACACTGTTCTATTGTCTTCTCTGCAATAGACGGTGGTTATATCATTGAGAAAAACCCTCAGTACAATCTAAAGAAGGAAAATATTGGAAAACAAGGAAAGAAAAACACTCCCAGCTATTAGAGAGAGCTGGTACTCTCCCAAGACAAACGTCTTACCTCAAAATACAACCTACCTCACCCAAGGGAAACATTCCCATACAAAAATCCCTCAGCACGTACCCAAAAACCCCCACAGCAGCACAATGGTCCCCCCTTTTTCTGTCAGCCATAACTAACTTATCAGTCAAGTACCCTTTTTACCCTTCCTTGAATAGGTAATCACAATTGGAGGTCTCACAATTTTCTGACCTCCTTAACTTGGGATTCCTCTTTCATCTGGCCTTTAGGCTTGATTCCCTATGGTTTTGATGATATTTACTTCCTGTTTGATACGTTCCTTCCTTCCACTGAAGACAATGAACATGGATTGGCATTTTTATTAACTTAAGACTACTCAGAGAATTAGATGCGACTGTCTTTTTTTACAATGTAGAATTGTAATTGTATTACCATTTTCACGTGATATAGATTTGAACTTATGCACAATGATTTCTGGCCTACAAGTTCTTTCCTTTATTACATTCTGAAGTGGCATTTTTTTATTCATTTATGCTAATACGTTCTTGGCTTGTCTCATGTTTTTTTGTCACATACTGTTCACGCTTATCATGGTGTGCTGACTTGCAACTTATCTAGTTTATTTGACTTTTTAGGCAATGGTTGCTCGTGGAGACCTTGGGGCTGAACTTCCAATCGAGGAAGTTCCTTTATTGCAGGTAAAACTCTAACGTTATTGGTACACTCTCATCCATTACTCATTGTGCAACATTACTTCCAGATTAACCTTTTTTAATGACTTAAGTGGTTTGTGTGTTGACATAAAAAGACTATAATTGTCATTGATCATAAATTAATTATAATTATACAGAATTTTGAAGAGAGTACACCAGTTAGAAACCAAAGCTAGCTTCTCAACACCCTTTGATCTCTTGCATTATATCTTCTAAGTCTGATTTCACTACCCATCTCACAAAAAATACCCCTGACAGCTGGACCAGAGAGTTTTAGATTTTTCTTCGAACATCTATGTCCACAAAGTCATTGGAGTTAGGGTTCTACACTATTAAACTGAAGCAACCTAGCAACTTGATCCAACAATTGCAGACAGAAGGGCAGTGAAAAAAAAGTGAGGGTGGTCTTCCAAGGAGATTTTTGCGCGTAAATATACTAGTTCAGGAAATGTGATCCACAGGAAAAATCCATTTAATTCAGTTGATGGAATGATAAAATGAGCCAAAAAATAAGCGCAAGGGCGTTTCAAACTATTTTTAAAATATAGTAAGGTTTTTGTAAATTTTGCCGATCTATGTGTCATACGTGTAATTTATGTACCCCTTCTTTATTTTTATTAGAACTTTCCAAGGAGAGAAATTGCAACGTCTTGTCCTTTGATGAAAATTGCAATTTCTGATTCAATTCCTAGAGAGGGTAAGGATTGGTTAAATATTGGAAGGTGTTCATGGAAACAAAGATGATTAGAATCAAAATTTGGCCAGTAAGGAACATTTGCAAGGAATTCACTGCTAGATTCCAAAGTTTATGATTGTTGGTTTTCATGAGGTGCAATAATTTTTACGTTTTAAATTGTAAGACACATACATAGAAATCCATCTATTTCCAAATTATTGAAGTTTTTTTTTTTTGGAAAGGAGTACAATACAGAATTCAATAAATTGATGCTAGAGATGCAACACAAGCTTTAAAATTAAGACTCAAAGGAAATAAAAGGATTATACATGTCTTTTTTGGGTTAGAAACAAAACTTCCATTAATCACCAAAAATTAGAGTATTGCAGTCGAGGATTGTAAAATTAATAGGATAGTAATATCAACATTCTATCATATGTACTTCACATCGCTTTTCTGTCAGGAAGATATTATCAAAAGGTGTCATAGCATGCAAAAACCAGTTATTGTAGCAACAAACATGCTGGAAAGCATGATTGATCATCCCACACCAACTAGAGCCGAGGTTTCTGATATTGCTATTGCAGTACGAGAAGGTGCTGATGCAGTCATGCTTTCAGGAGAAACTGCTCATGGGAAGTATGCATCTTAGTCCATTATCTGGGCGGCTTTTTTTTCTTTTAATAATTATTTTGTGTGTGTGCGTGCAGCAATTTTGTTTATTTTTTGAATGAAGATGTTTTATTCAAAACCCAGGTTGTCTCCTTGGGACCTTTTGGTACTGAACGAGGCCCTTTGATCTTTCAATAACGTAGAAGGCAATAAATCTGAAGATGTTTTTATTTCTTTTGTTGTTGTAATTGCGTTTTGCAAATATTGAAATATGCCATATCCCGTATGCATCATGCTTATGTTCATTTTTTTAATTTGATTGGAATTGGTGAAAGAGTTCCGACATTCTGGATGCCGCACCATCGTTCCAACTTTTTGTGTCTAGTAGTTCTGCTATTGACTTTCAAGTTATTGCTAAATATTGAAGAAGTTCATGCTGTTTTCTGTTTACTACGCTATAAAAATTACTCCTTTTTTTTCCTTCTTGACTTCATTTTTTATAATTGATCTTTTGATCCATAATGGTAAAAAAATTAGGTATCCATTGAAGGCTGTGAAAGTGATGCATACTGTGGCTTTGAGGACGGAATCTAGTCTACCAATTAATTCTACTACTCCCAATCAATTGAGTGTCGTCAAGGTTTGTATTATTTACAGTGACGTGTTGATTGAGTGTTAGGTTAGTTTTCTTATTCATTGTCTTCAATGTTCCTTCTATGATGTTGTTGAGACATGGGATGAATGGGATGAAGGCTATTGTTCTGTTTAATCGTATTAAAAATATTATCAATACATCCAATTTGAATTTCAAGCACAAAAACTTATTTATTTATTTTTTTAAAATCTGATGTGCCGTCATATTCTTTGACAGAGACATATGGGAGAAATGTTTGCTTTTCACGCCACCATTATGGCCAACACCCTTAATACTTCTGTCATCGTTTTCACAAGAACTGGCTCCATGGCTATACTCTTAAGTCATTATAGGCCCTGCTCTACTATCTTTGCCTTCACTGATGAGTAAGTTCCAAAGCAATGTAATATATTGCAATTTCCTTGTATTTCATGTATGATTTGGATATTTTCTACACTTCATAGCATTAAAATTATTCAGGTGAACGTGTCTTTATATATGTGGTGTCAAGTATGAATACTTTGTCATGAAAATGTAGAGTTTTCTGTTGATATATATCATATATGTAAACTTTTAATAGCTGTGTGGAATAGTAGCTTTCTGGATCCAGGATAAAACCCTAAAATATATTCTATGTATTTGTGACTCTAAATAGAGATAAAAATAAAATAATGCAAGGTTGAATGACTTACTGCACAATCAAAATCTTAGATTATTATTATTTTTTGCTCGAAAAAGACTATTTAACGTGTCATTTATGTGAAGTACCCGATCTGTCTTCTTTGAATGGTGTGTAGTTTACACTTTACACTTGAATTCGCCGATTGGAAGACAAAACATTTGTGTATTTTCGCTCTTCCTTTAATCTGATTTTAATTTTTTGACGACTTGAAGAGTATCTCCTAGATTCATTTGACTTTTATCCAATCATTTTTTAATAAGATAACTAAATTATGGTCTGATGCAGCGAAAGAATTAAACAAAGGCTGGTGCTTTATCATGGGGTCATGCCCATCTACATGCAGTTTTCAAATGATGCAGAAGAGACGTTCTCCAGAGCACTCAAGTTATTGCTGGTTAGTTTTTTTTTATCGTGTTACTTTTCTTTCTCTATTTCCTTGTGTTTTGATCCGAAGGATATGGTTTTAAATTTCCTACGTTTGCAGGATAAGGGCCACGTGGTAGAGGGAGACAACGTTACGCTTGTTCAAAGTGGAGCTCAACCAATTTGGCGAAAAGAATCTACTCACCACATTCAAGTACGTAGGATCCAAGGGTGATTTTGCTGGTAAAATGAGGCTCTATTGTTTTGTTCTTTCTCCTTTGTGGAGATTATTATGCTAATGATAAGTTATAGTTTTGTAACATTTTGAATTAATTGACCTATTGATTAGACAGTTCTTGTTGATTGATAATATATATTTTGTTGCTCAGAGCACTGTCTGTTTATATATTTCTCGTATGTATTAATCAAAGGTCACACCAGTCCAAGGGCATTGAATTGTTACTAAGAGTACATGCGATGAGATGTGAAAATTAGAACAAACAAGGCCGAAGCATAAGAAAATGTGGTTATGTTCCCTGCCTTGATTTTTTTTTTTCGTCATACCAATTTCAGAAGACAAAAGAAAGTGTGCTTCAGTTCCTTGCACAACTTGATACATAGAAAAAAGATGGCTCAGTGATTCTCGACACTAACTTCCCCACATGGAAAAGGAAAAACAAAAGAGGAAAAGAAATAAGATCTCAAAGTCCTCCAATGAATAAAGCGAAGAGATTTACAAGGTGGGAACATGGAAGGTCTTGCACAAGAAATCTTCAGATCACAACAACACGTCACCCTTGCTCTTTCAGTAACATGACTTGAAATTATTTGGTCAGATGTCGTAGAAAGCGGAAAGAATTGGGTATAAAGAGGTGAGCCAAGAATAGGTTTCTGACTCTTTAGGCACCATTCCTTTTATTCTTACACAAACTGAGAGAATATGCATCAAACAAGTCTTGCTTTTGTTTATGTTTCTTCAAATCAGACCTTGATGTGCTCCTGGTCTTCATTTTCTTCACACTTGCCCTCCAATTTGATACATTTGTACCATTTAGCACAGAGAACATACACTGCAAAGTCAATTGCTGTTAATCCAGCTAAGAGGAAGTAAAATCTATCTAGATGACCTCTGTTCAGGTTTCCTGGAATCCATCCTGGCATGTGATCCTCTGTTGATATTTTCATTACCATAGTGACGAGAAGGCTACTGACATAATTCCCCAAAGAGATTGATGTCATACAAAGTGCACTACCAAAGCTCTTCAATCCGTCTGGGGTTTGTGCATTGAAGAACTCCAATTGTCCCACGTACATGAAGACCTCGGAAGCTCCTATAAATGCATACTGCGGAACCTGCCAAAAGATGCTTAAGGAGCTTGAGCCTTCACAGTGTGTGCAGTCGCCTTTGGCGTACTCTAGCCTATAGCACTCTACGATTCCTGCTGAAACCATTGCCATCACTGCTATGATGAGACCAATTCCCATTCTCTGAAGCTCTGTCAACCCTTTAGAATCTGATTTTCTAAGTTTTCCTGCAAGTGGGTCTAGGACTCGCCGGTAAAGGAAAATGAAAACTGCCACACTGAGAATGTCGAAGCTTGACATGCTTGCAGGTGGGATACGGAAGTTTGAAACAGTAGTTTTCATGGCAGCGCCTTGCTCGACAAAGAGGGAAGCCATTTGAGTGAAGACCACGGAGTAGATTATGGTGCATAGCCAAATAGGAAGTAATCTTAAAATGCACTTGACCTCTTCCACTTGTGTGATGGGACAGAGGCGCCATGGATTGCCAATGCCTCGTCCTTGGTTATCCAAGTCTCTTGATGAGATATATGCTGCCCTATCCAAAAACCTACAATACATAGAAGAAGTAGCATGAGTGACATGCAGACTATAATGGTAGCTGATTTAGAACCATGATTTTTTTTTTGGTTGTGTTTTGAAATGAAAAAAAAGTTCTGTGAGCTTGAAAGAAGTTAACGAGATAGGATTTTTCCAGATTTTCCTTTTACAATTCAGAATGATTCTGAAAGTGGAAAACGTGACATGATGCTGCTTTGATATCTACAAGTAAATCCAAATTGTGAAAACTAAATCTGTTTGTCAGATGTGTTAAAAGAAATGAAGCTGAAGTGTGAATGTCCTTACTTGAATCCATGGGTGTGAAGTATCTTTCTACCACGGTTCATTGAACAGTCCTTGCCATCAACATCGTATAGTTCATCTTCACTTGGTGGCATCTTGACTGTTGATTTCTTAGCTGCAGCAACAACGACTTGGCAGAATCTTGATAGAGGGTTACCACTTGGCTTATAGTGTCTGTACCTTGGAGTTCCACACAGAAACAAAACCAGTGCTGCAAAAGCTGAGCCTGTTGACACCCAGAAGCCCAGAGCCCAGAGTCCTCCATCTTCGAAGTATCCTAAAATGGTGTTTGAGAAGAGAGAACCCAAGTTAAGCGCCAAGTAAAAGTAGCTGAAGAATGCCACTTTTGAGTGCCCCTCTGTCGAGTCCTCTTCATCAAATTGGTCTGCTCCAAATGTGGCAATATTCGGTTGATATCCCCCGTTTCCCAGTGCAATAAGGTAAATGGAGAGGTAAAACAATGCAGTCCCCAATCTTGAATGTGACTCACATGGAGTGTCCTCATCCCCACAGCCTTTCGGTTTGATTAGGAAGAGCTGCGATGTTATGGAAAGTGCAACCAGGCCCTGTAATAGAGAACGGTGAGGAAGCAGTTCAAGAAAAAAGCTCTCTGTTGGTAGTACTATAATCTTTAAGGTTTGATACTGTACTTACAATGACAAAGATGATCTGAAAAATGGCACAGGTTTTGTACCTTCCCCAGTATGAATCACTGAGGAAAGCCCCAACAAGAGAGAAGATGTACACTGTCCCGGTCCATTTGCTTACACTATTGGCTGCATCGGCATTGTTTTGCTGCAAAACCCTTGTCAGGAACAGCACCAAGTTCACACCAACCCCAAAGAACGCAAGAGTTGCAAGACCTTGATTCACTGTATTGGGAGAAGCAAGTCAGGTAGAAATAAATGTGATGTTAGGTTCGTTCTTCATTTTGTGGTGAATTCAGGACAAATTTGTCCAAATAAGGCTGATTTCCCTAGCGATTGGCTTTTCTCACCAAATTGTTGTCTATTTAAAGAGCTGAAAGTGCTTTGAGAATTGAAAATGCAAGTTAGGCAGACCAGATTTCAATTCAGCAAAATAGATTCCATACCATAGCTATCTATGAGAACTAGGATTCAAATTTCTCAAGGGTGAGTTGTGTTATTATGTGAACCAACTTCAAAAGAATCTCAAATGGACTCTCTCTCTCTAAAAACAAAGAGAGTTACGCTCTGGTGAGTGGTGAGTGCGATAGGAAACTTGTTATACTCTCTCTCTCTGCAGGAAAACCCATAAAAATGGTATTTGTGTAAAGAACAAGTCCATTGCGAATTTCACTATTAGATGGGTTGGATCTTGGTTGAAGGAAAAGGTCTTTCCTTTTTGGTATTTGCCACTAAAAGGAGTCGTGTTTCTTTAATCTCCTTTTCTCATTATCAACCAGCTTGTGAGACATTTTACTTTGATGATATTGGAGGAATGTAAAACCACATGCTTTTATAGTTCACTTCCTTTCCACAAAATAGAAGGAATATTATTTATGATGTCAGAATTTCATGTGAGCTTTAAATTAAAACTATTCAGTTATGGACCCCATTCTAACACTGTTCCTGAGTTTTCTGCTATCCCTCTATTTGGCTTCTCACCAAAAAAAAGTCTTCCAGAACTTTTTTACTATTTATCTTTTTATCATATAGTTCCAACTTCCAAGTCCTTAAGATTTTTAAAAAGTAACTGGAAAAAGGGGAAAATAAAGAGGAGAAATAGAAAGATGAAATGTAGAGGTGGAGTTCATGGCCATGAACTGAGACTAATTAACCATCATCTGTAATTCTTCTAGGTAATTGAAACAACGCGTGGAAAATCCACGTCATGCTATGCCAAAAGAGTTGATTACGTGTTAGACACGTCTCTGGTTGCGGCATGCATCTCTCTCTCAGTGACTGAATGAGGTAACTTAGCATAGTCCTTAAGAAATCTCTCTTTTTTTTCCTCTCATCAATTACGGGTTCTTGTCTCTCTCTTCCTCTTTGTCGTCCAGCTCCCATGGAGTCAGTGAGGTAATCAGGCATAGTCCTTAAGAAATCTCTTTCTCATCATTTAAGGGTTCTTGCTTCTCTCTCTAGCTAATGCCAATTTGGCTCTCTTTTTTTCCCTCTACTCAAGATTTATAGTATAGCCTGAAATTAGGTGGAGGAGAGAGCAGCATGCAAGGAGGTTACAACACTTGGCTCGTTATGTGGTGCCAAATGTAAAAAAAATAAAGCCATTCCTAATTCTCTCTCATTGTTCCATCCCTTTCTGTATTTAACAATTCAGGTGAGAAGCTCTTTCACATCTCTAGTATGTACTTCCACTTATCTTTTTTCAAGTCCAAACAAAATTTAACAAACATTTCCCTCTCTCTCACGCACCCACTCCACCCCCACCAGAACTTCTTCATTTTTCTGAAACCACTTCTCATATAACCTTGCAGACGTATCTCCTATAAACTCTGCTCCCTCCTCCTCCTCTTCTTCTTCTTCTTCTTCTTCTCTCTATCTCATAAGCTAACGAAGAAAACAAGTTAAGAGAGAATCTTAAAGAGAGTTTGAACCTCCGATCAAAATACATACTTTTGAGCAGTTGAGCTATGTTCTGACGTAGAAAATTTACCTAACATAAGCTTCTACTTTGAGAATAATGGAATAAAAGAGAAAGAAGTTGAGACTGGGGGTCATTTTGGTTGTGTGTTAAATAGAGAGGAGTTGGAAAAAAAAGAAAAAGAAAAAGATGGTTTTGATTCTTACAGAGTATGATGATTCCAGCAACCCATCCTCCAGATTTTGATCTGATTGCAGGTTGGCCATGCCAATCAATAGTCCCATCAAGAGTACAAACTTCTCTATCTCCTTTTGTCTCACCACCTTGCAAATTCTGTAGCCAAAAAACAAAATACTCTCTAAAATGTGCTTTTTCTTCTTCTTCATATTCAAAGAGAAAATGAAAAAAAAAAAGGAGATGATTTCATTTGAGTACAGACCTCATTGCAAATGTCCAAGCAAGCCATTGATTAATGATGTTGGAAGTATAAGAAAGAGCAGAGCAGAGGGAAGTTGGTGAAGTAATGCTGATGATAGTTGCAGAAGAAAGACAAGTCTCTTGAGATTCTAAACAAAATGGGAAGCCTGTATAAATAGAGAAGGCAAGGATGGGTTGAACGGTAGAGATTTAGAGAGAGAAATGTGGGGTCACCTCAAATGTCTTAAATCTTTTTTTTTTTTTCTCTCCCCCATTTCTTTTTACAATATGGATCACACTCTTGGGGTGTAGATGAACTTTAATTAATTCTATTTCTTTGGCTTCCTCAGGATTTCAAACAACAAAAATAAAGGGGTTTGTGTTTGTATTAGTAAGGATAAAAGTTAGGCTGATAACTTGTAGTAAATGAATCAGTGGTTCTCTTTATTTTGTCCTTAAATGTTTTATATTTGATAGAGATATGACATAGATTCTTTTGATTAGTCTTGTTTAATTAATGAGGCTCTTGTAATATCCACTTTGCCTCACTTAGTGCCCATATATTTTTGACATTGACAGCATAGAAATGAAGTAATTGTTATTTTAATTGGCTGCCACATGTCTCATGATTATTAGTATATAGTTAAAAACATTGAATTTCTTTTTATATGTATAATTGTCTCTGTAGCCTATAGAAAAAATTGTGATGGTAAATTTTTTTTAGAAACTTTTTCATTTATCAACTTAGAGGATAGATGATCAAGTCTCTCAAAAACTAGCTTGAGATAGATGATCAAATCTCTGAAAAGTTAGAAGCTTGCAATTGATAGGAGATAACTGTTGGAATAGAAATTTCGGCGAATCCAAAATTGCCACGTCATCACTCGACATTGATGGAAAAATTATTTAATTAGGGACTAATCAAATATGCAAGCATCCCTAAATTAAATTGATGGCTATACAATTGGGTTGCTTAAAATTTAGTAGACAAAAGTCTAAATTAAAGGCCCAATTAGCAAAAGTCCAAGCCCGATCTAGAGACGTAGATCCAAAAATCAATTAGGTCGACAGAAGGTCAAATCAGTTGACTCAACTCAAAATGGTTGGCCCAAAGCCAACATGGCCCAACCCAGAGGAACTTTATAAATAAAGACCTCCCTCCTTCATTTTCAAGGTTTAGAAATTTGAGACTCAGAGGAATTCGAAACAAAGTGCGTGAAATCTCCGAAGCTCTCAAGATCAAACACCATCTGAACGAAGAACGCTTCAAGGGAATCGTCAAGAACACACCACGAATCCATTGAAGTTTTCAACATCGAGAACAAGCTGTTTCAGCCCTCGAGAAAAGTTACAAGTCGAAGATGTTCAATAAGCTGCAAGCCGAAACCTTCAACAAGCTATAAGCCGAAGACCTTCAACACGCTACAAGCCGAAGATCTTAAACAAGCTACAAACTAAAAGCCGAAGATCTTCAACAAGTTACAAACTACAAGTCGAGATCTTCAACAAGCTACAAGCTATAAGCCGAAGACCTTTAACACGCTACAAGCCGAAGATCTTCAACAAGCTACAAGCTATAAGCCGAAGACCTTCAACAAGCTGCAAGCCGAAGGCCTTCAACAAGCTACGAGCAAAGACCTTCAACTTTCTACACTTGAGAACAAGCTGAAAAGCCCTCAAGATAAATCTACATTCGAGAACAAGTTGTTTCAACCCTCGATCCAAGCACATACGTAGGAGAGAGAATCAGAGGATTAAATACTAGAGATTGTACTCATAATTACCTGAAATCAATACAACACAAATTCATTTACACGTGTCTCATTTCCATTAGTTGGTTGAAATATTGTGTAAACAATAACATATAGTATCTAAACATTATTTAGGATCAAGCTCGAGATTGCTCTCTCAAAATTTAATCTATATTGACCTATCTCTTCAAAAGATATCTTTTACAGGTAGGATTTGATACACTCAACAAATAAGATATGGAGAATGTGAAATCTTATTATATTCCACTTAAATCACCCATCAAACTAAAAGCTTAAACTGATAGTTTGAGGTAAATTTAATTATATCACTCACATAGTCTAACACTCCTCCTCACTTGTGGGCTTGGAAATTTGATGACGTAACCGACTTTGCAGAGGTTTGAACACAAGACCTCTTGTTCTGATACCAACTTAAATCACCAATCAAATTAAAAGTTTAAGCTGATAGTTTGGGGTAAATTTAATTATAATCTAACCATTCCTACACATTACCAAGCTCGAGATTGCTCTCTCCAAACTTAGTTTATTTGGATCCATCTCTTCCAAAGTTATCCTTTATAAATTTGATGACTTTAACATACAAGAAGAAAAGAATGTTAAATTGGAAATATTCTCATAGACATTAACTCTTCCTATCATACTATTTCAAGAAAATACAACTTATCTCAATATTCTCTCTCAGCAGTTATTAAATAATAATTTGCATCATTAAGTAAAAAATAGCCAAGCTTAAAAATCTCATTACTTAAATCTTATACAATTTTATGAAAATATCCCCTTTTGGAACAGCATAAATACTAAAGAATGGAACGAACTGAGTTCGAAGTTATTTTGCAACAAATTAGATCGAGTAGGTGATTCTGTTAACAAATATTTTGGAATAATAAGTGATTTGATTATCAAATTTTACTAAGTTATTATATAGTGTATGATTCTATTATACTATATCCATCCATTCCACACATGAATTAAATTATAATCAATGCTTTTCAACGTTTTATTATTATTATTATTTATTTTTATATACTTTCCAAATAAATGATGGGAACCTTTTACAGTATTATTAGAGTTTATAAACTGAATATATTTTGTCGTTTTAGTTTGCTTTGTACATTTTTGTTAACAATAGAAATATGATTGTTCTTTTGGTTTGTACCATTTTGTTCTCAATTAATGCAAGTTATGTGCCAATTTAGAAGTTGCTTTTACGTTAAGCCCATGTTTTGGCAATAATTTATGCGAAGTTTTATCCCTAAAAGAAAAAAACTTCAAGTTTGTATTTAGTTCTGTTGGTTGATAATGTCAACCTTTTATATATCTCTCGTGCTGGATGCAACTAGAGCGTGTTTTCTATTCTACAAAAATCAAATTGGATTTCCACCCCCACATGTTGAACTAAAAAAAAAAAAAAAAATCAAATTGCATTCACCTTGTTAAACTAAAAAAAAAACTACTTTTAATTATTTGAAATAGGTATTTATCTTTGCTAAGAAATTTTACCAACTAAAAGGTGAGAGATTCGAATTTTCACTCTCATATTGTTGAACTAAAAAAAATTACTTTTAATTATTTATCTGAGACAGAAATTCTCCACCTCTACTATTTGAATATATGTCAATTACCTTCTAAACAATACAAGATAGTTGTTGCTTACCAGCTGTCTCACGACTTTCTAACTTTACACTCTTGAAAAAGATGGACCCCCAAAAATAAATTAAAACGAAAACGATATGTTTCCATTTACACTTGTGAAGTTGTTAGGTAAATGAATTGTTTCCTAATGTTTTTAGGCAAGATGAAGAAATAGATTTATGGTGTTAGTGTTTGGCAAGTGAGAAAGTTGAAAAGGGAATGATACAAATTAGATCTAAATGGAAATACCAAAATGGCATTAAACGAGAAACTATATATTATACGTACGGTCTAAGTTAGGATCTCATCTCACATATTTTAGGGTTAAATCTACTTTCTTCAAACTAATATTAGGCTGTCTTTCATGGAAAAACATATGTTTCCAAGGCTATATAATTTTTTAATTTCTGTCTTATATGGCTAATTAATCATTTTCTTTTCTTGTTATATATATATTAGATGCCATTTTTCAATTTCGTATATTATGTTTGAGATTTTTTAAACTTGAATCTCGAAGAGTATTCAACCAAATCTCTTTTTTGTTAGTTAAATGACCTGAAAATATGCAATACTGCTTCTTTCATATGAAAATTGATAGATGTCCAATTATGGCTAGATATCTATTATATTGAAAACAACCCACTTCAATCTATACATGATGATCCCTACAAACGAGCACAAACTTGTTAACAAATGTCTCTCCTTTTACAATGATTTCTGGGTTGGAAATTGATGACGAGATAAAAGATACACTTGCTAGTGTTTGATGTGTAGACAAAAATTCTTAATAAATAACCAGTTGTAATTGAACTTGAATTGTATAATGAAAAAAAATCGTTGATTTTCCTTATAGAACTTCAAATTTGTTAATGGTGTTTTTTAGTTCAACAACGCTACGTGGGAAAATTTAAAATGACATTAACTTTTGCGAGTCGCTTTATTGACAAATGCTAATCGAAAAAATATTGTAGAGAAAGCAAACCCTCAAATGTTATTTTCCATTCTTTGATTTTTTTTTATTTTTATTTTTTTTATCCTTCTTTTCTTTAAAATTTAATAAAATGGACAAGAGTGAGATCCAGCCGGCCACATTCACAATCAAACCTAAAAGTTGAAAAAGAAGAAAAGAAGCATTGAAACATTAAAACATTACATATATATAAAAAGAAGACCACAAAATTAGGTCAGCCCCAACATTTATATAGTGACAATGTGAGTCATCAGAAAATGTAAAAATGTCCAAAAAAAAATATCCTAAAAAGGTAGGTTATTGCATATTTGGAAGCCTATATATATGTTTCAAGGGTGTTTTGTGGGCTAAAATGGAATATTCAATCTATAAAATGGATTATATATATATATATATAGCAAGTGATCATCAATATTAGGTCAAAATATGTTTGGTAAACCAATTGGTTAATGCATTATATTTTTTACTAAAGGACGTTAAAAGTTTGAATCTTACTCTCACATGTCGAACTAAAATAAGGTTAGAGCATATTCTATCTTTTAATGCACACAACACTTTAAAAACTAATCCCTCAAATGAATTTTTTTTCCTTCATAGTTATTAGAAATATGGCCTAAGGTTTTGACGAAAATAGAAAAATAGAAGTAAAATTGTTAAATATATTATTAGCTTGATAAATTTTACTTATATATATTGCCCAATTGTTTTTCAAACCATAGTTAATTTTGCTATATGCTCAAACATGAGAGATATTCATATAGTTGTTATGTTAATTATTATTTTGTTTCATTCTAGCTAGAATCAAAATGTTTTGTCCTAAAGCATTAAACTTCCAAAAGGTCTTAATCTAATTCCTTATAAAAGAAAATGGAAAAAATCTTTTTTTTTTCTTTTTTTTCTTTTTTCATTTTTCCACAAGGGAATACAACTGTTAAGCATGATATCAACAAGTAACTAAAAAGTGAAAGGCCAAAAATCATAGTTTTTTATAAATGTTAATATTTAAAATAAACTCTTCCATTTGAATGGCTTTTCAGGCCTTGTTTAGACATACAAGCCCTTCATTTAGGTCAATACTTTTACCCATGTCAAATATATTTTTATTAATTGAGATTAAAAAGCACTTTTTACCTAAAATACTTGAATTCCTACTATATTTCTTTATGCATATTTTCTCTTGTTAATTAGTCTATTTCTTCACACACTTTTTTCTAACTTTTCAATATACATTTTCTTTTACAAATTTCTAATTTTTACATGGTTTAACAAGCTTTTTTCTTTACATATGTACTTTTTTTCATTCTCTAATGATTTTTTTTTAACACATACATTTAATTTAACATTTCTCTAACTAATGTCTCTACACATTTTCTCTCATGTATTTAGCAAAATATTCTGTGATTTTAATTGTTTTCATTTTAGCTTATGCATATCTTATCGGTTCTAGAAATATCCTTTTAAGCATGCATTAATTATTCAAAAAGCATTCTTTAAGTGAAATTAAAAGTGCCTTTTCAAATATTATAAGTTGCAATCAAGCAACAAATACATTTTTTTAAAACATGTGTCCCGAATGCTCTAAAAACAATGTTTTTAAAACATAACCAAGCTTCTCTTCACTAAACATTTTTGTTTTTCATTTGAAAAAAAGTAGGGGTGATCATCGGTAGATTGAGATCGGTTTTCGACTCCAACCGACACCGAATTGACCAAATTCAGTTAGTTTGGTCAGTTTTTTTTTTTATTATTGTCGTAAACTGACCGACCGATCGATTTGGTCAGTCAGTTTGGTCGATTTATAATTTTTTTTATTATTTGTATAATTATTTATAAGATATAATATAAATATATAAATTTTTTACCATTTTTGTTTATTATTATTATTATATTTAAATTTGGTCGGTTCGATCGGTTTGGAGCAACCCAAAAATCGACCGACTGACTTTGGTTCGATCGGTTTTGATCTGTCGAGTCAGTTTTCGATCTTTTTTTTCTGACCCGAAGCACTAATTAGCTACTTGGTAGAACTATTAAACAATGCTGACCAAAGCACATGAACAAACGAATTCCAAATGGCACTATAAATTAAATGTGCAATTTTTTTTATCTGATTATTATTTTTCTGTGTCAAAGAACTCCATGCATTTTCATATTGGTTGGTTAACTTCTAGATTTCGAATCCAAATTAAAAATTTTTAAATATGAAACGTAATGGCTCATATATTTTTATATATTTTTGCCTTATCAACCAAACAAACTCAAAAACCAATTAAGTTGGATTAATACAAACCCTTTTCTTCTAAACCCTAAAAGAAGTTGGTTTGGCTTTAAATAGGGCAAAAGGATGGCTATTGATCATAGACATTTTTATATATCTTTGCCTTATCAACCCAACAAACTTAAAACACAAATTTTGGATTAATACCAACCCATTCTTCTAAACCCTAAACAAAGTGGTGGGTTCGGTTTAAATATATAAAAAGATATATATATATATATATATATATATATATCCTAAAAAATCGAAACTATAATGTTTCCTTAAGAAAAAGTGAAAACTATAGTGAAAAAATAGTAAGAAAATAAGTTGTATCAATTTGCACCGTAAGCTTTTAATTTCAACAAATTGGACTCTAGACCTAGTTAAATGGTGCAATTCTTCCCTCTTTTAATTTTCGCTAATTCACCCCTTAATTGTAACTAAAAACATGTAATTTTTTTTGAAAATTCACTAGTTTCAATAATATGAAGTTTTCAAAATTTTAAATTTGATTACACACAAATTAATTATTGAATAAAATTTTTAAAAATCTAGCTTTAATATCATTGTAAAATTGCAATATTTTTTTTTAAAGTTTAAAGAAAAATATATTTTTAGTCCCAAACTCAAATATTTTAACACCTGAAGTTTAAAAAAATAGTTTATTTGATTCCTGTCATTAACACTTTTAGTCCTTCTAGTTTCAATTGTATAAGACTGACTGGATATTTTTTTTTCTATAATTATATTATTTTCAGGTAGATGTGGTTGAATTGGAATATATATATTCTTTAACAAGTTTTTAATTTTAAGAGAATATATGTATATTCCAACTCAACCACTTAATAAATATAAAACTAATATTTTTTAGCCACATGAGCCTAAAAATAATTAAAGAAAAATGTTTGTCAAAAAAAAAAAGAAAAATGTAGTCGCCTTATATAACGAAAGTTAATTGAAAGACAAAAGTGTTAACCACAGGGATTAGTTTTCGAAACTTAAAATGTTAAGTTCGAAAATGAAATGTCGAATGTAACTAAATCCAAACTTAAGGATTAAAAATGTATTTCTTTTCAAGTTTAATGTTAAGATTGATCTAAATTTAAGATGCAATTTGATGAAATCGAAAGATTGATACAAGTTCAGTAACAAATTAAAGAATTATGTATTAGTTATGAATAAACAATGTCTTCTGGTCTTGTTTTTCGGCTTTCTTTCTTTTTTTTTTTTTTAAAAAAAAAAAGAAGAAAACAGTTTGTTTGGATCTTCGAGTCAGATCCAACTTAGAAGTTGAAGAGATTAAAAAAATGTCTCTTTCAATACCAAATTTAATCACCAAATGAATAAAAAAAGTGACGATTACATTTAAGACACTGACTTGACCTGTTTTTATTTTTCTAAGCACATCCTTTTAACCTTATTGGTTCACTCAAATCATCACCTTCCCGACCCAATTGTTCAAAAGGAAATCATACATTATTATTTTTATTTTGTTTTAAATATATATATATATTTTTTTTTAAAAAAAAATTGTTTGTACTTTGTTTTATCTGTCTCTCAATAATATTCTTTCTACAGTTTCATTTATCCATTTTCATTCTTATTTTTACTGTTAAGTCAACAAAACATTGTACCCACCAACGCATGTTGAGAATATTTAGCTAGATGTTGACATTTTTTTTTTCTCTTCTTCTTAACTTTTGTGAAATGACACATTTTTGCCAACTACCACATGTTGGAAAATGGTTGGGATTGAGTTAATCATTTTTATTTAAGGGCTAAATAGTAACAAAATATTCAATAAGCTCGCTACAATTTTATTGCATCATAGTTAATGACGGTTGGACATAAATTTGATAATTTATATATAAGTAGATTTTATTGACCTTTAATTTTTATGTGAATTTTTTAAGTGGTTATTTTATTTATTTTTTGGATTCACTTATCTATTAAATATAATGAAAATACATTATAGTAGAAACTTTTACTAACCAATATAAGAGTAAATATGGTTAAAATGTGAGCAGGTTATGTTTCAATACCTATTTAAAAAAATTACGCGAACATATAATCTTTTAAATGGTAATCAATTGTGCTATATTGTTTTTGTTCTTTTTTTTTTTTTGAATTGAACATGTGAGATGGAGGTTCAAACTTCTGACTCGAAAATACATGTCTGACCTATTAAACTATACTTAGATTGGCTTCCCTTATTTAGTTTTCTTATGTAAATAAGTTGTTCTCCAAATGAAAATTTTCTAATGCCAAAATTTTAGTTACATTTGAAAGGATTAGACTATAGCCAAAAAAAAAAAAAAAAGAAAGAAAAGAAAAAGAAAGCTATAAGAGTATGGATTAAAGCGTTGATAAGAGTCCCTAAGTAACAAATATGTGTCTTCACCTAATTTTAATAAATTTTAGTGTGAACATATTGCTCATATTCCTTGAATTTATTCTATTTTATATCATATTATATATGTGTAGGATATACTTTTTGGCCTAATCGATAATATGTTTATAACAGCTCCACGATTTGATGATCATGAATTCATGCAATTATCAAGCTTTTGACATATATCATTATTACATGTTTACCAAAAAAAATTTAAGGATGCATGTAACTTTTTTTTTTAAAAAAAAAAATTTAAAAACCATTGTTTCTAATATTAAATATGTATATAATTATGAGAGTTTTAGCTCTAATGGTAGACATTGACCTTACAAGCCACTAAGGTACTGATATAAAGTCTTATGATCAATTAATTAGGTCATAGCCCACAGATGGAATGGGCTTTTTTCTTTTTTCTTTTTTTCTTTTTAAAAAAAATCTTGATGTTCTGGTTTAAAACATGCCCTAATGTATATGTTCGATTTCTCCCAAAATGCAGCATTTTGTTCTTTAATGCATTGATATTTAATTTGGTATCAATCAACAAATGTTAAGATCTTCTAATTTTCTAACCATGATTCGATATAAAAAAAAAAAGGTGAAAACACTTTTTTTTTTTTGGTTCAGTAAGGTGTGAGATCGATAGGGAATTCAGATCTATAATCTCTTAATTGAGAATCTATTGCATAAAACAGTTGAGCTATGTTTAGTTCGACACATGATAACATATGGTTCATGCAATTTGACCTATCTACTAAAATTACAAATTTAATTATATTAACCTACATTTGCATATATGATAAAAAGTCTACTCATTACAAATATAGCAACAACATTTGCATTTGTAAATATAACGATTTTTATAAAAAAAATTGAGTTTCCTATTTAGACATTTTTGGATAATTTCCTTTACTCTTGTATATCACTTATGATGTTTTTATCAGTGATAGAATTTATATTGATAAAATTGTATCCGTCTATCAATGATAGACGTACACTACTTATTTGTTATTAAGTCTATTGAGAATTTACCATATAAATGCATAAAAAATAGTAAAACTATTGTATTTAACTTTCAATCTATGGCAGTTTCCATTTGCTATTAGCTCTATTATTATTAATTATACCATATCAATGGAATAAAAAGAAGTATATAAATGATATTTGGTTTTATTTTCTATCAATAATTGTTTACATGCTCAATATATATTGATATGGGTATGAATTTTTTTTTCAATAATTGTTTGTTTGCTTATTTAGAAATTTTTTACGTCTATCACTTATTTATGTCTATTAGTCTACCAGTAATAGAAATGTATCACTATAGACGTAAAAATAATTTACTAGTAGTAAACGTTTATTAATGCTATTATTAATAGATGTAAAAATGACTTATTATAGACATACATCTATCAATTTTATATATCATTGCTATATGTCAATCAATGATAAACTATAAAAATGATATATTAATGAATATGAAGGTAAAAAGAGAATTACGAAAAAAAGTGTCGGAATAGGCTCGTGAAAATTTTTAAAAAGTTGTCATATTTGCAAAATCAACCATTCCTATTACTGTATATGTGTGTGTGAATGGCCACCCATTCAAATTTGAATATAATTTGAGTGATATAAGAATGAGTTGGTAATTATGCGCCATCTTTAATTTTGGATAGTAGAAAATCCATCCTTCCTCTTAAGCTTTGTGCTTAATATTTCTAAATTATATATATACCCATGATAGTGAAATCATCATTTTTTTTTTAACTCATTGTAGGAGGTATTATGCATGAAAAAAAAAAACAACCTAGTGCCAAAAATAATGAAAGAAAAACCATGAACACATAAAAATTCTACTAGTAAAATCTATACACAAATGATGTTGAAGAAATTGTTAGACTATCTTGATATAGTTAAATTTATCTCAAACCATCAGTTTAAGTTTTTGAGTTGATTGATGATTTAAGATGGTATCAGAGTAGAAGATCATGTGTTCAAATTCATGTGAAATCGTTTCCTCCCCAATTAATATTGATTTCCACTTCTTCCACTTCCGTGAACAAGCATTTAGGGATTTGTTCATGATCCATGATTACAAAGTGGATCAAGCCTCTGAAACTGGACTCTTTCTTCCCTCTCGATTCCATCTCTTTCCCATGAAAAAACCAAAAAAAAGCTCTACCCTCCCGATGAAAGACAATTCTGAATTAGCTTTGTCTACAAACAAGGAAGCGATTTTGTAGGATTCCCAAGAAATTTTTCGATTTCTTTCGGAAGCGGATGATTATTCATCTGCTTCTCACGTTCCGAGAATAGTCGGGACGTTCTTAATTTCCTGGCACGGATATTATATATCTATATATATATATAACCCTTTCCCATTTGAGGAAAATTTTTCTAAAGAAGTGATGAAAAGCATGGATTTTTTCTATTGTGGATTTAAATTACAAATTTCGTAGTTAATAACACATTTGATATGCGAATTGAGTTATGCGAATTGAGTTATGATTTCTTTAGAAAAGACATAGAAATTCCTCGAGATTTGCATTTTCTCTCTCCAAGAGTTTTAAACTTAAAAAATCAATGTAGTAAGAGAGAGAAGGTATGATAAGTTCGGTATATGCAAAGTGCATAGTATAAATTAAAGGAAACTTGTCCTAAAAAAATTTAATAAATTAAATAAAGGAAACTTTGTCCCTAACCTTGAACAATATTTAATTATATTATATTTAATCACTTGAGACATTTTAATTTGAGATACGGTGTATTGGATAAAGTATTCAAAATATATTTAAAAAAATAATTATTATAACCTGGCAACTTAAAGTTTCTTACTTTTATTGGAGCATTAATATATAGTATATCAAAGTACTAAATTCTAATGTTTCTTTGTTCCTTAATTTTATATTAGAACAAACAAATTTGTATTGTGTCGCCAAGACAATAGTAATTACGTTGCTAATAAAACAAATAAGATAATTTGATAGTGTGACAATATATATATACAATTTCCTTTTTTAAAATTTTTAAAAATTGATATTCATCAATAGATATGATAGTAATCTGACAGTGTATTATAGGATAATTTATGTTCTAATATATTACATATAAATTGATGTTAAATTCATAATATTGCTGATAAAGTCTACCACTATAGATAATCTAGTAAAATTTTTATTCAGATAACTATATATTGAAGTATCGTTTAGATTATTAAGAATATATGACTCGAAATCATCAAATAAATTATGAAAAATAATATTATGTATAAGATGTATGAACATGAAAAACATCAAGATTTATCTATATTTAATAAGAAAAAAAAGAAGAGATCAATGCAGGATTTATCTATATTAAAGAAATTATTTCACTAGCCCATGAGTCCAGACCAGTAATCCCCAAAAAGAAAAAGAAAAAAAAAATCTCTATAAAAAATTGAAAAAATATACATATATTTTATGATATATTGAGAATAATTTTTATTAAAAAATGATGATATATAATGAACGTGGTGCTTTCTAGAGTTTTTGGCAAAATATTAGAAGAGTAGCATTTCTACATCGAAAAGTGGCGAGCTCTAAGTATTATAAAAAGAGACTTTGGTTTCAAATCATTACAATTCAAAATACTTTAAACTTGGTATATTAATTTTAGTTATGTGAATTGTATGAAGTTTTGAGGGAGTGTCTCTCTATAATTGAGGTCGATGAGAGAATTCTGTGTAATTATAATAATTCTTCACACAGATATAGTTTAGAGTTTCTTTCTCTGGATCATGGGTTTTTCTCCAATTTCGGAGCTTTCCACATATGTAAATTCTTATATTTTTTATTTTTGTTGTTGTTTTTTTTTAAATTTTCACCCATATTTTTGCTTATTCATGTAGTAGACCTGAAATGTTTTTTTCCCAACAAGTGAAATCAAAGTTTTACACTTGTAGTTTCTCGATTTTTTATTATGCTTTGTGGTTGCAACATTATCTGAACTTTCATATCATAAAGGATTTCTTGAAACAAGCTATAGCACTATGGATAGTATAAGTTGTTCATTATTTGCAAACTAGCCAGGAGAGAAGTAAATATGTCAACCTTTACGAGTCTATTGAAGATTGACGTATAGAAATTTGATGGAATGATGAACTTTGACTTGTAGCAAGTGTAAATCAAGGATGTGTTGATACAATCTAGGCTATACAAGGTCTTGAAGGAAAGATCGAGTGGTGGTGTTTTTGAAAAGTTAAGTGGTGATGGTAGTTTGGTAGAGTACAATATTGGTTCCAACAGAGGTTCTAAGAAGTCCAACATGAATAATGAAAAATATAAGGAAATGGATATGAGAGCTGCAAGTGCAATCAGATTAAATTAGACTAAAAATATTTTTGCAAATGTACATGGAATTTCACCAGCCAAAGAGTATTGGGAGAAGCTTTTGCCTCTTAAATCAGTTATACCTAACTTCACACACTATGAATAGAGGAACGTACAAAATACAAAAATCTCAGATCATCTGGATATTCTCAATGACATTGTCTCTGAGCCAAAGGTGATCAAAGTGAAGATTGAGGATGGGGATAACACACTCATGTCTATCTTGTCATTTTTGCATTCTTATGAACACATGAAGCTAATCTTGATGTATGAAAAGGAGACTTCAGATTGTGTTGAGGCTACTAGTAAACTTTTGTTAGAGAAAAGAAGGCTAAAGATGAAGGGCGTACTTCACATGAGGATTCAACATTAGTAGCCAATTTGAAAAAGAAAGTTTTCGTACAAAAAAAAAGGTTGTTGGGATTGAGACAACCTGAACGCATAAAAAAAATTATCCTAACAAATCAAGTTCGTCAAAGGACTTTGGGTCGAATGTTGACGGTTGTTTCTCTCGTCAGGAAAAATGGTAACTTTCTTTGAAGAAGGACATAATTCATCCTCATGGTATACCCACTTTACTATGATAGAAGATGTGATGTTAGCGATTCCACAGGTTTGCACAGGGCATTGACTTTGTGGTTATGCAAGGTGTGTGTGGTGGAACCTATGTCCATGGTTGAAGAACTCTCATGTGAGCCAATTAGGTGGAAGTTGTACCATATATTGCAGTAAGATTTATCAACATTTGATGAAGAAGAAAAGTCTTAGAATGTGACATTCCAAGTGTTTTACTATTTATGGTGGAATGAGTTATAATTCTTTGAGTTGAGTACTATAATTGTTGGTAAAGACAATGATTGCAGTCGGAGTTGTGGATTCTTCAAATATATTATCAAGGTAGAGTTTACTAGAATTGACAAAATATTAAAAGAGTAGCATTCCCACGTCGAAAATGTACAAAAAGGTGATGAGTTTCAAGTACTATAAAAGAAGTCTAAGACTTTAATTTCAAATCATCATAATTTGAAATAAGCCTGGCATACTAACTTTAATTGTGTTAGTGGTAAAAAACTTTAAGAGAGTTTTTTCCTATATAATTAAAGTCAATGACAGAGTTTTGTATGATTATATTAATTTTTGACATAGTAAAGTTTTTTTTCCTATGGATCATGGTCTTTTCTCTGGTTTTGAAATTTTACATATAAATTATTGTGTTTCTTATTTTTATTATTTTTCTTTTAATTGCGGAGTTGTATTTATGTTTATTCCTATCATTTCGAGAGGTTTTTACCCAGCATGTTCAAATAAAATATGATATTGCAACAAGATGAATATGTTATATAGCCACATATTCTTTTTTTTTTTTTTTTTATCTATATACAAAAATGTCTTTAAAGTGATTAATGGAAAATGTTCAAATTTATAACCAATAGAATCACTTTTGAATATAATGCAACCAAATAAATTTTAAAAAAGGTAAAATATAATAATATTTTTATTAAAATATTCTGGTCAAAAGTAATTAAATTAGAAGCTAATTCAAACAGAGCTGCAATTAAACTAAAATAGGGACAAAGGAATAATTGGGAAATCTCACCCCCACTGCCTTTTTACATAAGACTACGTAACGTAGATGAAAGACCGGACAAAATTAAAATTACGATTACAAGCTCCAAATATATATATATATATATATATATACATTTTTTTTAAAGAAAACAACAACACAAGATGGAGAGAAAAAAAAGCATCTGATTTTTATGATTCTTAAAAACAACAATTTCAGAAAATGGAGCAGTGAGGAAAAATTGTTGGATCGGTAGATTCATCAAAAGTAAGGTTCCAAACCTTCTTTCTCACCAGAGTTCCCAAAAAGAGCCTTGATAAAGTTCTTTCCTTTGAAGATCTACACAAAGTTTGGACAATAGTCTCTTTAATCTGTACAAGGTCTTGAAAAAGACCTTTTCTAATCGTCACATAGCAGCAGCTACCAACTTAAGTAGTGGTATTTCCAAAATGATAAATTACAAGTTTAATCTCTAAACTTTCAACTTCGTGTTTATTGGTCCCCGAACTTTAAAATGTATCTAATAGATCTTTAAACTTTTAATTTTATGTTCAATACGTTCTTGAATTTTTAATTATGTGTCTAATAGGTCTTTTAACCTATTTGACATTTTAAAAAATTCATGGACTTGGTAGACACGAAATTGAAAGCTTAAGATTCAATTAGACATACATTTTAATTTTAGGTCTAATAAACCAATTAATTTTTAAAATTTTTGAATATGTCAAGGGACCTATCAAACACAATAGAAAGTTTGATGACTTATTAGACATTTTTAAAGTTCAGGGGCTTATTAGACACAAAATTGAAACTTCAAGGCCTCCCTCCTAGACACTTTTTAAAGTCTAGGAACCAAAGAGACAACCCTGAAAGCACATAAACTAAACTTGTAATTTAACCTTTCTAAAACTATGCAGCTTATCACATATATGCTTATCATATATGCATACCTTCAGATCAGCAATGACCCCAAAAGCAGAGACTCTAAACGGATGTTAGTTTACCATCGATATAGACGATTCTATTCGCTGGAGGCTTCAGAACGAACTCTGTTGAACAAACGATATATTGTGGTGGATCTGGACATCTGAGGTTCTCTTTGCAGCACAGCAATGACATCTTTGACAGAAATACTACGAGCCACCCTAGTTTGAGTTGCATTGATTTGGTTCCTTCCAGATTTCCTGGAAGTTCCTGTTCAAAAACAAGATAGGTGGGTTTAAAATATTGCTTATTTTCTTTTTCCTTTCCTTTCTTCTCTCTCTAATTTAAAGAATGCGATCAAACAGAAACAACAATGGATGATAATCTTAAACAAATTAAAACTAAGGTACGTGATTGTCATTTCTCTGATAACCAACTTGTTATTAGTTTGGCTTCCATATCATTTTATGATGCCCACGGGATAACTGTTGTGGCCAAAGTGGACTATATAAGCAACCATGTTTGATTTTGACAACCCGAAATGATGATATTGTCTAGTTTAGTTTTGGAAAACATCCAACGCCGTATTAGACATGCGAAATGGAGTGGTTTTACCTTTTCTATCACCTTCTTGGTTGTCCTTCCCATGTTTTCCTGCTGCTGATGAAGACTTACGGACAGCATCTTTTCCTGACTGAGAACCAGAAGCCGAATCCATTCCACCTTCGCGTTTCTGTCGTGCCTGCTCAGCCATAAGTTGCCATTTTGATAGCATGTCATCTCCTCCAACAGCAGCACGGGCAGCAACATTTGCTGCTGTCGTTCGCATTTTATCGTCCTCCTCTTTGTTTACCTAAACCACACAAAAAAATAAAAAATCAACAAAGAATTCCTAATCGATCAAGATGTCAAAGTTTAGTCTCAAGTGGCACTCTCAATACCTTAACTGATTTCATTCGACCTTCATCTTTCTCCTTGTCACCAGCAACACCCGAACCATCCTCAGGCTGCATAGAAAAAAAAATTTACAATCTTGCAACTGTAAAAAAGAAAAGAAAACACGGAAAAGAGGAAGGGAAAGAAAGCTTTTCCCACACTTGTGGAAATTATTCTTGGTACAGTTATTATATTATGTTTTTTCATACCACATCCCATAAATATTTGACAGACGAACTTCGCTTTGCAAAAGTATAATCAATATTTTCTTTATAGGAGAACGGCAGTCAATAAGAAGATAGAGAAATCCTTTTAAAACAATAAATATAGAGAATTAAAAACCTGTATTGAACAAGTAGAAGACAAGCTCATCAAATACACCACACTTTTTCCTACTTATGACAGTTATACCATGTTCTTCACTATTGTACGCAGTCCTGGTTAGACCGTAAGCAGGGAAAGTAAAAGAAATGCTCACATCATTAAGCTTTCGGAGTTTTTCTTCTTCAGCCTGTTTCTTCTCCCATTCTTCTCTGGCATTTTGGTTAACTAACGTAATTTGTTGTCGAACATCCGAAGTAATAAGTGTTCGGTGTCTTGGTTTCTCAGCATCCACTCGCTAGAGAGATCAAATAAAAGCATGAACATACAATAACATACAGCTTCCGGTAATATAGTACAAAGATGAGGAAAGTAGAAGAAAGCTAGAGTTAGAAATGAAAGGAAATACACTGACCTGCTTTGACAGCCTGATTAGATTACTAATAATCCCACGTAATCTTTCCTCCACACACTGAAGATATAGTTACAGTCTATAAGGCTGTTAATACATCACCTAAATAAATGATCAAAGTGACTAGCATCTTACCAATGAGAGACATTTCTCAACGTCATTGCTCATGCCCTTCAAACCACATTTAGCCACTGCCACATACAAACAAGCCAATTAGCATTTAATCAATCACTGAAGAATGATGTTCCTTCTGCTCAGTTAACGCTAATAATATTATTCACATAAATAGAACAACAAACCAAATGTTAATTAAAGAATTTGATATTAACTGATTTCCACCAGTTTTTTCTGCAGTGGAGCTTTCTGCAATAGCAGCCTCTCTTCTTCTTCTTGTACAACCTTTCGTGATGCCTCAGAAGCTCGACTATCCTCCTTTGCACTAGAAAATAGTTGTTCTTCTTCTTCCTGGTCAAAACCATAATTTTTTTTTTAGGATTCAGGTTTTTTAGTACCAACTAGAATTAACCATTCATGAAATATGAGAATTGTACCCGAATATTAACTCCACTGACTGCAGTGACATCGTTAAGTTGTTCAATGCTTTGATCTGAAAATCCCCCAGATACTTTTTGCTTCTTACTGTTGGGTACACGTCAATTATATTTGAAAGGATCAAGGAGGTTAATTGTGAATAATGACCCATTTGTTTTTAAATCTTTCAAAATAAACTTCACTTCCAGGATTTAAGACGAGTGAAAGTATGTTCACCTTGATAGGGGTGGTGAAGAGCCAAGTGCTTCAAGAGGCTTCTTCTGGCCAGCGGCTGCTTTTTTTTGAGGTGCCCTATTTTGCATTCCAGGAGTAGTTGCAGAAGAAACCTGGGAGCTTAACTGCAAATCCAAAACCCAAAAAAAATTAGTCCACAAACAGATGAAACTAGAGCATGCCAAGAGCATAAGATTGACCGATGTGCATTCTTCACGAAGATATATAAAGACATAGCAGAGGTACCATATTCAATCATTTAATACATAAATTAACTTACACAATTTATTGCAACAGACTTCAGAAGATCGTGCAAGGAAATTGATGAACCAGGTGTAAAATAAACTATTTATCAATTATTTTTATTCTATAAATAAAAAAACAAAATCAATAGCTCTAAACAAAATCATGCAAGGAAATTGAGCATTAGTCTCTTTTCATTTTATCAATGAAAAGTTTTGTTTCTAGTTTAAAATAGCTCTGAAGTTATAACAAACATAATGAAATATAAAGGCAGAGAGTTAGAAAGGCATAAGATTACTGCCTGACACAAAAAATGTGCAGTCGAACATTAGCATGCAATTTTAACTTTTACAAAATTAAATGTAGGACACCAAACGTACAATCTAGCAATACTTACCACAGCACTAGACTCTTGTAGAGAACTTGCATCAGAAGAAATTGAATTTGCCACATTGGTTGATGTTGGAGGCATAACATTGTTTGATGTAGGAAAACCAATCTTAGAAGTTTGTTTTTCAAAAGGATCCTTCGTAATTCCAGGGGTTGTGTTAACTTGTTCAGCCTGCAAGCTAGGAATAGGAGACAATCCCTGCAAATTTGTAAGTTGGGTTTTGTTCTGCTCCTGATCAGAAGATTCTTGTTTAATGTAATTCATTGATGATGAAGGGCCTGTGTTCTGCTCTTTACTTGTTGAGGACTTCCAGGAAACTGGATTTTGCTGTGAAGTTAAGTTATTATGAAACTGCGGAACGTTTCCACTCTGGACTCGCTTGGAATCATTTATAGCAACTTGCCTGTCAAAATTGGGAGCCTGCTGGGAAATTTGCTTCACTTGACCCTCATGGGGTTGGGGTTGGGGTTTAAGAGACAATGAAGAGGCATTTATGTTTGACCCATTAAACGGGTGATAATTACCACTGTTTCCATACATTGCAAAAGATTTCTGTTGAAAGTGTAGCTGCTGCTTCTCGAGTCCTGGAACGGGAACTGAGCGTTCCCTTTCCTGAATGTTGCCTGTACTGGATGAAGTCAATTGATTTCCATTACCATCAGTTCGCTGTTCTACTTCTCGTATAGTTTGCATATTCTTGTCCATGGTAGGATAGCCTGAACTACTCCGCCCTTGGGATGCTGAAGAGGGGATGTATGATTGAACAGCAGGAGAATTCATGCCTTTCTGATGAAGTTGTGCAAATGGTCGTGGATCTGAGAAATTTGGTGCACCAGGACCCATAGATGGCATTCTAGGAGGAAGTTGCCTTACTGAAGGTGGAGGCTGTAAATTAAAAGGGTTAAGACTGGAACCTGAGGAAGGTAACCACAACTCACAGACAGACTCTGATTTAAAGTAATCAATATAAACATAATAAAATTTCATGACAAGAAATCAAGTGCTGACCTGTGATTGTACTTGACAAACTGCTAATCTGAGCATCTGATCACCCACAACACCCCTCATGAGCCGGATAAAATCATCTTTGTTCATTTCATTCCTCTAAAATACAAGTTAGAATTATATGAGCACAAACTATACAATCATGAATAATCCAACCATCGTCAGGATTTAATACGATTGAAAAGAGAAAGGCACGGTCACATGAACAAGACCCCAAGCAGAGAGTATATTCTAAGGGTACTTACCAATAGACTCATATTAAAATTCCTGTATTAGTGAGTAACTCTGGAGAAGCTTTTGAGAGATTTCCTCCTATATTTAGAATCCTTGTATTAGTAAGATTCTGGAGAAGCTTACGTGGGATTTCCTTTGGAAGGATGTTTAGAAAGGAAGAGGAGCTCACTTAGGCTCTGTTTGGGATTGTTGTAGCTTTTAAAATAATTGTTTTCAATTGTGCTTTTAAGAAAATCAACTGTGATATAAAGTAAATTAGTGTTTGGTAAATTCTAGATTCAAATATGGAAAGTTAGGTTGCAGTATTTGGTAAATTAATAATAAATTGTTACGAAATAGCTATAAGGACCAAAATAGACATTTATTTCAATTAAGCATGTAAACTTGTATTTTATAATATAATTATTTAAAAATTTATATAATTTAAATTACAAATTATATTTTGTTTACTTTAAATAATTTGATAAAATATATGTATAAAAAGCCATTGTTATAAAAAAATTGTGTCAAACAAAATCTAATTTTAGTTTAAATACAAAAAGTAATAAAAATAAATTAGAAGCAACATATTAAATTTAAAAATAAAAATGATGAGATGTTGTGAAATGATATTTGAAAAGTTTTGGTCGTAGATAAGAATCATAACATATGGAAGGATAAAAAAAGAATTTAAAAAAGTTGTTAGTTACACTGGATTTTTATGGAAGCCAAATCCAAAAGCTACTCTTAACAACTTTCCAAAGTCTATGCAATTCAAAAGTGATTCTATTTAAATTATTAAACAATCAGTTTTACGAAACACAAAAAGCGATTACAATTTTCCTAGAATCACTTTTGAAGTCTTCAAAAGCAATCCCAAACGGCCCCTTAGTCAATTGGGAGGTGGTTACAAAGCCAATCAACTTTGGAGGATTAAGGATTGGTAATGTGAGAGCCTGTAACGAAGCCCTTTTGGCTGAATGGCTTTGCCGATTTCATCACGAGGCCAGGACCCTGTGGCAGAGGGTCATTGCGAGCAAATTCAGGTCATCCCCTTTTGAATGGATCTCAAGTGGAATTAGAGGCACTTCCAAAAACCTTTGTAAAGGCATCATTGAGGAGTTTCCTTTCTTCTCTTTCTTTCTTCGTTGCTCGATTGGGGATGGGAAGGATACTTTATGTTGCAGGATAGACCCCTATACGCTTTGTTTCCTCGTTTATACGAGCTATCCTGGATGAAGACCCATTCGGTTGCGGTTATTATGTCTCAACCCATGTCCTCTCCTTCCTTAGGTTCTGACATGTTTTGTCCAATAGGGAAACGTTGGACATTATTGACTTTCTTTCTTTGCTTGGGGAGTTCCATTGCAATCCTAGGAGAATAGATGTTTGTACTTGGAACCCTAGTCTGTCTAAAGAGTTTTCTTGCAATTCCTTATTTCTTTATTCGGTCCATTCTTCTCCCTTGAGTGCTTCAATCTTGCCTCAGTATGGATGATGAAGATTCTCAAGAAGGTCAAGTTTCTTGTTTGGTAGGTTCTTCATGGAAGGAAGGCTTAACACCTTGGACAAGGTGTCAAAGAGGGTGCCCAACTTGATAGGACTATTATGTTGCATCCTCTACAGAAGGGCAACAGAAGACCTTGATCGTATTCTTTGGGATTGTGATTTTTCTTACGTAGTCTAGAACCAGTTTTGTGAGTAGTTCAATATTAACTTGGTCATGCATAAGGACTGCAAAGAGATGATCGAGAAGTTCCTTCTCCATCTTCCTTTTCACAAGAAGGCTAGTTCTTTGTGGCAAGCAGGGGTGTGCGTCATTTTATGGGGTCTTCGAGGTGAGAGAAACAATAGAATTTTTAGAAGGCTTGAGAGATCTTCGAGTGTGGTTTGGTCCCTTGTTAGACTTTAAGTGTCCCTATGGGCATTCGTAACAAAACCCTTTTCTAATTATCCATTAGGTCTTATTTCTCTTGACTGGAGGCCCTTCCTATTTGCCTCCCTTTTTTGGGACTCTCTTTTTGTATGCCTTTGCATTTTTCATTTTTTTTCTTTGACGATAAGTGCTCCTCTCTAAATTCTTTTTGGGATCGTGTAAAACTTAATGCCTCTTGGTGGTGCTATAGTTATAACAAATTCTTTTGCAACTCCCTTTTTTCTTTGATCCTTCTTGATTGGAAGGCTTTTTGTGTGTAGTTCTATGCGTGGGGACCTCCCTCCCCTCAGTCCTTAAGTTGTTTTGCTTCTTTCTCTCTTTGAATATATTTTGGAGGCTTCTTATAAAAAAGAAATGTATTCTTCATTTTTTTTCTCAATAAAAGTGCAGGTTTTCATCCAAAAGAAACAAAGAATTGATTTAAACCATGCATATTACGAAGGAATATGAAATAAAAAAAATCGATGTGCTAAACAACCCTACTACTTCCCTGGTTAGTCCTTTGCTTAGGGCGGAATCATTACATCTAACTTCAATTTTACATATATTGTGACAGTTATAGGCAATAACAGAATGTGCTTCTACTCGTGTACTTACCTTCAATTTGTTAAATAATGTCTGAAGCTGCATGGCTCTGTCTTTATCAAGCTGAGGCATCAATACAGGCATCAACGAGGCAAAAGGTACCTGTTTGCTACGATTTAATGAGTTATTTGCCTGTTCCGAGACCATTGCCTGCTGATTACTCATCTTTTGTAACTTCAAGTATTGAGATTCATTGTCCCGGTTCTGCATTCTGTTTGAATCATTCACGAGGATTGGAGCTTTTTCAGAAACTTGCAGCACTGCTGTTTGAGAAAACTGAGCAGAAACTTGTTCTGCCTCCCCTTGTTCACGATCTGCTTGGGGTTGATTCTTTGAAGCTTGGAGGGGGGCGGCATTATGTTGCTGCTGATTTTCAGGTACTGATGTACATCGCTCTAGTTCCATCAGAGATGAATGTTGTTCTTGCTTCGGACGAAAATTTTGATCCTGTTGTACATGAGATTCAGTATTTTCATTTTGACTAGAAGCTTGTAGCGAGAGGCCAGAAGAACCATTGCTCCCTCGACGGAAGGCTGCATTTTTAGTCACAAATATCACATCAACAATTCCAAATTTCAATCCAAACATCCATGAGCCACTCAACAGAAAGTTGCATGCTTGAATTTGAACATATTTTTTTCTACAGTTACAGCAAATTTTCATCACTTACTAGGGAAAAAATGGTGCAGTTTGAACAAGATATGACAATCAGTTTTAAGATCAAAGCATTTGAAATGCCAGAAGAAAGTTCATGATAAGAAAATACGTGAAAATGAATAATGGGAAACTAAAATTCTTGTTGGGATTGTTGGAGTGCAACCAAAGTCTCACATTGGCTAGATAAGGGGAAAATCATAAGTTTATAAGGGGGAACACTATCTCCATTGGTATGAGGCCTTTTGGTGGAACCAAAAATAAAGCCATGAGGGTTTATGCCCAAAGTAGACAATATCATATCATTGTGGAGATTTGTTCGAGTCGGTTGTTTCCTAACAAGTGGTATCAGAGCCAGGCCCCTGACTTAGCCATGCTGGTAGAATCCCCAGGTGTCAAAAAAGAAGGCGAGCCATCGGCATAGTCATAGTGAATCCATGGTCGAGCTTCCGGATGTTGTGTGCTCCAGTGGGGAGTTGACAAAGCAGTGTTCTCCGGTGAGGAGTCGTCAGTGTACTTCTGTGAGAAGTCGTCAGTAATTTGTTCGAGTGTAATTCGGAGGGATGACTATTTGAAGGGAGACTCGAAATGGTACTTTGTTTGAGGGGAGAATTGTTGGGATTGTTGGAACTGCAACCAAAGTCCCACATTGGCTAGATAAGAGGAAAATCATGGGTTTATAAGTGAGAGACACTATCTCTATTGGTATGAGGCCTTTTGGTGGGAACCAAAAACAAAGCCATGAGGGTTATGCCCAAAGTGGACAATATCATACCATTGTGGAGATCTGTCAGAATCGGTTTATCCTACTTTGGTTGCACTTGTTAGGAGACAACCGACTCGAACAGATCTCCACAATGTTATGATATTGTCCACTTTGGGCATAAATCCCCATGACTTTGTTTTTGGTTGCACCAAAAGGCCTCATACCAATGGAGATAGTGTTCCCCTTTATAAACTTATGATTTTCCCCTTATCTATCCAATGTGGGACTTTGGTTGCACTCCAACAATCCCAACAATCCTCCCCTCAAACAAAGTACCACTTTGAGCCTCCCTTCAAATAGTCATCCCTCCGAATTACACTCGAGCAAATTACTGACGACTTCTCACTGAAGTACACTGACGACTCCTCATTGGAGTACACTACGATGTTAACTCCCTACTGGAGCACACAACATCCGGAAGCTCGACCACGGATTCACTATGGCTATGCCGATGGTTCGCCTCCTTTGTTTGACACTTGGAGGATTCTACCGGCATGACTAAGTCAGGGGCCCGACTCTGGTACCACTTGTTAGGGGCAACCGACTCCGACAAATCTCCACAATGGTATGATATTGCCCACTTTGGGCATAAGCCCTCGTGGCTTTGTTTTTGGTTCCCACCAAAATGCCTCAGACCAATGAAAATAGTGCCCCTCACTTGTAAACCCATGATTTTCCCCTTATCTAGCTAATGTGGGACTTTAGTTGCACTCCCAACAATCCCCACAATCCTCCCTTCAAACAAAGTACCACTTCGAGCCTCCTTTCAAATAGTCATCCCTCCGAATTACACTCGAGCAAATTACTGACGACTTCTCATAGAAGTACACTGACGACTCCTCACTAGAGTACACTGCGCTGTCAACTCCCCACTGGAGCATACAACATCCGGAAGCTCGACCACGGATTCACTATGAGTATGCCAATGGCTCGCCTTCTTTGTTTGATACCCCTCATGGCTTTTTTTTTTGTTCCACCAAAAGGCCTCATACCAATGGAGATAGTGTTCCCCCTTATAAACTTATGATTTTCCCCTTATCTAACCAATGTGGGACTTTAGTTGCACTCCAACAATCCCAACAATTCCAACATTTAAAAATCAATGATAGACCGAAATCTTCACAAAGGATTCATGATAGAGATGAAGCCGAAGCTATGACAATGAAGCAAGAACCAAGAATACAAAAAGGTAAAAATATCTTCACACCAAAACTATAAATATATTTAGTTGCCGCCAAAACAATACTAAAGTGGGCGTTTTCAAGTTGATTCAACATCCAACTCACTTTAACTTGTGAAATAGCAATTTGTTCACTTAAATTTATATGCTATAGGAAAGGCATCATACGTGTATGTATAACAAGAAACAATTTGATATCCAGGCAAAACAGATTTTGAGCCTCTTACCATTAAAATCACAGAAAATTGCTTCCATAGAGAACATGTTTCTGCAAATGCTCATTTCAATATGATCTCTACAAATTTTAGCCTCTCTTATTATGTATCCTAACTGATGAGACCATGCTAAATATAGAATTATGTAACACAAGATCTATTAATAAAAGTTAAACTTCTGAGTTTAGGATGAAGTATACCTGCATCTGATTCAGAAGTCAGGGAAACAGCCGGAATATCACCTTCTATGTCTCTATTCAAGGCAGCCTGGAAAGCCTCTACAGCTGCACCTGAATGCATTGTTTCATCCTGTCCACGTCAAACGTCCAATATGGTAAACATTTACAAATGATATCCCCTCAGACCTAGGATAAACATTTACACACAAACACTAAAAGAGACAAAACCTCGTCATCCTCCAGAAGCTTCATAATAGAGGGGTCCATAACAAGCTATATGTGCAATCAACCTGAGCCACTTTACCTTGCTAACATCCCATCCGACGATATAACTTCTAAAAATTGCTTAGAAGATAATGAGTTGAAAAGTGCCTTACACAACAACAAATCTACTTTCTCTGAGGAAGAAAGACAAAATTAAACAAATTAGGATGATACTTAAAATGAAACCAGTTATTTCTATTCATCCCATTGCCAATAGATAGAGTGTCAAGTTAGCTAGCTTGATCTGGTCTATACAATTATAAGTGAAGTTCAAGTTGATTGCAACATTCGCAGTTTAACATTACACAAGTTTCGATACACCGAGCTCATACTGTCGCAAGAAGTGTGCTCAATTCAATCCCGTGAAGCCAAAGGAAAGAAACTGCTAGGAATCTTACTAGGGAAATATTAGGAGCATTATAAGGAGATTGTCGGAGGATTTAGGGAAAAAAAATTTGGAACAGTGATCGGAGAGAACTAAACCTCTAGAATGCTTAGTACCCTTAAAAATTATTCTTCGAATGTTTAGAATCCTTAAAAGTTTTTCCATCATACAGCAATATATTTCCGATTCCGTTCCAATTTTTTCTTGAGTTACCATTTCCATTTTTGGTTCCTATCTAATTGATATTAGAGCATGTTCAGTCTATGTTGTGAAATTGCACAGTTAGAGCATTGATGCAGCACATTTGGCTATAAAGAAACCAGAGGATGTTTGAAGATAAGTCTTCTTCTTTTGATCTTTTTTGTAGTCACAGGAAATTCTTTAGCAATTGCAACCTTTCTACTATTGATCACAATTGAAAAGCATTTTTTAGGTTGTGTTGGGTGGGGGCTCCCTCTGCCCTGGCCCCTAGGTTGGACTTCCCCTTTCTTTTGTCTCTCCTTAATACACTTCTCATTTCTTTTTTTTTTCTTTTTTTTTTTTTTAAAGAAAAAAGCATGTCCAATCCTTGAGAATGGATTCAGAATCTAGAAAAATATTGCTGGAAATGTGCAATATGCGAAGGAGTCGTTAAGAGATTTAATATCAATTAGATTGAAGAAAACAAAGACCAGAGATCCAGAGCTTAAGACTTTCAAAGAAGATAAAAAGCAGTTGGAAGCAATCAGCAAAGTGAAACACAGACGGGACTGAATGAAGAAACAAAAGAAGAAAGAAGTGATTCACAATCATCAAAAGAACAAAACACTGAAGAGAGATGAATGACAGCAAAATTGAAAGGGAAACAAGTGAAAAGGAAAAAGGAATCAATAGATGAGCAAACCAAAACTTGGGGAACAGGGAAAAGGCGAGGGTCCAGCAGGTGCAATTAGACGCAAAAATTGAATCACAAATTCGTACAAAGGAAACATTCAAACCCGACTAAGATCTAGAACGAGTCCAGAGAAAACAATCAATAGAAGCGCCAAACTGACATGAAAATTAAGGACCCAAATCATCAAACGGCCTGAAAATTAGGGAATTGCAAAGAAAAAGTAGAAACCTAAGAGGAAAATGGAGATACCAGTGGTGCAGGTGCAGACAGTCTCGAGACAATTCCCTGTGTTGCAGAAATCGCACGACCTTTCCAGTTTGTAGAAGAAGAAGAAGAGTAGCATCACGACCAAGAAAATAGAAAGTATATGCATGATTTTCATATGCCATTCCTGGTTTTTTTTTTTTTTTTTTTTTGAGCTAATAAGCTCATGTTGGCTTAATATTATTATTGTTATTAATGATGAATTTGATCTTACTAATTTAATTTTTTTAAAAATATATATATATAAAGGCGAGAGAGAAAAAGAGGAGAATTTATAAATTTTGGGTTTTAAAAAGAAAGAAGAAATTAGACCATCATATGTGAATTGTAGGTTTTTAAAATAGGGAAAAAATGAAAGATAAATGGCAAATGATGTGGAGTAATAAAAAAGATGGTGTGAGTGAGATTCATAACCTTTTTGGATAAATTGCATTGCCCTTTTTTAGAGAGGGGTTTCTAATTTTTGAGGTTCTACATTTTATTTTCATTAAATATCATTTGAGGAAATTATTATTATTTTTTTTTACCATATATATGGAGTGGGAGAATCCAACCTCTAACGTTAAGGTCGATAGTACAAACTTTATGTCAAATGACTTATGTGAACTTTGACAACTTTTCATTTTCATTCGTCTTAGTTATATTAAAATAATGTATTATTTTATTTCTAATTAATCATTTTAAAACCACTTATAGAATATATTTTATTTTTAATGTAGTCATATTAATCTTTTAAAAACTATGCCAGTTTTATTTTCTATGTTCTAATTTCTCTCTTTTCATGAATTATGTAGTTTTTTCTCTCATTTGTTAGACTATTTGATACAATTAAATTTACCCCTAACTATCAGCTTAAGTTTTTAGTTTGATTGGTGATTTAAGATGGTATCAGAGCTCATTAAACTCAAACGGGTGTTCGGTCCAAAAATTAAAATTGGGATCCCATCCAAGAATGGTGAATCCAAAAAGGCACCATCTTGAGGGGGCATGTTGAGGATCCCACATTAAAAAAGTTGAGAGAAACCTCACAATATATATGATATATGGGTCACTCCTCTCATTGCCAATTGGTTTTGAGTTGGAACCTCATATAATCTAATAGGTATCAGAGCGGGTGGTCCAGGAGGTCCTGTTTTCAAACCCCTGCAAAGTCAGTTTCCTCCCCAATTAATATTGAGTTCACTTGTTTGGCTTTTCATCAAATTTTCCACTAATAATCCCTTCCCAACCAGCCCGCCCGATCGATTTTGTAAGATCGGCTAATTCAAAGGGGTTAATCTGCTCCGAAGTTGTCGGAACGAATCGTTTGCTTTATCGAACAAAGCTTTATTAGGGGGTCTTGGTTGGCCCCCTATTTTCAACCATTACAATTGGTGGCGTCGACCGACTTTGCGATCTGGCGGGTTCGATTCCGTAAGGGATAGGTACTCATTCCCGCCGCTTCTCGTTAGTGTTCATTCTTTGAGTGATCGCTCATTATCCTGGGCCGAAAAGGTGGTCGGAAGCTTCCTCTCTCCCAAAGAAGCAAGACGAGATCACCACTTTTCTCGATAATGGACTTCCTTTCATTCTTCCTTACTTAGCCTTAGATGTCCTTTCATAGATTCTCGAACCTCCGACGAAATCTCCATGCATGCGTTCTTTCTTTCCACATCTCTTTTTTTTCTTTTGGCTGTTAAACTTAAGTTTTTAGTTTGATTGGTGATTTAAGATCATTAACCATTTTAACTTACCACATCAATATTAATAATTGTTATCATTATTGGGAAGGATTGTTTTGAATTTAAATTTACACGTGGATCCATGAAAAAAAATAAGATTACAAAAGAAAATATTAGAAAATTATCTAAAAACTTAACGAGATTATATGAAAGGTTGAATAGTTCTATCAACTATAAATAATAAAATAAGATAGAATAAAAAAATAGACTATCCAAACCTACGGTACACAACCATGTACTTCAAACGGAGGCTACAAAATTTATACTACACAATTTTTGTATCCCAAATAGATACTACACAAACCTAGACTTCAAATGTCGAACATGTATGCCAAACATCCCCTACGAGTTGTGATTTATCAAAAAAGGAAGAAAACCCAAAAAATAAAATAAAATTTGTGTCTAATAGGTCATTGATAGATTCATCATTATCATTATGTCTTATAAGTCATCGATGGATTCATCATTTTTTAAAATTAATGAACCTATTAGACATAAACTTAAATTTTGTGTATAGTAAGACACTAAATTTTCAATTCTCTATCATTATGTCAAATATATCAATGACCTAAATGGATATAAAATTGAAATTTTAGACCTCGTTTGATAATCATTTTGTTTTTTGTTTATAGGATTTGAAAATTAAGCATATAAATACTACTTACTTTTTTTTTTAACTTACTACTTCTACTTTTAGGTCTCCTTATTTTTTTATCAACTTTTTATTTATGTTTTCAAAAATCAAGTTTTGAAAACTAATTAAAAAATAATAATGTTCAATTTTTTTTTTTTTAGAATTTAGCTAAGACTTCAAATATTTTCTTAAGAAAGAGATGAAATATAGCTTAGAGAAATGATGAGAAAACACATACACAATTTTTAAAAATAAAAAATTAAGTCCACGTTTGATAACCATTTTGTTTTTGAAAATTATGCTTATTTTTTCATAATTTCTCTTTATCTTCTCTACGATAATTTCCATCTTTCTTGAGATACCATTTAAGTTTCTAGCTAAATTTCAAAAAAAAAAATTAAACTATTTTTTTTTAGTTTTCAAAACTTAGATTTTTTAAAACATAGGGTACAAAGTAGACAAGAAAAAATATAAACTCATTGGTAGAAGTAATATTTTTAGGCTTAATTTTCAAAAACCAAATGGTTCTTTAACGGAGATTGCTCCATTTGATAACCATTTGGCTTTTGGTTTTTGGTTTTTTTGAAAATTAAGCTTATAAGTACTACTTTCACCGATGACTTTCTATGTTTTCTTATCTACTTTTTGGACGTGTTTTACAAAATCTAACAAGTTTTGAAAACTAGAGAAAAGTAGTTTCCAAAAACTTGTTTTTGTTTTTTGGAAGTTAGCTAAGAATTCAAGTGTTTTCTTTAGAAAGATGAGAGCCATTGTAGGGAAAATAAAAACCATTGTAGAGCTATGGTGAGAAAACAAGTACAATTTTCAAAAACCAAAAACTAAAAACTAAGACCCCGTTTGATAACCATTCGGTTTTTTATTTTTAGTTTTTAAAAAATAAGTCTATAAATACTACTTCCACTCATTTATTTCCATGTTTTCTGATCTACTTTTTAGGTGTGTTTTTAAAAACCAAGTAAAGTCTTGAAAATTAAAAAAACTAGTTTCCAAAAAAAATTTTTTTTTTGGAATTTAGCTAATAAGTCGAGTATTTTCTTAAGAAAAATGAGAATTATGGTAGAAAATATGAAAATTATTGTAGAGAAATATTGAGAAAAATACAATTTTCAAAAACTAAATAGTTATCAAAGTGAGTCTTGGAGTTTTATTAAACATCAAACTAAAACTTCATGGCCATACCCAAACCATAAAGTTGAAAAATTAAATTGGTAATTTTGAAAAATAAAGTCTCCAAAATTATAATCTCACTCTTAATTTATTTACTATTTTATGTAAATTTTACAAGTAAAAAAATGAACAAATAACGCTTTGTTTATATCTTTGGTAGGAAGTAGAAAAAGAAAAAAAATATATATATATATTAAAGAAACATGAAAGAAGAAATTATGTGTAAATATGTATTTTATTTTACTCCTAAAATTTGTGTATAAATTTCAAAATATTTTCCAAACTCATATATTTTTATCAAAAATATGAAAGAAAAAAAAAACCACGTGGGTTAGATAATGAAAATGGTTTTTTTCTAAAAAGAGAAAGGAAGAAAATGGAAGATATATATCTAATTAGTTTAAGAAGAGATTTCATTTGTCATATGGGGGTGCAGTTAATATGGTAGAGCGCTTGTTTTGCATGTGGGAGGTACGAGCTTGATTTCTTTTGCCTCCAAACTCTTATCACACTACTTTATCATTTTTCCTCCCTAATTTATTACCTTTCATTTTTATTATGTGGTGTAACAAATCAATTTGTTAATTAATACATTTTTTTTAAAAAATAATCATATGGTAGAGCGTTTGCTCAACTATCATGATGAATGTGTTAACGACCACGAGGTCGGGCTCCCAAACTCCAATTGTATTAAAAAAAATCTTAGGTCGATCAACAAGTCAATAGTCGATCCAACGATCAACAAATCAAAGGTCAATCAAAGAAAATCAACAAGCATGCTCGAGAACAAGCTGTCGGCCATCGAGACATTTGTACCTGAGAAAGAAAGAATCAGACAACATTAAACACACTTTAAAATTTAGAGATCTATTAGATATAAACTTACAAATTCAAATATTAAACTTGTAATTTAACTTAGATTGAAATTGAAAGTTCAAGTGGTATCAAACGGGGCAACTGCTTTCCTTTATTAGTTTTTTCGTATATTAGTTGTCGCAGTTTGTGTTGTATTTTTCTAGGGTTTTTGACTTTTTAATAATGGTATTATGGCAAAATTAAATAAGTCCATGCCCCATTCAAATAAATTTGTATGTTTTACCTCCGAGTAGGGTATCTCCTCATCATTGTCCTTTTTTCCATTTGATAACTAAGGCTACATAACCATTTGGTTTTTATTTTTAAAAATTAAGCCTATAAGTACCACTTTCACTCATGACTTTCCATGTTTTCTTATCTACTTTTTAGACGTGTTTTCAAAAATCAAGCAAGTTTTGAAAACTAAAAAAAAAGTAGTTTCCAAAAACTTGTTTCTGTTTTTGAAATTTAGCTAAAAATTCAAGTATTTTCTTTAAAAAGATGGAATCATTGTAGGGAAAATAAAAACCATTGTAGAGCATTGGTGAGAAACACAAGTACAATTTTCCAAAACCAAAAAACTAAGACCACGTTTGAGAACCATTCAGTTTTTTGTTTTTTGTTTTTGAAAAATAAGCCTATAAATACTACTTCCACTCATTCCTTTCCATGTTTTCTGATATACTTTTTAGGCGTGTTTTTAAAAACCAAGTCAAGTCTTAAAAACTAAAAAAAGTAGTTTCCAAAAACTTATTTTTGTTTTTGGAATTTAGCTAATAATTCAAGTGTTTTCTTAAGAAAGATGAGAAGCATTGTAGGAAAGATGAAAACTATGTAGAGAAATAGTGAGAAAACAAGTAGAATTTTCAAAAATCAAATAGTTATCAAATGGAGTATTAGAGTTTTATTAAACACCAAATTGAAACTTTATGGCCATATTAGACCCAAACCATAAAGTTCAAAAATTAAACCTTTTTAAAAATAAAGTATCCAAAATTATAATGTCACTCTTAATTCATTTACTATTTTATGTAAATTTTGTAAGTAAAAAGAAAAAGAATAAATAACGCTTTGTCTATATCCTTGCTAGGAAATAGAAACAAGAAAAAATATTTATATATATAAAAGAAACAAGAAAGAAGAAATTATGTGTATATATGTATTTTTTATTTTATTTTATTTTTCTTCTAAAATTTGTGTATAAATTTCAAAATATTCATATATTTTCATCAAAATATGAAAAAAGAAAAGAAAAGAAAAAGACTAGTGGGTTAGATAATGAAAATGGTTCCTTTTTAAAAAAAAACAAATGATGAAAATGAAAAATATATATCTAATTAATTTAAGAAGAGGTTTTGTTACCATATGGGGGTGTAGCTCATATGGTAGAGCGCTCGCTTCGCATGCGAGAGGCACGGGGTTCGATTCCCCGCACCTCCAAACCTAACATTTTATCAACAAGCATGCAGATCAATTTTATTTTTGGACTGAATACCCGTTCGAATCACACGATCGTTTGACCTAGAAACACTTTGATACCATCATAAAATCATCACAAATATATCTCAATCTCATTGAAAAAGTGATCAATAGCAGTGATTTATTTATAGATTCACTGTGAATACATTTGTTAAACCATTGTTACAATTGAAAGTATTCACAAAAGAATATATCGATGTAACTAATAATACAATCTATGCTCTAACTAATCTCTCTCTAACGAGCTCTATTTACAAAACACATTTTAAAATTTAGAGATTAGACATAAACTTACCAGTTCAAATATTAAACTTGTAATTTAACTTAGATGGAAATTGAAAGTTCAATGGCCTATTTAATTGAAATTTTAAACTTTAAGTAGGATCAAGATTTTAAATGTGGATATCAATGGATATTTTATAAAAAGAAATAGTAAAATTCAAGAAATTTATTTAAAAAATTCAAATCAACAAATAAATCCCTTTCGAGTAAATTAACATTTTTTTATTATTAAATTAGGTTCACGTGAGTTATATTTTGTCGATTTTTTTACAACATAATAGAAATGTCGATTCATTTCGGGTAGTTTGAGATAAAAATTTAGTTTTAACCTTTTTATAATATGGAGATGTGAGATTCGATCCTGGCCTTTCAATCTGACTTCCATGAGTGAATCATGCTTATATTGATAATTCACTTGATTTTTTAGTTGGAAAGATTCATTTATAAGTTGGGAAATTCAAACTTTTGAGCTGATAGGAATTAATTTTCCAATTAATTTCGTCTCGTAGACATGAAAATAGAAATTTTAATACCATTACGAGCGGGTCATTATCGAGCGATAACACTTTCAGATGAGGATATGGAAGGAAAAAGAGGGTGAAAATAAAAAGACAGTCTTTAGATGAGGCAGTCACTGCCCACCATCCGTCGAAGATAAAGCAATGTCGTAAAACAAAAGTTTTCAAAAGTTCCTTTCATTATTTTTTGGTTGCTGATAGCAGAGCAAAGCAGAGGAGGGAGAAGAAGGAGAAGAAAAACAGAGCAAAATAAACAAGAAAACTATGGCTCTTAGAATGTGGGCTTCTTCCACTGCTAATGCACTCAGACTCTCTTCTTCATCCAAAACCCATCTCTATCCTCCATTCTCGCTCTCCAGATGCTTTTCCACCGGTAATTTTTGCTCTCTCTTTCATTGCCTCCTAACTGTTTGTGTAAATGCCTCTGTGAAGTTAAGAGTTTGTTTTTGATACTCTTGGATCCCATTTCCATTCTGTGATGTTGTTTGATTCTCAATTATGTTTAATTTGTTATCTGGGTTAGATAGAAGCGGTTTTTTTTGCTTGGCTGGATATAAAGCATGTTGGTTGAATTTGCAGTTTTGGATGGGCTGAAGTATGCTTCTTCACATGAGTGGGTGAAGCACGAGGGTCCTGTTGCTACCATTGGCATCACTGACCATGCTCAGGTGCCTTCTCTTTTTTTCATTGCCATGAAACGTATCATTTTCCAAAATAATCTAACTCTTGTTTGCCTGAGTTTTAAGTGAAGTTGCAAGTTTGATTTGTGAACTTTTAGGACTGTATCTATTTAGTCTCAATTCTTTAAAATGTTTATAATAGATCTTTAAATTTTCATGGTTGAATTCCTATACTTTATAAAGTTTCTAATAAGTTGCTGAATTTTCAAATTTGTGTCTAATAAGTTCATGTTGTTAACTCCATTAGTTTACTACGGGATATGTTGACTGTAAAAGTTGCATTGGAAATCAACTGCATGGTGCTTAAACGAAGTAACATTAGACAAAAAATTGAAAGTATTGAGACTTATTATAAACTTTTAAAATAAAGGGACTAAGTAGATACCGTTCCAAGAGTTTAAGGTATCGAACTTATAATATAACCTAAATTGTATTATGTTTGGATATGAAAAGTTGATAGTTACAAATCGTGTTGCTGCCACTTGAGCCATGAAAACTGATTCAAGCTTTGATTATAACAACTTCTACATCAATCCATTATAGAAATTTTACATTTATACTTGATATTCAAACTTGGGTTGGAAGCGTTTTGTTTCATGCATCTTCACAGGATCATCTGGGAGAAGTGGTGTTTGTGGATCTGCCAGAATCAGGTGCTTCGGTTTCTCCAGGTAAGAGCTTTGGAGCAGTGGAGAGTGTGAAAGCAACCAGTGATATCAACTCCCCAATCTCTGGTGAGATTGTTGAAGTTAACTCACAGCTTAAGGATTCTCCTGGTTTGGTAATTTCAAATCCTAAAACTTTTTTGCCAATTCTTTGGACTCTGCATTTGGTTGATCAACTGTTGTTGTTGGTTAAATCATGGTTCTGGTTCCTGTTTCGTGCTAATTTTAAAGTTTTCATTCACGGGCTTTCGTCTATTTCATTTTGGTTCATGTGCTTTTTCTAAATGCATTTAATCTATCTCTATACATACGTTAGTTATTCAATTGAGACTAAAAGCTGACGTTGCATCATGTCGAAATCATAGTAGGTCAATATTTATGTGATTCCTCTTCCACTTATAAAAGTATAGAGACTAAAATGAAAGAAGTGATGGTGTAGAGACCACACGTTATAAAAATAATAGTAAACTTTTAGTATAAAGGAATTATATTGATTTATTTTCTTCCATGTTCATAAATGAAGATCAATTCAAGTCCATATGAAGGGGGATGGATGATAAAAGTGAAGCCAAGCAATCCAGCTGAATTAGATTCCTTGTTTGGTCCAAAAGAATATACAAAATTTTGTGAGGAAGAAGATGCAGCCCACTAGAGCTGAGCAACAAATGTGTATCCAAACAGAGCTTAAGCTAATAATTCCTTTTCAAGCTGCTTGAATTGTTGACATCTCAGAAGCTTTTTCTGTGGAGAAAGAGAGCCAAAAATTACAAGTTCATTGTGAATTCAAATGTGCCTAAGCATCTGAACTACATCCATGCTTGAATATTTATCCCACTTGCCATTAATTCAATTCCTATGCCATATTTTTAGTCATTAATTCTTGAATGTGCTGAATATTGGAGGAAAATGCTTTTTTTTTGGCCCCTATAAAAAAAAGATTGAAATCATTGACAGTTTCAATCATGAGTAAACAAGACAAACATTTAAAAGCGAAAACTAACCAGGAAATCGTTACCAAACATGATCTTAATGGATGAGCGTTTGAGACTATTGTTGAAAGGTTTTTTAGTGGCATGTCTATTTCTATTTTGAGAGAAGAGTTTGAAAGAGCTTAATAAGTTCCTTTCAATATATTTGAGATTATTTACAAATATTTTTTTTTACCACTCTTTTTAGTTCGAGATCAAGATTACAATACTTAAAATAATTGATCTATGCTTAGGTTGACTTTACATAATTTCATTCATTTTTTTTTTTGCATAGAAATTCAATAAGTTGTAATAAAATTAATAATGCTTCGTCTCTAGCATGAAACAAAGATGAGTTATTTATAAACCCATACAAAACTATATATTTATATACTCATATATATATATATATATATATATAACAGAGGGAGAATATTGAAATCTTCCTAATAAAACTATGTTGTATTTCAAGTAAAAATTTGAAAATTATTTGCTCATCTTCTCCTTCATTTTCAACACTCATGAATCTCTTACAACTCTTGCAAGGCAGTTGTCTGTAGGCCTAGGCAAAGGCAGATGATTCTCTGGGCAATTTGGATTTACTCTCTCAAGTCTGCACCAAAAAAAAAAAAAGAGTTTATAATTTATGAAAACTTTTTTGTTTCTTTTTACATAAATGAAGTTGTTTTAGTCTTTAAAAAATAATTTTCAATTTCTCACCTGAAACCACCATGGATGAAATAGTGAAGGAAAATGGCGATTTCGAGTTTGGAAAGATCAATTCCAGGGCAAAGTCTCATTCCTGCTCCAAAAGGGATGAAAGATCCAGCTCTGCGTTTTGGATTCTGAAACCAAAAACAAAAACATATGTGACATTTAATTCATGGAATCTAATTTCTACTCTATATAATTGAAGAAAGATAAAAGAATTAACGAGAAAATTTCTAGTACTACTATAGTAGTATGAATACTACTGCTATTCATTATCGGAAGTATTATTTAAGATTGATTTAAGATACCAATAATATTAAGGAGGAGTAAACAATACTTTCGTACTAACTAGGGAGCACAATTGTCATTGTCCACCGCTAATTTTTTGACAAATAGAAAAAGAGGGAGAGAGAAGAAAGAAGGGAGACTTTTTGTAATAAACACCGACTAATAGGTTGCACCCATCTTTTTGCAACTTACTCCAACTACACAGTCGAAAAAATTTAAAAAATATTAAAGGAAAAGAAAAAAAAAAGAGTTTGTCATGTAGCAAACTGTAGTTGGATACCGCAGTGGGCTGCCAAAAAGATGGGTGAACTCTGGATGCACTCAATTTTTTTTTTTCATTCCTTAAATAATTCTTTAGAAAGAAAAATTTATAATATGAACAAAGAATAGGTACTTAATCGAGACTACTTACATCCCATCTAGAGGGGTCGAATTTGTGTGGGTTTTCGTATATTTCAGGGTCCATATGAACCGCTCTAGTCCAAACGAGGATTTTCCACCCTTTTGGTATGGTATAGCCTGAAAATCAACACAAGTTAATCGCTATTGTTAGTTGAAAAAATAAATTAAAGAAAAATTATTTTGATTCATGAAATACAAATTATCGAACACCAAACGAACCATTTAAGTTAACGTCAACTTTTGTCTCTCTTGACAATGTAAATGCCAAACTTGTCTTCCTCAACGTTTCATCGATCACCTAATTAAGACATAAAAACAACCCCATCTTTTTAAAAATAGAATGGTTGAACATGGACCACACTTCAAAGTAAGATTTTTTTTTAGAGAATATTTCAAAGTTATAAAGAAAAAAAAGTTGTTTAAGAGTATGTATTTGGTAGTAGGTGTGTTGAGGATAATTGAAAGTTTAATTTATTAATCTTACAAAAAAAGAGAAAAAAGAAAAGAAAAAAGAGACAAATTATATGGTCAAACCAAGAAATATTAATAAAATTGGGGGTTAAATTTATAATATTTGGAAAGCAAATAAAGGAGAAAAGAGGGGCACCTTAGAAAGATATTCCATTTGTTTGATTTCCTTCATAGTCAAGCCTTGGTGTTGGGCATCAGCTGGCCTTGCCTTCACAATTTGCTCTTGCTCAGCCTGCACAACAATATATATTATTTTTTATTAGCTCTTTATTATTATTTTTTTCATTAGTTTTAGCTTCATATTCATTAGAATTAGTTGTTTAATAAGTAAAGAAATACTTTTCAAATGTATATCATTGTCAATGTTACAAGTACATGTTCTAATGTTTGTTTGAACCAGTCCAAGTTTTTGTTTGATATTTAATTTCTTTTTCTTTTTAGATAAGCTACCTTCATATATAACCTTTCCATTTCTTGTTGAGCTAAATTTCAACAAGTTGATCAATGAAAAGAAATAGTTGAGTAGTTGCTTGAAAATTTGTTTTGAAAGCGATCCTAAGAATAGGCATAATTAAAATCTTGTAAAAGTCTAATGTGTTATTGTGCATAGTAAAATAATTAATCTCAATTTTATGATGTTTAAAAGGATACCCATTTTTTTTTTTTCTTAAAACATAACATACAAATTTCAACCGAGCATCTCGAATATATTAACGATTACAACTACTGAAGTCTCAGTAATCAATCATCTCAATCTCTTTTGTATTAAAAAAAGGAATAAATTTTTTTAAAAAACATTGTTATCCAAATATGATTTTTACATATTTTTAAAAACCAGAAAACTTGTTGGAAAAGGACTTTCAAGCAACTTCTAAAGACAACTTGTTTGATAATAATTTTATTTTTAATTAATTCTTCTATTCTAATTAAAATTTAAACTTAGGATGGTCAATTTTTTTTTATATGTAATAAACTTTTAAAAATAAACATATTAATTTATACGTTACATTATTTTTTAACATAAAGTTTAGAAATGTAGGATAAGAAACGAACCTTCGCTTTAAGAAGAGTTTCGGGATTTTCGGAGAGGAACATTATAGCTCTCATAATACTATGAGCAGAAGTTTCATGGCCAGCAAAGAAAAAACCAATCAATAAATCAATAATGCAACCATCATCCAAGCCTTGCCCATCTTCATCTCTAACTTCTAATAATAAATCAGTCATATCTTTTTTTCTGTTTTCTCCCACTTTGTTCTTCAAATTTTCCCTCTTCTCTTTCAATACATTCTCAAAGATCTTTATCAACTCATTTCTTGCCTGAAATTTTACAACAAAACAAAAAAAAATCATAAATTCCTCATCCTATAAAAAAAAAATATATATTTTTTTATTTGCCTAGTGTGACAAGAAAAGTAGTTGACCAATAGGCTTTGTGTGTGGAAAGCATTTTTTTCTTTAAAAAAAAAAAAAATATAAAACTCATTTTTTTGGTTTTGACCGAGTGAGATGTGATGATTATTTATTTTTGGTGTGTATGTGCATTATGCAGATCAAGTTTTGTCATGTTAGGTGAAGTAACAAAACTCAAACTTAGCAATAATAAATTATTGGTTTTAAACAATAAAAATATTCTTTTTCTTTTTCTTTTGAACTTTATTAACTGTATAATAAAGAAGACTTCATTTTTAAGTTAGGTTTGACACCAAAGTCATGTGACTAATTTTTTGGCTTTGATTATATATATATATGTATATCTTTTGGACGAGTTATGTTTTCATACTCTACTTCTAAACAAATATATATTAGGTGATGATCTATTAATAAATTTAATATTAGACAAAATATATGTAGTTTAAAGTACAAATTTATATAATAAAATGCATTATTAGAGTTTTATGTGTTAATAAAAAATGTTATACAATGTTTTAAAACATAAAAACATACATTTACAACCACAAGTATAAAATTATACCATTAATTAAATCAATTAAAAGTCCACTCTTTTTTTTCAAAAAAAAAGAAAAATTAGGTTTAAATTTTTTATACTCCTTAATTTTCAACTATATTCTGATCTAATGTCTATTTTAAAATGATCTATTTAACAAATATTATTTTGTATTTTAAAACTACAATCATACCTCAAATCTCATCAAATAAATAAATAATAATTCTCTCTATTATATATATCTAAATCTAACATCAACCTAGTTTAACAATTAAGATATTTACTCTTTTCATTGATGTCAGAAATTTAAATTTTCACCTCACATATTATATATATAACTAAAATTATTTTTTTATATAACTAAAAGGTTTTTATATAGAGCAAGAATCAAACCTAAAGATAGTAAATACATTATCTATCACGCTAATTTAAACATATAGCTAAATAATTAAGAAATTTAGCTTGGATAAAAAAAAGAGACTTATTACTTAGTAAGACCTTAAAAAATGGAAATATTAAAATATTAATAACAATAACAATATTTGATCTATTAACATTCCGTGCATATTAGAATAATTTGTAAAATACTCTGCACTCCAAATATATACTATTTTTTGTTAAGATGGAAGGTTAGATCTAGAATTACCTTGAGAGCCCGGCTGAAGGTAGTTCCGGGGATATCGACGGCGGTGGACATGAAACCCAAGTGGAAGTCATTGTAGAGCTTTTCCATTTTGTCGATGAAGGCCGCCGTGTTGGCTCCGATGAAGATGTGTAACAAAACCTTAAACGCCACCGTTTTCATCTCCGACAAGAACTCGACCGGCTTCTTCATGCTACCCCACTCTTCCAGGCACGTGACCACTATTCCCTCCACGTGCCCTATGTAGAGCGACAGCGCCTCGTTGCCGCTTATCAGCGACGCGATTAGCCGCCGTAGACGGCGGTGCTCCGGCTTGGGGACCGTGTTGAGAGCCTTGTTTCCGGTGAGGATTCTGGTGGCTTTTGAGTAACCGAATGCGAATTGTTCGTCGTTCATTAGCACGTGCCGGCACACTTCCGGCACCGTCACGATCACGCTTGGGCTCCCAAATAAGTGCGTCTTGTACATCCCTATTTTCCCATACCTGAAAATTTCATTCCATTTTTTTACCATTCAACTTTAATCTTTTTTCCTTAATTGCTTTTTTTTTTAACCCAAGATTTAAAATTATATTAAAAAAAAAACTAAATAACAAGTTTTTGTCTGTAAAAAAAATTATATTTAATAGTCGATTTTTTTTATTGACTTCTATTATAAGACCTTAGTTTTTTTAAACCCCCAATTCAATTTCTTTTTTTTTTTAAAAAAAAGACCCATAAATTTAACGGTGTATATAGATTGTTAAGGTTTGAAAAGAGGCTTTGGTTTGATGGTTGAATCTATAAGTTACTAAACTAAAAAAAAAATGTTTTAGTTTTATTTTTATTAAAAAATGTAATTTTCTTGGAAACTCACCAATTAAAATTAAACAAAGAAAAAAATAAATAAAGTACGCTTCACTTTTAATAAGTGGTTCCACCTAAAGATAATTAACTTTGAAAAAACACAAGTTTTTTTGTCTAAAAATTTTATAACATATTTACATTTGGCCATTTTTTTTATGGAGGTGAGACAGAAAAAGAAAAAAATAGTTTTTTTTTATTCAAACAATGGTATGATGGAGAATTGAACCATCACTTAAAAGGATAGGTAATTTGTGTCTAATCTGAACATAAAACTAAGTTCGGATTGACAGAAAGAATGATGATGATAATAATAATAATTGCCTCCTAATTTATCTTAAATTAAAAAAAAATCATATAAAAAAGGAGACCTTGAAGCATTCCCTCTAATATGCCCCACTGAAAGATTATTTATAACTAGAAGTCTTTTCTATCAGGTGGTCGAACAAGATGAAAATGAATCTCAAAAAAAAAAAAAAACCCATTAAATTTGATAGGGGTATTTAAAACTAAAAGTATAGAAACGATTTTAACCGAAAAAAAAGGAAAAAAACCCACAAAATTGAAAGAAAAATAAAGAATAATTGGGATCGGACGAAAATTCCGGCGAGAGGGATAAAAAAGAAAAAAAAAAAAGAGAGAGAGAGAGATTTTTACTTGGAGGCAAAGTTGTCGATGAAAGAATCGGGTCGACCCGATCGGAACGCTTGAAGAAAGGGAAGAAGAGTTCCGATGAGCGGCCAGCCCATATCGCCGGGAGGGAGATGGTAACGGCGGCCGTGTCGAGTGACAAAACGCCATTGGTTAAGGTTTCGGAGAATCCCAAATACAAAAATGTAAGTTCCGGCGAGAGCTCCGATCAGCCATAGCCAAAAATCCATTTTTTTTTTCTTTTTTTCTTTTTTTGAGTTTGGCTTTGATTGTGTATGTAAGTGAAAAAAGGAGGTGCAGGCGGAAACTCATTTATAATAGTCGAGTCTCATCAGGTTTTTCTCTTTGCATGTTTGTTCTACCAACTCCCTTTTTTGTCTACATTTGTCATTTCCTTGAATTTTTCTTTTTCTTAGTTTTGGGTTTTTAATTTAATTTTCTTTTTCTCTTTCTTGGTTGGTTGGTTTTGATTTTATTCTTATTATTTTTAAACTATGGCTTAAACTATGTCGAATGGGTACTTTAGTTGGTTTCAAATTTCGATTCTACTTTAGATTAAAAAAAAGCACACACTTTATAATTAAAATATCTCATGGAAGTGAAGAGAGGTTTTTTTTAGTAATTATCTCACAGTGAACATGAGAAATTATTCGGTAGACCGCCACAATGTAGTCGACAGTTTTTCACCATTGAATGAAAAGAGAGAAATATTCAACTTTATATCCAACAGTTATTAGGGGCATAGAAATTATTGGATCAAAGGTTTTTTTAGTACAAGGTATAGATTTGAACCACCAATTTCAAGCAAAAGACAACATTTTCGACTTTGACATTAACGGAACCCAGATGTTCCAAACAAAAAATTGAATCAAAACGGGGCGACGTTGCAGCTCGCGCGAGGTTATGAGCCGCCGTGTTCGTTGATCGACAACAATTCAAGAACGGAATCCCTCATAGTCTTTGAGCCAAGTCTAGAGCTTCAACGCTGAAGCTATAAATGTGAGTTCTTGTTGATGAGAGCTTCAATCGCTTCGGCAGAATCCGAATCGACGCAAATTGGAGGAATATCCTTAGAGAAAGTAGTAAGAATACTCATGATTCCTTCAACAGTTGCTCTCATTTCCATGGTTTTGATCTTTCACTTTCTCTTTATTCGTTGACCGCCAACCCCTATCAAACAAGTGTCCGAGTCTCGCACTATCCAACCAAGCCCTCTGATGCCCTTCCTTTAAGATCTACGAGTCTTCCTCTATTGTGATGTTCTTCCCGTTTCCCACTCTCCACCGCATCCTTTGTTTAAAAAGCTCCCGTCCCCAAAAGATGCTTCTCCAGGTATAGGAAAAAGGATTGTTCCCCAACTTGGTTTTGAGATAGTCATCGTTTTTAAAGTAACGTCTGGGCAAAGTTCTTGCAAGTTAAGTTGTTTGGGTTTCTAGTTAAATGAAAACTTTGTTTCGCAAGCATCGCTCGGTTAAACTATATTAAGTCTTGAATCCGAGACCTCCTCTTGTTTTACTCGAGCAAGGGCGCTTCCAATTGATCCAATGTATCTTTTTCTTTTGTTGGGAGGAGCCCCACCAGAATTTAGCGCACATGTTACGTTGTTCAGATCGTTACAAAGGTTTCTGGGGAGTTTAAAACAACTCATAGAGTAAGTTGGAAGGGCTTGAGCTACCACTTTGATAAGAGTTTCTTTCCCCCGTTGAAAAAAGCTTTTCCTTCCACCTTGTAAAGTTATCCACATTTTGTCCTTAAGCTTCCAAAAGACTATTTTTTTTTCCTTGTGTGTGAGGCAAACCAAGATAGTGCCCAAGTGAATCCGTTAAGTGAACTCCAAGTAAACTGCTGAGTCTTTCTACTTCCTCCTTAGGAACATTCTTACTTATCATGCAGGCTGACTTGTTGAGGTTGATAGATTGCCCCGAGATCTCTTCGTATCTTTCTAGGACTCTTTTAACCGTTTTTTGCAATCCTTCTTCGTTGCATTGCAGAAAATTAGACTATCATCAACAAAAAAAAAAAAAAGGTGAGTAAGAGTGAGACAATGATAGTTTATGCGTAAACCGGAGAAATTAGAACGCTTTTCCTCTACGTTTAACAAAAAAAAGTCAGGCATTCCGCACAAATCAAGAAGAGATATGGGGATAAAGGGTCTCCTTGCCGTAACCCTCTGCCTCGAGAAAAATTTCCATGTGGTATGCCATTTATAAGCACTGAGAAAGTTGCAAACTCCACACAATTCATTATTTTGTTTATCAATCTTGAGTATAAGTTTCAATCGCTACATTTAAATCCCTTAGAATGTCCATGGATTTATTGAGGGTCAATAATTTTCTTATGTACGAGAAGTCAAGTTTATCATATTTGATTTGGTTGTTTGGTAACTTTCCTATTTTTTAGTTCTTGTTTCTTGTTTTTAGATTTCGATAAACATATGAGCTATTTGGTAACGTTTCTCATTCCTTATTTTTAAGAAATATTCCCAAAATTGTATTCAAATTTTGGAAACAACAAACTATAGTTTCTTTTTTTATTGCTTCCGTTTCCAATTTTTCAAAAATAAAAATAAAAATATAATTTTATCGTTTTTAACTTATAAAATGTGTCGTCAATGCGAGCAAGAGTAAACGATAATTGACATGTATATCTTCTTTGAAGTTCAAATCTCTCATATCCCACTTTTGTTATGCTTAGAAAAAAAACTTATAAAATACATAATAAATACAACATAATTTTTTTTTAGGTTCAACAAACCGGGAATAGAAAATTTGAACTACTGATTTCTTGATTGAGAATATATATGTCTTAACCAGTTGAAGTATGTTCAAGGTTGATAAATTAATTGTCATCTTAAACTTCTATTTTTTTAAAAAAATTAGAAATGTAAGAGAAGATAACACAGAACAATAAATAATTGTCAAACACAGTTCTATTTCCTTTTTAAATAAAAATAATAATGAACAAGGAATAAAAAAAAAAAAAAGAGAAAGAAGAACATATCAAAACGATCTAAAACATCGATGACATTTTGAGAGATTTAATTAAACTATAAGTACCAAGTCGAGCCCAAAAACAAATAATTGGGATGTAAGTGATAATATTATCATAAATTTTAATTAATTAGTTGAATTAGGGACAATGAAGGGTCTATCTTTCGTTTCTTCGTCAATGGTAGTAACCCGACCGCTGATCCTTCTTTTTACAGTTAAAATACCAATTTAGAAGCTGCTAATCGTTGATTATGACAGTTGTTAATCAAATAAGATGTGTAACAATGAACTTTATGATAAATTAATTTGTGAATCAAGACCTTATAGTAAAATATAATTAGCTTATAGAATGATCAACTGACGATTTTTTTTGACTAATTGGTAATAGTGTTTTAAGGATTTCGAGACTTTTGGTGGAGTTTTATGATCAAATAAGAAGAAATTTGGGTTGCTTGGAAGATTCTTCTTTCATTTTTAATGGTAGATTGTGTGGATCTTGTAATATTTTATGTTGAATGGAGAAATATTTGAAGACCAGGACTTATCAAGGAAGAAATATTTTTTGTTGTTCTTAAAAATTAGGCCACTTATGAGAAGAATTCAAAATTAGAGAGAAAAAAAACGTAATAAATACACCATATCTCATTAAGTTTGAATTTTCCATGGCTTCAAAATTGAGCTAGAATAATTTTAATGGGTCATGTGACCCATTAACATTTATTTACACTTTATGTTTTGGGCATAAAATAGGTTAATTAAGTAAAAGATAATTTTTCTAATTTGTTTATTTTGTAAATTTGGACACATAGTTGATTTATCTTTAGTTGTCCCTAATTAACCTTTCCGTACTTATTTTCTAGTTTCTTCTTAACTCCTTTATAACTATGAGATTACCATAGTCAATTAGTTCCTTGAACCATGTTTCATTTTGAATGAGCATACTTAATAATTCATGCACATTATTCTATTTATCTTTTAGAGTACTATAGTTCATATATATGGAATGAGCCATATTCTGGAGGTAGAGAGTTAGGGATAAACATTACCAAGAAATTTTCAGAAATTTTCATTCCTCTATAGTCTTTAGCTTGTTGGTTAAGCTTCCCATTTCAAGGATATACTCATGAATAGTACGAGAACCATCAAACTTAATGGTGACTATGGTACTCATCAATGTCTCTAGTAGTAACTTCGCAACCAACTTAGACTGGGAACAATTTTCCACAAAATTTTTTATAAATTTCTTAGCACTTTCGATTTTTGTAATTGTGGACTTGACACTGTTTGCTACATTCATTTCATCATTTGCATAAATATTAAGTTCAATCTATTTGATCTTTCCCAAGTTTTATAGAGTGATCTTTCCTCCGTGCTACTAGCACTAGTAAGTGTAACAAGTTTCTTATTTAGGAGTGTCAAATGAAGATCCAAAACACTAAGATAGAATCAGATTTGTTGGCACCAATAAGAAAATCGTGTCCATTAAACTTACTAATAGATGTGGTTTGTGAATAAAAAGAACACTGAAACAGTTACTTGCAAATACATAAAATATGCTTCCACATCATTGCTTTGAAAATAAACTTAATATATATGCATATTCATAAAACATTAAACAAACATCAAGAATACATTGAAGTTCTCCTTTGGGAAATACAACAATATACAACGTTTATACATAACTGATGATAAATTTATTTTTACACAATTGGTAATTAAATGCTCAAATTAGATATATTAGTTATCTTTGGATATACTAAAAATATCTAATTAAGCACCTCAGTTGACGATAATGTTCAAAATATATAATCAACTTTTGGGTGCACTAGTACAATTTTGGGATTTTATGATTTTTTTTTCAGTCGTAGAAGCCACCATCAAGAAAACTTTATACATGACACATTAAAAAATCTGTCATAATTAACTATTTTATGACAATTAATGGTTGTAAAAAAAACGTATTCAAAACATTTGTTAAAAGTGAAAACTTTTTATGACAATTAAAACATTGTCAATAAATGCCTCATAAAACCAACGTTTCCGTCAAGATATATATATTAATGACAATCAATTTTTAAACGTCATAAAAATTCTATTTATGATAGAATTTTAGTGTCAAACATGTTGTTTCTATGATAACAAAAAAATGTTAATGACAATATTTTTGTGTCAAGTATTTGTTTTTTATGATAATTTATAGTTGCCAACAAAAAAATTTATTCAAGGCCCAATTTACTTAAGCTAAATAAGCTCAGTAAGAAGCCATGTTAACTTGATGCTAAAATGAAGGAGGGAGAGGTATTTTATAGGAGAACATAGTTGTCCAAAACAAAAATTTTTCGATGTGGGACAAATAAAGTTTTTATGACGTTAGAAAAGTGTCATAAATTTGTGATGTTGAAAAAATGTCATAAATTTTCAAAAGCACGAAAATCTCCGATTTTTCCCGCAAAAAACGCGCCTCCAACCATCTATGAAAGCTTTTTATCTAAGTCATGAATTTATGATGTTGAAAAACTGTCATAAATTTATGATATTGAAAAACTATCATAAATTTTCAAAAATACGAAAATCTCCGTTTTCTCGTAAAAAACGCGTCTCCAACAATTTATGACAATTTTTTTTCTCCTTCCCTCTTATTTGGCTTGGTTATAGTGTCATAGAATGTCAAATTTGTAGTAGTGGAGATTCAAAATGTTTTATAATAATGAACATCAATATACTCATGATAAAATCATTAATATCATCTCATTCATTAGCATCACATAAACATAAGTAATTGAATTTAACTTTAATTTTATATCCATAAAACATATATTAATTCAGTAACTTTGGTGACTAATAAATTATTTATATTATGATAATGACAAATAATTTTTATCACATAATTTGCAAGACATTAATATTGTAAATAACTTTATCAATAGAGAATTTAGAAAAACTTCACGCAATTCCAAATCATGTAATTGAAGTAACTTTAATTTGATATCTACAAAATATTCTAATTCGGTCACTTTGGTAGCTAACAAATTATCCATAACATAGATATCATGATAAAATAATGCTAATAATAATTATCCATGACAGAGCTATCATGGTAAAATAATGGTAGATTTAAAAAAAAATCAAAATAAAGTATTGTTATCATTATTTTAAACATTTATTTGATTGAAGATAATTAAATAAATAAATAACTTGTTTGAATTCCGCGAAATTGAATATTTTGAAATTCAAAATGAAGTTTTGAAATCTTGTGGGACCCATCAATAATAATTCAATTTGTTTGTAATCAATAACATGATTAAATCAAACGAAATCCAATTAGGAAAATTATTAAGATTTAAATTCTGAAATACAAAAATTCATACACAATTCAATAAAAAAATCACATGAAACTCACATAAAATCTTGAAAATAGGAACTTAATTCAAAATCAAAATTGCATTCTTATTGGATTTAGATCACATGATACATTAAAACTTAAATTATTAATTTAAATCAATCAAAGAAACTTAATTCTTGAATTGCCATCCCAATGAATCATTGAATACAAGAATGGAAACCCAATTAAGAGACAAAATTCTTGAATGCAAGAATGAAAGAATAATCAAGATGAAAAATTCTGAATGCAACAACAATAATTTCTTGATACTCATAAATTCCATTCTTGATTCATTAAAGAAAAAGCAAATATAATTATTTACCGCAAAAACATAAATTTATACATTAAAACATCAATGGAAAATCTCATGTTCTCAACCTTGCACCTTGTTTGTAAACTTTAGATTACATGATTATATACAATAAAACTTATAGTTTAATAAAAGTCAGATCTTTGAAATAGACGAGTTTCACAATAACATGAGTTCATACCTTATTTCGATCTTGTAGAGAAGGATTGTGTTTCTCTCTCTTGGCGTTCTTTAGACCTTCAACTTGATTATATTTCTTGATGGGGGAGAAACTTCTATTTCATTAAGCAGAGAGAGAACCAATCCCTATATACACATTGTGTTAAATTAGTGAAATTATTTTTTACTTAATTGACCCAATTTATCAGTAGATCCAAAATATAAAGTGTAAATAAATGTTAATGGGTCACATCAATGATTATTTTATATTTAAATAATCTAACAAAATCAAGACGTTATACTAAAATATAATTAGCTTATTGAATGATCAACTAACGATTTTTTTTTTTTTGACTAATTGGTAATAGTGTTTTAAGGATTTTGAGACTTTTGGTGGAGTTTTGTGATCAAATAAGAAGAAATTTTTGTTTCTTGGAAGATTCTTCTTTCATTTTTAATGGAAGATCGTGTGGATCTTGTAATATTTTATGTTCAACGGAGAAATATTTGAAGACCACGACTTATCAAGGAATAATATTTTTTGTTGTTCTTAGAAATTAGGCTACTTTTCAGAAGAATTAAAAATGAGAGAGAGAAAAAAAAACCTTAATTAGTACATCATATGGACGTTGCTCATTAAGTTTGATTTTCGATGGCTAAAATGGGTCAAAATTGAGCTAGAATTTCTTAACCTTTTGTTTTAGCTGATTATGTTCTATTTGAATGATACCTTTTAGTTGATTTTCTATCAATTTATGTTTGATATATATATATATATATATATATATTTTGAGTACATCAACATTTGGAGGTAAGAGATTCGAACTCATGATCTATTAGTCATAAGTCTTACTTGATGTCAGTTGAGTTATGCTTTTGTTGACGATTTATATTCAATATTTAGATTGACATCTTTTAGATAAACTCTATTAGCTACGAGTTAAGATTTTTTTATATATACATGTTTAGCTTTGGTTGGTCGAACGTCTTGTTTTACTTGATAGAAATGAGAATGAAGAGATATGAGAAATTGTATAATTAGAATTAAGTTTATAATATTGTATATTTATTATAATCATTTTGAAATTAGTTAAATAGATCGATATATTAAGACTGATTTTGTTTACTATTTTTGGAATGAGAATCATTTTAAATGAAAATGAACCTATTGCAAAATTAGTAAAAACTAAATTTGTAACACACCCATAATTTGAGAACAATAAAGAAATTTATTGTCTTTTTAAGAAAACTTGAAGTGTTTGATTCAAACTTTCCATAAAAAAAAAAGTTTCACTTTAATCCATTGAATTGGATTTGGGTTTGGTCTAGTTATTTAGGCCTCGTTTGATAATTATTTGATTTTTTATTTTTGAAAATTAAGCCTAATACAACACTACTACTTTTACCAATGAGTTATGTTTTTTTATCTACTTCGAACGAAAACTAAACTAAGTTTTAAAAACTAAAAAAAAATAGTTTTTAAAAACTTATTTTTGTTTTTTACTAGAAATTTTAATGACATCTTAAAAAAGATGGAAATTATTGTAAAGAAGATGAAGAGAAAATTGTGAAAAAACAAACATAATTTTCAAAAACAAAAAACAAAAAACTAAGGCCCCCGTTTGATAACCATTTAGTTTTTAGTTTTTTATTTTTGAAAATTAAACCTAAAAATACTATTTCTATCAAAGGGTTTCTATGTTTTCTTATCTAATTTGTACTTATATTTTTAAAAACCAAGTTAAGTTTTGAAAAAAAAAATAGTTTTCAAAAACTTATTTTTGTTTTTGAATTTTGGCTAGAAACTTTAATGATACCTCAAGAAAGATGAAAACTATTGTGGAGAAGATGAAGAGATTATAGAAAAACAAGCATAGTTTTCAAAAATAAAAAATAAAAAACAAAATAGTTATCAAACGGGACCTAAATGGTTATCAAACGAACCTTAATTTTAGATAAATAAAAGCATCCTAAATAGATTATATAAGTACGCTTAGCTAGCATTTGTTTGTTTTTTTTTTCCTCCGCCATATGGATGAACTTTCAAAGGTTCTCTTAGCTAGCATTTGTTTGTTTTATAGTTTAAGTTTTTTTCAAGGAAAAACGTTGAACTTTAGTCAAATTTCAAATTTTGAAAAAGTTATATTATTAAAAAAAATAGGTTTGCTGATGAGACATGGTCCCCCTCTCCGTTTTCTCCATGTTTTAGTATAAATAAATACAAACATAAATCGAATGTTTAACTTTGTTTGTTTTTTTAGCCAATAATAACGTAACTTAACTAGCATCAAATATGACTCATGATTAAAAGATCATAATCTTTTTTTTTTATTTTTGAAATTACAAGAGACGAGATTTGGCTTACAACTTAAATCGTGTTAATATATAATTCAATAATTAGATAGATATTAATTCCTAATTTTATCTTTTCTAGAGTTATTGTTTCCAATTTTGACTATGATCACATAACATTATATTGGAAAAAAAAATCAAATTTAACCATTTTTATCCCAAACTTTCAATTTCATTCAATTCACTTAAGCATATGTTGCACCCGGAGTTTATTTTCCGCAAAATTCAACTACTAATTCAAAGAAAAAGTAAACTAAATCTCTCAAAACTTACTAATTTCAATAAAAATCAACTCTGGTCATAAAACTAAGTTACTTAGTGTGTACAAGATCAACGATTAAATAAAAATTTTAAAACTCACCAATTTCAACAAAATTCTACCTCTAATGTCATTGTAATTTAGAACTTTATTAATTTTGTACCAGACATATGCTCTATATTCATTAAATGTATGTGGTAATATTTTTATTGATAATTTTTTTTGTTATATTACAAGTTTAGTCCATGAACTTTTAGGTTTATGCTTAGTCCTTGAACTTTATAGATTCCACAACTTTTAATTTTATGTTTAATATGTTAATATGCTAATTTAAAAATATCTAATAGACCACCATTGTATTTTATGTCTAATAGAACCCTAAACTTAGAATTTTTTGTCTAGTAGGTCCGTGAATTTTAAAAAATGTCGAATAGGCCATCAAGGACCTATTGAACACGAAATTTAAAATTCATTAGAACTTGTTGGACACAAAATTAAAAGTATAAGACCCCTATTAAACACCTTCTAAAGTTTTAGAGACCTATTATATTTGACACAAAATTGAAAGCTTGAGGAGCTTATTAAATAGTTATTAAAGTTCGGGGATCAAAAGACACAAACTTGAAAGTTTAAGAACTAAACTTGTAATTTAAACTAATTTTTTTTAAATGTAGGATAAGTCTATCAAAGAGTAAAAAATACAACACTTTAGCATGTTTGAAAATGATTTTAGAATGGTCCAAATCACTTTTCTCATGCTCAAAATGACTAAGTGCATGTTTGGGAATGATTTTAGAAATATTGATTTTAGTGTAATTGATTTGTCTATAATTGATTTATTAAAAGTGATTTTCATATAATCATTTTCATGTTTGGTTTTATACTTTTAATAGTGATTTTGGTTTTGAAAAAATTCACTTTTTTATGGAAATTTATGCATTTTGACAAAAGATTACGGTTTTTTACTCGTTATTAAAAGCATACTATTTTCAAAAATGAATAATAGTCATTTTAAATTACAATCACTTGACAAAAATCACTTGGGAATCACCTCCCAAGTGATTGAAAGAGAATCACTTCAAATGATTTTAGATTCTTCCAAAATCACTTGCTTAATTATGCCAAACATCACATTTAAATAGGAAAGTGATTTTAAACATGTCAAAAGTGATTTTGGTCATTTCAAAATCATCCCAAACATGCCCTAAAATCACTCCAAAAAAGACACAAAAAAATGATTCATTTCAAAGTCATTCCCAAACATGTCTTTAATCCAATTAAGATGCAATTTAATGAGATTAAAACTTTATGGTACAAAATTGATACATTTTGCCAAGTTTTCTTTGTTTTGTTATCTACTTTCTACCATTATTTTCGACAAGCCGAATTTTGAAAACTAAAAAAAAAAAAAGAAACTTAGTTTTTTTGGTAAAGAAATCATGAGAAACAAACTAAATTTTCCAAAACCAAAAACAAAAAAGTAAATAGTTATGAAACAAAAGCCAAAAGATTCAATAAAAATTATTATTTTATTTTATGTTTTGAGATATGTGTTTGGTAGCATATTTAAAAATTGGATCTTAATTTAACAAATAGAAACGGTTCAAAATGTGTTGGATAATATATTTATAAACCATAAAAATTGTTGTAGTTACCGATTACTAGATATTATAATGAATCTCAACACTATTATTAGTTAATTTATGAACATGTTTTATATCATAAATTTTGTGTAATTATTATTTTACAATATTAATTTATAACATATTATATTATACATATTTTAATATTGTAGCCACGTATTTTTGTCCGACTCGCTTTGTTTTATTCCTTGGTTGATTAAATTTAAATTAGAGCTTTAATCTTATGATCTTTATTTGTGACACTTTTGTTAATTTTTGCTAAGTGTGAGAAGTTGGGTTTTAAAAGAAGTGAAGAAGATGAAATTTTCTTTTAAAGTATAACTTTTTAGGTCAAATTCTAGTTTTTTTTTTTTACTTTGATTTTTATTATTTGCTAATTTCACTTTTCTTTTTTAAAAAATGGAGAAATTATAGTTTTTGGAGGAAAGACAAGTCATTGATTAGGTGGGTAAGTTGTGTTTTTATTTTGATTGACCAAAATGTTGTTGGTCTTTTTAGGTGTAAGTTCTTTTTTGGCATGAGTTTTCAAATTGCAACAAATTGTGTTTTTGGTTTTATGCACAAAAAAGTAATGGTTTTGGTCTTTATATACATCTCATTCTCTTCTTCAAAAAGAACACAACTCACAAAAACCCTACTTCTTCTACACTCCCACACATCATTCTCATCCATTCTCAACTCTACAAAACTCCATAGCCAAATACCTTCACCATAAAGATAGAGAGTTTTTTTGTAAAAAAAATACTCCAAAATCCCATAACACAAAAAATAACCCTAGCTTAGTTGGAGGTTGTATTTGGTAGGACTTTTTTCCAAGGATCCACAACTCAAACAACAAGTTAGTTGAAGTTAGTTGGTTGTTCTTGATACATTCTTCTTGATCTTGATCTTTATTTTGTAATTTCCCCAAAAAACAATAGTTGAGTAAGGGTTTTATGAGTTTTGCTTTCATTTTTGTTGTTTATTTCATCTTTTCTTATTTCTATTACAATGTGAATTTTTGTTTATTTTATCGTTATGTTTTTGCTACTAACTTTATCTTCAAACCTCAAAGACCAAAAGTGTATTTTGCCTAAATGTTTTCTTAAGAAAGATGGAAACCCTTAGAACATAGAAAGAGAAACAATTGTAGAAAAATGATGAAAAAACAACTTTCAAAAATAAAAAACCAAATTGTTATCAAACTAGACCATCTCATTACCATTTTTGCTAGAAAAATCTCATACAAATTTAAGAGAAATGTCAGCAAATGAATATATATATATATATATATATATATATATATATATATATATATATATATATTATATTTATTAAATCCAAAAAATATTATTGATATCAAAGTTTAGTTTTTTAGTACATCAATGGAGGATTCAAGCCCATCATTATCTCTCTTGGTCATGAGTCATACTTGATGTGAGTTGAAATTTATCTTTCTTGTTAACTATCAAAATTTAGTTGAACTATATATTTAAGTTGATATATAAATAAAAATGGCAATTATGATTGTATTTGTATTGTTTTTCATGATGATTAGATCTTTACCTAACCATTACAATATTCAATTGTATAATGTTCATATGAATTATTTCTCAGATTTGTTTTTCTTTTTTTTGAGTTCTGTCAATTTATTAGAACATGGGATCTTTTCGAGTTTATTTTATCTTTACCCATTCTAATTTTTGCAACATGTATAAGGTCAACTAATTAAAGTAAAGAAAAATAACAAGTCAACGTATTAAATTAAACTTACGCCTAGTCTAAGTTCATGATGCTACAAGCCAGATTTATCCATTCATTTTTCGACGTGCAAATTTTAACTTAATTGTTTTGTTTTTTTTTCTTTTCAAAATTTAACATTTATTCATTTTGCACAAACAAATAAAAATATTAAATTTTGGGCGTTGGATTCCATTAATTAAGCTTGACATTTTCTTCTCTGCCACCAACTTTCCATTAATGAATTAGATTAGAATTCGATTTCTATTTTAAACAAATAAATAAATAAATAAAAACATTAATTTTTGCTGGTGATGGCAATGACATACGTAAATATATTCTTCATCATTGTATAAAAATATTCAAAGCAACTAAATATATTTATATTTGATTAAAATACTATTTTGATGTTTATAGTTTGAAACTCGTTCTATTTTAATCTACATACTTTGTAAATGTATAAACTTAGTCTTCATAATTTTAATAATTTTTTTTAATCTTTATCGTTAGTTTATGACTATATTTTTAAGTCGAAGTCGGTATTAGTTAAATACTTTATAATTTTGAAAACATATTTACATTATATTTTTTTAATAAAAATTATTATATTTTTTTATTAAGTTAAAAAGTAACTACCAAAAAAATTAATGATAACTTCACATTAATGATATAAAGATTTATGGAAAGTTCAATAATTAAATTCGAACATTTAAAAATACAAACTAAATTCAAATCAATCTAGAAATATAAAAAATAAAATAGTATTTAAGGTCCCGTTTGATAACTATTTTGTTTTTAGTTTTTGGTTTTTGAAAATTAAGCTTATTTTCACATAATTTCTCTACGATAGATATCATCTCCCTTAATGAAGCATTTGAATTCCATGCCAAATTCTAAAAATAAAATCAAGTTTTTGAAAATTACTTTTTTTTTAGTTTTCAAAAGTTAGCTTGGATTTTGAAAACATAGCTAGAAAGTAGATAAGAAAACATATAAACTCATTAATAGAAGTAGTATTTTTAGGCTTAAATTTCAAAAACAAAAAACAAAAAACAAAATAGTTATGAAATGGGGCCTAAACTATTTTAATATTTTCCACCTATATTCTTCCCTCAAAGGATAATACTGTTGAACTAAATTTTTTTAAAAAATATTTTATAAGAACCCGTATGGTAACCGTGGCACATTTCTTGCCTCTCTTTTATTTCATTTATTTTTAAATAAATATGTGCGTTTGGTAACTTTTCTTTTCTTTTTTTTTTTTCATGTTTTGGAAGTTACCAAAAAAATCAATTTTCTGTTTTTTCAAGTTTTCAAAACATAAACAAATGTATTATTTCGTCATGTTTTCCTAATAAAATGCATAATAAAATATTAAAAAGAATATGTTAAAACGAAAGCTGTAGATAAATGAATAGTCACAGAGAAAAAAAATCAACACACAGAATTTACGTGGTTCACTAACGTTGTGTTAGCTACATCTATGAGCAGAGGGAAAAAGTAATTTTACTAAGGAAAACGAGAGAACAAAATTACATAAAAGCATATAATTTCATATAGGAGTTTAGGAGGTTTATATATGATACCTCTCCTAAATCCTATTACAGAGTCGGCCGAATAGGCCCAAAGTATGAAAAATAAACTCCCCCACCAGGGCGCTTCACCCCTGCACCCGTACTTGATCATTCGAACCGCTAGATAGCAAATTCAAGACATCTTTACATAATAAATATAACATAATAATTTTGAACATTTTCTTTTTAAAAATTAGTTTTCAATTTGAACTAATTTGTTTAATTATTTTAGAAAAAAAGCAAGAAATGATTATCATATAACTTTTTATTTTAAAAAATATGAATAAAAAATTAAAAAAGTTGAGTTTTTCTAGTTCAACCACATATGTTGGGAGATGATTCAAAACTTTGATCTTTATCGTGCGTATAAATTTAAATATGAAAGCAATTGAATTATGCTCAAGTTAAAAAAAAAAAATATTACTAAGCAGATCAATAATTATTTATTTATATTATATTTTAAAAAATAATTAACATTCAAATTTCTAAATAAAAATAGTTGAATAGGTTAACAATAATTAAGAAAATATTTTGTTTAAAAAAATATTTAAAGTATTTTTGTTAATCAGGAATTATATTTCTTCCATAAGGTTTATATTCTTGGTTGTAAGTATAAAAATGGAATGAACTAAAAAAAAAAAAAAGTATAAAAATGGAAAGATAACTAATATATACACAAGTTGATGAATTTAATGTATAATGAAGAAATTTATTGCTTTAAATTTAAAGTCAATGGTACTGAGTTGAAATCTAAACAAATTATTTATAAAGTATTCATCGCTTACTTCAATAAATAAAGCTTTGTTATTTTCTTTTCATTGTTATTTATTTATTTATTTATTTTGTGTGGTCTTAACTATTTTCCATTTTTAATGTTAAGAAATAAATAAATAACACTCGTTTATTGAATTTAAAAAGAAAAAGAGAATTATCCTTTTCCTTTTGTTATTGAAAGGCAGAAATGAAGCATTGAATCTGTTTCGAATAATATTTTATTTGTTAACTAAATTGACAACGAAGATATCTTTTCGTCAAACAATACCTACCCAAGATTTCTCTTTTTATATCCTTTTATTTCCCCACTTTTGGTTTAATCTATTTAATTTAAAGAATAAAATGTGCTATAATTACGTTTTACACAAGAAATGAATACTTTTTCATTTTTCAAAATCCAAATGATTGAATATAGTTTCTTTGTTTCACAAATTTAACCACGTCCTTAGAAATAATTAAAGGCATAATTCTATTATTCGAATTGATAGCTTGTTCGATCGTCGTGACTGTAGAATTAATTAGAATTCAGCTGACTAAAAGATTGTTTGAACATATTTATCCATGATATATGATTAGTATATGTTTATTTGATTGATAACCCTTTATAATATGTAACTATTGAAAATAGATGTCTCAACTATTTATGCTTGTAGCGAGATGCTCGACGAATGAGCCGCGTGAAATCTCAAGAGGGTGAGTGATCTGAATAAAAAAAAAAAAAGAAAAGAAAAGTCTTTACCTACCAAATATCCCAATCATGATTAAAAAAACACTAAAATAAGTGTTGTTTCTAAATTGAATTTAAAATTCCAAAAGATGATTAGTGGTATTTAATTGATGAAGTAGAGAAGAGTTGTGTGTTGGTGAATTAAGGAAATAGTCATAAGAGAATTCTTAATTAACCCTATCATATCTTAATTAATTTCTATTTCTCTACGTGCAATTCATCATTCTTCCATATCTTGAAGCAAATGACTTTAGATTCAGTCTTTTTAAAAAAATTTATATCTCTATATTGTTTCTTAATTTATGTACAATTATGATTTTCTAATGACCAATATAATCATGGTTAATTAACTAATAGCTTCTTCTTCTTCTTCTTTTTTTTTCTGACAAGAACTAGATTTCCAACTTTGGCTCATTTATAATTTTTTTTTCCGAGTCATATTGAAATCTCATTATCTTGCTTATCTTTGTTGAGAAAAAAAAGTATGATACTGTTTGAACACGATTAGTAGTAGTTAGGTTGATAATATATTGCTTATTTTATTCATTATGCTCGTTTATATAGAAGTAGAACATTGGTTTCTTTTGAAATTTAAAATTCAAGAAATGATTTTATCAAGGAAGATCCGTAATTTACCATCGTTTATATTTATCAAAAGAAAAAATAATTATTTGGTAATCATGCTTAAAATTATATATAAAAAAAAACAAAAACTGTTAGGAGTTGAAATAAGAAAAATATAAGAACCCTTCTTTTCTAATTAAAAAAGAGTAGAAAATAGTTTTTATTAAAAAATCAAATTGGAAAAACAAATTTAAAATTTAGAAGAAAAAAAACCCAAAAATTCAACAAAAATATATAATATTTATAAATCTATTGAAGTAAAAGAAGATAACTGTTATAGAGGGGTATTCGTACCGATAATCCATTTTCCAATGCATTAACTGACATTTCAAAATAATGAAATATGACCTATTCTGACATGGTAATGCGCGCAAAATGACTCATAAAGATAATATGGAACGGTCTTTCTTGTTCACGCTCCCACACGCTGTTCACGCTCTCGCTCCTGTTGTCTCGCTCTCGCTCCCGCTCAAATGAATGGAAAAAAATATAAAGAAAAAATGACAAAAAAAGACAGAGAAGAAATTTAGATAACAGAGCGAGAGAGAGCCAGCGAGAGCATGTCAGCGAAAGCGTGAGCGAGTCAACTATAGTGCGATTTTTATTTATTTTTTCTTTTCTCCAGAATTTTGACAACTTAATTACTATCATAAGCGAGAGCGAGAGCGAGAGCGAGAACGTGACTTGAGCGAGAGCGAGAGAGCTAGAGTCAGTATGATGCCCTTACGGTAATTTGGACGGAATGCACAGTACAAAAAGGGTCAAATGGTCATTAATTTCAGAACATGGGTCAAATCACATTAATGCATGTGAAAATGAGTTTTCCATGCAAATTTCTCATGTTATAGATATGACCATAATTTTGCAACTAACAAAATCATCATTTGCATAAAATTTTAATATAGAGTTCAAAAATAAAATTATGCAAATATATATGTCGATCAAGTGATATCATACTATTGTATACAAATATAATGTGAGGAAAGATTTGATTATTGACAATAATGTTTGCATATGGGAATTTAATGTGAAGTTATAATAATAAATACATAATACCAAGATTTGAATGTTTGTTAGTGAGAGTCAATACCAAAGTTTTGTATGTGATATTAGAAATAGGGAGATGGTGACACTTGGAGGATATTAGAAACCCTCTTCTCTTCTAACTGCATTAATTAACACCATTATGACAATCACTACCTCCAACTATATGTTCTTGTTGTTTTCTTCTTTTTCTTTGATGACAGTAATTGTTCAAATTTAGAATAGCAATCGGTGGTGAAGTAGAGGATTCCATTTTTGAGAGAAAGCAAGGAGAGTGGGAAAGCTAACCTACCCTTCTCTTTGCTGAATCTGACCTTCCTCCAAGAGTGATATTATTATAGGATTTTCTGTTTTTTTTTTCTTTTTAAAAAAATGATATATTTATAAAGAATCATTTTTAGAAGAAAAAAAATCAATTTATACTCCGAACTTTGTAGGTTCACTAATAATAATATCTATTAGAACTCTAAACTTTTGAAAGTGAATTAATTCAAAATTTTCCTTGGAAATTGGAAATTAAAATTGCTAATAGATAATTTTGGTACAGTAGGTTGTGGAAGACTTCTTTAGATAGAGAAATTAATGCAATATTAGAGCTAGAGAAATACTATGATATTTTGAGTAGTTTTCATTAATTAATTTGAGCAATTTTCTTCATCCTCTCTTCTTCGTCAATTTTTCTCTAATTATTTATGAAGGCCTACAAAAAAATTTATGGTGACGTTTTGGTAGGATTTGAGGAGAAGAATAATGTTACTTTAGATAATTTCGAATTGATTTTAAGTGGAACCAAGGAAAAATAATCATGAATTACTAAAATAGAGTCTAAATTGTTTTACTCTTTAATTTGTCATATAATCTACTTTTTATAAATGTTTTAAAACACCGAAGTTTTGAAAAATAAAAAAAAAAAAAAGTAATTTTAAAAAACTTGTTTTTTTAAGAATTTGGCCAATATTTTACATATTTTTTTAGGAAAAGATGAAAATCTTTCTGAAAGTTTGTATGGAAATAAATACAATTTTAAAAAATTAAAAACAAAAAATCAAATGATTACCTAGCAAGATTTTTTTCAAGATAAAAGTTTAAGATATGAACTTATTATATACGGAAGAGATTAAAAGATTTGAACTCCTAACTTTAAACTATAGATTACCACTAAGTCAATTAATTTAATTTTATTTTACTTGTGATGATGCTAATTTTGAAGCATTTTAAGCGCGTGTTGAATCCCTCAAATTAAGCAATTTTCTTTACAAATTTCAACTAATTATTATGATTTTTTTGGACAATTTCCCCTTGTTGAATTTGTCCCTTTGTTTTTTTTCCCCTTGTCCTCAATAGTTTCTTTTGCCCTATGGTCAAGCTTTGGTTAATTAAGGGGAAAGAAAGGGGAGAGATTGAATTATTACTTTACATGATTTTTTTAGAATAACATAGCACTAAGAATTGTGTGAATCCAACCTAAAGTTGATTTTGGAATATATTTTTCTATATCTTAAAGGACCTCAACTATTTCCATTATTTAAAGCATGTCTTACTCTTAACAATTAAATTTAGTAAATAGACTAAATTTTTTAGGGAGAGAAAAAGTAAGTGGAAGAGTGGAAAATAGAGAGAGAGGAAGAAAGAAGAAAAAACGAAAACTTAAAAGAACATGAATTTTTTTTTAATACATCAATATTTGGGGGTGGGGTTTTATTTTATTTTTGTTTTAATATTTTTAATTCTTAGCTTTATTATAATTTTAAAAAATTAATTTGTAACCTAACTCTGAGAATGTTTTAATGTGTAAACGAATACATGCATTGAAGCCATATAAATTGGAGTCAAATATTATTGTATAAGTAAATATTAAGTGAGAAAATAATATAATCAAGACCAAAATAGTTGCCTTTTTTTGAAAAAAAAAATTAGAGACCCAAATGAAACAAACTTAAAAGTTTGTGCATTGAAAAGAGATCCAACAATGAATAGTTAATCAAGCAACCTTATTTTTATTGCACCTAAAGAATCAAATAAAAAAAAATTGGTTAAAATAACATTTTTGTTTTGGGACTTTGTTCAATTTTGGTACTTTCAAATGTCCAATTTTAGTCATTTCTGTAAAACTTAATATATTATTAGTTTGTTGTTTATTTTCTTAAAATAATTAGTTTTGTTTAACCTTTTTTTTATATATAAATTTTGGAAGTATTTCACATTATATTTTCTGGTATTAAAATTATTAAAATTATTTAATCTATTTTAACAAAAATTAACTTCAAATTATCATAAGGACTAATTTTAAACTTTATTAAAAGTACAGTGACTAAAATTAGACATTTGGAAGTACATGGATGGAAATGAAATAAAATAAAAAAATAACAGGACTAAAATAATATTATAATCAATAAAATTCCATGAAAGAAAGCTATCAAAATGCACATTGGGATTAAAGATTGCAAAGGGTAAAGTAAACAAGATCCAGAATTATTAAGGATAAACTAAGTCAATAGATAACTTACAAATCACAATTAGTAATCTGAAAAATTTTGGAAAACCATAAATAAAACAAACACACCCAAATCTGCAATCAACTAATAAATTAAACAACTTCCAAATCAAAAGCAAAGGCAATTCAAAATTAAATTGAAAGAATCATGGCTGAAAAAGCTCTCCTTCTTTAGCAACCAAGTAATACTTTATCTCTACACAAAACCATATGATAACACGATGCATGTTATGCACAAAAAAGAAAAAGGCGAAGAGAACGAATTTAAACGTGATTCAAATGGTTAAGACTTATATTTTTGACCAAAAGAATTAGATGTTTGAATTTTTACCTCCACGTATTGAAACAAAAAAGGGAAAATACGTTAAAAGAAGATGAATAAAGTGAAAGTAAAAGAAGAAGTCAAGTGAAGATTGTATGGTAGCAGCTTATGTGAGTGTATAAAAGATTTTGAAATTTGGTTTCAAAAGTTGCCCATTTGGTCATTTCATCGAACACCTTCAAAGCATTTACACAATATGGATTTGAGACTCTCACGCCGCAGGGTACTAAAAAAAAAAAAAAAAAAGTCACATGGGTATTGAATTAATCGGAAATTAAAAAAGAAAATTGTGCAATTTGGAGAGGGGGAAAAAAAAATTGGGTTATAGATCCACCTGCGAGAGGTGGGTAGCCTTAACCAGATGTGTTAACAGGGAAGCCCGAAGGCTGTTCCCGACCCTGTCAGGGGAGATGCCAACCATCTCTCCTTTAATCGAACACATCCGGTTATATGTTGATGTTTAGTTATATATGCTCTTTTACTTGATAAATTTTCGATGTGGGATTGTCGGTGGGTTTCTTTTTTAATTCTTTCTGTCATATGGTTTTATTTAGTGGGTAAAACAATATTATTATTATTTTTTATTTTTTATTTTTTAAAATGATGTTGGTTGTTTAGATTTTAAAATTTTGTTCTATTGTTTAAAAAAAAGAAAAGAAAAATCTCTCTAGTCAATGAGATCACTAGAAATTGAATAACGAAAGGGTGGTTTCATATTAAAATGTATTAACATCTTTTGAATGCTAAATATGCATCTTATCCTTACCACCTAATTCCAAAGTTCAACTAAACCTACTAGAATTGGAAAACATGAAAATATTTAATAAGGTATTGCAAATCACTTCAGATGTCATATCATCTTTTCTTTATTCAATTATTAGTAGATTGCCTATTATCACTCATGGTTAATTTGATCTCCCACCTCTTCATAACTTAAGAAGAAAATACTATTCAATGGAGATTGAATTGAAAATTTTTGAAATATTGAAAATAAATTTAGAATATAGCAAGTACAAGTAATTTATTCACTCCTAATAAATTAGTTCAACAAATGAAAAAATGCAATGAGAACTTATGGACTATACAAGCTGCTCCATATCAAGTGTAAAAAAAAAAAAAAAAAAAGAGGCTGATGAAGTTCAAAGACTGGGATTTATTTAGGAGCTGATCTCTAGACAGTTTAGTGATTTTTTACAACAAAAAAAAACATGTTTTAAGTTACAATAAATAAATTACAGCAAGAATTGGGTCGATATATCACTCACAGCAACAGAACTTCCCTCTCTTACCAGGGGAATCAAAATGGAAGAGAGAGTCCCATCATAATGCTTCTATAAATGCTTGATTTTCAAGGCCTGCATTTCTTCCCCATGGTGTCAGTATTAGGATTTTTCAAGTGTGGGGTTCAACAAGCCTTTTATGTGATTCTCAACTCTTTTGCGGACCGAAGTGGAAGGCAGCCGTTCGATCACCTCAGCTCCGAAAGAAAAGATCAGAGCCTTCCTTGCTGTCTCCAAGTCGATGCCACGAGCCTGGAAATAGAAGAGTTGGGTTTCCTCCAGGTCGCTTATAGCAGCCCCATGTGAACACTTCACATCATCGGCAATGATTTGAAGATTCGGTTTCACGTTCACGGTTGCTCGGGGTTCCAAAAGAAGACTCCTTGTTAGTTGTCCTGCATCCGTTTGCTGTGCGTATCTGGAAAATTGAAGTTCTAGGATTAAAAAACAAACCATTTATCGACAAAGCGACCACCACATGTTCCCATATTTAGCAAGACAAGAATGAAAAATGCGATGTAAAGCACCAAATGTAACACGAGAAACAAACGACAAACAAACGACAAACACGGTCATTTCCCAAAATACTAAAGTCTTGCCATAGTTGATTTTGAAGACATCCTACGCGAACTTGCACCCAAGAGAACTTTAATGTATTATTCATCAGTTTGAAAAACCAGTTTCTCTATCAACTTTCCTAGAACTACCACTTCAAGAAACAGTCTTGCCTTTTCTTCTTGGCTTATCTATGTCTGTTTTCTGTATTCATAATTGATTGATAAGTAATAGAGAGAATTTCAATCATGAAGCACCAGCGAATGATAAGGAGTGTAACTATATGATAGATGACGAACTTGGGTAATGGTAATCCAATCTATGATCAACAAGTCTACAATACCCTTCAGAAAAGCAATAGACAGGATTGCTTATTTTCATCCGAGAGAGGAAGAAAAAAGTACCTGTTGACATTTACATTACCATCAAATACAGCTTGTCCTTGAGGATTGGCGACAATACATTTATGAAGTTGTCGAGAATATCCTCGTGGATGGTCAAGCACAAGGCTACTGTGTAGATCTTGTGTTTGATTGCCAACTGATAAGTGCAGTGTCGATAATTCAGTCTTAGTCTCTGGTCCCAATTGCTGGATATGGACATTGTGTCTACTTAATTTTCCACCAGTGCTAATCTCCACAAGCTCGTAGGCACTGGTCGATTCCTGTAATAATTTCAGATAATTATTCATGTGCCACACTCAACCTTTTAAGCGCCAGAGTTTAGTAGAAGATACAAACCATGAGACAGCAAATAACAATGACAACAAGGAGCGTCACAAGGGTTAAAGAGCATGTGTAAATCTCTTTCTCTTGATTACCTCATATCAGGTGAATAAGAACTATGAGCATAAAGGATTTAGAGGTAATGAGTTCAAGCTGTAGCCACCTACTAGGATTTGAATTCTTTTACCAACCAAATTTAGTAGGGTTAGGTAGTTGTCCAGTGAGATTAGTGGAGGTGTGCGCACAAACTCGTTTGGATATTCACGGCTATATCTATGTATGTCCACTAATCACTAAAATTCTAATGGAGGTTCTCAAGTTCATCATAAACTGAAAATAAAAATTGACTTCGACTTCGTAAGTAATAATTGTTTGGGAAACCAACTCACTCTTTTAACATGATCGAAGCTCGATCCACCACTTTAAGGAAAGAGATGAGACAGACGACCCATTTTACACACATGAGAAATCATGACAGACAAGTGGTGTCAAGTGCCTCATATCGCTTTTGGCCTTATGGTGTATGTACTTATACTTATTTGATGGAGAAAAAAATCACGTTTAAGGGAAAAAATGTACACATAAACTAAGCAACAATCAACAGCAGCCAAAGAGCTTGGAAGAAGTCCTAGAATTTTTCACATAAGGGGAGGAAAAACAGCAAGTAATACAATTGGAAGACCTATATCTTCAACAAAACAGTACTATAACGACTGTTTCACATTTGATACAAGCATAGGTGACGCCTAAAAGATGCTTCCAATTCAAAAAGACTAACCTATATAGGATCACTGACCATTAAAGTGAATCCAACATTGTGTAGATTCTCAAAACAGGTTGTAGAAAATGGTAAATACGTATCTCCTGACTTCTCTCCATATGTCAAGTTCAACTACCAATGAAGTAATCTAAGAGTTTTTAGTGCTCTAGTCTAAGAGCTTGAGATGTTTGAAGAAGATTTATCGCTTAGAAAAAATAGGGTCTGTCTGGAATAACTTTCCAAGTACTTGAAAACATTATTTTTAATACTTAACCTTTTTTAAGCACTTACAAGTCATTGCAAACAACAGGCCTTTAATAACTTAAAATATATAGTCTCATTGGATGATAATAAGTCATGTGCATAATGTAAGCCGTAAGGAGTAGAGCAGGCGAAGAAAGATAACAAAACTACCAACAAAGTTGCCAACCTAAACATAGCGAAACTGGATAATAAGGTATTATATTCTCGACCAAAAGATGGGAGGTTTTGAATTTCCATCATGTACTTGAACTCAAAACTACCAACAAAGTAAAGTAATGCAATATGAGAGTACCTGCTGTACAGAAGTCCATTTGATATGTGCAGCATCTAAAGACTGATTCTGAATATAAGAATGTTTAACCTTTCCACCACTTCCAATCACCACCTCCAAAACAGGGTTTGCCCAATAGTACCTACCCCCATCCCCACTCAGAAACTCCTCAATAATTTCAATCTCCCCTCCATTTTCCACTAAAACCAACACTCTGGGATTCGAAACAGCCAATTCCTTCGCCCCTTCCTCGCCCCCATTAATCGAAAAATACCTCAAATGGATTGGATTCTCTACCTTACACCCAGCAGGGACATACACCACCGTCAAATCTGGAGCTCCAACGCCATTAATGGACCAAAACAAGTCTCCCACGAACTTCCCATCAACAAACTCAGATACCCTCTTCACAACACTCTCCGAAGAGAGGTCATTCAAACTCCCCACATAAACCCCATTTGGCAATTCCGGCAAATTAGAAATCGAATTGACGAAGTGACCATCAACGATCACAACATTGGCGAATTGGGTTTCTACAGGAATGCTCGATAACCCAGAAGACTCCGGCGGATTCGAAATAGGGTGGATTTGGGACTGCTTTATGAAAGAAAAATCGGTGAAGCGAAAGGGCTCGTCTCTCCGAGACGGCCATGTTGTCGAGAGAAGAGCCTCTGCGGAAGATTCTCTAAGTTTCTGGAGAGGAAGAGGCGATGAAGAAGAAGAAGGGAGGGAGTCTTCGAGAGTTTCGGCGAGTTGAAGAACAAAGGGGTCGGAAAGTGAAGGTGGGGAAGTTTGAAGAGAGACTCTGGTGGTGGTAATGGAGTTGAATTTGAGTTTGCGTTTTGATGAAGAAGTGGGAATTGAGGGAGATGGCGTTGGGAGCCTACCAATATGGGGAGTGAATGTGAAGGTAGCCATGGGAGAAGCTTGTATGAGCTTCTTCGAGTAATACTAATGGTAAGTCACCGGCTCGATTTGATGCTAATCATCGACTTTCCGTCTCTGTTTTTGGTTTGGGCCTTTGGGCTGTCTCAACTCTCAAGAATCTGAATCTGATCAATTCCCATTTCGTACGGATGCCTATTTTATTTATTTTGGGAGTCCACTTATACACCCTTGAATAAATGATCCAAAGAAAAAAAAATATATAATGAAATATGGATCTTTTTCAACTCTTCAATTTTTTCATCCCTAAATTTGATTTTTTGTTTATCTTTTTTTTTTCATTTAAAAAAAATAATATCGATGAATATTTGGGTCATCTTGTGCATACACATATTAATATCACTATACAGTTGTTTGATCTTACTATACTTGATTAGAAATCCTAGGTAGATGGCCACATGGATTGAACACATTCCTCTTATTTTTCCAACCCAACAAAAAATCTAGAGATTTGTTTGGTAGGCAATTTGGATTCTGTTTTATGTTTTCGAATTCACTAAATTTGAATATGTGTTTGACAGATGAGTTTTCGAATTCTGTGATCCAATAGTAGAAATTCTGAAAATAACATTGGTAGGTTTTCATTATATCCAAATTCTAAATTTGAAATTTAAAAATGTATAATTATACTAAACAAAAATAAAAATCTTAATAAATATAATATTTCATATTATAAACTCAATTTACTTTTGTTAAATTAAAATATGTATAATATAATATATTATAAATTATATAATATAATATTATAAACAATAATTATACAAAATTTACAAAAAAAAAAAAAAAAATAGGTTGATAAACCCTTTAATAATGATTTATATTTAACTTAATATTTAGTTTTACCACTAAAACTAATTTCATGGTGGTGTATAAATATATCACATAACACACTTTAAACAACTTTTTCAAATGGAATCAAATTTCTAAATTTACTACCAAATATATATCTAAAAACATGAATTTCATTGCATTCTTTATTTTCACATTGTGTTTTCAGATTTTTTTTTTCTCTCTCTCTTTTACGTTTTAAACAAAATTTAAATTTTGTTTTCTTTTATCTTTACAATTCTTAAATTTAAATGTGTATATATATTTTTTCAATTTGACCAACATTGTACAGTAATATTCGATCAACTAACTCTTATGAACCTTCATCGTTTATAATTATTTAGGTATTCTAGAGTTTACATTATTGGAACTCCAATCTGTTGTCAAACCTAGGTACATAATATATCTTCCTATTGTGTTCCTACTTCTCATATTTCATTCACATGGCCAAACAATTTTGGTACAAAGTATTGTGAAATTTCAAGGAAAAAAAATGCAAAATAGAAGAGTATTATGATTTTTATTTTTTAGTATGAAAAATACGAAGAAGGTTTTATTATTAGTGGAGATCGAGGAAGATGAATACCATAAGATTTATGGGAAAGTATATTGGAAGAGAAGACTAAGAATGACAAACTTATTCACCCAAATGAGTTGTCTTTTCTAGTTTTTTTTTTTTTTTTTTTTGAGAAATTGGACTAGATGATAGGGGTGATCATCGGTTAGTCGATGTTTTCGACCCCAACCGATCAAAGTAGGTCGGTTCAACCAGTAGTTTTTTTTTGCCTTAAACCAAACAAAACCGGTTGGTTTATATATATATATATATAATTATAATTATTATTTAGTTATTACTTAATATATTTATGAGATATATATGAAAATCTTTATGGTTTTTGTTTTTTTAATTATTATTATTATAATATATTTTTTAAAATTGGTCAGTTGAATCGGTTTTCAATATTTTTTTATTCACCCCTACTAGATGGCTGCACATACCTCACATTCTAAAAAATAACCAAAAAACTTACAAATGACTTTCTTCACGGTATAAATTTATAATTGATTTTTTTAAAAGTACAATTAAAAAGGAATTATTTCACTAGCACACAAATCCAAACTAAACTTTAGTCTCTACCTTTTAATTTTGTCTCTATAGTTTAATGTATTCACGACACCTTAACCTTATTATTTAAGATGATATATTGAGAGATTTTAGTTAAGTTTTAGCATCTGTGTGTGCGTAGATGCAATTTGTTTTAGCTAACTTAACCATAACTCAAATAATTTAGGCATATATATCCTCAAGCAAGAGGGTAAGAATTTCAAATTCTCATCCCCATGTGTTGTTGAATAAAAAAAACTGATAGATGGGTTTTAGTGTTCTTTATCGGTTGATCTTGTCAATTCACCCACCTCATTTCTCCAACCCTTAGCTCTTTCCTTGTTCGCCAAATGCAACCTAACAGGATTGAATTAATCCACCCACTTGAATATATCACAAACTAGTTGGTTAAATTAGTCATGATATATTGTAATGTCAAGTAACTTGTTACTTCACAAAATTAAAATTCAGGGCTTATTGAATATTTTTTAAAGTAGGTAAATTTGTAGACAGTCTTGAAGTTGAATCGTTATTTAAAAAATATAGAGACTAAATAAAAACCACTCTAAAAATTCATTCACCAAACTTATTATTTACCTATTTAAAATTTATACTTAGCCTTAAGATTTCAAATCAAAGAGAGAAAAACTATAAATTTTCTCTTTGCATATATATATATTTCTTTTATTCATATGTTTTTTTTTCCAAAATGAATAGGAGTCACTAGAGGAGGTGGTGCTTGTTAAATTTGAAGCCAAGATTCTTTCTCCAATGCTTTGTTTCCTTTTTTTTAAAAAAAAAATACTTTTCATCTCTATACTTTTAACTCGCAAAACTTTAATATTTTCAAAATTTTCAATTCCACTTTCCCTAAACCAATCATATTATTAATAACACAACACATCGAAAAACAACAATCCAAATGGCAAACTTTTTTTTTTAAAAAAAAATATTCTTCAATTATTCCATACATTTCTAAAAAAATTATAATTTTTCCCCTTTGTAAAAGTAGATAAATAGTTTAAGTTGCTCAAAATTCTCTACCCCACACCACTTTTTCATTGGGTGATTTATATCTATTATCATCAACTTTATTACAACTGATGAGAGAATGTTTGTTCTTTTTATTGCATTCTTTATTTTGGAGAAAAAAGAATGAAACTCAAAAAGTTGTTTTCAGATTGAGTGTTCATATGTTTAGGATTCTTCTTCATAATGGAATGGCTTATCCAAACCTACAAAAAAGCCCTTTTCTTCTTAGCCTTTAAACCTAAATTCCTCTGAAGAATATTTTGCTGACTAAATTGTACCTTTAAAACAATTCAAGGTTGGGTTTCATTGGAAGAACTTCTCTGTTTCTTCCTCATTCTTTTTCTAACACAGTTTCTTTTTTTCTTTTTTTTTTTTTGTTCCTTTTGATGACGATATCGACATTTTGTTGTTAATTTATTAAAGAGATACGTTATCTTACCAAATGGATATATATTTTTTTAATCCCTTTTGATGATAATATCGAATGTTGCCTATTAATTTATTAAAGAGATATGTTGTCTCATGAAATGAAAAATGTTATCATCACTAATTGTAGAAGAGTACACTATTCCCTAAAAAATTTTTTTTTAGTGCATCTAATCTTAATGGAAAAATATTTGAGTGGTGTCTGGGCATCACCCTAATATGGTGCAACCCCTTGATGGCCACACAATTTTTTTGTGTGTATTTAAAAAAAAAATAGAAAAAAAAATGCGTGATGAATAGGTGGGGAGCTAAGACTTGGGTGCTGCCTAGTACTGCCCATTTTAATGAACCTTAAAGGGTTGTTTGAGGCGCTGAGTGAGTTATAATAGTCTGTGGATTATTATAATCTGTGAAGCATACAATCAGAGTAGTATAGTCTGGGGTTATAATAGTCTGTGTTTGGGATGCAAAGTATTTCACAGGTTATTATAACACGAGTTATAATAACCAGTGGGCCAAATAGACCATCCATTATTTGGAGTATATAGGCAATGTAAGCGCGTGTTTTAGTAATCTATTCTTTCACATGGTCTAAATAAAGGCTACACAAGTCCAATTTTTCAATTTCAAGCTTAACGACCCTTAAGCTAGATTTTTTTAGTTCAATAATTATAGAGTAGGGAGTCAAACTATCGATCTTTGAGATATTTATTAACATCTTATTCATTAGGTTAGGTTCAGATTGACACCTCATATTCGAACTAAATCACCCAAATTAGGCAAAAAAAACATATATTATATCAAAAGAATAAAAAGCTAACTTGCATTATAAGGTGAGGAAATCAAAGAGTGAAGATTTCTAATATGCCATACATAAAAAGCTCTTGAAAGGAAAGGAAATATATTACTCCTGTGAAACCCCTCTCTGGCTCAATCAATAAAAGAGATATCACCAGGGACTGCAAACAAATACTATGGTTACTAAATATACTATCACACCAAACAGTTTTTCTGGTCAAGATTTTAGAATAGCACTCCCTTTATTCCCGCATCGAAGACCGACAATAAAAGGCGTTGGCTTCGGGACCCCGTCGAGATTTCATTCTCACACAATGCTTGAAGACTAAGGCTTCTTAAAGACCAATGAACCTAAAAGTTTAAGCGGAATGGTTTATGGTAAATTTAATAATATCAATACTTTAACGCATTGATAAAAGCCAAGCCTATCTTTGTTGTTTCTTCTTTTTTTTTCCCTTCTTTAGAAGCAATTTGGATATCTCTGTGAATTGTTGAGGTCAAAACCTTGTTCATTTCCTGTATGTTGCATATAGTTTATACGTGTTGAATATGGTGATATGCAACCACCAAATTGATTGAGATTGTCTTCAAGCTCAATGTCGCCTGTGTAATTCGAGTATGATGAACTTGGAGATATTTCCGTGTGCTCGTATGACTGCCAAGGTGTCGTCGAACCCGAATACTCGTACTGAGGAAAACATAAAGACATAGCTCCTTGAATTTCAGGATAATCCTGCCATAAGCCAAGAAATACATGTTTGAGAAACTCAAATACATTATCTCAACCATTTGTTTGTTGAACATATTTCATACCTTGGATGAGTCAAGAATCAGATCAGGTGAGATCCATATTTTTTCAGGATCTGTCTCCATAATGGTCGTGCTATATCGAGACATCGGATTCGTGTCATATGAGGTTGTCATCGGACTCGACAAACGACTCTCATTTGCGAGGAAATTGGACTGAGACGAATTGTCTTCCAAAATATTCGACAATTCATTCGCGACGACAAGTCTTGTTGACGTAGAATCTTCACTAGCCCGACTGCTCCCGACGACAACATTACTTTTCGGTTCTTGATGATTCTCCTTCTTATGTGCTTGTTCATTCTTTTTGACAATACGACACAAAGCAAAAGCACCCTAAAAGAAAAGAGATTGTCAGTGTCACACACAAAGTCAGTTCAAAACAATCCAACAAAAACAAGCTATGAAACTGCATTCTAAGCAGATATGCATCATGTCATTGCTTCATAAATATACCTTAAAATTAGGAGTTCCATGAGAGAAATCATCACAAAGTCGATACTCATGCATAACCCAATCCATTCGATCGCCCAACGGTGCTCGACCGCGATAAAAAACGAGTGTCTTTCGGTATCCCATCACAGAAGATTGGCAGTTGATCTTCCTATCTTTTCCAGTGGCTTTCCAGTAGCCAGCTTTGGTAGCTCTATTAGTTCTCGATCCATTCGGGTATTTTCGATCTCGTGGACAGAAGAAAAACCACTCCATATCTCGTTTCGGAAGGAAAGATTTCTCTGTCATCAACAACAAAATCATGAACAGAACAAAACAGAACAGAAAGAAGTCCTTCAATTAGCACACATAAAAAAGTACTTTACTGTATGTTTTGCATATCTTTTAAAGTGTTTCTATAATAAGCGATTCACTTGAAAACACTTTATTTCAACACACACTCCAAAGCAAGTAAACAAAAACATCGCTTTCAGTTCATTTCATTCAAAAGCACCACTTTGTTAAGAATCCAAAGCCATAACAGTAACAATGTACAAACAGAAACAGAATTAAAAGCAGAGGATTTGAAGTCTAAAATGAGTTATACCTGGGAGCTCCCATGGATCAAATTTGTACAAATCAATAACAGGAATGACTTCAAGCTCAATTGGAAGTCCTTCAACTTTTCTTTTGAGATAATAACTCACCAATTCTTCATCTGTTGGATGAAATCTAAAGCCTGGTGGAAGAGAAGCACTTCCCATTCTTTTGCGACTAAAAAAACAGAGAAACAACAAATTTCACAAGGGAAAATGAGATTTTTTTTTTTTTATTTTTTTTTTATGGGGTTCCTGTTCTTTTTGGCTAAGTATTGAAGCTGTATCTATTGAAAATCTGGAAGATCCAGAAATAGAAGCTTTTATCGACGATGGTTTTTTTGTCGAAAACAGAGTGAAAGTTCCACAGGCTGCTGATGAACCTGTTCAGTTCAAGAATCATTGTCTGTAAAAATGCCGTTTTAAATTTCTGGGTTTCGAGTTAACTAAATCCCCCACCTACCCTTTTGATTCCGAATCAAAATTTTGAAGAATGAGCTAAGAAATCTGATGGGGTTTGTGAGAAAAAAAAAAGAGGAAAGTTTTGAAAATTTGAAAAGAGGGAAGATTTTGCAGAAATGGAATGAAGTTTTAGAGAGAGAGAGAGAGATGGGTTTTGGTTTTAAGAGTGTAAAAACAGAAGGAAAGAAGTGGGATTTATATATAGGCATTTGGAAAGAACAAAACAGTCTAAGGATACGCCGAAAGTTTGAGATAACTTGTCCGAAGAACACCCAAAATTCCAATGTCTTAGGCCCCCACCTCCATTTTAACTCGAACCCTTTCTCACCTATCTCTCTCTTTTTATATATATATATATATATATATATGTTTTTTTTGTTGAGTACATCAACCATTAGGGGTAGGGACGTTCGAACCATCGTAGCCTTCTACTTGTCTGGGTTGAATTATCACTTTGTTGGTGTACACTTTTATTTCTATATAAAACCTCTAAAACATATTTATTTATCTTGATATTTGAAGTACGGTTTAGTCTATGAATTTCTATCCGTAAGGAGTTGTTTAGAACATGAGTTATAATAGTTTATGGAATATTCGTAAGGAGTTGTGTTGGAGCATGAGTTATAATAGTGTATGCAATACTCTACACTCTAAACACAGACAATTATAACTTATACTAAATAACTCAACATCCTAAACACAAATTACATAATTGCACATATTATTATAACCTACTCAACGCTCCAAACAATCGTTAAAAGTTTGGTCTTATTTAAAATTTTAGTAGGTAATAATTGAATTCTTTAAGTTTAAAATTTGTGATAATTTAGTTTTTAACCTCTAGTGCCAAAGTGAGCATAGTTTAGTAATAATTGACATATATCTTCAGATAAACAAGTTAGAAGTTTGAATTCTCGTGCGTAATGATTTAGACTATGTAGTTTAAAGTTTGTAATAGTAGTTTCTTATATATATTCTTTGATATATAGTTTAGAGAGCAAATGTATTATAAATTACATAATTTGACTGTTTTATACTTAGATCAATATGTCATCATGTTAATAAGAATCTTCGAATGAATTGTTATAAGTTTAAATTATAGAAACTTAATCATTATATACTAAAAGTAAAGGGTCAAATCTAAGTATAATTCAACTATTTTTTTTTTAGTTGAACGATGATGAGCTATTAACCTTTGAGATGGTAATTAGTATCTTATTTATTGAGGTATGTTTGGATTGATGAGCATAATTCAACCAATTAAGATATAGATATTCGATCAAAATATTAAAAGTTCAAATCTCTATATCTATATATTGTTGGACTAAATTATTAGTTACTAAATTTTAAGGAATAAAACCTAAAGGTATGAATGTATGTCTAAGCATTAAAATTACTCGGCTCTAAGTGGGGAGAAGAGAAATCCAATGGCCATTTGAGAGGAAGAGACAAAACACACACTTTCGATGAGTGTATCCATTGAATTAGGGGAAGAAGCCGTCATTTCATTTTCTTCCTAAGATTGAGATTTAATTTAACAATTTAATTTTTTATTTTTAGTTTTTGAAAGTTAAGCTTATGTTTACTTAATTTCTCTACAAACAATAGAGATCATATGTTTAAGTAAACATTTGAACTCTTAGCTAAATTCTAAAAACAAAGTTAAGTTTTTTAAAGTTATTTTTTTTTAGTTTTCAAAAGTTGGTTTGGTTTTTGAAAACGTAGGTACAAATTAGATAAAATGATATATAAACTCATTGGTAGAAGTAGTATTTTTAGGTTTAAATTTCAAAAACTAAAAACAAAAAACAAAATGGTTATCAAACGGAGTCTTAACTTCACCATTTTCATATTTATTCTCATTACAAAATCGTCAAAGATCAAGGATCTAAGAAGTAAACATCGTCATCATTAGTTCACTCTAATATAAATTAAATATCGTTGAAATGAAACGAAATCATTCCATATTTTGAATTATACTGTTAAATATATGAAAGAGAAGTTATAAAATATATTTCAACTGTGAATATATAAATTTTAATCTTGTATCTAATGGTTATTATTCAAATAGTTTTCTTTGTGGAGGAGGGTCATTTGATAAATTATTATTATTATTATTTTTTCTTTTGAGAGGTTCTGTACTTGCAGTGTAAGTTCAATCCACATCATTCCCTAGTCGGACAAAATACCTTTGGCTTATTTTTCTTTCTAAGCTTTTGAAGCTTTGTCATTTGTAGGGCCTCATACCCTCCCAAAAGACAACTCCTTCAAAAGTGTTCAACAACTCTTTTTTTTTTTTAATCTTTTTTAAAATCTCCAAACACGCCCTTTAAGTCCAAATTATGCAATAATTTAGTGGGACATAATGGAGGGTATTTTCATTTCTTTTTATCTTTAAAAAACATGAGTGGAAGTGTGATTAGACCCCTCTAACGGGTGTAAACTATTTACTAACTCGAACACAATTCAAACGAGTAAGAAAAAATTAGTTAATTTTTAACTTAGTAAAGGATATTAATAATCAGATTTTTATCTTCATTATCACTCATGGAAGGAGAAAAAAAAACAAGGAAAAATTTTCAATATTATCATGGTTAACTAGTTATATTTTCCATTTGTGGATTTTAAATTCAAATTCTCAACCTTCTAATTTTGTAATACAATATTTTATTTATTTAAAAAGAATATAATATTTATTGTTAAAAGAGAGAAAAAAATTCAAGCTATTGCTGACATACTCTTTCAAAATAAAATCAATGAAACAGTATTTCAAAAAAAAAAAAAAAGGCTAAACCAGTGGTGGATCCCGAATTTGTATCGAGGAGCCTTAAATATGACATTAAAAAAATATTTAAAATTATACGAACCAAAGCTTGAACTTAAGATTTAAGGGGGGCTAGTGGCATACTAAACCACTATACCAGAAAATTTTTTTGGTGATTTGATCTGACTTTTCCTATACATATTATAGAAAGTAAAAAAATTTAAGAGGGACTAAAACCTCCGAGCCCATGGTAAATTCGTTCCTGGGCTAAACCCTTTTTTTTTAATTGAAGGATAAACCCCATGTTTATAAACAATATATATTTATTTTACGAATGAATATTAATCGAGTATTTTCTATATTAGCATTAGAATTCTCTCGGAATTATTTGTATATCCTTTTATAATGGTATGTTCGAGAACCCTCATCGAAGAACTTGTAATGTAATATTCTATAACAAAATAGGTTCTATATAATATATCTGTTCTTTTAAGTTAAATTAAATTAAAAGTTAAAAATAACAAATGAAAGGTGGATTTTTTCCATACATAAACTATGTATGTAATAGGGCCATTGGTGCAACCCCTTTTCCTCAAAAAAGAGAGGGGGGCAAAAGTTTAAATCAAAGTCTTACTTTATGATATATATATATATATATATATATATATGCATAAATTTGAAAACTTGCTTTTTAGGAGTTAATTATTTTGGTATTTGATCAACCATATGCTTTTGCATATTAGGACCATGAGTAGAAAATTAAAGAATGGGATGCTGAAACCTTTATGGGGCATTAATTAGTTTAGACTAGGTTTAAAAGATCAATAATATTTGGTTTTTATGTTTTGTAAGTGAGTTATAATAATATGAATTATAATAGCCTGTGGGTTATTATAATCTAAAGTTATAATAGTTTGCATTTGGGATGCAGAATATTTCATAAATTATAATAACATAAGTTATTATAATCTATGCCTCAAACAGATTAATTCATTACATAGAGCTTAAAATTAATTTATAATATGGTTAAATACCTTGCTTCTTATTTGCAAAAGGCATGACAATGACAATATTGAGAACTTTTCTCCTTTTTATTCTCCCTCTTTTTTTTTCCCTTCATTTGGTGGTCTTATATAATCATAAAAGAAAATCCCACTAGGTGCTTTGTATAACACAATTTGGTACTAACTTTTCTTAATGGGCACTAACATTTTTATAAAACTACGAATATTAGCATAATAAGGGTCAAATATTATAGAAATAGTCATTCAAAAAGTAGTTATAAATATGTGAAAAAAATAACTAATTATTATAATCATCTCTCATGGAGCATGGATATCAGTGATTATTCAAAAAGTGGTTCGGTAGATTAAATCAATTAAAACTCTCATTTTTATTAATATAAATCATACCTCAACAGGTAGAAAACATGTATAATCAATCCAACGGCGAGAGGTTTTCAATCCCCCAACCCACATATTCTTAAAAATGGAAAATCTAAATTTTCAAAACTGAATTAATTTAGACTCTATGATAAAGTTTCATTTTAAAATCATTAATATACAATTTTGGCGCTTAAATCAAGTAGCCATTTTTATTAATATGAATGGTTTTTCATCCTTTTTTTTTATTCTCTTCTAGTTAATTTAGGAATAAGAATTATGCCATAATTATTTTTTTTACTACTTTGGTAGAATTTAGAGAAAATAATACTTTTATCCAAATATTTTTTAATTTATTTTAAATAAAATCAAGTAAAAATAGTTATGAAGGATTAATAAAAATCCAAATCAATTCAATTTAGAAGTATAAATTAGTTTTGTTTTTCAAAAAATTACTATAACTATCAATGAAGTTTGGAAAATGCTAAATTTGTAAATAAAATAAAAGTGATACCATTTTAAATGAAAATTAGGGTCTTCTAATTTTAGTAAAGAAATGAAGAATAACGATCATAATTCTCTCTTTTTCTTTCTAATTTAATGTGTCGATAGTAATTTACACTCAAATAATGATTCAATTATAACTTCTCTTAGCATTATCTTTTGCTTATTTTGAAAGTTTCTTTGAGAGAGAGAGAGAGAAATTTATTAGGTTTTAAATGGGTTGGAATACAAAAACATAGCAAAGAAAGTCCAAATTCAAAACAAAAGGGGAATTTAAATGGGGAAGAATGTTATTTCATGAGATTCTTTCTATTTTCTTTTCTTTTTTCAGAGAAAAAAAACTATAGAAATTCATTGATCACAAGGCCAACAAAATTGGCCAAATATATCATCTCTAGAAAATAAGGTAGCGGACAAAATATAATATACCACTTAGTAGAATTGATAAAGCTTTTCATTCCTATTAATATATAAAAATTAAATCCATTTTTCATTATTTTATGATAATGTTTCAATTTGAAAAATAAGGGTATGTTTGGTATGCAATCCAGATTCTGTTTTATGTGTTCGAATTTACTGAATTCAATAAATATGTGTTTGACAGATATATTTCCGAAAACTGTTTTCAGATTCTGTGATCCAAGTAATAAAAGTTTTAAAAACAACATTTTTATGTTTTTATTTGTATTCAGATTCTGAATTTAAAATTTTAAAATGTAGAATTATATTAAACAAAGATAAAAATCTTAATAAATATAATATTTTATCTTATAAACCCAATTTACTTGTGTTAAATTAAAATATGTATAATATATAATTTATATTATAAAATGATAATTTTATAAAATTTATAAAAATCATGTTTGTAAATTAATTAATAATGACTTATATTCAATGTAATAATTAGTTTTGTAACTACAACTAATTTCATGATCTATAAATATGTTATAAGATACATTTTAAACAATTGTTTAGAATGAAATTAAATTTCTAAATCTACTACCAAACACATATCTGAAATCATGAAATACAATTATGTTTTTATTGAATCACTGATTTTCAAATTTCTGTTTTTAAATTATTTACCAAACAAATCTTAAAATATTTGTAGATGTTAAGAGTGTCCAATTAACTCTATCTAACGCATCAACTACTTTAATAAAAAGAATGCATTAAACAATGAGGAATTAAGGAACTTTTTGAGCCACTCCCAACTACCATTTTTGTCAATAATTAGAAGTACTCTAATACCAACTTTATCGAATCCAAGATAATTAAAAAGAAAAAAAAAAGAAATTACAAAATTAATGAGACCACACCTTTCTTATCTTTGTAGATGTTTGTGTGTTTTGTGCTTTTGATGAGTCCTTGCTGTCCCCTTGGTGCTTGCTTGTGCACATCATTTGAACTGTAACACACCAAACATTTTCATATATATGATTGCTGTATGTGTGAAATTACATTAATTTTTTTAATGTTTTTTTTATTTTTTTAAATTTTATACTTTTAGTTTCTAAATTTTGCATAAAAAATTATTTCGTTGTTAGTTAACATAATTCTTGATCTGTTATAAAAATGTATAGATCCAACATGTGACTTTGTAAGCTTGTCTTAATTGACGTCGTTAAATAAATTTAAGGATTAATTGACTTCATTGTTTCTGAGTACATAGAAAATCTTAGTCATAGATTCATACGCAATTTCCACTACCTTGAGGTATAAATGTTATTCAATGAGTTTTTTTTTTTTTTTTTTTTTTTAAATGTTATTTAATGGAACTCAAAATAAAAGTTATTTAATATAGTCATTGTTGGAATTTATATCCTAAAGTCTCGTAATTAATGATATTTTTTTAATTATTTTATCTGCAATAAAATATTATCCATTACATGAAAATTCAAGATTATTAGTGCAATTTTGAACCGTATGTGATTGACATACGAGAGAATCATGTTCAAAAAATAACCTAAAATGTTCAAAGTATGGATAAAAGTTGGATGTTTTATCGTAGTAATAATATTGATACCACCCATTTTGTAATAGTTACAAAGGATTTGATCCAAATCATTCATGTGGAGACCATGTGAGTGTGGTATCTTATATAATGAGTTTGTATAAGACTGGACCACGAAATATTTCTCTTTATAAATCCGTTAATTGAGAAGGTTAATATTTCATTAAGATGATCATATGTAACTCGATCTTAATCTTGAGAGAGTTATGAACTCTTGCCTGTGAGGGCTTGTCCTTTATTTGCATGGGCGAGAGTGGCTTTTATAGTCGATTCAATAAACCTACCATTTTGAAAACTTGACCAAATATGAAGCTGGGAACATAATCTCACAAGATTGAATTCACTCCTTTCCATATAAGATAAGTAGATGATTAGTTCTCTTAAGTGCTGATTTTGAGACTTGAGCAATGGGCTCCACCCACTCACTGACTCGAGAAGACTTAGTTCATGGTTGGATCATAAATAAATTGTTCATTAGAGAATTAGTGGTACTTAAGTTACAAGATGTAATTATAGGGGTTGTAATTACAAACAACTCGTGAATGATCAACTTGCATATAATAGTTATATCCATGGACACAACTTGTCTTACAGTACTGCATAAGAGTACAATTCTAGATTTATAGTGGAGTGACTTACAGTTAATAAATAAAAATTGATTAATTAAAGAGTTTAATTAATTAATTTTGTACTATTGAGGTTTATAATCGGTTGGTCCATAAGGTTCCCTTGCTAGCTCATAGTAACACATCGGTTTAGTTGAAAGAAATATTTGAAATGTTCAAATTAATATTTAATTTAAAGCGTTCAAATTAATATTTAATATATTAGATATATTAAATATAAAAGAAGAAAATATATTTATTGTATTTGATACCTTGAATATTAAAATAATTAATGTATATTAGATACATCAAAGAAAAATATTTATAGAATTTGAATAAGATTTAAATAAATAAAATATCGTAGGAGATTTGAATGAGATTAAAATAAGTATGAGATATATTTAATAGATTAGATATTAAAATATAATATTTAAATTATGACCAAAATTGTTCCTTGGATTCTATAAATAAGATTCTTGGGCCGAGCCATTATAGACATCTTCTCAATAGAGAATTCTCTTGACTTTGTTTAAGAAGAGCGTAACTCAACTGATATCAAGTAAGACTTATGATCAAGAGGTCATGGATTCGAATCGACTCACCCATAAATGTTGATGTTTCTACGGTAAAGTGAAACCTTCATTCTTTCACACTTATATTTTCAGTTCAATCCTTCCTTTCCATATCATTGATTTTGTCTAAAAATTAACATCTAAATCATCTAAAATCTAGCAAATAAAATAACCAAACTGCAACTGAAAAACACCTAAAAACACATTCATCAAATTTAGTTACTATTCCAAACTCTTTTTTTTGAAGGAAAAATATTCCAAGCTTAATATGATGTAGTTAAAACACTAAAATTACATTTGATTTATTCAATCAAACGTAAATACAATAGTAAAAGTAATCAATGTGTCTCACCCCTTCTGTTTATTTTTTTTTTTTTTAAAAAAATACTTTTTTACGTGTATGCAACATCATATTTTTGGCATATATGTTGACATTCACATTTCTCAATCAAAATTATTGCATAGGCCTCTAATTTCAAAGATATAAAGCAAGATGCGGCCAATTGGTTTAAATCCCATATCGATGGGATGAGTTGATAGCACAATATAGGTTTCACAAAAGAGAGAAAAAAAAAAAAGGTCAAAGCAATTTTGGTTGTATGTGTATACAACACTTGCACCGTTCATTTTTTTTAAAAAAAGTTCAAATTGCTAATAAATTATAAGAATTATTACAATTAAACTTAAACTCTAAATTTCTAAATCATCCTTATGAGATTGTCTTGATTACATTCATAAACTTGTGAAAATTTCACAATTAAATTTAACAAGAAAAAAAGTTATGAATGAACCGAGATAGAATCCTGAGGGTACGAAAGTATGGTTGAGAAAAATGAACGCATGGTTGAGAAAGATTTAAAAGAATTGATAGCTACTACCCATACCAACAAGGTGCACCTTTCTTTTCGGTGGCTCAATCATAGGAATTCTAAAGTTAAACATGCTTAGCTTGGAGCAATCATAATCTTGGGTGACCTTTTGCGAATTTTCCTAAAGAGCCCATGCTGAAAGGACTCGTGTTGGTTTTGGAGAAAGTCTTCACTGTTCAAGCGGTTCGAGGATGGTATTGTGACGTAGCCAGGTCGCAAGGGATGCGGGGGAATGTCGAGACTATGAGCTAAATTTGGTTCCCAGGTCTAGGGGCGTTACATATTGATTTTGTAACTTTGGAATAATTTGGGTTTTTTTTAATAATTTTTCTTAAAAATTTGTCTACACGTTAAAAAAAATCGTGCTAAGTTTCTAACTAATTTATTTTTATTAGGTAAAAGAATATATTCAAAGTATGAACTTATTTATTAACTATATATAAATATAAATCAACTTAAAAGCCAAATTCTTTTCAAAAAACACAAAAGCCAAATTGTATTCCTCGAAAGTGGTCTATGTTGTAAAAATAGGATGAAAACCGGGTATAATTTTACCAATATTAAAATACTAATATAATAATATATTTATAATAATAATATAATTTAATAATAATATCAATAATAATAATAATAATAATAATAATAATAATAATAATAAAAGTGTTTGGAAAGTGGGGCAATATATATAATATAAATAAAGAGATAGTGAAATTTATGAAAATTAAATAAACAAAAACTAAATAGAAAGTGGGAGAGAAGAAATTGAATGGAGGGAATTTCACCAATGGTTCATCTTATTCTTCCACCAAAAGCCACTATTTATAGGCAATTTGGCAAGGATGAGTTGGTACATTTGGACACTCAAGCATTGGTAAGAAATTGACACATGTGGGACACTATGGCTAAGGATAATTTGCCACATGGCATGAGTGTTAAAGGACATGTGGAAATGGGCATTTACATCATCATATTTATAATACTCCCCCTTAAATGCCCATTTATATAAAATATGCCTCGTTAAAACCTTACTAGGAAAAACCCAATGGGATAAAAAACCCTAGTGAAGGAAAAAAAAGTACATATTTTATATAATACATTTACTCCCCTCATGAGCGACATCACTTGAGATCTATGAGTCTTCGCATCCCAATCATGTGAACCAATTTCTCAAATGTTGTAGTTGGTAATGCTTTTGTAAATATGTCCGCCAAGTTATCTTTCGAACAAATTTGTTGTCTTTGAGATGTCATCATTTTCTTCAAGGTCATGAGTGTAGAAAAGCTTCTGAGAGATATGCTTTGTTCTATCTCCTTTGATATATCCTCCTTTGATTTGAGCTATACATGCTTTGTGTTGTCTTCATATAATATTGTTGGAGGATGTTTACTTGAAGACCATCCACATGTCTCACGAATGTGTTGTGTCATCGATCTTAGCCATACACATTCTCGACTTGCCTCGTGAATTGCGAGAATTTCAAAGCATGATTGAAGAAGTGGCCGTGATGGTCTGCATTTTCACCGATCGCCATGATATAGCGGTTCCTCCACAAGTAAATAGATAACTCATTCGAGATCTAGCTTTGTGTGGATCGGATAGATAACCGAGAATCTGCATAACCAACTAGATCAAAGCTAGATTTGTTAGAATAAAATAAACCCATATCAATCGTCCCTCGAAGATATCGGAGTACATGCTTAACTCCGTTCCAATATCTTTTTGTAGGACATGAACTATATCTAGCTAATAAATTTATGAAAATGCAATATCCGGTCTTGTGTTATTATTTTAGATACATAAGTGCACCAATTGCACTTAGATATGGTACTTCAGGACCAAGAAGTTCTTCATTATCATCTCGAGGTCGAAATATATCTTTCTTTACATCCGGTGGGACGAACTTCCATTGGAATGTTCAATGGATGTGCTTTATCCATATAAAATCTTTTAAGATTTTCTCTGTATAAGTTGATTGATGAACAAATATCCCATCCGCTAAATGTTCAATTTGCAAACCAAGGCAAAATTTTGTTTTTCCAAGATCTTTCATCTCGAATTCTTTCTTAAGATATTCTATTGCCTTGGATAACTCTTGAGAGTTCCAATTATATTTAAGTCATCAACATATCTGATTATAATAAGAAATCTCGATCGAGATTTCTTTATAAAAACACACGGACATATTGGATTATTTTGATATCCTTCTTTCAACAGATATTCACTCAAAGATTATACCACATTCGTCTCCGATTGTTTTAATCCATATAATGATCTCTCGTAACTTTATTGAATACAATTCCGAGAACTTGATTCATATGTTTACAGTATTTTAAATCCTTCCAGGATTTTCATATAAATGTCATTATCCAGAGATCCATATAAATACGCCGTGACTACATCCATTAGATGCATATCAAGTTTTTCATATACAGTCAAGCCAATCAAATATCTTAACGTTATTGCATCCACCACAGGAGAATATGTCTCTTCATAATCTATACCAGGCCTTTGCGAGAATCCTTGTGCAACAAGTCTCGCTTTATATCTTGTGACATCATTCTTTTCATTTCTTTTCCTTACAAATACCCATTTGTATCCCACAGGTTTAACACCTTCTGGTGTTAGGATTACTGGTCCAAAAACCTCATGTTTTGAAAGTGAGTTCAACTCTGCTTGGATTGCTTCTTTCCACTTCAACCAATCCTTTCTACGTTTACATTCATCAATAGATTTTGGATCAAAATCGTCACTTTCATGAATAATATCGTGAGCAATATTATAAGCAAAAATGTTGTCAATAATAATATCATTTCGGTTCCATCTCTTTCCTGTTGTAACATAGTTTATAGAAATTTCATTATTATCCTCAAGCGTTTGATTTTCATCAATACTCTTTTGAGTAGTTGTATCTTGGATTTCTTCTGGAACATCCATACCTTTTATCGAATCATTTTGATTCTCAACTACTTTTCTTTTCGAGGATTTTTATCTTTGGAACCTATTGGTCTACCACGCTTACGCGCGTGCTCGCACTCATTATTGACAACTTGTTCCTGTGGAATATCAATTTTTGATGGAGCATTTCTTTCTTTGGTATATATGATTTAGTCACTCTTTTAGCATCCGTGAATGCATCCGTAATTGATTTGTTATATTTTGCAAATGAATTATCTTTTGAACTTCAAATTCACATTGATCTCTCGAGGATCTAAATGAGATAATAATGATGCATTCCACGTAATTTCTTTTTCCAACTTCTTAATTCCTCCCTAATGTTGGAAAATTTGTTTCATTAAAATGACAATCAAGAAATCGTGCGATAAATACATCACCCGCCGAGGGTTCAAGATATTTAATAATTGATGGGGAATCATATCCAACATATATTCCTAACCTCCTTTGAGGACCCATCTTAAGACGTTGTGGTGGAGCAATTGGAACATATAACGCACATCCAAAAATTCTCGGATGGGATACATTTTGGTGCACGCCATAAGCTAATTGCATGGGGAATATTTATTATAGGCTCTTTGGCCTAATACATAATAATGATGCGGCGTGTAAAATAGCATGACCCCGCACCGATGTAGGAGTTTAGCTCTCATAAGCAATGGTCTTGCAATTAATTGCGGACGTTTTATAAATGATTCTCGCTAGACCATTTTGTGTATGAACATGGGCTACACTGGATGTTCAACACTTATCCCAATTGACATACAATAATTATTAAAAGTTTGGGATGTAAATTCACCAGCATTATCAAGTCGAATTGTCTTAATTGTATAATCAGGAAATTGTGCTCTTAACTTAATTATTTGAGCAAGTAATCTTGCAAATGCAAGATTTCAACTTGATAATAAGCATACATGTGACCATCTGCTGGATGCGTCAATTAATACCATAAAATATCTAAATGGACCACTTGGTGGGTTAATAGGTCCACAAATATCACCTTGAATTCGCTCTAAAAATGCAGGTGGTTCAATGCCCACTTTAGCTGGTGATGGTCTAATAATTAATTTTCCTAGAGAGCAAGCATCACATGACAACTCATTGGATTGAAGAATCTTCTGGTTCTTTAAAGGATGTCCATGTGAATTCTCAATAATTTTCCTCATCATTATCGATCTGGATGACCCGGTCGATCATGCCAAACATTGAATATTTCTGGATTCATGAACTTCTGGTTCATTGTTACATAACTTTCGATTACTCGTATATGAGTATAATATAATCCAGAAGAAAAAGCTGGCAGTGTTTCCAATATACGTTTTTCATGCGAAACAATAGATGTGATATAGAGATACTCTATATTATTTTTACGATCGATTTCAACATGATAACTATTATTACGTATATCTTTAAAACTCAATAGATTTCTCTTTGATTTGCTAGAGAACAAAGCATTATTAATTGAAAATTTTGTTCCTTTAGGCAAGATAAAACTTGCTTTTCCAAAACCTTCAATCAGTCTGCAGAACTCGATATAGTATTGATTTTTGCTTCCAAAGCATTGTCAATTTAGAAAAATATTTTCTGTTTATGAGTATCGTAATGCGTAGTTGCGCGATCTGCTAGACATAAATCCTCATTGCTCATTTTGGGTTACTCAACATATTGAAATTGTCCATATTTCTTCATTGATAAGAAAAGGAAAAACGATTACAAAAGTTCTAAATATATATACAAAAACAAGAAAAACATATTATAAATGATGACTTAATTATATATCTTCATACAAAACATCCTCTACTTGTTTGATTGCATCAATTTTCTCTCCGGGAGATTCAAAATAATCACCACATCAAGATGCACCATATTGGAGGATCGAACACATCATCTTCTTGAATGGCAAGATTTACTTCCACATTTTTCCCTTTTCCTTTTTTTCCTTGAGGAAGCTTGATAGAGATCGACAAGGTGTTTTGACGTCACGACAGTGCACGTGACCGAGTGCCGATCATTCCTTGACGGAAACATTTATGTTCATCACCTTTTGAACTCCTATCTTGTGGAGCTTTTCCTTTATGATCATCATCGATTCGTGTGGGTTTTTAAAATTATAATGCCCACCACGAAAATAGGTATTTCTTCCTCTACCGCGGGTCCGAGCCTGCGACCACGACCACGACCTCGACCACGATTATTGAAATTCACAAAGCATTCACTTCGGGGAATGGTGTTGCTCGATTGGTCGAGATTCATGATTTTTCATTAATAGCTCGTTATTTTGTTCAACCACGAGAAGACATGAAATTAATTCGGAATATTTTTAAAGCCTTTCTCTCGATATTAACTGCTGCGAAGCATATTCGAGACATGAAAAGTGGAGAATGTCTTCTCTAACATATCAACATCGGTAATTTTTTCTCCGCATAATTTGATTTTGAACTAATTTCAAGAGTGCGAATTATATTCACTTTCATCGATTTGAAGTCCCGCAACCTCAGGTGCATCCAATCATAACGAGCTTTTGGAAGAATAATTTTTTTGATGATCATACCTTTCTTTCAAGCCTTGCCATAGAATGTAGGGATCTTTTATTGTAAGATACTCCATTTTCAATCCTCGTGAAGATGATGGCGAAGGAAGATCATAGCTTTGGCTTTTTCTTGATTTGATGCATCATTTCCTTCTTTAATTGTTTCTCCAAGATTCATGGAGTCTAAATGGATCTCTGAAGATCAAGGACCCATGACAAGTAGTTATTTCCATTAATATCCGGGGCGCAAATTCTAGTTTTGCAAGATTTGCCATAAGTAATACTATATACAAAGAAATTGCATTTACATTAGGAAATTAATTAAACATGCAAAATAACATTTAATTATTAAAAAAATGCCTTACAGGAGGACCTACCTTGATGGAAAAATCGGCAGAGTTTCGTGTGCGATAACGTGTTGTAAAAATAGGATTTAAAAGGGTATAATTTTACCAATATTAAAATACTAATATAATAATATATTTATAATAATAATATAATTTAATAATAATATCAATAATAATAATAATAATAATAATAATAATAATAATAATAATAATAAAAGTGTTTGGAAAGTGGGGCAATATATATAATATAAATAAAGAGATAGTGGAAATTTATGAAAATTAAATAAACAAAAACTAAATAGAAAGTGGGAGAGAAGAAATTGAATTGGAGGAATTTCACCAATGGTTCATCTTATTCTTCCACCAAAAGCCACTATTTATAAGCGATTTGGCGAGATGATGAGTTAGTACATTTGGACACAAGCATTGGTAAGAAATTGACACATGGAGAGACACTATGGCTAAGGATAATTTGCCACATGGCATGAGTGTTAAAGGACATGTGGAAATGGGCATTTACATCATCATATTTATAATAGTCTACTATATCCCACAACATTGTCTAAATCTTTGTGTGTGTTGTAAATTGTAATTAAGATTTGAGAGTTTTTTTAGTGGGAAAAAAATATATATTAAAATACAATTGGCCATATAGAATCGTGACGCACACAAAGTGGCAAAGGTTTGTGAATCAGACATGTTCCCGACATCAATTTATTATCTTTTCTATTTTCTATTTTAATCTTTTCTATTTTTATTTTGATTGACCAATCAGTCAACATCATCCAAAAAAAAAAAGAATAGTGTAGTGGTAATTATAAAATCTGTCCACAATTTTTTTCTTTTACCTAATTGTTCATTTTTCTCAATCTGATTTGTAAGGTGTAGTTTATACCATAATACAACTTCATTATCACAATATAAAAACTTAGCCATATGACCTATGTAGGGTAGAATATTTATTACATCAACCATATGAATTATGATGAATGTACTTGTGCGAAATAAAAAAACAAAAGAAGAAAATCAAAACACCACGCGTGGTTTTACTTGTCTTTAGAAGTTGGAGAGGTGTCTCAAATTGACTTGTTTAACATTCACATTATTTGGCGTCTATATGAAGAACAAAAATTAAATATAAATAGATACGATAATAAAAAAATCTATGTAAAAAAAAAAGAGTCATTGTAATATTTGTTATTTACTTAGAAATAGAAAAAATGGTTGAACCACCGGTTGATGAGAATTTGGTCGAAGAAGTGAAAGTAAATAGGAGCCCTTGGGATTTCGCAGAGGCTGATGTTCTCCCAAAAGAGCATTTGTTGATGGATAAAAAAGAGTTGGATATAGAGATATTCATAAAACTCACCAATAAATTTGTTATTATCAATCTGAATATAGCTCAACTAGTTAAGTTATTATGTCATAAATAAATAAAAAAAAAGTTACAAATTCAAATCTTCATACTATGTGATGTTGAACTTAAAGAAAAAAAGCAATAAGCTAGCTCCTGGTTTGGACTTTAATATTATCAGGTATGTAGGCGTAGCACCAAAGTTCGAGACAAACTCTCTCATTTATCTTGTTTCATACCTATGTTATGCTAAGCTTAACTGGATAGATTATGTTAAATTTAATTATATCAATACTAGTCTAACACCTCCCCACTTATGGGAAAAATTATTCGTGAGGCCGCCACGATGTGACCAACAATTTTTTACCGTTTGATAAAAAGAGAGAAGTATCTTGAATATATCCAATAGTTATTAGAGAACATGAAATTATTGGATCTATCCAACAATTATTACGAGGCAGTCGTATTGTGACAGTCTCATTGAATAATTTGTCAACTTTTATGGGCTTGAAAATTTGAAAAAAAAAACCAAACAAGTGGAAATCGATATTAATTGGAGAGAGAACGGTATTACAATGTTCAAACATAAAATATCTTGCTTAACTTAAATCACTAATCAACTCAAAGACTTAAGTTGATGGGTTATGGTTAAATTTAATTATATAAACACTACTCCAACCAATATCTTATTACCTTAGATATGTTCACCCTATGTTGTGGAGCTATGGATTCTAAGAAATAGGTATCAATGCGTTCATCCGATATTCTTACTAATTAGTGTCACATAGTGATTATATATGAAAATCTTACCCATAACAAAAGAACTTGTGTACAAAATTCTTCATGAAAAAATATACATATAAACTGAACAAGAAAGAATTCTATAATACCAAAGATAACATTGTTAGGATGTGAATGAGACGAAATACAATCAATCTAAATTCTACCAGATTCAGACAATATATATTTTATCCCAAATCCCAGATCAGGTTATAATTCCAAATATTTTGCAGAATAATCAATTTGGAATTAGCAAGCCTAAAAGAGTAGATAAACCAACCTAAACCTTTAAGCTACAAGAACGATAAATAAAAAGTTTAAGGGATAGAGAAATTGACACCAAATTTATCTTTGGTTCACCCAATGATGGCTACGCCCGATTCTCTGCGCTATCGATCGCGAGTTCCACTATAATCGTCAGGGAGTAAGTTACAAGAGTTTACAACGCTCAATGGTGATTTCTCTCACTTTTCTCTCAAGAAAAAGGCTCACGAATCACTCTAGCTCACAAAACTCTTCAATGGAGAAAAACGCTCTTGGAAAAAACAAAGCCAAAGAAAAAAGACGGCCGCAAACTCTCTTTTTCTTCTCTACAGTTTTTTTCCTCTCTCGGTGTGTATATTGCTGCAAAAACCCAGCCTCCTTTTTTCTTCTCACTGCCGCAATACAAGATACATTCTCACACTCACCGAAACTGCAGCAAAAAACTAAATATATATACATATATATTTAGGTTAAGAATAAAGCAAATAGGCCAATTATTGTTTGGGCTTCACACTTAACAATCTCCCACTTGAAGACCAAAACAATCAACATGTCTCCCCTGCAACGGTAGCAACTCCTCTCTACTCGTGGAGAAGTCCAACTGAAGTTGCACACAACTTCAATTTGTCAACAAAAACAGTCTTGGTAAACATATCTGCTGGATTCTGACTTCCTGGAATCTTTTCAAGTACCAGCGCTCCATCTTCCAAAACTGATCTGATAAAATGGTACCTCACTTGTATGTGTTTCGTTCTCGAATGAAACACTGGATTCTTCGCTAAATGAATAACACTCTGACTGTCACAATGCAAACTCCCTTTTCCCAGTTTCAAACCAAGTTCTTCTAAAAATGACTGAAGCCATATCATCTCTTTACTTGCCTCGAGAATAACTACATACATACTCACTCTCTGTAGTAGTGAGCAGAGCTACTATCTTCTCTCGATCTAGAAACCCAACTAATAGCAGTATCACCCAAAGTAAAAACATACCCGGTAGTACTTTTCCTGCCATATATGCATCTACATAACCCTGCAATTTAAAATCTGACTTCTTAAAATGCAGAGCATAATCAGTTGTCCCTCTCAGATATCTGAAAATCCACTTCATGACCTCCAGTCTTTGCTTCCATGGATTAGTCATGTACCTACTAACAACTCCCACTGCATGTGCAATGTCTGGTCTTGTGCAAACCATGGCGTATACATTAGGCTTCCTATAGCTGAAGCATATGGCACTCTAGCCATGTGATCTATTTCCTGCTTAGTAGTGGTTGAGTACTCCTTAGATAATTTAAAATGACAAGCTAAAGGAGTACTCACAAGTTTTGCATCTTCCATGTGAAATCTGTTCAAAACCTTTTTCACATATTCTTCCTGTGACAAAGTCAATGTACCATCTTTTCTCTCAATCCTCATTATTAAGATTTGTTTGGCAACTCCCAAATCTTTCATATCAAATTCTTTAGATAATTCAACTTTTATCTTCAGAATTTCCTGTTTGTTTGCCCCTGCTATCAACATATCATTAACATATAAAGAGTAGAATAATGTATGAGTTACCTTGGGATCTTATGTGCAAACAAATGATGATCCGCCCGACATCTCGAAACCCACTGTTGCACATAAAACTATCAAACTTCTTGTACCACATGCGGGAGCTTGTTTGAGACCATACAAGCTTCTCAAGTTTGCAAACCATTTTCTCATGTCCTGAATCAAAAAACCTCGTGGGTCGTACCATGTAAATTTCTTCCTCCAAGTCACCATGAAGAAAAGCTGTCTTTACATCCATCTGTTCCAGAAACAGATCCTCTTCCGCCACTATTGACAACATAATTCTAATAGTAGTTAATTTAACTACAGGAGAAAATATTTCATTGAAGTTAATACCTTCTTTCTGTTGAAAGCCTTTGACTACAAGCCTTGTTTTATATCTTTTGTTGCCATCAGGCTCTTGCTTGATTCTATAAATCCATTTGTTCTGCAAAGCTTTCTTACCTCTTGTAACTCACCCGATTGCCATGTCTGATTCGTCATAAGAGAATCCATCTCATCCTTCATGGCCAACTCCCACTTGACAAAATCTTCCAGTTGAACCGCCTCATCATAACCTTCAGGTTCACCTCTGTCAGTCAATAGTATATAGTTCAAAATAGGGGAATACCTCTGTGGTGGTCTGATAGTCCTGATAGACTTCCTGACTGTTGTAGGTGGCGTTCTCTGAACTTCATCAAGTTCTACAGTCTGCTCATTTGGTCCTACAACTGGTTCCTCAGATTCCACAACTGTTTCTTCAGGAGTAACTGTATTCTAATCTTCAACTCTCACTGTCCTGGTCTCAATTTTCGGAGGACTTATATACTGAGTCTTCTCTTCCGTGCTTTCATCTAACTCTGTATTAACTATTGTTCTGTGTTTGTACAAAACTTCTTCATTGAAGATCACATCCTTGCTTCGGAGCATCTTTCTATTTTGGTCATCCCAAAATTTATAGCCAATCTCAGTTCCACCATACCCAATAAAGTAACACTTCTTGGATTTGACATCTAGTTTACTCCTATCTGCAGCATCAATGTGAATGTAAGACAAACAACCAAAAACCTTTAGATGAGAAAGGTTTACCTATTTACCGCTCCAGACTTCTTCAGGCAACTTGAAGTCTAGTGATGTGGTCGGGCTCCTATTGATCAGATAGGTCGCCGTGTTGATTGCCTCTGCCCAGAACATCTTAGGCAATCCTGCATGTAATCTCATGCTCGCACGCCATTCGGCGTCTGTTCATTCTCTCTCACCACACCATTCTGCTGCGGTGTCCCTGGAATGGTCTTAACCATCACAATTCCATTGTCTGCACAGTATCTTTTGAATTCCCCATCAACATATTCACCACTGTTGTCTGATCTCAAGTTTTTAACTTTCAGACCTGTCTCATTCTCAACCATAACCTTCTAAGTTTTGAAAACAGAAAATACATCAGATTTATGTTTGAGAAAATAAGTCCATACCTTCCTGCTTGAGTCATCAATGAAGGTGACATAGTATCTGGAACCACCAATGGAAGATACTTCAGAAGGCCCTCACACATCAGTGTGAACTAACTCCAACTTCATGGACTTTAGCTTTGCTCCTGTCTTTGAGAAACTGACACGCTTCTGTTTCCCAAATACACAACCCTCACACAACTTGTGTTCAACTTCCTTTAGTCCCTGTAACTTCCCTGCAGAGTGAAGAATTTTCATACCTTTTTCACTCATATGTCCCAGCCTGTTATGCCATAAATCAGCCTGACTCGAATTGTCCACAACAGCTACCATATCTTTATCATTGTTGTTGACATACAGAGTCCCTAGTTTGCTTCCTCGAGCAACTACCATGACACCTTTAATAACCTTCCAGATTCCTTGGCCAAAACAGACCTCACATCCTTCACTGTCTAACTGCCTTACAGAAATCAAATTTTTCATCATATTCTGAACGTGACGTACCTTGCGAATTTTCCAGACTGAACCATTCACCGTTTTCAATTTCACATCACTGATCCCAATGATGTCCAAAGGCTCTCCATCAGCTAGATACACCTTTCCATGATTTCCTACAACATAATTTTCAAGAATATCACGTTGTCCTGTAGTATGAAATGACGAACTTGAATCTATCACCCATGGGTCATGGGCACTTTCCACTTCCAGAACCAGAGCATCTTGTCTCTCATTAGCAACCACATTTGCACCAGGTTCATTCCCCTCAGTTTTCTTTGGAGCCTTCCAGTTTCTTTTCAGATGTCTAGTCTTACCACAATTCCAACATTCTAATCTGCTGTTTCTAGACTTACTTCTGTTGTTTTTCGATTTACCTCGATTCCCGCGACTTCTGTTATTACTCCTCCCTCTATCCACGTTCAATGCTGAACCCGAAGTAGAAGTAGCACCTGAGTCCTTTCAACGAATCTCTTCTGCAATTGCAGAATCTCTAACCTGTGAAAACTGTAATTTCTCTTTCCCACATGAATTCGAAAGTGCAGCTTTCATGGTTTCCCAGCTATCAGGTAAAGATCTCAACAACAAAATCGCATTTAGTTCATTAGTAAATTCTAACTCAACAGCAGCCAATTTGTTTATCAACAAATCAAATTCATTAATATGGGCAGAGTAACAGATGCACCTTCAACCATCTTCAAATTAAAGAATTTGGTTGCGAGATATACCTTGTTGTTTACAGAGGATTTTTCATACATGTTAGACAAAGCTTCCATTAGCTCTACTGTGGTCGTTGCCTTCGCTACACTGCTTTGCACATTCTTTGTCAAAGTTAAGCAAACAATCTCCAACACCTTTCTGTCTATATTTTTCCATTCAGCTTCTCCCATGTCTTCACGCTTTCCTTCTAATGGCAAGTCCAATTCCTTGGAATGCAAATAATCCAATATCTGACACTTCCAAAACGAAAAATCAGATCCATTAAAAGTAACCAATTTCTCATCTCCTCCTGACATCGTTCTACAACTCAATGCTCTGATACCACTTGTTAGGATGTGAATGAGACGAAATAAAATTAATCTAAATTCTACCAGATTCAGACAATATATATTTTATCCCAAATCCCAGATCAGGTTATAATTCCAAATATTTTGCGGAATAATCAATTTGGAATTAGCAAGCCTAAAAGAGTAAATAAACCAACCTAAACCTTTAAGTTACAAGAACGATAAATAAAAAGTTTAAGGGATAGAGAAATTGACACCAAATTTATACTGGTTCACCCAATGATGACTACGTCCAGTTCTCTGCTACCGATGCAGGTTCCACTATAATCGTCAGGGAGTAAGTTACAAGAGTTTACAACGCTCAATGGTGATTTCTCTCATTTTTCTCTCAAGGAAAAGGCTCACAAATCACTCTAGCTCACAAAACTCTTCAATGGAGAAAAACGCTCTTGGAAAAAACAACGCCAAAGAAAAAAGACGGTCGCAAACTCTCTTTTTCTTCTCTACAGTTTTTTTTCCTCTCTCGGTGTGTATATTGCCGGAAAAACCCAGCCTCTTTTTTTCTTCTCACTGCCGCAATACAAGATACATTCTTACACTCACCGAAACTGCAGCAAAAAACTAAATATATATACATATATATTTAGGTTAAGAATAAAGCAAATGGGCCAATTATTGTTTGGGCTTCACAGTTAACAAACATAACTCACCTGACATACTAAATGTGTTAATAATCACGAGATCTATAATTCAAATCCTCTTAAACTCCTATTGACTAAAAAAAAATCTATAACAATGATATTTGTAACGGTTACATTAGGCTTTACAATAATTATAGAATTTTTGCAATAGCATTTGTGTAGTGGGGTTGCATCAAAATTTTTGTTTCTTTTCTTTGACATGACAACTTATTAAATTGGATTATAAATAAGCTGACTTTAAAAATCTTCCTTTCACAATTCAATCAACCAAAAAAAAGAGGAAAATCTTTGATTATATTTGATTCAATATATATATCCAATCTTTGAGTCATTAAATTACATTACTTAACGATTTTAGTAATCCCGATTCAAGTTTAAACACAATATAATTAGTCGACCTTTTTTTTTCGGGAAAAAAAAAAACAGTACTACAATAAAGCTCATGTATGGGACATGTTCCCGACATTAATATAAATAATCTTCCTTTTTTGGGACAGAAATGAATTTAAATAATCCTGAAGATTTAACACACAATATCCACTTTATTAATTTGAATTATGGATTTGTTGGCTTAGGGAAGATTGATAAAAAGGAAGTCTTTGATTATACAATATTTTATGGTCAAATTTTGGCAGTTGAACCCATGATCCGATAAGAATTATAATTTAATTTTGTAACATTTTGCGATTAATTAAATACAGCTAGCGCAGCCACTTTATTGGAATAAACACAATTAAACACATGTAATTATGATGTCTTTTATGATTTGTATTTATCTAATCTCTTCTAATAAACCACCTGATTTCGAGTACGACTTTAAGAATATACGGTTAATATTATAATTATCCTCTTGTTGACTATGTTATGATTTTGAGACATATTATTAGTCAACAAGAATCTTTGATTATGATGAAATCTTGACATTTTATTTTGGACGGTTTCATTGGTCTATGTTGAATCTTGGAGAATATTATTTAAAGAGGCCAAGTTGTTACATTTTTCCATATGTTCAAAAAAAATATAAAAAAAGTTTTCACATTTTCGCATAGCTTAGAAATAAATATGTGATTTAAAATTTTAAGAATCTAAACAATAACTATTTTACTTTTAGTTTTCTATTTTTGAAACCCAAGTTAATAAATACTAATTTTACAAATAATTTTCTTATTTTATCAAAAATTAAAAACTAAAAAAAATTATTTTTAAAAACTTAATTTTGATTTTGAAAATTGAATTAGAATTTAAATGTCTTTTTGAAGAAAGTGAAAACTCCCCAAAAGAGAATTAATATCCAAAATAATAACCTTTGTCGAACAACAAATTAATGGAAAGATATTTACTTCATCACTTATTTAAGTTCACAATTCAATTTGATCATCATATTAAAACTTTAAGATAAAACTCAACTCATTGATAAAAAAAAATAATTTTACCTAAAATTTAATAATAGACGTAATTATTGACTAGAGTGATCTTGGTATACATCACCTAAGTTATGTCTCTCATAATAATATTTGGTCTACTATGTATCATGTAATCGAGGAATAAGCTAATCGAGCTGACTAAAAACTTACCAATCATGTTTTCCTCGACTTTGAATAAAAAAAAGTGTGCCTAGTTGTAGGCTTATAGAGAGGGATTCAAAGTGAGGTAGCATGAGAGAATTATTAAATGATATGACCAAAATAAAAGGTTTTGATACTCTTTTGTTCAAATTTATCTATACATGTTTGTCTATTATGTGGTTAGTCATTTTCGATTGAGATTCATATGACAAAAAAAAAAATTATAATAAAGAATAATTTTTTTACATATTTTGTCATGATAGATTTATAATAAAAGATTTCATATCATTATAACTCTTTATTATTCAATATAAGATTAGTGTTAGGAGTGCTCACAATGTCCCACATTAGCTATAGGAAAGGAAAAGATCCATGGTATATAAGTGAGGTCATTGGTATAAGTTTTTTTTGGGAACCAAAAGCAAAGTCATGAAGGTTAATGCCTAAAGTAGATAATATCATACTATTGTAGAGATTTGTCAGGTCTGTTGTCCTTAACAATTAGCTTCAATATATACACACATATAGATATTATTCCTTATAATAATTTGAATGTAGAATGATTGTTTTTTTTTAAGAAAAACAAGAGGGTAGAATTATTGATTAAAATTAAATTAAGGTATATATATATATATCTTTTAAAATAAAAGTATATACATCTCAAACATACGTAATTATTTTAAGTGGCATTAATATTTTTTCGTTGTTGCAGAAAGAAATTTACAATAAGTTAAATGATTCAAAATAGAGCATGAATACCTTATCAAAAAAAAAAAATAGAGCATGAATAAGTAATAATTTTTTTTATTATTTAAAAAAATAACATAAGAATGTCATAGGGGCACCATTTAATTAGTATGGTATATGAAATTAAAAATTAGAAATTAAATATAATTATTTGCTCAAGGACATTTATAAAATGAGAAATACCCCAAAAGAATAGTACTTTTAAGATAACCTTTATGCTAATTATTTTAATTTTTTTAAAAAAGTTTTGATTCAATCAAATATATATCACAAATTTTCAGAAAATTTTTAATTCTATGTTTTTATGTATTAAATTTGTATTTTTATTCAAAATTAGACGTTTAAGCGATTAAGTGAATAATATATACATAGAATATTGTATGGATTTTATAAATCTATCGGAAAGATTCACAAATTTTCTTCATAAGTTATTAAATAATAAATGAAGGTCTATAACTTAATCTATTTCTGTTGGCATTTCAAAGAACAAATAAGGGTCCATAGCTCAGTGGTAGAGCATTTGACTGCAGATCAAGAGGTCACCGGTTCGAACCCGGTTGGGCCCTCTTTTTCCTTTTTCATTTTTTTTTCCACTTTTTTGTATGAAATTTCGTAAAAATTATTTCCCTCGTCCGACCTTTTAATTTTTCCCTATAAAATACGTATATTATATATTTATTTATCAATTAAAAAATAAAAGTCAGACTAATATGAAGACTCAGAATAATATTTTCCTAACATAGTCTTCTTTTTTTTTTTTTATTAGGTTTTGAGTTTCATCAACCTATCAATCTTTATTTTTAGTTCAACAATTATGGAGTGAGGATGGAATCATAATGTTTGAAATAGTAATTTATACTTTATCTATTGAGTTATGTTCGAATTAATCACGCTGAAAACTTATTTAGAATACCACCAAATTACATAACCTAATTTAAAAAAAAAAATCTTGTTTTTAAATATTTAAAAGCAAGACATTTAGAGTCTTTTGGCAACATTCATGTTTTTTTTTCTTTTAAGAATCATTTTTTCTTATTTCGAGTTTTTAGAAACATAAACATTGTTGACGACTATTCATGTTATTGCATTTCATTTTTAAGAAACGAGTCCAACAACAAAATCAAATCAAGTTTCTTGTTTCTTATTTTAGTTTCTAGTTTTTTCAAAAACATAAATGAATTTATTATTTTATCATTTTTTACTTATAAAATTGTAATAATATAAAAAAATAAATATAAAATTAAAAATTGAACATAATTTTTTAAAGAACTAATTTCTATGTAAAATTTTTTTAAAAAAAAATTAAATTTGAACCATAAAAAAAAAAAAGAAGAAATGGTTACCAAATACACTTATGTTTCCTTTTTTTCAATAGAAAAAAAAAAACAATAAATAATTATCAAATATAGTTTTGTTTTTCTTTATTAAAAATAAGAAACAAAGAACTTAAACTTTACCGAACCATCCTTAGTAATGTTCTTTGTTTTGTTGCTGATTTGTTGGAGTTATAAACATAGTTTCACATCACTTAATAAAAGTAGAGAATATCTCTAGTATATAAATAAGAACAACATCTATTTTAGTATCAATCTTTTAGCTATAATTAAAATAAATAAAATTTTTAGACTTAAATTTAAAGTGAACAATACCATATTGTTGTAAAAATATAAATAGAGACGTGTTGCATTGACAAGATATAATTTGAAAAATGTGGCATAATCTTATAGAACCAACAACAGTTGAATCACTACAAGATTCTGAAAAACCATCACAAGTTGTTTGTTTATTCCTATATTTCATCTGAAGGCACATCTCTTTTGAAGTCCCATTTTCAGCAACAAAACCAATCAGATTCAATATGACATTAATTAACAGCATTTTCTATATAATTAATCCCAATTACTCAGCACCACTAACAGAAGACAACTGATTTTGAGACAGTCTGATCTTTGGCTTCTCACATTTAACAGTTATTTGCTCTTCTTCATCATCACCATTTTTGAACTCTTTGAAACAAGCAATTCTCCCCAACTCTTCAACTTCATCTATCACAATGTCAAGCTTTGCCACTGTCTCAACAAGCAGAGAAGCAAAGGCTGCAAATGGAAGTGCTTCTGAGAACTCTAAGCTTGTGATTGCTATTTTGCTTAGCTGTGGCCTCAACACCTTCCTCTCAGCCTCCCTTGATTGCTCACTTACCCTTTTCGTCTTCCATTCCATCAGTGCCGATGAGTCGGTTTTCACGCTCGACAACGATACGCCTGACCGCTTCTCCTGCTGTTTTTGCCCTGCTTGTGCTGCTGCCAATGCTAGTATGTTGCTGGCTTGGTTTCTGTTTGAGCCTAGGAAGAGCCGTGGCTGTGACTTTATGGCTTTGTTTAGGTCTTGTAAGGCTTCGTGAAGATGGTCTGAGAGGATCTCCGGTGAGCAATGTCGTCGATTCCGTATGCTGTTTGCGAGTTCGATCAATGCTTTTGATACTTCTCGTGCTACTCGAGTGCAAGGATCTTTGAAAAGGATTCTCACCGATCGTGGAGTCTAACACAAAACAAAACAAAACATTCTATTGTGACGGCCTCCTCCAAGAATTTCTCCTCATTCAAACAATTCAATCTACAAAACAGAGAAAGAGAAGTCCAACCAATATGATGCACCTGAATCTCAGTCTGCAAACAACCGTGTAGAGCGACGACGGTGTAACCGAAATGGCGAAGAACGCCGCCTAATTTCACATACTGCTGCCATGGAAATCTGTAGCAGTGACTTGAGTGTCTTGGCTCCCAGCTTGCTTGTGAGGCCTGCTCAGTTTACAAACAAACATTGAACATAATGCACATAAAAAAATGCACAAAGCTACTAAAATCATTCACAAAAGTATCAAAAGAAAAGCTTTCCCACCAAAGTTTCATCTGTGGATTTTGAGTCTAGAACTGCCTTATAACCTTTGTAAATTTGGTCGGAACAACTCTCTTTGTTTTCGTCGATCTCGGCATCGAAAAAATACTCATTAACACAGGCTGCAAGTGTGATGATTGGGATCAGCATCAGTTACACTTACATTATACTAACAGGAGAAAACAGAGAAGGATAATTTGATGATATTGAAGTGAATGAAGGTGTTTTGTGTTTTGTACCTTCAATGGATTTGGCAAGGCCTTCAAGCTTGAGGACTGTTGAATTGTGGAGCTCTTCTCCTGACCAATTTGGGAAGATCAATAGGCTCATCAAAAGGCAGACTCCACAGCCAATGGCAATGGTGTAGAATCGATCGTGTGCGATTTTCAGCACGTTGTCGACACGGTAGCTCGACACGGTTATGAGATTGAATGTCAACAGAAATATCACCACTCCATAGTCATAATTCTTCTTTATTTTGGGAAAGAATCTCATGTATGTTGCTGCAGCTCCTGTGACATGTGAGAAGAGATATCAAAATGTTCAAGTTGGAACATATTTTGTGGTGCAAATTGGACTGTTCTTTGAGGGAGAAAAAACACAAGGTTATATTTTAAGTTTACTCCCTAAACTTTCATATTTGTGTCTAACAAGTTTCTCAACTTTTAATTTTATATGGCATATTAGACATAAAATTAAAATTTTATAGACCTAGTAGATATTTTTAAATGTTAGGAACCTATTAAACACAAATCTAAAAGTTGAAGGACTACTTATCATTAACCAAAACATAATAAATTCAATGTTGGTGTGTATTTAGTCTCTAAATTTTAAAAAACTTCAAACTACTTTCTTAAACTTTGAATTGCAGTTCTACATCGTCTTTGTTACTACTATTTGTTAATAACCATTAACTCTATAACGACGATGTAGTATATTTCATGAACGATCATTAGTTGATTTAACATAACGCGTGATGTAAATAACATAAGTGAATAGCTAAACAAAATAAGGTAATATAAACCATAAAAAAAGAATGGATATTTTGCTATGTTGGACACATCAACTTATTTTATTCAACAAATCATTTTTTTTTATCACCACATCATACTAAATTAACTAATTTTTTTCGAATAAGCATATCACACACCATCATTTAATTAATAATATTATCAGTAACAACTACATGAAATTACAAATTTTAATTTAGAGGCATAATATTGAAGAGCTTAGTTTAAAGATTATATCTTAAATAGACATGGCCATTTAGGGATAGAAATTTTCAGGACCAGAATGATTATGCATTATGAAAACTTGCAAATTGGGGAAAAAGACAAGGATTTACAATGTTAGTTTTAGACCCAAATGACAAAATCTGTTTCAGAAGGAAAAAATAAAAAAAATAAAATTCTGGGTAGTTAAACTGAAACATGCAGCTTCTATAAAAAAAATACCTATAAGAAAAACTGCAGCTCCAATGAAACAAGCTCTAAAAACTCTTCCAGTTCTATTAGCAACACCCTCAATTAAAAATGCTAAGGATCCTGCCAACAATGTCCCCAGCCCTCTGTTCAGCCCTTTGCATAAAGTTGCTCCTGCCATTATTAAACCATGTCAATAATAACGAAAGAAACCGACCGAAACACGGTAGAACTAGAAATTTTCATAGCGAGAGACAAAAGATTTACCCTCTTTAGTATAATTTTTTTTTAATCTAAGACGGGTTAGATTAAGGAGGAAGGAAAAAGAAAAAAACGAACCAGCAGTGAACTCAAGGACGACGACGACGGTCATGAGAGCCCAAATGGCATTGCTACCAATGCCTTTGAACAATGGTTCCATTAGGTACAACAAAGAAACCAGTGTGAGAGAGAGACCAACTTTGAGAGCATGGAGGATTCTTCTAGGATCTTCAGCTCCCACTTTCTTGGAGGTTTTCCAACACAAAACAGGAAAGTGTTTGATTTTGTTCATTGTCAATTGGAGCCTTTTGTTCATCAATTGCATATTCTTGATCTGATGATCATCTCCCATTTGATCCTTTTCAACATAAACTCTAGGAAACACTGACATGTAATAAAATAATGCAAAACAAAAACTCAAATATATATAATATAATCAAAACAATGTTAATGGGAAATAATATCATGGAATATATATTATAAACTCTCTAACTCAATCATGCAACTATATATGTTAAAACAGAAATTGACAATATATATTTTTTTCAAGTGTTGGAAGTTCTTGTGTTTTTGTGAGAACCCCAAGTTTTTCTATTGGGCTAGCTATGTCACTTTATATGCCAATATGATAAAGTGTGTGTGAGAGAGAGAGGGAGTCACATGTAGTGTAATGAAGTCCACAAATATTTGAAGAGTAAGTTGCCATTTTTTTTGGCCAAATGTCAACCCAAAAGTGGAAACTTATAAAACCATTTCTTTTGCTAAATGTGAACTACTCAAACCCGATTGGATGATAATTTTGTTTAGGTTAAATTACAAGTTTAATCTCTAAGAGACTGTTTGTGGCGTTAAGTGAGTTATAATAATCCGTGAATAATCTGTGTTTAGGATGGAGAGACGTTATTTATTATGGGTTATCATAATCTATATTTGGGGTACAGAGTTATTCACAGATTATTATAACATGCACTTCAAATATATCCTAAATTTTTATGTTTGTGTCTAATAGATTTTTGAACTTTAAGAAATATTTAATAAGTGTTTAAACTTTTAACTTTAGGTCCAATATACATCTTTTAACTTAAAAAATGTCAAATAGGTCTCTCAATTTTCAATTTTTTGTGTTCTAATAGGACTCTCATATATTCAACATATTTTAAATCAACAAATCTATTAAATACAAATTTGAATTTTGTGATATGATATTAAACTTTCCATTTTGTGTTCAATAGGTTCAGGAAAAGAATAAAAAATAAAAAATCAATAATATATTAGACATAAAATTAAAAATTCAAGAACTTATTAGACACAAAATAGAAAGTTTAAAAACTTAGGCCCCGTTTGATAACCCTTTTGTTTTTTGTTTTTTGTTTTTAAAATTTAAACTTAAAAATACTATTTCTACCAATGAATTTTATATGTCTTTCTCATCTACTTTGTACCTATATTTCCAAAACCCAAACCAACTTTTGAAAACTAAAAAAAATAGCTTTTAAAAACTTGACTTTGTTTTTAGAATTTGGCTAAGAGTTCAAATGCTTACTTAAGGGAGATATCTCTATTGTAGAGAAATTAGGTGAAAATAAGCTTAACTTTCAAAAACAAAAAACAAAAAACAAAAATGGTTATCAAACGGGACCTTAATTATTAGACACTTTTTAAAGTTTAAAGACCTATTAGATACAAAATTGAAAGTTCAAGAACGACATTTTTAAAGTTTAGGAACTAATTATTCAATACAAACTTGAAAATTCAAGAAGTGAACTTGTAATTTAACCTTTTGTTTATCATCTCAAAACACATACATAATACTAAAAACAAAATCGGATTCGAAATTGTATTACGAAATAGGAAGAAATCAGATGAGGAGCGAGAGGAAATCAAATGAAGGTATATGAATAAATACCGAATTGTGAACTAGATCAAAGGAAGTTTTTTTTTTTTTTTTTTGGGTTATAAAATGAAATGGAGAGTAGTTGAAAGTTACTATAATGAACATGGGAATTTGAAGGGTGATTAAAGTTGAGAGTGAGAGATTTATGTGTTTAAGTGTTAGAAAGAGGTGGGTTAGCTGTGCACCGTCCAAAGTTTGACCAAATGAAAAACTTTATAATATATTACAAAGAGATCACAAAAACAAAAGTCCTTTTAGTTTTAGTGTTGTGAAGAAGCAAAAAACTTTAGCTCTAAAAGCAAAAACTCTCTTTCTCCCTTTTTAACTTTCACGGGCTTTGCCACCTAACCCTAATGGCATCTTCTTTCTCTCATGTGTGCCTCATTTTTTTACCCTTTTGCATTTGGACATAACATTGTGCACTATTCAATTTGATCGATTCGGCTCGGTTTATGGTTTAGGGTTTCGTTTCGAGTTTTAGTCCATTTACTTCAAATTGGGTTGGAGATAGCAAAGATAGTTGAATTGGATCATTAACACTAGGGTTATTCAAAAAATTTGATGATCCGAAGATTGGTTCGTAGGTTCACCAAAACTTAGTTTGGGTTGAACCAAACCAACACAAACTTCTTATTAATTTCAAAAAAATATATTTTTTTACTTATATTACAACTATATATATATACATATATTTATTTTAATTTTACGATTATTTTACGATTATCTATTATTCAATAACTTTTTAATTAAGTTTTTAAATCTTTAGAAGGTAAAAAATCATCCTATAAATTAAAATTGAGTTGCTAATTTTTTGTTTTTAAACTTTAATTCAATATTATATATATATATATTTCGTATTTTTCTTACAATAAAACGTTAGTGTTGGGAGTGTGACCAAAGTCCCACATCGGCTAGAGAAGGGAAAGATCATGGGTATATAAATGAGGGATAGTATCTCCTAGGGGTGTTCAAAAAACCCGATAACCCGAACAACCCGACCAACCCAACCCAACTCGACGGGGTTGGGTTGGTTCGTGGGTTCACCTAAAATTAATTTGAGTTGACCCGACCAACCCGAACTTATTATTAATTTTAAAAACTATATTTTTACCTACCATACAACTACATATACATGTATTTAATCTATTTTTATTTAGTTTCATAATTATTTATTATTTAATAACTCTTAAAAATACATTTTTTAAGTCATTAGGGTGTAATTTTTCATAATATAAATTGAAACTAAGTGGCTAATTTTAATTCAATTTTTGAGAAACAAAGAGTTTTTGTTTTAAATGATGACAATTTATTTAGAAGTTTCTTGATATAATTATAAATTTGTAATAGAATATTTAAGTTTTATAGTTGTTATTTAGTATAAAGAAGTTTGGAGTTATTTAATTCTTGAATTTTTATATTTATATTAATTTTAGATTTTTTTATATTTTAATTTAAAAAAAAAAAAACTAACCCGATGTCCCAACCCAACCCAACTCGAAAATGTTGGGTTGAGGTGGGTTGGGTTACCCTTATGAATAGGGTTATTTGGGTTGGAAGAATGACCAACCCGAAAATTTGGGTTAGTCCAAAAAACTAGCATAACCCAACCCAACCCGGCTTATGTACACCCCTAGTATCTCCATTGGTATGAGGTCTTTTGGGTGAAACCAAAAGCAAAGTCACGAGGGTTTATGCCCAAAGTGGACAATATCATACCAATGTGGAGATATGTGGAGGGTCGTTGTCCCTAACAGTAGTATCAGAGTCATGCCCCTGAGCCGTGATCGGTAAAATTCTCGGCTGTCGAACAAAGGACATGTAGTCATGGTGGAGATCCGTGGTAGAGAGCTCTATCGGATAGGCGTTATGCTTCGAGTAAAAGGAGTTGGCCTGGGTTGACGGTGTCCTCCGGGTACAAGAGTTGGTCAGGATAAGAGCGAGGGGAGGAGGGGAAGATCATGGGTATATAAGTGAGGGATAATATCTCCATTGGTATGAGGTCTTTTGGGTGAAACCAAAAGGGTTTATCCTTTTGGGTGAAACCAAAAGCAAAATCATTAGGGTTTATGTCCAAAGTGGACAATATCATACCAATGTGGAGGGTCGTTGTCCCTCCAACTTGAACCAACCTAACTAATCAAATATTTCATGATTGAATGATTGGGGTTCATTCACTTGATAAGAGTTGTTTGCGTTAAATATATTTGCAACCCGAACAGTTAGGTTGAGTCTAAAAAATACATCGACCCGACCCGACTCAACCCTAATGAGAGAAATGTGAGACATAAAACCTAACAGGAGAGATTAGTTCTTTTTTGTCTGGTTGCATTTGATTGAGAGGTGTTCATAGTTTTATTTGGTTTGATTTTTTACTAAATTCAAAATTGAATCGTGATTAGTTGGTTTGTTGTTTATTCTAAATGAACCAAACAAATTATTCTTGAATAAAATTGGTTTGATTTTTTACTAAATTCAAAATTGAATTCGTGATTAGTTGGTCTGTTGTTTATTCTAAATGAACCAAACAAATTATTCTTGAATAAAATTGATTTTTAATTAACTGATTAGTTAGGCTAGAATTACATATAATAAGTAGAATGTTAATCGTTGGTATTGAAAATTTGTAAAGCACGACTCTAATCCTCCTCTTCAATTTGTCAATCTAATCAATATTTTGCTCCACTTCTTTTATTTCATTGAAAGGAGGGAAAATGCTTTATTCGCGAGTGACCTATGTAAACTTTATTTTACATGTTTATACAATAAAACCCTAACATTGTATAATCCAATAATAAAACCAAGATCTTTGAACTAGATGATTTTCACAATAACATGAAATAGAGTAACATACCTGGATCCATGATAATCTTCTTGAAGAGAAGGATTGTGTTTCTCAGCCTTCCATTAGAGCTTCATTAGGTTTCTTAATAGGGTTTCTTGATGGAGAGAAACTTCTATTTTATTAGGCAGAGAGAGGACCAATCCCTAGGATTTTATCTTTATATACACCTTTCCATCATGGTGTTTAAATTAGGGAAATTATCTTTTACTTAATTGGCCTACTTTATCAGTAGGCCCAAAACATAAAGTTTAAATAAATGTTAATGGGCCACATTAATGATTATTTATATTTAAATAATCTAACAGTCTCCCACTTGGCTCATTCGACATTATTTACCACATACGGTCATAAACATAATGCGCATAGAAGATAACTTTCATCTTCATATCATGATATCAATATCAAGTCAAGAAACTGATAAGGATCATGGCGGTCATACGTCATTACATCGACATAATCCATTCCATGTATCACAAACCTCGTTCTTCACCTAACATGATCTATAATAAAGATATTCAATAATGGTCCAACATAAGTGTCTTTATCAAAGACAATGTCCTATTTGATTACATAATTCATTTATGTATATACCAATCATTAGAAATAGGACTAATAACATAAAATCAGAAACTAAAAATATTTGAGCTCAGAATGTCAAAAAACATAATCATAATTTCAATAATGGTATTCATTAATACCCTTACGTTTGACATGTTTCTTGAATGTCTTAGGTGACAATCCTTCGTTAGTGGATCTACAATCATAAGGTTAGTGCTAATGTATTTAATTGACACTCTTTGTTTCTGAACTTCTTTAATGACAAATTCGAAAACTTCATATATATATTTAGCACCTTTCGAATACTTGAATGTTGCAGAATAATCACAATAAATTTTCAGCGACTTGGCAATAATGTCGACAATTCTAAGTCCTGAAATAAAGTTCTGCAACCATAAACCATGAGTTGTAGTCTCAAAGCATGCTACAAATTTTGCTTTCATAATGGAACTACAATTGAAGAGCATTTATCCATCTTAAATTTCTTCATAATTTTATTGATATATGCTTTCTGAGACCATCCAAACAATTCATGTGTTCCATTACAGAATATTTATATTCCAATCACATAGGATAATGTCTCACTCATATCTTTCATTTTAGATTTATTGAAGAGAAATTTCTTAGTTTGACATAATAAATTGAAGTCATAAGTAGTCAACAATATGTCATCAACATACAAAAACAAGAACTCCCACTGATATTTAGATATATACATCGATCAACGATATTTTCTTTAAATCCAAAAGATGTGATATGGTATCATTAAACTTAAGATACCATTGTCGGGAAGCTTGTTTATATTCATTAGACATTAAACAAACATTAAGAATACATTGAAGTTCTCCTTTGGGAGATACAACAATGTACAACATTAATACATAATTGATGCTAGATTTAATTTTACATAATTGGTAATTAAAATGCTCAAATTAGATACATTAGTTATCTTTGGATATACTAAAAATATCTGATCAAACACCTCAATTGACCACAATAATGTTCAAAATTATAAAACTACTAATCAACCTTTGGGTGATTCAAAATGTTTTATAATAATGAACGTCAATATACTCATGATAAAATCATTAATGTCATCTCATTCATTAGCATCACATAAACACGAGTAATTGAATTAACTTTAATTCGATATCCATAAAACATACTAATTCGGCCACTTTGGTGACTAACAAATTATTCGTAACATAGATATCATAATAATAACAAGTAATTTTTATCACATAATTTGCAAGACATCAACATTGCAAATAATTTTATCAATAGAGATAATTTAGAAAAATTTCATACATTCCAAATTGTGTAATTTTCGTAACTTAATTTGATATCTACTAACATTCTAATTCGGCTACTTTGGTAGCTAACAAATTATACATAACGTAGATATCATGATAAATTTAATAAAAAGTAATTACATTACACAATTTGTAAAACACTAATATGACAAATAATTTTATCAATAGAAAATTTAGGAAAACTTCTCATATTTCAAATTGTGCCATTGAAATAACTTTAATTTGATATCTACAAAACATTCTAATTCGGCAACTTTGGTAGCTAACAAATTATCCATAACGTAGATATCATGATAAAATAATGATAAATTTAGATAAATCAAATAAAGTATTATTATCATTATTTTAAATATTTATTTCCTTGAAGATGATAATGATAATAAATAAATAAATTATTTGAATTCCACAATTTGAATCTTTTGAAATTCAAAGTGAAGTTTAAAAAATTTGTAGGACCCATCAATAATAATTTGATTTTGTTTGCAATACATAACATATGATCAACCCAAACGAAATCCAATTAGGAAACTTATTGGGATTCAAATTTTTTTTTTGAAATACAAGAATTCATACACAATCCAATAAAAAAAAACCTTAATTGATGAATGTGAAATTCATACGAATTCTTGAATACATTAACTTAAAATAAATCATAAATAAAAGAAGATTCTTTCTTAATCAAGAACTCATATGAAATCTTTAAAATAGGAACTTAATTCAAATAGATCACATGATCTATTGAAACTTAAATATTAATGTCAATCAATCCATAAACTTAATTCTTGAATGCAATAAGTATAACAATGAATTCTTGTACAAGAATGAAAATCAATCAAGGTATACAAGATTCTTGAATGCAAAAATTAAATAAATAATCAAGAACACAAGATTATATTCTTGAATGCAATAACAATCAATTCTTTACCCTCATAAATTTGATTAGAAACATAAATTCATGCATTAAAACATTAATGGAAAATCTCATGTTCTCAACTTGGCTCTGATACCACATGTAAACTTTATTTTACATGTTTATACAATAAAACCCTAACATTGTATAATCCAATAATAAAACCAAGATCTTTGAACTAGATGATTTTCACAATAACATGAAATAGAGTAACATACTTGGATCCATGATAATCTTCTTGAAGAGAAGGATTGTGTTTCTCTCTCTCTTAGCCTTCTATTAGAGCTTCATTAGGTTTCTTAATAGGGTTTCTTGATGGAGAGAAACTTCTATTTCATTAGGTAGAGAGAGGACCAATCCCTAGGGTTTTATCTTTATATACACCTTTCCATCATGGTGTTTAAATTAGGGAAATCTTTTACTTAATTGGCCTACTTTATCAGTAGGCCCAAAACATAAAGTTTAAATAAATGTTAATGGGCCACATTAATGATTATTTATATTTAAATAATCTAACAACCTAACTTTTTTCTTGAAAGATATATGTTATTTTAATATTAATCCTATTATGCTAATTAGCATAATATTAAAGAAAACCTTCAACATGGAGTTGAATTAAATGTTGTTTATGTTTCATTTATGACGAACTAGATATATTTAAGGAACTCAAGTGGAACTCATGTTTCATCAAAGCCAAGTCAAGCTTTATTTATGGAACAAGAACAAGATACTTCAAGTAGAGCTCCATTTATTCTTGGATGGTTACAAACTATTGATTGACTTATTAAAAGTTTAAATCTCGGATTTATGGGACTCTCAATGTAATTTTCAGTTTTAAAGTTTTGTTTTCAAAGTGTTAAGTTACAATTTAGCTAGTGGACATTTTGGTATTGATGAGAATGAGAGTTACAACTCTTCAATTGCAGGTTGATTTTGAGATTACATAAAGTCATGTTAGTTGTCTTTACAAGAGAAGACTTAGAAAATGTAGTAAAATAAGCCTTTAAGGTTTGTCTTAGCCTAGAACTAAAGTTTCTTTGCAATTCTATGTAGTTTAGGTTGCATGCATAGAATCATTCAAGCTTGATTTGATCAATCTTACTTGTGGAGTAATTTGGATATAAAACAAGTTTTCTTGCCTTGAGATTGATCAACACGGTCTATTCTTACTTTTTCTTGAGTTGATTTTCAAAATTCATTTGGGAGCTTTTGAGATTAAATTCTAAAGGTCTTATTTTTTTAGTAAGGTGGTTAGATCTAATCATTAAAGCTTAGTTAACATTTAGGTATCATAACCTTTGGTATCTTGTGCCCAAGTTCAAGTTCTTTTTGTGTTCAAACTGATCTTTTGGTGATTTTTTTTTATATTTATTAAAATAATTTAATATAAGTATGGAATGCAAAGACTGATGTAGGTTAAGATACATGTTTTTTTCTTAGAAGTGAAGATTCAAGTCTTCATCTTCATACTTGTAAAAAAATATGAAATGCAAAATGAGAATAATAATAGATAAATAAAAGTTAAATTATAAATTTAATCCCTAAGGTCCATTTGATAACCATTTATTTTTTAGGTTTTGTTTTTTAAAATTAAGCCTATAAATATTACTTCTACTTGTAGTTTTCTATATTTTCTTATCTACTTTTTAGATGTGATTTTAAAAACTAAGTCAAGTTTTGAAAACTAAAACAAGTAGTTTTCAAAAAGCAGTTTTCCTTTTTGGAATTTAGCTGAGAATTTTTTAAAAAGATGAGAACCATTGTAAGAAAGAATAATACCATTATTGGGAAATAGTAAGAAAACAAGTACAATTTTTAAAAACCCAAAACTAAAATCAAATGGTTATCAAACGTAGCCTAAACTTTTAGGTTTATGTCTATTTGATCCTTGAAATTTTAAAATGTTTCAAGTATATGAATTTTAAGTTTTATGTTAAATATCATTAAATTTTAAAAATGTCTAATAAGTTATTAAACTTGGAATTTTTTTTATCTAATAAGTTGGTCCCTAGCATATTCAATTTTTTTTTTTTTTAAAATTAACCATATTGTGAAAAAAATGACAAGTTATCTAAGCATTTTAATTTAAGGACATTTAAGTAATATAAACTCAATGGCATTGTTGCAATTAAATTGATCTTGCCCCTTAGGGCTGTGAACACCCAAGGTAGAGAGAGAGTGAGCCTGCCGCAAACACACAGTAGAGAGAGAAGGGGTTGCTGCATAACTCTGGAGGTCGTCTTGGATCTCGTTTTCCGGCGATTTTGGCCTTTTCTGTTGCCGGCGCAGCAAAAAACGTGAGTGGGTATTCTCGTTTTTCAGCGTGGTTGTGCCGTGGGTCTCGGTTCAGATTAGAACTCGTGGGTCTTGATTATCTGCAGTGTTCGCCGGCGTAGACAACTTCAGTTTGCAGTCATATTCCCTTGAATCAGTCGTGGGTTTTGATCACAGACGAGTATCTGTATGTTCGGTGTGGTTCAGTTCACTAGGAGCCTGAAAACGCTGCGTGGGTATTCTTTCTCCGATAATATCGAAGGCTGTTTTTGACAGTGGTATTCTATTAGAGTTCAGATCAGTTTATGGATTTGAGGTATTGGTCGTTTTATCTACACATTTTCAATCAAGAGTTCTTTTTGGGTTGGTTGTTGCCATTTGTAATCGGTATAATTGGGCCTTAGTTGCTGTTTAATAAAATCTTTTCAAGTTAATTCTCAAACTGGAAGTATCATGGTGTTATTGACTCTTTGCTTGTTTATTTTTGTTTAAATTTGTTTACTAAAAATTACATTCTGATTTAGGCATATTCGAGTTTCGCTTATTTATATTGTGGCTAGTAGGTTTGTGAATTTTAAAAAACGTTGTGATATTTTCGGTGTCCCCTTTTATATAAGACTCCTTTTCACCATCTTCCAATGTAAATAAAGAAGAAAAAAAGGGAAGAGAAGTCGAAAGGTAAAATAGCAGAGTTGGAGTCGTTTATTCATCAATAGCCACAAAGAAACTCATCAAAATCAAAAGATGAAGCAAATCCCAAACAATGATTTAGGTTTTAGGTTTAGGGCTTGTAAAGATTTGGAAAGTGGGAGGCTTGAATAAGGAATAAAGGGAGAGAGAGGGAAAGTAAATGTTAGTGTTTTTTTTTTCTTTTACCCATAAGAACTCAACTGACATCAAGTATAACTGTGTTCGAAACCCCAACCTCCAATTATTGATTTATTTTTAAAAAAATGTTAGTGATTTTTTAAGCAAAATTAAAAAAGACGGCCCAATAATAACATTTTGTGTAAATGCTATAATTAAGAGCTATATTTTGTGTGAAAGATAGGTCACTATTTGCGACAAGCTAGAGATATCTATGATGGTGTAGCCAATGGTTAAGTATGCAATTATGGCAAAATAATTTCTTCTTCCTAGAAATAGAGGCTTAAAATCGCTATCAAGGTATGCAAAATTCCTTCTTTTAACTCAACTTCACACATAGCTATACTTGGACAAATATGGATAAAGTGAGCACACCTCAAATTGGCATAAATCCTCGATTAAAAGGTTAGGGTTCGAATTTACTCATCTAAATGTTGTGTTGAACTAAAAAAAAATTGACAAGTATCCTACAAAATTTTAAGAGCATTTTTGGTAGGCAATTATTTTTTTTTTTTTCGAATTCACTGAATTTAGTTAATATACGCTTGGCAAATTCTTTGATACAAATTTTCTGACAACAACATTTTTATGTTTTCATTGTATTAGATTTTGAATTTTAAATTTTAAAATGCAGAATTATATTAAAAGAAGATAATTTTTTTAATAAATATAATATTTCATGTTATAAACTTAATTTATTTTTGTTAAATTAAAATATTTATAATATAATATATTATAAAGGTTAAAATACCATTTTGGTCCTTGTACTTTGAGGATTGTTTCATTTTGGTTCATGTACTTTCAAATATTCAATTTTAATCCTTGTACTTACAATAAAACTTAAAATTAGTTACTACTATTAGTTTATAATTTTTCTTTTAAAAAAAATTAGTCTCTATTCATTTTTCCTCTACAAAATTTGAAAGTATGTTTACATTGTGTCTTTTCTTTGTATTGAAATTATTATTATTATGTAACCAATTTTGATAAAAATTAACTTCAAACTTATCATAGGGACAAATTTTAAATTTTATTGGAAGTACAGGAACTAAAATTGGGCATTTAAAAGTATAAGAACCAAAATAAACTAGTGCTCAAAATACATTGACCAAAATAATATTTTAACCTATTATAAATTATATGGTATTGCAAAATAATAATTGCACGAAATTTATAACAAAAAAACATGTTCATAAATTAATTAATAATTATTTATATTCAGCTTAATATTTAGTTTTAGTTTTGATAAACTACAACTAGTTCTATGGTCTATAAAAAATATTATTGGAGCCAACATGAGCATGACTCAATTGGCATGCATAAAGTGTATATCCTCAATCAAGAGGTTAGAGATTCAAATCTCCACCTCACATGTTGTAAAAAAAAAATATAACATAGAACAAACTTTGAACAATTGTTTAAATTAGAATCAAAATTTTAAATCTACTAAATATGAAATATAATTCTATTTCCATTTATTCAGTTGCCTATCAAACAAATCTTAATTTTCTCAACTATTTGATCCCTTCATAGGTATATTTTAAGGGATTTCCTTTCTTCTTTGTCCACAAATTTCAGTCAATATATTGAAATTGAAACATAACCAAGCTAACTCGATCGCTTTTGAAAAGAAAAAAAAAATCGTCAAAATCAACCATCAATAATTCACATATATTTTATGCTTTGATCATTTTTTCAATTATTTTTTTAATTGTATTTCTACAATTAATGTGATATTCTTATTATGCTATATTTGTAGTTGGCCAAAGAAGAAATATATGGAGTAAAATAGAGTTCTAGGGGTTAAGGGTTTGAAATGGACAAATTATAGGGTTTTTATGGCAGTTGTAATTGTAGAGAGGGGGTCATGGGAGCCTTGTGAATAAAGATGAATATTAATTACTTACCACATTTGACGTAATAAATCCATCTGATATTAGTTCAACCCCCTTTTCTTTTCTTTTGGGTATTAACTCATTTAATACAGAGAGAAAAATGAAGGAATTATTATTTGGTACAAATATTCAAATATTGTACAAACCAAATCTTTATTATTCTTTTTCCAAACATATCATTTCAAATCATTGTTTTTGGCCCCATCGCCAAAATTAACGACTTTTAATGTGTTTTCTTATTGAAATATGGCTCGATCGGATTATAGTTTCTTTTACTTGATTCACATTTGAAAATTAAGCTTAGCAAAAAAAAAAAAAAAAAAAGTAAAAAAACGATGGATGTTATGATTCCACTTTTAAATTTTCAATTTGCGCAATCTTATACTTCTAAAGTTATAAAATAATTGTAATTAAAATCAATCACAGAAAGAATAAAAAAAAATATATTAAAAAAAAAAGATAGGTGGGTGGTATGCAATACTCATCCATTTCTATTGATTGAGTACCTTTGGGATGTTATGCAATAATGGGAGCAATTACTGAAGTGGAATCCTCGGCTAATTGAGTTTGCAGGAGATAGTAAATACAATCAAATATAATGCGGTGTAGCCCCTTTTCCAAATTGTGTCTGATCCATTTAGGATTATAATTATTCTAAATGTGACTTAGGGGTTGATTGATACACTGTTTTGGAATTAGAAACCCTGGGATTTCTTGGTTGGAATAAAAAACTCTGGGGTTTCTGATTCTTATGTTTGGGATCCAATTTTTTTACTTGATAATTGTGGTTGTTGGAGTGCATATCAATATTTTAACCAATTATGTGGATCAATTGTTTCAATAATAGTTAAATATGGATGTGTAGTTTGTACAAGTATATTAATATCTAATTCACTTAATTCATTATAATGTAAAATTAAATAATATTAGCAAGGACACATAATTTAAATAAAGTTAAATTACATTTAGTCCCTGAACTTTTAGATTTGTGTTTGTTTGGTCCCTAAACTTTTAAAAGTGTCAAATAGGTTCCTGAACTTTCAATTTTGTTTCTAATAAGTCCTTGAACTTTAAAATGTCTAATTGGGCCTTGAACTTTTAATTTTGTATCTAATAGATTCCTAACATATTCACAATTTTTTTAAATTATCCGACCTATTAGATATAAAATTGAATTTTTTTGTAACACCCCGTAATTTGAACACTTCCTACTCGGGGCATTACTTCCAAGTTGTACCGTTCGCGCCGAAAATTCGACAGCATAACGACGCAACCTGGACAAACCAAAAATTTAAAATGAACCTGAAACTATACAAAGGCACTTCAAAAGGACTCACAAGGGTACCCAACCTCCTCCAAACTACACAGAAAACAATAGGTTGGGCTCCAGTCCCTCGGAGTTAACAGAATTCCACAAGACAACAAAAGCATGCTTTGAATAAGAAAGAAACACACTATAACATGCTTTTAGACACAAAATTCATGAATTTTAAAAAACATCAACTAGGTCAATGACCTATTAAACACAAAATTGAAAATTCAAGGATCTATTGGATACAAAACTGAAAATTTGAGGACTTATTAGACACATTTCGAAGTTCATGAACCAAATAGATACAAAATTAAAAGTTTAGAGACCATTTGACACTTTTTAAAGTTAATGAACCAAATAAACACAAAGCTCAAAGTTCATGGACTAAACTCGTAGTTTAACCTTTAAATAATTAATACTCTATTTCACAAAATATTCAGAAAACTATTTTAGAAATTAAAAATTTGAAGTCTATTTAATAAATTAGAGAACCTAAAACTCTATTTTATAAAGTATTCAAAAACCTATTTTTGAAATTCTATTTTAGAGATTTAAAAAATTAGGAGTCTATATTAAAAAAAACTCTATTTCACAAAGTATTCATAAACCTATTTTTTGAACTCTATTTTACAAATTAAAATATTGGAGATTTATTTAAGAAATTATGAGATTTAAATAAAATTGTTTGTTGTATTTTAAAACATATTTCAAGGATAAATGAGTTATAAAATTTGAATTCTCATTTCCAACATGAATTAGACTAAGCAGCATCTAATAGGATGCAATTTTTAGAAATTATATTTTGTACCGTATTTTGAAACGAAATGATTACTAACAAATTTTTTAAATCAATTATATGTTTGAAACAACATATAATGAATTTAAAAAATTTGTTAGTAATCATTTTTGTTTAATTTTAACCTTTTTAAAAAATTGACTATGTGGTTGGGTTGTTGGTTGTCGATGGTCGTCGATGGTGATTGCATAGTGGTTAGGTCGTTGTGGGTCATTGGAGTGGTCATCAGGGTAGTCATATCGTTGAAGTGGTCGTTTGGTGGTTATGGCAGTAGTTATCAAGTGGTCGAGTCACTGGAGTTGTTGTCAGAGTGGTAAATATGTGATTGAGTCGTTGGTTGTCGGTGGTCGCCGATGATGATTGCACAGTGGTTAGGTCGTCATGGGTCATTGGAGTGGTCATGTCGTTGAAGTGGTTGTTTGGTGGTTATGGCAGTAGTTGTCAAGTGGTTGAGTCGTTGGAGTTGTTGCCATAATGGTAAATATGATGGTTGGGTTGTTAGGTGGTTACCAAGTGGTCGTCAACCATGGTTTTGGGTGGGTGGTTGGGTTATCAGGTTGGGGTGATCGTCGAAGTAGTCATCGAGGTGACCGGGTTGATATGGTGGTCGGGTCATTGAAGTGGTCACTAGGTGGCCATCGACAGTGGTTGCTAGGTGGCCAAATTTTTAGGTGGTCGTTAATTATGGTTGTCAGAGTGGTCTTCAACTATGGTTATGGGTTGTTTTAGTAGTCAAGTGGTTGTCAGATAGTCGTTACTGGTGGTTCGGACAAGTCGGGTTGTGGTGGTTGGGCATCAAAGTATCAAGTTGTGGAGTGGTCGAGTCGTAGGGGCGATCGTTAAATTAATCTATAGAGTTTTCATCGTAGTTATCGATGGAGGTAATCGTCGCAGTGGTCGGTCGTCGGTGTAGTCGTCGAAGCTTTCGTTATCGGTCATGATCGGGTGGTCATCGGAGTTGTCATTAGAGTTAGTCGAGCCGCCGGTGTAATTGTTAGAATTGTCATAGGAGTTGGTCAGGTCGTTGGTGTGATTATCGAAGTTTTCATCGGAGTTGGTCGGATCGCTAGTGTAATCCTTGGAGTTTTCGTTGTTGGTGATCGTCAGAGTTGCCATCGGAATTGGTCGGGTCACTGGAGTAGGTCGTCGGAGTTGTTGTCGAAGTTGTCATCGGAGTTGTTGTCGAAGTGATTATCGAAAATGGAAAACAACAAATAGAAGTAGAAAACATAGTGCAAAATTCGGGTTACATTATGGTAACCTATGAGTTTGTGTTTCAAATCCCTTGTACCAAATATGGTTTTGGGTTCACTTAAACCCAAAACCATAGACCAAACACCCCCTTAAAGTTTAGACTTATTAAGTATGACTATCTTTATAATAGTATAATTTAACTATAACAATTTTATAAATATGAGATTTCAGAAATAATGGTACAATTTACCCATTTTAAATTTGTGGTGGAGTAAACAGCAAGCAATGTTTTTATTTTTTTAACTTTTTTTTTTCCTTTTCCATCACGAGTGAACTGTGAAAGTCTACAATAGTTTGTTGGCTGATTTGACCTCACCATGCCAATATTTTTATAATTTTTTTTCCAATTCTCTTTACCTATGTGTTAGGATGTAAACAAAAGTTTCACATTGAATAGGGAAGAGATTGATCAAGGATATATAAGTGAGGACAATTATCTCCATTGGTATGAGGCCTTTTGGGAGAACCAAAAGCAAAGTCATGAGGGTTGGTGGGCAAAGTGAACAATATCATACCATTATGGGGATATGTGGAGGTCCGTTGTCCTTAAAACTATGTATATGAATTCCATCTTAATTTTAAATAATTTCACTTTTTTTAATGGATTATTGAAAGAAATAACTTCCCATCAAAAGATTTTGCAATATTTTTTTTTTTTATAAAATGTTTGGTTGACAAGATGCTTTGAAAAATGTTTCATAAAATATCAGAGTTGAATTGTCATATTTATTATTAGTTTCTTTTGTTGATCTAAGGAGCATTTTTTTCTCATCAATTTTTTTTTAGCACAATAGTTATTTAGAACTTTATTTAGAATTTTTGTGTAACTAAGAAGTTAATATTTTATCATGGTGTGATTAACCTCTCTCAATAATTTTGTGATCTTACGCCAATAAGAGTATAGCTCAACTGTCATCAAATAAAACTTATGACTTATGAGTTTGAATCTCCCCCCTAAATATTGATGTACTAAAAAATGACTAGTAATTTCTTTTTTTTTTTTTGTGGCCACAATTAAATAAAACCATATCACCCGCCTAACAAAGAGAGAGAAATTCAATTGAAATGAGAGCAACTCTACTTACCCTTAGAATTAAAATTTTATGCCTGCTTAATCATTTTTTCATTTTTTTATTAAATTGTTTTAAATTTAAAATTTCTTTCGGATATACATTTATACTTTTCTACAAGTTATATTCAAATTTTTGTGTTTATTTAAATACTTAAAATAGTCACTCTCAAGCATTAAAGAATTATTTATTTCGGGAGGAAAAATGTCATATCTTTGACCAAAATAGGTATTTTTTAATTATTTTATTTTGGTATTTTTGATTTAATTGCTACTTTTCACATTGATTCACTAGGTGCAATAAATATAATATGATAAATATTAAATTAATTTTTTTAATTTTTTTTAGTTCAACCTCATTTAGTAATTTCAGACTTTTTTTTATGTACTATCGAACTGTGCTTATGTTAATGAATTTACTTTCAAAGATTCACATATGATTACTAATGAAGGTTAATGACCCTTTTTTTTTGGTAAATTGTCATCTACCAATGAGATAAAGTTTTATTTTGGTTAAATATCATTTTAATCTTGTACTTTTGTATTTTATTTTATTAGTTTTTTTTTTAATTTTCAAATGTCCATATTTAATCTTGTACTTTCAATAAATCTTAAAATTAGTTTTTACTGTTTGAAGTTAAATTTTTTTTTTCGAAATTGATTAAATAATAACAATCTCCATGCAATGTATACTACAAATATATTTCTAAAATTTATAGAGAAAAGACTAATAGAGACTTAATTTTTTTAAAAAATTCAACAATAAACTAATGGTACAAACTAATTTAAATTTTTATTGAAAATATAGAGACTAAATTTAGATAGATAAAAATATATAATCTCAAATAGAATGAGACACATATTAAAAATCGTATTTTTAAAATCATAGTAAAAAAAGGTTTTGTTGGAAAAATCGTGCTAATACTATATAGTACATCTATCATAAGATTTTGTAAGATTTTACCACTACCAACCCATATTTAAACCATTTGAGAACTTATTGGAGATACAAACATATTTTTTTTTTCTTTTTTTGAGTTCATAGTTTTAAATTTTTTAAAGTAAATTTTTACATCATATTCAACCATAACAAAAAAAAAAAACAAAGACAAACTATATATAATATTTTTGTTTTTGTACTCTACCGATTTCACAGATCTCATATCAATATTAATATCATTTTTAAATATTCAAGATATTTTTTTTTAAAGATCTCATATCCATATTAATATCAATCTTAAATATTTAAGATATTTATTATTTCTCATGGAGTGAAATTATAAATGGTTCTATGAATTAAATTAAGAAGCCAAGAAAAACATAACTTAACTGACTAAGACTTATGACCAAGAGTTCATGAGCTTGAATCCCCTCACTCCCAATTGTTGATATACTAAAAAAAGAACTATTATGTTAATCGAGCATAACTTAGTAGACAAAGCATCAATTACCAATTGAACACAAATGATTTCCCTCACTCCTATAATTATTGAACTAAAAAAGATATAAAAATTAATATAGTAGTTAAAAATATTAAATAAATGAGAATAGATATTTTTTATATAAAAAAACAAATCATTATTTACCTAATTATTAATCCTATGAGTCATTATTTAGCATCCCTATCTAGTACCAAAATGGTCTAAGAACATAAAGATGATTTGAAGAGTGATTAAAGTGAAAATTGACAAAAACCCAATTATGTTTTGAAAATAAAGATCAAAATATCATTAAAAATTGCTCCCTTTTTTACCAATCACAAACAGACAAACAATGGAAACTACCAACTTTTTTTTTTAGAAAGGAAAGGAAACTACCAACTTTAAACAAATAACAAAACCCACAAAAAAATATATAACAAAAATAAAATAAAATATCTTTTTTCTTTTCTGACTATAAATTAGAAGGATGAATTTGAAAACCAAGAAATGACGCACACACAGCCCATAGGAAGATTAAGAATGACCTGAAGAAGAACGATCTTCATCTTCTTCTTCAAGAGGGTTCAATTCCCGGATTCGAAACCCCAATCGCCATGGATGCAACCTTCAAGCAAGACCCACTTCCATCTCCCTTCATAGACACTGTCAACGAACTCACAATAATTTTCCGATCACTTCCGGCCAGATCCTCCATTGAAGATGTCGAAGCAGCTGTCGCGATTCTCAATACTGTTCAGAACGATGAGGATTTCAAATTGGGGGAAATTTCAAAACAGGAAGTTCCAGAAAATGTCCCCGAAGAGCTCTTCTCCATTTTGCAGCAGATGAGGAAGACGATGGTGTTGTTTGAGAGCCATGAACAGAGGCGAGAGGCCATTCGTTTGATTGAGCTCGATAGGATGCTTCGAACCTTCGATGAACTCATTCAGAGAGCTTCTGATTTGGTATCTGGCGATTCTCAAGGCCAGAGGCCTCTGAATTTGAGTGACCCAGTTGAGAAAATTGCAAAAGAGACTGTAATTTGTGACCAAAATTTGGAGAAGAAGGAGGAAAATGAAGAATTCGAGAGCAATGGTGATAAGGGTTTGGTTAAAAGTTCTTTCATTCCTCCATTATCTTCTTCAGGTAGATTTCAAATTCTTTCTCTGCTGTTCTTTTTTTATATGTGATACTTTATGTGATATGAAGTTGTGTAATTAGCTTTTGATTTTCCTTTGATTCATGAAGTTGTGAGAACACTCTGTTTCCTCTGTGATTGGAGGTTTAGCTTTGATTTGAGTTCTGAATTCTGATCCATAGGCTGCTGTTGAAGTTTAGTCTGGATGGATAAGAAATTTGATACTGATTTTGTCAGTTGATTGATTGATAGAACCTATATGCAAATCTAACATTGATATTTGAAGAGATGGTTTGATAGAATAGTAGTGTGTTGAATTTGAGCAAGAATGAAATTCAAACTTTCATAATCATACTGTTGACAAAATATAACCCATTGACGAGATGAAAGTTGCATAAAGAACTTTATTCCAAATATGAAATGATATTATGATATTATGTAAGTCACATCAATGGGATGTTTAGGTCCGAATTCAAAATATTTTGATGACTCATTGCTCGGGACCAACCGAGACTTTGCATGAATCTGGGATTAGTCCCTCGAATCGGATTGAATTTCAAACCAACCTTGATTTGGATGGTTGGTTTAGTCAATTTGAACTTTCTTTTGGATAGAATTTATTTCCTTTGGATGCCAAAAGTCAATAACTTCACTTCTTATCCATCTCTTTTCATTATCTTATTTTGTATTGTTATCTTATCTGTGTAACTGTGTTGAAGGTGAAGGAGAAACTGGGAAATTGAGTTTAATGAAAGTTGCTGCTCTTATTGAAAGCATTGCTAAAAGTGGGTCAACTGTTCTCAATCTGAAGGGCAAGTTGATGGATAAGGTAGAGTTGCTTCCAATTTCAATTGGGAAGTTATCTGATCTTGTTGAATTAGACCTATCAGAAAACAAAATCATGGCTCTTCCACCTGGAATTAGTGGCCTTCGATCGTTAAGAAAGTTTGACATTCACTCAAACCAACTAATAAACCTGCCCGACACATTTGGGGAGCTTGTCAATCTCACCTACGTCCACCTCCATGCAAACAGGCTAAAATCGCTGCCAGCTTCATTTGGGAACCTGAAGAACCTTATTTCTCTCGACTTGAGCTCAAACCTTTTCACACATTTACCAGAAATCATTGGGAAGTTGACTAGTTTAAAGAAGTTGAACGTGGAAACCAATGAGCTTGAGGAATTACCTTACACAATTGGATCGTGTTCGTCGCTTGTGGAGCTACGACTGGACTTTAATGAGATCAAAGCTCTTCCCGAGGCAATCGGAAAGCTCGAATGCTTGGAGATTCTCAGCCTGCATTATAATAGAATCAGAGGACTGCCAACAACAATGGGAAATCTCCCCAAGTTGAAGGAACTAGACGTCAGCTTCAATGAACTGGAAACAATCTCTGAAAATCTGTGTTTTGCTGTGAGCCTCCGGAAGCTGAACGTTGGCAAGAACTTCGCTGATCTGACAGCCTTACCAAGATCGATTGGAAACCTGGAAATGCTCGAGGAGTTGGACATGAGTGCAAACCAGATAAGATTCCTGCCAGAGTCTTTCAGGTTCTTATCAAAATTGAGAGTTCTCCAAACAGATGAAACTCCATTGGAAGAACCACCAAGAGAAGTTCTTGAATTGGGTGCTCAGGTAAAGCCATTTCTTATCAGTTGCTTAATGGGATCTGTCTCTGCTAAATAAAAATCTTTAAGTTTTAACTAATCCAATATTTACTTTTAACTTTATTTACCAGGCAGTTGTGAAGTACATGGCTGATGCAGTAGAAAAAAGAGACATAAAATCTCAACCAGCACAAGAGAGGGGATTTTGGTTATGGTTTTGCTCAATATGTTGCTCCAAAAGGAGAAATTATACTCCTAAAGACAGGTTATCGACTGAAATACAGCTTTGATTTGTTGATTTTTCCATTGAAAATATGGCTTTCACTGTGTGTGTATATAGGGGATGGTTAGATGGCAGAAGTTTCTCTCTTTTCTTTTTTATATCTCAAACTTGTAAAGGAGTCTTGTTTTTGTGTGTACAGTGGACAAATTAATGTTAATTTCATAAGTGTTGGTATGCTTTTATCGGTGTTTTGACAAATATCATCAACTAAGAGGTTAGAGGTTTAAATTCATCCATTTCACATATTGAATTCGAAGAAAAATTGAAGTTTTGGAAAAATTGTAAATGACATTCAATAGGGTGTAAGCAGCGCCAAAATCGATGCAAAATCGACGTATCGATTTAAGAAAACTAGAAAAAGATACGGAAACTAAAATTTAGAACATCGAATCGAATTGGTTCCTTGATTGAACTAACCACTACATGACTTTAATTGAACGAACCTACATAAATCAACAAAATCTATCTAAACATAATCAATAACTATTTTTCAATAGTGACAGTTGCAACAGTGTCAAAAAAAAAAAAGTTTAACTCAATTGCAAGTGTGTCTCCTCTTTATCCCTTTAGCAAATATAGCATCAAAATTGTTTAGACCAAAACAAAATATGCAAAAAGTCCAAAATAGTCCTATTTTGATTTCATTTTTTAAATTTCACATATTTGTGATATGAAGTATATCAACTGTCTATCAGTGATGTATTATTGATAATACCTAGAAGTATATCAATGATACACTATTGATATACTATTTAGGTATATCAATTAAATGGAATTTCCAATATTCTTATACCAATAGTATATAAAAAATATCTAATATGAAGTATATCAAGAATATAACAGTAATTTATCTTCAGTGTATCAGATATACTCAATATGAAGTATATCAGCGATATACTATTATTGATATATTTTATTTAGGCATATCAATAAAATGATATTCTTAATATGAAATATATCAATAATATGTCAGTCATTCATAAGTGAAATACTATTGATACTTAATTTTAGTTCTTGACTTATAAATGGATTTTGATCACTACTTTTTTGTTGATGCACTGGTTTTTAATCAATACACTTATCTAATGTTATATTAGTAGTGAATGAATGATATAGTCCTATTATACTTAATTGTAGGTATATTATTTAATTGATATACCTAATATGTTAATCATATATCAGTACTGGATATTGATTATGTTAGATATACTACCGATATATTATATTTTAGTTTTTTACTTTATCAATGGTTATTCATCACTTAAAGTAAATGAAACACATCACTAGATGAAGTATACTCAATGTTAGACATAGTATATGCGTGGTATATCAAATATGCAAAATAACATTAATATGTTATTGGTATTCTTTATATAAAGTATATCATTTAACTGATGTACCTAAAAAGAAATGTATCGGTAGTATATCAATATAATATACTACCAATATGTACTTTATATTAGGTATGTATTGGTTGATTGATATACTCAATGTAAAGTATATCAAATATATTATTAATATGCTATTGATATACCAACTATAAAGTATATCATACACATCTACTAATACACTAATGAAGGTAAAATTAGAATAATAGAAAAAACAAAATTTAAATTTAAAAATTTTTGTCATTTGCAAATCTCTAAGTGTGTGTTTGCCACATGAGTTTGGATTTGGAATCCAAACCCATGTTTAGAGCAAAGGTGTTTCAAATCCTTGGTTTTGAAACCCAATCCCATGGGTTACAAGAGTGCAACCCCATGGGTTACAACAACGCAATCCCATGGAATTTGTTCTTTGTTTTTCTCATCCATTTGTCGACTACTTCGACAACGACAACTTGGGCGACCGCACCGGCGACCACTTTCGCAACAACTCAGGTGACAACTCCGACGACCACCCAACAACCATCGACAATGACAACTTCGACGACCACTTTGGCAACAACTCCGGCGACCACCCGACACCACCGACAACGACCACACCGGCGACTGAACTATCGCTGACGACTGCCTCCGACAAACACTTGATTTCCCATTTCCTCTTCAATTTGTCGTTTTTTATTGTCGGTGACCGCTTCGACAATAACTCCGATGACAACTCCGGCGATCACCGACAACGACAACTACAACGACCACACCAATGACTCAACCACCGTTGACGACTACCTCTTGCGACCCCTTAGTTTCCCATTTCTTCTTTCATTTGTCGTTTCTATTTTTCAGCCACCACTTCGACAACAACTCCAGTGACAACTCCGTCGATCACAGACAATGACAACTCCGATGACCACACTGGCGACTTGCCACCACTGACGGCTGCCTCAACGACCTTTTCAACAACAACTCCAACGACCCGATAACCACCGACAACCAAAAATCTAGCGATCACCTCGACAATCCAACCACTTTATCAACTCGATCACTCCAACAATCCGACAATCTAGTCAATTTTTTAAAAGGTTAAAATAAAACTAAAAAATGACTACTAAACAATTTTTTATTCTACTCTCAAAACCTTTGAAGTTTGTGAAATTTTTATTTAAAAAAAAAAAAACAACCCAAACTTCATATTAATTTTAGAAAAATATTTTTTTACTTATATTACAACTATATGTACATATATTTATTTAATTTTATAATTATTTTTAGATGATTTATTCTTCAATAGCTTTTTAAAATAAGTTTTTGAGTCTTTTGGAAGGTAAAAATTCATAATATAAATTAAAATGGAGTTTCTAATCTTAATTCAATATTAATATATATATATATTTATTTATTTATTTATATTACGTATCAACCTAAACCAATGTTGGGTTAGATTTGGGTTCATCACTTAATTAGGGTTGTTTGGGTTGAAGAAATTTGCAACCCAAATAGCTAGGTTAGGTCTAAATGCTAAAAATTGTTCTAAAGGTTTAAAACTCTTTTTTTATTCCTCAACAACCACCTAAATTGAAAGTTTCATGAAAAAGTTACTTAAAAAATTGATTCATGTTAGACATTAGCTTCTGCAATTCACATAAGACCAATTACAAAAAAATTGAAAGGAATAAAATAGCTAAAAGAAAAAAGGTGAAACAAAACTGTATCAAACCTAGAGTTCAGAAAACTGCACCCAAGACACAACTCTCTGATTCCCAGTCCTAAGTGTTTGGGGCCACTCACATATCTGAGCACCCATTTGACTGTCTGCCAATGCTTGTCAGTTGGAGACTTAATAAACTGACTAAGGTGATTGACTATGAAGGCTATATCGAGTCTAGTATGAGTGAGGTATTGAAATGCCCCAACAGTGCTCCTATAGATGAAAGGATCAGTTAACTGTGTTGGGATTTATGTCATAAAACTCGTAGTTGGTAAATAATGTTCTAATTATCAATAAAGATTTATTATTTTCAATAAAGGTTATTGTTTATCATTATTTACTATCTAGCATTATATTAACCCTAAATCCAATAAACTAACATCTAAGGTTGTAACATGTCTCTTGAATTAAATGTAGTGTACATATAAAGGATCTCAGTTCGAGATACAGCCTAAAGGGTCTATAGTAAGGGGATAAAGCTTGGGTACCTTACTCTGGTAATACTATGGATATGACCCACTTTATATATGATACAAATACAGTGATCCTAACGTGTTCGTGTAGATATCCTATGTAATGAGATTGCATAAGATTGGACCACGAAATAATAACTACTAGGTGTAACTCCGTTGACTAGTTAGGTTTCTATTTCATTAGGATGACCTAGGCAACTTGATCTCAATCCTGAGCAGGTTACGAACTCCTGTTTGCGAGAGATTGTCCTTTGACTAATATGGGTGAGAGTGGCCCGAGTCGCCGACTCAATAAACCTACCTTCTTGGGCACAAAACCGAACAGGCAGCTGAGAACTTAAACCTAGCAAGATGGTTGCATCCCTTCTAACGATCTCGGAGACAAAAGATCCGTCGATTTCACGATAATGTCCGACACTTCCATGTCTTGTCCCCACGTCGCCGGTCTGACCGCTTATGTAAAGAGCTTCCATCCAAATTGGTCGCCGACGATAATTAAATCAACCGTCATGACGACGACAGAGCAAATCATGAGTACGGGCGGAGTTCAAATTGGGGAATTTCTTTACGGGTCGGGTCAAATCAATCCAAATCAAGCATTCGAAATTTACAAATACTCTAATTTTTTTTCTACCCATTATAATTCTCATTTTCAATATTATGTTGTAAAAAACCAAACCAATAAATCATTATAGGGAAAAATATACTTTTGGTCCCTGAGTTTTGAAGTTGATGTCTATTTGATCCCTAAAATTTTAAAATGAACATTTTAGTTCTTGAGGTTTAGAAAATAGTTCTAAATGGTCCCTGGAGTTAGTTGACCGTTAGTTGACTAACGGAAAAATGATGTGTCAAAATTTATATTTAAGATTATGTAGTTTTTTTAATTTATATTTAAGATTATTTCTTTTCTTCTCTTTTGGGACTTCTCATGTGCATTTTTTTCGGTATTCCATTTCTTACCTATGAATTTCGTTTTTTTCTTTTTATCAAACCACAACTCTACATAATAAAGAACCACTAAACAAATAAGAAACTCATCCCAAAAATCGAATTAATTAAAGAAAATTAACACATGAATACTTCAAAGTTGTGGACAAAGACACATTTTTAAATATTGAGAATGGTGGACTGAGTAAGGCGCTACATCAAAGCAACAGAAAAGTGTTTCTTGTCATCGTCATTTTCGATATTAGTGTTGGAGCCAAGAAAATAAAAATAGAATAAAAAATAGACAAACAAGAAGAAATAGAGATAGAGGAAGAAGAGAAAAAAAAGATAGAAGATGAAATAAAGTAAAAATAAAAATTAAAAATATAACCACATAATGTTGAAATAATATTAATTTTAACACCTCACCTAAAAATTGTCAATTCAACATGTCACATCATTTTTCCGTTAGTAAACTAACGGTTAACTTAACTTTAGGGACCATTTAGAATTATTTTCCAAACCTCAGGGACTAAAGTGTTTATTTTGAAACTTCAGAGACCAATTAGACATAAACTTCAAACTTCAGGGACCAAAAGTGTATTTTCCCATCATTATAAAGTTGAGCTTTCGATTTTATATTTTAAACCCAAACGACCATCATAATTCAAATCGATCCGACCAAAATGCTTCCTAAAAACCGATGAACCCCAAAATGATTGCTAAAGGAATGGGCTTCCAAAATTTTGTGGAACAAATGGGCTTCCAAAAAAAACTCCCTCGCATCTTAAAGCCAACTTTTCAAAGTCTACATATATATACCAACTTTTCAAAGTCTACATATATATACATACATACATATATACATACATACATACATACATATATATATATATATATATATATATATATATATATATATAAAATAGTTCTAGCTTGATTTTAATAATAATTATTATTTATTGTTTTCATAATCATATCGTTCACTTTTGGTAAATAAATTTATCATTAATTACATAAGGATGAATGATAAATGCAAAATATATTTTTGGTCCATGAAGTTTAAAGTTGATGTCTAATTGGTCTCTGAAGTTTCAAAATAAACACTTTAATCCCTGAAGTTTGGAAAATACTTCTAAATGGTCCATGGAGTTAAGTTGACCGTTAGTTGACTAACGGAAAAATGATGTGACATATTGAATTCACAATTTTTAGATGAGGTGTTAAAATTTATATTTTAAAATTTTATTTTTACTTTTTTTTTTCATCTTCTATCTTCTTTTCTTTTCTCTTCTTCCTCTATCTCTATTTCTTCTTCTTTGTCTATTTTTTATTTTCTTGGCTCCAGCACCAAGATTGAAAATGACGATGTGACAAAAAAGACTTTTTGGTCGCTTTGATGTAGCGTCTTACTCAATCCACCATTCTTAATCTTAAAAAACGTGTCTCTGTCCACAACTTTGAATTACCCATGTGTTAATTTTTCTTTAATTGATTCGATTTTTGCGATGAGTTTCTTGTTTTTTTTGTGGTTCTTTATTATGTAGAGTTGTGGTTTGATAAAAAGAAAAAACAAAATTCATAGGTAAAAAATGAAATACCGAAAAAAATGCACATAACAAGCCCCAAAAGAAATAATCTTAAATATAAATAAATTAAAAAAACTACATAATCTTAAATATAAATTTTGACACATCATTTTCTGTTAGTCAACTAACGGTCAACTAACTTCAGGGACCATTTAGAACTATTTTCTAAACCACAAGGACTAAAATGTTCATTTTAAAACTTTAAGAACCAAATATACATCAACTTCAAACCTTAAGGACTAAAAGTGTATTTTGCCCTAAATATTAGTATTGAAATGAGAAATTAATTGGATTATGCTATAATTTTAAATTTCCATTTAGGGTTAATTATTTCATTTAGTTGCGTGTCCCACCGTGTTCAAAGTTATACCCAATTTTTGGTTTGCAGCACCATTCAATTCTCCTCATCTTTTTGTTGGTTTCAATTTCAGTTAAGCTTTCACTTCCTTCTTCTTTCTTATTTATTTTTCATTTAGTTTTTTTATTTAAATTTTGAAAGTTAAATAAACCTTTTTGTTTTGTTTTATTGATATCAATATATACCCTATGTTTGGTTTTGTTTGACATTTTTATTTGGTTGATTTTTACATTTAGCAGTATGCATGCATGTATAGTTTTTCAGAAGAACATTTGTCTTGCATTTTCAGTTTTGTTAGTTATGTTATGGCCATTTTATTCAAAACACAAGTCATCATTTGTATTTTTTTTATTTCATTATAATTTTGACATTTTATGACACCATAGCTAAACCAAATAAGAGGGAGAGAGAAAAAAAACTGTCGCTGGGCACATTTTTGGCGGGAAAAACGAAGAATTTCGTATTTTCGAAAATTTATGACAGTTTTTCAACATCATAAATTCATGACTTAGATTCTTGTAACGTCGGTATATCACATATGGTCAAATTCTTGTAGTGCATGTGTTTACAAAAGTGATTTCAATTTCATCAAACAGAAAATGTAGTTAAAATTTTTCTTTAATCACTTATAACACTTTTCAAATGTAACCTTAATTCAGTTCAAAATGCACACTGCAAAATTTTGTTCTTAGCCCTCGAATGAGAATTAGTAGGAATTCTACTTCCTTGCCAAACACACATGGTTTTAGTCCTTGGTTTCTACAAATCCCACCATTGACCACTTCTCTCCACTTCCAAACATCATGTCCTACTATTCAATTAGCCAATAGAATTATATGTTTTAAAAAAAAGTTTTTTAATACTCTTTTACTCACTATCCTTGTAAGATTACTAATATATTTATTTCAATTAATTTCGACCAACATTCACCCCTAAAATGTTGTAACATAAGATGAAAATTTCGAAATAATGTCTTCTCTTTCGTGATACATCCATCTTTTATGATAAGGGAGATTCAACATGAAACCTTGAAATGATAATCGTTGTCATAATCCTACCTTTAAGTTGATTTCTTTGGAGAAAAAAAATCTTATCGATAATCAACTAAAATTGTGGTTGAAAAATGCCTTGATAATTAAATTTATCTTTTATTTCTTACATCTTCTCGATGTGAACAGAGAATCTTATAGGCAAAACAAAGATATGAAAATAAATGAGATGATTATAATGATTTCAAGAGATATCAAGAGATAGTGACAAAGAATTCCTTTATCAAATATCTAATAAGCTACCCAATTTTATTTGGTCATTTTGTAGAGTTGTCTTCTTCAGTTAAATGTTAGTTTGAAGCATGACATATTTGATTTAAGATAATTTCCAAAATTTTCATGTTTTTATATGGTTGGACTTTTGAGATGGCATGTCATGTGGAAAATGGTCTTTTTAATCAACTTAAAAATCATGAGGCAAGTGGGTTAGTTTTTTGATAAGATGAAATCCTTTTGAATTGAAATTAGACCAAACAAGTGGATACCTTTGTTTAGAAGTGGATTGACTTAAAGATAAAATTTAATTTGAGCAATGATAATGAATGATGTGAAAAGGGGCACAAATAGTTTATGTTCTTGAAAATATGACTGAAATAATCAACCTATATCTTGTCAAATCAAGCAGATTTGGATAGTTGGGTAGGCCCCATTTAAAATTCATTATGATCTTCAACCTCATAAAAGGGGGAAAAACAACAATCTTTGCCTCAAGTGTGGTGACATAATTGTGTGGAAATGGAAATCTTTCCATTTTCTTTTAGCAAATTTTGCATCTTTAGTTTTGAATGTGATCAAAAGTTCCTAATCACTTAAAAGGTGGATAAATTGTAAATTTCTAAAGTAAACAACAATATTACTATTAGTATTTGAAAGTCTAAAGTCTTATAGGTTGAGTTTAAAAAGTAAAATTAGACAGGCATAGGTCAAAATAGATCCACCACATAATTGATAATATTGAGATAAAGTCTTTATATTGTTCCTCGAAAGAATGAGTTGTCTTGATGTGAGACGTCACTTAGACGACTTATTGGCAAGTTATCTTCAACAATTCGTCTCATCTCAAACTTGGTCTTAATAACGTACAAGAATAGATTGAACGACTCTCTTGTTAGCTACAACATTTTTAAAGAACTAGTACATCTATCAATTGTTGTGTCTGTTATATCACATCATGTTCCCTATAAACATATCAATGTAAAGATAAAAGAGTTATGTTGTTGTTGAGTAGGAATGAATTGTCTAGATCTCCAACATCAATACAACTCTTAAATTTAGTCCCAATGGATTATTATATTGAAATAAATTTGAGCCTCTCATCACAACATTTTGGAAAGAAAAGAAATAGTACATCGAACCTACATCATGTCTAGTACATAATGTCTTATCCCCTATAAATTTATCCATGTGGAGATAAAGGGAGTCTTTGTGTTGTCCTCATGGAAACAAGTTCCCGTGTGCTCTTAAATTTTGATTGGGTAAAAAGAGACTTTGGAAAGAAATAATACATGAAGACGGTGTCTAATTTAGGTAGTGTTGTGTGTCCCATAAAAAATTGTGTTTAGGCTACAAATAGTTAGAGTTAATGGTGGAAAGAAAAATGCCAAAATGTTGAGAGTGACATGACAAAGTGTAAGTACTTTTCAATTGGTCCATAATGCATACATCACATTTGGATTCAACAGTAGATCTTGATATTGCTCTTCCACATCCCTTTGAGATTGACAAATTAAACCCCTTCTTTCCAATTTCCACTCCTCAACTTTGTTTTTGCATCTTCCATGCCTATGCCCTTTTTCTACTCTCAATATAGTTCACTTTATCTATTCATAATGAAAAGGTATGTGTAAAAAAAGTTTCGTGAGAAAAAATGTACGTAAAGAAATAGTTAGAATTTTTTTTTAAGTCATACACTTATTGATCGAGAAAATATGTATAGACATTAGAATATATATGATAAGAAAGATTAGAAAAACTGATGAGAAAAATATACCTAACGAAATATTTAGAGTAATATATCTTATAATTATTTAGGATAGTTGTTACTTTGACTTGAAGTTAACATATTTTATAATGTAATATGAATTATCAACTTCTCATTATTGAAGGTGGGGAGATGTATGATGAGAATATCCGGTGGATCAATTGAAAAAATAAGAAGAGAAAAAAAATATTTTTTTTAAAAAAAAAAAAAAAATGAAAAAGCCAAAAAAGTACAATTAGTGGTCCTCTCTCTCGTTGACATGCTTTTCTATTGGCTTTACATTTTATGAAAGGTTGAGATGCCCATACTTCAATTCAATCATACACTTCTTGAGTTTTTTTTTTCTTTTTCTTTTTCTTTTTTTACTTCCCTTTTGTTTTCTTTGAAACTTCAAAATCGCATTAGAGATTCAATCATGATCCATTAGTAATCAATATTTGTCAATTTATGCTTTGTTTGATAGTATTTTTTTTTCATTTTTTTTTAAAAACTAGATAAGGCTATTAATACAATTTGTTTTTATTTAAAAAAAAAAAGTTTGATAGTCATTTATTTTTCTCTATTACCCCTGAATGGAACCCATCTAGATAAGGCTATTAATAATCCTATGGTAAATTCGCCCCTGAATGAAACCAATCTAGTTTAAATATTTCATGGTTAAATTTCCATTACCTAAATAACTTGTAAAATTAGGTTTCTATATTAAATCTTAAACTCTAAATCAAAAGTAAAATTAAAAGTTGGAGAATTGAAATGATAGATAATTATTAAAAAAGTCACTATAATTTGGTGAGCAAATTTGGAAATTTGGCCTATTTTTTATTTAAGCTGAAAGTTACAGAAAAAGGATGAATAAGAGGCACCCGACAGACATAGTGGCAAAAAATGAGGAGTGATGTTTGTTGAAATTGGTTTTGTCAGTCTCATTTAAAGATCATCAATGTCTTAGAATTTTGGCTAAGGCATATGCCTATATCATCACTTTGACTTCTTCACATTATATTATTGCAAACTATTATTCAACCATTTCCCATACCATTATATTACAAATGTTTTTTTTTAACCAAAAATAATCACCAACAATCAAATCAAGAGAGTGGATGGAGCTCTATCGTAATTAAAATGTAAAATCAACATAGCTCAAACTTATCCATCAATCTTAATAGTAAAATCTCACTAATTATTAAGAGGTGATTAACACATTCAATATGTCAGTTGAACTATGGTAGACTTAAATTGGTGTAGTATGAAATTTTTATTCAAAGATTGAGTTTTCATTCTCCAACTTGTCTTTTTTTAAATAAAAAAAAAAATCCTTTTCTTTAGAATCATTTCTACATTCCAACTAGATTTTTGATGTGTGATTTCAAATCGTTAAAACTTAGATACAGATACATAAAAGGACAGAATTTGATGTGTTAGAGTTCTCCGACTATAGTTCTGAATCTTAAAAGTTGTAACTATTTAGTTCCTCAATTTTAAAAAGTTCTAACTATGTTTTTGAACTTTTAATTTTGATTCTAATAAATCTCTATCGTTAACATTGTTACTTAAATATTGATGATGTAACATACTAGTTGACCTAGTCAATGATAATTTGATATAAGACTCCTATACAAAACAAAGGGTTGAACAAAGTAAGAAATTTGTCCATATTAAAACTTTTGAAATTTCTTGACCTACAAAATCCTTTATCAGGCGCTACTTTACAAATTATCGTTTACGTTTTCTTTTATTTTGGTCATTATACTTTCAAATGCCCAATTTTAGTACTTATACTTTTAATAAATCTTAAAATTAGTCATTCGAAGTTAATTTTTAACAAAATTGGTTAAATAACAATAATAATTTCTATGTAATAAAAGACACCATGTGAATATGTTTTCAAAGTTTATAAAGAAAAAACTAATAGAGATTTTTTTTTAAAAAAAAAAATCCAAGAATAAACTTACTATAAAAGTTAATTTTAAGATTTATTGAAATTACATAAACTAAAATTTAATATTCGAAAGTACAAATATCAAAAAAGATAAAAAATCTAAAATACAAAAACTAAAATAGTATTTTAACATTTATTAGTTCCATCAATATGACCCATCAAACTTGATTAACTGAGTTTGCTTTGCAATTGATAAGAGTTTGATTTAAAAGGTGAAAACATGAAACTGATTTTTTTTTTTTTTTTTCTGGAAGGAAAATGAATTTCCAGTTGAAGAAAAGAGAAAATGGATGTGAATTTGGATAAAAATCCAAACTTTTTGAGAGAGGACCAGTAGAGAGGTGGAAGAAGAAGCAAAGAAACTCAAAAAGGTAAAAGAAATTAGAGGGAAAATCCAAAGATAATGGAGAAATTAGTAATTAATATGTGACGCGGCTCATCAACAGCCACCAATGTTCCCATTACAAAGGAGCGTGTGGCTCTTTGTCCCACACTCACGTGTACCAAATGCCTTCATCACCAAACTTCAATTAAACCAATTTCAATAAAGCTTCATAGGGCTACTATGAGGTGAAAATTAGTATACATATTCTTTCAATTTTATTTGGGGGTAACACTTTTTTTAGGGGGTGTTTAGTTTATGGGATTGGGTTGAGTTGAGTTGATAACCAGTGACTTAATAACCCAACCCTATGGAGTTGAGTTATTAACTCAACCGTACTGTACTTTCCGGCGGCGGTCCGATGAATTTTCGACGACGGTCCGACGACTTTTCGACAACTGTCCGACGAGATGAAGAAAGTAGAGAAAAAGAAGAAGATGAGGAGAGTTTTGAAGTGTGTCTTTAAATTGTTAATACTTTAATTTAAATAGGCACCAAAAAGTCCTAATCCTTTTAGAACAAGAAATTTTAATCCTTTTAGATAAAGAAATCCTAAACCTTTTTAAAATATAAATCCTAATCCTTTTTTAAACTTTGAAACACAATTTCCTAATTCTGATCTGATTATCCAAATATTCAAATTTAAAACAAATACAATTAAAACACCTAATTTTATGGGGCGTACAATATACCCATCTAAGAAAAAATTTTGTTCTCGAAAGTTGCTAGAACTTTACAACGGTCACGTCCTCAAGCCATAATCTAAACTTAAACTCTAAACTATCTTAACACAAGAACAAAGAAGTCAAAAGCATAGCATAATAAGTGTCAACGCACAAGCAACTCAAATAACTTTAACTACTTTACAAAATAAAAGCAAACCTGGAGATAACGAGGCGACTTCTTGTGAGAAGCTATAAGGATGGTTGCCTACGATGTAGACGAGTATGAAGAATCTAAAACTCAAGCTCTGATACCAACTCTAACGACCCTAATTTTTCAAACTCAAAATTTTCTAGGGATGTTACTAAGCAACACCGTCTGCGCCGAAAATTTCAATAGCATAACGGCGTTGCTAAGACCTTGATGACATCTCTAATATTTTGTAGATATGCAACTTCAATATGACATAAAATATTTAAGTATGTTGGCATATTTTTAACATTTTCACAAGGTATACTATTTATTCCATTCTAAAAATGTCCATAGACAATGCATGTGTTTAGACAAATTTAAATAAACACTCTTCATATGCAAAGTATTAATACTAAATTAATTCCTACCTAAATTAAAATAAAAAAGTAGTGGTGAACATGTGCATAAAAAAGAATAAAGTTCATATTGAAGAGTAAAAGCTCTAAATAATGAATTTTATTGGAAAAACAATATTGATATCAAACCCAATATCCATTTCTTTTACAAATATCCCTAACATACATTTGACAAATGGTAATATATATTGTAATTTTATAATTGATCACATAATTGAGTTTTGAAATTGTAGACAAATGTGTTTGTATTTGATTTGTTGTGAAAACAAAGTAAGGAAAAAAATTCACACAAAAATCAGACATTTCACTTTACATAAGATAAAAATGATTTTTAGGGGAGAAGAAGAATTGATATCAATCTCAATATCCATTACTATTCTAAATACCACATACATCTTGCAAATGGTAATATATATTGTAAATTTGTAATTGATCTCATAATGAAATTTTGAAATTGTAGACAAATATATTTGCAATTGATTTGGTAGAAATAAAAAAGTAAAGAACAAAAACTACAAAAAACCAAATTTATTAACTTTACAAAAAAAAATACACTAGATACCGCTGACATAATAACTCAACTCTGCAAACCAAACACTGACTTCCTGACTTAACTCAACTCAACTCTGCAAACCAAACACTGATTTCCAGAACTCATTGACAAAACAATTCTGCACAACTCAACTTAACTCTGCGATCCAAACGCCCCGTTAGTGGTGATACAATTTTGGATATTAAGAGAAGCCATTGGAAGGAACTTTGTAAAAGAAAAGGAAGGAAAAAGACAAAGCTAAATGGTAAGAGATAATCAAAGGGCTAAAACTAAAACAAGTCTTGATCTTGAAATTTATCCTTTTGCTCTCTCTCTTTCTTGCTTGGTTACTTTGTCAAATGCCAAATTTTTACAACCCTTTTCTCTCTCTATCTACTGCAAATGTATGAATTTGCCCCACTACTCATTGCCCAGCAAAATTCCCTCTTGCCTTTTCAAGCTTTCTTTCCCCAGCTTCTTCCTTGCTGGGTTTCACCATTTTTGGTTTGTTCCATATCTTTTCAAGGTTAATACATTACATTACTTTACTCTTTTTGGAGGGTTCAACTTTTCACCCTCATCAAATTGCTTCATTTCATCCAAATTTCTGCCCAACCCATGATGCAATTTTCTATCAAATCAATCTATGCTTCTTTTTGTTTGCTTATTTTGATTCCTGTGTTTTCTTTGAACTTTCTCAACAGGCTCATCTTCAGAAAGCTTTTTGCATGGGAAAGTAGCTGGTATTGTCTGTTGCTGAGGCAGTGTGCTTTTAAGAGCTTGGTTGAAAGACAGAGAGAAAGAGAAAGAAGAGGAAATTTCCCCTTCATCAAGCTGCAAAATGCCACCAGTTCCTCTTGCACCATATCCAACTCCTCCAGCTCCTTATACACCACCTGCTAATGGTACTCAGAACTTTACTCATTTCTTAACTATATTCTTGTTTGGTTGCTGAGAAATTTTCTTGGTTGCCCATTTTCCAACTTTCTGGCTCGGAAATGTATTGGTTTTCGTTCCTTTCTCTCCCTTTTGCATTTTCTTGTCATCCATTTGAGCTTTGTCATACACTTCACTTTCAATGGAGCTGTCAATCCCATTGTTTGAGGATGCATATCCATAGCCAAATTGGTCTGGTTTTCTTGGTTTTGAATTAGGTTTTATGAGAAATTCTGCAACAAGAAGTTTGCTTTTTGTTTTCAAAGTTAGATTGGATTATCTGTGTGTTTTGTCTTTGCTTTCATAGATCAGTGATTTGTTATTGGTACTGAGCTGAGGTTTGAAATGTGCATTTTGTTGGTTATCAGCCGCACAGAGCCAGCTTGTGTGCTCCGGATGTAGAAACCTTCTGCTTTATCCAGTTGGGGCAACCTCTGTTTGCTGTGCAGTTTGTAATGCAGTTACTGCCGTACCGCCTCCCGGTATATCGATTCTTCCTCTTCTTCTTTACCATCTCCATTTTTCAATCACTACTTTCTAGCTGAAATGAATTGGACCAATATATTCTGTTTGGGAATTCTGTTCTTTTTCTTTTGAAGAAAGATTGGAAGTTTTAGTTGCTTTATGTGTAAAACAGGCACAGAAATGGCACAATTGGTGTGTGGAGGCTGCCATACTCTTCTCATGTACATTCGCGGTGCTACGAGCGTACAATGTTCTTGTTGCCACACCGTCAACTTAGCTTTGGAAGGTATGGAAATCTAACTATTTTAGAGAGTGATTCTAGTCCTCTTGAACAAATCTTGGTAATTTTATGATACTCGTATTAAATTCACGCTAGACATCTCGAACAAGTCTTGGTAAATTGCTTAGGCATCCTAGAACAATTCTTAGCTAATTCCCATCATGAATAGCAGCATTATGTTGTTGCATATGTTTTAGTTTACTATTGATTCTCTATTCATTAGAAGAAAAACGTATATTCGAATCCGTTCTTCTGGTAATAGTTTGGAGCTGCAAACCTTGGTTTTTTATGGCACAGCTCGTTTGAATTGAGCGTTGAATGTATACTGTTACAGCGAATCAGGTGGCACACGTTAGCTGTGGGAACTGCAGGATGCTACTGATGTATCAATATGGAGCACGATCAGTGAAATGTGCAGTATGCAATTTTGTGACATCAGTTGGGGTCAGTATAAAACTTCTATTTTGTTCAGTTCATGTTAGTTTCATCAGTTGCTCTCTCTTTGGTACAAACACGAATTCGAAATAAAACCATTCGATCTAAATCATTGGTGGTTCACAAATACTTGTCTAGAAATTAGGCATCATCAAAAAGCTCAAAAGACCAAACAGATCTGATACTGACTGTTAAAACCATGCTGTCAAAGATTATGCTATGCCTTAGTTTTAGTTCAATCTTTCCATTGCCATTTCTTACTTGAATGTGAAGTGAAGCCATACATTCTTGATTCTAGTAACTCACAGTATTAACGTCTTTCTTTGTAGATGTCGACAAGCACGATCGAACAAAAAGCCTAATATCTAAAGTTATTGTAAACATTGTTGTCCCAAATTCGACAACTGCGGCTTGCAATATTCGTAACACCGTCCACCATGTTTGTACGACTCGACAAGCGGAGGTTCCTCTCATATTCACTTGTATAGAGCTATATTTCTGCGCGTGAACTTTAAATGTCGCTTTTTCGTCTTCACAGTGCTTGGATGATATTTGTATGATTTAAGTAGTTTTGGTCTCCTATGGGAAAATATGGTATGAGAAGACTTTTTATACTGTGATGAGTGTAATATAACTGTTGGTTAAAGATGGATTTTGTTTTCTTTTTACCCTCTATTTGTGAACTGCACAAAAAAGTTAATATCAGATATCAGCCTTTTGACTTGTCAACTATTTGCTTCATTATCACTACATAATGCTCTGCAGTCAATTCAGATTCCAAATGACCTGATCCATGTGAGTTGTGCTCAGTTGGGACCAAGAGAGAGAGAGAGAGAGAGAAAGAATAGGACTAAACTACAACCTTTGCATTTTAAGAAAATCCATTCTTCAACTCTCTGAGTTTTGAGAATAACACTCATTTAAGTTCTAATCCTACCCATATTACTTTTAGAGTTATATTTTTGGTTCAACTATTTGCTTCATTATCACTAAAAGGTTCATTTGATGATAGACTAATCCTACTATATGGAATCCAACATTGTTCGTTCCAACTGAAAATACAATAGCCTTCATAAATTCTTCTTAGTTCAACACGTGAGAGTGAGGATTCAAACTTTTGATCTTTTAGTTGAGGATATGTCTTAACTAGTCGAGCTATACTCAAATAGGAGATATCTTTCGTAAGTTAAAACCCATAGAATAAACACCGTCAGGACCAAAACGGAAAGTAAGTACACAGGTGGTCCCTGTGACGGGTCGAGTGAGCTTAGAGAGCTACGAGTATAGAGATGAAAGCATCCAAAAGGAAGTTAATAACACAACGATCATTATCTCTCTGCTCATTCACATGGTGTAGGTTATTATGTCATCAGATGAATTGGCCCCCTGTGGGTGTGCTGTGATTGTCCAATGTTTTGCCATCAAATTTTAAGCAGATCAGTACTTGTTGATATTCCAACCAAAACTGCATCTACCCCACAAATGAGCCCAATCTCTACCCTTTAAATTGCTAGAAAGCAATGAGATTTTGGAACTGAGTGCTAAAGTTAACCTTTAGCACTTCAATTTCCTCAACCCTACTGAAAAACTGGACGACTCCAATTAAAATTGATCATAATGTATACATATATCTGTCATCCAATGGACTTATAGACATTAAAGGCTGTTTCCAAGCTTCTGTTTCTCTCAGTTAAATTATACAATCCTTTTATCTACTACGTACGATGAAATCCGCTAGAGGGTCCCATCATAGCTCTCCATTTATTTCTAGTTGAGCAAACCAATCTAGATCTCGTAATCCTCATTCAAATCGACTCTTTAATGTAACAAAGGCAATTCATTCAGGCTCAAATTCATCTTTCACTGAAAATAGATGGTTCGATACGTTGATATATAACAATTGACTTTGATTAGAATGGAACAGTATACGAGTCACCGTTCACATACAAAAGATCATAATCATGCATGTGAAGGGGCTAAAGTGGAGACAAAACAAGGTTAGCTTGTAATAGGCACCACAGATTTGAAGATCTAGCATTATAACAATTTGGGGGAAGAAGTGGGGGACCTGAATTATTGAACACCAAAGAGTTAGTTGAAATGGGAATCTGATTTTCCATTGATTTTCCTCTTCTCCTTGGAGTTCTTCAGGCTGACATTGACCTAACTTAGAAAGCAGAAGTAAGAGGAAATGGCATATGAAAAGATGCCACTTTTTTTATTCTCCCCCTAGTAATGAAGTAAGAGCAAAAACAGCAAAATGTGAGGTTGACAATAAAAGAGTCATTGTCCAAACACAAAAAAATAGAAAAGAAAATGATTGGATTTTAGAATTACCTTATATTATACAAGCTCCAAGAACTTCAATTAGATGGACAACTTTTATTGATCAAGAACTTGAGGAGTTTTTCGATGTTATCATCTGGTTTGACGAAATTAGCCATGTTTTTGCCTATTTATCTCTTTGCTTTTACCATTTTCAGTGTCTTACATGCTTTTGTTTTCAGCTTCTTGCATTATTTATCTTCTTTTTTTCTTCATTTGAAAACATAAATCTTTGATTTGCCATGCAAGTGAATTCTCTTATCGTATCACTTACGTTAATTGTAACAGTGTATGCTTCAAAATCCAAACCAGAAGCTTTATCCTGCAAGAAAGACATAAAATTAGAAGCATCTCTCAATATTCTTGAAGGAATTTTTGAAAGATTATGGACTTTTGGCCATGCTTTGTCCATGGATACTCTCTCCTCAAGAGCATGAACTATTTTGTGTGAGTCCCCTCCCCACCTTAAAGATAGGACAAGAATATAATCATCAGTTTTGAAGACAAGCCCAACCCAAATCTTATCTACATTCAACCCACCACCTTTACAAGACATGATCATAGGATGAAGAACACACTTATCAGTTATCAGCCAATTTCTAATTGAAACTTTTGGAGGTTGAAAATCCAGGATCATTCCATGATTGAGAAGTTCAATTAACACCAATGTCGTGTTGTAATCTCATGAAGATTGTTGAAACATCTTCCTTTGTAGACCAATATGTTTGATAAAGAGTTGAATTTCTCAAAAACACATTAACCTGAAATTTTAAGAGTTCAAGAATTAAGATGAATTAAGACTCGCCAAGAGAGTTTGGGTGGAATGAGAGGAATCTAGAACTAAAAATACGAGATTGAATAAATCTCTCCAACCTGATTGAAAGGTGCAAATAATGAGGTGATAAACATGTCACATCGACCAATTCGAGGTAGTTACCATGAGAGAGGTGCTTGCTATCATGTCCAAGTTGAAAGTTCTCAAGTAACACCTAACTATGCTAAACAAGGACGTACTTACCATGTGCTTAACCAATAAAGCGAATTTGAAGTCATGAAATCATGATAATAACTTTATAAGGCTTGATAATAAGTCGAAGTCATATGTCAATGCTTTGAAAAGTTGATTTGATCATGAATAGTCATGCCACAACCTAATTGACAAGATTTTTCCTTGCAAGAGCACCTTTTTTCTTATAATGGCACCAAGTCAACTAATCGAATATCCACCAATTTCCTCTAAGGTGCTCAGAGGAAGTTTACTTTATCAAAAGCATATTCTCCTCCAAAATATCTAAACTTGTACATATACCTTCATCTATATATATCCTTCATTAATAATAATAATAATAATAATAATGATAATAATAAAGTAAATAAATAAATTTAAGACAAAAGTCAATGGGCAAAGTCAAAAATTTTCATAGAGGAGAGCAAATTTTACCTACTATTTTATATAATATTTTTTTTTTAATTTAACATGAATAGGGGCCAATTACTTCCTCCAAACCTAGAATGATGCAAGCATCTCTACTTTTTTTTCACTATCTCTAGTTTATTTAGGCTCGAAAATGTAGACATTTTGAGTTTCACAATGTAACAACAAATTTAAAATTTGATCATTGGGAGTACTTTCTTGCTCCTATTTTTACACCTCGTTGGCTTTTTTCTTACATATTTCATGGACTGAAAATGTAGTAGTTTTGAGTTAACAGTGAGAGGACAGACCTACAAAAAGAGAGGGTTTGGTTAGTTCACTTTGCATAAGAATAAAACCTACAGTTCAAATAGTTGATGGGTTTCTCTAAAACTAAAATCCCCTCCCCCCATCAAAATTATTTGCATTCCTCCAAATAAACTGCCTCCATTTTTAAGTGTTCAAGAGTACACAAACTTCCCATCAACTAGGAAAAAGATAAGCTTACTGACAACAGATGTTTCATTCTGCTATAATATTAACAATTATAAACCATACAAATAAAGAAGATGAAGTTGAGCAGAGTAATGCTCCTCTACAGGATGAGCAATTAACCATTCATGTCTCAGTTCATAGATTCTTCAGGATCAATAGTTTACTCATCAGCCATGGCCAACTCCAGAGCATAGTCATCTCTCTCCTGGACAGTCGAATAAGTTAATTAAAATACCTTGCAACAAAGATAATTTATATTTACTTTTTTCTTTTTCTTCCAATATTTGTCATCTGCCAGTACATTGTGATAGATTTAAGTAAGGAACTTACAATTGGCCCCCGAGCAAAATATCTTCCAAATTGAAGCCAATATACCTGCATGTGTAGTGGATTAATTAAATGGAAAGTCTCAAACAGAACAAAATTTTATTGGTTTAAATCTTTTTTTTTTTTGGGTGAGGATTTGAACTTCTGACCTCAAGGGGAGAAGTACATGTCAATTATAGCTAAGTCATGCTCATTGGGTTGGTTTAACTCCTATTTTGGTCCTTTAACTTTCAAGTTTGTTTCATTTCATTTAAAAGTAACTATTTTGGTCCTTACCTTTATTCTAATTTTAACAAATTAATGGCATAGCTTGAAGTATGTGTGTCAGTATGTTATGAGCACGATTTCAAGCCAAATAAGTTAGAGACGAACATTGGGCAAAGTAGAGTTAAGATAGACCATAATGAAATTTTGGACTAAAATAAACATTTTAAAAAGTTCAAGGACCAAAATAGAATAAACTTAAAAGTTGAAGGACCAAAATAGACTTTTAGTAAGTTTAAAGACCAAAATGGAATGAAATTGAAAGTTCAAGAAGTAAAATAAGATTTAAACCATTTTTTCACGTTTTGAAGTTCAAATTTTGGAGTGATGACCCCATTCCTCCATCACGAGAATCTTTGCATGAAATATGATCATAGCACTCTAAAAGTCTTAACATAAAAATTAGGCCAAACAAACAGAATTGCGGTTTAACCAATTTCAACTTTAATTCAAGATTGGCCAACACCAAAATCAGGCTCACTGAGAGAGTTAATAGGGGTAAATAGACTTCGCAAGCTTCTACTAATAAAAATAAAGAAACATGCTTCAGTGTTCAACTTAAGGAGTGGAAGAAATTTGAAACAATACCTCATCCTCATCTTGTGTTTCTACTTCAACATCCGAGGTTGGAAAACCTACGCAAAGAAGTGCATACCCCTGCAATGTATAAGGAATATCAATCAGCAATGCAGTTATCATCTACAAAGTTGCCATGGTTTAACTACTGCACTGACTGCTTCTTTAGTAATCACAGGTATTGCATTTTGATAAATGAGATGATTAGATATACGAATTGTGTTATTCGTTTTCTTTTATCTTTTTGTATCAATTTTGCCAAGAACTACACATTCGACTAGTGAGACCTGCATATGAACAACTCCGGCTCTAGCTATTATAACCAGCTCCTCCAAACTAAATAATAACAATAAAAGCATTCAAGGACCAGCTCTTGATTATTCTTCCTTTTCCTAACCAGTAACCAGTAGTACAAACTCAACTACGTTATTCCCATCATCAACGAGCAGCAGTTGCTTCTACCATACCAAGCCAGGCTCAAAATTCATAAATAGAACAAAAAGTTCCCAGTTAAATCTTGACTGGAACATCTCAATGCATAACCTCAGATTTTACTTCATGATTTTCCCCAGCAAATGACACAACACATGAGTTTAAGAAAAATAAAAAAATCGTCTAAAAAAATTGCCTTTGATTTCAACTCAGCAGATATTCCAAGGGCTTCAGGCTGTCTAATTTGGCCTGATTTTATTCGAACAGCGCAACTAGTGCAACAACCTGTCATACAACAAATACTTTCAGAACATGGCATGTACCAACGACGGAGATCAAAAGGAATCAGAAAATGGCTTCATTGCAGGAAGTATCAATTGAAAGATGGGCAGGTGGAAAAAGTTTAGTTTTACTTTTTCATTGTGAAATGACTTTTATTTGGTCGTAAGCTATTCTGTTATTTGAGTTTTTTACCCAACATGATCATGAACCTGCAATTACATTCTTTGACAGACACCTAATGTAGGAAAATCAATGAAATTCATCAAAATTATAGATAGATATATAGATGTATGCGTATGTGTTTTTTTTTTCAAATTGTGGCACGTAAGGTATTGAAAGTGACATGCATCAGAATCCAATTTTCATGCCCAAGCTTACCACAGGATCCCTAATGAAATAAGTCTATGGGTTAACAAAGAACAATACTTGGTTGCATACCGGTGTGCAGGAATCTCTCTACACACCACCATTAAATTTTTGACAACAAGGAGAGAGAAAATACTTTCTCCCTCTTTGTTGTCAACAACTTAATGGTGGTGTGCAGTAAGATTCCTGCACACCTGTATGCAGCTGTGTTGTTCTTTAATAAATCCACGATCTTAAGAAATAACTACAAACTTTTATGACAGATTTTAGCTTTCCAATGACAAAGATAACTAGTAGACAAGTGAAATTACTGATCCAAAGCCCCATACATTGACATTCTACTCTATTATCAATGATGTTACCCTTACCCGTTAACATGATTTCTAAACATGACTTAGAACAAGAATGTGCAAAGTTCATCAATAATTGGTGAATCAGGGAACAATACCGTGCCTGCAAGCAAAAGGAAGCGATATGCTCTGAGCTTCGGCAGTGTGCAATATGTACTGATCCTGCAAGTTTTGAATTTATTCCCCACGTCTTATAAGTCAGAACCATTAAACAATAATAAAATACCATCTATCAGTACACACTAAAAATGGAAAGAAAAAAAGGGTTCAGAACTTCGAATCCCAAACTCTAAACAACTTACAATCTAAAAAGACACGAGAAAAACGTCTTATCGAATCTACAAAATTGAAAATTTTGCTCAAGAGGCGAAAAAAAAATCCTACGGACGTAAAATTAAATAAAGTGGTCCGTTCGATTGCTACGAGAGCAAACTGAAAATGGTGCCGTACCTCAGGAACAACGAATTCATGAACAACGCCTCTCTCTCTATCGTGAACGGTAACCTTATGAGTCGGAATCGAAGCAGAACCGTTGTCAGACCTGGCGGCGACGTCGACAGCAGCCTGCAGCTCAGTCGAGGTCATTCTTCGGCGACATTTCAAGAGGTCGTAAAAGCGACGGTTCCGATATGTGGAGAGGAATCTCCGGGAGAATTCCGGCTTCAGATTTACGGAACGGAAAGAAGTGCAAGGAAGAAGAACGTCCATAGGTAAGGTTGAATTTTGACGCTCCGGCGAGTGAGTTCAGTTGTGTGAAGGTGTAGTGATGAGATAACGTAATCGGAAAAAAAAAAGAAGACGAAAGATGAAAGAGGAAGCAATTATATGGTGTTCTAGGGTGTGAGAAGAATTTATAGCAACTGTACTAACCGTAGATTTAGTTGACTTTAATAGTCAAATAAAGTTTTTTTTTTTTTTAAATTATCAAAACTTAATTTAGAATAAGTTTGAATATAAGCAACCTCTTAAATGTGGATGCCTCAATTTTAGGAAAAATATTGGTCCAATATCGATATCTATAGATATTTTTGAAAAAGTAGAAATCTAAATCATTCTTAAAAAATATTTAAATTAACAAATAAACATTTTTGCCTTTTTAAATAAGTTTAAAGTTTTTATTATTAATATTAGGTCTAAAATATTGATATTTTAATTCTATTTTGTGCTTTTTTTATGACATATTGAAAATATCACTCCACAATAAATGTCAAAATAATAAACATGTGAAATGTTGAGATAAAAATATATTTGTGTGATAGCATTAACTTCATTTAAATAACATTTATAAGAAGTGTACGTCAATTTTTAATGTCAAAATATCTAATCACTTAAGTTATGATCAAGTGTCACAAGTGGACACATTGGATCATTTTTTTTTCTTCATTAACATGTTTGCAATTTTTAATGTAAAGAAAGGCATACAATTTGTGTTTGCATACAAACATCTTGGTTAGTGAATTTGAGTCTTTAATCCAAGAGATTGTCTAAGATTGATCTACATTTCTATTTAGATTCATTGAACACATTTAATTTAGCTTCCTCTCGCTTATTTTTCAATTCAAATTTGGAATTGTTAAAGGAGAGCTGATTAGAATAATGATTTATATAAGAATTAAAAAGTCTGTTTAACAATTACGATGCAATATATTGCAACCCCGGTCTTTTTCTCTAAAAAAAAACATTATATAATTAAAGTTGGTTATTTGTTGGTTATTCGAGGGGCATTTCGACCAGGCTTGTTTGGGCATAGGTTATAATAATCTATGAAATACTATGCACCACAAACTCAGACTATTATAATCTCAAACTATATTACTCTATATTTTAAATAATATTATATGATTTCACAGATTATAATAACCCACAGACTATTATAATCTCATATTATTATAATTAATTCAACACCTCAAACAACCTCTAAGAAGTTTGTTCTAAGGGGTTTGAAACCCTAACAATCAGAAAACAGTGTTTGATATGCAATGTTTGAATCAGCGAAACAGTATTTAGAGTGTCTTGTTCAAAACCATGTTATTGTGTTTCAAATCCATTAGGTTTTGGACACAATATCTCAAACAACATTTTGAATTTGAATTCTGAAACCATCCAAATCTAACATGATGCTCCAAACGCCCGATAGTTTTTCAAATCATCATTCAAGAAACCACACTTGGGGAGAATAATATTAATCAGAAAAAAATACTTAACCATAAATGTAAGGAAAAAAAAGTTTAAATACTATCTCAGTTCCTCTACTTTCAATTTTGTCATTCAAATTCTAATTCTAATCCTGGTACTTTTTAACTTTAGTCCATTTTAGTTTTGGTACATTCAAAAAGCAACGATCTTCATTCCTTCATCTTTTTTTAACATAATTTTCACACAACACTACACTCGATTTCTTGAAGGAAATATATCTATAACTTTATATTAAAATGTTCCAACATGTATAGAATTTGAATGACAATTTTACAGAGACCAGAAGAATCAATTTTAAAAAGGTATAGTAACCAAAACAAACAATTAAAAGTACAGGTCATTTTAAAAGTCTGGCCAACAAAAACCAAAGCTAACCAAAGCTGAGAATACAGAAACCAATATAGTAGTAGTATCAAGTAAACTAATCACAAAAACACAAAAATAAAAGTCAAATCAAATAATAAACTTAGAATGGTTTAACAAACATTATAAACATTCTGGTGCATTTTATGTTTATTTTCACACCCATAGATTCACACTTCATCTTTGCTGACTATACTAAAAAATATCAATCACTCAACTCATAAACCTAATACAGAGAGAACTCCATAAATGCAACCCTATCACAATTGAAGAAGAAGAAGAAGAGAAGAGAGAGTGAGAGAAGATTAAACAGCACCTTCAAGTTTCATATTCAAATGGTTAGTGAGTTAGTGCCCATTTCTGTATTCCACTTATCTCCATCTGTTGGGCGTCACAACATATGTTCAATGATCCGCATTACAATTATAACACTTGAGAAAGAACCGTGTTATTACCAAAGCTTCTAATGTAGATCCCTTAATATATTTGATGCAAGCTTCTGTACTCTTAAGGGAAGTTTTTTTGTCATCAAAATGAGACAGATCATCCTCATAAATTGAACACCGTGTGCAACAAACTAAAAATTGAACCTTGAACACCATTGGCTGAAAGGATCATTTCTCAGGTTCTTTCTTTATACCAATAGCAATCTACCTTGATGTTCAATAAACTGTTGAAGTTTACCCTCCTGCAATATAACCTGGTTCTCTACTTTAGCTGGTCTATTTCTATTATTTATCTGAAATTGTGGGAATGGCTTGTGATGGTCTGTAGTACTGGTTGGCATCTCAGGTAAGACCTCTTCGAGGAACTGTTCAGCTACATCTCCATCTTCATCAATCCGGAGACGCTTAGCATACCATGTCAAACCCTGAATGTAGGAAATATGCCAAAAATTAACACTTGCAAATGACAAAACCCATCACTACACTTTCACCAGAAACAAGTCCTAGCACCAATGAATTACATGAGAAGGAAAACTTGCTAAAATTAGAAACCATGTAATGACTTGAGATCACCCATCATGTAGACGGTGCAACTCATACTCTACCCAAATGAAACAGAGTTGAAGTCTCGTTAAAATGAGATTCCTCAGGACCCTACTTGTACTGGAGAATTCTCAGAGCAGGAACTCACCCATCTGAAAACAGGAAGAGTTGGGCCATGCATATGCATAATGCAGAGGGATCAGATTACAATTTCAATTGACAGATCACTTTAGCGGACAGAGAAGAAATAGCCTACACCTTAAGCTTGCATTAAAAGGTTTCTCTTTGTTTTAGAAACTATCCTGGAAGTCAATTTGTTTGGCTACGGTTTTAGTTGTTTCTTATTCCAGTTTACCTTATTTAGAATGTAGATGAGTATAAGTATAACTAGGAATCCTCTTACAGCTATTACTGCCTTTTGATTTCGATTTTATGGAAGTGATAGTATAAGTGGGTTTCTTAGTCACCAAGGCCCTTGCAGACAGTCCAAGTAGGATTTGGCGTCTATTTAACATTTAATACAGCCCGTTTGAATGCACACTATCATACATGATTAAAAATCAATAAAATGGAAACTGAAGTTATTTGCTTACGTTCATCTCTTCCCTAGTTCAATTTTATTTCCCCTTTATTGTTTCTTTTGTATCTTATCTGCATTGTAATCATAGAACCAACACAATGATCTATGACATTCAATCACCCAAATATAATTAATATCTAGCACCTTCATGAGCAAGACAATAATATTAAAAAGAAGCAATTGAAGTTTTTTACATACTTCAACAGCTGAAATCAGAAACTTATAAGGCTTTGATTGTTTAGGTTTCCTGAGAAAAAATATTTACTATATGACTGTTTTTCCTTCTTCATTTTTAGATTTTTTTTTTTTGAGAGAGAGTTCAACCACATAGGGCAGAGCGATTTGAACCTCTCGCCTCTTAGTCAAGAGCACTTGACTCAACCAGTTGAGTTATGCTTAGGTTTGGACACGAATGGGTTGAAGCATTAATTAAAGCAAGAAAAATGACAAAAGATTAAATACAGTTGACAAGCATTTATTTTGACGAGGTTGTGACAGCAAAACTTCATAAATGCCAAAAGAAACCAATTTCGAAAAAAAAAATATGGCCTACAAATATCCTGAGCTAACATAAACAAAAGCACGAACCCGTTTTCAGAAGAAAATCTAATTTGCATCCACCGACAAAAACAAACCCAATAATCAACATCGTATTGGAAGCAGCAGACGATTTTAAACTCTTAGTGACCTACTCCCGAACAACGACGATTACAGATTTTCGATGAAACTATGGAAATAAATCTCGCTCACTTTGACCGTTAGACTCGGTAGAGAAAAAATGCCAAATTTATTCATGAAACAAAGAAAAACACAAACAATCCAGCAGTCATTTGAAAAATAAAAGACCCAAAAAAAAAACTGAAAATTGAATGAACCTGAACTCCACCATCGCCGGAACTAGAGGGAACAAGAATAGGGCCGGGTTGAGGGCGATTGACAGCGACCTGGACAGGGACGCTGAAGCCCCTTCGAGGACCAGTTTCGTGCAAATGGACACGATTGGGAGCCTGATGGTCGGAATCAACATCTTCGTCTTCGTTCTTGACGTCGTGAGCATCGTCCTTGGAAAACCCTAGAAGTCCTGCAATCTTCTTAAAGAACCGCATCTCCACAGTGCAACGATCGAATTGATCGAATTACAGATAGAGATGGAGATCTTGAGAAAGAAAGAGAGCAGAATTTGACGATCTCGCTTCTGAATTCTGGGATCGTTGGAGATTTTTTTATTCTCCGCCTTCTTGTTCCCTTCTTCTTTTTCCAATGGATGCTTATGAACTCGCTGTAAACTGCTACAGATTCTAAATTTTATGCTTAAGCGAATATCAATTTTGGTTCTTTTAAAAAATTATATCTTTCTTAATAAATTTCATTTGTCTCTTTTTTTTAAAAAAATATATCTTTTAAATTTATAATATAACTTTCTTTTTCGAACGTTTATAAAGCTTTAATAATTTTTTTAATAAATGATTGTCAAAGATGTAGTGGTCACTGTAGAAAGAAAATTGACTACTTTGAAGTAGTGGTGAAAAAAAAAATGCTTATGGGCAAAAATTGCTTTTAGAGACCATGTGAATATCGAAGGTTCAAATCTGTCATTTTACATGGTGTTGAACTAAAATAATGATGATAATTAATAATTTAAATATATTAAATTATAAGTTTAGTCTTTCAATTTCATGTCTAGTAAAATCATGGATTCAGAAAAATGTTAAATAAGTCAAAGATTTAGATACAAAATTAAAAATTTAAAGACATATTTGACACAAAATTAAAAGTTTAAAGATTTATAACACTTTTTAAAGTTTAGAAACATATTGGACATAAAATTAAGAGTTCCAGTGCCTATTAAATCCTATTTAAAATTTAAGAACCAAAACTAAAAATTCAAAAAGTAAATTTGTAATTCAACTTTTAAACAAATAGTCATTTTATATTTACAAATTATTTAATGTTAATCCTTAAAATGGTTTTAAAAAGGAAAGTAGAATTCCTTTTATTGAGGTAGTTTTTAGTTTTTAAAAATTGTGTTTACTTTCTCACAATTTCTCTATAATGACTTTCACCTTCTCTACAATAATTTCCATATTTCTTTTGGAAATATTTGATTTTCTAACTTAATACTAAAAAAGAAAAAAAATTGAAAACTATTTTTTTTTTTAATTTTCAAAACTTAGCTTGGTTTTTAAAAATACATATAAAAGGTAGACAAGAAAGACATAGAAATCTAAAGATAAAAGTAGTATTTATAGATTTAATTTCAAAAATTAAAAACTAAATAGTTATCGAATAAGTCTTAGCTTTTAATTTTGAATCATACCTTACAACACACTAGCAAATAAAAACAAAGGTTACTTTTAATGTGATAAAATATAGAAGTGAGCATATTCTCAATTTTGTCCAAAATACCACCGGCATTTGATCACTAAAATTCATTGGACATAACCATCAAAATATGACTGCTTCTGATTACAGTTTCAAAATATATTTACGTAAATAACCTATTAACCTTAACATAGTCATTCAATTCAGTGCATGTTCCAAATATAATTTTTAAACTCTAATATCAATCAAGAGTGACTTCAACTGTGGTCAAAAGAAAAATTACTTCCTCGGTAACTTTACTTGACAATGAAATGTTGAGTTGAAAGAACAATTATCATCAAAAAATTCACAACATTCATCACAAGCCAACATCGAAAAAATTCATCCAACAAAAAAATTTCACTACAAAGGCCTTGATTACACAGAAAGGCAGCCACAAGGAATAATATCATTTCTCTAATGCCGAAAAAATAAGCAGAAAGGGGGGGGAGGAAAGAATATAAAAGTTTGGTTTACATATGCTAACAGTATAAACATCAAATAGCTATGCTCAAAGGTGAAGGACAACAAAACAAAACAAAACCAACTAAAATGCTCCAATGATCCATCAAAAACCACCACCATCACTCTCTCCATCAAGCTCGAATAATCACGGTGTCGACGAGAAAGCTTTGGACATTCTCTATCCATCTCATCAATTTTTTTTCCTTTCTTTACACTTTGCGGCTAGATCTTTGTAATTCTAACACCGGATCTCGTATGATCCAGCTTTAGTTATGTAACGAACCCATTCTACTGTGTTGTAACCACTCTTCTCCCACACCTGAAGAACACATTGAGAAAAAAAGGCTTCATTTTGAGAAGCATAGACCAGCAGAATGAATACTACACATGCTACATCCATATTGAGAATTTTTTAGTAATCAAACTTCGGGTCAGACACGTCTCAAAACTCAAAGCCCACTCACATTACTCAGTTTCTGTGACCGAATTCATAAGATCATCAATGATGCTAAAAAAACACTAGTTATTTTAAATTGCACAAAAACAGGAATTATATCTAACATGACTGTAGAGTGATATTCAGATTGGTAAATGAAAGCCAGTCTAATGTTTGAAACCTCCCATCTCAACAATTTCTTTAATGAAAAAAAAAAAATGCATACAACTGTTTAGACTAAAGTAAATTATATCAGATCAGATATTAATCATCTGGCATCGTTCAAAAGGGACATATTTTCCCCCTTTTCTTTCAACTATTTATATCATACTATATCACATGCATGGACTACTCTACTCCCAAGTAGTATGAAAAAACAACAAATACCTTAAGGAAGCGGACCCGTAAACCAGATGCCGTGAACATGGGAACCTGTATGCACAAAAGGATAAATATTTCACCACAGACAAAATCATAAGACAGAGAAGAGAGAAATTAACAACCTAAGTCAATGGAACATCTAAACCCAGTTTGCAATGTGAAATCGGTCATCGGGGCAACATTTTAGAATCTTTTTTTAATATGAAACTGTTAGTTCTTTTCTTCATAATTTTTTTAAAATAACTAAATTTGATAATTTCTTTTTTTGGAACAAAACATTGTTTTCCTATTTAGAACCAATGTAAAGACAAATATAAAAACCTGTTTGGACAATGAACACTTCAAACAGTTCAGTCTCAGGCTAAGAAGAGAAGAACATGTGTGTTCTTATAAAACAGCTCTAAAAACTATTCCACAACAAAACAGCGTTGGAGAAAGAGCAAAATGAAAATTTGAACCATTAATCAACCCTACAGAGCAGGAATAGATTAGCCCACGCTTAAGCTAACATTACTAAAAAAAAAAAAAAATAACAAACAATCTCTGCATTGTATCGCTAAATAGTATGCTAGGATTAAATCTTTGAGAACCTGAAACTCCATCTGAATTGGTGGCCGTGTCCAAGGCTTCCTTTCAGTCATTGTAGAAATCAGCTCAACTTCTGCACTCATCGTTGGTTCTGTTTGTCCAGGAAATTTTCTGATCCTAAAATTGACACAAATAAAAAGTTAAGCAATGACTGCAAATCACTAAACACACACAGAATATTGATCAACTGCATATCATTAAACATGCGACTTAACATAACATACTCATTCAACAAAAAAACTAAGCACCTGTGGAAGAATGAGAAGCTCTATAAAAAAAAAAACATAGGGTACAGTCTCCTAATTGATTTTTGAGGAGGAATTCTAGATTAGGCATCAATTGAGATCTATCGTCAAAAGTGTAGATAAAATGAAAAGGATGGCATAAATCCAACCTGATTGCACAAATATTAGAGTATGCATGCATAAAGAGACGAAGAGCATGTATAATGAAAAAGAAAAGAAAGCAACTATATGAGCACGTGATAAGTAAAATGAAAAAGATTCCAGAAAGTTATGCGAGAATGGAGATTACACCATAACAAACTAAGACAAAAACATGAAGGCATTTGATATATAAAATGCAATCATGACCACAATTGTCAGAAGAAAAAACCAAAAACTCAATGAGCATATTTAAAACTAAAGAAAACACTCACTTCCACACAATGCAATCAATAGAGGCATTGTACTTGGCTCGACCCGAAGTCACTTGAAAACTAGTTTTAGCTGTTTGTTTTGGTACAGGAACTTTAATGACCACGCCAAGAGCAAACATTTTTGCACTGAAGACGCTCTTTACCTGAAGGCCAGTAGAGAATGGACTTAAAAAGAATTGTGGAACTCGGTACATTAAGATCATAAAATTTAGAAAACCACAAACCTTAACATTAACTTCCATACGTGTCCTACCAAGCTCCTTAATTGTCGGGAGTACTCGAAATGGAAGATTAACACCTTCAGTAATACGATATCTGCATCAAAAGAAGAAAAAATCATTATATACAGATATAGGAGAAGAAATACATTGCACATGCGAGAGAATAAACATGAAAAAGGAATGAACTCTCGGTATGCCTCAAAAAAAAGTTATTCATTTTCCCTCTCTCTACCTTCTTCACATATGATACATATGATGGGGTCCTTTGTCCTTCCCTCCGCGAGAGAGAATTGATAACATGGATAATTTTTTGCACGAGATGCACACCACTAAAAGTTCTTTGTGGGCAAAACCAATCACTCTCATACTCACATACAGATAACAAATAGAATTAACCTTTAAATAAGTGCAACGCATTCAAATTAGCTTCATAAAGCACAAAATTGTGTCGAATCTAAAAAGGCAAGCAGCCAATCAAGGAAAACTTGTCAACATCAAATAAAAAGAGAAATGAATGACCAAACATCAACGGTGGGAATTCTTCAACTTGATGAAACAGACATGGTAGAAGAGTTGTTTTGCCTCCATGATGAACTGAACTACATTACTTCAAAGTTACTCACACATTAATAACATGCTTGAACATAACATACTGATAGCGACTGCAATAAACATTACTGGGGAAAATCTCTATACTTAAGAATAAAGTTAATGAAGATAGTATATTCTATTAATGGTAATGGAAGCTAGATGTTCAAAAAAATTAAAAGGAAAAGCTAAGTTAAGAATAAAAAAGAACTTGAAATATTGAGAATCTCAGCTTTAAACTACACAGGAGACAGATTTAAATATAAAGACATTCAAGCTTACTTCATCAATTCAAATTCCCCATCGGGTGGCACAAAGCTGACTGTCTTCTCTGAGTTAAACCTCGTCAAATTTACACATTGATGGAAAGTAACATCGTCAAGCTCAATTGTTTTACCACTGCAGAATAAATCATAAAACAAAAAAAAAATGTACATCTTGTTAAATGAAATTATAAACGGGGGAGCATTAACTCTATACTATAATAACTGTACTAGACCAATGAAATATCACGACATAAAGAAATAAGTGAAACCAAAATCTCCTTGAATTCAATGATGTTCCACACATGCTTCTGAGCTGTTGGAAACATACAAGAAAGGCCTAAGTCAAATAATCTTTCACCGCCACAATTAAAAAGATGAGAAATGTGGAACTACTCAACTGCTTATAATTCTTTTTTTGCTCCTTATAGAAATTCAGGCAAATAGCAAGAATCAATTGCACAAGACAGCTTAATTTAACATGAAAGTTCTCTACAACTGATTTCGATTGCAGAATAAGCAAGAGTGGAGAAGAGAAACGTCATGATACATGCACAATTTAAATAAAAAGCACTAACATGATGATTTTTCCCCTTTTTTGTCACCGATTGGCCAATATACGACGATGCATTAAAATGCATAACATCAATTTTACAGTATAAAGCATCCTTTCTCTAAAAAACAACAAAGGAAGAAGAAAATAAGGGGTTATATAACATAAAGAAAGAGACGCCAATAAATGAAAAACTAATATCCATCCTAGTTCAGAAAATAACTCTGCATCCACGTACTGGGCATGACCGTCATTTTAAATAAAAAACATTATACTGATGAGGTAATTTAACCTTACAAATGAAGCACAGAGTTCGTATCCCCCAAGAAACAGTCATTATGCCAACTAGAGACGCTCTCGCCACTGACGCAGAGATCAAGGGAGTATCAACGACACTGAGCAGGAACTTGCCCACCTCTGTGCGGTGGTATGAGAGTTAGAACTGAAAGTTCATTTGCTGAAAATGATGTTGGAGATCTTGGAGCAGGTGGCGGATTAAGCCAGAGATGCCACTGGGAGAGTATAACTAGAGAGGGGTGAATGTTTGACTAGTTAACCTTGATAATCAAACTGCTGTACACAACTTATGTAGAAATGTAGTTTATTCTTTCTTCTAATTGTTTTTTTCTTTCTGAATCTTTTTGTAGTTTGAAGAAAGATGAGTAAAAAGATTGCATACAAATGATGTTCAAGAATTCTGAGAGAAAGAAATGTAGTTATTCTTTCTTTTAATTGTTTTTTCTTTCTGAATCTTTTTGTAGTTTGAAGAAAGATAAATAAAAAGATTGCATACAAATGATGTTAAAGTCTAAAGAATCCTCCCTTTCTTTTTACTCATCTTTCTTCAAACTACAAAAAATTCAGATAGAAAAAACAATTAAAAGAAAGAATAACTACATTTCTATGCATTGCATATGTCAGTCTGATCATCAAGGTTAACTAGTCGAACATTCGCCCCTCTATAATCATACTCTCCCAGTGGCATCTCTGCCTTGTTAGTTGTTCCGCAGCCAGCCCCGAGATCTCTAGCATCATTTTCAGCAACAAACTTTCAGTTTTAACTCTTGCACAACCACACGAAGGCGAACAAGTTCTTGCTTAATGTCAGTTGATTACTCCCTCAATTGTCGCATCAGTGGCAAGAGCTTCTCTAGAAAAAGTACTCCACACTTCCGTACTCTCTTTAGTGTATAAAATCTATTGACAGAATCACAACTATGTTGATAGAAATTACACCCAAAAATCACCCATTCGCTGCTCTTTTTTTATACATCTTTTGATACTAGGGTAGTGGCTTTTTAAATAATGATACACAACACTTTATCTAATGGAAAATTCCCCTCGTATGAGGATTAATTCAACAATCCTTGAATCGAAGCTGCTCTCTTGTTGTATGTCCTCATATCGCAATTGATGTCGCTTGGCTTATAGCTGGGTTTAGAATAACCATGACCTCTCATAGCAGATTCGACATAATGACTGTTTCTTGGGGGACACGAACTCCATACTTCGTCCTTCAGTTAAAAGGTTAAATTATAATTTTGGTCCCTTCACTTTCAAGGTTGTTTTAAAATATTTCTAACAGTAATAGGTGTAGGCACTTGAACTTTCAATCTTGCATCTAATATGTCCATGCGGTTAACTTCTTCATTTTAGTTTTAGGCCCTCATTCGTTAGTTTTAGGATGGGGTGGGGGCCCCTACCCTTCTAAGTTGTTCTTTTATGGCCCTTGGTTGGCCTCTTTCTATAATAAAAAATTATAGAAGAAGCACTCCATTTAGCAACGCATGCACATAGATAAAAATAATCATGTATGGCAAAAGAAATCCAGTTGAAACAGAGAGAGATAATGATGCTATAAAAAATAATCAAATATGGTGAAAAAAGAAAGTAGCCTTAGATGCCAAGATAAATCAATAAAAAAAATAGTATGGTTGTAGAGTATATCGTTGAGGTCTCCCCTGAGAAACTACCTTTTAGTTGGACGAGACTTCAACTGCGACTCTTTCTCAAGGCCAATCTTATCATTTAAACCCAACTTTAAATCAGGCATTCCAGAGAGAAAGCACTTCATGAGAATCTTCCCAGTTACATCACAACGCAAAACACTACCTATGATCACCAATAGTGTATAAGGTTCCATTACAGGTATATGATAAAGAAGCAACTTTGAAAGCCATTAACTACCTTTTGAAGACATAAGAAGGTTCACACTTTCAACAATATCCAAAAAGACCTGCGGAGAGAATGTTCAGAATTTAGTTCGTAGCTTGATTCATGCAAGCAAAAACAAAAGAATCATCATTCACCTCATTCTTTTTATATACAAGGCCTTCCCTTCGCCAACCAACAGCACCTGTAACTTGTAAAGTTGCATTTGGGACAGGTTTATCCGTAGGCTTTTTTCCCATAGGTGCAAAAAAAAGTAAAATGAAAAGACATCAGTAAACATCACACATAAACAGACAAAACTATATTTTACTTTTGCTACAAGAGAAAATTTTATTGATTTAGAGAAACTCATGAAGCAAAAGAGGATGAGAAACCCTCTTAGGAATTACAAATGGATAGCAAATTATAAAGGGTGAGAGAGAGGTGTAGAAAGAAATTGTAAGATACAACAATGTTACAATTAAGCACCCTAAACATGCTCAAAATCTAGCTTATCCCATCAGGTTGTTAGAAAATACATATATTATCTAACCTTGGATGAGAATGGCGATCGAACTCCTTCCTGGGTGATATATAGTTTTAGAATTTCAGGCGAGAGGTTTTGTGGGTAACCAAAATCCATTATTTCTGCAATTGCAAGGAAGATATCAGGCTTCCACTCATTTCCATGACAGAAATGCCTCTAAAAAACAATAAATAACAAAGCAACAATATGATATGCATGTCCAATTGGACGCTAATACATAAAATTCTAGCAACATATATACACACATATATAAGACAAATAGATCACACCTCTAATCAATTTATCACAACCAGAATCTCTAATAGTAAACTAGGAATCTTTCTTTTTCTCTTTTTTAAGGAAGACCAAGCTTTCATTTCTCAATGAAAGAATACAAAGGGGCATAGAAAGAATTGGTTCTTCAAGATGCATCAGAATGTAATTAGCATTGATGACAGAAAATTGTCATGCTAAACGCTTCAACCACAAGAAAATTATAGTCATATGTCATGCAGTTTTTACAAAAAAAAAAAAAAAAAAAAAAAAACTTTATTCAGCAAGGTAACTGTTATCTTTTCTTTCTTTCTTCTTCTTTTCTTTTTTCTTGTATCTGGTCAAACTATGAAGTATTAACTGCTTTCTTTTCTCCAATACTTACTCTTATAACAAAAAAAAATCATACTGAAGTGAAAAAACAAGAATGGAAATCACCAATAAGGCATCACATACCATCCAAAAGCTCGTAAATAAGAACAAAATTGTTTCGAATTGCATCTTCATCAAAAGCCCCACCAAAATAAGATTTGAACAGTGCAACGGCCTGTAAGCAAAACTCAATCGTAAGTTCCATCAAAATAAAATATGTTTCCTATATTATTTGGCTAAAATTGTTTTCATAAAAAATTTGATGAAAATATTGTTCAGAATTTATATTCTAAACAAGGAAGCTAAATATATTCTAAGAAAGGCGGCTAAAAGTGAACTCGAAAATAGTTGATCAAGCAAACATAAAAGTTAACTCATGAAGGAAAATGATATTCCACCAAAGCATACAACCATAAAGAAGATGCTAACTACCTCAACAACAAACTTGAATGCACAAGCTACATTTGCATTGCTGCTAACAACAATCACAATGTATACGTTGCTAATTCTCATGTAAAAGAAAGAGCAACCACCAATCTGTCGCACAGGACAGGTGCCAAGTTCTTTGGTTTGCATTATATGTGTTCGGAAGGCATCCACCATATTTCCCCTGAGAGAATTTGTTAAATGAAAAAAATTAAACAGCATAAATTTAACGAGAAGAAGCTGCAATAAGCAATGTTCCATCCATGCAATAATATCCTCCTGTAGATACTTGAGACAATAGAATAACCAAACATCTTTGAAACTATTACTAAATACCATATGTTCAAAAGCTATAAAGTCATTTTGGCTTACTGCCATTCATTTCTATCTCATAAAGTATGTGGATCAAATAATACTTCTTCTAAAAGGTACTTCTCCACGGAGTTGATTAAATAACACTACCACAAATGACATAATCCAGACCGATAGAAGAGTTTCCTACATTGAGTCATAAAGTAATTTCCCATAAACCATCAAGTAGATAAACTTTGTTACAGCCATAACTACGATATTAAGACCAAACATACACAGCGAGGGATTTCCAGGGAAACCCATCATCTACAATTCACTGAAAAATGATTCCGTATAATCAGCTAAAACTCAATTACAAAGAACCTCAACAATTTCCATTGTTCTAACAACTCTTCCAGCGATCGACAGCTAAATTATAAACTCAACCCAATAAATACAATCATATCCAGACTTTCCCCAAGCTAACATATCCCAAAAAGGCAAGCCGTAAACCCTTTTAAACGAACATCCAATAGTAATTGGGACTGACAAAAAGAGGTAAAATTACCCGACATCGTCACGGTAGAGACGATTAATGAGAACATCGCCTCGGAGATTGAGGAAGTAAATGGCCGATGCAGCCACCGGCATGTCTGATCGAGCGGATCGTGTCCAAAAGTAATAAGGCGGAGAACAGAACGGGGTTGGCCAAAAAGTCAGAAAGTAAAGAGAGTAAGGAGGAGAGGAAGAAGTGATAGGGCTGAGATCTAAGGAATTGGAGAAGTCGAATGGCAGAAGATGGAATTTTGATGGAGAAGTGAAAATTTTGTTAGGAAGAATTGATTCTTCCTTCTGCAACTATGAAGAACTCAGAATTGTTGACCCAACCGAAGATGTAATATCAAAAAGCAGCGATATGTTTTTTTTTTTTTGGCAAAAAAATTTCGGGAAAAAATTAACGGAAGCCACTCTATTTTATCAGAGCCAGGTTTCGATCCTGGGACCTGTGGGTTATGGGCCCACCACGCTTCCGCTGCGCCACTCTGATTTGTTGAAACATATCTTTGCTTTTTGTTATTTCATCACATTTTTGCATAAAGTACTTCACGCAATTGCTATAATCATAATGTAAGTAAATTTTATGACCATAAATAAATATATACATCATACATATATATAAAGTTATGACTAAGGAATTGTTTGGCGTGTTGGTTTGGAATCAGAAACTTTGGAGTTTCTTATCTGAAATCAGAAACCATAGAGTTTTCGATTTACGTGTTTTAGTAGTGAGGTTGTCAGAGTGATCCGTTTATTCAAAGCGGGTGCGATGTCGGGTTGGGTTGAGTTTGTTTTGACTATTTTTTATAACAGTTTTTTTAGGATGTTTTTTAGATTGTTTTTTACTAGATAATTGTTTGTTGAATTGCATATCAATATTTTAACTAACTATGTGGATCAATTGTTCAATATAGTTAAATATGAATGAGTAGTTTGTACAAGTATATTAATATCTAACTTACTCCATTCATTATAATGTAAAATTAAATAACATCGGTAAGGACATATAATTTAAATAATTAATACTCTATTCACAAAATATTTAGAAAACTACTTTTAGGAACTCTGTTTTAGAACTTAAAAATTTGAAATCTATTTAATAATTAGAAAATCTAAAACTTTATTTTATAAAGTATTTAAAATCTATTTTTAGAACTCTATTTTAGAGATTAAAAATTTAGAATTCTATCTAAAAAATTAGAGAATTTAAAATTCTATTTCACGAAGTATTCATAAACTTATTTTTGGAATTCTATTTTACAAATTAAAATATTGGAGGTTTATTTAATAAATTATGGAATTTTAAAAAAAAACTGTGTACCATATAACACATTTTAAGGATAAATGAGTTATAAAATTTGAATTCTATTTTAGAAATTAAAATATTAGAAACTATATTTTGCATAGTATTTTGAAATTAAATTTATTTTTAAATATATAATGGATTATATTAAAAAAAATGGTTAGTAACTAAATTGTTAGTAACCATTTAAAAAATCGATGAGATGATTGGGTCGTTGGGGTGGTTGGGTTTTCGAGGTAGTCGTCGATGGTGATTGCACAGTGATCAAGTCGCCATGGGTGGTTGTCGACAGTCATCAGGTGGTTATGTCGTTGAAGTGATCGATTGGTAGTTGTGACAGTAGTTGTCGACTGGTCGAGTCGTTGCCAGAGTGGTCATTAGCGTGGTCGGGTTGTTGGGTGGTCATTTGAGTGATCACCAAGTGATCGTCAACAATGATTTTGGGTGGTTGGAGTGATCATCGAAGTAATCATCCGAGTGGTCGAGTTGTTGGGTGGTCATTAGATGATCACCAAATGGTCGTCAACAATGGTTTTGGGTGTTTGGGTCATCAGGTTGGGGTGAACGTCGAAGTAATCATCGAGGTGAGGGGTTGCTAGGGTGGTCGAGTCATCGAAGTCCCATAAGGTAGTCATCGACAGTAGTTGCTAGGTAGTCGAATTTTTGGGATGGTTGTCAACTATGGTTGTGGGTGGTTGGGTAGTCGAACTGGTTATTGATGGTCGTTACTAGTGGTTTGGACAATTCGGGTTACGGTGGTTAGGGCATCGAAGTATCAAGTTAATGGGGTGGTCGAATCGCGTGAGTGGTCGTCAAACTAATCTATAGAGTTTTCATCGTAGTGGTCACTAGAGGTAATCGTTGCGGTGGTGGGGTTGTCGGTGTGGTCATCGAAGTTGTCGATTTCGGTAGTCGTAGGGTGGTCGTTGGAGATGTCATCGGAGTTGGTCGAGTCATCGGAGTTATCGTTGTTGGGGGTCGTTGGAGTTGGTCGGGTCGTCGATGTAGTCGTCGGAGTTTGTCATTATCGATGGTCGCAAAGTTGGTCAGATCGTCGATGTTGTCATTATCGGTGGTCGTCGGAGTTGTTATCGAAGTTGTTGTCGAAAATGAAAAACGACAAATTGGAGAGAAAACCATGGTACAAACCCCATGGGGTTGCACTGTAGTAACCCATGAGATTGTGTTTCAAAACCAAAAGGTTCACACCTTGTACCAACACATGGTTTTGGGTTTGAAACCCTAAACCATCCCAACCCAAAACCATGGGCCAAAACACCCCAAAAAATCTTATAAGTTTGTTTTTAGGGATAACTACGTAAATAGTCTATAGAAAAGTCACATATTTCATTTTTTATCAAACCCAACATTTTTTTACACGTTTAAACAATGGACCGAATGATTTTACAACAAAATTGAAAGTCAACTACTGTTATGCCCATTTTCCATAATCTAAATGTTTAAAAAAATAAAAGCCATTTAAGGAAGTTAAATGATTTTCTCATCAATTATGTTTAGAAAAACTCAACTAGTCCATGATTGAAGGAAACAAAAATGAAAAATCGTATAAATGGGCATTTTACGTGATTTTGGTCCAAAATAAAGAAACACAAGTCAACCTTTGTTGCTTTCTTTCAACCTTCATCACTTTGCCATTTGAGCATTGGACATATGTGAAAGAAATGGTGGAGGTGATGGACAACGAAATTCCTCCAAACATGATCAACTACATTGACAATTTTAATGAGAAAATAAGGTATTTTTTAGGGGAATAAGATGACAAAGATTTTTTAATGGTCTGAAATGTGTTGTAGTTTTTATTATTTAATCTTTGATGGAATATAATTGAAGGTTTTCGTTGTTAAGATGAACACAGAAATTGCAAGTAGGAGAAATCTTGTTCAAGACGAATATATAGTGAAGTATATAAAAATTAAATAGGTGTATACTTACAATATATATTAAAGTATATTATATTCATTCATACTTAATAGAATGGAAATAGGTATAAAGTAATACTATATACTAGAGTATATACATTTTATTCGTATATGAATGAATGTAAGCAAGTGTATATTTAATATATTAAAGTATATAAAATTCACTCATATTTAATATATACAAATATGTATATACTAACACTATAGGAAGAAGTATATAAACTTTATTTATATATAGATGAATGAAAATGAGTGTATATTTACAATATATTGAAGTATATAAATTTGATTAGTAAGTTTATAGACAATTATAAACTAAAATAGATAAAAGAATGAAAATTCTGAAAAATAGGTGTTGAACGCCAATGAATAATGTTGGAAAATCATGATTTGAAGTGAATAAAACGTGTTGGGTACGTAAGTGGTGATAAAGACATTATGGATGGGTAGCTATAAAACTGAAGAGAGAAAATTAATGGAGAAAAAAAAAGAATCAGATATTAGAAATGGATGATCGAAAGACAGGCAAGAAAATGCAAAAATCATGGAACAAACTGGGTGAAAAAGTGATAAATGGAAAAATCTAAATGCTAAAATCGTGGGCATATTAAATAAAGTATTAATAAAAATGGGTATAATCTTTAATATTAAAATAAAAATATGTCATTAATATATATTTATTAAGGGGAGGGAAATGATATAAGGGCATAATGATCATAAAACACACATCAACTATAATAATGTAAGATTTCAAATATTTGGACACTTGTGAAAATATCTATCATTAATATATATATTCATGTAAAGTTTCCTTGTTTTTATTTCATTCTTATTTCTATCCATTTTAATTTCTTTAGAGTTTTGATATTTACACATTAAATATGGGAGTAAAAATTTAAATTCTTAGCATTGAGAGAGAGAATATATTTTTTAACTGTTAAACTTGCTCATGTTATCCACTTTTCGATATTATTATGATGTGGTTGATAATTCGTTTTCCCGCGTATTAATGACATTTGACCTGACATTTCAAAATAATGAAATATGACTCATTCTCACGTGACAATGCGCGCAAAATTATTCATAAGGGTAATATAAAGCGGTGTTTCTTGTTCATGCTCTCGTACGTGGAAACACTCTCGCTCTCGTTGTCTCGCTCTCGCTCTCGCTCAAATGAGTGTTCGAAAATATAAAGAAAAAGGGCAAGGAAAAAAGTTAGAGAAGAGCTAGAGTAGCAGAGGTAGAGTGAAAGCGAGACAACGAGAGCGAGAACGAGAACTATAGTGCGATTTTTGTTGTTTTTTTTCTTTTCTCCAGAATTTTGACAAATTCATTACTATCATGAACGAGAGCGAGAATGAGACTTGAGCGAGAGCGAAAGAGCTAGAGTTAGAGTACGATGCCCTTACGGTAATTTGGACGGAATGCACAGTACAAAAAGGGTCATATGTCATTAATTTCAGAACATGGGTCAAATTACGTCAATCCACATGAAAATGAGTACTTCCATACAATTTTCTCCATTTTGTATATTCATTTAGTTCGACACTATCGCGGGGTAGAGAAAATGATGGTAATAGATACTTCATTCGTGATACTATATTCAAATTAGTACTACTAATTGTCGTTGATTAGACTAATACGATGGAGAAACGAAGGGAGAAACAGAGTAAAGAATGGTAAATTGAGAGAGTGAAAACAGAGTAAACAAACAGAGAGGCTCTATATTGTCTTTTATTGAATACAAATTACAGATACACAAAGAAGAGCATTCAGGAATAATAATAATACACATTATCATATTCTGCAGATGGATTTATTTGTTTGTTTATTTATTACTCTGCAGTTGAGTGAGAGTGAATATATCACAGTTCTCGCTTTATACGAAATACTGAGTTCACTCTCAAACTATTACCATTTAGAATAACACACGAGTAACAGTAAAGGTAAAAGTAAAACAATGGTACATTATTTTTCAATATTCTTCTAATTGAGCGATGATGCTGGCGAAAACCTTGTAGCCATTGGCCATATCACTTAAAAGACAGTATTCATTCTCTGCATGGTATGTAGCTGTTAAACCTGCAAAAATCAATAAATAAATAAATATAAATAAAACAATCACTCCTTATCACTTAAAAGCCCTTTTCATCCAAACTTTCCTAAAACTTTCACATAAGTAACAATTTAGTCTCGATTTGAGAACCATTTTGTTTTGATTTTTTTTTTAAAAAAAATTACTTTTTTTCTTATCATTCATCTACAATAGATTTCATCTTTTTTAAAAAAAACATATGAATTCTTAACCAAATTTAAAAAACACAACGACGATTTGAAAACTACCTTTTTTAGTTTTCAAGGTAGTTTTCAAAACTTGACTTGGTTTTTTCAAACATATAATGTAAAAAGTATTTAGCAAAACCAAGGAATTCATAGATGAAAGTAGTATTAACCGGCTTAATTTTCAAAAACTAAATAGTTATCAATAAACTATAAACATTAAATCTTAGATAATAGAAACTGACGCTTAATTTTGATAGATTTTTTCATGGGAAGGGTCAAATTGTAACAAATTTGAAAGCATAGGGACTAAATTATTACCTATTACAAATTTGCGACTAAATCGTTTTAAAAGTTTAGGGATCAAAAGTATTTTTTTTATTTTTTTTTGTAACAAAATGTTGTAATGTTGAGTTCATAGGAAAATCATACCATAGCCAACAGTCTGAACATCATAGCCTTCCTTCTACAAGTAGTAATAAGAAAAAGATGAGAAACATAATAAAATGAGTACAATAAATAAATAAATAAATAAACACCAGCAGAGGAAAAAAGAGAAATATATATATGGAATGGAAATTAAATATGTGTGTGTGTTTAACTTTTACCTGAAGTTGGCCAACAAGTGGGAGAGTCCCTGTAATTGAGTAAGGTTTGACATGTCCTATAACTTCCTTTGTTGCATTATATAAAACCTTATACCCAAGAGAATCACGATCGCATGCAATTCCCGCTATCGGCGTACCAAAAGTTACTTCAAGTCTAACCAACAACAACAATAACAACAACAACAACAAAAAAAAAAAATTAGGAGACCAAAATGGTGGATATATATAGAATATAGATGAAGGGTGTAATTGAGATTCGATTCGGTTCGATTTATAGGTCGACTAAAAAATTATGGAAAAGGGAAGATCGAAGCACCCGCTACAGATCTTCTAATCGCGTCGACTTAAACAAAATCAAGAAGCGAGTTAGTTACGAAGAAATTATATAAGATAAAGAGAAAACACCTTCCCCTGAGGCCTTGATCTGGTAGGGTATACTTTGAAACTGGACCCCTAGATTCAAGATCCTCGACGTGTTCATTAATGTCATCAACATAGCCTTTGATTTTTGTAATAACATCGTCCATACTGGAAAAAAGATTAATAGAGGCTAAATCCATAAAATGTCCAATATTTTCAATATGGAGCAACGAAAGACGAAAAAAAGAAGTATGGTACTTACTCGTAGAATGGAGTTAACCTGTCAAATCAATCGAAAAAATACATAAGTACAAAAGATTTTATTATTGTGTATGTTAATTTCATGAGAGAGAGAAAAAAAAAGAGCTTAGATTTGTATTCACCTAACATCTCCTGCAATAGTACATTCTCCTGGAATTTGATTAACACTTCCTCCTGGATCTAAAATGAAGAAATGACCATGACGATGTAAGAAAAAATTCTCTATACGTATCTAAAATAAATCGATGAAGGTTTAGAACTAACAACTCCATTGGGTTGGTTTCATGGTCGATGGTGTTTCAAATCCATAATCTTTCTCCTTCTCATGAGGAGGAAAATCTTTATAAAAGTTCAATTGGATCGGTTTAAGAGCGTCCATAGCTAGCTCCATAGCATTAATGGCCTACATACAAGACGGGTAGACACACTTATGTCAATTTGAGTTAAATTAGAATTTAAGGCTCAGTTTGATAACCATTTGATAATATTATTGATTTAACCTTGTTTGGCAAACCACTGTGGAAAAGGTGTCCGATGGTTTTAATTGACCAATTCTACTGTGCATCGCGAAAGCAATACAAGGTTGTGAATCTGCCGTATCAATCCAATATCTATAAAGGAAAACAAATATACACAACTTAACAATATATAGATGAAAATCGGACTACTCTAAATTGACTTAACTTAGTAGTCACTAAAATACGTTTTTTTTTTTTTTTTTTTTTTTTTTTTTTTTTTAAGTAAGGGGACTTTAGAGGAATGAGTTCAAACTTATGAAGAGGACACATGGATTAATTACAAATATATCTAGTTATTATTGATTAATTCAGTTGTACCAAATATTGTTTATTCAGTTGATCACATTTAATAAGAGATATGAGCTTATATTGAGTGATCAATTGTTTTTAGGCAGTACTTGGGTGCTGCCCACTTATTCACCATACATTTTTTTGTACTATGGGGTTGCACCATATTTGGGTGTTCTTTAGAATTTATAAAATACACATAGTACGTGCTATGTTTGATATTGTGAATTGATTTTGTAATGAATCAATTAAAGAATGAAAATGTGGGTGTGTTGTGAGAGGTGAATTGGAAAAGGGAAATTAGTAATGACGACTTACAAAGGTCCTCCTTTTAAATTATCGAAGTATCCATCTTTCCAAAGATGTTCAACTCCAACCCCAGGGATTGAATTGTTCTCTTCAGAGGCAATAAATATGACAACAACAGAGTACTTCAACTTGGTTTAGTTTTTCGCAAAGTTTCTAAGGAGTTGGGTCAAAAGGGCAACATGGCCCAAGCAATCAGTAGTCCCACGCCCACGAAGTTGATCCCCATCAATACTCAATGAGAAAGGATCAAATTTCTGCATTAGCCATATATATATATATATATTAATTTAATTTCTTATAATTAAAATTGAAGAAGAAGAATAAACAAAAAACAGAGGAAGAAAAAAGGTACCCAAGTTTGGGGATTGGCAGGGACGACATCCAAGTGACTTCCGACGAAGGAGACAACTTTATGAGAAACAGTCCCAGGATATTCCACAATCAAATTTCCACGCCCAGGGACGTAGCTGATATGGTTGATGACCAAAGGTCCGCCAACGTCGGTGCCGTAAGGACCGAGAACATCAAGGACGTGTTTGATGATATTATCCTCTTGAGGAATCAGGTGCTCCGGCGGGTTATTCTGGACCGATTCCGACTCGCTGATCAGCTTCGACAGTAAACGAATGTAGCTTTCCTTCTCCAGCTCACCCAGAATCTCTTTAATACCCATCTCTCTGATTAATTTTCCAACAACAACAACGATCTTTAATTCCACACACAAATTCCTTACTTTACATTCCACTATTTATAGATACCCCAACACAACTTTCCAATCAATAATTATTTTATTTTCACATGTCATTTTTTATACTTCTCAAACTTTTAAAATAAATATACAATAATAATCGACGAAATCAAACCACATATATCAAGATCATTAAAACATTTTAGAAATTAAAAATTAATTTTTTCTTTCTATTTTTACCCATTCCTTTGTCTTGTACTATTCAATAAAACCGGATATTTTTGAAACGATTCAAGCAAATTTTTTGATGATACAAAAAATTAGTTGTAACATTCTTTTAAAGTTACTGAGGATTCAAATTTACAATGTTAATGAATAAAAATAAAAATGTATTCACCATTAAGACGATGAATGTGTCTATTTACTCATTATAATTGGACAACATAACTATATAAAAAAAGAATTGTACATATTATAAGATAAAGTTGTAGTTTAGACTTACTAAAAATGAAAGACGATTTTGCTTTGCTAACTATCGATATAGAACTAGGATGAATATATTGAAAATATACTTTGCACAATGTTGAGACTAACCCAAAACATTCCTTTATATAGACTACGGATTTCAAACTTAAATTAAAAATACTTGAATTAAAAGATAAGATGATGGTTTAAGACCTATCCTTTTTTTTAGGCAAATTAAGTTAGTGGTATAAAGATCAATCATATGATGTTTTGAATAATTTAATCCTTAAAGAAATTTTTTATAATACGTATGCTAGAATTAGAAGAAAGTTGTCTTAAAATATTGTGAAGAAACGAATCTTGGGAAGAAATTAAAAAAAGTAAAGAGGAGAAATTCGATGTTTGTGTAAATTTTTATTTAATATTAAAAAGATTTAAATTCACTTCTAAATTGATCTATATTTGACCTATTGCACGTAATTTTTAAATACTTGTCTAGGTAAATATTTACTCATCAAATAAATGAATAGAATAGGAATGGTCCATGTTAAATATCAACCATTATTTTTTTTATTATTTTTTTTTAACAATATTTAGGGATGTGGATTCAAACTTATACTTTTTGGCTTTTTGGTCATGAGCTTGTACTATACACCAATCGAGTTATGTTTTTGTTGGTTTATTGTCTCTCATATTTTCACCTTCTCCCTTGTTACGAGCTTTTTCATTTGTCTTTAACCTAAGGAGAAAAAGTTGATTCACAATTATAGAAGGTTTGAATTTATATATTATAAGTTTGAATAAGTTTTACGATTTGTGTAGGTCTTCTTATGAATTATGCAAAAGAGAATGAAGCATGAAAATTTAGACTTTGTGTTATATGGTTTTGTGAGTTTATGATTGAGGGAAGATATATTAAAGAAAACTTTTAATTAGTTGTAAACTATATTATTATGCTTAAATTGTATTTTAGTTTATAAGTTCCTACATTTGTTTTGTTATGATTCTTATATTTTAAATGTTGTTGCTCCATTTGTAAATAACTTTAAATATTTTGCCTTCTTTAAACTTAACATGAAAATTCATTTATAGTCTTTACTCTACTGTATATCACAAAAGTCACACGTCCCGAATCAAATTGAATGTGTATATATAAAGTACCAAAATAACGCCACTTTAAATTTAAAAAAAAAAATACATATAAAATACCAAAAAGAAAAATTAATAATGCATATAAATTTGACTGCAGAAAAAGAAATTTTCTTTATTCATTTACTTTTTCCTTTTCTTTTCTTTTAAGTTCAACAATATTTAGAAATTTTCGAACTTCTAATCTCATAGTCGATAGTACAACCGTGGAGCTAAGTCATCTCCATTTTCTAAAATCAGAAAATTTTGTTAGGGAAGAAATTTTGTTTTAGTCTTGCCTTATATATTTTTTTACATCATCTAGTTTGTTCAATAAATATATTATCTTTCTAAGATTATTTTTTCTTCCACAACCAAGATTTAAAATATCGATGTCGATGGAAATATCGAAATCTTAATTTCATGAAAATGTCGATGGAAATATCGATAAAATGTCGATGTCGATGGATATTTCTGAAAAATTTAAAAAAATAAAAAAATTTAAAAATATATTTAAATTAGAAAATAAACCTTCAACCCTTTTCAAATAAGTTAAAATACTTGTCATAATATTATATTCACATTATGTTACATTTCGTTGTAATTTTTTTTAATATTTCATGAATTTTGTACGATATAATGGAAATATCGATTCACCCTAGTGTTGATGTCGAACCCATGGACATGTGGAAATATCGATGGAAATATCGAGATGTTGACGGAAATTTAATACCATGTCCACAACCACCCCTATTTTTAGAAGTTTTTTTTTTGGTGGAAAGAGCTCCATCAGCGGGTACAAGATCTCATACCATGTGTAACTGAAGTATGCACTCCCTGTTTTTTTTTTCTCTCTTTAAATAAAAATTATTTAATGAAGTCATTATAGTGTGATTATCTCTTATTGTAGGTAGATTTAAAAATTGGTATGTCCTAAATAATTAGGGTCTGCTTAATAAGCATTTGATTTATTTTTTTAAAAAAGTTAAGTCTATAAATACTATTTATTCTCACCTATCAAGGGACGAACCCAGATACTAATTTGAACCCGAGCACACAAGATTATCTTTTGGTTAAGATACTGTTAGGGTAAAGGATAATTTCATTAACTTAGTGTATTGTGTTAATATTTGTACATAATGTTATTTTTAAAATTATATAACTATAAGGTATTAAATTCAAATTTTTTGGAGGGTCACATGGTAGATTCATCCATGCACCTATGAATTTGTTACTTTGCTATCTATTTGTCCAATCCATAGATCGAATTATACTGGATGAGCCTTGGATCATTCGATTACTTATTATCATTTTTTTTTCCGTTTTTAACTTCATTCAACTCGTATATTTCTTTCAATTCAAATATTCGAATTGAGTTTCTTTGTGAAAGTTCTTTTATTATTTGTTTTAGAAATAAAATGTTTTTGATGACCCATTTTTTCATTTCTTTTGAGATATTTAAAGAAAGTTTGTTGTTTCTTTTAAAACTCTTAGAATTAGAAAACACTTCTTTTTCTATTTTTTATTTTTTTTTTCGAGCTCTTTTATTAAAATGGGTTAAAAAATCGAAAATTGTTTTTAGAGAGAACCAAACGGATCTATGTTTTCAAAAACCAAATCAAAGTTTTGAAAATTAAAAAAAGTAGTTTTATTTTTAAAAATTTGAATATTTCTTTACAAAAGATAAAACTCTTGGTAGATATATTAAAAAAAAAACAATTTTAATTCTAAAAAAATGATTATCAAAGAATGTTGATTAGATACAAATTCAAAATACTTTTATAATTTTTTTTTTTTGTGCGAAGTTACTAACTACATTATAGCAACCTCTTTAAAATAGTTTCTCTTCGACATAAAATAAATAACAAACAAACGAGATGTGAAAACGCAACACATGCATAGGCCAAATAATTAATGCAAAGTTATGGTACGTGGCAACTTGGATTTGGACTGATAAAATTCAATTGAGAATAAAATATGTCAGTCCTTTCATAAACATCCTTATCTATAAATTGACTAGTTCTCCTTTTACGATAACGTTAGCCTATTGTAAAAGGTAATGTAATAATAAAGTATGTATATATTAAAAAATAAAAGTAATAATAATAAAAGTAAAAAGCTGCACAATAAAACGTGCCATAAATCGTCTCTTTTGAATTCAATTATTAGTGTAGTTCGTTGACCGGTGAGAACTACGAGACCTTTTAAAACTCTCTTTATTAATGAAGAAAAAAAAAATATGATACAATTGTCCATCGTTATGCGATCCCTAACTTGATTTAATTACTCAAGTTTCGATCAATTTTACAAATCGTTTTTATTGTTATTGTATTGAGAACGTGATACGTCTTCTTAATAATAAATTAATATTTTTATTTAATTGGTTGTATTAGTTGATTATATTTGATTAAAAAAAACTAATTCTATACTTCGAATTTGATAGAATGTATCAATTTTCGCTTTAAACTTTAAATTTAACTATGGATTGAAATAAGTGTCTCAATTTTTACAATTTATTTTTTTCTAAATTTACTCACTAATTTAAAAAATATATAACAAAATAAAATCTTCCTGGACTTATGAATTTCAATAAAAATAATCAAAATATTCCTTAAAATTGAGCTTAATTAATGTAGACTATTTTACTTAAAAAAAGAAAAATGAATATTGACTATTAAACAACCTCTCAAAAACTCATAAATTTCAACAAAATTCTACTTTTAGCATATTTTTCTTTGTAGTTCTATCAATTTCATTCCAAGTATATATTTTATAATTCATTAAACATAAATAAAAAGAATTCTTAACAAGTTTTTAAACAGCGGTCTATTAACAGTTATTAGGAGAGTTTTGTTTGGTCCTAATTCTACCAATGCAATACTGTTTTAATTAAAGAAAATCTATTAAAAAGTAAAATTTGCAATTTATTGCAAAGTCTAGAGTACAAATGAATCAACTTGGAAGTTTAAAGTACAAATTTATTGCTAAATGAAAAATAGGACAAAATAGGTGAGCTTTGGGTGAAAAAAAATAGTTTATAGATGATTTGTGAGGTTTAATAAATTATTCTAAAGGCCAAATTGATTTTTTTTTTTTTAGATTATAAGGTTTCATTGAAAAAATAAAAAAGCCAAATTGAAAATTTTCACTATTTTAGTTTCCAAATTTAAATTTAAAAGATGATAGTTATTATTTAACGAAAACAGTTTTTGTGTTCTCCTTATGGTATTAAATTTCCATCGACTTGTCGACATTTCCATCGATATTTTTACATATTTATGGGTTCGACATCGACACTAGAAATGAATCAACATTTGAATATAATGTTGTAACAAGTATTTTAACTCATTTAAAAAGTGTAGAAAATTTATTTTCTAATTTAAATATATTTTTTTATTTTTTTTAGAAATATTATCGACATTGACATTTTATCGATATTTTCATGAAACTGAGACATTGATATTTTGATCGATATTAACATTTTAAACTTTCGTACTCCTGTACGATAAAGAATAAGATATATACAACAATAAAACGTTGTATTATAGTACAGACTATAGAGGCCGATATTATCGACAACATCGAACATAACGAAACCTCTTAAAAATAATTAAAAATTACTTTAACATCGTTTTTCAATGGATAAGTTTAATTAATTAGTTTAACATCAGCTCCCACCAAGTTGAATTAAAATTAGTTTAACATCTTTTAGTTATGAATTGAAATCCTTTTTATTGGAGTAACGATTAAATTATATTAAAACGTCTCTAACTTTGGTAAGTTTCAAGTAACTTTTGAATTTTAAAATTTGTCCCAAAAAGTATTTGAAACTTCAAAATTGTTAAAAAAAAAAAATGTTTAAATAAAGAATGAAAATTGATGACAGTTGATGGATAAAAATTAGAAAGTGTAGTTTGTGATATAACGTCGTTATTACTATTCATTTCATCTCGAAATATATATCTTCACATAAATGATGTTGTAAATGATGCTAAGTATGCCTACTAATTTATACACATTAGTCATCACGTCAATTTTCATCCTATTTTGACGAAAAAAACTTTTCACTTGGATTTTTTTGGAATAAATTTCAAAGTCTAAATAGGATGAAAATTCAAGTGAAAAGTTTTTTTGGAATAAATTTCAAAGTCTAAAAAACTTTTCACTTGGATTTTTTTGGAATAAATTTCAAAGTCTACCCCAAAATTTAGAGGTATTTGGTATAATTTAACTTTAAAAATATATATAATTGAAATTGTAGGTTTAAATGTTTACCTTTTATATTATTTATTTGATAAGAAAATTACTTGAAAATAACTTTAAGAAAAATAATAGTAATGACTCAGGAGTAAGTTTTTTTTTTTTAAAAAAAACATATAAAGTTCAATGACTATGTAAAAAGCTTAAAAATATAGAGACCAGATTAAAAAAGAATTTAAACCAAACTCATTTATTTCTTTTTTTTCTTAAAGGATGACCGATCAAATTTGCAGGCTATCAGCTAAAGAGATCAGTATAGTTCAACTGATATCTTGAATGTATAAATGACCATGAAGTTTGTGGTTCGAATCTCCGAACCCTTATTATACTAAAAAAAATTAGTTGTGGCATGTACCTTCGATCAAGAGATCACATGTTCGAATCCCCAACCACTTCAAATATTGTTGTTGAACTAAAAAAAAGTGATTGTTTTGTTCCAAGTAATCGACCCTATGTAACTTAAGTGAATGATTCATATATTAATATCTACATTTGATAGCATGTAATTATGCTTGTTTTTAATGATTATGTGAACTTTTATGCCTATTTCTCTTAATTTTGTAGAAACCAAGCTTGAGGAGAAAAATCGAGTGTTCATGAGTATCTTGGTGGAGTTTGGAACCTTTTTAAGCTTAATTAAATATTCAAGAAAAATATAGATGTAATTTGAGAACAAGGAACATTTTAGGAGATTCTAAATCGAATCATGGTTTCCAATGCATCAAACCATAGGTCATTCAACACCTAAGCAAAGAGATATAACAAAAATGGTTAGGGTTCTCTAGTGGGCAGTGCCTAAGCGCTACGATTTTGGTAGAATGCATTTTTTTTTTTTAATGTTGCGCGATTCCTACTATAAATACATCTTTTTCTCTTCAATTGTGGAAGGCCAAATCGAGGGTTTTACCCTAAACTCAATTTCATGCTATTTTGAGAGATTTTGAGAATGTTTTGTGAGCGAATTTGAAGATTCAAAGCTCAAGGATCAAAATGATTGCGACGGGACTATGGGATCGACTTTCTGTTTGCATTCTCTTCTTTTCTCTTTTACTTTTCGCTACTCTATAGACTAAAAAATTAAGAATTTCTTAGTTGTATGGACTGATTTTGTATTATTTAATCCTTTATTATTTGGGTTTATTGAAACTAACTGTTTATATATACTTAATTGTTGAAATTGTTGGACCAATTGCTTAGTTTATGACTAATAGGACTTTGAATCATTTATGCAATAGTTTCTTAATGTTCTTAATCATTGTTTCTTTAATTAATTGAGGTATTTCTAAGTTGAGCTCGAGAGAGATTATTTAGTTTAGCTTAATGCACGATTAATTAACTACTTGAGTGACAATGAGATTAATAGTTAATTAATTGTAGTTGGTGATGAAGGTTAAGTAGTTGAGTATTGATTAATTGATTAGTTTTCTAAGTGGAAACTCGACGGAGAGAAGCTTCTTAGACAATAACTTAGTTGCATAACTAGTGTTTATTTACATGAGTGGCAACCGAGGTTAATAAATAGACAGTAAAAGTTCGTAATGAAGAGTTTTGACGCTTTGTATGAGTTAGCTAGCGCTAGGGAGACCAAATTAGTTAATTAGTACTTGAGAATGGAGGAGACCGAGAGAAGATTCTACGTCTTCAAAGCTTCTAGACTTATGAGTTCACTGTTCATTGGATTATAATTTTCTATTCACTTAGTAATTGATCATTTCCCAAGTTATCCCTCGTGTTTGGGTCTTCCATTTATTTTTTGTACTTTATATATATTTTTGTTGTTGTTAGTTTATCTTATTTTGATTTTAGTTCTCAGAATAAAGTTACACTAGTACTATTTATGCCCGTCATTATAGGATTTTGATGACGGGCACACATCCAACATCAATACATGTGTCATTATAGGTCAATGTCTGTCATTAAAAATGTGGCATTTTTCACTGCGATCAACTTTTAATGACGGGCAATGCCCATCATCTTTTGTCATTAATTTAATAAAAAAAATTGTTGCAAATGTGCCTAACCAACAATATTTTTCTTTCTTTACCTATGTACAAAATAAAATCTCAATAGTAATTACATTTTTATACAACAAATAACTTCACAAAAACTTAACTTAATTCAATTAATATATCGTGCCTAATGAATTAGAACAAAATTCATAGGAAATTACAATGAACGACAAAACAACACTTGACAAAAGATCCAACATATTAGGAAAAAATACAAGCGATTTACATATTCAAAGATTATTTAAGCTCTTTGAATTTTTTTTTGTTGTTGTGTCATCTCTCCACCTAAGAGATCAAAGGCCTCTTCACTCAAGAACTGAAAAAAGTTATAAAAACAAAGATTGTCATCCGTGTAAAATGAAACAACATATGGCCACATAAACAAAAATTCAAAATCCTACTTTTAAAATCGTCATGCACAGATTATTTCTAACTTAACAAAATTTTTCATCTGAAAAACAAGAAAGAAATAGCAAGTTTATCATTCAAAATGAATTTGAAGACACAATATAAATGGTAACGAGTAAATTAAAAATTCTTTGCATTTAGATTTCAAGACACAGTGATCTTAAACCACATGGTTTGATTCATTTTTTTGTGAGAAAAGAAGTCAGATCTCATGTTTTTAAGTAGCTATACAGTTCAACTTTTGGTTAACACTACAAATAAGTGCCTAGTATAAATAAGTGCATTCAAAATTTCAAATCATACGAGATAGCAAATCATTGAATTGAATTTACCCCTAACTATCAACTTAAGCTTTTAGTTTGATTGGTGATTTAAGATAGTATCAGAGCATGTGGTCCAGAAGATCCTGTGTTCAAACTCCTGCAAAGTCAGTTTTCTCCACATTTAATATTGATTCCAGACTTTTCATCAAATTTTCAATCCCAAAATTGAGGGGAGTGTTAGACTACCTTTGATATAATAACTAGCTCATACCACACATTTGGTTGAATTGAATATTGCCAAAATATATGCCAAAACAAAGAGGCAAAAAGAGAAGAGATAATTAAGAAGAGTAGTAGTAAGCTAGTCATGTTGACAACAAAAAGATTCAAAGATTGAAAATGATCAATTAGCAGACAGTATCGCAATGGAAGTTTCTAATTTCTTAAAAGCTCTGTCATTATCAAATGGCATAACAACTCTTAAAGAGAAGAATGAAACAACAAATAGAAACAAAAGGAGAATGTGTATCATCAAAACACAACACTGATGCTCAAAAAGAGAAAAGTGATCTTATAGAGAACAACTTCAACCTATGTTTCACCTGCATGTAGAAGGTGATCATCCTAGTAACAATTAAAATCAAAACCAAGAATGGGAGAGAAGAGAAGCACTTTAACAATATAAACATTGTAACTCAAAGCCTTTCTCTGTAAAACATATAAAAAAAGATGAAATTTTTCATGCAATTTGTTCCAAGCATTGTTCTTTTATCTATGTGTGAGTGAAGCCCAAAAAATTGAACTTCATGTATTTCATCTTGCTATCAAATATGTTAAGAAAGTAGCTAAAATAGACCTCTAATTCCAATACACCAAAAAACAAAGGAGTTAGTTGTGTGATCGCTAATTTGAGAAAGAACACTAAGGAAACATATAGTACATACAACTCTCTTCCTCCTTTTTCCATGCACTCTCAGTTTAGTTGAGTGAGCCAAACAACAGTAATGACCAACAAACAACAGTAATGACTTGGTAAAAAAAAAAAAAAACATCTCCACCAAACCCATTTCAATAGATTCTTTAGCTCTTATCCTTTATGAAATACAACCTCTAGAGGACATTGCACAATCATAGTTCAACTCTCCTACATTTGCATGTTTTTTTTCTTGAAACACAACATTTCGAAACTAAAAAACAATGGCAGGGTTAGAGAAGAAGAAAAGCAAAAAAACAAAAGCAATCGCAAGAGGAGATGTTACCATTCTTAGTCAATCATCATCTCATCTACAAATCTAAATTGTCTTAGCTCTTTCTAGTCATGTGCCTCTTTACTTTTGAATCCTAAAACATACCTGACATACATTTTCCAACATTCTAGTAAATTATAATATAATGAGCCTCAATAGCACAATAATTTGGCAATTAACTATAAACTAATGTGGTTAGTGAGTTGAGAGTTATTATAAATAATATAATGTGATTGGGAGTTGGAATGACTAAGATTAAAAAAAAAATTAAACTAAACTCATTTTTTTTTTCAAAGGGTGACCGATCAAATTGATAGTAGCTTAATTGATATCTTAAATGTATTAATGACCACAAAGTTTGTGGTTCGAATCCCCCAACCCTTAAAAAAATTGATTGTAATTGACAATGTACCTTCAATCAAGAGGTTAGAGGTTCAAATCTCTAACCACTTCAAATATTGTTGTTGAATTAAAAAAGTGATTGTTTTGTTCCAAGTAATCAACCTCATGTAACTTAAGTGAATGATTCATGTATTAGTATCTACAACTGATAACATGTAATTATGATATCTTATGGACTATTATTTATGCTTGTTTTGTGATGTTTCTCTGAACTTTTATGCCTATTTCTCTTAATTTTGTAGAAACCGAGCTTAAGGAGCAAAATCAAGTGTTCATGAGTATCTTGGTGGAGTTTAGAACCTTTTTAAGCTTAATTAAAGATTCAAGAAAAATATAAATGTAATTTGAGAATAGGACACATTCTAGGAGATTCTAAATCGAATCATAGTTCCAACGTATTAAACCAAAGGTCATTCGAACACTTGAGCAAAGAGATATAGCAAAAATAGTTAGGGTTGTCTGGTGGGCAACGCTTAGGCATTACGATTTTGGTAGAACATTTTTTTTTTTTTTAACGTTGCACAATTCCTACTATAAATACATCATTTTCTCTTCGATTTTGGAAGGCCAAATCGAGGGGTTTATCCTAAACTCAATTTCATGCTATTTTGAGAGATTTTGGGAATGTTTTGTGAGTGGATTTGAAGATTCGAAGCTCGAGGATAAAAAAGATCGCGATAAGCCTATGGGATCGACTTTCCGTTTGCATTCTCTTCTTTTCTCTTTTACTTTAGCTACTGTATAGACCGAAAAATTAAGGATTTCTTGGTTGTATGGACTGATTTTGTATTGTTTAATCATTAATTACTTGGGTTTATTGAAACTAATTGTTTCTATATACTTAATTGTTGGACCAATTGCTTAGTTTATGGATGTTTATGACTAATAGGTTTTGAATCATTTATGCAATTGTTTCTTAATACTCTTAATCATTGTTTCTCTAATTAATTGAGGTATTTCTAGGTTGAGCTCGAGAGAGATTATTTAGTTAGTTTAATGCACGATTAATTAACTACTTGAGTGACAATGAGATTAATAGTTAATTAATTGTAGTTGGTGATGAAGGTTAATTGGTTGGATATTATTAGTTAATTGACTAGTTTTGTAAGTGAAAACTCAACAAAGAGAAGCTTAGACAATAGCCAATTGCATAACTCGTGTTTATTTGCCTGAGGTGGCAACTGAGGTTAATAAATAGACATTAAAAGTTCGTAATGAAGTGTTTTAACGCCTTGTATGAGTTAGCTAGCGCTAGGGAGACCAAGTTAGTTAATTAGTACTTGAGAATGGATCAAACCGAGAGGAGATTCCGCGTCTTCAAAGATTTTAGACTTACTAGTGTATTACCACGTGCAAAATGCACGTGTATTTTTTTTTTTTTTTTTTTAATTTTGAAATAATCAAAGTTTTAAATAATGTAAGTGTCCTTTAAAAATAATTTAAGCATACCAAATATAATCATACCATACTATCTTAAAAAGTGGCTTAGTTGGAGAATCATTTTTGGACTATTATATCCAAACATTAATTTACTAATTACAAATATGTCACTTAATTCATTTGGAGACTATTAGCTATTGCACTTATTTAATTACTACTAATTATTAGCTATGCACTTATTTTACTTTTATTCTTCTTCCCTTGAAATTCTTCTCCCTTCCATTTCCCTTTCTTATTCCTTCAAAAGTTCAATTTTCTCTAATTAATACTGACTATTGATTTTCTTTCTCTCATCCCTCTACATTCCATTTCTCTTTTTCTCTCCTCCACATTCTTCTGTACTAACTTTGATTATTTAATTGTATTTAATATTAGGATATTCAAAAGTTTAGAATCTCAAAACTTTTACAACATCCTCATTTTCTACTTTTATAAAATGTCATTTTCTACTTTTCCACTTGGAAGAAGTTCAAGAAAGCAATAAAACTGAAAAATGCATGCACAATAAAGAATGTTTTCACCATCTTCTCATAACCTAAAAAATAAAACTTTATTTGGTTAATGATTGGAATTTTAATGATTAGCGGTTTTATATTAATAATGATCATAATAAAAACTAAAGTTATAACCTACAAAAATTGAACCCTTATGTAAGACTAATTAATCATATTTTGTTTTAGTTCAAGTAATTAATTAGTAGATTGTACAAATAATTTGAATATTTATTTATTTACTATAATATAGAATATTTATTTATTTACTATAATATAAAATCTTAGAGTTTTAATTAAAATTAGAACCTATCTTAAAATTAAAATACTAAATATTAAATTTAGGGCAAAATATCTTTTTGGTCCCTCGATTTTGTGTTTAGTTCCCTTTTAGTCCCTCAGTTTTCTAACTCAACAATTTAACGCCTGAGTTTTGCATTTAGTTACACTGTTGGTCCTTTCATCCAATTTTCTGTTAGTCCATAACGAAAAGCTGACATGACACCTTTTTTTTATAATAAATTATTTTATTAATATCTAATTATATTTTATTTAAAATTTATTTTTTATTTGACAAAATACTTTTTTAATCTCCCAATTTTGTATTTGGTTCTCTTTTAGTTCCCTTTTAGTCGCTAAGTCTTCGAAATCTTCTCGTGAAACCCTTCCTTCATCTTTTTCTAACTCTCCATCTTTTTCCTATTCTATCAACATGAATTCTAACACAACGGAATTCAGTTCAGAAGAAATTACATCCGGCAACCCTGCTATAGAGGTAGACCAGCCGGTTCCTGCCCCGACACCACCCACTGAACAGTCCTCAGAGGATACTTTCTTCAACTATCCTGGGGAGCCCCCCAGCAAGTCCTCGAAGGAGTCCTCGGAGGAGTCTTCAGAGGAGTTCTCAGAGGAGTCCTCCGATGACTCATCGGAGGAGTCCTCTGAGGACCTGCCTCAGGGCTCTAAATTCCCGCTCAAGGCCTCTGACATTCCTCCCCCTGCAACCGAGGCGCCGTCTGAATGTTCAGTGAACATTCCAACAGAAGAGCGCCCCAAAAAGAAGGACAGACGATCGACGCCCCTAGTCATAATCGACTCCTCAACTAAGTCATATTAGAGGGCATTTCTTTATTTTTGTTATTTTTCTTTTATGTAATCTACTACCTAAATGAATGAATATTTTCTTAACCATATGTCAAGTTTCATACTCTGCTTCCAAATTTGCAAAGAGTTAGTGAGCGAGTGAACGAAATCGATCAAACGTGAGCAAGTGAGAGAACCAACGCGTAAGCGTGAGCGAACAAACGTGAGCGTTCCTGTAGGTAAGCGTGAGCGAACCAACGGGTAAGTGTGAGCAAATAAACGTGAGCGTTCCTGCAGGTAAGCGTGAGCGTTATCACGCGTTATCGTGAACGTGAGCGCTCGATCGGGCCTGGGATGCCCTTCGGCGTAATTTTGCGCGCGTTGCCACGTCAGAATAGGTCAGTTTTTCATTATATTTGAGTGCCAGGTTATTTCACATTAAATATATTAAAAAGGTGTCTTCCGTACAAAAACCCAACTACAAAAGAGTTTTGAGGATGAACAAAATAGTTGTTTTTTTAGTTTAATTAAGAACTAAAATAGACCTTCTCTAAAATAGAACAAATTAAAAAATAAAAAAATAAAACATTATTATTTTCCTTTACTTCTGTCATTTTAAAATCTTATTTTGCCATGTGATTAATTTCGTAGTTTTTTTTTTCTTTTGAGTTCAATTTTAGTAGTTATATAAATTCCCGATTGTACCATTTTAATGTTTTAAAAAATGTTCAGTTATATTTTTAAAGTTTGCATTGATAACTGTGTGTGCAATTGATTGGAAAATGAAAATAATATTAAATATATGTATGTGTTGAATTTTTGTTAAATAAATTTATTAAAAATTTTATGGTAATAGTAAAAATGATAAGTCATGCTTGTGGGATTTTTCTTTTTCTTTATAAATTTAGGGTCACTTGTATATGTAGCAAAAAAAACAGCTTTATAAATTGTAGCCGCTTATTTCATTTTCAAAAATAGTAAAAAAAAAAAAAAAAAAAAACCCAACCCAAACAGATTACATGAAAAGTCAAGAATACCCCTGCATTTTTCGTAAGTATATCAATAATCTATCAGTTATAGTTCTGATATACTAATGATATACCCAACCAAAAAGTATATACATGATATACTATTGATATTTTTATTTGAAGTTGATCAAGAGTATATCAGTAACTAACATATGATATACACATGGTGCAATGCTGATATACTTTATATTTATCACAAGTGTTGTTCAATACAAAGTTTTTAGTAGTTTATCAATAGTATATTGTTGATAGACCAACAATATACCTAACATAGAGTATACCATTGATACACTACTAATATACTTAGTTGAAGTTGATCGAGAGTAAGTCAATAACTTGCATATATCAGTGTGATATACTCTGATATATATATGTAAGTATATTAGTGATATATTACTGATATACTTTATTTAGACATATAAATGAAATGAAAATGCTAATATTCAGTATATGAACGGTAACAAATAGTGATTATATGCTTGATAGTGATTTATGTTGATATATCAGGTATGTTTGATATACAAGAGTATAATAATGATTCATTCTTAATAAATCCAAAGAAATGGAAATTCAATAATGGAAATTCACTCTTAATAAAACTTAGTATATAAGTAGTATATAAAAACCAACTAATACAAAAGATATCAAAAGTATAATAATGATATCAAATATAGTACTGATATACTATTAATATATCAAATATAAAGTATATATGTTAGATATACTACTAATATACCTATTATACACCATGAGGGTAAAATTGGAATAATAAAAAATAAAAAATTAGATTTATTTTTTTGCTATATTTGCAAAATTTCCAAAAACCATAGCTAGATTTATAAATATACTATTTTTTTTTGGATACATATTAAAATTTCCCTTAAATTTAAGACCAAATGTATGTTTTTTTTTCAATGTATGCTTTAAATCATAATATGTTTTTTAAACTTTGTTCTTACATCTTATCTTAGTATTTTTCAGTTATACTATTTTTTTTAATATTAAAATTAATTGATGATAAGTTTAAATTGTATGAATACAAAGTAAGTCTAATGATATTTAGAAGATAAATCAAAACTTGTACCCAATTTTAAAAAAATTTAAAGAAGAAATTGAAAACTTTTTTTTTCCCTCTTTGGTGACATAATTTATTATCTAAATTTCAAATATATAATTCTGTAAGTATTATGTTATGTTAACAAAAAAATATGATGACTAATTTTTTTTAATAATAAGTACTAAATTGGGTGAAAAAAAACTCTCAAACTAAAACATCAGCTACATTTAAAACTAAAATTTTTTCTTTCTAATTTTGTCCCTCCATTTAGTCCTTTATTCACTAAAATTTGCTTTATAATCTTGCGTCGTTCCTCTTTATACAAATTTTATATATTCCACCTTTCAACATAATTTTTTTTTTATTACCTTCCCATCCGAACCATTTTTTTTTTTTAATGAATATGATAGTTTTCCAAACTTATTATTAAAATATAGTCTTTTTTTTTTTCAAACTATTTATAAGAATATTTTAGTTTTAATTAGATAGCTGTAGAGACAATTTATAAAACATGTTGGAACTTCAACTACCTAATTTAAACTACCATATTTTTATAAATAGTTTGAAAAAAGCTATATTTTAATAATACGTTTAAAAAATTACCATATTAATTAAAAAAAAAAAAGTCCTTCCCATCAAGTATGTCAATATTGAACTTTAGATATATAAGGAAATATCATTGAAAATGTCGACTCTATAAATCCATATTTAATATCTTAATATATAATAGTTGTTTAAGGTAAGAAGTTGTAGGGAATAGTACTTGCAGGGAGTAAGAGTTAGGAAACCTGAGAAGTCTGTGTTTGGATAAGATGTTGCAGAGGGTAGGAGTTCTAAAGTCTCCATTTGGAGTGCAGATTTATTAAACCTGGAGTTCTGAAGTTTAAGTTGATTTTAGTATTTTTTTTCTTTTTAAAGTTTTTTTCTACAATTTCTCAAATTTTCATTATTAAGTACTTGTTCCCATGAATTCTAAGATTTTGTTTTTATTAATTTATGTATATTTTATAAACTTTTTGAAAGAAAAAAATTCTGAAAAAAATATCTTACATTCTTTTGTCAATATTTCTCACATTAATTATTCATTTCCCTTTGATAGTTTTTAAGTAAAGAAAGTCTTACCATACTTTCTTAAATATTACATGTGATTCAGAAAGCTTTAACTCTATTAATTTAAAAGAATTCAAATCAACATCAAGATTTTTATGCCTTTATTCTCCCAATTCTAGATATAATATAGATTTGTTTCCATTAATCATAAAATTGAGATTTTAAATTATATTATTTTATGAATATTTTACAATTTTGTTAAACATTTATTTTCGTAAATTTAAAATTTAATTTTCAAGTTTAATAAAATAATTTTTCTTTGTATCATTTAAGATTTTATTTTTCTAACTAATCAATTTATGGATTATCTATAGTTTGATTAATTTGAGAAGAATATATTATTTGAATTTTTTAATAAGTAAGTAAAAAGATTAAAATATCAAATATTTATGTTGTTTTAAAATAATTGAGTTCAAAATGAATATAAATTTTTAACACCGCTCAACATGAATATCATGTATACCTTTATTCATATTACTATATATTTATGCTATTTATTATATGATTTTATTTTATTAAGTTTGGAAGAAAAATCTATTGTCATTTTACTTTGAATATGATTAATTTGAATATCATTTTTTTAATACATTAACAAATTTAAATATTAAAAGAATAAGAAAAAACATAATTATTATTTGTGATAAGTAATCTTTGTTTAAACTTAAAAAGAAAAATGGTAGATGATATATAGAGGAAGTGAGATATGAAGAATTTTATAAATTAAAAAATTGTTATGTAATATGTAGTATTTTAATTTACACTCAGAATTTCAATTTAAATAAGAATATCATAACTAAAATATTTTTATATAATTTATAATTAAAAATAAAATTATTGAATAAAAAGAAAAATATTTTTATTAAAAATATATTAAAATTATAGGATAAAAATAATTTTTTTAAATAAATGTTAATTCTTAATATAAGAATTTAAAAATAAAGATTTTTTTAAATCAGAAAAATGTAAAATGTAAAAAAAAAAAAAAAATTGAGAGGGGAGAAGAGAGAAGGGAGAGGTAAGAGTGGGGTGATGATGTGAAGAAAAAAAATAGAAAAATTGTGGAATGTACATAGAGAGTTGGAGAAAGGGTTAATAAATTTTGAAGAGTCGCAATAAGGAGTTGAAGAGGGGGTTAATATATTTGTGGGGACCATAATAAGAGTTAAAAAATATAATCCTTAGGCCAAATAAGGAATTGATGGAGTAGACAATATATTAACTCCTCAATCCAAACACTCCTAAGTTATATTAGGACGGATGATGATTGTATCCCTATTTACTCACCATATAAGTAGACAATATTGGTCCTTGTATTTTGGATTTTGTTTTATGTATTTTCAAATATCTAATTTTAGTCTCTGTACTTTATATCATCTACAATTTTTCTCTGTACTTTCAAAATGTTACTTAATTTATCTTTTTTAAGAGAAGTAAAAAAATCAATGAGAAGTAAACAATGTCTTGATTGACCATAAAAATACTAGACTAACCTTGATTTTATAACAAATGAGATATATTACGCGACGCCTTTTAATTTAACCAAAGGGCAAAATTCAAATTTTGTTTGGTTTAGTTCAACACTATCATGATGTAGAGAAAAGGATGGTAATAGATACTTCATCCACGACACTATATTCAAATTATTACTACTAGTTGTCGTTACTTATACGAGAGAAAAACCAAGGAAATACAGAGTAAACAACACACACAAGCTCGGCTCTATATTGCCTTTTATTGAATACAAATTACAGATACACAAAGAAAAGCATTCAGGAATAATAATAATAATACATATTATCATATTCTGCAGATGGATTTATTTATTTTTTTATTTATTACTCTGCAGTTGAGTGAGAGTGAATATATCACAGTTCTCGCTTTATGCGAAATATTGAGTTCACTCTCAAACTATTACCATTTAGAATAACACACGAGTAAAAGTAAAAGTAAAACAATGGTAAATTATTTTTTAATCTTCTTCTAATTGAGCGATGATACTGGCAAAAACCTTGTACCCATTGACCATATCACTTAAAAGACAATATTCATTCTCTGCATGGTATGTAGCTATTAAACCTGCAATAAATAAATAAATATAAATAAAACAATCTCTCCTTATGCTTTCCCATATGTATTTCCTCCAAAAGGTTCATGAAGGTGCATTAATAGAGGGGTTAAAAAGCCCTTTTCCTCACAGATAAATTTGCGACTAAATCGTTTTGAAAGTTCAAGGATCAAAAGTATATATATATTTTTTTGAACGATATTTTTATGTAACAAAACGTTGTAATGTTGAGTTCATAGGAAAATCATACCATAGCCAACAGTCTGAACATCATAGCCTTCCTTCTACAAGTAGTAATTAAGAAAAAGATGAGAAACATAATAAAATGAGTACAATAAATAAATAAATAAATAAATAAACACCAGCAGAGGAAAAAAGAGAAATATATATATGGAATGGAAATTAAATGTGTGTGTGTGTGTTTAACTTTTACCTGAAGTTGGCCAACAAGTGGGAGAGTCCCTGTAATTGAGTAAGGTTTGACATGTCCTATAACTTCCTTTGTTGCATTATATAAAACCTTATACCCAAGAGAATCACGATCGCATGCAATTCCCGCTATCGGCGTACCAAAAGTTACTTCAAGTCTAACCAACAACAACAATAACAACAACAACAACAACAAAAAAAAAATTAGGAGACCAAAATGGTGGATATATATAGAATATAGATGAAGGGTGTAATTGAGATTCGATTCGGTTCGATTTATAGGTCGACTAAAAAATTATGGAGGGAAGATCGAGGCACCCGCTACAGATCTTCTAATCGCGTCGACTTAAACAAAATCAAGAAGCGAATTAGTTACGAAGAAATTATATAAGATAAAGAGAAAACACCTTCCCCTGAGGCCTTGATCTGGTAGGGTATACTTTGAAACTGGACCCCTAGATTCAAGATCCTCGACATGTTCATTAATGTCATTAACATAGCCTTTAATTTTTGTAATAACATCGTCCATACTGGAAAAAAGATTAATAGAGGCTAAATCCATAAAAATGTCCAATATTTTCAATATAGAGCAACGAAAGACAAAGAAAAGAAGTATGATACTTACTCGTAGAATGGAGTTAACCTGTCAAATCAATGGAAAAAATACATAAGTACAAAAGATTTTATTATTGTGTATGTTAATTTCATGAAAAAAAAAGAGCTTAGATTTGTATTCACCTAACATCTCCTACAATAGTACATTCTCCTGGAATTTGATTAACACCGCCTCCGGGATCTAAAATGAAGAAATGACCTCATGTTAAAATAAAAAAAAAAAATATCTACCTAAAGTGAATCGATGAAAGGTTTAGAACTTACAACTCCATTCGGTTGGTTTCATGGTTGATGGTATTTCAAATCCATAATCTTTCTCCTTCTCATGAGGAGGAAAATCTTTATAAAAGTTCAATTGGATCGGTTTGAGGGCGTCCATAGCTAGCTCCATAGCATTAATGGCCTACATACAAGATGGGTAGACACACTTATGTCAACTTGAGCTAAATTAGAATTTAAGGCGCAGTTTGATAACCATTTGATAATATTATTGATTTAACCTTGTTTGGCAAACCACTGTGGAAAAGGTGTCCAATTGTTTTAATTGACCAAGTTACCGCACCGCCAGTGCCAATACAAGGCTGTGAATCTGCCGCATCAATCCAATATCTAGAAAGGAAACCAAATATACACAACTTAACAATATATAGATGAATATCAGACTACTCTAAATTGACTTAACTTAGTAGCCACTAAAATACTTTTTTTTTTTATAAAAAAAAAATAAGGGGACTTTAGAGGAATGAGTTCAAACTTGTGAAGAGGACACATTGATTAATTACAAATATATCTAGTTATTATTAATTAATTCAGTTGTAACAAATATTGTTTATTCTTTTATTGAGATCAGATGGTATATACCTATAACATCTAATTTGATCACATTTAATAAGGGATAAGAGCTTATATTGAGTGATCATTTGTTTTTAGGCAGTATTTGGGTGCTGCCCACTTATTCACCATCCATATTTGGGTGTTCCTTATAATTTATAAAATATAAAATAGACGTGCTACTCTTGATATTGTGAATTGGTTTTTGTAATGAATCAATTAAAGAATGAAAATGTGTGTGTGTGTGTTGTGAGAGATGAATTGGAAAAGGGAAATTAGTAATGACTTACAAAGGGCCTCCTTTTAAATTATCGAAGTATCCATCTTCCCAAAGATGTTCAACTCCAACTCCAGGGATTGAATTGTTCTCTTCAGAGGCAATGAATATGACAACAACAGAGTACTTCAACTTCAGTTTAGTTTCTGCAAGTTTCTTAAGGAGTTGTGTCAAAAGGGCAACATGGCCCAAGCAATCAGTAGTCCCACGACCACGAAGATGATCTCCATCAATACTCAATGAGAAAGGATCAAATTTCTGCATTAGCCATATATATATATATATATATTTTAATTTCATTTCTTATAATTAAGATTGAAGAAGAAGTATAAAAAAAAAAAAAAAAAAGAATTAGGTACCCAAGTTTGGGGATTGGCAGGGACAACATCCAAATGACTTCCGACGAAAGAGACAACTTTATGAGAAAGAGTCCCAGGATATTCCACAATTAAATTTCCACGCCCAGGGACGTAGCTGATATGGTTGATGACCAAAGATCCGCCAACGTCGGTGTCGTAAGGACCGAGAACATCAAGGACGTGTTTGATGATCTTATCCTCTTCAGGAATCAGGTGCTCCGGCGGGTTATTCTGGACCGATTCCGACTCGCCGATAAGCTTCGATAGTAAGCGAATGTAGCTTTCCTTCTCCAGCTCACCCAAAATCTCTTTAATACCCATCTCTCTTATTAATTTTCCAACAACAACAACGATCTTTAATTCCACACATAAATTCCTTACTTTACATTTCACTATTTAATAGATACGCCAACACAATTTCCCAATCAATAATTATTTTATTTTCACATCTCCCTTTTTAATATTTCTCAAACTTTGAAAAGAAATATACAATAATAATCGAGGAAATCAAACCACATCATTAAAACATTTTAGAAATTAAAAATTACATTTTTCTTTCTATTTTTACCCATTCCTTTATCTGGTACTATTCAATAAAACCGGATATTTTTGGGACGATTCAAGCAAATTTTTTGATGATACAAAAAATTAGTTGTAACATTCTTTTAAAGGTACTAAGATTTAAATTTACAATGTTAATGAATAAAAATAAAAATATATTCACCATTAAGACGATGAATGTGTCTATTTACTCATTATAATTGCACAACATAACTATAAAAAAAAAAGAATTGTACATATTATAAGATAGAGTAGTAGTTTAGACTTACTAAAAATGAAAGACGATTTTGCTTTGCTAACTGTCAATATAGATCTAGGATGAATATATTGAAAATATACTTTGCACAATGTTGAGACTAACCCGAAACATTCCTTATATAGACTACGGATTTCAAATTTAAATTAAAAATACTTGAATTAAAAGATAAGATGATAATTTAAGACCTATCCCTTTTTTAGGCAATCAAGTGAGTGGTATAAAGATTGAACTAGCCTTGCCAATCACTTTTTCTTTTATGGCACTATTTGTCAACCACTCAATCCTATGATGTTTTGAATAATTTAATCCTATAAAAAAAATTTTATAATACGTATGATAGAATTAGAAGAAAGTTGTCTTAAAATATTGTGAAGAAACGAATCTTGGGAAGAAATTAAAAAAAGTAAAGAGTAGATATTCAATGTTTGTGTAAATTTTTATTTAATATTAAAAAAATTAAATTCACTTCTAAATTGATCTATATTTGACCTATTGCCCGTAGTTTTTAAATACTTGTCTAGGTAAATATTTACTCATCAAATAAATGAATAGAATAGGAATGGTCCATGTTAAATATCAACAATTATTTTTTTTAAAATTTTTTTTAACAACATTTGGGGATGTGTATTCAAACTTATATTTTTTGGCTTTTTGGTCATAAACTCGTACTATATTTTTGTTGGCTTATTGTCCTCCTCTTTTCACCTTCTCCCTTGTAATTACTTTTTCATTTGTCTTTAAACCCAAGGAAAAAAAAAGTTGATTTTCACAATTATAAAAGATTTGAATTTATATATTATGAGTTTGAATAAGTTTTACGATTTGTGCGGGTCTTCTTATGAATTATGCAAAAGAGAATGAAGCATTGAAAATTTGGACTTTGTGTTGTTGAGGATCTCACATTGGAAAAGTGGAGAGCAACCTCCTAATATATAAGATATATGGGTTACTCCTCTCATTGCGTCAATTAGTTTTGAGATGGACCCCTATATAATCTAATAGGGTATCAGAGCCCATTAAACCCAATTGAGTATTCGGTCCAAAAACAGTATAGAAGATATATGGTTTTGTGAGTTTATGATTGATAGAAGATATTAAAGAAAACTTTTAATTAGTTATAAACTATATTATTATGCTTAAATTGTATTTTAGTTTATAAGCTCCTACATTTATTTTGTTATGATTCTTATATTTTAAATGTTGTTGCTCCATTTGTAAATAATTTTAAATATTTTGCCTTCTTTAAACTTAACATGAAAATTCATTTATAGTCTTTATTCTACTGTATATCACAAAAGTCACACGTCCCGAATCAAATTGAATGTGTATATATAAAGTACCAAATTAAATAACGCCACTTTAAATAAAAAAATACATATAAAATACCAAAAAGAAAAATTAATAATGCATATAATTAACTCATTTTCATTTTCTTTTCTTTTGAGTTCAGGAGTATTTAGAGATTTTTGAACTTCTAATCTCATAGTCGATAGTATAACCATCGTGGAGCTAAGTCCTCTCCTTTTTCTAAAATCTCAGTGTATATTTTTAAGAAAATTTTGCTAGGGAAGAAATTTTGTTTTAGTCTTGCCCTATATATATTTTTTTACATCATCTAGTTTGTCATTTTTATTTCTTTATAGAATAAATATATTATCTTTCTAAGATTATTTTTTTTACAGAACCACCCCTATTTTTAGAATTTTTTTTTTGGAAGAGCTACATTAGCTCGTACAAAAATCTCATACCACGAATCCCCCACCCCTAATTGTTGATGTACAGAAAAAAATCTCATACCCATGTGTAACTGAAGTATGCACTCCCGGTTTTTTTTCTCTTTAAATAAAAAATTATTTAATGAAGTCATCACAATGTGATTATCTCTTATTGTAGGTAGATTTAAAAATTTGTATGCCCTAAATAATTAGGGTCCGCTTAATAAGCATTTGATTTTTTTTTTAAAGTTAAGTCTATAAATACTTAATTGTTGAAACTAATGGTTTATATATACTTAATTGTTGAAATTGTTGGACCAATTGCTTAGTTTAGGGATGTTTATGACTAATAGGACTTTGACTCATTTATGCAATAGTTTCTTAATGTTCTTAATCATTGTTTCTTTAATTAATTGAGGTATTTCTAAGTTGAGCTCGAGAGAGATTATTAGTTTAGCTTAATGCACGATTAATTAACTACTTTGAGTGACAACAAGATTAATAGTTAATTAATTGTAGTTGGTGAGATGAAGGTTAATATTAGTTGAGTATTGGTTAATTGATTAGTTTTCTAAGTGGAAACTCGATGGAGAGAAGCTTAGACAATAACCTAGTTGCATAACTAGTGTTTATTTACATGAGTGGTGGCCAGGAGGTTAATAAATAGACAGTAAAAGTTAAGTAATGAAGAGTCTTGACGCCTTGTACGAGTTAGCTAGCGCTAGTGAGACCAAGTTAGTTAATTAGTACTTGAGAATGGAGGTGAGATGAAGGTTAATATTAGTTGAGTATTGGTTAATTGATTAGTTTTCTAAGTGGAAACTCGATGGAGAGAAGCTTAGACAATAACCTAGTTGCATAACTAGTGTTTATTTACATGAGTGGCAACCGAGGTTAATAAATAGACCGTAAAAGTTCGTAATGAAGAGTCTTGACGCCTTGTACGAGTTAGCTAGCGCTAGTGAGACCAAGTTAGTTAATTATTACTTGAGAATGGAGGAGACCGAAAGGAGATTCTACGTCTTCACAAAGCTTCTAGACTTATAAGTTCACTAATCATTGGATTATAATTTCCTATTGGCTTAGTAATTGATCATTTCCCAAGTTATCTCTCGTGTTTGTGTCTTCCATTTATTTTTTGTACTTTATATATTTTTTTTTTGTTGTTAGTTAGTTTATCTTCTTTTGACTTTAGTTCTCAGAATAATGTTACACTAGTACAAATTATGCCCGCCATTATAAGATTTTGATGACGGACACACACCCAACATCAATACATGTGTCATTATAGGTCAATGCCCGTCATTAAAAACGTGACATTTTTCATTGCGATCAACTTTTAATGACGGGCAATGCCCATCATTTTTGTCATTAATTTAATAAAAAAAAATTGTTGCAAATGTGCTTAACCAACAATATTTTTCTTTCTTTACCTATGTACAAAATAAAATCTCAATAGTAATTACATTTTAATACAACAAATATTTTACAAAAACTTAACTTAATTCAATTAATATACCGTGCCTAATGATTTAGAACAAAATTCACAGGAAATTACAATGAACGACAAAACAACACTTGACAAAAGATCCAACATATTAGGAAAAATACAAGCGATTTACATATTCAAAGATTATTTAAGCTCTTTGATTTTTTTTTTTGTTGTGTCATCTCTCCCCGAGAGATCAAGCCTCTTCACTCAAGAACTGAAAAAAGTTATAAAAACAAAAATTGCCATCCGTGTAAAATGAAACAACATATGGCAACATAAACAAAAATTCGAAAACCTACTTTTAAAATCGTCATGCACAGATTATTTCTAACTTAACAAAATTTTTCATCTGAAAAACAAGAAAGAAATAGCAAGTTTATCATTCAAAATGAATTTCAAGACACAATATTATAAATGGCAACGAGTAAATTAAAAATTCTTTGCATTAAGATTTCAAGACACAGTGATCTTAAACCACATGGTTTGATTCATTTTTTTTTGTGAGAAAAGAAGTTAGATCTTATGTTTTTAAGTAGCTATACAGTTCCAACTTTTGGTAAACACTACAAAGAAGTGCCTAGTATAAATAAGTGCGTTCAAAATTTCAAATTATACGAGATAGCAAATCATTGAATTGAATTTACCCCTAACTATCAGTTTAAGCTTTTAGTTTGATTGGTGATTTAAGATAGTATAAGAGCAGGTGGTTGAGGAGGTCCTGTGTTCAAACTCCTACAAAGTCAGTTTGCTCCCCATTTAATATTGATTTCACTTGTTTGACTTTTCATCAAAGAAACAAAAGGAGAATGTGTATCAAAACACAACACTGATGCTCAAAAAGAGAAAAGTGATCTTATAGAGAACAACTTCAACCTATGTTTCACCTGCATGTAGAAGGTGATCATCCTAGTAACAATTAAAATCAAAACCAAGAAGGGGAGAGAAGAGAAGCACTTTAACAATATAAACATTGTAACTCAAAGCCTTTCTCTGTAAAACATATTAAAAAAAAAAAGATAAATTGTTCATGCAATTTATTCCAAGCATTGTTCTTTTATCTATGTGTGAGTGAAGCCCAAAAAATTGAACTTCATGTATTTCATCTTGTTATAAATATGTTAAGAAAGTAGCTAAAATAGACCTCTAATTCCAATACACCAAAACAAAAAACAAAGGAGTTAGTTGTGTCCTTGGTTAATCGCTAATTTGAGAAAGAACACTAAGGAAACATATATTACATACAACTCTCTTCCTCCCTTTTTCGTGCACTCTCAGTTTAGTTGAGTGAGCCAAACAACAGTAATGACTTAGTAAAAAAAACTATCTCCACTAAACCCATTTGCTCTTATCCCTTATGAAATACAACCTCTAGAGGACATTGCACAATCATAATTCAACTCTCCTACATTTGCATGTTTTTTTTTTCTTGAAACAATGGCAGAGTTAGAGAAGAAGAAAAGCAAAAAACAAAAGCAATCACAAGGGGAGAGGTTACCATTCTTGATCAATCATTATCTCATCTACAAGTCCAAATTGTCTGAGCTCTTTCTAGTCATGTATTTCTTTACTTTTGAATCCTAAAACATTCATGACATACATTTTCCAACATTTTAGTAAATTATAATATAATGAGCATCAATAGCACAATGGTTTGGCAATCCACTCTAAACTAATGTGGTTAGGGAGTTGTGAGAGTTATTATAAATAATATAATGTGATTGGGAGTTGTAATGACTAAGATTAAAAAAGAATTTAAACTAAACTCATTTATTTTTTTTCAAAGGATGACCGATCAAATTGATAGGTCATCAGCTAAAGAGAGCATAGTTTAACTGATATCTTGAATGTATTAATAACCACGAAGTTTATGGTTCGAATCGTCCAACCCTTAAAAAAAATTGACTGTATTAATTGACAATGTACCTTCGATCAAGAGGTCAAAAGTTCGAATCCCCAACCATTTCAAATATTGTTCTTGAACTAAAAAAGTGATTGTTTTGTTCCAAGTAATCAACCTCATGTAACTTAAGTGAATGATTCATGTATTAGTATCTACAACTGATAACATGTAATTATGATATCTTATGGACTATTATTTATGCTTGTTTTGTGATGTTTCTCTAAACTTTTATGCCTATTTCTCTTAGTTTTGTAGAAACCGGCCTCAAGGATCAAAATCAAGTGTTCATGAGTATCTTGGTGGAGTTTAGAACCTTTTTAAGCTTAATTAAATATTCAAGAAAAATATAAATTTAATTTGAGAATATGACACATTCTAGGAGTTTCTAAATCAAATCATAGTTCCAACGTATTAAACCAAAGGTCATTCGAACACCTGAGCAAAGAGATATAGCAATAATAGTTAGGGTTGTCTGGTGGGCAGCACCTAAGCATTACGATTTTGGTAGAATGCTTTCTTTTTTTTTTTTTTCCTTTTTTACTTTTTTTTTTAACGTTGCGCAATTCCTACTATAAATACATCTTTTTCTCTTCGATTTTGGAAGGCCAAATCGAGGGTTTTATCCTAAACTTAATTTCATGCTATTTTGAGAGATTTTGGGAATGTTTTGTGAGTGGATTTGAAGATTCGAAGCTCGAGGATAAAAAAGATAGCGCCGGGCCTATGGGATCGACTTTTCCGTTTGCATTCTCTTCTTTTCTCTTTTACTTTAGCTACCGTATAGACTGGAAAATTAAAGATTTCTTGGTTGTATGGACCGATTTTGTATTGTTTAATCATTAATTACTTGGGTTTATTGAAACTAATTGTTTATATATACTTAATTGTTGAAATTGTTGGACCAATTGCTTAGTTTATGGATGTTTATGACTAATAGGGCTTTCAATCATTTATGCAATTGTTTCTTAATGCTCTTAATCATTGTTTCTCTAATTAATTGAGGTATTTCTAAGTTGAGCTCGGGAGAGAGATTATTTAGTTAGCTTAATGCACGATTAATTAACTACTTGAGTGACAATGAGATTAATATAGTTAATTACTTGTAGTTCGTGATGAAGGTTAATTGGTAGGATATTATTGGTTAATTGACTAGTTTTCTAAGTGAAAACTCGACGGAGAGAAACTTAGACAATAACCCAATTGCATAACTCGTGTTTATTTTCCTGAATGACAGTTGAGGTTAATAAATAGACATTAAAAGTTCGTAATGAAGTGTTTTAATGCCTTGTATGAGTTAGCTAACACTAGGGAGACCAAGTTAATTAATTAGTACTTGAGAATGGATCAGACCAAGATGAGATTCCGCGTCTTCAAATCTTTTATAGACTTATGAGTTCATTGGATTATAATTTTCTATTAGCTTAGTAATTGATCATTTTCCAAGTTATCATTCGTATTGATTTCTTCCATTTATTTTTTGCACTATTATTTTTTGTTGTTGTTAGTTAGTTTATTATTATTATTATTTTACTTTAGTTCTCTAATAAAGTTAAGTGAGTATTCGTGGTAATTCATTGAATTAAAGTCAATCTCTATAGATTCAATACTCAGTAGGAATACCGTTCTATATTACTTGACCCGTGCACTTGTAGAAACTTGAAAGTACGCTCAACAACAACTTAAAGATAGTCCTTTCATTGGAAATGGTAAATTTTCCATAAAGAGCGAGATATCTTTAATTCAAAAATTGATTGCTAGAGAGATTCTTAATCAAATCGATTGTAACTTGGCACAAACCATTCAAGATAATAGATATCATCAACATAAACTACATATCAAAAAAAAAAAAAAGTTCTGATACAATAATGAGAGAACAAAGATTAATCAACCTTAAATTGATGGAATTAATAAAAGAGCAAAACACTAGAAAACTTGGATAATTATAGACTAGATCCTTACTCAGCTTTAATTTGTAAATGGATTTGTACAATTCTTATTTTATATATTTATTTAGAGAAACTAGAAACTTTAAACCAACCACTAAAGAAAAAGATAGTTTTAACTAACTGATGAATGTGTTAACAATATTTGTGGTTCGAACTCCAACTCTAATTGTATTTAATAAAAAAGAAACTTTAAATAAACAAGTTGAATACAAAAACAAAAACCTATAGGCCATAGAGAAGAGGAATTTGATAGAGGAGGGAATAGACAAAATGGTATGTAATAAAAGAACTACAAAAGAGTTTTGAGGATCAACAAAATGTTGTTTTTTTAGTTTAATTAAGAACTAAAATAGACCTTCTCAAAGTTAAACCAAAATAGAAAAAATTTAAAAATTTAAAAATAAAACATTATTATTTTCCTTTACCTCTGTCATTTTAAAATCTTATTTTGCCATGTGATTAATTTCGTAGTTTTTTTTTTCTTTCTTTTGAGTTCAATTTTAATAGTTATATAAATTCCCGATTGTACCATTTTAATGTTTTAAAAAAATGTTCAGTTATATTTTTAAAGTTTGCATAGATAATATTGATTGGAAAATGAAAATAATATTAAATATATGTATATGTTGAATTTTTTTAAATAAATTTATTAAAAAATTTATGGTAATAGTAAAAATGATAAGTAATGCTTGTGGGATTTTTCTTTTTCTTTATTAAATTTAGGGCCACTTGCATATGTAGCAAAAAAAAAGCTTTATAAATTGCAGCTGCGTATACTCTTTATTTCATTTTCAAAAATAGTAAAAAAAAAAAAAATCCAACCCAAACAGATTACATGAAAAATCAATAATACCCCTACATTTTTCATAAGTATATCAATAGTCTATCAGTGATAGTTCTGATATAATAATGATATACCTAACCAAAAAGTATATACATGATATGCTACTGATATTTTTATTTGAAATTGATCAACAGTATATCAGTAACTAACATATGATATACACATGGTGCACTGTTGATATATTTTCTTTATTACAAGTGTTGTTCAATACAAAGTTTTTAGTAGTTTATCAATAGTATATTGTTGATAGACCAACAATATACCTAACATAGAGTATACCATTGATACTACACTACTAATATACTTAGTAGAAATTGATCGAGAATAAGTCAGTAATTTGCATATATCATTGTGATATACTTCTGATATATATATGTAAGTATATTAGTGATATACTACTGATATACTTTATTTAGACATATAAATGAAATAAAAATGCTAATATTTAGTATATGAACGGTATATCACAAATAGTGATTATATGCTTGATAGTGATTTATGTTCATATATCATGTATGTTTGATATACAAGAGTATAATAATGATTCATTCTTAATAAATCGAAGAAATGGAAATTCAATAATGGAAATTCACTCTTAATAAAATTTAGTATATCAATAGTATATAAAAACCAACTAATACAAAAGATATCAAATAAAGTATAATAATGATATCAAATATAGTACTAATATACTATTAATATGTCAAATATAAAGTATATATGCCAGATATACTACTGATATATACCTATTATACACCATGAGGGTAAAATTGGAATAATAAAAAATAAAAAATTAGATTTATTTTTTTGCTATATTTGCAAATTTCCAAAAACCATAGTTTGAAAAAAAACTATATTTTAATAATTCGTTTAAAAAATTACCATATTAATTTTTTAAAAAAAGTCCTTCCCAACAAGTATGTCAATATTGAACTTTAGAGATATAAGAAAATATCATTGAAAATATCGACTCTATAAGTCCATATTTAATATCTTAATATAAGAGTGGTTTAAGGTAGGAGTTGTAGGGAGTAGGAGTTAGGAGGTTTGAGAAGTTTGTGTTTGGGTAAGATGTTGCAGAGGGTATGAGTTCTAAAGTCTACATTTGGAGTGCAAATTTATTAAACCTGGAGTTCTGAAGTTTAAGTTGATTTTTGTTTTTTTTTTCTTTTTACAATTTTTTTTCTACAATTTCTCAAAATTTCATTATTAAGAACTTGTTCCCATGAATTCTAAGATTGTAATTTTTGTTGTTATTAATTTATGTATATTTTATAATTTTTTTTAAAGAAAAAAATATCTTACCTTCTTTTTTCAATATTTCTCACATTAATTATTCATTTCCCTTTGATAGTTTTTAAGTAAAAGAAAGTCTTACCATACTTTCTTAAATATTACATGTGATTCAGAAAGCTTTAACTCTATTAATTTAAAAGAATTCAAATCAACATCAAGGTTTTTATGCTTTATTCTCCCAATTCTAGAATATAATATAGATTTGATTCCATTAATCCTAAAATTGAGATTTTAAATTATATTATTTTATGAATATTTTACAATTTTGTTAAACATTTATTTTCGTCAATTTAAAATTTGGTTTCCAAGTTTAATAAAATAATTTTTCTTTGTATTATTTAAGATTTTATTTTTTTAACTAATCAATTTAATGAATTATCTATAGTTTGATTAATTTGAGAAGAATATATTATTTGAAGTTTTTAATAAGTAAGTAAAAAAAATTAAAATATCAAATATTTATGTTGTTTAAAATAATTGAGTTCAAAATGAATATAAATTTTTAACACCGCTCAACATGAATATCAGGGTGATTTTTATTAATATTGTACTTTTTAAAACTTATTATAAAAATATTGTAATTTTAAAACTATTTATATTAATATTGTTGTTTGTTTACAGGTGGCAGATGGTAAAAAAAATGGAGGATGGTCGTCTCTTGTGCACAATCTTGGTCGTCTTTTTAAGACAAGTCTATCTCAATAATATTAATAAAATCCATTTATGGCATAGTGGTTGGATAGATTTTTAATATACTCACCTTCGAATCCAACCATAATCAAATTTTTAACATTTTTTTTCTCTTTCTTGTTTCTTTAGTTTTCTCATTATTCCATTTTTCTCCCTTTTTATATTTTCTTTTATTTAAATCAAATAAGATATTTTCAATTTTTAAAATATAGATTATATTGTAATTTATTATGAACTCAAAATGATATTTTCATAATTTTATTTTCTTTTTATTAAATTGAATATCAACTCAAAATGACTTAAATAAAAATGTTCATTTCTCAAAATCTTATTGAAGCAATAAGAACATTTATCTATTTATTTTTCAAAAAAAAAAAAAAGAAAAGATGACAATATAATATTCAATTTACTTAAAAGGTTAAAATATAGTAAAAAAATAATAAATTACAATTTACTTAAGATATTAAAAAAATTAAAATCAACCTAAAATGACGTAAATGAAAATGCTTTTCTTCCAAAGTATTATCATAGTAATAAGACAAATTATCAATTTACTATTTTATTTGATTAAAATGATAATTTTTTGCTATCTTATTTGAAAAAAGAAAAGAAAATATGTCTTATTGCTAACGGATTTAAATGATAATTCTTTTCTTTTTTTCTTTCTTCTATTTATTTTATTTAAATCAAATAAGATATCTTATTTTTTTAATAATATAAGTAAAATGAATATTATATTACAATTTATTTTTTAAAAGTAAATTAATAATTTGTCTTATTGCTCCGATAGTACTTTAGAAGAAGAACATTTTCAAATAGGATAATAAATTACAATATAATCTATATTTTAGAAATTGAAAATATATTATTTGATTTAAATAAAAGAAAATATAAAAATAGAGAAAATCGGAATAATGAAAAAACTAAAGAAAGAAGAAAGAGAAAAAAAATGTTAAAACTTGCATTCGGTTGGACTCGAAAGAACGTGGGTATATTAAAAATTGATCCAACCACTATGCCAGAAGTGAATTTTCTTTAACATTTTGAGATGGCCGTCTGTTCAAGAGACAACCATCCTCCATTTTTTGACCATCTACCTGTAAAAAAATAACAATATTAATATAAATAGTTTTAAAATTACAATATTTTTATAATAAGTTTTAAAAAATATAATATTAATAAAAATTACCCTGAATATCATGTGTATACTTTTATTCATATTACTATATATCTATGCTATTTATTATATGATTTTATTTTATTAAGTTTGGAAGGAAAAATCTTGTGTCATTTTAGTTTGAATATGATTAATTTGAATATCAATTTTTTTAATACATTAACAATTTTAACTATTAAAAGAATAAGAAAAAAACATAATTATTATTTTTTATAAGTAATCTTTGTTTAAACTTGAAAAGAAAATTGTAGATGATACGTAGAGGAAGTGAGATATGAAGATTTTTATAAATTAAAAAAATTGTAAAATGTCTTTTGGCGATGGGTAAAAAATGTATACTTTTGGCGCTGGGTAAAAAAAGTCATCTTTGTAAAAATTCATGATTTCCATCAAAAAATGAATTTTCTCAAAACCGTCACCATTGAGTTCATCTATCATTTTTTACAAAATGACAAGTTTTGTCTCTCTAAAGTTTTTATAATGTGTATATCTTACTTTATTACTTTTTATCTTTTCATTCATTTTTCTCTATAATGGTTTTAACTTTCTTTGAATTTTTTATTTCTATTTTTTTTTGTTCCTCCCTATCATTTTTGTATATTTTAAAATTTTTCTCACTATTTTTTTTTTCATCTCTTGCTCTACCTTTTTTTGTCCCTCATTTTAAATTTTCTTCCTAAAATTTTTATCATCTTACCAATTTTTTTTGTTTATCTCTCTATCTTTATTTCTCTAATATTTTAATTCTTCCATATCTCTGACTTAATGATTATAAAATCCCTTTTGAAAACAAACATTAATAAATTTTTTTAAAAAAATATTTTAATTAAATTTAAATTCACTTTTACAACGATTGAATTAAATATTAAATAATTTATAACTAAATATATTTTTTTAAAAAATTAATTATAATTTAATCATTAGCTTAAAACATTTATTTTAAAGTCACTCCCAAACATACCTTTTGAAAATTACTTAATTGTATTAAAATCACTATTAAAATTGTAGAACCAAACATAAAAATGATTATATAAAAATCACTTTTAATAAATCAATTATAAACAAATCGATGGTACTAAAATCAATAGTTCTAAAATCATTCCTAATTTCCCAAACATGCACTAAGTAGACAATATTGGTCCTTGTATTTTAAATTTTGTTCTATATATTTTCAAATATCCAATTTTAGTCTCTGTACTTTATATCATCTACAATTTTAATCTCTGTACTTTCAGAATATTACTTAATTTAGAGAAGTAAAAAAATCAAGGAGAAGTAAACAATGTCTTGATTGACCATAAAAATACTAGACTAACCTTGATTTTTATAACAAATGAGATATATTACGCGACGCCTTTTAATTTAACCAAAGGGAAAAATTCAAATTTTGTTTGGTTTAGTTCAACACTTCATCCACGACACTATATTCAAATTATTACTACTAGTTGTCGTTACTTATACGAGAGAAAAACCAAGGGGAAACACAGAGTAAACAACACACACAGACTCGGCTCTATATTGCCTTTTATTGAATACAAATTACAGATACACAAAGAAAAGCATTCAGGAATAATAATAATAATACATATTATCATATTCTGCAGATGGATTTATTTATTTATTTATTTATTATTACTCTGCAGTTGAGTGAGACTGAATATATCACAGTTCTCGCTTTATGCGAAATACTGAGTTCACTCTCAAACTATTTACCATTTAGAATAACACACAAGTAAAAATAAAAGTAAAAGTAAAAGTAAAACAATGGTAAATTATTTTTTAATCTTCTTCTAATTGAGCGATGATACTGGCAAAAACCTTGTAGCCATTGGCCATATCACTTAAAAGACAATATTCATTCTCTGCATGGTATGTAGCTGTTAAACCTGCAATAAATAAATAAATATAAATAAAACAATCACTTCTTATCACTTAAAAGCCCTTTCCATCCTTAAACTTTCCTAAAACTTTCACATAAGTAACAATTTAGTCTTGATTTGAGAACCATTTTGTTTTGATTTTTTTTTAAAAAAATTACTTTTTTTCTTATCATTCCTCTACAATAGATTTCATCTTTTTTAAAAAAAAACATATGAATTCTTAACCAAATTCAAAAAACACAACCACGATTTGAAAACTACCTTTTTTAGTTTTCAAGGTAGTTTTCAAAACTTGACTTGGTTTTTCAAACATATAATGTAAAAGTATTTAGCAAAACCAAGGAATTCATAGATGAAAGTAGTATTAACAGGCTTAATTTTCAAAAACTAAATAGTTATCAATAAACTATAAACATTAAATCTTAGATAATAGAAATTGACGCTTAATTTTGATAGATTTTTTCATAGGAGGGGTCAAATTGTAACAAATTTGAAAGCATAGGGACTAAATTATTACCTGTTACAAATTTGCGACTAAATCGTTTTAAAAGTTTAGGGATCAAAAGTATTTTTTTTTTTTTTTTGTAACAAAATGTTGTAATGTTGAGTTCATAGGAAAATCATACCATAGCCAACAGTCTGAACATCATAGCCTTCCTTCTACAAGTAGTAATAAGAAAAAGATGAGAAACATAATAAAATGAGTACAATAAATAAATAAATAAAGACCAGCAGAGGAAAAAAGAGAAATATATATATGGAATGGAAATTAAATATGTGTGTGTGTTTTAACTTTTACCTGAAGTTGGCCAACAAGTGGGAGAGTCCCTGTGATTGAGTAAGGTTTGACATGTCCTATAACTTCCTTTGTTGCATTATATAAAACCTTATACCCAAGAGAATCACGATCGCATGCAATTCCTGCTATCGGCGTACCAAAAGTTACTTCAAGTCTAACCAACAACAACAATAACAACAACAACAAAAAAAAAATTAGGAGACCAAAATGGTGGATATATATAGAATATAGATGAAGGGTGTAATTGAGATTCGATTCGGTTCGATTTATAGGTCGACTAAAAAATTATGGAAAAGGGAAGATCGAGGCACCCGCTACAGATCTTCTAATCGCGTCGACTTAAACAAAATCAAGAAGCGAGTTAGTTACGAAGAAATTATATAAGATAAAGAGAAAACACCTTCCCCGAGGCCTTGATGCGGTAGGGTATACTTTGAAAGCTGGACCCCTAGATTCAAGATCCTCGACGTGTTCATTAATGTCATCAACATAGCCTTTGATTTTTGTAATAACATCGTCCATACTGGAAAAAAGATTAATAGAGGCTAAATCTATAAAATGTCCAATATTTTCAATATGGAGCAACGGAAGACGAAAAAAAGAAGTATGGTACTTACTCGTAGAATGGAGTTAACCTGTCAAATCAATCGAAAAAATACATAAGTACAAAAGATTTTATTATTGTGTATGTTAATTTCATGAAAAAAAAAGAGCTTAGATTTGTATTCACCTAACATCTCCTGCAATAGTACATTCTCCTGGAATTTGATTAACACCGCCTCCTGGATCTAAAATGAAGAAATGATCATGACGATGTAAAAAAAAATTCTCTATACGTATCTAAAATAAATCGATGAAGGTTTAGAACTTACAACTCCATTGGGTTGGTTTCATGGTTGATGGTGTTTCAAATCCATAATCTTTCTCCTTCTCATGAGGAGGAAAATCTTTATAAAAGTTCAATTGGATCGGTTTAAGAGCGTCCATAGCTAGCTCCATAGCATTAATGGCCTACATACAAGACGGGTAAACACACTTATGTCAATTTGAGCTAAATTAAAATTTAAGGCTCAGTCTGATAATCATTTGATAATATTATTGATTTAACCTTGTTTGGCAAACCACTGTGGAAAAGGTGTCCGATTGTTTTAATTGACCAAGTTACCATACCGCCAGTGCCAATACAAGGTTGTGAATCTGCCGTATCAATCCAATATCTAGAAAGGAAACCAAATATACACAACTTAACAATACATAGATGAATATCAGACTACTCTAAATTGACCTGGTGGTCACTCCACCAAAGTACGTAAAAAAGTTCTACAAATATATCTAGTTATTATTGATTATTGCAGTCGTAACCATTGTTTATTCTTTTATTCACAAATAGTCTATATATATGACATCTAATTTGATCACATTTAATATGAGATATGAGCCTATATTGAGTGATCATTAGTTTTTTCATTCCTTAAGCCTTTCATGGTATCAAAGTCCATTAAGTCCAAACGAGTATTTGGTCCAAAAATTAGGATCGGACTCAAGAACAATTAACCCAAGGAAGCATCATTTTAAGAGGGTATGTTGAGGATCCCACTTTAGAAAAATATAGAGTGATCTCACAATTTTATTAGATACATGGCTAAATCTCTCATTGTCAATTAATTTTGAGATGAAATTCCATGTAATATATTCGTGAATCTACTCGGAGATGCTCATATGATATGATGTAGAAGAATGAAAATGTTTTTTGTGATATATAGAAAAGGGGTGAATTGGAAAAGGAAAATTAGTAATGACTTACAAAGGGCCTCCTTTTAAATCATCGAAGTATCCATCTTCCCACAGTTGTTCAACTCCAACTCCAGGGATTGAATTGTTCTCTTCAGAGGCAATGAATATGACAACAACAGAGTACTTCAACTTCAGTTTAGTTTCTGCAAGTTTCTTGAGTAGTTGTGTCAAAAGGGCAACATGGCCCAAACAATCAGTAGTCCCACGACCACGAAGATGATCTCCATCAATACTCAATGAGAAAGGATCAAATTTCTGCATTAGCCGCCATATATATATATATTTTAATTTAATTTCTTATAATTAAGATTGAAGAAGAAGAATAAACAAAAAACAGAGGAAGAAAAAAGGTACCCAAGTTTGGGGATTGGCAGGGACGACATCCAAGTGACTTCCGACGAAGGATACAACTTTATGAGAAACAGTCCCAGGATATTCCACAATCAAATTTCCACGGCCAGGAACGTAGCTGATGTGGCTGATGAGCAAGGGTCCGCCAACGGCGGGGCCGTAAGGACGAAGAACATCAAGGACGTGTTTGATGACATTATCCTCTTCAGGAATCAGGTGCTCCGGCGGGTTATTCTGGACCGATTCCGACTCGTCGATCAGCTTCGACAGTAAACGAATGTAGCGTTCCTTCTCCAGCTCACCCAGAATCTCTTTAATCGATGCCCCCGAACCCATGCCTCTGATTAATTTTCCAACAACAAAAAGGATTTAATTTGCACACGCAAACCCCTTACATTACATTTCACTATTTATAGGCCAACGCCACTCCCCCAATCAATAATAATATTATTATTATTCCTCTTTCTTCTTTTTTTTTTTTAATTTTATTTTCACACGTGACTTTTTATACTTCTCAAACTTTCCCACCTTCTATTTTAAAGGAACCGAACCTTTGGTTTCAAGGTCGATAGTACACGTTTAATGTCAATTAAGCTATATTCATTTTGGCAGGAACCTATAATTGTACCCCCTCCTTGATTTGTCTTTAATTTAAAAGATTATACAAAAATGGTGAGATTTTGTTAATTTGTCTCTAATTTAGTTTAGGAAAATTAGAGAAAGGAAAGATATACATATATATATATATATATATATATATATATATATATATATATATATATATATATATATAATGTTATAAATAACTTCTTTTTTTTTTAGTATTATAGAATTGGGAGGATTGAACCACATATCTCATGATTATTAACACATTTGATAAATTTAGTTGAGTTATATGTTTCTTTTAGTATATATATATATATATATATATATATATATATACATACATACATACAGTTATCACTTTAGAATGTAAAATTTTATTTTTTTTATTAGATTTTTTTTAGCTCTTAACCTCTGATTTTAGTAAAATTATTTTAATATTTCTTGTTAATTTATCGTTAGTCATTTAATAATGAACCTAAGTGTGATACTTAATGAACTATATGTTTTACCAAATGTTTATTGATTGGATAAATAGACCAAAAAAATGTATATGTTAAAATTTAAATTAAAATTTAGAAAATAATTTACATTGGACAACATAAAATTAAAAATTAAAACTTTTCTTTCTATTTTTACCCATTCCTTTGTCTTGTATTCAATAAAACTGAATATTTTTTAGACTCCTCAAGCAAATTTTATGCTCCACTTTGATGATACAAAAAATTAGTAGAAATAAAAATGTATTAACCACTTAAATATGTTTAGGTGGATGATGATGGTAGTCTACTTAATATAATTGGACAATATAACTATGAATTTTTTTTTTGTACATGATAGGTCTAAAATGATCTGAATTGCTTTCCAAAGAAATACCATATATAAAACATAAAAATCTAAATAAAAGAGAATCAAATGATCATATAGATTAAAAAATAGACAAATAAATAGATTATTGTCTCTAGATATTTAGAGTAAGATAGATGAGTTGATGTAATTATAGGATAGCAATGTAATTTACATTTACTAAAAATGAAAGGTGATTTTGCTTTGCTAACTCTCGATAAAGACCTAGGATGAATATCTTGAAAATACACTTTGCAAAATGTTGCACAATGTTGAGACTAGCCCGAAACATTCCGTATATAGACTACAAATTTGAAACTAAAATTAAAAACACTTGAATTAAAAGATAAGATGACAGTAAAAGACCTATATCGCTTTTTTAGATAATCAATTTAGTGGTATAAAGATTGGACTAACTTTGCCAATCACTTTTTCTTTTATGTGCTATTTGTCCATCACTAAATCTTATGATGTTTTGAATAATTCAATCCTATAAGGAAGTTTTTATAATACGTATGCTAGAATTGGAAGAAAGTTGTCTTGAGATATTGTGAAGAAACGAATCTGGGGAAGAGATTAAAAAAAGTAAAGAGTACATACTCCATATTTGTTAATTTTTTATTTAATATTAAAAAAATCAAATTCACTTCTAAATTGATCTTTATTTGCATGTAGTTTTTAAACACTAGTCTATGTAAATATCTACTCATCAAATAAATGAATAGAACATGAATGGTCCAGGTTAAATATCAATAAATATATATTTTTTCTTTTAAATTTGGTCCCCTCCCCCCTCACTATTGTATTGTATGTATTGCTTTCATTTCCATCGGTCCCCTTCTCTCTCTTTTGTCACATTTCCTAATCTTAACCTCAATTATTGTCCTTTTATTTTTTTATTTTTAACTTCAACAACATTTGGAGGTGGAGATTCAAACTTATACTTTTTGGTCATAAGTGTTATAATATCTGTTAAAAGCTTTAGTTTCTTGTTAAGCTTTATGACCGTAATCTGTTGTATGAGTTGTTAAGTTGTTAGATGAGCCTTAGTCTTGCTTATAAATGTAGCCCATTCTCTTATATGTAGAATTTGTAAATAATACCAATGTATTATAGGCTTACAACATGATATCAGAGCATGGTATTGTAAAAAGGAAGCCGACCCTTTTAGCCTCTGTTTCCAGTTCTACTTCTGTTGAAGAACCAACCACTTTTGCTATGTCCAACAAAAATGAACAGTGGAGATCAGCAGAGATCAGCTATGACTGAGGAATTTATGGCATTACAAAAACAAAGTACATGAAATTTAGTTCCTTTACCAAAGGGCAAAAATCTAATTGGAAATAAATGGGTCTACAGGATTAAAAGAAATCTGAATTGTTCTATATCCCGTTACAAGGCTCGCCTCGTAGCCAAAGGATTCCATCAAGAAGAAGGTAGTGACTATGCAGAAACCTTCAACCCTATAGTAAAACAAACAATTGTGAGAATTCTCTTTTCACTAGGCCACCCACTTCAATTGGTCTTTACGACAATTGGATGTGAATAATACGTTCCTCTCCATGGAACCTTTAAAGAAGAAGTATACATGACTAAACCCCAAGGATTTATCGATCCATCCAGCCTAGAACATGTATGCCGACTAAGAAAGTCTTTATACGGACTCAAACAAACTCCCAGAGACATCTAAGGCAAACCCCTCGTTGTTTGTCCAATGTGCTACACGGTCACATACTTTTCTGTTGCTTTACATAGATGACATAATAATAGCAGGGAATGATCCCTTATACATTGAACAACTTATACGACATTTAAACACAGAGTTTGAAATGACTGAACTAGGAGAACTCAAGTATTTTTTGGGGCTGGAAATCTGAAGAGGTAGGTCTACTATCTCTGTTAATCAAAATAAATATGTTACTGATCTTTTTCATCAATCTGGAATGGGATCCTCGAAGTCTTGTCTGACTCCCTGAGCAATAAAAAGACCTCCTCATCAGATACAATGCTCAATGATCCTCGAGGCTATCGAAGTCTAGTTGGAGCCTTACAGTACCTGACATTCACACGCCCTGACATCTGTTTCTCTGTCAATCGAACATGCCAACAAACGCATTCTCCAACTGAAGGTGATATGGTTGTTGTCAAACGTATTCTCCGCTACCTAAAGGGCACAAGCCACATTGGCTTAAAGTTTCAAGCAAGTTCTGTTGATCTACAAGCTCATTGTGACTTGAATTGGGTAGGAGATCCCAATGATAGGCAATCTACAACTGGATTTGTGGTGTTTTTGGGACAAAATTTGATTGCTTGGGGAGTAAAGAAGCAACCAACAGTTGCTAGATCATCAACGGAAGCTGAGTATCGCACCCTTGCTGTTACAACAACAGAACTCAGCTAGATTAGGCAACTTCTATGTGATTTCAGGATCCCTATTCAACAAGTTCCAACGCTCTGGTGTGACAATGTTTCTGCAATCTCATTAGCCAACAACCCATTGTTTCATGCCAGAACCAAGCACATAGAAATTGATTATCATTTTGTGAGGGAGAAGGTTGTTTGGAAGGACATTTAGATCAACTATATCAGCACGATTGACCAACTTGGGGACCTATTAACTAAACCTTTATCGTGTTTCCGTTTCTTAATGTTACAAACCAAGCTTGGTCTCTTAGAGCCTCAAGCTTGAGGGGGAATGTTATAATATCTGTTAAAAGGTTTAGTTTAATTTCTTGTTAAGTTTTAAAACTGTAATTTGTTGTATGGGTTGTTAAGCTGTTAGATGGGCCTTAGTCTTGCTTATAAATGTAGCTCATTCTCTTGTATGCATTATGGAAGAATTCATAAAATAATACCAATGTATTACAACAATAAATTCGTACTTTACGTCAATTGAGCTCTGTTTTTGTTGACTTATTGCCTCTTCTCTTTCCACCTTCTCCCTTGTGCTTTTTCATTTGTCTTTGATCTAAGGAGAAAAAGTTAATTCACAATTATAAAAAGTTTAAATTTATATATTATGAGTTTGCATAAGTTTTGTCTTCTTTTGAATTATGAAAAAAAATAATGAAGCAAAAAAATTTGGACTTTGTGTTATATGATTTTGGTATTGTGAGTTTATGATTGATGGAAGATATTAAAGAAAACTTTTAATTAGTTATAAACTAACCTATTACTGGGCTTAAATTGTATTTAGTTTATAAGCTCCTATATTTGTTTTGTTGTGATTCTTATATTTTAAATGTTGTTGCTCCATTTTTAAATAATTTTAAATATTTTGCCTTCTTGAAAATTCATTTATAATCTTTATTGTATATAAAAAAAAGTCACACGTCCTCGAACTAGATGCCAAATTGAATGCGTATATATAAAGTATCAAAATAATGCCACTTTAAATAAAAAATACATATAAAATATCAAAAAGGAAAATCAATAATGCATATAAGTTTGGCTACAGAAAAAAAAAAAACTTTCTCTATTCATCCCGTTTTTCTTTTTCTTTTCTTTGGGTTCAAATATTTGGAAGTTAGAGGATTTGAACCTATAATCTAATGATCAATAGTACAATTATTGAGCTAAATTCACTTTGTTATCTTCTCATTTTTTTTAAAATCTCATTTTACCATAAATTTATTATTCTTTTTCTTGATATTCCCTTAAATTTAAACAAAATATTAGTTTTTTTAAAAAAAAATTGTGCTAGGGAAGAAATTTTGTTTTAGTTTTGCCCTATATTTTTTTTACATCGTCCTGGTACAAAATCTCATAGCATGTGTAATTGAAGTATAAGCTCTGTGATTTTTTTTCTCTTTAGATAAAAATTATTTAATGAGGTCAGCACAATGTAATTATCTCTTATTGAATGCAGATTTGAAAATTTGTATGCCCTAAATAATTAGAGTCCTTCTTAATAATCATTTAATTTTTTATTTTTAAAGTTAAGTTTATAAATACTACTCTCACCTATAGATTTCTTGATTTGCTATCTACTTTATATCTATGTTTTTAAAAACTAAATCCAAGTTTTGAAAAAAAAAAAGAAGTAATTTTTATTTTTAAAAATTTGAATATTTCTTTAAGAAAGATAAATTTTTTTATAGATAAATCGAGAAAAAACAAATTTAATTAAAAAAATAAATAATTATCAAATAATATTTATTTAAAATAAATTCAAAATACTTTTATAATTTTTCTCTCTTACATTCAACAATACAAAATTACCAACTACCGTTTCTTTAAAATAGTTTCTCTTTGACATAAAATAAATAACAAACAAACGAGATGGGAAAACGCAACACATACATAGGCCAAATAATTAATGAAGGTTACATTACGTAGCAACTTGGATTTGGACTTATCGATAAAATTCAATTGAAAATAAAACGTGCCAGTCCATTATAAACATCCTTATCTATAAATGGACTACTTTGCCTTTTATGATAATGTTGGCGTAATGTAAAATGTAATGTAATAATAAAGTATGTATATATTTTTTTTAAAAAGTGATAATAATAAAAGTAAAAAGCTGCACAATAAAACGTGCCACAAATCGTCTCTTTTAAATTCAATTATTAGTGTGCTTCGTTGGCCGGTGAGAGCTCCGAGACCTTTTAAAACTCTCTTTACTAATGAAGAAAAAAAAATGATACAATTATCAATCTAATATTTGTTGTTTGATTATAATTTCAATGTGATCTCTAACTCAACTTTAAGTTTGGATAAATTTCACAAATCGTTCTTATTGTTATTGTATTGAAAACGTGATACGTTTTTTGATAATAAATTAATATTTTCCATTTGTTTGGTGGTATTAATTGATTATATTTGATTAAAAAACTAATTATATACTTCGAATATAAAATAAAATAGAATCTATAAATCGATGAATTTCAATAAAATAATCAAAATACTCCTTAAAACTGAGCTTAATTAATGTGGACTATTTTACCTCAAAAAAAGTTTTAATACTACTATTCAACTCTCTCAAAAACTCACAAATTTCAACAAAAAAAAATCTCATTTTGGCATCATTTAATTTTTCTTTATAGTCCTATCAATTTCATTCTAAATATATCTTTTTATAATTCATTAAACACAAATAATAATAATAATAATAATAAAATCTTAACCATTTTTAAACAACGGTCTATTAACAAGATAGGAGAGTTTTGTTCCATCCTAATTTTATTAATGCATTGCCGTTTTAAATTTAAGAAAATCTATTAAAAAATAAAAATTGCAATACTTATTGCAAACTTATGGCAAAGTCTAGAGTACAAATGAATAAACTTAGAAAATTTAAAGTAAAAAATATATAATTTTTTCCTGTTCAAATATATTGCTAAATGAAGAATAGGACAAAATAGGTGAACTTTGGTTGAAAAAATGGTTTATAGATGATTTGTGAGGTTTAATAAATTATTAGAAGACGAAATTGATTTTTTTTTTAGATTATCTAGGTTTCATTGAAAAAATAAAAAGGCCAAACTGAAATTTTCACACTTCTAGTTTCCAAATTGAAATTAAAAAGATGAAAGTTGTTATTTAACAAAAAAAAAAAAAAGTTTTCGAGTTCTCCTATACGATAAAAGAATAAGATATATACAACAATAAAACGTTGTGATATAAATTATAATAGTATAGGGGCCGATATTATCGGCAGCATCGAACATAAAGAAGCCTCTTTAAAATAATTAAAAATTAGTTTAACATCGTTTTTCAATGGACATGTTTAATTAATTAGTTTAACATCAGCTCTCACCAAGTTGAATTAAAATTAGTCTAACATCTTTTAGTTATGATTGAGATCCTTTTTATTGAAGTACCGATTAAATTAAAAATAGGTTAAATTATATAAAACGTCTCTAACTTTGGTGTAAGTTTCAAGTAACAATTGAATTTTAAAATTTGTTCCAAAAAGCACTTTGAAACTTTAAAATTGTTCAAAAAAAAAAAAAAATTGGTGATAGTTGATGGGTAAAAATTAGAAGGTGTAGTATGTGATATAACATCATTATTACTATTCATTTCATTTCGAAATATATATCTTTAAAATCATTTACATAATCAATTTTTACACGTTACTGTTATAACAATTCATATATATGAATATTGTTGTAAATGATGTCAAGTATGCCCTACTAATTTGTACAAATTAGTGATCATGTCAATTTTCATCTTATTTGAACGAGGAAAAAAAAAACTTTTCACTTATATTTTTTTGGAACAAATTTCAAAGTTAAGAGTAAAAATATGCTCTAAAATTGAGAAGTATTTTTGTATAGTTTAACTTTAAAATTTTATATAATTGAAATGGTAGCTTTAATGTATACTATTATTTATTTGATAAGAAAATTACTTCAAAATAATTTTTAAAAAAATAACAGTAAGAACTCAGGAATAAGATTTTTTTAAAAAAAACATATAAAGTTCGATGACTACGGAAAAAACTTAAAAATATAGAGGCCAAATAGAGATTAAAAAAGAATTTAAACCAAACTTATTTCTTTTTTTCAATGGATGATTGGTCAAATTGACAGACCATCAGCAAAGAGAACATTGTTCAACTGCCATAATGATCATAGAGTTTGTGGTTCGAATCTCCCTAACCTCTATTATTTTGTTCTAAATAATCGATCTCATGTAATTTAAGTTGAAGAATTGATGTATTAATATTCACAACATAAAATAGTCCCTTTCATTGAAAAAGGTAAATTTTTCATAAACAACGAGACAAATAAGTACACCAAAAAATTAACAAAAATTGATCGCTAGAGATACTTAATCAAATCGATTGTAACTTGACCTCTGTATCTTGATAATTATTCCATTTTGGTTGTATTGTTAAATGTCCAATTTTAATCTATGTACTTCAATAAAACTTAAAATTAATCTCAATGATAAGTTGAAGTTTTTTTAATCAAAATTGATTAAATAATAATGATAATTTCAAAACAAAAAGATACAATGTGAACACACTTTCAAAATTTGGAGGAAAAGCTAATAGAGACTAATTTTTTTTAAAGAAAAATTAACAATAAACTAATGATAGGGACAAATTTTAAGCTTTATTAAAAGTATAGGAACTAAAATTGAATATTTAAAAGTATAGGGACCAAAATGATATTTTATCTTATTTATTTTCATCTTTGAACTTTAAAAAAAAACTATTTTAATCATCCTTACCTTAATTTTGTTTTTAACAAATTAATGACATAACTTCAAGATATACTAGCATGTTAATATGAGCATGATTTAAATCTATATAGATCAGAGACAAACATTTGTCGAGTCGATATTAGATGAAAAACAATATAGCAAGGATCAATAAAATAGTTTTTTTAAAAAAAAAAAATTTAATTAAGGACTAGAATAGACATATTGAAAATTTAGAGGTCAAAATAGAATAACTTAAAAAATTTAAAAATCAAAATACACATTCTAAACTAAATAGACATTCTAAAGTTTAGAGACGGAGCAAACTTAAAATGAGATTCTATATAAAAAAATATTAAAACTAAAGAATGATTATTTTCCTTTACTTTTGTTATTTTAAAATCTTATCTTGACATGTGATTTTTTTTTTCCTTTTGAGTTCAATTTTAATAGTTATCTAAATTCTCAATTATCGTACTATTTTTTTTCTTAATGTTCTGTTATATTTTTAAAGTTTGCATATGGGCATGTGACATGTGTATTGTTGGGAAATGAAAACAATATTAAATATATGCATGTGTTGAATTTTTGTTATATAAATTTATTAAAAAAAATTTATAACACCCTAAGATCTCTAGAGAAAATTTTCGGGAGGTCACCTAACATAGGATTGTTCCAAGCCAAATAAGTTTAACTTTAGACTTCCTATGATTGAATCACCGAAAATGGAGGTGCACTTTGTTGGCAAGTACTTAAATTTTTCTTAGCCATACTTTCATTTTTCTCCATCATACTTTCATATCCTAAGGATCGCTCTCATTCGGATGTGGACTCTGTTCATTCATATATCCCTCTCCCTCAGACGTCACATTTTTGGCTAATAGTAAAAAAGATAAGTCATGCTTGTAGGATTTTTCTTTTTCTTTATTAAATTTAAGACCAAATTATATATGTTTTTTTTTTTTGAGAAAAGACTAAATATATGCTTTAAATCATAATATTTTGATGTTTTTTAAAGTTTGTTCTTACATGTTAGTATTTTTCAGTTATATTTTTTTTTTAAAATGTTAAAACTAATTGATGATAAATTTACATTGCATGATCTAAGTAAGTTGGTTGATATTTAGAATACGAATTAAACTATCTACGAGAGGAGAAATCGAAACTTCTACCAACTTTTAAAAAAATTAAAGAACTTGGAAACTTTTTTTTCCCTCTTTGGTGACCTAATTTATTATCTAGATTTCAAATAATTCCGTAAGTATTATGTTATGTCAGCTTATTATCAACTAATTTTAACATTAACCAACAAAAATGACATCACTAAAAAATTTAAAAAATAAGAACTAAATTGAAAAAAAAAAAAACTCTCAAACTAAAACATCAACTAAATTTAAAAGTAAGACCCCGCTTGATAACCATTCGATTTTTTGGTTTTTAGTTTTTGAAAATTAAGCCTATAAATACTAACTCCTCGGCTGCCCTACCCTAACCCTTGATCCCGTTGGATTTACTAAGATCCCTACTATACTAAACTAATAGAATGAGACTCTTGGAATAATGCCATCTTCCATCTTTCACCTATGATTTCTCATGTTTTCTTATCTATTTTTTAGATGTTTTTTCAAAAATCAAGCCAAGTTTTGAAAACTAAAAAAAGTAGTTTCAAAAAACTTGTTTTTGTTTTTAAAATTTAGCTAAGAATTCAAGTGTTTTCTTAAAAGAGATGAGAACCATTTTAAGGGACATAGAAGTCATGGTAGGAAAATGGTAAGAAAACAAGTATAATTTTCAAAAACTACAAACTAAAAACTAATACCTCGTTTGATAACCATTTTGTTTTTTGTTTTTTGTTTTTGAAAGTTAAGCTTATTTTCACCTAATTTCTCTACAATAGAGATCATCTCCTTGAGTAAGTATTTGAACTATTAGCCAAATTCTAAAAACAAAGTCAAGTTTTTTAAAGTTATTTTTTTTAGTTTTCAAAAGTTGGCTTGGTTTTTGAAAACATAGGTACAAAGTACATAAGAAGACATATAAACTCATTAGTAGAAGTAGTATTTTTAGGTTTAAATTTCAAAAACTAAAAACCAAAAACAAAATGGTTATCAAACGGGGCCTAAATTTTTTTTCTTTTTGATTTTGTCTCCTCATTTAGTCCTTTATTCACTAAAATTTGATTTATAATCTTGCGTTGTTCCTTTTTATACAAATTAAAAAACTATATTTGAATAATAAGTTTTAAAAAACGAGTTAAGAATTTCTTAAAATTCCATTATTTTTATTAATACAACAACATTTGGGACAGGAGATTCCAACCTATGACCTCTTGGTCATAAGTTTTACCAGTTGAGTTATGCTCTCGTTGGTCTTAAAATTTCATGGTTAAGAATTTGTTCCCATGAATTCTAAGATTAAAATTTTTATTTTTATTAATTTATGTATATTTTATAAATTTCTTTAAAGAAAAAAATTATCTTACTTTTTTTTTTTCAATATCTCTTACATTAATTATTCATTTCCCCTTGATAGTTTTTAAGTAAAGAAAGTCTTATAATATTGTTTTAAATATTGAATGTGATTCCGAAGGATTTCAATCCATTAATTTAAAAGAATTCAAATCAACTTCAAGGTTTGTATGCCTTTATTCTCTTAATTCTAGAAATAATATAAATCTATTTCGGTCAATCCTAAAATTGAGATTTTAAATTTTATTATTTTATGAATATTTTATAATTTTGTTAAACACTTAATTTCGTCAATTTTAAAATTTAAATTAATTTTTTTTTCAAGTTTAATAAAATAATTTTTCTTGGTATAATTTAAGATTTTATTTTTCTAACTAATCAATCTAATGGATTATCTCTTGTTTGATTAATTTGATAATAATATATTATTTGAAGTTTTTAATAACTAAGTAAAAAAAAAAATATCAAATATTTATGTGTTTTAAAATAATTGAGTTCAAAGTGAGTATATATTTTTAACACCACTCAAAATGAATATCATATGTACTTTTGTTTAGATTACTATATATTTAAGTTATTTATTATATGATCTTATTTTATTAAGTTTAAAAGGAGAAATTGCTTGTCATTTTACTTTAAATATCAAATTGTTTTTAATACATTGACATTTTTAAATATTAATTTCTTAAATTGTAATATGAGTTAGCTTAAAATATGTTTTCTTATTTTTAAATCATAAAATTATGTATACACGTTTAGCTATTATTAAAAGAATAAGAAAAAAAAAAGATAAGATTAGTATTTTTGATAAGTAATTTTTGTTTAAACTTGAAAAGAAAAATTGTAGATGACATATCGAGAAAGTGAGATATGAAAATTTTTATAAATTAAAAAAAATTATATAGTACTCTCTCATTTACATTAAGAATTTCAATTTAAATAATAGTATCATAACTAAAATATTTTTTTTATATAATTTATAATTAAAAATGAAATTATAGAATAAAAAGAAAAATATTTTTATTAAAAATATATTAAAATTATAGGATAAAAATAATTTTTTAATAAAAATATTTAATTATTAATTAGTAATAATGATAAAAACGTTTATATAAAAATAAAGATTTTTTTGTTAAAATAAAGAAATTTAAAAAAAAAATGTAAACAAAATTGAGAGAAAGTAGAAGAGAGAAGGGAGAGGTAAGAGTGGGGTGAGATGAAAAAAAGATGAGATAGAAAAGTTGTGGAGTCCACCACAAAGAGTTGAGGAAAGAGTTAATAATAAGTTTGAGGAGCCCACGAGAAAAAGTTGAGGGAGAAAGTTAATATATTTGTGAGACCCACAATAATAGTTAAAAAATTCTTGGGCTAAACAAGAGGTTGGTGGAGTTATTAACTGCTCCAACTCCACTCTCCCAACTCTTCAGTCCAAACACACCTAAGTTATATATGGGTGGATGATGACTGTACCACCTATTTACTCACTATATAAGTGGATAATATTTATCCACAAATACTATTATGGTTAAAATACTATTTTAGTTCTTCTACTTTAGATTCTGTTCCTTGTACTTTCAAATGTTTAATTTTAGTCTATATGTACTTTAAATAAAGCTTAAAATTGATCCCAATTCTTAGTTTATTCGTTGTGATTTTTTATTTACAAAACTAGTATTTATTAGCTTTCACTCTATAAGTTTTGAATATAGATTCATATTATGTCTTTTCTTGTGTTAAAATTAATATTATTATTTTACCATTTTTAAATCTAAAGTACAAGGATCGAAATGGAATTTTGACCTACTATTATTATTAAAGTAAAAGAAGGTATTCGATAAAGTAAAGAAATCTTGAATGTTCTTCGATACCATATTTGATAAAGTGAAGGAATCTAAATAAAAGAATGATATTGAACGTAACTAATAAAATAGAATTATTACAAGATATGAAAATAAATAATAAGATGTATGCTTGTCCTAGGGTTCGTTCGGTTTTAACTTTTCAATGTTTAGTTTTAAAAAAAGTCCCCCTCAAAATAAAATTTTTATGACTTTTTAAAAATTGAGTCGCAGAAATAAATCATTTGGAGAGAAATGCTTGAAATCAAATGTTAGAAAAAATGTTTTAAGTGTTTAATTTGTAATTTCCACCAAATTTCAGGCATGATATATGAAAATGACCAAAATATCCTCACATTATCCTACTCATTGCCACCCATCGTCGGCAACCACTACTCGTGACAACTTCGATGATCACTCCAACGACCTCTCCGACGACCTCCTCTGATGACCACCACTACACGACCACTCCGACAAACAACTTTGATGAGCATCGCCGATGACAAACTTTGATGACCACCTGAAGACTCGACTACCGTTGACGACCTCCTAACGACTCGACCATCGTTGATGACCACCTACGCCGAAAACTTCAAAAATAACTCTAACAACCACCCCCGTGATCCGACCTCCCTGATGACCTAACCACTTCATAACCACTGCCAACGACCACCCAATGACCTAACAACTCGACAACCATTGCTATCGATAACCACTTCCAACGACTTGACAACCTGTCAACAATCGTCGCTGACTACTCCAACAACCCAACCACTTGACAACCATTACTGACGACCATTCGATGAATACTCTAACGACCCGACTACCATAATGACCACTCTAACGATCACCCAAATGACCTGACTATCCATAAATCGTTGTCGTCGACCACTCCAACAATTTAATCACCCACCAACCACCGTCAAGGACCACTTAATACCAATCTGACTACTCAACTGCCCCAATGATCACTTTGGCAATACCCAATTGACTCGACTATTGGTTGACTACAAACATGCTGGCTTTTAAAAGAATACTTTTGAATAGAAAAAGTCTCCAGTCTAGTGCAAGTGCACACTGTCAAACAAGTAGTACTCGAAATATTCTAGAATGTCTATCTCGCAGAGAACGAATGTCACAAAAACCCAAAAGTAAGGCAAAGATGTTTATACAAAGCAACCTCAATGCCAATATTAAATAATAAAAATCCAATAGTAAAAAGATGGAATCCGAACATGTTTTGCCCCTATGAAAAGAATGGTGGCCTAAAATTTAATTTCAATTTTTACTCAAATACCAAGCAATGTAAACCAGGTTCAACTTTTATTCGATTTTAATGGGAAAACCTTTAGAAGCCTAAGCGATTAAACCATATGTCTATGGCTAATACGAACTTAGTTTAATGAGAACACACTTTTTGATCTTAGAGGTTTCGCCCTATGTCTAGAGTAAAAAACAAATGCTTATGACTGCATTGGATTGAATTTTGGGCAGCGTTTTTTCTCCTTTAAGTCGAGAAAATAGGAAACAGAAAACACAAAGTGTAGAAAATAATGGATCTTCAAATTGATTGTGAATTACTTTTTCGTAGCTTGAATCTTCATATCTATAACCTATAAATGTTGATTTGCTCGTTGGATGTTTAAGGCAAGATCAAGCACACATATCTATAACCTATAAATGTTGATTTGCTCCTTGGATGTTTAAGGCAAGAATCAAATCTTTATGTGCTTGATCTTGAATGATGTGTCAGTGACTAGGGAGCTTGCTTGAATAGAGTTTGAAAGAATAACATTCAGACATATCGACTTTTCATCCAATATTCTAACGGATTTTCTACTCCAATGGTAGTTTTGAAACATTTATGAAAGGTCAAGAGTAATATTGCAACTTTTTAAAAAATGAGGATTTTTTTAAACAAAGGTCGGGTAAAGTTTAGGGGTATTTTTTTTTAATAATTTAGCCTAAAAAATTAATTGAAATATATACAAGAAAATGTGACTACTGCACCATAAAATTTGTAGCGATTGCACAACTGTCGCAAGAGTTTATACAATTCCAACAATTTTATAAAAACATTATGAGTGGACCTCTACAATTATGTATATTGCAACAATTAATTTGTAACATGTTGATTAATTGTTGCAAAAGTATATATTTGCAACAGTTAATATATAACAATTTTATAAAGTTATTGCAATAGATGATATAATTGCAATATTTAAATGTAGGGAAGTACATAGTAGCAGTTATATTGATAATAGTTCTAAAAGTGTCATAATAGGTTAATGCAGTTGGAACAAATATATTGTAACAATTTTTTTAATTGTTGCAGGAGAGTCTATGGTATATAATTGTTGTAAGAGATTAATGTTTATTGCAGCAGTTGCATTGTTAACATTCTTATCAATTGTTATAAGGGTGTATGTTTGCAAATGTTAATTTGTAATGCTTACGAAATCATTGTAACTTTTTATACAATTGCAACACTTATTTAGCAACATTTTTTTAAAAACATCACAAATTTAAAATAATTGCTATATTTTGTGATCAATGTAAGTATATTTAAGATATTGTGGGTGTGTATATATGTTTTTTTTTATTAAAAAAAGTTTATTAACTATATTAATGACCACATTTAGAATTTTAGTTATACCTAATTATATTTTGATATTAGTAATATAACATTTAAAAATATTTTTATTTCTTTTAGGAGAATTATGCAAGAAGTAAACAATAATGAAAATTAAGTTTATCTTTATTTTATATAATTTACTTTTGGAATAATTGCACAGACCACCTCTAAACTACACATTTTGTAATAATTATATTATTAAACTTTTAATTTGTTCAATTCCCACTAAAGTTTGATAAATGTTGCAATAGTCTTTTTTGAATTATGCAAATGAATGAAAAATTTGGATTTGTGTCCTTATATGATTTTGGTTTTGTGAATTTACAATTTATATGGAAGACATTAAGGAAAACAATTTAGTTGTAAACTACTTTGTTATTAGGCTTTAATTTTTATATTTATTTTGTTATGATTTTCTTATATTTTTAAATGTTGGTGTTATTTTTAAACTTTTGTAAAAAAAACATTTTTAGTGATCTTTTACTATTATAGTATTATATTTCACAAAATTTTAAGTCATGTATGTTAAAATTAGATATCAAATTGAATTATGTATTTAAAATACCAAATGATGTCATATTGACTCAATAATACATATAAACTTGGATAAAACCTTTTCTATTCATCCTGGCTTATTTTAAAAAAGTGTTTATTTGTAATTCATTTGATTGATATTTTCTTAAATTAAATATATATTTTCTTTTAAAAAATAAATTATAATGGTGCTATGGAAGAGATTTTACGTTTTCATTTTACCCTTTATTTTTTGTGTCTTTGGTGTTTTTTTATTTATTTCTTTATAAGATGGATATATTATATCTTTCTGTAATATTTTTCTTTTTTCAAATAAATCCCCACTCTTATAATTTTAATTCCACACACCAAAAAAAAAGGTTATAAAACAATATTGTTTTGTATAGAAAAAACTATGTAGATTTGAATTTTAAACTTTTTTTTTAAAAAAAATTGGCCCCAATTTATTAAGAAACATTTATGGATATAAATGCTCATAACTCATATAGTTAAAATATGAATCCTTTCACTCCAATTTTTCTCTCTTTGAAATGAATGAGTAGATATCAAAACTTAACATTTAATCTACCATGTATAGTTTTAACTTTTTTTTTCGTTCAATAATATTTGAAGGTGAGAAAATTAAACCTCTAACTTCTTAGATCAGTAAGCTATTCCTATTTAAACATGTAGTTTTAATTTTTGAACAATTTAATTAAAAGATCTAATTAGTAAAAATGAAGACGCGTAATTTAGATGAAGTCCAGAAGCCAGCACATGCAAAAGCCAAATAATAATTGTAAAGTTGTATGGCAACAACTTGGATTTGGAATTTCGATAAAATTAAATTGAATAGAAAACGTGCCATAAGTCTTTATCAAAAAAAAAAAAAAAAAGTCAGAATAAAACGTGCCATAAATGGCAGGAGAAGAAAGTATTATTATTATTACTACTTTCTTTTTACTTTAGTCTTTTTTTAAATGTTATTTTGGCATGATTAGTTTTTTTTTTTTTTCTTTTTGAGTTCAATTTTAATAGTAATCTAAATTCTTGATTGTAATATTTTAATTGTTAAGTCTTCGTTTAATAATGTGTTGTGTGTCGTTTGATAACTATTTGTTATTTGTTATTTTTAGTTTTTTAAAAATTGTTCTTATTTTTCCATCGTTTCTTTATGAGTTTCATCTTTTCAAATAAAATATTTAAATTCTTAGTCAAATTTCAAAATTCACATTTAGTCCATGAACATTCATGAAGTAACATTTTAGTCCTTGAACTTTAATTTGTAATGATTTAGTCCCTGTATTTTTAATTTTGTAACGATTTAGGTCTCTGAACTTTAGTATGTAATAGTTTAATTTCTATACTTTAAAATTTGTCACGAGTTAGCCTCCATCATAAAAATTATTGTTAAGATTTAATGAAATTTCTTATCTATGCAGATTAATAAACTAATTAAAGACTCAATATATTTATAAGCTATAAAGTATAAATTCATTAAATAATAAAAAAGCGGCATTTAATTTTGATTAAATGTTTTAAGGTTAGGATTGATTGTTTCAAATTTAAAATTACAAGGACTAAATTATTATAAAATCAAATTCATGGATTAAAATTGTTACTTTCATAAAAGTTTAAGGATGAAAAGTGACTTTTAACCTTTATTAAATTTTATGGTAATAGTAAAAAAGATAAGCTATGCATGTGGAATTTTTCTCTCTTTTTTAAATTCAAGATTAAATATATGCTTCACTACATAATATTTGGAAGCTTTTTCAATTTTATTCTTACATTTAGCAATCGAAATCTTAATATTATTTTGTTATAGATTTACTTGACATGATACAAAGTAATTAAGTGAATAGAAATTTAAAAGAAGAATTAGAAAGAAAAAAATCCAAGAGAATTGAACCAGATGATTAATAAAAAAATAAAAAAAGGAATATGTCCACACATGAAGTCGAGCATGTCTAATTCATTATCTAAATTTCTACTAACTATGTAAGCTTATCATCAATTAATTTTAACATTAACAAATAAAAAATAATATGAACACAAAAGGAAGAGTATATTAAATATCAATAATATTGCCTTTTTTTCCCTTTTAATTTAATTTGGTCCCCTCTCCCTTAGTATTATTGCTGCAATTTCCATTGGTCCCATCTCCCTTTTGTCATATTTCCTAACCTCAACCTCCAATTATTGCCTCTTCATTTTCAACCTTCCCCTTTTCTTTTGTTACTTTTGCATTTGTCTTTAATTAACCTAAGGAGAAAATGTTGATTCACAATTATAAAAAAGAACTTGAAAATTTATAAATTTTGAGGTTGGATAACTTTAAGATTTGTGTTGTGATCCTTTTTTTGAATCATGCAAAGGATTAATGAACCATAAAAATTTGGAATTTGTGTTATATGATTTTTGTTTTGTGAGTTTATAATTTATTGAAGACATTAAAGGAAACTTTTAGTTATAAACTACCCTATTATTATGTTAAATTTTAATTTACTTTATAAGCTCCTATATTTATTTTGTTATGATTCTTATATTTTAAATGTTGTTGCTCCATTTTAAAAATTTTGTAATTTTCTTCTTCAAACTTTACATATAAATTCTTTTTTAATTTTTACTTTATTGTATATCACAAAATTTTAAGTCACATATATCTAAGAACTAGATATCAAATTGAACAGGTGTATTTTTGCCACTTTATATCAACAATACGTGTTTCAAAAAAAAAAAATCAACAATACATATAAAAGGCCAAAAAAGAAAACCAATAATACATATAAATTTGGCTATAGGAAGAGAAACTTTTTCTAACTATTCCTCATCGCCCTTTTTCTAAAATTTCTGTTTATTATAAATTTATAATTCATTTATTGATATTCCCTTAAATTAGATAAAATATGGTACTAAAAATAAAATAAAATATTAATATTTTTAAAAAGAAATTAAAATTGTGCAAGGAAAGATATTTTGTTTTCGTTTTGCTCTTTATTCTTTTACATCATTTCTATTTTTGTCCTTTATTTCTTTCTAAAATAACATATTTCTAAAATCAACATATTATCTTTCTAAGATTTTTTTTTCGAAACCACCCCCAACTTTTATTATTTTTTTCTTTTTTTGTCATTTATTAAGAAACGTCAACAGGTACAAAAACTTATCATACCACGCTCTTCGCTTTTTTTTTTCTTCTTTGAGTGGAAAAAATTATTTAGTAAAGTTAAGACTGTCTTTTAATAAATATTTAATATAGACTTTAAAATTTTTTTATGTTTCTAAAACTATAAAATACACAAATTTAAAATACTCTTATAATTTTTCTACACACATCAATCACAATATGACGATCTTTTGAGATAAAACAAATTAATCTTTTAAAAAAGAAATTAAAATTGTGCAAGGAAAGATATTTTGTTTTCGTTTTGCCCTTTATTCTTTTACATCATTTCTATTTTGTCATTTATTTCTTTCTAAAATCAACATATTATCTTTCTAAGATTTTTTTTCTTCGAAACCACCCCCAACTTTGATTTTTTTTCCTTTTTTTTTTTTTTTGTGAATGAGCTAATTATTAAGAAACGTCAAAAGGTACAAAAGTTGATCATACCACGTGTAGCTAAAGTATGAGCTCTCTACTTTTTTTTTTCTTCTTTTAAGTGAAAAAATTATTTAGTAAAGTCAAGATTACATCTTAATAACTATTTATTAATATAGACTTTAAAATTTTTTATGTTTCTAAAACTATAAAATACACAAATTTAAACTACTCGTATAATTTCTCTCAAAATTATATATCAATCACATTATGACTTTCTTTTGAGATAAAACAAATAACAAACAAACGAAACCGAAAAATGTGAACCTTCAAACTCAATACATACATAGGCCAAATAATTATGTGGCAATTTGGATTTGGACTTTCAATAAAATTCAATTGAAAATAAAACATGCCACACAGTCCTTTCATAAAAATCCTTATCCATAAATTGACTAGATTGTCTTTTGTGATAACGTTTTGTAAAAGAGTTGTACTTAGGTGCGGCCTGGACTGCACCCAACCCATTTTCCAACCACAAAATTTTTTTATAAAAAATTTAAGAAAAAAAACAAATTTTTTTGTGGCTTTCTAGGGTTGCATATCTAATTTTTTTTGTGGCTCAATATTTTTATTTGTAAAATGTAATGTAATAATGAAAGTAAAAAACAAAAAAAAAAAGTAAAAAAGGCTGTCACAATAAAACAACCCTAAAAAAAATGTCATAGCAAGTCTCTTAAATTGCTCTTATTATTATTATACTGAGAATACGATATATAATTTTAGGGTTGTATTTATTATTTTTTTTTTTTTTTGAAAAGGACGGGTTGTAAACTTGTATTTGTTGATTATACTTTATTGAAAAAAATTAATTCTATACTCTGAAATTGATGTGATATTTCAAAAAAAAAAAAAGAAGTTGATGTAATGTGTAAACTTTAAATTTTATCATTTTGAACAATGGGTTGAAACAAGTGTCTTAGTTTTTACCATTGGTTTAATTTTTGCTAAATTCATTCACTAATTTTAAAATATAAAATAAAATAAAATCTTTTTATACCTACTAATTTCAATAAAATTCAAATCATTTATTACCATTGAATAAAACTTCCAATTGACATATCTTCCAAAACTTACAATTTAAAACTTTGACATCATTTTTTTTTAAAGTTTTGAGTTTTCTTAAGAATTTCAACATATATAAGAATATTTTTCTTAACAAATTTTTAAACAAGAATCGATTAATGATTAATTATATAAAAGGCTAAATTATAGAAATTGTCCCTAATCTATGGTGTTGTTTTTAATAATACTCTTAAACTTCAAAAACTTTTAAAAATATCTCTAATGTTAAAAAATATCATTACCATTAAGTTTTGGATGGAATAGTTTCAACAATACCTTCAACCTCTAAACTTAGAGTTCTTAAGTCTAAGTTGATTTAAGCGTTTTTTTTACTGTTTTTTTTTTTTACAATTTCTTAAGATTTCATCATTAACAATTTGTTCTCCTAAATTCTAAGATTGATATTTTTTTGTTTTTATTAATATATGTATATTTTATAAATTTTTTTTTTAAAAAAAGAATTTTAAACAAAATACCTTCACATTCTTTTTTCAATATCTCTCCCATTAATTAGTTATCTGACTTGGATAGTTTTCAAATAAAAGAAAATCATACATTTTATAAAAAAAAATTACATGTGATTCGGAAAAATTTTAATTTATTAATCTAAAGAGATTCAAATAAACTTCAAGATTTTTATGTTTTTTTTCTTCTAAATTTTAGAAATAACATAGATTTATTTTCATCAATCTTAAAATTGAGATTTTAAATTATATTATTTTATAAATATTGTATAATTTTGTTAAAGACTTGTTTTTGTCCATTTTAAGATTTTAATTTGCAATGTGTTTTTCAAACTTAATAAAATGTTGTTTTTATAATTTAAGATTTTATTTTTTCTAACAAATCAATGTAATGAACTATCTAAAGTTTGACTAATTAAAAATAATATATTCTTTGAAATTTTAAAAAACTAAGTTAAAAATGAAATATCAAATATTTATGCTATTTTAAAATAATTAAGTTCAAAATGAATATATTTTTTTAACACCATTTAAAATGAATATCATATATACTTTTTTCAGATTACTATATATTTATATTATTTATTGTAATAATTGAAAATCAATTTTTTTTAATACGTTGACCTTTTTAAATACTAATTTCTTAAATTGTAATACGAGTTAGTTTAAAATATGTTTTTTCTTTATCTTCAAATCATAAAATTATATATTTTTTAGCTATTAATAAAAATAAGCTAAAAAAATAATAAGCTTGTAATTTTTATAAGTGCTTTTTGTTTAAATTTTTTTTAGAAAAAAAATTGTAGATGAAATGTGGAAGAAGTGAGATAGAGAGATTTTTACCAATTAAAAAAATTAGTGTGTAGTACTCTAATTTACATGAAGAATTTCAATTTACATAATATTACCATATCTAAAAAATTGTTATATAATTTATATTTAAAATATAGAATTATAGAATAAAAAGGAAAATATTTTGTTACAAATTTATTAAAATTATAGAATAAAATAAAAATATTTATTAATAATTATTTATATTGCTCAGGATCCCTCTCATTCAGATGTGGACTCGGTTCATTATGTACCCCTCTTCCTCGGGCGTCACATGCCCACCAACTTCTACCTTGGTTCGTCACCGAACCACATCTTACTGGGAGAGGTTCCTCTTTGATACCATTTGTAACATATTTAACTGTGGAGTTCCTATGATTGAGCCACCAAAAAGGAAGGTGCCCCTTGTTGGTATAGGTAGTAGCTATCAATTCTTTTAAGCTTTTCTCAACTGTACTTTCATATCCTCATGGTCACTCTCATGTACCCTTTTTCCTCGGGTACCATACTTCATATCCTCAGGATCCCTCTCATTAAGATGTTCAGATGTGGACTCGGTTCATTCATGTACCCCTCTTCATCGGGCGCACAAGAACTCTATATAAAAAATAAATAAAATTAAAAAATTATGTAAAAAAATAGAGTGAGAAAGAAGAGGAGAGAAAATAGATGTAAGAATGAGGTAAGGTGAATAAAAAAGGCTAAATTATATAAAATAATAATAATAATAATAAAATACCTCTAAACTTTGTACTATATGTTTCAAAAATTGTCTTGAACTTTAAAAAGTTTCATTAATACCGTTGAACTTAAAAAAAAATCCAAAAATACTCTTGTCGTTAGTTTTGGATGAAACCGTTAGTACTTAAAACCCCTTAAACTTTCAAAAGTTTCATTAATACTCTTAAACTTTAAAAAATACCCTTACCGTTAGTACCTCATTTTATAATATCCCTAAACTTTCAAGAGTTGTATTAATACTCTTAACATTAAAAAAAAAAAGGTTAAAAAATGTCGTTCGATTAGTATATGGATGAAAAACTTTTATCTTCACCTTATTACCTCTCTCTTCTATTTTTCTCTCTTTTGATCTACTTCCATCTATGACCTAACACTTAACTATTTTTTTTCGTTTTCAATACCCTATTTACTCTCTTCTTCCATTTTTTAATCTCAATCAAGCTATATAGACTATAGCAAGAAAAAAAGGAAACAATGGAATCACCGGACCTTAGAATATTTATGGTTTAACAAAGATTGTACATTAGTAATTTGAGTTAGTACATTAGTAATAATATTGTATATTAGTAATTTGAGTTAGTACATTTGGTTTTTTTTTTAAATTACATTTGGGTTTAATACACAAAAAGGCACATGTTAAAAATTTGAGTCATAATTTTGAGGACATCTAGTGGGAGGGGGAAAAAACATATGCATTACTAAATTTATCGCAAATGAAAGATTTTATTAATCATTTTGCAATTCAAATTAATCTATTTATTATGGTTAGTTAAATGGTTTTTCATGATTGAGAATTTAATAAAAGGAGGAAAAGAGTATCTATATGAAAAAAAAAAAAAAAGTATTCTCTATATGAGTTGTTTTCAAATTAGTTATTTTCCAACTCAAGATAACTTCAAATACATTGATTATTTGAGTGTTGAAATTTCTTATATTTATGTATGGGCTTGCTTAGAAATGAGAGAGAGCTCCTCTTGTTTTGTTTCTAAGTTCTAATATTTAAGAAGATAGTGGAAATGAAGGAAGTTTTAGAGATTGAAAAATGGAAGAAGGGAGTTAAAAAGGTATATATTGAAAAATATGGGGAAAAACACAGAAAAATAAAGAAGTATTAGGCTATAGATTGAAGCAAATCAGGAGACAGAGGACATAAAAAGGAGGTAATGGAGTGTAGATAAACGGTCATCGTCCATATACTAATGGAATTTTTGTGTTTTTAAAAGTTAATAGTATTAATACAATTTTTAAAAGTTTATGGTTACTTTAAAACGAGATAATAAAAATTTCTATCTATATACGAACAGTAAGGGTATTTTTTGAACTTTTTTCTAAAGTTATTCAAGGGTATTAATGAAACATTTGAAAGTTCATGAGTATTTTTGAAACAAAGTACCAATAGTTTCCATCCAAACAAATGATGAGAGTATTTTTTAACTTTTTTTTTAAAGTTCAAGGGTATTAATGAGAATATTGTTTTGCTCATAAGAGGCAGTTATTACATTTGTCAAGAAGGCAGCTTTAACATTTGTCTTCTTGACTTATAAATTATTTGCATGTGATTCTTGGTTGTTTACTTAATTTAATCGTGGGTCTGATTGATGAAATCAACTCTCTGGTATGTCTCTTCTTATTATTCTTCGTCTTTTATTTTGTCTTTCTTTTGTTTTAATCTTATTGATTTTTCTATTTCTTTCTCTAAATAAAATTGTGTGATTGTATTTGTGGTAATTAGGTGAACTAGAATACTAATCTTGTGGACGATACTCTAACATTATTTGCTATATTAAAACTTGACTCATATACTTATGACATTGCATTGAATAATTTTACCAACACAAATGCAGAGAAAGTCATTGCGCACAAGCCCAACTAGCTAGTGTTTTTTAGTTAGTTGTGTTAGTTGTAGTGCATCTTTAACTTTCAAGTTTATTGCTACATTAACGATTGTTAAAGAAAATCTAAAATATTAAAGTAAACACCGAGTCACAAATGAACTTCAATTCAAGTATTAATCTTGATGCAATGAGAAGCAAAAAACTTAGAGATGGAAGTGTTAGGCGAGTTATCGAAAATTCATTTTTCATCCCCATAATTTGATGTCAGATTCAAGCATTTGGATAGTTAAGTTTTTTGATTTTGTCTCCTCAAAATCGAGCTAAATATTAATATGTTATTTGAATGAATTCAAGCTAAATATTAATCCCACAAAGCAAGACGACAATTGAACGATAATTTAGGTTTCCAAATCCATCCCAATGACAATTTAGCTTCTTTTTTTTTTTTTTTTGTCTTTGGAGAGTTACGAGGGAGAGTTATGGTTATGAATTTTTTATTTTTTAGCTTATTTGGTCAAATTGTTACTATGACCTTTCAAATGCTGATAATTTGTTCATTCTCATTAATTTTCATGGAGAAAGAATCTGGAGGAAGAAGAATAATAATTTAAGAGTTTTTTGGAAGGACAATGATATTATTGAAACGAAACTTTAACATTTTCCATCCAAAACTCAACGATAAGAGTATTTTTTTAATATTTTTTTTAAAGATCAGGGGTATATTTGGAACTTTAAAGTTTAGGGGCATTACTAAAATAAAACCCATATTATAAGATATTGTCTATAATTTAGTAGGGTATTTTCTATAATTTAGCCTACATGAGTGTTCGAGTCAGTTTACACATATTGGTCGTTCTCACAAAACAACTATTTGACTCTATTACCTTTGATTACCAAAGTAACTCTAGGATATTAAATCTTAAGTAGATGCTCACGACTTGAATCTATTTTCTTTGGTTCTGTTTGATAACTATTTATTTTTTGATTTTTTGTTTTCGAAAATTGCATAAATCACTCATGAGCTATAGAGTTTGTTACAATCACATCCTTAAATTTTTAATTTGATCAATCAGACTTTTATACTTTGTTAAGTGTTGCAATTACACATGTATGAATCACACATGTGAAGTCCAATTAAACGGTAATTTAACACAAATTAATAAAAGGAGTTGATTAGCAACACTTAACAAAGTACAAGGAGTTGATTGACCAAATTAAAAATTCATGGGTGTAATTGCAACACTTAACAATATATAGGAGGTTGATTGATCAAATTAAAAACTCAAAAGTATGATTGTAACAAGGCCCAGAGGGGGCTTGAGGCCCTCAAAAGGAAATATCAATGTTATACATATTTAACATCATGATGTAGGAGGAAGATTTTAGTTTACTACTTTTCAGGACAGAGAAATTTTAATTGCTTAGGCTCTATTTGATAATCATTTGATTTTTGGTTTTTGGTTTTTTAACATTAAGCTTATTTTCTCCTAATTTCTTTGCAATGAGTTTCATCTTTCTTAAAGAAACATTTGAATTTCTTAGTCAAATTCCAAAAATAAAAATATTTTTTTTTAGTTTTCGAAACTTGGCTTGGTTTTTGAAAACATATGTAGAAAATAGATAGCAAAGTAAGGAAATTCATAGGTGAAAATAGCATTTATAGAATTATTTTAAAAAATAAAACTAAAAACTAAATGATTATCAAACGAACCTTAATTATATTATGACTATGATTGTGCATGCTCACTATATAAGTAGACAATATATATATATATACACAACATTATTCACAAGTACTACTATTATTAAAATAAAAGAAGGTATTGAATAAAACCTCAACTTGCTTCCAAAAAAAAAAAAAGTTCTTTGATATCGTATTTAATAGTAGTAGCGGACCCATAACTTTATGTCTGATAAATTTTTATATTAGTTTGTTCAATAAAACTTATAACTAATTTTTTTATAAATTAAAAAACAAGTAACAATTTAGTTATGGTACTTTCAATTTGTAACAATTTAGTTCTAAGCTTTACTATATAACAATTTAGTTTTTATCTTACCATGAAAAATTCCTTTAAAATTAAGTGCCAATTTTTCTACAACAACCTAGTCCTTGTTATTTATAAACACGTTTGGTCCATAATTAATTTATTGATCTACATAGGTAAAGAATCTCTTCAAATCTTAACAATATTTTGTTAAGATAGAGATTAAATTGTTACACCAAAGTTTAAAGATTAAAAATATTTTTTTATTATATACACACACACACACACATACATACATATATATATATATATATATATATATATATATATACACACACACCAAAGAGAGAATAAAATTAGGAATAATAAGTATAATATTTTACTTTAGAAGAGTGAAAATGTTTTTATGGAATTAATTTCTTAAAGCTATGGCTGGAGGAGTATACTTTGGAGAGGAGGAGGGAGTTATTCAAACAGGGCTTCCGTTGGTGGGTTCAAAATGGCCAGTTGGCCACAACATTCAAATTCGAGATGCCAACCTTATCCTCTAAAATCCCAACAAGTGGTCATAGGAAGGATGATGAAATCTTTTGGCTTTATAATATATATATATATATATATACAAAAACTTGAAGCAGAACGAAAATGAGATCTAAACTTTATTTTTATCTCAACTGTATTTTTTTTTAGAATGTTACTAAAAAAGAGGGTCATAGATAACATTTTAAATTAGAGGAATTGAAAGAGTGTCATTGATGAATCTAATTTGCAAAAATAGCAAATTTTATAGGCTCAACCTAACCACATGTAGCATAAAGTAAAAAATGTTTTCCTGCATATTGATATATCAACTTTATATCTAACTAAAAAGTAACTACATGATATACTAGAGTTTATTTGTAAGTGCAATACTGATATACTTGATTTATCACGGGTGTTATTCAATAAAAAGTTTTCAATAGTCTATCAATAGTATAATGTTGATAAACCAACAATATACCTAATGTAGAGTCTGTCATTGATACACTACTAATATACTTATTTGAATTTGTTCAAAAGTAAATTAGTAAGTTGAATATATCAGTATGACATACTATTGATATCTGTTTATTTCACTAATATCAATTATATATTAGTGTGATATACACTGATATACTTTATTTACGTATATAAAAAATAAGAAATACTTACTATATCAAGAGTACAATAGTGATTCATAATCAGTATATCAGATTATCTAAAGCAAGTATACTAGTGATATACTATTGATGTTTTATTTAGGTATATAAATGAAATGGAAATACTAATATTCTGTATATCAACGGTATACCACAAATAGTGATTTATGTTTGGTAGTGATTTACGTTGATATATTATGTATGTTTGATATATCAATAATATAATAGTGATAGAAATAGTGATATACTCAAGGTTAGTAACTTGCATATGATAATGTTCATTTCACTGATATACTTAATGTTAGGTATATCAGTGAACATATCTAAAATGAAATATATCAGTAATATATTAAAATGCAAAATATCTCTATATGCTACAAATATACATAGAGTATATCATTTAACTGATATTTACTAAAAAACAATATATTCATAGCATATCAATAATGTATTTTGTTTTAGATATATATCAATTGACTGATATATAAACATAAAGTATATCAAATATACCACCGTTATACCAAATGTAAATATATCAGATGTAACGCCCCAGACCCAGGATCCCTTGCGACCTGGCAACGTCACCATATCATCTATGACTGCTTGCAAGAGTGAAGACACTATCCCCACAAACCAACACGAGGTCCTTTCAGCATGTTTTGTCCTCACTCACATGCTCCCTAGGAAAATTCCCGGGAAGTTACCCAACATAGAATTGCTCCAAGCCAAGCACGCTTAACTGTGGAGTTCCTATGATTGAGCCACCGAAAAGGAAGGTGCACCTTGTTGGTATAGGTAGTATATTTGATATACTTTAGGCTGGTGCTGGTTTATTTTGTTTCTCTCTAACATTTCTTCATCAAAGTATCTGCTAAATTTACAGTCTAAAACACGTACTACACAACAAAATAAACTAACAGCAGCTCTATTATTTCTTTTATTGACAGCAAATTAAAGACCCAAGGGAGAAAGTGACAGAAGCACAAAGCAAGCAGATTAGTTTTATTTGTTACTATAAAATGTGAGTGAAAATAACATAGTACCATTTAAAGCAAAAATGGTTCAGTATCAATTTTCTTCTAATTGAGAGATGATACCGGCAAAAATCTTGTAGCCATTCACCATGTCACTAAAAAGACAATACTCATTCTGAGCATGGTATGTATCCAATAAACCTGCATAAAAGCATTACAGAGTAAATCAGATCTTCACAATCAACAATCTACAAGGCAAAATTACTCTGTTTATGCTTTCCCATAGATTTCCTCCAAAGGGTCAAAATAAAATCTCTCCAATCTCCACATTCTATGGTTCCAATGGACTTGACAAGTTAAGGACTGGTACACTTTCAAATTATGAAGATGGTACTGATGGAAATTTGCCAACAGCAGCAGCAGCTAAATGTATATTTGGAGCATTCAGAAGTAAAATTCAAGAGAAATTTAACTATGCTTTATGTAACAAAACCCCGTCGTGTTGTGAGAAATGAATACATAAAAAATCATAAATCATACCGTAGCCTGCAGTCTGAACATCAAAGCCCTCCTCCTACAAGTAATAATAACAAAAAGATGAGACAACCAAATGAGTACGATAAACACCAGCAGAGGAAAAGAGAAACAGAAATGTGTTTTTACCTGGAGCTCCCGAATAAGTGGCAAACTCCCTGTAATTGAGTAAGGTTTGACATGCCCTATAACTTCCTTTGTTGCATTATATAAAACTTTATAGCCGCGAGAATCTAGATCACATGCAACTCCCGACATCGCCTCACCGAAAGTTATATCAATTCTACAAAAAAATAATTAATTAATTAATTAAAAAAAAAAAAAAAGCTTTACATTCCAAAGACCAAGATGGTGGATATAGATGAATGGAGATGCACATAGGTCAAAAAACGATTTATTATTGAACTAAAATGCATTTTCTACACAATTTCCTACGTTCTAGTCCTAATCTACTTGTATTTTGTTTTTCAATGAAAAAAGTTCGTTAGAAATTTGATAGAATAAAACATCATTCCTCTAGGGGAGAGGAATTCGTGAAGTGAATTATTAGGTTGATATGTCATGGAAGTTATAGCATAATAAAGAAAGAGTAAACACCTTCCCCTGATGCCTTCTAATAGGACATACTTTGAAACAGGACCCCTTGTATCAAGTTTCTCAACGTTTGCATTGATGTAATCAACATAGCTTTGGAGTTTTGTCATAACATCCTTCACACTGGAAGAAATATTAACATGTTAAAGACTAAATCCAAAAAGTGTTTAAGCGTCTGTTTGGTAGGCAATTTGGATTTTGTTTTATGTTTTCAGATTCATTCAGTAAATATGTGTTTGACAGATGTTTTCAAAAACAATTTCCAAAGTCTATCATCCAAATAGTGAAAATTCTAAAAACATTTTTATGTTTTCAATGTATCCATATTTTGAATTTGAAAATATAAAAGGCAAAATCATATTAAAAAAGATAAAAACTTTAATAAATATAGTATTTCATGTTATAAACTCATTTTATTTTTGTTAAATTAAAATATGTATAATATAATATATTATCAATTATATGATATTGTAACGTAATAATTATACAAAATTTTATAACAAAAAAACATGTTCATAAATTAATTAATAATGATTTATATTTAACTTAATATTTAATTTTATTACTACGACTAGTTTCATGGTCTATAAATATACTATAGAACACATTTTCAACAATTTCTTAAAATAGAATCCAATTTCTGAATGTGCTACCAAACACATATTTGAAATCATGAAATACAACTTTGTTTTCATTGAATCTCTTGTTTTCAAAAATTATATTTTCAGATTGCCTACCAAACAGACTCTAATATTTCCAAATATTGAGCAAAACAACTGAAGAGAAAGGAATATAAGAGATTCTTTAAAACCATGGTACTAAGTACGCAGGTTGGTTCCAAAGTAATGTTGTTTGATTAGGAAAGTAAGCTACTCACTTGTAGAAGGGAGTTAACCTACAAAATGAATTCAAAACAATATATAAGTACAATTAAGAAAGACACTAGCTGAAGATTTTATATCATAAAAATGCTCAGACTTGAATTAACCTGACATCTCCTGAAATAGTACATTCTCCTGGAATTTGATTGAGACCACCTCCAGGATCTAAGATGAAGAGAAACGGTCATGATGAAACCATATTTCTCTACTTAAAATTAATCAATAAAGGTATAGAACTTACAAACCCATTGGGTTGGTTTCATGGTTGACGGTGTTGCAAATCCATACACCTGTTCCTTGGGATGGGGAGGAAAATCTTCATAAAAGCGCAGTTGGATCACTTTAAGAGCTTCCATAGCTAGCTCCATAGCATTAACAGCCTGCATACAAGAAAGGTGAGCACTCGTGTATCTTGAGCTAAAACAAAATACAATCAATTGGTATAAATTTATGCGTATGAATATTCAAGTTTTATTGTTTAGAGATCAGCACTCACATCAACCAAATTCTGTTAGCTCAACTCTGCAGTATTATTAATGGACATGTTATCCAGGTAATCCCAAATGCAAGACATATTTAGCAAAGCTTTGCTTTTCAGTAATCTGATAGGATTGTTTGTAAGGATATATTAGTAATTAGTTAGGGAGTTTGTTAGGGTATTTGGTTATAAATAGAGGGAGTGGGTTAGGGAGAAGGTAGGCATTAATTCAATGAGTTTTGTTTAGGGCTCGAGTGAGAGTACTCAAGATAGGGAGGGTCCAAGTTCCTCTAATTACTTATTTATCTTGTAGTTTGGTTATCTTTACGGTTCATATTCAAATAAAATCTTACTGGCCATGTTTATCATCAGTGACAATATCGAGGGTGGGATTCACGTTTAAGATTTGGGCACTTGTATAAAACTACAATTGTACAGATTGTGGAGCTCCTACATCATGGATAGAAAAATATCAAATATGTAGTCAGAATCTTGTGAATTACTAAGGTCCCATTTGATAACTATTTGTTTTTTGTTTTTAAAAATTGTGTTTGTTTTCTTATCATTTCCGTACAACGATTTTTATCTTTCTTAGGAAATCATTAGAATTTTAACCAAATTCCAAAAGCAAAAACAAGTTGTTGAAAACTATTTTCCTTAGTTGTCAAACTTGGCTTGGTTTTTGAAAACATATGGAAAAAGTAGATAACAAAACAAGGAAATCCACAAGTGAAAATAGTATTTATAAGCTTAATTTTTACCAAATGGCTATCAAACGAAGCTTGAATTTCTCCCTCAGAATGCAAGAGAAGACTCCCATTCAGTCAACAAACTGCGCACATACCACCACACAGAAGACAATCAATTTACCTGGTGTGCCAAACCACTGTGGAAAAGTTTTCCAGTTGTTACGAGTTTCCAAGGTATTGAACCGCCCGTACCAATACAAGGCTGTGAATCTGCTGTATCAATCCAATATCTACATAGAAAACAAAATATACACAGCTTAACAATGTATAGGAGAAGTTGCTAAAAATTAGTATTACGAAAATAACTCATATCAAGATCTAACCACCCTAGATTGACCTAGTGGTCAATGAAGCATATGAAGAAGGTAAAGAAACTTTGGAGGAATGGTTTTAAACCCCATGGTACCTAACTATCTAGAACATTAAAATCATAGCAAAACCATAAGATTAGTCGAGGTGTGTGTTGTGGTCTCAGCACTCGTACATATGAGATTTTATTTGGAAGAAAAAGCAATCACTTACAGAGGCCCTCCTTTTAAATTATCAAAGTGTCCCTCTTTAGCAAGTTGTTCAACTCCAATTCCTGGGATTGAATTATTCTCTTCAGAGGCAATAAATATAACAACAACAGAGGACTTCAACTTCAATTTTGTTTCTGCAAGCTTCTTCAGTAGTTGAGTTAAAAGGGCAACATGTCCCAGGCAATCAGTAGTCCCACGACCCCGAAGTTGATCCCCATCAACACTCAAAGAGAAAGGACAAAATTTCTGCATATACAACAATGATTTTCATATATGAATAGCATATTCACACGCAGATAAAATGTAAAAAAACAGAAACACCCTATGGCAATTTGGCAAACAATGGTTCAAAACAACTCCAGAAGTCTAGCAATATAGCAACAGGGGCAACTTCAGGTGGTGCTAAATAAAATTCTCTATCAATCTATACACAAATTTTCATCCCAAAGTATAGGAGCCTAAATACAACACTGAAGTTAAAGAAACAGTATAAACGCAAAGAAGTTGTAAAAACCACCAAAAAGAAAAAGGGGATTTGAGATTGGAAAAACAATACCCAAGTATTGGGATCAGCAGGGACGACATCCATGTGACTTCCGACGAAGGAGACAACTTTTCCAGAAACAGTCCCAGGATACTCGACAATCAAATTTCCACGGCCAGGAGCGTAGCTGACATGGTTGATGAGCAAGGGTCCGCCATTGGCGGTGCTGAAGGGATTGAGAACATCAAGGACATGATTGACGATCTTATCCTCTTGAGGAATCAGGTTTTCCGGAGGGTTGTTCTGGACGAACTTGGCCTCGCCGATGAGCTTGGAGAGTAAAGAGACGAAGGATTCCTTGTTGAGTTCGCCAAGGATTTCTTTAATGGATGAAGCGGAACCCATCTTACGCAGTAGGAAAGATGAAGGAGATGCTACTGGAAATCAGGAAGGGGAAGAACAATGAAAAGAATGTTCCAGATTTTGAAAGAAGGTAAATTTTGCCAAATCCCTATTTTTTTTTTTCAGTAAGAGGAATTTGGGCCAGAGATTAAGCAAAGAATGAATGTGTTTAGTACCTGAGTTCTTTTCTTTTTTTTTTCTTTTTTTTTAATTCCAAAGCATAGCTCATCTCAATATATCAAATGGTTTTTAGTTTGCATATTTTTAACTTCCTAATTGTATTAAAAAAGTAGCTGATTTTTTTCATTTTTTTAACCTTTTTAGGCTCGATATCATATCTTTGTTTGATATACCATCTAATTTTATTTTAAATAGATTCCACAAATATGTTTGACAAATTTATTTCTTAAAATTATTTTTGAATTTTGTGAGTAATGAAAATTTTAAAAACAGCATTATTATGTTTTTAAGTGTATTTAAATTTTAAATTTGAACTTTTAAAATGAAGAATTACATTTGAGAATATACCGATGATGATAAATATAGTATTTCATGTTATAATTTATAAAATCGTTTTATTTTTGTTAAATTAAAATATGTATAATATAATTTATTATAAATTATATGATATTGTAAAATAATAAATATACAAAATTTATAACGTAAAACATGTTGTTAAATTAATTAATAATAATTGAAATTTAATAATATCTAATTGGTAACTATATGAGGTTAAGGGGTGGGTCACAAGACAACTTAGAAGTGGAAAAATGATACAATTGGCATAGAGATTTGAAGATACAAAAAGACGATCAAGAATCACACAATATCATCATCGTTAGGTCAATGATATCATCAATTCCACTATGAAATTCTACTAACCCGATGTACATATGTCTATATTAAAAGAAAAAAAAAACTTGAATGTTTAAGTATTGTGCAACCCACTTCCACTTCTACGCTATATAATTTTATTTTTTTATTTTTTTTATAGTATTGAAGTGGGTGACAAGAGTTACACATACATTCAAATTGTGCTCATATTAAAATACATCAACCCACAAATCAATAAAAAAAGAGAATCTACAAGTAAACAAAGGATAATCATCCTTGGAGTGGAAAAAACTTGGAGAGCAAAATAAAGCTTAAGGTGACAAGCTATATAGAGAGAGTGAGATGTCGAGTCAAGCTAGAGAGGCGGCTTGCTTAGACGATGCTTGCAGTGATTTTTTTTTTTCTTGCTTTTCGAAAACCAATTTATGCAATTTACAGACCATTGTATCCCCTCATAATTAACTCATTGATCAGTCTTATAATATATGTACATCTCCTCCCAAAAGTGTAATCAACATTATCAAGTTGAACCAACCTCCAAGCATGAAAGGCTACTAAAAGATAAACGAGTCTTTAAGAGCTACTTGCTAAACAAAAACCAGAAAGTAAAAATGATTCATTTTTAGGTAATTGATTGAACTGTCTGCCTCTTTTAGAATCCTTTTTTTTTTTAACTTATATCATTGGAACACAAATTCCCCCATAATGTAACTAAGTTGTATATCCTAAATACCTCATGGTGTTCATTTGATGATGGCAAGGACTTTACTTCAAACTAAACTAAGTAGTAAACAGATTCTAAAGTTCAAACTTCATTTGAAAGTTTATATCAACTAATAGGAAAGCAACTGCATTAATTAAGGCTTTTTTTTTCCCTGAAAGAGTATTAACTTAGAGTACATTGTTGTAACTAATCAAAGTTCTAGTTTTAACCATTATTTAATGTTGTGAACATTCTTTTCATATGTAGTTATTTAATTGCACTGTCATGCAGTGATCCTAAATGTATGCTACATATGAGCTTGAGCTTCCTATTTGGTTCAGTACTTCATGTTGTTTGGACCATTCTCCTTTAAAAAAACGAAGTATTAATCCCCACATAAAAACTTCAAAAAACTTTTAAAAATCTTGAAATCTATAACCCAGAAAAAGATTCTTCCACTTCCAGATCAATGAAGAACTCAGAATTGTTGACCCAACCGAAGATGTAATTTAAAAAAAAAAAAACATATATGTTTTAAAAATTAACGGAAGCCCCTCTTAATTATCAGAGCCAGGTTTCGATCCTGGGACCTGTGGGTTATGGGCCCACCACGCTTCCGCTGCGCCACTCTGATTTTTTTGATGTTACAAATAATTTTTTTAATATCGATAGCTTTCAACCTATAAAGGCATTTTACTTTTCACGTAAGCGACAATTTTAATAACGAAAATACTGTACATCTGTGAGGCAAAAATTATTATTATTTTTAATAAGTTTTGGACCACCCGTCTTCATGCCTTGCAGTTGCCTAGACCACTTGACTCTCCATATTCCCGTACACACGTAAAGCTTGTTTTTATTCCCTTTTGTTTTTTTTTATAAATTTGATTTTTTTAAATATTTTATATTTAAAAAAAAATTATTTTTACCACTAAACTTTCAATTTCATCTAAAACTTAGATAAGTATTAAAATCTTTACTTTTTTTGAATAAATATTGCAACTTTTACCTTCTTATAGTTTTTTATTGACGAATCTTAAATATCTTATGTGTGGTACAAAATTAATAAAATTGTAGGAGAAAATGGTATTATAGTTGAATATTAATGTGCAACTCTTATATGATTAAGATCTATGGTCATGAAATTGAAAGTTAAGGTGAAAATGGATTCAAACAAAATTTGTGGAAAAAAAATCTTACCCTAAAATATTTAACAAAATTTGTGATTCCAAAAGAGTTATAATAGATTACTTTAAAATAGGGAAAATCAATTTTAATCTCGTAAACTTGTTAGGTTGCATCAATTTTTAATCTAAACTTTTCAATCTCATCAATAGTTGCATCCTAAATTTTGATAAGTGTTATCATCTTAATCTTAAACTTTAAAAAGTGTTGCAATTTTAATCCTCTAATAAGTTTTTGTTTGAAATATCATTAAAAAAGAAAGTATTTTTCATATGTTTCAATAATTATATAGAACATATGAATGCAACAAAACTAGTGAAATTTCAAATAAAAATGACATTAATGCTAACTTTTTTGTTAAAATTTATGAGTTAGAGATAAATATTGCAATACTTGTTTAAATTTAGGGTTCAATTTGATGAAATTGAAAACTAAAGTAAAAATAATTGACACAACCTACAAGTTTAGGAGTACAAATTAATTTTTTTTCTTTTAAAAGATAGAGTATTAGTATGCATATTAAAATCACTATTAAGAAATCCGTGATTTTAAATAGAGAAAAATAAATATTTAGTAAGAATAACGCTTGAGAGAACAAAAACAAAGTTTTAAAATGAGTTGTCCAACCACTTCTTTTCACTAAAGTTTGTTAAAATAATAATAATAAAAGAATGAAAATGTTATAAATAAATAATTTTTTTTTAATTCAACAACAAGCTGACGTTTTATTCGAGAACAATACATTTATCAGGGCTAAGCTCATCAGCATGAATAAATGAAAAGTTAAAAATTTTATTTTAGTTGATAAACTTTCATTTTTCTTCTATTTTAGTTCCTACGTACTTTTAACTATTCTATTTTAATCATTCAAATTTTAAATATTTTATTTTAACTTCTAAAGACACATTAAAAGAAAAACTTATTTTAGTGCTAGAGTTAGATTTTCATTATTATTTATCATTTCACAAAACATTCGAATGATTCATTGCAAAATTCAACACATAACTCATCAAGTATATATATCGTCTGGTCTTGATAGTGTCTGTGCAGTGATATTTATTAATCAAATAAATGAATAAAAAAGACGTATGGATGTTAGGTATCGATCATTAGTTCTCGAGAGAGAGGAAGTAGCTAGTATAGCGAAGTAATAGAGAAGTTTTATTTCGTTTATTTAATGAATTTGTATAATTGAGAGTCCAGTGTAGGAGTAGGGCCATTTTTATAAAGGCAAAATTCAGAGTGGGAAGAAGCTAAAACTAAGAATAAATGCTAATAACTTGACCTCTGAAGAAAAGGCTAAAAAAAAAATATGGCAAAGTACTGAGTTTCAGTTTTGATGGACCCCATGAAAATTCCTAAAGCAAAGAAGGCCATCTAATTTAATGCATATTGGCCAAATACTTATGACCCCTTTTTAAATTTCTCTGCTAACACCAAACAAACTGCACTGCACAGTCTCAATATATCTTATTATAAGTTTTTTTTTTCCTTTTTCTTTTTCATTTTGGTCCCCCTTTTTTTCTTCTCCTCTCTTTTAATTTTTACCACATATATCTCTTCTCTCTCTTGTCCTAACCCTAATTAACTTCCATCCATTTCTATCATCATCATCTATCCCTACTATCTCTCTCTTTCAAGTTTCAACCCTTTCTCTTTTAACCCTTTCGATAAGTTTGAGTTTATGAAACTTGTGAGGTCGACAACTCTAGAGAGTTGGATAATCTTTTACTTGATTCTACAAACGAATGGGGTATTGAAATTATTTGAGTTTGGCGTGTAGATTTATTTATAGTCTGTACACGTTAGTGTATCATATATATTTATATCTATATGTAGATATATCATTAATTTCATTTTCTCTTTTTTGTAGTTAATGATAAGTCAACATAACTCATGAGCTAAACACACATGATGATCGATTAAAGAAAACTTACATTGTTAATTTTTTTTTTGTGTCATATTTGTGCTTTCAATTTGGTCATTGATACTTTAGATCTTTGTATTGTTTTCCATATTCCTAACAATTCTAGGTCACATATTTTTAAACTAGGATATATCAAATTAAAACACATATAACTTTATATACCTGAGCTATTAATTTATTTTTGGTATATTTGATATATTGAATAGGAAGTATTGGTACGCTCTTGATATACCAAGGTATTTCTGATATATTATTGATATACTTCATATTAGAAATGTCATTTTATTGATAATATCTAAATAAAGTATATCAATAGTATATTACTTTTTATTTTAGATATATTATTAGTATATCAATGATGTACTCCGAAATGATGCAAAGCTATTAGTATATTAATGGTAACTTTTTTGGCTCTATCAATGGATTTCTTATGTTTCAAAACACTTTCTTTTACAATTTTTTTTCCCATAAAATCCAACCATCTTTGATACCAAAATAAAAATAATTTTTATAAAAATCAACTTTATTTAAAGAAAGTTTCAAGAAACGATTAATAGTTGATTCTTTGAAAAGTTATTGACGAGAGAAACCACTTCAAAAATATTAAATGTGAACAATTGTAAAAGTAAAGTTTTTAACCAAACAAATTTGTAACTAATGTTACTTTAAAAAAAATGCGAGCAAAACAATATAAATGTTCTAATTAAAAACCACTAAAAAAAAACAAGAGGGCTTAAACTAAAACCTATGCCAAACTCACCATAATAAGTTCCCGACTTAAAAACACTTTTTATTTTCAAAAACTATCTCGAAATCACCCTCACCCTCAAATTGTACTAAAAAAAAAAAAAGAAAAAAAAAACTCACCCTCAAATTTTATAGATGCATTAAAACACACCTAACTAGGTTTAGATAATTTTAGACATGAGTACAAAATACACTTTTAGTAGTTTACATAGAATCAAAAAGCTTTCTCGAAATGGATATCTCAAAAAATTGATTGGGCATAAAATCAAACACTCTAGAAGGAAAGAAAGAAACAAGTTTAAGAACAAGTAGGGCAAAAATAAAAACAAAAACCCTAGAAGAGAGAAGTGGAAAAAAAAATTTAACGAATAACTAAAAGATTATCGAATAACACGGCTACTTTCTAATTAACGACTATTAGATGTAAGTCAAGCTTTGTAATGGTGTCGTTTCTACATTGCTCTATTTAATGAGCTTTTTTTCTAGCTCCATCTTCTTGCCTCTTTTGTATTGTATGTTTCTCACATTCTTTGCATATTAAATGAATTGACCTTGTGGACGAGAGGACAAATTATGAAAGGGGCTAAAATTGTGTCAGCATAGTTAGGATGATTGAGTGAACCTATTTTCTTCAAAAAAATTATACATTCAGAATACATTTTGTAATTCTCTCACGTATTTGTAAAACTACCAAAACATTGTTGGGGCCTCCTCCAATGGATGGAAATGTGACCAAAGTACTATCTTGATTAGATAAAGGAAATATCATGAGTATATAAGTAGGAAATTGTTGTTGAGGATCTCACACTGAAAAAGTGGAGAGAAACCTTAGCTTACAATATATAAGATTATATAGGTTACTCTTCTCATTCCCAATTAGTTTTGAGATAGAATCCTATATAATCTAACAAATACGACGTTTGCGTTGGTACACACATTTTGATACATATATATATATAATATTATACCATTGTAGAGATATAAAAAGTGGTTTGGATGGTCGAGTAACGTAACACCAATAATGGTTGAGAAAAGTGGTATTTAAAAGAATAGAGGGTAAGCTGAGCTGACAAAAGTCAGAGAGAAATATGGACAAAGATTCGGAGTGTTAAAGGAGAAAAAGAAAGGAAGGGTGAGAAATGTAAAAAGGAAATAGCGTGTGAGAAAGAAGTGGGTTTGAGGTTTAGTCGTGGTCAGTGCATGGGGTGCTCGTATTCCTAAGTTACCCAAAATCAGTAATCATTCTTTCTCTTTTTTTTTTTTTCCTTTCTCCTTATCTCTTTAAAATATTATCAATTTTTTTTTTCACCCCTAAAATCTCTGTTTTCTAATATAATAGCGACACTTCTGAAACACACACTCTGTATAAATTAAAAGAAAACCACCTCTTTTTCTCTTTCTTTTTTTTTTTCTTTTCTCTCTTTAGTTTATTTGTTGTTTTTTTCCCACAAATATAATATGTCTTTTCTTTACTCCTCTCCCACTCGTGTGCCATTTAATATTAACTCTCTCTTTTACATCTCTTTCCTCAAAGTTGCTCTTTTTTTTCCTTTTCCTTTTCCTTTTCAATCGAGACTCTAACTTTCTATACATTTTGATTCCTTTTTCTGTTTTCTTTTTGAGTAAAGAGATGCCTTTCTTTTGCTTGTCTGTCTGCTAAGTTTAGTACTCTCTCTCTCTCTCTCTCTCTCTCTCTCTGTCTTGGTTTTTTTCTTAGAGGTTGTGTGACATTAATGAATCATATGCTTATGTTCATCATGTCATGAAATGTGAAATCCTTTTTTTTAAAAAAAAAATGGCTAATTGAATCAGAGGTAGAATTTTTGTAGGTAAAATAAGAAAAATAAAAAGGAGTACTTGAAGGTCTAGATATATAAATTTCATATAATGGTATATATATAACAGGAAATCTAGAGAGACAGACAGAGTTTATATGCAATATTTTTGCAGGTTGAAATGCAATATTAGTTCAGGAGAAATTATCTACAATATCAATGTCTTTTAATACTGGTAAGATTCAAATTCAAAGATCTGCATACTTTCTACAAACTTTAAATATACATTCGAAACATTTTTATAGTTTCGCTCTCTTATATCAACAGTGTAAATTGCCAACCATAAGGAAGTGGTTGTCACAATGTGGCTAATACTTTTACACCTTTAGATTTAAGGGAGAAAAATAAGAAATGTACCTCGAAGATTTTGTATTTAGCAGTTATTACACGCTATACAAATTTTTGAAAATATATCTAATGCTTATTGAGAGAGAGCCACATTGTGGCAAGCTCATTGAATAATTATTTTCCCTAATAGATAATCTCGTGATCCCATAGTTTCTCCCATTATGAGATAGAATCTCATAAAATCTAGAGAGAGGGAGTTATGTTCATGCAATATTTGTAGGTGATGTAACACTTTGTAAAAACAAAATATTATATATCAAATGAGATCGCTACAATACGAATGCTTCTCGTAATTAATAGATTTAAAAATTGACATGACTTCAAATAATATTTAGATGTCAAATACTTTTATAGTTTCTCTCTCAATAGATCTAAATATGTTAAAAAAAAGCTGTGAATTTGTCAATGCAGCAGATTCTTCCAATAATTTTTTTTTTCCCCAAATCCAGAGAGACATCATGAAATACTTGCAGGTGAAAATGTAACACTTTGAGATAGATAGAATGTATAAAGTCTAAAGAAAAAAATACTATGTACTATATATATATATATATATATATATATATATATATATATATGCTTAAGACTTAAGAAGAGAGGAGGACAGAGGCTAAGGACATATGTATCATATAGATAATCATATATATTTTTACTAATGTGATTAAACCCATCATTGGTGGATAAAATTAACAACTACAATAATGAGGGATCAAATCCTCCCCATAATCCAACCCATTGGATGTCTTAAAATATCTATAATTTCAAGCTAAATAACAAAAGAGAGCTTTAAATTTCAAAGTGTTCATCAACCAAATTAAAGGGTTGCATTAATCCAAAACTCTAAATCATACATCATGTTAGTCTCATGAAATATTTTGTTCTAAAGACAAATACTAAATTAAAATATTTATTAATTTTTCTTTACAGGGTTCATTTTGCAACCAGTCAGAGATATATATTCTATTCACCCTCACCAGAAGTTAATTAGCAAACAGACATTATATTTAATGTTTAAATGTCGTTTTTGTAATTTTTCTTTAACATTTTCAGACTAAATGTATAAAAATATGTTTCATCTAAGCTTCTTAATTTGGTTCATTTCAGATTGTTTGAATTATTTTCTTTCAAAGGGGAAAAAAAACTATGGATGATGGAAGTAATAATCCCCACGGAAATGTAGGCTCAGATACTTACTTTTACCTTGAAATCTGTAACCTAGAAAAAGACATTCCACTGCACACTTTCTTGTTCAGTCCCTTAGCTCAAAACCCTAATTTTTTTTTTCTTCCCAATAAGATTCTTCGAGAATAAAAATCTCCTCGTTTAATTCGTAGTCCTTTTTTTGATTTTTTTTTTCCTCATTTAATTTCAATTGACCTTCCATTTTATTCCAATATCAAAGGTGAAAAACCAACCATAAAATTGATTAGACAATTAACCCCCCAAAAGAAAAAAGAAATTGGCCTTATGAAGATGAATAAGAAGAAAAAAAAAGGCTTGATGAAATGTATATATCTTACAAATGGATCAATCTGATGATCTCTTCCTCAAACATGCAGCTTCAAGATTAGAGATCTTCTGTCCCTTTTCCATGAGAGTTTGAGTTGAAGGACCATGTCCAAGCCTGAGTTCTAGATCAAGCTCTTGGTTGCCATTTTCCATGGATCCAAAGGATTGAGAGAAAATACTTGGTCCGGCACGGTGATCGTCGTTCATCGGAAAAGCCGTGGAGGCCGAGGTTAAGGGCATGAAGTTGTTGAAGGAATGATGGGACATGGAGAAAAGAGAAGAGGAGGGTGAGTGAATGTAAGCATTTAAAGTTGAAGAAGAAGGGCTATTGATCCCACCATTAAAACTATTAGGGTTTGGGAATTGGTAGAGAACACACAAGCCTCCACCATTAAAATCAGGAGCTGGGATGATGAAAGAATTGGAAGTAGAGGAAGAGGGTTTGATTGTGTTCGGCGGAGCTTGGTGGAGACGAGCACGATCGCGACGATGAACATTCATGTGACCGCCTAGGGCTTGAGCTGACCTGAACTCTCTTCTACAATAAGTGCAAGTGTAAGACCTAGGAGGCCAAGTAGTTCCCATCACATTAGCGGTGTCCTCGGCAAAAGCCCTGACTTCCCACGAGTCATCGTCGTCGACAACATCAGGCGTTTGCATAGGGTTTAAACTGGTCGGAGTCTGCCCGTCGCGAGTAGTTTCGGCAAGATGGAGCAAAGGAGAAGAATATTGAAATCCAAGCTCAAGCTGAGCAGCCATGGAAGAAGGGGCAATTATAGTGAACTGACATTGAATAGATAAATAGGTATGATTGAGTTAAAATAAAAGGGGAATGGGGCTTCTCAAGTCGGAGGAAGGAGACAAAATGAAGCTCTAATCGGTGATATCACCAAATTTTTCTTAAGCAAAACCATTTGGAGTTTAGCTTGAAATTGACAATATTCAGATAAGTTTTGGAGTTTAAACCCTAGATCTCTCTTCTTTTTTTTTTTCTTTTTTTTTTTTTTAAATAAAAACCCATTAACCCTCAACATTCATGTTCATTAAAAAAAGAACTTTTTTTTTTCCACTTTGGCTTCTTCGCCTCCTTAATTAATCTTTTTGTGAACTTGTGGACGATGTTTCTGAAATTTATATAAAAATGTGGTGAATCTAACATGCTTTCAAAAAACATTGTAAATTTCACCTTGAAACGAAAAAACCAAGGAAAAACCAAACACCAATAACAATCTTAAGTATGTGTTGTCTTAAAAGGACAACCATTGTTTGTGCCGTCTTGTGTTGAATGCCTCGACAATAACATAATAAGACTAAGATCTTGTTAAGCTACTTTAATGTTGCTAGTTGGATTCACAGCAAAGGGTTTTTAATTAATTTGTAATTTCAAATCACAATGAGATTAATTTGACATTGAAAATTGTTCAAATCTTGTTGTGTTGAACTTGTCAATTATGTAAAGAATTAGTATCTCTTTTCTATTTTTTTCTCTCTAAAATGTATATTTTTTATGCTTAAACTATCTACTACCAACTTTGTACTTCATTTAAAAAAAAATACTATTGAATTTGCAAAAGTTTCATTAATACCCTTTAACTTAAAAAAAAATAAAATAAATATTCTTATCGTTAATTTTGATTTTGAATGAAAACTATTAGTACTTTATTTCAACAATAACTTTAAACTTTCAAAAGTTTCATACCCTTCAACTAAAAAAAAAAAAAGTTCAAAATACCTTTATCATTAGTATATGGATAGCAATCGTTAGTACCTCATTTTAAAATACTCATGAACTTTCAAAAGTTATATTAGTACCCTTAATCTTTAGAAGAAAAAAGTTTTAAAAAAATGTCATTATTAATTTATTAGTATATGGAAGAAAAACATTTATCTACACCTCATTACCCCTCCCTCTTCTATTTCTTCTCCTTTGATTTGCTTCAATCTATAACCTAACACTTATCTCTTTTTCTCTATTTTTTTGCTTCTTTACTCACTTCTTCCATTTTTCAATCTCTAAAACTACCTTCCTTTTAATTAAGGTATAGACTATAGCAAGAAATGAGAATAATGGAACCACCAAGGTACTTTAGGACTTCAATTTTTTAACAAGGTTCAAAACGAGAGACATGAGAACTTGAGTCGTAATTTTTAAGAACATCTAGTAGGAAAAAAAGAAAGAAAACATGTGTTACACCAAATTTGTAGCAAATGAAGATTTTATTAATTTTTTTGCAGTTCAAATTAGTCTATTTGTTATGGTCGGTTAAGAAAGTTCCTCATGATTGAGAACTAGACAAATGGATGAAAATGAGAGTATCTATATGAAAAAATGAGGGTATTTATATTGGGTTATTTTCAAATTGGTTCTTTTCCAACTCAAGATAACTTAAAAAACATTGAGTATTTGGGTGTTGAAATTTTTTATGTTTATGTTTGGGCGTGCTTAGAAATGAGAGAGAGACTTTCCTATTTTTCAATCTCTAAAACTTCTCTCGTTTATCCTATATTCTTAGAAGATAAGATAAATGAGAGAAGTTTTAAAAATGAAAGAAGAAAGTGTGAGGGTATTGAAAAAAGAAAGGAAAAAAACAAAAACAAAAAGAGTATTAGATCATAGATTGAAGCAAATAAGGAGAGAGAGGAAATAGAAGGAGAGGTAATGGGGTATAGATAAATCATTTTCTTCTATATACTAATTTTAAGGGCATTTTTAAATTTTTTTTTAAAGTTAAGGGCATTAATGTAACTATAAAAAGTATAGGAGTACTTTTAAAACAAGGTACTTTTTATTATATATTAAATGATAAGGATATTTTTGAACTTTTATTGAAAGTTTAAAGCTATTAATGGAACTTAATGAAATTTTAGGGGTATTTTTAAAATAAGATACTAACCGTTTCCATTCAAAATTAATGGTAAGGGTATTTTTTATTTCTTATTTTTTTTGAAATTTTAAGGATATTAATGGAACTATTAGGATATTTTTTAAATAAATTACAAAGTTCATAGATATTTTTTTATAAATTTGTCATTCTTATTATATGTTTATGGTGTTTAATGTAGAGAAATACATAAGACATCTATAAAAGGAAAAAAAAAAGGAATAAAATGACAGCAAGTTATTTATGGTATAGGCAAATTAGTGGAAATTGGTATAGGCCAATTAACTCTATGGTGTTAAATGGGAGAGAAAAAAAGAAAGTAGTGTTTTTTTTCTTTTGAGTTCAAGAATGTTGTTGAGATCCCAACTTCTAAATTCTTAATTGAAATTATAATGTTTTTACTAATTGAACCAACATAGAATCATTTTCCTCTATTTAAAAAAGGGTTGAAATATAAATTTTGGTCTCTAAGGAGGTGTTTGGTTGATGGGGTTGAGTTGGGTTGAGTTGGGTTAATATACCAACTCCTTGTTTGGTTCACCAACAATTTTAACCGGTAACTTAATAACCCAACTTCATGGAGTTGGGTTATTAACTCAACCGTACAGTACTTTCCGGCGACGATCCGACAACTTTCCGACGACGATTCGGTGACTCTCCGACGACGACCCGACAACTCTCCCGCGAAGGTCCGACGACTCTCCGATGATGGTCCGACGACTCTCCGACGACGGTCCGACGGCTTTCCGACTACGACCCAACGAGATGAATAAAGTGGAGAAAAGAAGAATATGAGAAGAGTTTTGAAGTGTGTGTTTAAATTGCTAATACTCTAATTTAAATAGGCACCAAAAAGTCATAATCCTTTTAGAACAAGAAATTCTAATCTTTTTAGAAAAAGAAATCCTAAACTTTTTTAAAACAGAAATTCTAATCATTTTTTAAACTTTGAAACACTCTTTCCTAATTCTGATCTGATTATCCAAAGATTCAAATTTAAAACAAATACAATTAAAACACCTAATTTTATGGTGTGTCACAATATACTCATTTAAGAAAAACTTTTCGTCCTCTAAAGTTGCTAGAACTTTAGAACAGGCCACGCCTCTTGAGCCATAATCTAAACTTAAACTCTAAAATACCTTAGCACAAGAACAAAGAAGTCAAAAGCACAACATAACAAGTGTCAACACACAAGCAACTCAAATAACTTTAACTATTTTACAAAATAAAAACAAACCTGGAGATAACGAGACGACTTCGCGAGAGGCTATAATGATCATTGCCTCACGATGTAGACGAGTATGCAGAATCTAAAACTCATGCTCGATAACAATCTATAACGAATTCTAATTTTTCAAACTCAAAATTTCCTAGAGACGTTCATCGAACACCATCGCTTGACCAAGAAAGTTTCGGTAGCATAACGACGTTGGTAAGTCCTTGATGACATGTCTTATATTTTATAGATATGCAACTTCAATATGACATAAAATATTTAAGTCTGTTGGCATATTTTTAAAATTTCCGTAAACTATTTATTCCATTCTAAAGATGTCCATAGACAATGCATGTGTTAAGAAGAATTTAAATAAACACTATTTATATGCAAAGTATTAATACTAAATTAATACCTACTTAAATTAAAATATAAAAAAAAAAAGTGGTGGTGAACATGTGCATAAAAAATGAATAAAGTGCATATTGAAAAGTAAAAGTTCTAAATAATGAATTTTATTGGAAAAAGAATATTGATATCAAACCCAATATCCATTAGTTTTGTAAAAATTTCTGACATACATTTGGCAAATGGTAATATATATTGTAATTTTATAATTGATCACATAATTGAGTTTTGAAATTGTAGACAAATGTGTTTGTATTTGATTTGTTGTGAAAACAAAGTAAGAAAAAAAAGTAAAAAAAAAATAAGATCTTTCACTTTACATAAGATAAAAATGATTTTAAGGGAAGAAGAAAAATTGATATTGATCTCAATATCTAGTATTTATTCTAAATATCTCATACATCTTAAAATGATAATATATATTATAAATTTGTAATTGATCTCATAATAAAATTTTGAAATTGTAGATAAATATGTTTTGCAATTGATTTGGTGGAAACAAAAAAAGTAAAGAAAAAGACACAAAAATTAGACTTATTCACTTTACAAAAATCGCACTGTGATACACTCGACATAATAACTCAACTCTCGCAAACTAAACATCGACTTCCCGACTAACTCAACTCAACTCTGCAAACCAAACACTGATTTTCAGAACTCACTGACAAAACAACTCTGCACAACTCAACTCAACTCAACCCAACTCTGCGATCCAAACGCCCCCTAAATAACTTATTTTTTAATCATATTGTAAAGAATTTTGATAGAAAGTGACGTTGACTCGTTTTCTTGATTTTTGATATCTATGTAAAGATTAAGTTGATTCGAGCTAGTGTCGAAATGGAGGGGACCAAGCAAAAGGAAAAAGAAAATTGATGTGGTTGAAATTTAAACTAGAAAAGGGTTAGAGGACATTGACAATGACAACTTAAAAAAATTGCTAGTGTGTTGGGGCTAAATGAATTGAGAAAATCTTCATCTCACTCAAATGTTAGGTGAAAAAAAGCTATCATCCTTTCTTTTTTTTGGGGAGGGGGGGCATTAACTTTTGAACATTTCTTACTGCTATTCTTTTGTTTATCTCTATCTAACCATATATCAAAGTGATATATGTAAAATGACCATTATCTCCATGGGATGGGCTATTAATAATTTCACAATATATGGATAATCAAGAATAGAATTAAGCCTTATCATTTCCTAATTAAATTTTAACAATAATGGCTAAATTTAAAACTGATCCATATGAGAGAAGTGACTAAAATAAAACTTTTTGTGGGCGTTTGACGCACAGAGTTGAGTTCAGTTTGGTAGAGTTAATTTGCTTAAGGTGCAGAGTTGGGTTGAGTTAAGTCAGAAAGTCTCTATTTGGGGTGTAGAGTTGAGTTGAGTTGTCAGGCGTATCTGATATAAGTTTTTCTAACTTGAAGCGTAGACTGATTTTTAGTTTACTATTTTTTTTTTTTATTATTTTTCTAGTCATTCATGGATAAACATATTTTTTCATATTTGCAACATTGAATTCAGATGCCCACTTCAAAAAATATATATATTTCAACATTGATTTTTCTTTTTTTTAAAAATATCTTTTTTAAAAAACTCGACTTTTTTCAAAATATAGACAATGTAGTATTGTTTACTTTTTTTGATATACATTAGACTTTTTTCCATTTATAGAAATCACATATTTTTAGTACACATTGAACTTATTTCAATGGATAAAAACCAAATGTTGTATTAATTATAACAACAAATAGCAATTAATGAATTGAAAAAAGGAAATGTACATGTATTTTTTTCTTTAAACACAAATTGAACTTCTATTAAAATAGATAAATCTAAGGTTTCATTGTCTAAACATATATTGAACTTCTTTGAACTTACAAATTAGGAACTTATCATGACCTTTTTTAATTACGAATAGAGTTTGTTTTAAAATAAAATGATCATTACGTTTTTTTTAAAAAACATTGTTTGTTTACATTTGTTAAATCACATGAAGATGACAATAAAACGACGATATATTTCAACATTAATGTCATGTAAAAATGATTCACAAAATATTAGCATATTATCAGGAACCTATTTACATGATTCACAAAACATAATTATGGTATGAAAAACCTATGTATATTATTCACAAACATAATTATCGTTCACAAAATATAAGTAATGACCAGTAATGGATCGAGTTTGTAAGTCCGAAGAAAGATTGGTGGAGCAGAGAATAATATCAATTAAGTACATGTACATCTCATATTATTTTGAACCATGAGAATGTCATTGGTCGCTGAAAATTATTGTTGGCAATACTCGTATGTTGGTTTTTAGATAAGGTCACCAACGATTGTTGTAAATCGTTAGACAAGGTAGTCAGTGGTCGTCAATTGCCGCATATGGTTGTCGATAATGAAGGTCGTTGGTCGTCGGAGAAAGTCATCAGAGGTGGTTGTCGGTTGTCGAAGATAGTTGTCGATCGTTGGACATGGTTACCGATCGCTAGAGATGGTCATCGGAGGTAGTTTTTGGTTATCGAATATGTTCACTAGTTGCCGAGGTAGTCGTCGGTCGTCGAAGATGTCCCCCGATCGTCGGAGATAGTCATCGGAGGTGGTTTTTTCGGTCGCCAGAGATAGTCACTAAACGTCGGAGATAGTCGTTAGAGAAGGTTTTCGACCGCTGATTGTCGGAGATGGTTGTCGGAGGTAGTTACCGATCGCGCGACAGTGGTCGTCGATTGTTGGAAAAGCGGTGATAAAATATGTTAATAGGGCTACTGTACAAGTCAGTGGAGTTAATATCTCAAGTCAACAGAGTTGTGCAGAATTAATTTGTCAATGGGCCAAACGGTGAGTTGGATTTAAAATCCAACTCAACTCAACTCAACGCAGGGAGCCAAACACCCCTTTTAAACTTTAGAAATCAAAAGCCTGTGATCATGATTTGTTAGGAGATTTTCTAGATCAAATTAAACCCAACTCAACTCAACTGAACGTAGGGAGCCAAACACCCTTTAAACTTTAGAAATCAAAGCCTGTGATTATTATCATGATTTGTTAGGAGACTTTCTAGATCCAAATGAATTACTTGGATTGCAAATGTATCCAATCCAATACAACCATAGCTAAAGTGATAAACCCAACACAAACCAACCAAGAATTTTAAAGTTCATTTGGTTAGAGTATTTTCATTTTGGAATGGTAAAAATATTATTACTTTAAACATTTATATTTATAATTGATTAAAATAGAAGGTAATCAAACATGACCCATTGTTAATAATTAATCCATTTCATTTTATTTTTGAAAAATTCATTCTTTTTTTTTAGTTCAAGTGAGCGTAGAGTCTCAAACTTTTAACCAATATATATCATTGTTCACGTTGACGAGAAATTAACTTCTGAATTTGCTATGTCTGCGAATATCGTAAATACTATATTTAACTGCACAATTTATTTCTTAATTACATTTACATTGAGAACGGGCTTCATCATTGGTTCCAGCCCAAAAACAATGACTTGCACGTCATGAGCCGAATCAAACCCCATGAACTGGCCCAAATAGAAAAAGTGCAAGCCCAGCTAAACCGCAGTCCAACAAATTGGGCCATTATTAGCCGAATAAAACGCACACCAAAACCTCCTTAATCATAATATTCAGAAATAATTACGCGTCTATTTATTTATAATTTTTTTTTGAAACATATTTATTTATAAAATTAAGCTCCCAATCTGTTTTAGATTTATTTATTATTATTAATAAAAAAAATACTGCTTTAGATTCTTAATTTTCTTTCGATATTCCACTATCAAATTTCAAACAAGAATTTGCAGAGAATCAATAAAAGCAACTGAGTTCAACTGAGCCGACCAATTTTTTCTCTCTTTTTCTTTTTGAAGTTTTCCAACTCATAGATCTTAACCTAAGACTGAGATTGCGTACAATGAGACACAATGAGACAACATTTTTTAATTTATAGACTAATTTGTTTTTTTTTTTTTAAAAATATGAATACTATTTTAAAATTTTAATCCCAATTTAAGTACTCTATATATCCCTACATCATAGACCTTAACCTAAAAAAAAATATAAACTATGAACAATGACAAGACTAAGCAATAATCATTCTCAATCGGACATGTCTTCGAATGATTATACATAACCCAAGTTAAACACTTATGACTTATCATTATTAACTTTATCTTTTTTTCTTAAAAAAAAGAGAGATTATTATAATAATATATTTTAGGACAAGAGAGAATCTATATGGTGTAATGGGTGTGTGACTAGATTATATGAATTTGGGTTGGAAAAAAGTATATATTAAAAAGGAGAATGATGATGTTGTCAGCTGAATTGCTTTTATTACATCAGTTTAGTTGGCTTTAGAGAAAGCATATTTCCTTAATGGGTTAGGTTGATTTTGTAAATAAGTATGATGGAGTTTTTGTCCGTTTCTGAGGTTTTCTCAAAATTCTAATTTGATGAGAACAAAAATTTTTATCATAGATTCCCAATGAATATATGCTAATTAGATAAATTAGAACGAAAAAAAATAGATTAAATTAACAAAAATGGATGATGTAAATTTAATTATATCAAATAAGTGAAAACCAATGTTAGTTGAGGAGGAAACGATGATATCATCTTAAATCACCAATTAACCTAAAAACTTAAGTTGATATGTTGTGGTAAATTTAATTATATCAATACTAACCTAACAAAGTTTCATGTGTTATTTTTATGGAAAATCAAGATATTCACACAATTGGGGTCTAACTTCAGATTTTACCTACTAGCTAGAATGGTAGTTGAAAAATATATTCAATATTATTTTGATGGTTGATGAACATACCATCTGAAAAAAAAAATTATGAGTGGGTTGGATTTCAATTTTGCGATAATTATGTATATTAAATTACATTCGAGACATGTCTATGTATTCCAATATGTTAATAAAGTAATAATTTAGGTCCCATTTTATAATTATTTGGTTTTTAGTTTTTAAAAAAATTAAGCCTTACAATATACTTCTTCCAATAAGTTTCTATATTTTTTTATCTATCTTGTACTTATGTTTTCAAAAACTAAACTAAGTTTTGAAAACTAAAAAAAATAACTTTCAAAACTCATTTTTATTTTTTAAATTTAGCTAGAAACTTAGATGATACTTCAAGTGAGACAGAATCATAGTAGAGAAGATAACAAAAAATGTTAAAAAACAAGTTTAATTTTCAAAAACCAATAACCATTTACAATGACCATGGTAGAAATCCAACATGCATTCAAGTTACTTGACTTTGATGCTTCTTGTGTCCTGTGAATAACAAGTTCAAAAATTTATGTATAATAAAACCTAAAATAACTTTATAAACAATGTATTTCATAAATCTAAAATTTTATCATCAAAATGACTTCAATAAAGCATCGCGTTGAATTTTCTCTTTTGTAAGTGTGAATGAAATAACTCAACTCATAATAACTAGTAATCCAACTACCAAAGTTACCCTTTCCTTCCTCATTCTTAAATTAATAAAAGAAATTGATTAAAAACACCAAGATGTAAAGAATAAATCAAATGGGGGGTTCCTAGATTAGTAAATATTGAGACACCAATAATTACAAAAGCAAACTTAGTTAAGCTTGCAACACATGATTAGAGAGAGAGTGAGAGATTATAAGAACAATTAATGCCTTTTCAAAAAAAAAAAAGAGCAATTAATGCTTAAATATTGCTTAAATATTGGCTTAATTTCTCCAATCATATGATCAGTACATTATAATATAAAGACTAATTAACTAAACAGAGAAACAAAACACCATTTATTTTGCTGGCCAGTTTATGTTTTTTTTCAGTAGTTATAAAGTGGCTGTCTTTTAACATTGATTGCTAACCTTTTTGGGAACTCGCCACAACTTAATATTCATTAACCTCCCTATGCAAAACACACATAGCCCACATAGTTACATGTCTAAATATATTGAAACTCATCAAATGATGGCATATGTTATAACAATATAATAATAACAACTATATAAAAATATTCTTAAATTCACCAATCAAACTAAAAGCTTATTTGATGAAAAGTCAAACAAGTAAAATCGATATTAAATGGGGAGGGAACTGACTTTACAAGAGCTTGAATATAGGATCTCGTGGGCCGTCTACTCTAATACCATCTTAAATTACCAATTAAACTAAAAGGTTAAGCGGAGAGTTTGAGATAAATTTAATTATATGAACATAGTATAACAAATATAAAGGTCAAATGAAAAACTACAAAAAAAAAAAAATTAATCATCAATAAAAACTTTTTTTTTTTTAATAATTTGAATATAAATCTACATAAAATCTACCATCCTAATAGATAAGTTTGGATAAGATTTGAATCTATGATGATTATAAATTTCTCTATTTTCCGTGAAATATAAAGAAGAATAAATTAGTATAATAATATGTGTTAGATGAAATAAGTCTGAAGTTTTTTTCTTACTTGTGACACTAAGATGTATTGTTGGTTCACCAAGATGGAAGTAGCTTGTATGTGCCATTGAGATTAGGAAATCAAATTTGATTAGGTTTAATTTGATAAATTTGATTATAATACTAATTAAAAGATAAGAAAGTTTGACTAAACATGTGCTTTGACTGAATTGGGGGCAGTTGTTGCTTGGGAAGACTCAAAAGATTTATGTAGTGGCCTCCATTATATGTTTGAGTTAGTCAAGAAAAGACTAAAGTAATAAAGACTCCAAAAGATACATTGTTTTGGTAAAACATAGGAAATTTCTTGTTTTGTCAATCATGTATACTAATTAATACAATTAAAGGAGTCTTTTATTAATGAAAATAATAATGATAACAATAATAATTAATGTTCTTGACAATATGATCTAACTTTATAAAATGGTTGAATCAAACTTTGTATTTGGTGATAAATTAAAGAGGATCTTCTTAAATCCTTTGATATGGTCTTCTTTTATAACTAATTCATTTCCTTGGAAGAAACATTTTTTTATTAGTAAATTTTGGAAAAAGAGGAGAAAACAAAATCTATATGGTATCACTTTATTTGTCAATGATTTCTTATATATCTTTGTAGGTCAATTTGTCAAAGGAGAAGACCTATTAATTTGATAGTGGAATGCTAACAATGAAATAATGCATGGCTTTTTTGGGGGGTCAAAAAGATTCATAGATTGATTATTGGGATATGACTTATGAGTTTATAGTTTTTGTGTGGGGAAATTTTCTTAAACATGGAGGGTTCATATTATTATCAAATATATCTATACGATTACAAATAATATAATTTTCAAACGTATTATTCTTATATCACATTTCAATCATTCTTTTAAAGAAAAGATCAAACCTTTCCCATTAAAAAAATGGTAATCTTATAACTAGTTAGATGTACCCGTTTAAATAGTGATTTTTCAGGCATATAAATTAATTACTTTGGGGATGGGACATATGATAAGAGTGCTAAAATTGTGCCAACATAGTTGTGATGATTAGGTCCACTTAGTGATTCTGGGATGTTTTCTTTAAAAAACATACATACTAATTAGAGATGCGTTTTCTTTTTTTTTTCTTTTTTTTTTTTCTAATTCACCATTTTAAAAAGAAAGTAATCTATTTGAAATAATATAACTTTCTACATTTAAATACTCATCTTCCATGTAATATATCCATTCTTGAAAAAGGCTAGATGATTGTTATTAAAAGGAAATTTTTATTTTTAATTATTTTTGGGAACGAGGAAGGAATTAGGTAAAAGAGAGATAAACTATATATAACATAAAGGTTATAAATAATTAATAGTAAAGAAATTATTTGGCATAACTTACATGATGTAACTATTGTTTTTGTAACAATTCGATCTTTATTTTAGATATTGGTAGAAAAATTCATATGACATAAACAAAAGAAAAGTACTCTAGACGCCACTTTACTTATATATACTCATAGCGATGAGTAAAAAAATTTCAATTTTTACATCGAAGGCAATAATGTTTTATGTCTTTTTATGACCATACTAATTTTCAATTCACTATTACTTATCTGTAAATGAATTTCATCGTGATAACTCTTAAATATCTCATAGTTATATATATAAAATAAATGATAGTCATATATTACGACCTAATAGATAAAGTCGTAAAAGTAAGTAAAAACTTTGAATATAGCTCAACTCGTTAAGACATAGACACTCGATAAAAGAGAGCATGACATGTGAATTTATGTTATTGCTACATATATGTGGATAATTGATTTGAAGTCACTAATTATGAAACCAGTGTGTGAAACCCTCTCCATATGTATAAAACATGACAACCTCATTTACATTAAAAAAAAAAAAAAGTCTTATTTCACATGAGAGAGATGTTGATGTTGATGTTGAAAGAATATATAATGGGTTGAAAATTAATGTTGATTTATATGGTGTGTGAATCTTCCAAAGATTATCAACATATATAGTCAAACTGTTATTTTGCCCTTTCTTTAAGGATTGGATAAAGAATGCAACTTTTTTTTTTTTCTTTTTTGGATTATTTTGATGACATGGGTCAGTAGAGGAACCCTCCAAAAGTAAAAATTATAAAGTGGGTGGGCTGAATTTTGAGGTTTTAATTGTATTTTTATGTGGGAAATTTTGGAAGAAGTACAAAGTTCAATTTATCTTCTTTTTTTGTTTTTTTTTTCTCCTTCTTCTTTGCCCCAAATGAAGACCAAAAGCAAGCAAAAGGACTTTGCAACCATAAACAAACCCTAGCCTCTTGTTTCCTTGGTTTAGTTCTCCTCCACACAATATTTATTCTATATTATATTCATTTTCCCATTCTCCTCTCTCCCATTTGCTGCATATATATCTTTTACTCACTCCAACATATCTTTTGCTTGTGTGTTGTTTTTAGATGCTTGGAAATTTCTCAAATTGGGAGACATATATAATTTGAATCTTTTGTTTGAATTTAAGGATTTTTAGCTAGCTTTTGTGATTTGTAAGAACCATGTCTATATATATATATATGAATCCATAATGTTGTAATTTGTTGTCTTAATTTGGCAAGTGGGCAATTTTTCTTTCTTTTTTTTTTTTTCTTTCTTCCTCTTAAGTGAAACAAGAATAATTGTTCTCAAGTGCATCCCTTCTTTATAGAATATGACATCTTTGCCTTTTTCCTCCCCCCTTCTTTTGCACCATGTTTTTACTTAATTCAAACTTAAAAAGAGGTACATCAATAAAAGTTGACATTAATGTTATCCTTGAAATTTTTTTGGTAATAATTTTATGTCATAGGCTTTAATTTCAAAAACAATAAAACCCATTTCATTTAACTTTAAATTTTTTTTTTTAAAAAATATATATTTACTCTCATACCTACACATACGACCCATAGTTAGGTGTTTAGTCTATAAAACAAAGATAAAGACAGATAAAATTAAATAATGATATCACATGTCATACAGTATAACAAGACAACATTTTGATGCCTTGTATTTATAGAAATCATATTAATAATCATAAATCATTGTCGCGTATTATATTTCTACACCCTTAGAGATGTTTTTTTCTTCCAATATTATGATAAGGTTGGAGATTGTTATGTACTAAAAAAGGGTTGGAGATAAATATAAGTTATATAATACAACAAAATTTAAAAAGAAAATGAGATTTTTGGGAGTTTGAAATTCACGCGGTTCGAGAAGAGCGTGGGATTAGGAAATGAAGGTATTTTGGAGGACCACCCGGAATTTAAGGAGAAGAATTAGAAGTGAAGAGAGAGAAAGAAAGAGAGACGAAGCGGTTCCCGATGGAAAATGACAGGCACCTCGTGGCCGACAACCATAGGATGCCACTCTCCGGCTGTGACCTGGATTTCCACGTGAATGTCACTCACCTTCTTCCTCCTCACGCTTTGGTGTGTTCATTCTTTTTAATTTAAACCCAAATGAATCTTTTATTTTATTTTTTTAACTTAATTTTTTAGTCAATGTTCAAAAACCTAAACAATTTCTTTCCTTGAGTTTGACAAATGATTTTCATTCATTTAACCCACTACCTCCCCACTTGCATTTAAAAAAATATATATATTCGTTTATGCTTTCCGAATTTATATCGTTTATGTTGTGTGTCTCTCACTTCAATTATTAGAGGTTACACGAAAGAGAAAGATCATTTCTACACCTAAATAGGATGAGAAAAGGTGGAAAATAAGGTGCGACAATAATAATGAAACTGATGATGTCATTGAAATAAAAAAATATTAATTACTTGAAAATATATTTAAACCATAATTTATGAATGAGAAATAGTGAGATGCTCCACTTACACTATGTTATTGTCATTCTTATCACACTTTTAAGAAACCCAATCTCGATGTTGTACTCATGGTATATATTATCAAGTAATATCTATTTACTCTCACCAAAACATTTTATGCCATTGTTAATTTGTGTATAGATCAACGTGTTGGGTCATTATACATCTATCTTAAAAGGTTAGAGGTTCAAATTGAAAAAAAAAAAAACATGTTCATGTAATTAGAACACTTCCCCCCATTTCTTTCACTTTAACATAAACTATATGAGTATCTTATTTTAGTTTAGAATGGGGAGTTATTCCTTTTCTTGTCATAAATTCATAGGAACGTTTATATATATATATATATATATATATATATATATATATATATAGTTCAACGACATGTGGGGTAAGGATTTAAACATTTCTGATCTCTTGGTCGAACTTATATTGAGTATGTTCAATTTGGTAGAAGAACATTTACAAATTGACCACCCTATATTATTATGAAAATTAAAAAAAAAAGAAGAAAAAAAGAAAAAAAAGTGATGTTCGTATTTATGAACATCGCATTAACACTTATTATTTTATAATTTTTACATTAAATATTATGATTAATGAGTTGTGAAAAAGGTAAAGTTTGACTGCACATACAATCTAGTGAGAAAGAAGATTGGCCCCAAACCCAATTCGATAGCAATAATCATAATACATGCCCCATGCTTAAAGCAATTTAAAAACCCCAAATTGATAGATGTAAATTAAATTACAAAGTTCTAATGGTTGTTATTTTAAAAAGGAGGGCACATTTATTATAATTTCTTTAAATAAAAAAAACATTGGTTTATAAATTAATATTTTGTACGAGGATACATATATATATATATATATCTTTTTTTACCTATCTTAGGAAGTATTATAAAAATAATATAATTGAACTAAGTTCTTGCTTGAATCTTCAGCTAGGCATTATTAGATTTTGACAAGCTGCAAAACCCTAGCCAATGCTTATTTAATAATTACTTTTATAATATAAATGTTCGTTGCTGCAAAGGAAATCTTATCTGAATAAGAATCTGTGCAAAGTGTGTTTAGTGGTTTAAATTACTGATTGATTAGAGGGGGAAAATGTTATTAAAAGAAATTATATTTTAAGTGAAATTTGATAAGTAGCCAACCTTTTTTTTTCCTTCCTTTTTGGGTGAATCTCACAAGGCATCTATCTCTATTAGCATTTGTTGCATATTTTAATTTAAAGTTCCACTTAATATTGTACTAATATTCTCTGTCCTCTGTAACACCTAATTTTTCAAAAATAAATATATAATACTAGGAAACAATGTTGTAGGATTGATGTGAAAAAAAAATCGATGGAGATTAATGAATTATTTAATTAATAACAATATAAAAGCCCTTTTAATCTTTCAAGAGACACTGGAAAAATGGATGAGGATAATGTAGAAAATTAGAAATGCTGATTCTGAGGAAGCTATTTATATTCCAATTAAGTTAATATTTTGCTAACTTCAAATTTATATACAACAATATTTATAAAAATATGATATAATATAACAAGATGTGCTACGGCCTACGTGATATTTATAATATCGCTGATTTGTAGGTATAATCATAAAAAAAAGTGAAAAAAAATGAGGGAGATAGTTTATTAAATATCAAGGAAATTTGGTTAAAACTCGAGCACAACTTGGTTAAGACATATATATATCATACATATATCATCAACGAAAAAGTCAAATTCAAATTCCTAATCTTAAATGTTGTTGAATTAAAAAAATGACCCCATTTGATACCTACTTGTTTTTTAGTTTTTAGTTTTTGAAAATTAAACCTATAAATACGGCTTCTTCCAATAGATTTCTTTGATTATTATGATCTACCTATTAATTTTACAAACGCTTTCAAAATTCAAACGAATTTTATAACACTAAAAAAAGTAGTTTTTAAAATTGTATTTTTGTTTTTGAAATTTGGCTAAAAATTACCATGTTTTTTTTTATAACAATGATGAAAACTATCGTAAAGAAATAATGAAAAATAAGAATAATTTTTAAAAATAAAACAAACCATCGTAAAGAAATAATGAAAAATAAGAATAATTTTTAAAAATAAAACAAACAAAGTGGTTATTAAATAGAACCTATTGAATCATTTAGTTCGTTTTATTTTTAAAAATGAACTAGTGGGTTCAAGTTTTACTTGTTAAATCTACTCTTTGTGTTTTGTTCCTTAAGTTGCCCATGGTAATATTGAGAGCCATGGCTAGGTAGGAGATATTTCAACTCCCATTCCTAAATGCCACTAGGCTTACAACAATTTCATTTCATCAAAGTTCACACATTGATAACTGTGATATAATATCAAGGGTTGGAAAATGGGGTTTAATCAAAAGCATAACTAGGGAAGATGATGTTTGCCTCACAAATTAAACTTTTTTTTTTTATAGTGTAGAGTTTAAAAGTCAAAAACTTAATTCAGTAGGGTAAACTTATTCATATTCTAAATTGTGATTTTTTATTGATCATATAACATACAAACCAAACACAGATTACACTTGTCTTAGTATTCTTAAGGTCCACCAAATATCAAAACTTGATTTTTATTGATTATGCTACTTCTTTTATTGCTTTAAGTCCGTAAATTTTCATGTAAGACTTTTCGCTGCCTAGTATGTATTTTAATGAAGTATCCACTCTTTCCAACAAAAATTTATTTAACCTATATTCCTAATAAAATACAAACATAAATTACAAAATTAGATTTATCCCAAATTTTATTAAAAAAAAAACAAAACTTATTAAAATCATGAGTCAAACCTCTTTTAAAAGTAGAAATGGGTAATCTAGCTTAATATTATTCTAAAATCTATGTTAAACAAACCCATTAATTCATGAAAAAAAAAAAGAATTGAAAATCGATGTTAAACCTGAATTAAAAAAAAAATACACAACCCCAATAAAAATTGAACCAAAAGCAATCAATATTCATTGGTCAAACCCTAATTCGGTCGGTTGGACATATCCATCTGATGTCCAATATTATTCGTTTATTCCAACTTGCACCCATAAAAATAATTATACTCATTAAAAGATTTATATACCTATATTTAGAAGGCCATTGGTTGGATGATCAAATTTCAAAAATAAAGAATTGATTTAAAACATTTGTCTCATTCTGAAACAAATGGATTAGACAGTGAAACAGCCTTATTGCCATTAAATGACAAAAACAGTACTATTAAACTACAATTAATTAACATTATGTGTTTGAATTATTAGATTTAATGATGAATAAAAAGTAGGATAAAAATTCCAATGGAATGTGATATATCTATCGGCATGCACTTTCCCTTCCATAGTGAGACACAAATGAGTAAAAATATGGTTGAGAGTAATTTTAAGAATCGCTCCAATAACTCTTAGATATATCTGAAAATATCTATCTCTATATAATTCATTAATTTAAATTTTGGGTTAAGTGGTGATTTAATAATGATATTTCAAAGTCTTGTATTTAAATATTTGTAAAAATCATTTTCTCCTAAATTGATATTGATAGTTATTTATTGAATCATGCACAAATTTACTGGAAATAAGGGAGGTTACTCAACTAATTACCGTAATTTAAACTTTTAGATTCATAGATGAATATTAATGTTTAATAACTATTCCATTTATGTTTTTATAATAGTTTAGAAACATATAGGGAGTGACAATCTAAACTTCTATTGATAAAACTATATAAATATCTATTTTTTATATATAATAATATAAAATTATTAATTACATTATATTGCCTTCTTCTCCAATTATTTCATAATCAAATTTCTAGGTTTTTGAAGGAGAGAGAAAAGAAAAGGCCAGCTGCCTAAAAACTAAAAAGTAATACAAAAATGGCCGTCCAAGGGTCGGATAAAGGGAACAAAAGTGGGACCCACCCGCCGCAGGTGGACGTCCACTTGCCCAATTCCGTCCCCCCATTGTTTTACCACTTTCTTTATTTTAAAAAGGAGGAAAAATAAAGTTTGCCCTAATCTTTTTTTAGGTTTTGTACTAAACCCTAACTTATGGTCAACTTTGTGCTAAACCCTGGTTAACTAATTTCTTCAGCCAATTAAATTCTTCAACCCAATTGGACAATCTAACCCATCTTCACAATTAATGTTGGTCAATCCTTTATTTAGCGAATAACATAATTAAAAGAATCACAACTTTCCTTTATAAGTTGCAAGTTTTGAATTTTCACTCTTTTTTGTAATGACCTATTTAAGTTGAATTAATCTATGAATAGTTCAACCGTTGAGATATAAGTACTAACTAAGTATATCCCAATTAATTAAGACATATACTTTTGATTAAGAAGTCTGAGCGAGAGATTTGAATTATTTGTCTCCTACTTTTTTGTTGAACTTTAAGGGGAAAAAAAGAAGATATATGTAATTAATCTTTTCTCTAAGTCAAAACGTTGAAATTCTATCCTGTAATTATAATGAATATATTCAAAAAAAAATTATAATGGAAGAACGAAAATGATCATTATTAATTGGGTTAGTTTTAATTTTCTTTTTTGAAATCTAGGTAGAACTTTAAACTTAAATAAAGAACGAAACTAATACATTCTCAAAACTGCGTGGGAACCAATCAATAAATTGAACATAATATTAATTTAGCCACAAATTGTTGAAATTTAATTATGTAAATATATACTTGAGTCTGACCATAAAATTAAGTTAAAAAGAAAAAGAAAAAGAAAAAAGCCCAATCTGGATATCAAAATGTTCGACCTGGATTGGAAAAAAAACGTCCTAACAAAGTCAAAAGAATCAATAACCCAAAATTGTCTTGTCTAACCACCAACTTTTAGAAAAATATAAGAACTCAACTAGTGGAATTATTCATATGCTAAAAAAAATAATGGAATTATTAATATATTATCGATCCAATTTGGTTAAATCAAAACTTTAGATTGAATTTGAGTTCTCTAATCTAATTAAGCGCTCGCTTGTGCACCAACTCATCCAATTATTAGTAGCGTTATATATATATATATGTTGAATGGATGTGATAAACCAAAAATTTTCAAGTATAAAATTATGTATTGTGTGAATTTTATTTTATTTAATACCAAAAAGTCAATGCGTACTCATTTTTCATTAATTATAGTAACATGGAATTCATGGAACTTATGAAAACTTTATAGCTATTCGATATATTTTATCATTGGTAATAGAGAACTTTTAAATATTTATACTTTTGTCATTGATTTGATGAGCTAGTTATGGAAACATGTTTGGTTGTAGAGTTTTTTTTTTTTTAATTCATTTAATTTATAAAATGTTAGCATATCTATAACTAATTAAATTTCTTTGATTTGTAAATTAATTTACATTTTTTTTTTTGTAAAAACCTTAACCATAACTTTTATAATCAAAATTACTTTTAAAAAAATCTCTGAGAGTTTTCAAAAAGTGAAAAGAAAGATGAGTACGAAAACATATTATTTAAAATATAAAACCAAAAAGTAAAATTATTATTCAACAATCAACAGAACATAACACCCATTAAAAATGATGAGGAGCTAATTTGAGGCTATAGCTCCGTGATTAAAATATCGGATTTTTATAGCTGAATTTAAAATTCTTTTACTTGCATTCAAGGCAGAGTCAGAAATTGTTAAGAAAGAAAATTTGTACCTTGTAACTATATATATCATATTTTGAGGTAAAAATTTTAATATTTTTTTAAAACTTTTTCTATGTTTTTTTAATCTAAGACAACTTAAAAGAGAGAAATGGCCCCTCCTTTACTTCCATGCTCCACACCATCTAAGTTGAACTCTTTTAATTAGTTGGTTTTTCTGTGATAGTTCTTATTGAAGTTTGAATCTACTCTCTAGTGTCTACATATACAACAGTTTGAGGGTACAATTCGACTTAGACTAAAAAATGAGAGGTTTAGGCTCCGATTGATAACTATTTTGTTTTAAAAAATTAAGCTTATTTTTCTCTACATTGGTTTCATCTTCTTCATCGGAGCTCCAGCTTTCTTAAGAAAACACTTAAATTCTTAACTAAATTCTAAAAACAAAACACTCAAATTTTAAACCAAATTCTAAAAACAAAACACTTAAATTTTTAACCAAATTCTAAAAACAAAAACGAGTTTTTCTAGTTTTTAAAATTTGGCTTGATTTTTGAAAACACATTTTAAAAGTAGATTAGAAAACTATAAGTGGAAATGGTATTTATAGGCTTAATTTTTAAATATTTGTTTAACTTTGTTTGATAACCATTTGAGCTTTAAGAATTGTGCTTGTTTTTTCATCGATTTTCTACTCCGAGTTTCATTTTTCTTAAAAAAACATAAATCCTTATTCAAATTATTTTAAAAATAAAATTTGGCTTGATTTTTAAAAATATAAATAAAAAGTAGATAGTATTTATAGGTTTGATTTTCAAAAACCAAAAATAAAAAATTAAGGCCCCGTTTGATAACCATTTTGTTTTTGGTTTTTAGTTTTTGAAATTTAAACCTAAAAATACTACTTCTACTAACGAGTTTATATGTATTCTTATGTACTTTGTACCTATATTTTCAAAAACTAAGCCAACTTTTAAAAACTAAAAAATATAGCTTTCAAAAACTTGAGTTTGTTTTTAGAATTTGGCTAAGAGTTCAAATGCTTATTTAAAGGAGATGATCTCTATCGTAAAGAAATTAGGTTAAAATAAGTTTAACTTTCAAAAAACTAAAAAAAGAAAAATAAAATAGTTAGAAAAGGAGAGGTAAATTATTATCAAAATGGAGGAGCTTCTGTCTGGAAGAAAAGGAAGAAGAATAACAAGAATTTGTCAACAAATTATTATTTTAGAATACATATACTTAAGCTTTAACAATGAGAGAGAGAAAGAGGGATCAAATGACTGAGTTTCTTTCCTCTCTCTCTCTAGCTCTCTTTCTCTCTCTAATTGGTTTCTTCTTCTTCTTCTCCCTTTAGCCTTTGCCTTTCTCTGCACTCCATTCCTGTTGTTCTAAATCTCATAGTTTTATCACTTCTTAAATACTCTTTTCTCAACACTCTCTCTACCTCTATTTTTATTTTCTTTTTTTTTCTCTTCTTTTTTGTACCTTTTTTTTTATATATATATTTCCCCTTCCACTTCCTTCAATTAAACAAACCCAAACTGCAACAGTAGTTTTGATTTTTCTCTCCCTCCCCATCTCAGTGCTCTTGATCAATTCTTTAAAAATTTTCCCCCTATTTTAATATTATTCATAGTTTTCTGTTTTCTTCTTCTTTTTTTTTTTTTTTTTTTTAAAAAAAGTCTTTTAATAAGATTGAGTCCATCCATCCATGGCTGGTCTGGATTTAGGCAATCGCTATATTCACCAACTTCAAAGACCTGATTTCAACCCTCATCACCAACATCACCCGCAGCAGCATCTTGACTCTCAATCTCGTCATGACGACGAATCTCATCAACCGTTGGAGTTCGTCTCTGCAGCCCCCGCCACCGATATGGTGGCGTCTCGCCGCCCGCGCGGTCGTCCCCCGGGTTCCAAAAACAAGCTGAAGCCCCCGGTTATCATAACCCGGGAGAGCGCCAATACCCTACGGGCTCATATTCTTGAGATTGGGAGTGGCTGCGACGTCTTCGATTGCATCGCCACCTACGCCCGCCGCCGCCAGCGGGGGATCTGCATCTTGAGCGGCAGCGGAATGGTAACGAATGTCAACTTGCGGCAACCGACAGCAGCCGGCGCAGTGTTAACCCTACAAGGGAGGTTTGAGATATTGTCGCTTACTGGATCTTTCCTGCCGCCGCCCGCTCCTCCTGGCGCCACCAGTTTGACCATATACTTGGCCGGTGGTCAAGGCCAAGTAGTCGGTGGCAACGTCATCGGAGAGTTGGTGGCGGCAGGACCAGTGACAGTCATCGCCGCATCGTTTACAAACGTAGCGTACGAGAGACTGCCACTAGAAGAACAAGACCAAGACCAAGACCAAGAACAAGAACAAGATCAACTTCCGATGCAGCCACCACCGACGTCGCAGCACGGCGGCGGTGGCGGGAGCAACAATAACTCATTTCCAGATCCATCTTCTGGGCTTCCTTTCTTCAATTTGCCTCTAAATATGCAGAACCAAATTCAGCTACCATTCTGAAACCCCAAAACAAATAGGGGGGCAAATCTCCAAATTCAAGGTGGAGCTAGCAGATGGGTAATTGTTCTTGTTCATGGCAAACTCCAAATTCAAGGTCAGAAATTTCAGAAGGAATTCAATTAATAATGCCCCTCTCTCTCTATATATATTTGTAGGTATCTTCTTCTACCCTTTGTGGATTGTTGTAGTTGCTTAATTATTTCCCTTCTTGTTATTACCCTCAAAATCTTCATCTTTTTTACTTTTGAATCTGTGTATGGTTTCTGGAGAACTCTTCTTTGATGCTTAAATATATGGTGATGAAAAAACTCCTTAATCTGATTAATCCCTCAAACAATTTTGTTTAAGGGTTCAGATTTTCAATAACATGACTACTTATTCCTCCCTAGCCTCTCTCTTTTTTCTCTACCCAATAATCTTATATATGATATTGAATTATCTTTATGTGTAGGACTAAAGTTTAACTTTTTTGATCTCAAGTACTATCAAAACGTAACTGTGTATATAGCTGCTAAATCTTCTGCATATTATTAACATGCTTTTCCAACATGTATTTATGTATAGAGTTACTTGAAGATAGTCTTCTAGCTAGGGTTGGGTTTGTTTTGCATATATGAAATTTTGTTTGTAAATTGTAAGTTATTTTAGGTACATCAACACATTCATTACTTTATCTTCAGCTATGTTGGTATGCTATAATCTGAAGGTTTAAGTTGTTAGATTAAGGTTTTGAGATCAATTCTTTATTATCCATGCATTCATAAAATACATATCTCCAGCATTATTATTTATGCTCACAATTCTCTTGTCTTTTTATTATAAAGAAAAGGCTCATTATATATTTAATTTTATGAATACATAATTAAGGAAAGCACTTCAAATTCTTGGTTCTTTACTTCTTACCTAGACCGTTAGTTTCCTTGAATTTAGATTGGGATTTTTGTATAAAATTAAGAAGAGTTAAAGTTAAACATTCACATAATTTTATTGAAGTTTCTTATAGCAATTAGGGTACTCGTGACTTACTATTAATTAATTGAGTAGTTTAAAGTAACAAAATGTTCATTAGGTTAAAAAAAAAAAACACTATTGGATTTTGTTTGATTTATTAAATGCTAGGTGTGTTAATTGATGAGTTGATAATGTTTTGGTAAATAGGGTATAAGTTTTAAATAAATTCTAGTTTGAGGGCTACTTGGCTATAGTTATAGTCTAATTATGATTGGAGTCGTGAATTTAGATGAATTTATGAAAGATAATTAGTGATGACTCAAATCAATTAGTTTGAATAATATATATCCTTATTTGTGTATGTAAAAAATTAATTTATAGATGAATATAAAAATTAAATCTGAATTGTGAACTATCTATAATTTGTTCCAAAATCATAAAACCAAATTTTATCTGCATCTAAAATTGGAGCACTTCACAAAATAAAACCTTTAGGTTGGAGATTTAGTGGTAAAAGATAATCATCATAATTTTGAGTTTAGTAGAGCCAATATTTGCTACATGGTACTTTTTTTAAAATAAAGTATTTGGAGAAACATATGAATGGCATGGTAAAATATGCAGATCTTTAAACTGAAATATAGTACTATTTTTCCTTAATGTTCATAACCATTTATTTATTTGGTGATAATATAATGGTAATTTTGACATTTTGTACTAATCATTGATTTACATTATAGATTATGATCCTAAACTTCGATTAAGATAATCACTAATATATTGATGTGTGTGGTACATTTTACTTTATTCAAAATTATGCTTTAACTACTATTTATGTAATTATTGAACTCTCACTAATAGCCTATTCTAAGTAGAATAGGAATATCTCATTCAAGTAGAGCATGCTAACCTATTGCGAAAAAAAATAACTATGTGTTAGATAAATATGAAGATAAAACTAATTGAGAGTTGCCTCTAATTAATTCACTCTCAATTGAATTAATTCACTCTCAATTGAATGTATATTGAATCCAAATCTAATTTTTAATGGAATATTAACGGAATAAGATTCAAGTATATTAAAATATTTTAGTGTGATAAAAGTAATATAACTTTAGACAAGATAAATTAGTTAAAAAATGATAGGGAGAATAAGAGGAATTGTAAAGAGAGATAAGCATCTTTCATTATCTATCTCATCTACAATAAATGAACGTGCATTCAAGATGCGTAATTATTGTAAATTTAATATAAAAACAAGTAGGGGAAATTCAAGCATCTATCATAGACATTTAAGAAAAATAATGAATTATATTAATTGCATGTAAATGATGAACTCTCGAAGCTATGTTTAAATAAATCAATTGATGAATTCTCTAAAAGAAAATGGCTACTTGGAAAGTTGGAAGCAAAATTGGTGGGTGTGCTTAAATGTTCATGTGGGGAATCAAGGAAGGGCACTTTTTTTTTTTTTTTTCAAAGGAAGGCACTATATTTCTAATGAAGGATTTTAAGATTTATTCATGCGATGCAAGCATCCATTTTGGTTTTCTCAAAAAAAAAAAAAAAAAAGAAAGAAAGAGAGGAAAGAAAGTTTATATCTATTTAATTGGTTCGTGAACTTTAAAAAAGTATCTAATCGATCGGTTCCTCAATTTTAAATTTTGTGTCTAATAAGTTTTAAACTTTGAACTTCCAATTTTGTGTCAGTTTTTTAACAAATTCAAAATTTTTAAAAATTAATTGATTTATAACTAGATATAAAATTGAATTTTATGTCTAATAGGATTCTAAAACTTTCAATTTTATGTCTAGTAGGTCTGTAAATTTTTTTTTAAAAAAATGTCGAATAGTTGATGATCTATTCTACACAAATTGAAAGGTTAAAGACTTGACACTTTTTAAAATTGAAGAATCAAATAAACACAAATATGAAAGCTCACATATTTATGTATTACATACTTTTTAAAGTTCATGAACTAAATAGGTATAACTTTAAAAAGGTTAATAGATTAAACTTATCATTTTAACCCCCTCCCAAAAAAAAAGGAAAAAAATAATATTTTTGATCCTTGAACTTGGTTGATTGTATCACTTTTAATCGAACTTTCAATTTCATGAATTTAAACCTCAAATTTGACAGATTATATCAATTTTAACCCCGAACTTTCAATTTAATCAATTTAAACCTCAAACTTGGTAGTTTGTACCAATTCTAAGCCTAAACTTTCAATTTCATCAATCTAAACCTCAAAGTTGAGTAAGTGTATCAATTTACACCCTCGATTAAGTTTCTGTTTCCATCACCATTAGAAAGGTTTTCCCCACACATGCCCAAAATCACGTGTTGCTTTATGATATGTATTTGTTTGTTATTTTTTTTAAAAAAAATTACCTAAAAAATTGTTAAATCATCCCAGATTGGGTTGCCACAATCATGAAAACCACAAACTCACTCTCTAAAGTAGGACCCACACGAAAATAAATGGACTCTTGTGTTTCTCTTGCCTTTGATATCAATACCAACGACAACGAGTGTGAAAAAGATCTAGACGATGATGTCATTGAAGATGACAATGACCATAGGTTTGTTGACTTCGGTGTGAGGGGTTTGAGCTCAAATAAAATACAGGAGAGAACAGAAAAGGCGATAGTGGATAAAGTGACGCCCATGAACACAATGAACTGGTCATAGTCGATCTTGTAGGTTTCATAAATAGTCTTATGGAGGATTAAAATGATATCGATACCTGAGAGGAAGGGAACAAAGATTCTGACAAGGGTGATTTCGAAATCTCTAGACAAATCGAATCAAGCTCGAGGTTGATGAGAAATTAAAATATATATATATATCGGCGACCGTTCAAAAGTGAGAGTACTCCATTGAGAAAAAATATATTATAAATAAGTTTTAATAGAAGGTGTAAATTGTTACATTTATTTAAGTTTGAGGTTTAAACTGATTAAATTGAAAGTTCAAGATTAAAATTGATAAAATCTACCAAATCTGAGATTTAAATGGATGAAATTAAAAGCTCAAGATTAACCTGGGTCATTAATATCTTTTTCCAAAAGAAAAAAAAAAGGAAAAATCAAAATCTTAAAAACATGTTGGCTTAGAATTCATAAAATTTATCCTAGTTTTGGAGATGAACCAAACAATTTTGTTTGCACATGCACAAAAGAACTTTTTCTGAGTGTTGAGACTTTTGAGGAACTTACCCTTTGATTAAACAATTCAAATTTTTGCTTTCCAATGACCGAAAAATGACTCGTCGACTAAGGATAAAAAAGCTAGTGCTTAATGCTTATGTTAGGTTGTTTGTCATGTAATGTAATAACAAATTTCTTATATCTTTTACATATATTCACTTATTTTTAAAAGAAAAGTAAATGATATATCTAGCATCTACATTTAAGCACGGTATGTTTATTTAATTCTTAAATATTTAAATTTTGAAGACTTCTTTTTAGTTTTTGTCACATCTCACAAAATCAACCCAACATTTTACTTAGAAGTATTAACAAAGGAAACTAAATGAAAGCAGTTTTCCTAATTTTACAAATAAAACATTTATTTTCCATACTTAAACTATTTTAAATTTTTGTGAGATAAAGTATTTTAGTACCTTAAAGTGATAAAAGAATTCGTTATTAATGATAAAAAGAAAAAAGAAAAGAAAAATAAACATTGAGCCAATTTGTCAAACAATGGGTGTTTAGCTTGGGCTTTCTTAAATACTAAGCCCATTTAAAAGAGTTCCAATGGGCTTAGTATTGGATTAAAAGGCCCTCAATTATTGAATGCCGGACTTCACCTTTTTTTTTTTCTTTTGACAATGGAATTTACTCTAATTAGATAAAATAGTAAATACGATGATAATTGTTATTGCTATTTTCAAGCAAAACACTTTTTCAATATAAAGCCAATTTTTGTATAAATAACTGATTTTTAGTTATTGAAATGTGACTGTGAGTCTATGATCTTAAAGGTGTTAAAAAGTAGATCACATCTCAGAAAAAATAAAAAAAGAAAAAAGAAAAAACCTAATTTTAATGTCCAATTAAGAATTCGGTCTCTATAATTTAAGCATCGTTACAATTTGGTTTCTAAAATTTTAAAAGTTTTTATTTAGTGTTTATTTTTGTTTTAATTTAGATCTTATGTTTTTAAAATTTTTAATTTAATTATTATAGTTTTAAAAATTTCAAATTGGTTAAACCTCCTCTCAGAAAAAAGAAAAAAAAAAGGAAAAACCTAAATTTTAATGTCCAATTAAGAATTCGGTCTCTATAATTTAAACATCGTTACAATTTGGTTTCTAAAAGTTTAAAAGTTTTTATTTAGTGTTTATTTTTTTTTTAATTTAGATCTTATGTTTTTAAAAATTTTAATTTAATTATTATAGTTTTAAAATTTTCAAACTCTCATAGTTCATAAGTTGTCTTTTATCCACTTGTAAAAACTCATATTTTGTTTTATTTTTACTCAATTATGAATCCTAACCCAACTAACTTATATAGCTATCCAAATAAAAAACATTAGCTCATTAAGCATGTAAAAAAAGTATCAATATTGTAACAATAGTTACCATTTGTGATGTTAGACTAAAAATATAGCGATTAAATTGAAACAAAAGTAAACTATATGAACTTAGGTTTGTGCATTTTTAAAATCATAAAGACGAAGAGTGTAGTTTAACCTACTTTTAAGCATAAAAATTAAAAATATATCAAACTCAAACCATAGATTTTCAACTTCAAACAGAAACTGCCAGTTAAGTATAAAGGAAATTAATAATGGCATTTTCCTTCTAATTTAGGGTAATATTTAAAATCTGGAAGAACAAGACTTTAACTTGCAAATTTCTCAATCACCATTGAAATATAACCTCGAGCAATTAATAAACCCAAATCAGAAAATATTAAACCAGAGAGATAAATTAAGAAGGAGAAAAAAAAGAAAAAAAAACCATGGAATAATTAATCTTTTATTCTGTTATTTCCATCACATGAACATGATCATATACATATAAAACTTGAATAATTAGTACAAAATTACATATATTGTATGTATGACTGAATTTTACCTTAATTTATCTTGTGAATTGTATGGATATAACTCTCTCTTTCCTTAAAAATCTTGAGAATAAAAGTCAAGAATTTCCTCTACATTGAGCTTAAACAAAGAAGAACAATCATTGTACATTAGCCACAGCAAGTGCTCAAACAAAATCGCATCAACATCAACAAATATCACCCTTCTTCTTTTTCCCTCTCTCCAAATCTCCTCATTTTCATCCTCTTTTTCTTCCTCTCCTCCCTTTTCGATCAAAACCCGAAACGGGTTTTCTTCTAACACAAAAGGGTCTACCAAGAATTCTCTCTTCTCTTTCCCCACCACCACCGTCACTAGACTCTCCGCCGCATCATCGCGGGTGAGCCTCGATTTGCCAAGGCGACGGTAGGCAAGGTGGCGTGGTCCGATTCTCGGCCGTCGTCTCTTCATGACATAGCAAGGGAGGACCAAGCAATCCATTGGGAATGAATCAATTTGGGAGTTTTTTGGGGTTAGTATAGGGGAAAGAATTGATCTTTATATAGATTGAAAAGATGGGAAATTGGGGAATGAAGAGAGAGAGAGAGAGATTGAAAGGGTCTTTTTGAAAGAGTCGCTAAAGCAGCTAGAGAGAGAGAGAGAAGGTAATATTTGAAGGGTTAAATTATTGGTGGAGGGTAATTGTTTAAAGTGGGCGAGAGGTGGTTGTGAAGTGGAAAGAGAGAGAGAGAAGGATCCATTGAAGAATCTTCTTGGTAATGTCGAAGTTTAGGGATTTATTTGATTGGACTTTGAAAATGGGATTTTGAGCCGTTGCCGACTCAGGTTTAAGTATGTAGGGTCAATGGAGAGACTTGATTGACTCATTGACACAAACACACACAAATTAAATCATAGGCCATTTAAATTGGAGCTATTATTTGTCCTTTGCTTTGGGATTTTAATAAAATATCAATAAAATATAAGTGTGCTTGGGAGAGATTAGATGCCATGTTTTTGTTATTTATTATGATATATGTAGAATTAATTAAGTTTTTTTTTGTTTATATATATCTAAGTTTAACTCTGTTTGTGATATCAATTTGAACATAATTCAATTTGTTACTATATATATATTAAACTAGGAGGTTAGAAATTCAATCTTATCTCTACACATGGTTGTTTAACTTAAAAAAAGAAAGAAAAAAAATCTTTTGGTGATAAAGCTCAATCATAAATCACATCGTGGAATAATTGGTGTGCTAACTATCTTTCAACGATATTTTGACTTATCACTTTTCTACACTTGAGGGTTCTCTTGATATATTAAATTTTTCTTTTAATTTTACTTAAAATACCTCATTCTAATGAAATTCAAGTTGTGTTGTTATATATTGAATAAGATCTTCTTCTTCTTACTTCTAATTGTTATGTGCAAATCTGGATAAAGGGAATGCATCTGACTTGTATGTGCTCCAACATGGTAAGTTTATTTAACTGGCAAAAGAGATGAACTGCAAAAAAAATAAGAAATCCATGTTAGTGTAGTGTCTGTCATACACGCTCCGATAATTAAGTTAAAAAGAAAGAAAATTGTAGCAAGCTAGGGCTTAGAGAATGAGTAAGAAGTTACCTTTATAATAGACCCATAATTTTGTGCATAATATGAGGATTGACCTAGAGTTTCTATCCTCTTCTCGTATTAGATTGAAAAAGGTTGAATCGGGTCCTCTTGAGTCTCCTTGAGTCGTGGGAGTGCAAAACACATGCCCACAAAAGTGAATTGGCCACCTCGACCTCATTAGCTACTTTGGCCTGGGGTGAGATGAGCATTTAGGCTTTTAACTCAAATCTCATCTCTCTCTAAGGCTCAATCGAGCTCAGATTATGTTGACTCCTCGATTTTGTTGTTTTGAAGTATCAAAAACTCTCACTATTGGAACTCCCAATTTTTTTTTTTTTTTAGCAAAATTATTGGTGCCTTCCAATTAAAAGTAGGAAGATGTGTAATTAAAATAATTATGTGAGTGAATTAAAAGGAATGTTCCTTTTTTGTTTATTCCAACAACATGGATAGGAGGTTGGCAAGTGAAGTAAATTAATAAGTTGGAAAAACTAGTTTTTTAGAAAGAAAAAAAAAGTAATGTAAAATAAGGTAGTGGTGGGTGTGAAAATAATAGAAAAGAGTGTAAGACTTCATTTTCATTGGGTTGGATTTGTACTCAATAAATATATATATATATATATATATATATATATATATATATATATTTAATTATTTTTTTTAAAAAAAGACACGTAATTGTTGAATTAGCTGTCAATGTTGGCCTTGGCGTTATCTTTATTCACCACCAGCAAAAACAACGCGGCGCTTTGACTCGGTCAATTTGTCGGTGTCAGATTTATTTTTTGTTATAAGATACGAATTATCAAATTCAAACAAAAAGTCGATATGTCCGAGTGGTTAAGGAGACAGACTTGAAATCTGTTGGGCTTCGCCCGCGCAGGTTCGAACCCTGCTGTCGACGATTATTTTTTTTCTTTTCTTCAAATTTAGAAGTTTAATTTCCATGTAAATTTGCTATTTTATTAAATGATGATACATTTTCCACTCATATAGCTTGATACATACTCAAAATACAATTTGTAATTTCTGTTGTATATTATTTAAGACGAACTTCAATTTCATTTTGTATTTCGAAAGTCTAACTTATTAAAAAAAATAAAGTTTCAAGCCACTGATATTTTTTATATCATTGACGTTATTATTACTTCCATTCATTTTAAACATATTATAAAGGTAAATAGTTCAAAAAATTAATAAAGAATGACAATTGTGTATATTTAACATAACGGAAAAATTCATTCTACTACTCACAAATGTTGATCAAATAAAAATTATTTTTTAAAAAAATACTAAAAAAAATCATATTCATTAAAAACAGAAGTCTAAACCTTTTTAAATTAAGATTAAATTAACTCTATGAAGTGTACGTCCTTAGACATTTTTAAAATTTAAAAACTTATTAGAAACATTTTAAAGTTAAAAATATTTTAGACAATAAAAGTTATAATTTAAATTAACTTTAATGGACACCCTCCTTCTAATGTAATTTTGAGCTACCGACCAAAAAAAAAAATCTAAACACCATAAGATAACAGCTAATGCAAGATGGGACTGTGGTGCCTTGCCTTCAATGTCGTGTTAAAATATACAGGTTGACAGACATTTGTGATTCTGCAACTTTAGAACATGCTAAAATCTCGAATTATTATTATTTTTATCATAAACTGTGAGGGACTCGTTAGCCATGCTTTCCATCAGTGCTGCTGAAAGAGAGGAGAAAAACAAAAAATCAAACCTAAATAAAAATAAAATAAACATAAGCCCCTCTATAAAAATGCTTTTGGTAATTTTGACTGCCAAAGTTAGATTCACAAAACGATGTTGAATGTGAGAGCATCATCATCATCCATCCTAATTGCACTTCTCACTGTTAGTTGCTTGCACCAAAATAAATCTTCACTGCTGTGTTTGGCCTGCCCATAATTGGTGGTACATTTGCATATTGTGGATCGGCTGGCTGCTATTACTGAACATTCCAGGATGCCTATTATTAAGAGGGCTGCCTCCTCCATTTTCGGCAGACGACTCGCCGCTCGATGCCCCTAACGATGGAGGACTGGCTGCTGCTGCTGTTCCACCACCAAAGTTTATCATTTGAAATGGCGCAGCAGATGAAGATCCAGAATTCAGCATACTTGTGTTGGATTTTTTATCATCATCGATAAAACTTCCCACAATCACCTGAAGATGCAATCAAATCAGAGTTTGTAAAGCATGATATGTGATCTTTTTTCTTTTAGTTCAACAACATTTAGGGTGGAGAGATTTAAACCTCTCATCTATGGGTCATTACTTTAAAATAAAGATACCAAGGTAAAAAAAAAAAATGTAGTACCTGTACTTGGGAACCTGCCAATAGCATTCCTGAAACTCCACCACCAAGAACTTGTCCGTCTGACCCAGCCAGCAACACACTCAAACCACCTGTTCTACTTCGAGTTCCATTATTCTCCGATAGCAAAAAGGAGCCTGAGAGAGAGATTATCTCATAATGGCCCTGCATAAGATTAGATAAATGCTCCCATTTAGAATCGATCTCAAATTCAACCAATTTTCATAAGGAATTGAGATCACATACTCGAAACAGAGCATATTGCACCTGTTCTACTGGCGCTAGTATGAAGTTCCGTGAATAATGTTATGGCGTTATATTGTCACAGAGTCCATTCTAGTTTTATGCTTTTACGAGTTACAACCACCATTCTCCTCACCCTATGAATTACCTATTTTCATATCCTTTAATGTCAACTGGCACCTATTTAATTTCCTGTGGAAAGATCAATTGTTTGGGAGTTCAAGATTTATACTAGTTGTTCCTTTATTACTATTTCCATTTCTTAACTCTCCTTATGTGGACCATGTACATGCCACGCCATTAGGAATTGTTGAAAGCCCTTTGAAGAAAGGCCACTCGGCCTATCTTCATATGAACCAAGCCCTTTTATCTTTTATCTGTCCATCTTGCAAATATCCTGTGCATTTTTTCTTCCACTCTCTCCTTTATTTTCTTTCCTTTTAAGTTTACCGGGGAGTCTTTCTTTCCTTAATCCTTAGCTTCATTCTTAATCAAATCAATGAAGAAAAGTGATAACGTCGAGTCTAGAAAATTATCAGAATCATTCTCAATTCACTGGAAGAATCCAGTAAAGATCCTTAAGTCATTGTCAGGGTTCCAAAAGCTCGCATCACTTAGTCACGACTAATTTATAATCATGGGGAGGCACACAACCAATGCCACGTGAGCCAAGTAAAGTGCATTTTTCAAAATATAAATCCAGTTCTACATCAAAGATTAGAATACATGATAACATAACATGAGATGATTTGGCATAATATATATTTTTCCATAGTATAGGTTTTTGATACCCTTTTTATTCTCAAGAGATATTGAAAGAGAACAGGATCTCTCCTGCCTGACCTTAGAAACACGGCCTATGAATCGTTGATTCTCTACAAAATCAGAACTGAAAAGGACTGTGTATATGTGAGAGGGAGCATGTATCTATTATCTATTGGAGACAAATGACCTGAGGACACTTAAAAATTGAACAATTCTTTTCCATTTTCAAAAATTGAACAATTCTTTTCAATTTTCCTGTCCAAGGTTCATATAGTTGGTTGAATAGCTATCGGATTGGAGTTCAATAGAAAACTTCAAGTTTACATGAGTTAATGACTAATTCAAAGAGGCAAATACTAGATATAAGAAAACATTAGTAATAATTCCATGCAGAAAGTCAATCAGTTAAGCAATACAAAAAAATTATAAGTACCTCATATGTCACAGAACCACCAGATGTCGTCGAGTGTCGAAGGGTAGCATTAGTGAGGGTACCATTTGCAGAGAGAATAAAGACAGTTCGTGGTCCTTGCTGTGAGAAGGACAAAATTTTGGCTGCTACGTCCTGCAACCATATAGCAAGGAACCCATATTACGATCTCTGAGTTTCAACTAAAATAGAGCTTTTATCAATAGCCCTCCACTAAAATGGAGAAAAGGAACCATCAAACTTGTAGGCATCCTCACCTCAATACTCATGTGATACATAGAATCATAAACTAATGACCCATTAGATGAATCATGGCTATGTTTACACACTTTCTACCAGATACAATTTCATTCATCATTCATGAAAAACAAGCCCACTAAAACCAAAGGGGTTATGTGAAATTCCTCCAATTGGTGCAAGCCAAGAAAACATCACAGTTACAAAAAGGGGAGCCCAAGAAGAGCAAACAAAAACAATTTACTCTCATGAAATGGAAGAATTCCTTTCGATGATCTTCAAATTTCCCATACACCTTTCCAACCAGATTCCCACCAAAATACATTTTAACTGTATTAAGCAAAATAATCTTTGCTTTAAACTTGAGAAGATGCCCAGTCAGCATCAATGAGAAGAAGGTAGAGATGATCCTAGGGAAGACTATGTCTGGGTTACATATTTATTTCAACTAAATCAAATATGCAGCAAGTAGATCTCTGCAAACAATAAACCATGAAAAGGATAATCTAATAAATAAAAGTCCCAACACCACTGATAGAAGATTTGTGAAGAATGAAAAAGGACTACTGAGAGTGAAGTAAATTAACGCAAAGCTCAGAGGAACAATGTAAATCTTAAAATCATGTTGCAAGTAACAAGATATTCATTTTGATGCTTATAATAGGAAACTACATTAATAACATATAAATTGTTTCATGCTTATTCGTTGCCCGCAATTTCCATTCTGGCAACTTCTACCTCATAAAATTTCATGTTCACAGGATAGTTGCTCTGTGTACGCAACACTACAAGATTCTTCTTTCTTTTTTTTTTTTTTAATGTTACCTTCGTTTCCTTTTGAGAAGAAGGTTGCCTTTGTTTTTATATTACTTATAATCATGCCTTAAATCAAATAGACTAAGCCTTCACAGTATACCTAAATTGACTGAATCCACTCCAACAGCAAACTAAAACTTCACGTGATGATGTCTATGCATTAATAATCAGGCTCAAATCAGTTTATGTGGTTAAGGACAATGCCGTCATAATTTAGCTAATAATTCAGACTGTTATTTGTAAATATCAAAGTCAAGGATATTCGGTTTCTTAAAAAGGATAAAACAATTACGATAGATTTCTAATTACAAATATAAATAATTTCTTAGGATGAGAAAATAATTCGTCATCTTTGGTTGTATATATCGACCGAGCTGCTAACAGATAATTCAGGAATGTCACACCCCCAAAGAAAAAAAAACTCTTTAGCTTTTCCTATATTTAATTTGGATATAATTATGATGAACCAGCCAAAGAGACACACAGAAATCCAGTATCCCATTTAATATAACCTTACCAAATATTCTGAATGTAGTTTGACACCAAATCCGTAGTTTTCCTAGAACTAGAAACAGAAACAAGTGACTGCTCAATCACTTTTCCAATTACAGCATGTTCTTTTACGTGCATTACAATCATTCTAATAAAAGCACTTCACCTTCAACGACTTAAACTAAAGATCACTTTAAAAAGAATCATCTCTCAAATTTCCCTTTTTTTTTATTGAGTTCCATCTCTCAAATTTCAATAATTATATAAAAAACAATCCAAGAATGATATAAAATACACACCTCTCCAGGCTTCGCCAATACAACGTGAGGAGTAAAACCAATGCCGCTTGAACCTACACAAGAAAACGCTCAGATACTAAACATGAACAAAAAAAGCAGTTACAACAAAGAAAACGAAACAGTAATTCAATTGACAATACCAAGTGCATTCATCTGTTTCTTTCCCGAGCCAGGTGGCCTTCCCCTCGCTTTCTTCGCCGGCTGCTCCGAATCAGGAGTGCCGCTCAAATCCCCGTGACCAACAGAAGACGAAACAGTGGTAGGTGCCAAACCCAAGGCAATGTTACCATCAGGCGCGTACTTCCGCGGCCGGCCTCTCTTCTTCTTCCCGGAATCAACGTTGAAACTCCCGGAATGCGATCCGTCGTACGGAGAAACATTCAGAGAATCCAAAGGCACGGATGCAGGGGCGATCATAGAGTTAAACGGAAATCGCGCAGAAGGCGGCATCATCTGAGTTGTAGCCGGATTTAGACCAATCGTGGAGGAGGCATTGTTGTTGGGGTTGGACATGGCCGTCGAATACGCCGTCGGTCCTCCGACCGCCATGTTGGACGGTGCTGAAAGCGGCGGAGGAGGAGTGTCAAGTGAATCCATAAAGAAACAAAAACAGAATCAAGACACAGAGAGACTTCACTATCAAGGTTGTTCGTGTGGTTCTTCCAATTCTCAGAAATGTGAGATTTGAGGGTTAAGAAAGAGTGAAGTTGAGAGCGAAGGAAGAAGAAGAAGAAGAAGAAGAAGAAGAAGAAGAAGAAGAAGAAGAAGAAGAAGAAAGAGTGCAGAGTTTGTGAAGGAAGTTACAGAACTGGAGAACGAAACTGAATTTAAAGAAATGGCGAATTTAAAATTTTCTATTTTTTAGGGTTTATTTTATGCCTTTTTAGATACAGCCTACAGAGAACTGAAGCGCCTATGATTCTGAACTTTATTCGTACCAAAAATAACAATTATATATATGGGATTTTTTTTTGTTTTTTTTTTTTTTTTTGAGTAGATGAACGTTCCATGGAAATCTCCTAAATAAATAGTTCAGTTATTATTTTAAGTAAGAGATTTTATTTTTTCCATTTTAGTTTGTTGATGGAAATATGGAAGATAGCCTTTTTGAGAAAAAAATTGATAATTTTGACTAATTATTGGATTTTGAATACAATGATTTATTGAAACATATATTTTTTGCAATGCATGTCAAGTTAATTATTGAAAGATAATGTTTTGTTTATTAAAAAGCTGGAAGAAAATTGGAAGCAAAGATATAATTATCATAAAATCTTGTTTATTTAAAAAAATCTGAAGAATAATGGAAGATAGGTGGTAGATTTTAATTTATAAAATTTATATATATTTATGGAGGGATGTATGTTGGTTGATGTTTCTTTAGATTATTATATTTCAAATAAAAATATCAAGATTGCACCATAAATAATATTTTTTTTTAAGTACCATAGGAATTAAAGGATTCGAACCACTAATTTATATTTTCTTTGACAAAGTAATATGTTTTATATGTGTATGAATAAAATATATCCACCACATATTAGTAGGCATGGATATTTCATTTGAAATTTTATGAAAATGCTGACAAAATAGAATTTTGATTTTAAAAGGATATAGGCTAACATTTTCTTTATATTATAACTTATTTTAAAAATTGTGCTTCGCGAGATCTATTTTTTATTTTTAAAATTTTGACCTAATTGTGTATAACTTAACAAGAAGAATGCAAATTTACTTTAAAAAAAACATTAATTTTAATTCGATTTGATTAACATTTCAAACACAAAAATTCTACACAAATAAATCATAGATACCTAATTTCCATATTTATCCCCTAAAAAAAATATTTATCCCCTAAAAAAACTACTCCCACTTATGAATTTATTTGTTTTGTTATCTACTTTTTATCTATGTTTTCAAAAATCAAGACATATTTTAAAAACTAAAAAAAAAAAGTAGTTTTCAAAAATTTATTTTTGTTTTTAGAATTTAGCTAAGAATTCAAATGCTTCCTTAAAGATGATGAAAATCGTTATAGAGAAATTGGAAGAAAACAAATTTAATTTTAAAAAAAAAAACAAAAAACATAAATCAAATTCAAACGGGATCATATATGCACATATATACATATATACACGTGCATATACATACTTTTTTTTTCCCAATTTCAAGTTAGTCTTAAGTCTAAAATTTGGAAATGTTCTTGTATATTGGGAGAATATATCATAGTCCTATTTTATTTTCATATATATAAGAAATTATTGAAGAAGACCATCAAAATATAGCTAGGAGTTTTGCACCAAATGTATGAGAGAAGATTTACAAAATTAGTAGCTAAGGAGAGCATAGCTCAATAGACGTAGTCGTGGTTCAAATTCTATAACTCCTATACTAAAAAAAGATTTACAATAAAGTAGTTTGAATTTATATCTAGTTGTTATTAGAAGGCATACAAAATTTTTAATCCACATCTCATGGTTATAAAGAGGTAGTTGAATTTATATCTGGTTATTATCAAAGGGCATATAAAAATTTAATCCACATCTTGTAGTTATAAACAGACAGTCACATTGTGGAAGTTTCGTTGAATAATGTTTCGTTGTACCAGAAAAAATGATAACCACCCATCACTATATATATTTTTATATATGGAGATAAAACAAAAATAAATATCTTTATGAATAACCTTTGGATGAAAAGGTGATTGATAATCAATCTTAATATATTTTGTTCGAGTATGAAAATCAAATTATTAGACAAAGAAATTACAAAAACATTGTCGTATCATAAAGTAAGAAAACACATAAATATATAGTAATTGTCATAACTAATAAAAATGGGTGGCAGTAGAAGTGACCAATATGTAGCTTATGTGAGATTATCCTGACCAAGAGATTTGGTTAAATCATGAAAAGGCAACAAAACCTCAAACATATTAGAGTTGCTAGCACAATCAACATTACAATAGTAGAAAGCTAAAGTCACATATTCAAAATAAAATACACATCTCAAGTAGCATAAAAATCGCTTAATAATGGTAAAATGTAATTGTATGTTTTTGCCACTAATATAAATTTAGGTTTTAATGACAAGTAGTTATTATAGGGTTCTAATGACGGGAAATTGTCCGACATTAAAACGCGTGTTATTATAGCCTATAATGATGTGCATTGCCTGTCATGAAAATGCCACTTTAGATGACGGACATATATATGTTTAAATCACTAGTACAAAAATCTCATTACTACCATACCGTCCACCATTAATAAAAATTTAGACTAAAATAATTATTAATAAAATAAATACTAAAATGTTAAAAAACAATAAAATGTGAGACAATATTTTTCTTATCATTTCATTAATAAAATATTAAAATATGTAGTACACTTTTATTCTTGAACTAAAAAAAAACATAAAACTTCTCGATCTATACATAAAATTTACCTCTACAAACTACATCCAACTTCAAAGATAAGTAAAATTACTAAATAAAATAAATACAAGACTCTAAAACCTTTCAACTTAAACTTGACACTAAATTGGCATGTCGTTGTTGAGAGACTCGATCAGGTATTCAACATGCTTGAACTCTATATCTGCTTCAATTCCATGAGAAGCAACAACAAAAGTAGTACTAAAACTAGTGCTCTCTAGATTTAGGGGTAGTCCTTCTCTCCCATTCTACGTTCAAAATAAACCACTTTATAAGCATCAAAACTACCCAAAATATATAAGACAACTCTCAACATAAAAGATTCTCCAAGTTAAACTAATATGAGTAAAAATTAAACAAAGTAGTTGAATTCAAGTTAAACTAATCTTTAAATTAGTTTAGGCTTCAAGCATTTATGGGCAATTGCTTTCACCTTTGGTAGATAAAAATTGAGTATATTTATTAGTCAATATCACAATCAAAACTTGACAAGTATAACACCAAAATAATCTAACTTTAACAAGTGAACCAAAGTTACAAAACTACACAAGTAACTTCATCACAACCAAAATTAAAACACATGTACATTTACCCAAACTTAACCTAACTTAAAATAAACCTATCATGTACTTAAAATAAACTTAAAAACATGTACATTTACCCAAACTGCAGTGCTTATGATGTACACAAGGATTATAAAGTTTGACAAACTCATCTCTAGGGAAACCAGCACCCACCACCAAAAGAGGGTACAAATAATGAATGAACTATTAAACTCAATATATACATCCCCCAGATGGAAAAAGAAGAGAGAAGGAACTTGTTTATGTATCTGGTAAACTACACTAGACCTTCTTCATAACCCACAAACCTTTTATACCGCTGAAGTTTTAGGGGTCGTTTGGCCCCCTGTTTTGAATTTGGATGGTTTTGGATTCTAAATCCAAAACCATGTTTGGTCCAATGTGTTCAAAACTCCTTGGTTTTGAAACACACAACCCCATGGGTTTGTTCCATGTTTTCTTATTTTATTTGTCATCTTCCATTTTCGGTAATTACTTCAACAACAATTTTGGTAACAACTCCAACAACTATATCGGTGACCCGATTACAACTAATGGCTACCTCCATAAAAAACTCCGGCGACCCGACCACTGCTGACAATTACCTCTGGCGACAACTCCGACGACCACACCGGTGACCCCCGCTACCGCTGACGACTACCTCCGACGACTACACCGGCGACCCCCCACCAATGACGACTACCTCCGACGACAACTCCAACGACCACATCGACGACCCCTGCCACTGCTGACGACTACCTCCGGCGACAACTCCAACGATCATACCGATGACCCCGACCACCGTTGACAACTACCTCCGACGAAAACTCCAACGACCACACCGCTGACGACTACCTCTGACGACTACACTGGCGACCCCGACCACCGCTGACGACTACCTCCGACGACCATATCGATGACCCCGACCACCGCCGACGACAACTCTGATGACCACACCAACGACCCCAACCACCGCTGATGACTACCTCTGATGGCAACTCCGATGACCACACCGACGACCCTACCACCGCTGACGACTACCTCCAACGACCATACCGATGACCCTGACCACTATTGACGACTACCTCCGACGACCACACCGGCGACCCCAATCACCGTTGACGACTACTTTAGACGATAACTCTAATGACTACATCGACGACCTAACCACTACTTTTGACAACCACTCAAGAGACTTGTATACGCCTACCCCAACAACCCGATCACTCGAGCAATCAACTACCCTAACGACCTAACTTATGTGCAACCACCCATTTTTTTTATTAGAGTTCCAAAAATAGGTTTTTGGATACTTTGTGAAATAAAATTTTAAATTTTCTAATCACTTAAATAGACTTCCAATTTTTTAATTTCTAAAATAGAATTCCAAAAATAAGTTTTTGAATATTTTATAAAATATAGTTTCAAATTACCTAATTTAATAAATAGACTTCTAATTTTTTTAATTTTAAAGTATAATTCTAAAAAATAGTTTTTAGAACACTATGTGACATGAAATAGATTTTTTAATTCCCTAATTTCTTAAATAAACTTCTATTTTTTTAATTTCTAAAATAGAGTTGCAAAAATACTTTTCTAAATATTTTTTGAAATAGAGCTTTAAGTCCCTAATTTCTTAAATGAACTTTCAATTTTTTAATTTCTAAAATAGAGTTCCCAAAATACTTTTCTAAATACTTTGTGAAATAGAGTTTTAAATTCCCTAATTTCTTACATAGACTTCCAATTTCTTAATTTCTAAAATAGAGTTTCAATTGTGTAACTTATTTATGTTATACAATGGTTTCTACAATTGACAAAACATCCACTAAAAAAAGAGAACAAAACAGTTAAAGAAAAAGGAAAAAAAAAGCATAAACCCAGGATTCATAACACTGCACCCCAAACACTATTTTCTTATTCCCAGCTTCAGAACACTGCACCCCCAACACAACTTTCTGATTCCCAGGCTCCAGAATCCCCCAGAACAAACCTCCAGGGTTTTGATTCCAAGAGAAGGGGTCAAACAACCCCTTAATGAGTGCATTAGAAAAACACATGGTAGAGCCCCACATGGAAGAATCGAACAGTAAAACACCCGAGGAAAAACGAACCTCCCCACCCGAATTTAAGAGAAAATGAGAAGGAAAACAAAAACTACATCACTGAATTCCTATAACTACACACTAGAGAGTGTTGGGAGTGCGACCAAAGTCCCACATCGGCTAGAGAAGGGGAAGATCATGGGTATATAAGTGAGGGATAGTATCTCCATTGGTATGAGGCCTTTTGGGTGAAACCAAAAGCAAAGCCATGAGGGCATGCATATGCCCAAAGTGGACAATATGATACCAATGTGGAGATATGTGAAGGGTCATTGTCCCTAACTTTGGTATCAGAGCCATGATAAAAACCTAGTTGTGCGCCGGAAAAATCCTCAAAGTGGAACAAAGGTTAGTGAGCCTCGGTTGTACTTTATCAAGGTGTTATACCACTCGCCTTGATAAGAGCAAGTGTGATCCGTGTGTGGTGCTCTATGCGGATGTTGCCCCGGGATGAACCAGTTGTGCCTCGAGATAAAGATATTGATCATGGATATATAAGTGAGGACAATTATCTCCATTGGTATGAGGTATTTTGGGAGAACCAAAAGCAAACCCATGAGGGTTAGTGCCCAAAATGAATAATATCATACCATTGTAGAGATATGTGAAGGTTCGTTGTCCTTAACAGAGAGAAACTTCAATATGAGCTTTGTTTATTCATACACGCCTCTCATTTGCATATGCTTCATTTTCTTCCACAATTGCCGAATTGGGACTTCCTATGGCTCAAGTATTGTGTAGAAGATAGCTATGTTTAGTTGTATATTTCCACAGGTTTCTCATATGTTGCACAGTTTGCAAAACATTTATGCAAATTCGACTGGTTATAATGTGAAACGTCACTATATAATTTTATATCCAAATCTAACTTACATTTGTACTATGATATGTTTGTTCTTTATTCAGGCATACGAGGAGTTCGAAAGTAGAGAACAAAGTCCTCTTTTTTCGCTAAAAAGGACAAATGAAAAAAAAAACATGTATTCTGTAAATCATAATTAGTAATTACTATCAATATAATCATAAAAGATGGTAAAAAGACACTCACATGATTGACAACATAAGACCTCTTAGGGAGTGTTGTCTAATGCTCCAACCCAAGGTGGTACTGTTCCTAAGCACTATAAATGTTTCTCCTCTGTATTATTCATTTGTACATATTCAACATAATCAGTTTATTATGTTAGACAACTAATAAAAGTAAACAAGAATAATAGCTCTTAATCAAAGTTTTGAAGGATAACGCAATCAAAACAATTGAGAACAAAACGTATGATATTGCAGTTAGAGCAGGAAGTACCTGAAAACGATTGGAGACGATGTTAGAATCCTGCAGATATTCTGGCCGCCCCAGAGAGAAGAATGCAAATTTCCACTGGCGATATAAAGTTCAAAAAGAAAATAGCATTATGGAACCAAAACAATTTGCATTAGATAAGAAAAGGCATTTCTACGACATAATGAAGGTTCAAAAGTCTACCTTGGAGCACTCCTCATCTCGAACTTGAAGTTTCTTTTGTATGCAAATTTTCACATTAGCCAAGGTCTCACCTTCATGAATGACCAAGAAAAAGGGTTCTCCAAAATTTTGTACTTGATGTTGAATAAACAACGTATTTTAAAAAAACTTTAAGCATTCATAACAATTAAATTGCTCGAAGCAATTTCAGAAAACTCAAGATGAATATAAATTTCATACCATTTGGTTTTGTGTTGTCTCTTTGTTGAAGTGGTACACATGAATCAAACGATCCTAAGGATCAAAGTATTTCTCTTTTTTCGGGATATGATATTTACATCATAAATAATATAAGGTTAGCAACACGTTTAGCACACATAACAAACTGTTCATTTTCATTCTCTCTTGCTTGAAGCTAATTTGCATAACTGCAAATCACCAAAAGCCACCAACAAATGGGTATGTCTAACATCAGAAAACATGGACAAAAAATCTATGATGGAAACACTTACCTCCTCCACACGTAGTGTCCAATAATAGTCATTTATATTCTCAATTCTTTCATTATGTGGAAAGATTTGGGAAAAAGAATCACAGTTACTACTAAAAGCATACGAAGAACAATACAACAAAGTTTCCATATGCATTTTAGGTTCACATGTTAGGCCAACATTTCTTTTCTTACGCAATTAAGAACTTAAAGCAAAACTAAGGTTCAAATATATCCAACTCAGAAAATCAGCAAAAGAAATGCACAAAGTATGAAACTTATATTTACACAAACCACATAAATGCACACGATTTTTCTTTGATAATATGTATCTTATCTCTCTATTTGACTCTTCAAGATGCTCTTCTGATTGAGAATCATTTTCTTCAAGTATTTCATAATTTTCTATTTGAGCAACACATATTTTATTGGTATTAGATCCTTCAAGAATGACCACAACAATCCTGAAAAATCATAAAACTTTTTCCAACAATAAAAAACCTGCAAAATCTCATATTTATTTCCAAACCAAAAAAAATAAAAAAGGTAGGAAAAGAAATTCATTGCCAATGAAAGCGACTCTCTAAATATTGGCTCAATAGGACTCGGAGCATCAGGACTCACTATAACTAACCATAATTCGTTTTCTTTGTTGAGGAGACATAACTAATTGCATTGGAGAATACATAACAAACATGACTAGAATCGACTAAAATAATCAAAAGTATCTAAATTTACATTTCAAAATGCTTTAATTTGAAACAATCGCAAATTTTTTTCGATTGCAGTCATGATTCGTAATAAATCGACAAAAGCTACAAATGGAAAATGGGAAAAAGAGACTTACACTTCTCACAGACTATGGTTGTGGTTCTCAACTGCTAGATGAGATGAAAAAAGACAAATGGTTTAAATGCATCCCTGTAACGAAAACCTTAGGGGTCGTTTGGCCCTTTATTTTGGATTTGGATGGTTTTAGATTTCAAATTCAAAACCATGTGTTGGCCCAATGTGTTCATCTTAGTTTTGAAACACAACTCCATGGGTTACAACAGTGCAACCTCATGGGTTTGTTCCATGTTTTTTTAATTTTATTTGTCATATTACATTTTCGGCGATTACTTCAACAACAATTTCGGTGACAACTCCAACAACTACACCGGTGATCCGACTACAACTAATGGTTACCTCCGGCAACAACTCCGGCGACCCGACCACTGCTGTCAACTACCTCCGACGACTACACCGGCAACTCTCCACCGCTGACAACTACCTCCAATGGTAACTTCGACGACCACACCGGTGACCCCCTGCCACCGCTAACGACTGCCTCCAGCGAAAACTCCGACGACCATACCGATGACCCCGACCACCGCTGACGACTACCTTCAACGACAACTCCGATGACCACACTAACGACTCCAACCACCGCTGACGACTACCTCCAACAACAACTCCGACAACCACACCTGCGATCCCAACCACCGCTGACGACTACCTCCGATGGCAACTCCAACGACCACACCGGCGACCCCTGCCACTACTGACGACTACCTCAGGCGACAACTCTGACGACCATACCGATGACCCCGACCACCACTGACAACTACCTCCGACGACCCCAACCACCTCCGACGACAACTTCGACGACCACATCGGCGACCCCAGCCACCGCTGATGACTACATTCGACGAAAACTCTAATGACTACATCGACGACCTAACCACTACTCATGACTACTTTCGACAACCACTCAAGAGACTTGTATACGCATATCCCAACAACCCGATCACTCGATCAAAAACTATCCTAACGACCTAACTTGTGCGCAATCACCACTTTTCTTATTAGAGTTCCAAAAATAGGTTTTTGGATACTTTGTGGAATAAAATTTTAAATTTTCTAATCACTTAAATAGACTTCCAATTTTTAATTTCTAAAATAAAATTCCAAAAATAAGTTTTTGAATACTCTATAAAATATAGTTTCAAATTACCTAATTTATTAAATAGACTTCCATTTTTTTTAATTTTAAAGTAGAATTCAAAAAAATAGTTTTCAGAATATGATGTGAAATAGAGTTTTTAATTCCCTAATTTCTTAAATAAACTTATATATTTTTTAATTTCTAAAATAGAGTTCCAAAAATACTTTTCTAAATATTTTTTGAAATAGAGTTTTAAATCCCTAATTTCCTAAATGGAATTTCAATTTTTAAATTTCTAAAATAGAGTTCAAAAATACTTTTCTAAATACTTTGTGAAATAGAGTTTTAAATTCTCTAATTTCTTACATAGACTTCCAATTTCTTAATTTCTAAAATAGAGTTTCAATTTTGTAACTCATTTATGTTATACAAGGATTTCTACAATTGACAAAACATCTACTAAAAAATAAGAGAAAAAAAGAGAACAAAACAGTTAAAGAAAAAAGGAACAAAAAACAGCTAAAGAAAAAAGAAAAAAAAAAAACAGCATAAACTCAGGATTCATAACACTGCACCCCAAACACTGGTTTCTTATTCTCAGGCTTCAGAACACTACACTCCAAACACAGCTTTCTGATTTTCAGACTTCAGAACCCCTCAGAACAAACCCCCTAGGGTTTTGATTTCAAGACAGGGGGCCAAACAACCTTAGGGTTAGTTTGTGAAAACAACTTTTGTAGATCTCTACCCAATTTCAACTACGACGAGTCACTTGAATTGTGATGGAGGTGAAAAGAGGCAAGTCGATGAGTTTCTTCGTCGAGTTATGTTCTTCAAATACTAGAGTCAGGGTTGAGATTTGAGGACAACGAAAAAAAGACATGAGCAATCGAGAGTTTTCTTGATGTCGCTTAACGTTTATTCCTCCATGAAATCGACATGGCATATGGCTTGGCGTAGCCATTGAACTCGTCCATCGAATCAGGTTGTTGTGACCTATACCCAAAGAAGTATAATATGACCTTTCCAAAACTTTTGGTCTTGCGCCATGAGATATCGTGAGAACGAGGAGAGAGTAAGAAGAAAGTAAAATCGTGACGATTAGATGAAGAAAGAGGGAGATTTCTTTTTTTAAATCACCAATCAAACTAAAAGCTTAAACTAATAGTTAGAGGTAAATTTAATTATATCAATATAGTTTAATACTCCCCTCAGTGGTGGATAAATTTAAAATTCTCAAATTAGTCTATACAGTTTGAATTTAGTTTTTATTTGGACTCTTATTGTTTTAGAAGTTATAATACATATAATTTAGTCTAATTTTACCAATCGTTCATATTATTATCAAATTGGTTTTTTAAAATATTTTTTATTTGATAAATATATTTTTGTAGATAAAAGCAAATGGTATTAGGTCTTTTTTTTTATTATGTTTTGAAAACACTAGAAATTATATTAACTAACTAAGAGAAATGTGAGCTACAAGAAGATATATTGCAAAATTGAAAATTCTCAAACCAGCTGAAAAGTCCTTTGCCATAACATTGGTCAAACCAAACCTCACGTGGCACATGTGTGAACTTAACTTGTTGAAAATCCTTTAGAGACAAAAGTATGCCATGAATAATACTTCGAGCTTAGAGGATTATATCCTACCATCTATTTAATATTAAAATGACAGATAAGGAAAATGTCAACCTTAAGTCTTTCTAACAGAGCACATGCCTCAAAACAAAATAAAGTCGCTACAAGTTTTTCATCTGAATATCTGACTCCCAACCACGGTCAAGTTTGCTTGTACATCACATGTAATATAACAAAAACATTAACCCAAATAAAAAAAAAATGAATTTTAGAAGTAGATAAAAGACAAGTAATAATTTATATAGTTTTAAGAATCCCATTGAAACTAAACCTAACCCACCAAAGCACTAATTTAAAACTCACAAGTACTTGTAAAATTGGAAGTTATAAAACTATTATATCCAACCAATTAAAATGATGGGTTATTTAACATAAACAGAGAAATTGAATAGTATCCTAGTTAATAAGTGATGAACTTTTTTTCTCTCTCTTTGAGATGTCCGTCTATTACACATTTTGAAAAGAAAGCAGTCGTCAAAAGGTCTCATGTCTTAATTTTTTTTGTTTTTTTCTAACTTTTCGCCATTAAAAAAGAAGAAGAAGACGGCCGTCGGGAGAAAGAGTCGAAGACGAATGTACTTCCGTGTTTCCTGCGGTGTCTCATTTCTGATCTAGGTCACTTCGGTTTCTTGCAAATCGCTTCCGGTGAGATTTCAAGCTTCCTTCAACTCTTTTCCTTCAATATTTCGAATGTAGCTCTGTTTCCGTTCGAACAAGAGATTTCATTGAGTTTATACGTTGATGAGACTTTGAACTATGTTTTATTGTCCTTGTCCTTCCGTATGATGATATTTTACGGATCTTGATGAAGTATTTTTCGCTTCTCCGACTCTCTTTTCTCAATGAATGGTTTCCGCTTCCTCACGTCTTTCTCTTCTTGATTAAACATTTGAAAGTTGCCGTATAATGAAGTTCGTGCATGTAACCAATCGTTTGCACTACATTCCTTCGAAATATGTAGCTTAGACTGCCATTCTTGTGCTTCTTGAAACGTTTAAGCTGGTTTTCCACGGAAATCTTGAGCTGGTTTTGGTGATCAAATAGGTTCTGTACTTATATTTATGCGTTCTGGTTGCTAATTCAAATTTTCTCTCAGCGGATGTTTGTCTAGTTTATCCAAATACTTCGTCGATGATTTGCTCTTTTTGCGGAGATCGCATATTACGGAATTACTACTTTTGTCTGAAGAAATGATGGCGTCTTCTAACTATTTCTATGCGAGCCTTAGCTCTTCGACTAAAGAATAGATGTCAAGAATTTATCGTCAAGTTCTGCATCGTTGATGAGACTGAAATTCTGACGAACTTGAGAGTGTAGATTAATATTTTAATTTCTAATTTGGTTCAAAGTTAGTTGTGGTTGGTTAGACGGCAGTAAGTGATCATTACTGATATCTTCTCTATTAGGTAGGAATATACATGATATGTAGGTTAAGCAGAAGGAGAGAAGAATGGTCATGAATCTTATATTCGTCTTGGCCCTAAGTTTGTATGTTGTGTTAACTTTGGATGTTTTATACAAGGGTGCTGCTTTATAGCTAATAAACTTCTCGTTGTTCTTTTTTGTACTTCCTTTACTCTTCCTTTGTTGCTCTTGGTTTAACTTTAGTTATCTCTCACGTGAGTCTGCTTGTAAACGGTCAGCTTTTTTTCATGGCTGAATGATTAAGAAGGAAAATTAGATTCTTTCCACCCTTTGACTACCTGTTCCTACAAAGAAAGGCTCTGGCAACTGAAATTGTATTTAGCATATTTTTTAAAATATCCAGACATATTGTTCTCCATTGTTGTGGGAACATCATTTGTAAACACACGATGTGAATTCTTTTTCAGGTTCTAATCGCTTATGTGGACTATAGTGCCTTTGATTGTCCTCCAAAGTCTTCTCCACTTTATGATAACCATGAAGAACACAGACTTGAGTTTCTTAACTTCGGATTTGATTTTATTATAGCTGGAAATATATCTTTCTTTTAACCAGTTTTCTATAAGAATAGCTGTAACTGTTTTGCTGTTAAGAACAATCTTTAAGTATAACTTGGATTAGGTTTGAGGCTGCTTCATCTGCATTATATATCAAGAGAACTCTTTCTGTGACATCCGGTAAATTCAACTTGATATTTTACCTCAATAGTGAACTTAATAAACTTTGGATTGCCTAGTATTGATTTTTATAGGAGTTCTTTCTGCAATACAACTTATATTTTGAGCATTTTATTTTTGGCCTAGCTGTATTTCAGAATTTCATGAATTTCTGTGCAAGCACATTACCCAAACTAATTGCTATACCATCAACAAATAAAAGATAGAATATTCAAGTATAATCTTCAATGGTTTATGGTGGTAGTGATATTCCATTTTGATGTTTTTAGTTAGTGAAGTGTGTTTAACGTATTCGGAGGTGGTGCATTCACCTTTCCATATTATAAAGAAAATATTTAGAGCTGCTTCACAATATCATCTGGTTCCTTCTTGGTTTGGAGCTCAATGCGGTTCTTGTATTTATTTGGTGAAAGATGTATAATTTTTATAATAACATTACAGATTGCTAAAGAATTTGAAAGGGTGCAAAGCGTTTATCATCCATATGGGAGATGTGGCGAAGGATCTTGCTGCTGGGACTGCTGGGGGAGCAGCTCAATTGATATGCGGGCACCCATTTGATACAATTAAGGTCAAGCTCCAAAGCCAACCTGCCCCCCTTCCTGGCCAAGTTCCCAAGTATTCTGGAGCAATGGATGCTGTCAGACAAACTTTAGCTTCAGAAGGCCCAAGAGGTTTGTACAAAGGGATGGGAGCTCCATTGGCTACAGTTGCTGCATTAAATGCTGTTCTCTTCACTGTCAGGGGACAAATAGAGTCCTTCTTTAGGCCTTATCCTGGTGCCTCCCTTCAAGTTAACCAACAAATGGTTTGTGGGGCTGGGGCTGGCGTTGCTGTGTCTTTTCTAGCTTGTCCAACTGAGTTGATCAAGTGCAGGTTTGTACAAACTTTTCTTGAATGTCCTGAAGTTTGTGACCCCCAAATATTATACTATCCCCGATAGTTCTTTAGATAACTCAACATGAAAGGAACTTTGATTCCAATAGAAGATCAGAGACAAATATTATCCAACATATGATCCCCATTTTTTCCTGGTAACTCTAACAAACTGCATTTGGGATGTCGCATACTGTCTTCTTGACCATTGTTGTACAAACTTTTCTTGAATGTCCTGAAGTTTGTGACCCCCAAATATTATACTATCCCCGATAGTTCTTTAGATAACTCAACATGAAAGGAACTTTGATTCCAATAGAAGATCAGAGACAAATATTATCCAACATTTGATCCCCATTTTTTCCTGGTAACTCTAACAAACTGCATTTGGGATGTCGCGACCATTGTTGACTTGTTGGTTTCTCATCTAGTGCATGTGTAGAGGAAGGGAAAATTAAATTATGGCTATATCTATGTAGGCATCTTTGTTCTTCAATGATTTTACTTTGCCGACCTTTTTTTATTAAAAGTAGGAGGCAAGTACATTCTTATATGTTAATTAGTTAAACTTTGCAAACAATTTGACTTTCCAACAATGAGAAACTTCACAAGACATTATAACCTTCTTCTTTTCTTGTTAAAGAATAGACTGCAAGCTCAGAGTGCATTGGCAACATCCAGTTCAGTTGGCGTGGCAGTGAAGTATGGTGGTCCAGTCGATGTAGCCAAGCATGTTCTCCAATCGAGTGGAGTGAAGGGCCTTTTCAAGGGCTTGATTCCAACTCTGGCAAGAGAAGTGCCTGGAAATGCTGTGGCATTCGGCACCTACGAACTGCTAAAACAGCACTTTGCAGGTGGTCGAGACACTTCGAATCTAGGAAGAGGCTCTCTGATAGTAGCAGGGGGTGTAGCTGGAGCTGCCTTCTGGCTAGCTGTCTATCCAACTGATGTTATCAAGAGCGTAATTCAGGTGGATGATTACAAAAACCCAAAGTTCTCTGGTTCTATTGATGCTTTCAGAAAAATCATGGCCTTAGAAGGAGTTAAAGGCCTATACAAAGGTTTTGGACCTGCCATTGTTCGTAGTGTCCCAGCTAATGCAGCTTGCTTCTTGGTATACGAAATTACCAGATCTAGTTTAGGTTAAAGAATTCTTTTGGAAATTCTTGTTTGTTCTGCTTCTCAATCCATATTGGTTTATGCCCTATGGCTCAAGTGAAAAGCCATTGTGGCAATTCAATGTAGCCTCTCCAAGCAGTGGTGATTTTCTTCCTTTTCATCTGCAGTTATTCGACTTGAATACTGCAAGAAATAAAACTGAACTTCTGGACTTCGCATTTGATTGTTGATATTTTTGGAGAAAAGAAAAAAAATAAATAAAAGGGGATATTATGATACTGATATTATTTGCCATAAGATGTTTGATATGCACAATTCCATAAAAGTAGAAGTGTGAAGAAATTGTGGTCCTAACGTTTGTATGGTAATTCAATTGATTTTTATTGCTCGGCTTGGCTTTGGTTTACTCGTTAAAGAAATTATTGGCTTCGTCCATACTCTTGTTGAATGGGCATAATTGTAAGATATATGCTCACATATTAAAAATAATATCATGTAGGTATTTAGTGGATAAGACACTAACTACTATTTCAAATATTGATGGTTCGATCACTTTGAAATTGTCGCATGAAAAAAAAATTGAATTATAAAATAAAATACTCATATTCTTTCAAAAGTTTCAATATTATTCTTGACCTTTAATAAACGTTTCAAAGCTTCAAAAAATGTTGATGACCTAAAAAAATAAACATATTTTTGAAAGAGGTAATGTTGCAACTTTTTTTTAAAAAATAAACATATTTCAAAAAATGTTGATGACCTAAAAAACAAAATATCATGTATTTAACCGTTAAAAGAAGGGCAAATCTCCTATTTTCACTAAAAAATATTACAATTCCAAACAATAAAAAATATCAAAGAAAAAAATCTTTTATTTTTATTTTTTACCTGAATTACTACCGTAACTACTATGAAAGCTATGGGGCCATCTACAGTAGCAGGGACAGTGTGTCCCAAAAACGTGGAGGGTAAAGAATGTCCAAATTGTTAGTTGCCATTTTTTTTTTTAATCTTATACTTAATTATAAGATAATTATACACTACACTTGTAATTTAACACAATGTAATAAAAATCATCGTCCTAATCACGTGATGTGAAAACAAAAATCAGTTGTCATAATCACGTAATGTGAAAACACACTTGTAAAATTGAACACGATTACTTGATGCCAGTTGAACTATGCTTTTGTTGGTTTTTTCTTTTAGTTTAATAATTACATAGTTTGAGAATCAAACCCGCCTTTAAAATGGTGATAGATATTTTATTCATTAATCTAAGTTTGGATTGATGCTCTATTTATAATCTGTAGGTTCAAATTCTTTGGTGTAATTTCTAAAAACAACTTATCCTCGTCTCTGATTAAGGTAAAATAGACCCTATATCCAAACTTCATAGACCAATTTCATCTTTTATTTATTTTTTTCTTTTTTCGAGAGGTATGCTGGATTCTTAAAAGAAAAATTGATTTTTTAGATAACTCTTTCGTAAATTAATAAGGAAAATTCACAAATAGGTGGTAAAAGTATTGGTAACTCCATTTATTGAGAAAGGTTAATTCATATCAATCTTGGTTAAAATTTTAATTTTACTAATAAATCACTTGCCAACATGAGCATAACTCAACAATAATTGACATGCACCATTTTCTTTGACATTAGAGGTTCAAATCTTCCGACCTCATACTCACCAATTTAATAATTAAAAAGAAATTAACTAAATCACTTAGACAACCAATTATAACTGTATTATACTTAAAAAGAGAAGCATTTTGCACACTTCTTTTCTACCAAAACCAGAAAGTTTTAAAATCGTTACAATCAAAGCCCATCCATATGAAAGTTAGAAAATTCATACAAATTTTGAATTGGACATTCTCCTTTTAAAACTTAATAGGTAAAAAAAAAAAAAAAAACATAACCATGATGATATATTTAAAGCTTGAAGACAAACAAATACAGAGACATCAATATCAATCCCATACTTCCCTTTTGAAAAATCTGATCTGACAAAACTTAGACGACCCATCAAACTTTAAGGCAAGCCCATTTCTTATAAATGATATTGGAGATGATCAAACTCCATTATTGGACCTTGAATGATTGGCCATGGATCAGAGCCTAATTATAAAAGCACTTTTGGGCTGCCCTTCTTCCACTCTCTGCAAAAACAGATAATTCAGTTATTGACTTGGTAATATATATATATATATTGATTCTGAATCAGCAACAGAAAAAAGTGGGAAAACATAACTGTTTTACACTAAAAAGCCTCACAAACCAGCAACAAAACAAAAGAAAGATAGTGATTTCTCCATACCCAAGAAAGCAAAAGTTCTGATCCAATCCAATCCAACCCAATGGAAGATTATGCAAAGTTATTGCTCCATCATCCTCAACCTTCCTCTTCCTCAATGACCCTTTTTTCTAGATTGGATCATTTGGATTTGGTTGTAAGTTTCCATCTTTTTTTTGATTTAGAGGATGATTTGTTTATATTTTATTGATTTGTTAATGTGGGGTTGTGTTAATTTTTCCATAGATGAAGTATTTGGAGAAAAAACAGAGGTTTGAAAGAGTGGGAGGCAGTAAAGATTCAGAAAAAGGGATCGAAAAGAAATGCATATCTTTGGATGTTGCACTAAAAGATACTTACTTTAAAGGTTCATTGTTGGATCGAGTGGCAGCTCTTGAGCATAGACTTTTTCAGGTTCAAATATTCCTCAACCCTTCTTTTTTTTTTTTTTTATTCTTTGAAAGTGTAGTGAATCCAAGCCAGCTTGTGGATGTTTATCAGTACTTGGAAGCTTCCAAATCTGTCCCTAATTAAGGAGAAATGGAATTACGCCCGTTTGAAATGACTTTTCAAGATCTTAAAAAAAAAGGACTGTTTTTAAGTAACACTTTAAAAATTATTCAATTCTTATAATCATTCGAACTTTGCAATATCATTTTCTCTCTAGCTTTCCAATATGATGAAAGACAATAATGAATAACATTCTTATGTGGGTGTGGGAGAGATATGTAAATTATTTATTGTGTTTGATTGGCAGCTATGTTTGGAGATGGATTCTGGTAGTGGTAGCTCCTCAAATCCTTCATCATTAACTTCAACACAAACGTCAGCAGAGATCAGTTCTTCTTCTCCAAAACAATTTTGCAGAGGGGAACCATCTTCTTCATACCCCACATTCCACTATCCCAGCCATGGAGGAACTTCACAAATTCCCCAAATTCAGGTTTAAAAAAAAAACAAAAGCTGATGAGTACTATTATCAATAATTGCTAGCACACAAACATTAATTCCAAAAAAAATTAACAACAAATAAAATGAACCAACAAAGTCTTTCACTATTAATTATATTCTTTTGCCTCAACTTGGAGGGATAATCAATTAAGCACTATGCTTTTGCTTTTGCTTTTGCTTTTCTTCTATTTTTCTTTCTATTTTTTTTTTTTTTCACTCTCTCATGAAACTTTTTGTGTCAAGTTGATGTCCTTTGAGCCATTGAATATTTTGGTGTTGGTTGGAAGCTGATACTGATACTGATGGTACTGAGTTCTTTTATTTAGAATGTGACTCGTATTTGTTTGTCCACAAGTTTAACTCTTTACCATTAGAAGTTGAGTAGACCGAGCATCGGTACGATTAAACGACCGGTGCGGTGTCGTTCGGTATATAATTGATGACTTGTGGGTAATCTTTTGGCTTGTCTTTTGATATATTCCTTAGAATCTAAGCTTTACTATAAGTAGCTAGCATTTCAGATGATTCAATGGTGTTATTTTATTCCTATCTTTTTTATTTGATAGGAAAAGCCTCAAACTCAAAGACATCAACAAAAAAAGAAGCAACAGAGTCCTTCAAAAGGGCAACTTGGTAAGACAAGGACTGGAAAGGATGAAGTGGGATCTTGCAAAAATGTGAAGAAAAGGATTATTCCTCCTCCCAAATGGCCACACTTGAGAATGTTTGGTTGCTAATGCTTTTTGTTACTTCCTTTCCTTCCCCTTTTTTTCCCAAGAAGACAAATTCCACCTAACGACACATTTCAAAAAACATACGTAGCGTTTCGAAAACGGTCATGAATAACTAAATATAATATACGGTATTCCATCCGCTTAAGCTTTTGTTGGATCTAGAAGTGATTTAGTTTGATATCAGAATAAAAGCGTAGAGCTTCAAACTGGTTAAGAATGTGAATGAATGATTACACATATTATATTCCATCAACTTAAACTTTTAGGTCTTCAAATTGGTTAAGTATATACGATATCATAGAAGTTACCGTATTTTTACGTAACGAAAAGACGTTTTTCGAGTTTGAAGAGAATAATGGTGATTTTGTCTGTCTCTTTAAAAAGTGTGATTATGCAGATTTGGGCAGTGGCATATGAAATATGATCTATGGAAAATAATATAATTGTGAAATGGTTCAATGATGTAGAGTGTGTGGTTTTGTGATTATGTCTCATATTGATTTGGAAGCATTTATTAATCATCTTTTTGCCTTTCACTCAAAGGAAAAAGATGGTGGCCACGATTTCCAAAAAAACATATATATTATGGTCACTTTTGTGAGGGAGTTAGGGTATTACACTTAAAATTTTGATTTTGGATCTTAATTACTGTATCAAATCTTATGTTTTGATTTTGATCCTTGAATTTGGTCTAAACATTCATTTTTTTTAATAGAAATTTATTTGATACACTATGTGTTAGGTTTGAGTGTTTGTGATTTGAAAATTGGTTAAATTATAAGTTCATTCATTAAACTCTCAAATTTGTGTCAACTTTAAAAAAAAATGAAATAGGTTCATAGGTTATCAATTTTATACCTAATAGATCATGAACCTTAAAAAGTGTGAAATAAATCTTTAAGATCTCGTTTGATAACCATTTTGTTTTTTATTTTTTGTTTTTTAAAGTTAAGCTTATTTTCACCTAATTTCTCTACAATAGAAATCATCTCACTCAAGTAACCATTTGAACTTTTAGCCAAATTGTAAAAACAAAGTTAAGTTTTTTTAAAACTACTTTTTTTAGTTTTCAATAGTTAACTTGGTTTTTGAAAACATAGGTACAAAGTAGATAAGAAAGCATATAAACCCATTAATAGAACTAGTATTTTTAGGCTTAAATTTCAAAAACTAAAAACCAAAAACAAAATAGTTATCAAACGAGACCTAACCTTTTGATTTTGTGTTCATAGAATCTTGACATATTTGGCACTTTTTAAAATTTATTGACAATTATATTTAAAAGTTTAGGGTTCTACTAGACACAAAATTCAATTTTATGTCTAATAGATTTGTTGATTTTAAAAAGTGTTGAATGCATGAGAACTTATTAGGCACAAAATTGAATGTTTAATGACTTATTAGATATTTTTAAAATTTACAACCCTATTATATATAAATGGAAAGTTCACGGACTTGTTAAACCTAAATATGAAAGTTTAGAGCCAAACTTGTAATTTAACCTAAATAGGCAAATAGAAAATTTAACTGCAAAATGAATTAAAATGAATTATTTGTAAAATTTTGAGGACTAAAAATGTATATTTGAAAGTAGGAAGAACGAAGTAAAGAAACTTAATTTTGTTATAATTATTATTATAAATCAAAATGATATTGAATATGAATCAATGATTAATCATCACCATGTTTGGAAAAGCTTAAGTTAAGAACCCCATATATATGATCATCATTTATTTAATTTTGAACTTTTTTCTATGATTTGCTACAATATATGTTGTTAGACTAAATGATTATCAGTCTCTCTCCTCATTCCATTGGCTAACATGTTAAGCAACATAATTATATTTATATTTAGGTTTTGTCTCTCATTTATCATTATTATTAAAAAAAAATAATCGATTTGAAGTGACACTGATAGTAACACATTACATTTTTATTGAAAAATTTAAATTATTGTTTTTTTTAAAAAAATAAATTATTGTTGGTAGATAGATGTCATGGTTGTTAAACATTATAGTTTCAATTTTATAGAAAAATAAATAAATGGAACGATGCATGTAGAATATTTAAAATTAATTGCAAGAGAAAGGAATTCTAATTTCTTTGCTTAAATTATTGATTGTCTCTAGAAATAGCATTATTCCTCTTAGACCAAGTTATCACCATTAAAGAAATATCATTATTGAGTCAACTAAACAACTATTTTATTTTGTTAAAAAAAAAAAAAAAAACTAAACAACTATATGTTTTATTCATAAAATAAATAAATAGAATATTATTTAAAATGTTGAGAATCAAATGCATCAACAATCTAGATTATCCGGCATTATGTCCGGCTAATAATAAAGAATTAGGGCTAATTAAATTAAATTAAATGCTAGAGAGAGAAAGAAAAAGAAGAGAAAATTTATTTATTTATTTAGAGTAATATTTTATTTTTCAAGATTTTAAAAAATGAAGTGGGGAGCAGACAAGTCATGGGTGGGCTGACTTGAAGATGTCAGTTGGATGCTTCATGTCCACATTGAGACCTTATATTAACTATTTTAATCTACTCTTTTGCTTTTATTTTTATTTTTATGGTTCCTAAAATTTTTATTTTAACTCTCATGGATGTATTAAACTTTCAAATAATCTAATTTAATCTTTTTATTTTTTAAAATTATTTTTTAGTTTCTAAACTTTGTTAAAAAGTTATTGTAGCGATTAATTTTGTATTAATCATTTAAATAGAGAAAATTAAATCTACTCTAAAATTTTGTTACATGTACCAGATATAATATAGAGCATAATTTAGGTGAATGGATCTGGTTATCAAATAAATATGTATGTCTAAAATCTATTAAATAATTAAAAAAATGTAATAACAATACTAAAATGACTTTAATGCAAAGTTTAGAGATTAAAATAAAATATTTACAACTTTATACAATAAAGTTCATGAATTAGTCTGGTTAGTTCTTCGTGTTCATTTTTAGACTTTTTGACACTTTTTGACATTTTTTCTTTACTTTTTTACTTGTTTCTCTCTCAACCACATTTCACTAAAAGTTAAGTTTTTCTTTTACATTATACCAATTTTCAAAGATAATTAAATTAATTGAAGGTATAAATAGAGTTAGAAAATTGGATCAAACAAGTTATAAAACTGACTAAAGTATAATTATTAGTTTGTCGTCCATTATCAAATTCATCATCCATCTTGAATTTTTTTCAATATGAGAAATTTAAAGTCTAAAAATACTTTATTTTTGTTTTAAATTTAAAAGTCAAATAAATATAATACTCAATTTATAAAGAGGCAAAATTTATAATACAACCATTTTTAAAGGGTATTGCTGAAGCATATTCTAGCATGACGAATAAAATTAAAGAAGTTCAATGGGACAATAATTAAAAGAAAGGGCCAAGGGGTAATATATTATGGATATGCTTAGAAAAAGGAAAATGCGGTAACTAATTTGATTAGCTGGAAAAGACGTGGCATATGATGCTGACGCCTTACTCTCTTTTCCAATGAGCTTCGACCTCATCCTCTTTTCCACATCATTTTTGTATCCTTAATTAATTGATTGATTGTTTTTAAATCATGACAATTAATTTATGGAAAATAAAAAGCGACAGAATTATAATAAAGTTGTTTCCCTCCAATTATTCTAATTGTATTTTCAAAGCCTAATATCATTATAAATTCCTTGTCGTTATTCGTATCCCTACTTTTCCATTTTAATTCATTAAAATTGACGTTATAAAAAAAATCATTAAAATTGACATGATATGATATCTAACTAACAGAAATAAGTCCATCAAAGCTCTCCAATTTTCTTTATCAAGAGGGAAGAAATTCAAAAAACTTGAAATTAATGTCAAACCTCATAAAATTTTTCAGCTCACGACCAAAGTCTCAAATTAGTTAAGTAAGGAGAAGATTATAGATATATATAAGTGAAAGATAATATCTCTATTAAGACGAAGTTCTTTAGGTAGATCCAAAAGTAAAGTCATGAAAGTTTATGCGTATACGGAAGTGGTTGGTTGTCTTAATAAGTGGTATCAAAATCATGTAGAATTGTGGATGAGTCCCTCAAATGTCGAACAAATGTGGTTTGAGGCATTGCTAAGGGGTGCGAGGGAATGATCATGGTTCATGATCATGGACATGTGTATATAGCATATTGATTTTTATTAATTTTAAAAATTAAATAAAGTACAATTTAAAAAAAAAAAAAGAGAACGAGTAACTAAAAAAAGAAGATTTAAATTTGATTTGGATCCTAAACTTTGAAGTTTGCCCTATTATGCCCCCTAAACTTTAAAATTTTACTTTTGGTATCTAAAAATTTCAAGTTTATACAAATTTAATTTTTAGATTTTAAAATGTCTATTTTGGTATCTGAACTTTCAAAAAATAATTATTTTGATCTTTACATCTATTTTGATTTTTACAATGTTAATATGAACATAATTTCAAACTAGATAGGTTATGGACTAGTATTAGGCAAGTGAATATTAGATGAGAAACTAATATAACAATGACCAAAATAGTTATTTTTAAAAAGTTTTAGGAGTTGAAATAAACATTTTGAAAATTTAGGAACCAAAATGAAATGCACTGAAAAGTCCATAAATAAAAATTAACATCTTGTGATTTCATAGATCCACTCGAAGATCATTAACTAAAATGCAATTTTAATTAAAAAAAAAAGTATATGATAATTAGAAAAGAGAATTGCAAAATAGGGTCTAGTCTCATGATAGATATCCAAAAATAGGTCAACATGAGTGTGAATGTTGCCATGTCACATATGCCACAATAGGAGCCCAATAAATGGAAATTATTCAAAATTGCATTGACATTATACACAACCCTATGGCCCAAATCTTGATAAATGCCTCAAAGCAACCACCAAGCAAGTTGCAACCTTCATGTCATGAATTAGTCAAAATTACAAATATTTTGATTAATACACAACAAGAATTATATGATAAAATTAGAGTATAATTAAGTAGTAAAACATACCAAATAATCTAGATTCAAACATATTAATGTATTTTCTTTTAAAATTACAATTAAAAAAAATCAGAACTAAGAATAAATCGAATAAATCATTAATATGTTAACTAGATTTAATACTTAAATTTTAGTTAAGTTAGAAGTTCAATTTTTAAATTTATATTAAATAGGTTAAATTTTTAAAATATCTCTAACAAATCTATAAACTTTTAATTTTATATCTAATTCCTGAACTTTTTTTATTATTTAAAGTTAAAAATTTATCCTTCTATTAACATTTTTTAATTATAGAAGTGGGGACTCAATTTGTAATTTAATCCCAACCATTCTAAATATAATATGATGCTTATTTCTTACTTTGACATTTTTCCCCAACCGTTTTCCGCTCCAACCAGAAAATTGAAAAACAAAATTATCTTCATTTTTTTATTTATTAAAATGAAAAAAAAAGTTTTTTAAAAAAAGTCCCCTCTCTCTCTCCCGTCCAAAGCCCGACATTTCCGTGGCAGAAGGAAAGAAAAAGTGCTTAACAGAAATGGAAAAGGGCGAACCGTCAGAATTCGACCACCACCAGCACGACTCTGCCGCCGCCACCGCCACCAACGCCACCGCCCACCACCTCACCGTTCCGGCCGGATTGTCTCAGTACGAGTTCGACGAACTGAAGCACCTCATCTTTCAGTTCCACACCTACGAACTCCGGCCAGGCCAATGCTCCTCCCTCCTCTCTCAACTCATCCAAGCGCCGCGCGACGTTGTCTGGTCCGTCGTCCGCCGCTTCGATAAGCCTCAGACTTACAAGCACTTCATCAAGAGCTGTACTGTCGCCGAAGGCTTCACAATGACCGTAGGATGCACGAGAGACGTCAATGTAATCTCCGGCCTTCCGGCGGCGACGAGTACAGAGCAGCTAGATATACTCGACGACGATCGGTATGTGACCGGTTTCAGTATCACCGGCGGCGAGCATCGGTTGAGGAACTACCGGTCTGTGACGACGGTGCATGAGATGGAGCGCGATGGTCAGATCTGGACCGTCGTTTTGGAATCGTACATCGTGGATGTGCCGGAAGGGAATACGGAAGAGGATACGCGTCTATTTGCAGATACGGTTGTGAAATTGAATCTGCAGAAGCTTACGTCTGTCACTGAAGGAATGGCTCGTGCCGTTGATGCTGCTGCAGGTACTTCTTCTACATCTAAATCACCACACTGATTTCAGAAAGAGAGAAAGAAAGAAAGATTCTCGAAAAAAGGAACAAACGAAAATACTATTGACAAAGAAAAGGAGAGAGAGACATTATATTTCTTGATTTCTTCTTCTTCTTTCTTTTGTTTTTGCTTTTTATTTTAATTTCGATTTCGTTCTCACTTTTTCTCCTCGGTGTGTTGGGGAAATTTGCTGCACGACTGTGAGTATGGTTTTCTTTTTCATTTTATTGTATGAAGAACAACAAAATATCCTCTACTTCCAACAACAACAACAACAACAACAAATTGATTGGGATATCAAGCGTTCTTTAATTTCCTTTATTAATTTTTTTTTTACTCTGTCAAAATGAAATTCCGTGTGCTTCAATTCAATGACTATGATGGGAATCAAGTAACAATGACATTTCAGGCCATATATCTCTGTGCGCGAAAAATCATTGTTGAGAAGAGTATGTACTCTGTACTATTGATCTCTCTCTAATTCACCCTGTTTTGTGTTTGGGATTATAGTTTCAAGCATTGGCCTATTGTTTTTCACTGTGATTCTGTGCTGCGATGTTGTGTGTTCTTTTAGTTCTACCAACATTTGAGTGGTGAGATTTGAAGTTTTTACTTTATGGCCTAAATTAGTTGAGATATACCCAATTTAGCCAGTTTTTGTTGAGTTGGAAAGGAAATTTGAGGGTTAAATGGATGTAGGGTAGAATTATGAATGAATCCAGGGCTATTGTATTATATTCTATCCATCTAAAATGGAGACAGGAATCAGTAGGCCCTAGAAATGTTTACCTTTTGTCATAACACTCTCACCCTCTCCTAAAAATGAGAGAAATCTATTGTTGTTGTTGACATTACCATTTCTGTCAGTTGGGCATGTGCAACTTTCCCTTTCAAAATCTCCCTATACACTCTTGAGAGATTTCTCTCGTGAAATTATACAGGGACTGACACAATATGATTGATAGTTTTAAACGGTTAGATATATAGAAGAGAAAATGTACAAATATTTCAAATTTGTATTCGAAACTTATAAGAGACTTCTAGATTTTCAAATTTATATATCATAGTCATGAAGAGGCGGTCACTTTGTGGCAGGCTCGGTTTTCTCTTTCTCCATCACTCTCTCACATCATGCTTTCCTCTGATCTTTGAAAAGGCAATTCCCAACAGTTGGGTCCTCCAAGTAAATGCTATGGACTTTATAGGACTCCCAGTTATGGTAATTATACATTTATACCTCCCTTCTTTAGGGCCGAGTTCCACTTTTAGTTTGATGTTAAAATACACCTAAGGCCCCGTTTCTTCATTTTGGTGGCTATAGGTATTAAATACCTATAATTATATCTGTTTTTATGTTTAGATATACATGAATTTAATGCTAACAAATTTAATTGTGTTATTTATATGTGAGAATTTTCATTCTTCATTATAGTTTTGATCCATAAATTTATAGGTTCTATTTAAATATTCAATCTCTCTAATTTAAAAAGTTTAATAGGTTGATATATATGTTTTCGATTTTTTTTTAGTACAACAGGGATTAGGGAGATTCAAATGCATGTGATATGTCAATTGAGCTATATTGTCTTTGGCATATACCTTTAAATTTATCTCTACTTAATCCATGTACTTTAATTCAAAAAGTTTTTAATATGACATTTAAGAATGGTGTATTTAATTAGGTCTTATCGTCAACTTTTGTGACTAAATATTAAATGAGAGTTAAATGATATTAATCTAATTAGACATAAAATTGTGTTTTTGTCATAACTTTTTAAAAGTTGGAGAGATTAAATAGAAAGTTTTGAATAATATATTATAAATTTTCGAGACATGAAACTTATTATTTAGTCTTAATTATTTTATTCCATTTATTTATTGCCGTCCACACATGAATATCTTACCTTGATTAATTATTTTAAATATCCTTACTTGATTTATAATGTTTGTTAAAGGTATTTCTAAAGCATTAAGTTATTAAATTTAATTAGTATTAAACAATAAACGAACAAATAAAAAGTCAAATTGAATTACTAACAAAATTAATATAAAATAATGTAAATATTAAGATAATTACATTCAAGTTGATTGATGGTCATTGGGAATAATTTTAAATGGTACTATTGTTGTAAGAACGATCTTTAATAATATAACTTCTAATATTTCATAAATGTTTACAATTCAACTAAAAGAGCTTATGAAAAAAATATTTCATTCAACTCAGAGTCTATGAAAGAGACTAACAAGAAAAAATACCATTCATTGAGAGTATTGAAAACATGAACAATGTCTCGCATTAGTTAGAAATTAGGAGAACTATGTTAAATAAGTACCATAGAGGAAAAAAATGTCTATTCATTTAAGACATTTTGGATGAAACAAAAATCAAAACTATAAAGGCTTAATTTCAAAGTTGGAGAAGTATTTTCATTCTTGGATAAAGCTTTCACAAGTTTAGTCTTTAAAATATTCTCATTAATGAAACTCTTCCAACTATCTTTTTTTAGTACAATGAAAGCGGGAAATTCGAACCACGGATCTCATGGTCGTTTAACACATTTTGATATGCCAATTGACAATTAATTGCGTACTATAACTCATACCATATATAGTAAATCATGTATTATCTAGTTATCAACATTAATTTCCTCTTTGAAGTCAATAGTTCGACTGATTATCATTTCAAAGGTCGATGATTAATTTCTACCTCCGGAATAAAAAAAAAAAAAAATCAATAGTTTAACCTCCCAATTTGGCACATGATCCCAATATATATTTAAAGAGGTATACATTTCCCTTTGCTTACTGCAGGCATACATATGAAAATGAAGAGGGTTGATATCATTACATCAACACAAAATTAAAGTTATATATATTTTTATATATAAAAGAAATTATATATCAAATAATTCATGATGTTTGGCTTGAGATTTTTGACCAATTGTGCATTATATAATTAGGGTTGGTTTTGTTGTAACCAATTATTGATGCAGGTCAAATCATACATTTCTATGATCTACCCCCATCAAATTAATGTCACTATTATATGATGTCTTCCTCATTGACATAAAAACCAACTCTCTATATCTCTCAAACCTTGAACATCTTCAAAATTTAAAGTAAATTTGGTAAACAGCTACTTAATTGTTTTATTAATATTGCTATCCCCATCTTTTTTATTCTTTTGATTTTTAATTTTTATATATCAACCCTATGATTGTGCAATATTTAATTTATACAATAAAATTAATACAATAGAGTTAGTTAGGTAAATTTCTAATCAATAAGTATTTTCAAAAGATATGACATGAGAAATATAGAGATATAAGGTATGATTATGTATAAAAGTTGTCATTTGAGTAAATGCCGACCTATGAAATTGACATATACATAATATTTTAGATGTCCTTGATGCTCCATTAAAAAGTTATTTAAAACTCTTTTTGTTTGGTCTTTTAATTATAATGGGAAAAAATAAAATGGAAGCATAGATTGAAACAATCCTAATTTTGAAGTATATCATCTTTTTCTATGTCTTAGAATTAGAAAACCTAATTTCAAAACTCCAATTTAAATAATAGTAGAGATAGATTGACTTTTAATATTCCTTTTACTAAAGGATTTCTTTTTTTAATACAAACTTGAAGGCAATAAAAAGTGTCTTTTACATATAAATTACCAAAATGATTTTTTATAAAACTACCCCCCCCCCCCCATGTAATAATTTATAAAATATTATGTTTTTGAATGGAATTGATCAATCGATTGAATTGATGTGATAGATGAATATACTCTTCGAATGAAAATTGATTTAACCTCAAATTGCCCATTAAAAAATCAAATAGCAAAAAAGTTATCAATATTTTAGAATTGTCACAATTAGGCCAATTCCTCCCTTATCCATTTGGTTTACGGGAGACCAAAATTATAAAATAAATTATATATCTATCAGCTGGGAGGGAAATTAATTTGGACTACTTTTTCTTGAAAATTATCAAAAAAGAAACATCTGGATCAAATTTTGGCCTTTTATTTGAATAACATGATTAAATAAAAAATTAATCAAATTGAAAATAGAACTATTAATTATTTCTTCATTTTTAAAAAATAAGTAATGTAGATTTTTTTTTTAGTTTAACAACAAACTATGAGGGTGAAATTTGAACTTCTGACATATTAGTCAATTTATCACCAAGTTGCACTCACTTTAATAAATACGATAGAGTTACTTGATAGCAATTCAACTTTAAGAAATAATCTTCTATTTTTAATTTTTTAAATAGTTTTTAAATGTTTATTTTCTACTTTTTAAAGTTTAGCTAAAAATATATTCGAAGTTAGATGGATAAAATTTTAGTAAATGATTTATATTTTAAAATATAAAACTAAAATCAAAGGGCTATATATATATTTTTTTTTTTGAAAAGCAATCAAAGGGCCATTTTGTGAGATAACATATAGATATTACTGGTTCCATCAACGAAATTTCAATCTTATTTCTCATTTTCGTGTAAATCTTATTAAAACTTTTTAATCATTGAAATTAATTCAATGTGAGTGATAGCTACCGCTTGTAACATTTTGGCCATTAGCTAGAATTGTGAGATTTAGAAAAACGAAAATAGGAACAAAAAATATTTTTTTCACGTTAATTGATGATAGATCAAATATTGATTGGCCAATAATCAATTATTAATTTAACTTTGTCCTTTAACTACGTTGTTAATCATTGTAATAATGATTAATTATTATTGAATTGACTATGTTTCCTCGATAATTTAAGTATGGATGGGTCAATTATGTAATATTTGTTTGACAAAAATAAGAATCAATTAAATGGTTTTCACACCGAAGTTCATTCACACAAATTCATTTAATAAAATTTGAAAAACAAGTTTTTTAAAAAATGGGCAGACTTGAGACTTATTAGATTAGATAGAGTTTCATCCCTTTGGATTCACCATTTTTGGATGGGATTCTAATTTTTTGGTTCGAATGTCCGTTTAGGCTTAATGAACTCTGATATCATATTAGATTACATGAGGTTTCATCTCAAAATTAATTGGTAAAATATAGTTTTGAACCTCCAACATTATAAAACTAAAAAAGAAATTAAAAGTCAAATAAAAATCAGATTAAAATAGCAATTTGGTCCTTGTACTTTGAACATTGTTGCATTTTGGTTTTTATACTTTCAAATGCTCAATTTTAGTTCATGTATTTTCAATAAAACTTAAAATTAGTCTCTATAATAAGTTTGAAGTTAATTTTTATTAAATTTGGTTAAATAACAGTAATAATTTCAATACAAAAAAAGACATAATGTCAACATACATTCAAAATTTGTAGAGGAAAAACTAATAGAGACTATTTTTTTAAAAGAAAAATTAACAATAAACTTAATAGTAGGGACCAAATTTAAGTTTTATTGAAAGTACAAAGACTAAATCTGGACATTTAAAAGTACATCGACCAAAATGGAACAATACTCAAAGGACATATACCAAAATAGTATTTTAACCTAAAAACCATCTAAAAGGAAATAATTAATAAGTGAACCCAACATCGGTATACTTTTTTTTTTTAATTCAACAACATATGTGGTAGGAAAATTCAAACCATAAACCTTTTAGTCGAAAGTATATATATATATATATATATATATATGTTGAGTTATGCTGAAATGGAAATTATACTAATTATGTTGGAAGTCTAATGGATTTTTTTTTTGTTTATTATTTAGCTCATTAATTACAAGAAGATTTCATTCATAAAACTTTAAAATAATTATTCTTAATGTGAGATGCTATCTTTTTTTCTTAATTGTTTGCATTTTCTGAGGATATTTTATAGCCTTGGTTTTTCACACTCAAACAGCATTTTGATACACTCTATTATATGATATTTTGAATAGAATAAATTTATAAAAAAACTAAAAAAATGCAATAATAATAACAAAAAGAATAGGCACAGTATATATTTTAGGATAAAGAAGAAAATTAAGGGAAGGAAGGGTAAGAATGTAATTAATGGTGGTATAAATATAGGAATGGCAAGTTGTGGGGGATGATGAAAGTGTGGAAAAGGACTTTAATTATTTTGGGCCATTAATTATGAAGTGGGTGTGTGTGTGTAAGTGCAAGTTGCCAACTTGACAAATAGAAAATGAACTAAATTCCCATGCTACCCAAAAAACCTAAACTTCTAAGCCTAAGCCTAAGCCTAAGGCTAGAGAGAGATATTCACCAAAAAAAAAAAAAAAAAAAAACCTTTCATGCTTCCCAAAGATCATATAATTTCAATACAATTTGGAGATGGGAGTATTGGGTTTCATAAAATCTAAAAGTGGAGAGAGAAACATAAAGAGAGACTGTCTTTCTTCAAACAAAATTAATGGGAATATATATATATTAAATGCCTTCATGTTCTTGCAAAAAAAAATATTCCACTACTCAAATATCTATAATAATATGTTTGACAAAAAAGACCAAAGGAAGAATCTAGGTTAAAATATCATTTTCATACTTCTAATTTGAGTTTTATAATTTTATTTGAGTTTTAATATTTTTAAATATCCGAATTTAGTCTATAAAATTCCCACAAATCTTAAAATTAGTCCTCAACCTTTTTTTAAAGTTAATTTTATCTGAATTTAGCAAAATAATAATGATAATTTTCGTTCAAGAAAAGGAAAAATATGAATATGTTTATCAAATTTTTAAAGGGGATATATATGGACTAAATTGTTAAGCAAAAGTTAACCATAAATTAATTGGTAGAGACTAATTTTAAGATTTATGAAAAGTACATGAACTATAATAGAACAAGTAGTCCTAGATGATATTTTAACCAAAAGTCTATTTTTTGTTGAGAGACAATTGGAGAAAATATGTATATAATGCAATATGGGTGAGAAAAAAAAATGTTTTAGTTAGAAAACACATGAACTGTTGATGCAGTGAATTTTATTATTAATAATAATATTATTTTTTTTAGTTCAATAACATGTAAAGGTGAGAATTCAAATTTCTAACCTTTTGGTTGATGATACAATTATCTAAACTAATTGAGTTATATCTAAATTGATTAGGTAGTGAATTTAATGAGAAAGCAAGCATATTAAGAGAAGTTTGGGAGAAAATATGGAACAAAAAAAAATTAAGAGAAAAAATGTATATAGAAATTATTGGAGCAGGAAACTTTAATGGATTTTATGTGATAGTGATACTTGGAATTATTTTGAGGAATAAAATTGAAAAATAATAATAATACTACTAATAATAATAATAGTAGTAGTAGTAGGCAGTACTTTGCCTTGTCAAACGAAACACAAACTACTATTTCTTTTGAACAAAACACTATAAAAATCAAAATAATATAAAGTACCTTTTGAATGATATACTATAAAACCTTTATAAAAGGTGGGAAGAACTTGTAATCACAACCAAGGATTAGTATTGAAAATGAACTTTAATTAGTCTAATGAACATTAAATTCATTTGATTCTCATTGATCATGATATATACCGTTTTAACTTTCGTTTGGTTAGCGTGCAAGTTTAATCAACTTCCTTTAGTTAAGTTTTTTAGGTATATTATTTATCAATCTCGACTATCATTTTCAAGTGGGAGAGAATTAAAATATATAAAGAATGATAATAAAAAAGACAACAATAATCTCCATCCTTAAAATAACCAACAATTTTATAAGTTATTTCATTTTTACATAAAAAAAAAATTCATACCAATGGCAATGGAAATATTATATTTACTTATAGATCTATAATCATATTAACTTCTAATCAACATGAAACTTTAGTTGCATTTTTAGTAGTTCTTCTCTTGAACAAAGAACTACTTCACTTTCTGTCGAATGGTGACCCACCCATTTACTCCACACAATATCTAAAGCTTGTTTTGATATAAGTCGAACTTTTCTTCCCAACATATCACCTATCTAATAAAGTTCAATGACTAATTGAAATGTGGAATAAATATGGTTGAAAACCTTTTGCCTTTTACACAATCCTCCTCCCCAATAGCAAATACATTGACTCGACTCAATTAATAAAGCGAAGAATTCCCTCCAAAATTTAAATCTCTCACATTCACTTTTACTCTTAACAAAATAAAATATAAAGACATAAATTCAAGGGGCATGATCAAGATTTTTGCATTGTTTTATCCTTTACTGATGAATAATTTTTAAGAGAAATCAATAAAACCAGCATCAACTCAGTGCAACAAGTCTTCAGATTTCACTTCCTTGGCAAAAAAAAAAAAAAAAGCATCACAATGGCAAATGACAAAGTGAAACAACAAAGAAACAACATAATGAAAGATTAAACAGCAACAAAGGAGTAATCTCCCTCAGCAAAGTGTTTGTAGATCAAACTATGTACTTCCTTGAACAGAACAACATACAGTATATATCTGATTTCTCAACTTCACAGTTCCTTCAACAATAGTTCAATGAATTAAATGAAAGAAAATCAAACTTCCTATAAATATAATCCACAACTACAACATGATAACAAATCTTCAACTAAAATGTATCTCAATATTTGATGTCTGTGATTCTGCACCACCTATCATGCTACAGCTCTCATTCCATTCAATAACAGCCTCTGACCTGTTCGGCAGTGCTTAATGAGAACCTCCTTACCAGAGGCTTTCTTTTTGTTCTTTCTTCCTCTTGAAGGAGGGTCTGATACTGTGGTTCACATAGGATCCATAAAGCTGCAAAATGGGATGTAGAAAAAAGCAAAACAAAGAATGTAAAATAAGCAATAGACAGAACAAACAACCAAAATGACCTTTTCCACCACCTCTATATGTTACGGTCTCTTATGCAGAAGTGGTAAGGTAAGTGTGGCACTTTAAAATATAATACACTGCAAACTAGGACTGCCATTCCCTCCATCTTGGACTTAGTAGGGGGAATAATCCCGAAGGAGATAATGGGAATACGAGGCCAGGAGATAGCGGAGGATGCGGCCCTGGACCTAAAATCCCTGGTTGAGCCATGGGGGAAAATGCAAAATTAGGACTTAGAGGTGGAGGAAACCGAAGTCCAGGTGAAAGCAACGGATAAGGTGATTGTGGTGATAACAAATTCAAGTAACCAGAAGGAGAGGGCACATGAAACTGCGTAGGGGAGGGAAAAATTCCAGGACTGTTTGCTTGGAAGGGAGGAAAATTAGGAAGAGATGGTACAGGACCATTTGTACTAGAAGGCACGGTGGGGGCAGCTGGGTTGGGTGGTAAACCAGAGGGAGCCACTTGGTTTTGAACTTGACCAGGAACTTGTGCTTGGGGCAATGGTTGAGCCTGGTTTCCCATTGCAGGAGAATCCATTACTGAGCTTTGAAGATAACGCATATAGGCAGATATTGGAGAATCAGCAGTCTTTGGCCACATTGAGTCTGCAGGTGTGGATTGAGGCAATTGAGTAGGTGCTGGCTGTCCTTGAAACATTGTTGATGACTGATCATATTGTGCAGGCCTGAACTGGCCATTGTTATAAGGAATCTGTGGCGGGGTCATGGAAACTGGAACCGGAGGTGGAACATGGGGCCGATTGATAGGTGTTAATGGGGGAGGTCGTATCCTTTGCAACCTCAAGCTTTGTTGTTTTGCTGGATTTTGAGGTGGTTTACTGGACGGCTCTTGTGAAGAACCAGTCAGCTGCTGAACAATGTTTCGAAAATCATTCTTGTTTATATTGTAAACCTGGGGCTGAGGCTGAGGCTGAGGCTGTTGTGTTGAAGGGATGCTACCAAAATTAGGTTGGTGCAGTGGACTTTTCTTTATATTCTTCCCCATTTTGTTCACGCCCAAGAGCTCATTCTGTTTATTCTTTGAGTAATCCATAAGCAGAAAGAAGGGCTTAAACTCAATCACCAGTACAATCAAATACTCATAATCCACAACTCTGAAACGATCAAACTCCAGGAGATTTCCTTGGAGTGACAAATCTAGAATATAAATTCACACCTCAATCTACCACTTCCTTGGCAAATATTATACACAGCTTCAACAACTCTTAAGTTGAAACTCAAATCAACACTGTTGAATTATTCAAGCACAAAGTCCCCCAAATGCAGTAATAACAAGAGAAAAATGAAAAACGGTGAACTACAGAGCAGAAATTGAAGAGGGGTTGCAGCCTGACATACAAACTTTCTCAAATCCCAATCTCAACTTGTTCGATGCTGAAACAAGGACTACGAAGAAGTCCAGAAATGCTTCCCAGAACTGCAAAAGCAAAAACAGAATCCACCCAACAGGAGAAAGAAGAATCCTCAAAGGACAATGAATAAAAAGTATTAAGCCAACACAATTTCGATTTGATACGAAAGAAAATCCCGGCTCGCAAGCAGTTCCGGATTCGCAAAGTAAGAAGAAAATAACTAAACGTCAAGAAAAAGTAGGCCGAGAAAGAGTTGACGATAAGGAAAGAGAAGAAAAAACCTTGACTAAAGCAATAGAGATAATGGGAAAATTCAAATTCGTTTGGATCTTCATCCAATCTGTTGAAATTTGTCTCAGAATGAACCGATGAAGCCGAAACCCTAGCGACCGATCGAATGAAAGCACCGAACTTTTTGTTAAGGAAGTAACAGAGAAATGAACCACCAACCAGTTGACTTATGATTTGAAGTTAAAGAAAGCACAGCAGCTTGTTTAATAAGCGAATTTTAAAGGATTAACTCAAAAATTAAAATATATTTTTAAAAGAAAAAGTCATGTTACATTTGTCATTAATTATACATACCGTTCTTTTCCTTATTATTATTTTTTTAAAACTGATGTATCTAATAGATTTTTGCCTCACTTATTCATTTTTTTAAATACATCTTTTAGGTCAAATCAGTTCATTGGTCAATAAAATAGTCTAAATAAACAATAAAGATGCTAAAATCTATTGTGGAAAATGTGCACAATCTCTTGGAAGGAGTTCCCTATGTTTTGTTACACATATATTTCACATTTTTTTCTAATATTTGAACTCATTGATGATAGAGAGTGGTCTTTAACTCTCTATTGTTGATGGTGAGAAATAATATGTGTATTTTTGTTGTGTTTTTTTCTTGTAATTCCGTCAATGGATTAGTCTAAGTTAAAGTAGAGCTTATCATTTGAATTAAGGATGAATCAAATAAGTGGCAATGGGTGCGTTTCAATACCCATATAACACAACTATTAGAACTAAAAAAGTTATCTATAAAAAAAAATATAAGATTGAAATGATTTTTTAAACTTAGTCTAGCAGTCAATAAAAACAATGTAAATAATAAAGGGGGTTAGACATAATAAGTTTAAGTTATAATTATCAACTACCAAAGATAACTAAATATAACAACATCGTTGTCTAGTCGAGCTAGGTACATGAAAAATGGCTTAAATGAAAAAGATATTAAGATGATTTAATTTCTAGATAAAAAATTAAATTGAAATTGGTATAGAAGTTCATCCCAAAAACACAAGAACTATTATATTTAAATAATGAAAAACAAATTCAAAACTTTTTAAAAAATAAGTATTTAAAATTAAACTCCCATTTGATATGCAAAATGCTTATTAGAAATTAGAGCAAAAATCAACTTATATCCTAATCCTTCAATTATCAACTAAAACTCTACTAATAAATGTATCGTTTTAAATTCTAAATTTTCATAAGTGTACCATTTAACACCCTCTTTAAGATTATGTATTGAAAAATGTTAGTTAACACGTGTGAGGACTTATAATTGAATTAATTAGACTTTTTATTTCAAATATGTGAATTATTTTTAAATAATGGAGAATTTAAATTGAATTATTTATAAAAGTTCAGGAGTTTAATTGTTACAATATAAGTTTGTACACGTGTCAACTAATGTTTTTTTAAATGAAACTTAATGGGAGGTGTAGATTGGTACATTTACAAAAATTTAAGATTTAAATTGATACAATTATTAGTTTAGGATTTTAATTGACACCATTCAAAATTTTAAGGTTATAAATTGATTATTGTCCTAAAAATTTTATGCGACAAAAATATTTATGGATCTGTTTGGTAGGCAATCTAAAAACATAATTTTGAAAACAATAATTCAATAAAAACATAGTTTAATTGTATTTAATTCATGTTTTAAAATACGTGTTGGGTAGTAGATTTACAAATTGAAAATTCTAATTTTAAAAAATGGTTTAAAATGTATTCTATAATATATTTATAAACCATGTCTCGAGAGATAATTAGATATACTCCATATGATTTCTATATATATCAACCTTAAATAGACATGTGGTTGAATTTTAGAAATTTAGGTGTTTCGATAATAATTTGATTTTTGTTTTTTAAAATTAAACTTATAAACACCAATTTTATTTATGAGTTTTTTATTTTGTTATGTACTTCTTTAACAATGTTTTTAAAATAAAAAAAAATTGCACAAATCATTCTTGAACTTTGGACTTTATTACAATCACATCCATAAAATTTAGCTTAATCAATCACCCTTTGTACTTTGTCAAAGTGTTACAATCAATCTTTTTTGTTAACTGTCGTTAAATTATTATTGAATTAGACTTCACTATGTGTGACTCATGAGAGTATGAAAGAGCAAATTTGTTATTGGCATATTTGGAAAAAATAAAAGGAAAAAGTTTTTTTTTTAGAAAAATAAGCTTAGGAAGTTTTGATTTAGTGGATGTTATATGGGTTGTGTGATTTTTTCGGTTTTTTTTATGAGAAAAAGAAACCTTAGAAGACCAAAGAGATTGCAATCACCATAGCTAAAACTTCCATCTCTAAATCAAGCAATGATGGTGCTGCCCAATTCATACAACCCAAAAAAGATGGCTCGCTCAAAGCAATTAACATAAGGGATTAATTACAACATTTAATAAAGTATATAGAGTGATTGTTCAAATTAAAAATTTGTGGGTGTGATTGTAATGAATCTCAGAGTTCAAGGGTGGTTTGTGTAATTTTTTATTTTAAAATTCATGCCAAGTTTTGAAAATTAAGACCTCGTGTGATAACCATTTGGTTTTTAGTCTTTTGGTTTTGAAAATTGTATTTGTTCTCTTATTATTTCTCTACAACGAACTTCATCTTTGATAAGAAAACACTTAAATTTTTAACAAAATACAAAAAAAATCAAAAACAAGTTTTGAAAGCTAATGTTTTTTAGTTTTCAAATTTTAATTTGGTTTTTTAGAACCTAGTTATAAAGTAGATAATAAATAAGAAAAGTCGTAAATTGAAGTAGTATTTATAGGTTTAGTTTTTTAAAATAAAAAATAAAAAATAAAATGTTTATCCAGACCTAACTTATAAATACTACTTTTATCCATGAAATTCTTTGTTTTGATTTCTATTTTCTATACATGTTTTCAAAAATCAAACAAAGTTGTGAAAACTAAAGAAAATAAATTTTAAAAATTTGTTTTTAGTTTGAAATTTGATTGGGAATTTTTCTTTAAGAAAAATGAAAAATATGATAAAGAAAATAATAGAAAAACAAGACTAAATTTCAAAAATAGAAAATGAAAGGGTACCCATGAATAAAATGTTTTTTAAGAGATGAAAATCATGTTAAAAGAAATTGGAGAAACCAAGCATAAATGTCAAAATCGTAGTTAAAGGGAGCTTTAATAATTACTTGTATATATTTAAATGTTAAATGTTAAATTTACCGTTTCAGATGATGAGAAAAAATAAAAATAAAACAAAAAGACATTTCAGGCGACTCCTCCGATGATTCCGTGCGTCTGAAATCATACAACATCTTTCTGGTCTCCCTCTCTATAAATAGCTTTCGCCTTCTTCATTTCTTCTCCGATGAACAGTTTCAATCAACGGGTACCGATCTTCATTTTCGAAGGTATTTCTATTTCTATTGCTTTCTGAGATTACCATTTTCCATTTTGTCCATTTTGCGTTCTTCAGGTGGAACTTTTGATTTCTGGGTCAACTTTATTTTCATCTTCGTCGTTCTCCTGCCTTCGCAAGATTCAATATTTCCTTCCTGTTATTCATGTCATTGATTTGTTGTTCAGACGTTATGTTTGCTTATTTGCTGGCTTTTTTTTTTTTTTAAATTTCCCTTTTGGGTATTTACTGGATCTTCCTGGTTCTTTTGTTCTTGTCTTGTTTTCAAATCCAAAACATGAGCCCCAATTTCTAGCTTCTGAATCGGTGAGCTTTTTAACAAAATCCCCTGCAGATATGATGTTGCAATGAGGAAGATATTTATATTTGGTAGCTATCGAGCTGGCTCAAAGTTATTGATGCCCTAATATCCATTATCCTTTCCCTTTTTCAACAAGTTACAACTCTGATGTTTGGCAACCGCATAGAAAATTGTTTCCCTATCTATTTCACTTTAATATGTTCTAATTGGATTCCAAACTATTCAGCTATTCCTCCTATTTGGAAATGGAAGTTTTTGAAAATAGCCCGAGCTAAACCATCAGAGTCATGTAAATAATAAAGGACTTAGAAAGGATGGGTTTAAGCTATGGTGACCATCTGCTTAGGATTTCATATCATATGAGTTATCTATCTCGGACACTCATAGATACCAAAAAGAAAAAAGAAAAAAGCCACAGCTACCTTATAAGTTATATCTACATCATGTCATTTGTTCGTTAAATTTGAGTATAGATTGTGTTACCGTATCTGTAAGTTGGTCGATTGTTATACCGATGCACAAATGTCAAGTGTTGTAAAGAGTTATGTTTTGATTCTTAAGATTCTGTTGAACAGAAACATCTGCATTGAAGCATGTAGCACGGTGAAGAGAAGTTAAGCATTTTGTGTTAATAACATGTAATGGTTTGATATAGAAAAAATTGTAGACAGTTGCTCTTTTTTACTAATTTGGTTCTAGTGTCTTTGAACTGGTTGGAAATTGGGATGGCTGCAGTAATGCCCAAATTCTTTAATAGATGAACTCTAAGGTGTAGTTAATGAAAATATATTTTCATTGTGTTTTATCTTGAATTTGCAACGAGAGGCATCCATTCAAATTTTCAGTTTTTTCATTGAATAGTTTTCATACAACAATTTGCATTTGCATACAACATGAATTTGTTTGGATGTGGTGATAAGCAATACTTTTTTATTCTGTAAAGAGTCTCACTATGTTAGAGCTTTATGATACTGTAACATCTGATAAATTGTAAAGTTTCTCAGATTTCTTTAAAATACAAGTTCTTTGTCTCTCTTTTGATTGTTTTGTCCTTCCTCATCTTTCATTCTTTATTTCTTATGACTAGGATGAGTAGAAAAGTTGAAGCTCCGTTTGATAACAATCCATTTTTAGTTCTCTGTTGTTGAAATTTATGTTTGTGTTCTTCTCAATTTCTTTACTATGGTTTTCACTTTTCTTACAGCAACACAACATTTGAATTTTTAGTCGCATCCCAAAAACATAAACAAGTTTTTTAAAACTACTTCTTTCCATTATAAAACTTGACTTGAATTTTAAAAACATTCTTAGAAAGTAGATGACAAAACAAAGAAACTCGTAGATAGTAGTAGTATTTATAAGCTTAGTTTTAAAAAAACAAATGGTTATCAAACGAGACCTGAGTTATTTAATTACAGTGAAATCAAAACTGATTTGGTTTAAATGAACATGAAGCTATTTGGAAGAAGTGAGTGACTACATGATTTAGTATGAACAATCTGAGAATATTTTGTTTTGTATTAATTAAACTAACTTTGACTGAAGACTTCCAATATTAATTGTTTGGATCTACATCTCCAACCTCTGGAAGATACACGCGATAGGCAAACACAATCGATTGTATTTTCGTCGGATCTTGCATTTTGTGTTATATTCTCTGTACATAAGTTCATTGTATATTTACTGAAACTTCATTTTTGTGTAGTAGGTTTCGGCAAGTCATCTTCTTAATTGCTTCTGAAAATTAAACGTTGAGACATGGTGATGAAGCAGTGACAAGCATTTCTATTGCTTCAGATTGAGATTCTACCTTCCTCAATGGAAAATCTGCAAAATAAGCAGGTTTATGAAACAGAAAATAGTTTTCCAATTAAGCTCATAGATCAAGGAAAAGACTACAGAATAGACAATGACATCATGACTCGTCGACTGAAGAATCGAGAAAGGCAGCGCAGATATAGAGCCCGGAAACGTCTAGAAGAAGAAATAAAGAAGGCTTCGACTGTGAAACAACCCACTCAGACAGGAACATATTTTCAACCAAATGGCATTGGTAACAATCCCTTGACTCGGGTTCATTGTAGCCGAAATTGGAAGAAGGAAGCAAGAAGTGCCAATGTATCTAGGGGGTTAGAAGCCTCTTGTAATAGTTCTAATATGGCTGCTAGAACATCAACCAGTGAGAGTCAAATGCAGTGCATACCCTCTAATCTCGAACGACAATTAGAAACACAATCACATTCAGGGCCACCTGGTGAACGACTTGTCTCCAAAACAGCAAAAAAGGTACTTGGTCGAAGAAATTGGAAAGCAGATGCAAGAAAGAAGAATTGAAGCGCCGAGTTTGTATTCTTAAATTACTGATAACATGAATGACAATATTCTTATCATTTCACTGTCGTAGTCGGAGCCCTCAGTGTGATTTCATTTCTCGAAGGAACGCTCAACCGATGACGAAGGCGCCACTGGAAGGATTTTTCACATTTTTGTAATGCATAGATTGGGGTTGAGAAACAAGCTAGAACTCTCCCGGGTCGAAGGCGATCGGATGCCTTTTAAAATATTTGTAAGTTTTGATGACTGTTTAGTTAAGAATCATTGAGTATATGAATACTTGAGATGTAGATATACAGGTTTAAGCCTAGAGTATATCCCTGTTGAATATGGATATTCTAAATAGTAATGTTACAAAGTTTCTTCATATCCTAGTTTTATAGCATTTTAAAAATGTTTTTGTTGTGTTGAACTTGTGTTTGTTAAACCATTGTTATAAGCTTTGTCAAGATTGATACGACTGTTCTTTCCAATTTTCCATCCCACTCTCTTTTCTTGGAGGAAACTCAACACTACAACGGCCATTACAAGTTATAACTGCAATTTTCTTAGTTATTTATTGTATTTGTAAACTTATCTTTCTTAATTTTTCTTTAAAAAATTCTAATCATTTTATGATTATTGTATGATTTGAATGACAAGTAAATATGTAATGCATCACCATACTTGTCAGTTGTTTTTATTATTATTATTATTATTATTTTAATTTATTTTTAAATGACAGTGTGTTTTTTAAAAACTAAATGACAGTGTGTTAAGTTTGATATGCTAGGTTTTTAATTATGACTTTTAGTATGTAATGTTTATATGTTTTTATACATCTAACTTATATTATATGGTTAAAATAGTTTGAATTTTGATTCTTACGGTTTAATATTTTTTTTTCAATTATACCATTTTGGTTAAGGAAGAAATGTGAATTTATATGAGATAATACTTAGTGAATTGGTAGAAATTTACTAGAGGAATCGGACTATTTAAGAAGTCCAAACTTCCCTCAAACCTAAAAAATTTTGATGAAGAATTAAAAACCTGTTCTCTTAATAGGTCACTATGTATCTGTCATATCAGTATTTTATCAACAAATTTTAACATTTGCAAATGGAAATATTGAAAAATGTTAAAATCAAATATTAAAAAATGTTAAGGGACTAAGGGAAACCTTTTAAACAAAAAAAAAAAAAAACATTAAATTGAAAAAAAGCACTCCACTATTACAGCTCAATTTCATTACTGAAGGGGAAAGACTTGAGGGATCCCGAGGACTGGACTCCAAACACTCCTTTAGGGGGCGTTTGGATCGCAGAGTTGGGTTGAGTTGAGTTGAGTTGTGCAGAGTTGTTTTGTCAGTGAGTTCTGGAAATCAGTGTTTGGTTTGCAGAGTTGAGTTGAGTTGAGTCAGGAAATCAGTGTTTGGTTTGCAGAGTTGAGTTATTATGTCAGGGGTATCTGGTGCAGTTTTTTTGTAAAGTGAATAAGTCTGAACTTTTGTGCTTTTTTCTTTACTTTTTTTGTTTCCACCAAATCAATTGCAAACATATTTATCTACAATTTCAAAATTTTATTATGAGATCAATTACAAATTTATAATATATATTACCATTTTTATCTATGTAAAGTGAAAGATCTTTTTTTTTTTTTTACTTTTTCCCCTTACTTTGTTTTCACAACAAATCAAATACAAACACATTTGTCTACAATTTCAAAACTCAATTATGTGATCAATTATAAAATTACAATATATATTACCATTTGCCAAATGTATGTCAGGAATATTTACAAAACTAATGGATATTGGGTTTGATATCAAATGTATGTCAGGAATATTTACAAAACTAATGGATATTTGGTTTGATATTTAGACATGTCATCAAGGACTTAGCAACGCCAAGTATGCTACCGAAACTTTTGGTGCAAAAGCGATGTTGTTTAGTAATGTCTCTAGGAAATTTTGAGTTTGAAAAATTAGGTAAATTCTGATTGTTATCATAGTATGAGTTTTAGATTTCGCATACTCGCTTCACATCGTAGGCGCGATCATTATAAGCCTCCGCAGGAAGTCGCCTCGTTATCTCCAGGTTTGTTTTTATTTTGTAAAGTAGTTAAAGTTATTTGAGTTGCTTGTGTGTTGACACTTGTTATGTTGTGCTTTTGACTTCTTTGTTCTTGTGCTAAGGTATTTTAGAATTTATGTTTAGATTATGGCTCAAGACGTGACCCGTTGTAAAGTTCTAGCAACTTTAGACGATTTAAAGTTTTTCTTAAATGAGTATATTTTGACACACCATAAAATTAGGTGTTTTAATTGTATTTGTTTTAAATTTGAATCTTTGGATAATCAGATCAGAATTAGGAAAGGGTGTTTCAAAGTTTAAAAAGGGATTAGGATTTCTGTTTTAAAAGAGTTTAGGATTTCTTTTCCTAAAAAGATTAGAATTTCTTGTTCTAAAAGGATTATGACTTTTTGGAGCCTATTTAAATTAGAGTATTAGCAATTTAAACGCACACTTCAAAACTCTTCTCATATTCTTCTTTTCTCCACTTTGTTCATCTCGTCGGGTCGTAGTCGAAAAGTCGTCGGAGAGTCGCCGGACCATCATCGGAGAGTCGTCGGACCTTCGCCGGAGAGTTGTCGGGTCGTCGTCGGAGAGTCACCGGATCGTCGTCGGAAAGTTGTTGGATCGCCGCCGGAAAGTACTGTGCGGTTGAGTTAATAACCCAACTCCATGGGGTTGGGTTATTAAGTCACCGGTTAAAATTGTTGGTGAACCAAACAAGGAGTTGGTATATTAACCCAACTCAACCCAACTCAACCCCATCAACCAAACACCCCCTTAATGTTGTACAGACAACTAATTTAATTTTTCTTTTCCTTTTAATGTTGGTAGCCTTTATTAGAAAAATCTGAAAATGTCAAATTAGCATAATTTAGCAATAATTAATACTTCTGTTAAGGTCGGATGATTAAATGACAGGTGGAATGATTAAATCTCCACACTCTATTGGACTAAAAAAAAATGAGACTTTTCCAAACTTCCTATTATTATCTCTTTTTTTGTTTTTGCTAAAACAATTAATGAAAAAAAAATCAAATTTTACTCATAAATTTGTCAAATTGTATCAAAATTTGTTCTAAACTTTTGATTTCATTATATTACACCATAAGCTGAATTCGAAATAGTGTTGCAATTTTTACCCTCTTAAAAGTTTTTGTTTGAAAAATCTTTAAAACATATTCTCATATGCTTTTGATGAATTATATATAAAAATAATATCCATGGTACAAAATTGATAAATTTTAGTGAGTTTACGAAGACCTTTATATTGTTTTTTGTTAAAATCAGTGGGCGAATTAGTGAAAATTAAATAGTGAATAGAAATTACAACATTTATCTAATTCTAGAATCCAATTTGATGAAATTAAAAGCTTACGATGAAAATGAATATATAACTTGAAAAATTCAAAGGTAAAAATTGAACTTTTCCAAAATTAATATCATCATTTCCATGAGTATTAGTTTCGATTATTTTTTTTTTTTGAGTTCAACAACATTTGGAGATGAAAATTTTCAAATCTATGATGAAATCATATGTTATACTTCATATCAGTTGAACAATGCTTTTGTCGGCTCATTAAATTAGTTTTCAGAATCAAATGTCATAGCTAACGGCTTGACTTCCTTTCCACCAACTTTCTAGCCAAAGTAGTGCACATATAAAAAACTCATTATTAACAACTTAATCAATTATCATATTAGATTACCAGTTGAGTGTTTCAACTTTTGGATTTGTATCTATATAATTCCTAAACCTTAAAAGATATCTAATAGATGTTTAAACTTAATATGTCCTTAAACTTATGTAATAAAATTTTTAATATTGTGTCTAATAGGTGACAATATTTTTATCTTTCAATTTTCAATTTTGTGTCTAGTAGATCTGCAAATTTTAAAAAACATCGTATAGGTCAAGGGCCTATTAGATACAAAATTAAAAATTCATAAACATATTAGACACAAAATTGAAAGTTTAAGGATTTATTAGATATTTTTTAAAGTTTAGAGACCAAATATATAAACAAATTTGAAAGTTCTAAGAGCTATTAGTTAATTGAGAGAATAGGTTGATAAATGTAAAAGTTTGGAGACTAATCTTATAATTTTACCATTATCTTAATATATTCCTTAGATTAATTTTCCAACATTTAGTTAATTGGGGATAGGTTGATGGGAGATTTCTTTTACTTATAATGCGACCAAAATTTCACATTGGGTAGATAGCGAGAAAATTGTGAGTATATAAGATGAGAAGATATTGATTGTTATGAGACATTTTTTAATCCAATAGCAGAAGCAAAGTGGACAATATCTTCTAAATGCAAGAATAATCATATATGATGAATGTGGTCCCCACCTCAAACTTGAACATTATTATTCAACTCCAATTTACACGTAAACTTTGAAATATAAACACAACAAATTAGAAACACATCAGAACAAAAGAAAGAGATATGAGGGGGAAACAAAAAATGAGCTGCCTTGCTCAATGGAATCTCCCTTTCTTCTGATCTCTCAATCTCAAATCCTCAAAGCTCCAATCCCTTCTCATCCCAGAGCTCCTCACCAACCTCGGCTCGTTATCGGCGCTGCGGCGGGTGATCTTTGCCTTCTTGTGCGAAGAAGAAGAAGAAGAAGAGCCGCCTGCAGCGTCAACATCGGTTCTTGTTTTGAACGACGACGATGACGATGACGACGATGTGGGAATGAGGTCGGCCGACCAGGGACGTTTGACATCTAGCCAACATGATTTGCCTCTGCTAGAGGAACCATGATGATTGATCTCCCTATCTGATTGTGTCCTTGGAAGAGCTTGGCATGTTAGGCAATTCATGCTCATTCAAATCTCAATTAAATATTTTTTAAAATAAAAGAGTTTTGAGAGATAAAAAAGGATTCATAATTCATGAGAGCTGGGAAAATTCAAATATACAACAAGGGATAATCGATAACTTTGGGTTTTGGGTTGGAAAATTCATAACAACCAAACTGATTTTTGTTTGCTTTTCATTTTTTATAGTTCCTCATATCCGGGAACTAAGCTTTGACCAACCCTAATTATAGCTAATCTCCCATTAATTAATTATATATCCTTTTCATTACCACTAAAACCATTTCATTGGCTCCTCCAACAAAAACGCATTCACCCTTTAAATCTTCTCTCTCCATCTAAACTTTATCACACGCTTTTATTTTTATCTTAAAAAAAAATCGAGAATATGAATAATATTTTATATCGATCTATAAGTAGAGGACAATATATTCATTGGTCTATGGTTTTTTTTTTAAATAAAAGTTGTGAGAATTTATTCTCGAAATAGAAACTAGAAAGTAGCAATATTAGCGTAGAAATATGGATACGATTTAACTCAAAATGTATTTTTTTTTATATAAATCTTATTAATCACTATGGATTCGATATGATAATAATTTAATAAGTTTCCTTTTATCCTTTCACATTGATAGGAAATCATGTTGACGTGATGTGTACAATATCTTTGGCAAATATTTTTTTAAGAAGTGCATCCATTCTTGTTGGTTTATTTGATAATATTAATTTTTGGGAAGTTTGATTTGATAATATTAATCAACTCATTCTTCATTTTTGTACTCAAAAGTTGATTTAATAATAGACATGTTTTTAGGATATGGATGGTTTGATTTCACTCCTTTTTTTTTTTGAGTTCAACAACATATGTAAGAGACCTTTTGATCGAAGATAATTATGTCTTAACTAGTTGAGCTACTTAAGTTGGCAACAACCAACTTCGTTATTGATTAAGAAAAACATAATATTTATTGATGTTATACTTTTCATCAAATTTATTGCTATTTTTTAGTTCTTTTTTTATGTCACATTCAATTTAATTATGTTATATTAACTTAATCACTGAATCTAAAAAATCTACTTGTTAAATTGAAGTAAATTTAACTTATCAAGCGAAGAATTAGAATAAACTTGTTTTTCCATTGCATAACACGAATTCAATTGTATCTAAAAAAACACAAATTCAATCAAGATGACGTATTATTCTTATAACAGTTCATTTTCTTTGTTTCGACAAAAAAAAAAATTAACAAATTGGCTTGAGATTTGGTCTCCATACAATTAATATGAAAATTAACAATTTTTATTGAAGCGTGAAACGTTAGTGGGGTTTTTTTTTTTCTTTTCCAAAACTAATCATTAATTATTAGGGAAAATATGCTCTAGTGAAATGGACAAGTTTGTCTGGTGGCTTTGAGGCAAATAGCCTAAAGTCATATAAATTGGTCAGTACAATGAATGCATTTAGAGAATAATACAAAAATTATAGGATAACTAAGGATTTATTCTTTGTACTAAAAAAAAAACTGCATCTAAAAAGTAACTATCTTGAATTAGCCAACGACATTACAACATGCAAAAAAAAAAAAAAAAAATTACAAACTTAAGAAAAAATGAGTTCAAACTTGATACGATCACACACTTAAAATATTAAAATCCTTTTAAGTTTCTTGCTAGAAAATGTTCTAGGTCAAACAATTGACCCAAATACTTGTAATTAATAGAAAATATGCCATTAATGAGAATAATGTGAATAATTACAAAAGATATAAACAATTTTTCTATTGAAGAATATGATGTGGCATAATATGCCTTTTACATTTACTTTGGACAAACTTGAATTTAGTATTCAAAGATTTCAAGCATATAATATTCATGTAGCAAACTACAAGTGAGGTTAAAGACAGAGTTTTTAGATCGAAATTCTTTAGGTATAATAATAAAACTAGTACGTTTTTACGCTTTAAAAGAATAATACATAAATCGTTCAATCGAACTAAAAAAAAGGAAAAAGTTACATTCAATAGTTATTTTGTAAAATATAAAAGATTATTATATAATTTAGATAAAGGAAATGTGAAGGGTATCTGTTAGATTTTAAAAATTAAGTATTAATTTGAATATGTTCTGTCACCCACTTTTGCCTTCGGCCGCCCTTTTAAATTCCTTGAACATAAAAGTTCATAAAAGAAATGGAGACAAATAAATAAATATATATTTCTTTTTTTATTGGTTTCATTTCAACATTATTTTATTATGATTTGACATTAAATTGTTTTTAAGTGGAAATATATAATACTTATACAACACACAATCAATAAACAGAAATTTTATTCAGTTAGTTGTTTCGTCATGGACTCATGAATGTCGTGGTTATTACGCTATATTTCAATATCAATATATTTTTTAATGTTAAACTTATATTTAATTATTTTTAATGGTAAACTTCTATTCTCTTAATTTTGTGATCAATGACTACTACCACATATCTACTCAAGATATTATAAGATTCTTTGTTCATTACTTCCAAAATTATTAACTTCTGTTTTCTTACTGATAAATATAGAAATTCAAATCTAGTCTGAATAAGTTAAAATATTGATTCGATATATCTGTGAACTTTTTGTTCGAATGAAACTTCTTTTTGAATGTTAGCGTTTGTATTTTCTTTGTTAGATTGGACTTTAAGATGAATCAAAGTTTGTTGGGTTTGTTTTATAGTTTAGTTGTGAGATTTAAGAGCGTTTTTTCTTTTTCTTTTTCTTTTTTTAAAAAAGCTTTACTGAAATTAGCAAGTTTAAACACTTGAAACAACGCCTAAGAATAATTGGGCAAATAACCCTAAGCATTCAAGCTGAAAGCGACTAAACTAAGTTTGTTCGACTTTTGTTGATTCTGTGATCACATTTTTCTGAGTCAATTCAATTTTCAGAATTTTCCATTTTCGTATCAATTTTTATTTTTCTTAAACCAAACCTATCAATTCAACATTAGTTTAGTTTTTCTTTTTGAGCTCAACAACATCTGGGTTAGAGAATTTGATCCCTTAATCAACTATATATGTCTTATCGTGATCTAAACTAACCTGTTAAGGAAAATTTAGAAGTTGGGTTAAGTTTCAAAGATTCAGAAAACCAGGTACCCAAAATTCAGTTCTATCATTCATCTGCAAAAGATCCACCAGAAGAGTTTGTTCTATTTGAATCACTTGTCCTTCAATCCAGCAAAAGAAAATTCTGGATAGAGTTTTACAGTCTACAGATAAATAACATAAAACTATATTCTTACAAACATGTCATAGGAAATATTTTCACTGCCCAAATGCAGAAACTTCTGCAGGTTCACATTTATGGCTTTGTATATATACAATAATAGAAATTTCCTTTTTCTTTTATAACTATTCACATGAATGGAGTCACTACCTTCTCCTTTCTTCACCATTGCTAACCTTTCAACTCCTCCATGTGAAACATCTCAGGATCACATAAATACTAGAACATCACTACCTAACAACAAGCAGAGAACAGTATATTACAGAGCTTACCCTATTGGCATATCGCATTTCCCTTCTTCGGCCGGAGCTCTTCTAAACCAATGCTACTTCAGATAATAACACAGTGAAGGAGACATCAATGGCTACCGAGTTGCGCCTATTTTCGACGATAAAGCTATCCTTAGCTGCTCCTGAGTGTATAATCGACTCATCTTGACAGTTGCTTGTTGGATCATCAGATCATTGACAACTGAAATGCTCGCGTGGTTGATATCCAAGTCCAGTTCCTCCAAAGCTGCCATCAGCCGTGCAGCAGGATGATTTTTCTTACTCGATTGGATCCGGATCATTGCGTCCCAACTGATTATCTTCACGTCGATATCAGTTTCAATACCACTATTGTTTCCATGGATGTTTGATGCTTTTATGTCTTGATCTGGCGGGGGGTGATTTGAGCTCGATATACATGAATCTTTACTAGACATCAATTTCTTCACTGAATCTAATTGCTTCTGCAGATCCTCCTTATCTGATTCTGCTGTTTGAAGCTTCCCTCTGAGCTCATTGATGTAAGAGATTGCATCGCCAAGAAGTGAAGCTTTGTCCATTTTTGATACATTTGGAACCACAGCTCGAAGAGCATAGAATCTTTGATTTAGCTTTTCTCTCCTCTGCCTCTCAGCCTCAACATGATTCAATGGTTCTTCTCTACCATTTGCAGGCTTTCGCCCCCGTTTGCGAGGGCGTTTCTCCGGCTCTACCGCTCTACTACTCTCCACCTCACGGATCACCGAAGCTTCAAGGTCAGAGTGATCGGAATCGCCAATGCCACCACCCGATTTCACAGCGCCAGAGGATGGAAGAATCACACCAGAAGTAAACGAAAGCATCCCCTCTTCGTTGCTCCCACGTGAAGTGGGGGATCTCTTCTTCTTATTCTCATCCCCTGCAAATTGGGAATTACCCGAAGGCAAGTTATCTGCGTTGGGATAAGAACTCCTCTTGCTCTCACCAAAGTTCAGAATCTCGCCGGATTCTGGCTTGAGAGAGTGCGAATTCCCATCTTTCAAGCTGCTATTAATATTATCGTACCCAAATTCAGAGAAGTTCAATTCCCTGGTGAAGAAGCTCTGTGTGTGAACCGGCTGCAACTGTCGGTGGCTCTTTTGAGAAGGAAGAACAGAGGTTGGAGTTTCAGTTACAACGCTCGTTTTGGGGTTCTCAATCTGTGTTGTAATTTTAGAAATCGGCTGGCTGCTTGTGGTGCTCGGAGTTGGAGCAGAAGCAACAGGATTGTTGTTATTATTACTACTCACAGTCACAGGGTCCTTAATTTCAATGGCGTTTGATGGCTCACTGATCCAAAGCGAAGATGGGTCATTCTCCCCTTGGTCAACACCGCTAATTGGCCAAGTTTCAGCCTCCAGATTATTGAAATTGAACAAAACCCTAACCTTATTCATCAGATCGGAGCTCTGGTAAATCAACTCACTCGACCCCAATTCAACGACTCCATTCGCCGACGGAATACAAACCATGGTCTGCAACCCGAAAACCTGACCCTGACGGGCTCGTTCGCAGAACGAGTTCGCGAGCCGATCCGAGCCGGCAACCCAAATAGGGTTCGAGTCGAAAAACGCTTGTCCCGGCAATCCGACGCCGGAGACAAACGATTGAGTCATCGACACCAAGAAGAACCACTCGGTGTCGGTGACGACCTCGTCGACGGCGTCGTCTTCGGAGGTAGGGGAGCCAGAAATGAGAGAGTTGAGCTCGCGAAGTACCTTCTTACGGTGCTCTTGCTCCGCTTTTGAGGTACTCGATTTGGCCTTCTCTTTGCCTTTATCTTCTTCGCCTTTGTAGTAGCCGTCACCCCAGCCCAAGACAGTGGCGCCGGAGTAGTCATACGAAGACTGCCAGAAGATAGCGTAAGTCCAGCTCTCCTGAGCGCCTTCAATCAAGGCTTGAAGGCGCTGCTGCAGAGTCTCCTGGTTGAAAACCGCCATGGACGGCGGCGGTGGAGATTGACCGACGGCTTTACTGGGGTCCGGAGCGGCGGAAACAGAGGAATACGGCGGCTGAAGAAGTTGCTGCGGCTGCGGCGGGGTAACCCAGAAGGAACTCAGATCGGTGCTCATGAATGCGTCCATCATCGACGCGTTCTCATCCGCCCAGAGACTCATCGTCGGCGGTAAACGGTAGTCCGTCATTCCATACACTGAGCGGTGTTCGAAGTTGAATCCGATCCGCCGGAGAACTGGGTAGTTACCGTACGGGTTTGAAACTTCGCGGCGGAGGTGAAAGGTGAAGAGATGAAGTGGGATTGGGAATTGGAGCGAGACAAAATTTGGGCTGCGAGTGAGATTAACATTTATTTGAAATGCATTTAGGTTGAATTTTAGTTTTAGAGAAAGAGAAAAAAAAATTGTAGGACGAAAGCGAGTGGAGGAGAGAGACAGACAGACGGAAAGCGGAAGCTGTAAGAATAAATCGCCGATTAAATCGGGGAAGTAGCCGGGACCAGGACTGGAAAAGGCTAGCCAGTTGAGTCTAACTCGGAAATGTCCACCTAATAGGTTATAACATTTTCGTACGTATATAATTTCCATGCTTTTATTAGCTGAACTACATTTTCGAGTAAGAGATTTAAACATTTCTTTTAATTATCACTAAGCTATACTCGCTTTAACATTGTATACGAATATTGGATCAAACCTAAAACCATAGAAGATTGTAAAATCAGAGTTATACATGACTCGGGACTAGATTTAATCTAAATAGGAAGGTGAGTCAAGCACGTGTGAGCGTGCACCTCACACGCTCTCAATCCAATGAAGCCTAGAAGATGTTCGATTAAACCTTTTTTCTCAATCGATTTGGAAGAATTAATGACAGATAAAACTAAGTCAACCCTCATATAAATAGATTGTGAAAATCTCATTGAAGGTAATTGAAACTTCACTTTCAAATTCTTAACTTGTTACACTTTTCCTCTAACTTAAGCATCAAAAGTGTGTGTGACAAGCACTTCTTTATTTTGTAGGTCACCTCGTGCAGATCATATGTATTTCCTTTGTGCAGATTTGGGCATCAACACTCACTTTTTTTCAAGATTTTCTTTGAGTTCACAACACATGTGTTAGTGAGGATCTAAACTTCTAACGTTTTTAGTCAATGATTAACCTTTTGGTCGATGATATAATACTTTGACTAATTGAGTTGTGCTTAGGTTAGCCTACTTTCTTTAAGAGTACTGAATGTTCAAATCTTTACCTTCACATTTTGTGTACTAGAAAAAGATTCAACATTAATATAATGAATGAAAAATTAAGGCTATATATTTACACACACATATATAATATTAGTAATGAAAGTTATTCGAGCATACCTGAGTAAATAAGCCACCAGTTACTATTTTAAATGTAGATGGTTGGACCTCCCACCGTAATTGTTAGCTTAAAAAAATTATGAAAAATTTAAAGGTGAAAATGAAAGGCTTATTTGATAATTAAAAAAATTTTATGATTTTTTTTTGTTAAAATATCATTTTGGTCGTGTACTTTCGTATCATTTCATTTTACTTTCAATTGTCTGAATTCAATTCTTGTGGTTTCAGTAGAAATCTTAATCTTAAAATTAGTCCTTACTTTTAATTAGAGGTGAGCAAAAAAAGACCGAAAATCGATCCGACCGAATCGACCTCGGTCGGTCGGTTTATTGAAGGTGTCGGTTGGGGTCGATTTTTCCTTGGTAAAACCGACCGAAATTTAGAAAAAAATAAATATAAATATATAATAATAATAATAATAATAATAATAATAATAATAGAAAATGGTAAAAGAAATAAAAATGGTAAATATTTTTGCATATTTTTGTTAAATAATTAAATAACAAAAAATAGTAAATAATAAAAAATTAATAATTAATTTTTTTAAAAAAATAAATAAAGAAACCGACCAAACCGACCGACCGAGTCGGTTTAAGGCCAAAAAGTTGAAAAAATGGGCCGACCGATCTTGGTCAGTTCGGGGTCGGTTGGGGTCGAAAACCGGCCCTAACCGACCGATGATCACCCATACTTTTAATTTGAAGTTAATTTGTATCAAAATTAGTTAATAATAATAATAGATTTTATGTAAAAAGAAAAACACAATGTAAACCTATTTTAAAGATTTATAGAGAAAAGACAAATAAAGACTAATGTTGGTTTCGAAAAGTTAGCAATACACTATCCATTGGAACCAATTTTAAATTTTATTCAAAAATACAAAAACAAAATTTGGAGATTTGAAAAAAATGATATTTTGATCTCTTTTTTTTCCTTTATTCATCAATAATAACATTTTATCTATATTTTTATCATATTTTTTATAAAATTCAGATCTCGACATTTGTCGTTTTTAGAAACATTGGTGCTAGGCTACAGTAGGGGTGATCATCGGTCAGTTGGAGTCGATTTTTAACTCCAACTGACGTTGAACCGACCGTCTTTTTTTTTTACTGGCTTAAATCGACGGGTCAATTTAGTCGTTTATCATTATTTGTATTTATTTATTACATTATTATTTATTATTTAATTAATTATTTAAGATATATAATTTTTTTTACCATTTTGAATTTTTTATAATTATTTTATATATATATTTTTTAAAATTTGGTCGATTTGAGGTGGCAAAACCAATCACGGACTGACTTCGATGTTGGTTGGATCAATTTTGATGAGTCAGTTTTTGGTCTCTTTTTTTTTTTTTTTGGCAGACTTCCATTTGAAGTGGAGTGATCGGAGGAAAATAATCTGAAGCATTTGAAGAACACTGCCTCTCAGTGATTTGTCTGTTATTTTTCACGAAATTCCGTTGTTGGCATTTTCGTAACCGTACACACGTGGCAGATTCCTATTGACGCTGTGATGCAATTTCGTCAAACAAACCCCTTACCCAAGTGTTCCCTTCGTTACTGTTCATAACCTTACCAACTCAAAAACATTACACCTGACCTGACCTGGTTCAATAATTAAACCCAATAATAATAATAATAATAATAATACTTAAGCAGCAAACATTGTTAAATTAAATTCCAATTCCCACCTACCTACTGAGAGAAACAAACAATTTAAAATATCATTTATTGGGGTTTAAATAATCAAATTTATCACATTTTAATTAACTTTTAAGATACTAAAATTATTTTCACAATCTAAGTAACCTTATTTTACTAATTAAAAAAAAACAATTAAATATTTATAGAATTTGTTCATCTCCGATTTAATAAATACTAATTTAGAAAAGAAAAAAAAAAGATTTAGTTTGCGATGTCCAACTCGAAAGAATATCTCGGGCGGGATAAAATAAAGTTACATATAAAAATTACAAGTTGGTATAAATTATAATATAGAAATATGAATTATAATAATGGAAAGTGGAAGTGGATGGTGTTAAAGAGCTTAATCATTTGCAATAATTGTGTATATATTTTGACACATTTCATTTCTACGGCTTCAGCCCAACCTTTTTTTTTTTTGTCCTTTCTTCCATTTGTTTTGTCTATAATGGTAATTTTATTTTATTAAAATGCTGTAAAAGTTAGCATACGGATATATGTATTGATGAGCTTTTATAATATGATACGGATATGTTGATAAACTTTTTTAATATGATATATTTCGTTGTAATGGTATATAGTGGAAGTGTGTTGAGTTTTTTTTTTCCGAGGAGTATCATATATTTGGTTAAGGAGTAGGAATTTGACTAATATTAGAGTTTAAAGTTAGATTGGGATAAAGAAAAATGAGTTCTCTTTTTCTTTTTTCACTAATATTAGAACTACAAACTCTTTAATTAATTTTTTACAAAATTGAAAACGTTAACACGCTTTTTTTCTATAATAATATTAAATATTGTAGTTGGTTAGTTCTTTCTTTCTTTTTCTCTTTTTCCTTTTTTAAAAGGAGCAGACTCTTTTTTACCTTTCAACAAAATGATAACTCAAAATTGACCTAAAATTATATATTGTTTTAAATCAAAATGGTTTAGTGCATAATAAATTGCAAGATGCATTATTGAATGGAAAAAAAAAAACTAATAACTTAAGGCATTGAATTTCTGCAACTTTCATTCATAATAAGAACTTTGATAAATTTAAATTAAATGATGGAAATAATAATAACATTATACATACTGATTTGACACAAAGGCTAAAACATAGCATGTGAGAAAAGTCATAATGCTCCTTTCTAACTTTCATGCTATAATATATGATAGATACAATGTAATACAAATTTAAACATAATATAATATAATATAATATTATTGACTCATAATAATGGATGGGACTAACTATTATCTCTATCCTTACTAGAAGCTTGTTTCAGAAAATAAATAAATAATAATGAAAAAGTACTTGGAAGCTTTAGAGAAATAACTTGGACAAAACTCATTTTATGACCTGAATTGATATAGGCTATGGTGGAGATTGTTATAGCTTTTAAATAATTGTTAGCGATTTTACTTTTAAAAGAATTTTGTTGGATAAATTTGCAATTTCAAAAAAAAAAAAACTTTGTTGGATAAATTTCAATTTTAAACTTGAAAAACGGGTTAAAGCATTTGGTAAATACAAACTTAATGATTGTGATTTAGCTATAATGATCAAGGTAGATATATAAATTGTTTCACTTATTTTTAGGTGTTGACATATATTCAATATGTGAATTGTTATAAGTTAATTGTTTATAATTTTATAATCTAAATTACAAATTATATATTTTTTATTACTCTAAATTATATGATAAATAGCTAGGAAAGAAATTGAAAATTTTTAAACTATATTCCTCTCTCTAAAATCCTTTCTAAAAAAGATTGAGGTTTTTATTCATAAATTAAATGGTGTATAACAATTCAAATATCCACCTAATTAAATCAAATAAGCAAAAGAATAGCAAGGACACAACGAAATAGATTTAACCAGATTATTTTCCTCTTTTCTCTCCCTAATTTTTCATCCAAATGTATGGCTCAATTAAAGCAAAAAGAAAAAAAAATATCTAAACAACACAAATACTTGGATTGTTATTAATGCGAACAAAGTCAGAGGAGGGAGAATTTTCACTTGAATTTGCTTCAAGTTCATCGAGTTGTACAGAACAATACCAGAAGAATTGATTGCGTTAAAAAAAAAAAAAACATATAAAAAATGATATACAAAATATACAAAATGATATAACAGTGAAGGCACCGAATTGTTCGTAAAGCTAAAACTAGAAGCTACGATTGGAGAGAATTTTGAAAATCAAAAGAATTTAAAAGTGATTTTCTAAAACTTTTAAGAAAACCAAATTTATCAAACACCCTATAACGTTTAAAATGTTTTCCAAATAACTTTTACATGCCTCACTCCAATTCAAAATACACCAATAATCAATCTCAATTATTCATTGGGGTTGCCTCGTAATAATCGTGGGATGTAAAGTCTAATGATATTCATGCTCCCTAATAACCATTGGATATAAAATTGAAATATTTCTTTATTCATCCAACGATAAAATAATTATTGATTACATTACCTGGATGGCACACTTTCTACCATTTGCAAATTAATTAATGTGTAACAACAAATTGTGGCTAATTAATTTCTTCTAGAAAAAAATATTAAAAATTTAACCGTACTTTTCTTAAATTTCAACTATGGAATTGAATTACTTCATAAAAAATTGAGGGTATATATATATATATAGTTCAATCAGAGGCAGGACATAGGAGGAAAGAAAATTTACGTGTGTGACATTTAATTTTTCTATATATATAATCTTTCAAGAACAAGTTGGAGAGAAATTCTCTAACTTTGAATCTAATACAAACTATGTTATCCTAATTCTTTCTTCTTTGTTATGCCCTAAGTTCTTGAAGAATGAGTTAAATATTTGTATATATCTAACAAAAAAAAATTAGGAGATTAATGGTAAGAATGCTCACAATGTAGAGAAAGAAAAAAATTCATGGTATATAAGTGAAAACAATTATCTCTATTGGAAAGAGACCTTTTGGAGGCCAAAAGCAAAATCATGAAGGTTGATGTCCAAAGTAGATAATATCATACCCTTCTGGAGATTTGTCGGAATTCGTTGTCTTTATTAATTAATGATTTGGTTTCATAAATAATATTGGATAGCGGATATATCATATATCATAGCAAATTTACTTGTTATAGAATAAAAAATGATATGCTTAAAGAGATTTTATGATTTATTATTATTTTGTTTAGAAGATTTGGGTAAGTTTTATCCCGATCCCTCCCTCTTCTCATTTTATCTCTTTATATTTGTTTTTTTAGGTAGGGGAGAAATAAAATGATAGACCCTATTAATATATTTTTAAATTTTTTTTTTACCAAAGATTCACACATTTGCTTATAATAACATGTGATTTATGGAGTGCTGAATAAAATGAAAAAGTCAAACAAACAAACAAATCCCCACAAAATTTAGGGGGTCCAAGTCCAACAGGATTTTTATATATGTCCATGTGTCGTGTGCACGTGTGCATTGTGAACACTTAATTAATGTAAACCTATTTTCACTTATTTGGAATTATAATTTTGATTAATAGCATTCAGAATAAAACATATTATAATACAAAACTTCTAGTTTTCTTTCTTCAGGAAAAAAATAAATCTTGTTTTCTATTTCCTCAAATTTATCCTCCATGCATGCTAATTAATTTTACATTAATTATGTTTTTGAGCATACTAATGATTAGTGCAACATAAGTGTTGATTATTTATATTTGAGTTGTAGGTTGGTTAGTTCAATTTTAACATCTCTTACCGCTCAATTTTAACATCTTCTCTATTAAGAGAGAATCTTAAATTTAGATTTGCGATGTAATATTATAAATTAATATATAAATTGATCTAATGTATTATATTTATAAATTAATATAGAGACGAAACAAATGAAAACCCATAATAGAAAGAAAAATGGGTAAACCTTATTTTGGTTTATTAGTTTTCAATTCCTTTTCATTTTGCTTCACGATTTTTTAAAATATATATTTTAATTACATTCCTAAACATTTTAAAATAGAAAATTCATATATAGCCATATTATTTAAAATAATGACAAAATCTAGCATACCATCAAAAGATTTGTAATATGGTACAATTTTAAGTTCAAACCAAATAAAAGTTTTAAAAGTAAAAGGGTCTATCAACCTACTTAAACTTTGCACGTCTATGAATATAGAGGCCTAACAATCTATTATAAGCTATTTAAGGTATATGTTATAATAACCTATAGTTAAATATGCATTTTAAATAATATTATATAATTTCACAGACTATTATAATCCACAAACTATTGTAATCTATACTATTATAACCAATTCAATGCCCAAACAGTCGCTTATAATATAAGTCTATTACCGATAGACGTCAAAATGTTATATAAGGGTAAAAAGGAAATTACATAAAAATTATTTAAATATGAATGTAAAGAATTAGAAAGAAAAAAAGGGTCATATGTGCAATGTATTTTATATGTGATAAAATTGCAAATATGATAACTAATTTTATCACCCATTACAGTTTTCCTTTTAAAAAAACCATCATTTTCCTCTCTAAACTTTTATAATATTATTTTAGTCTTCAATCTTTCAAAAAATCATTTTAGTCACTACTATAAATTGCCACCTAACTCACTTAATACTAAATTAGTACAATAATACACACCCTAAAAATGAGGTTGTTGATTGGTAAAACATTTAATACTTAAAAATAGATTTTTAAAAAAAAAAAATTCAAAAACTAAAATAGACACACCTCAAAACTCAACAACCAAAATGATATTTTAACTCAGACGGATATATTTTGTATTTCAATAATTTATAAAAGGTAATTAAACAAATTTCAAAAAGCACACTCAAATGTCTCCTCAAAATATTCCAAAAATGGGTAATAAATAATGAATGAAGGAATAAGAATCCTAAGGAAAAAAAAAAAGAGATAAAAGTCTAGTCATATCGTATCTGAAAGAAAAAAAAAACGATGTCTCTAAGGCTGCAAATCAAATGAATAAAGAATTAACCAAAAAATAAAAAATAAAGAATTAACAAAAATTACGAAATAATTTATGCTTGTAAAAAATCGTTGCTTCCTCTAACGGCTGACGGAAATTCAACGTAATCGCTTCAATTCCATTCGTAAAAGAAACAGCCGTCACTCGTTACCGTTAATATATATATATATAAATAATTATATATAACAAAAAAAAAAACCCTAAAACCTCGGCAGCCTGCATCTTGTAATTGCAATTAATCGCGAGTTCATTTTACCCAGACAGGGCCCCACCTTCGCCTTCGTTAACCCCATTTTTTTCTTTAAATAAAAAACAAACATAAATATAAAGCCACCAATACATACGACTCACTATAGTTATACGCCAATTATATGTATAACTTTAATTTTAAAATCACACATTGAAGGGTCCTAATCGCTTAATTAATTCTCAATTTTGGGGTTAAAGTGAGCTTAACTAGTGATAATTGGTATATACATAACATTTTAAATTCTTCATCTGCCTTCTATTATTGTTGAACTAAAAATATCTAAATATTTATTTTATCTTTTAAAATTAAAACTTTGACTTTTAACTCATTCAAAATTCTCAATTAGACATATTACCTTTTTTTCATAGGGACCTATTCCCGTTCATTAAAGTGGGGGATAGGATAGAGAGGGGAGAATTTTTTTCGTGCCATAAAAGAGGATGTGGGTGAAAATTATGTTCCTTGTCTCCATCCCCGCCTCATTTTATCTATTTATTTTTAGTTCAACATATATATGTGTGAGTATGGACGTATGTAAAAGATTGTGTAGGTAAAAGATTGGCAAACATGAAATATTATTTTTTTATTAGGAAGCCTAAGAAAATTTTCATTTAAAGGTGGATATTTCAAGGACATTTAATCATTTAAATGGAAATTCTCTATATAGAGAACTATTTAATTGAAAATTTTATAAATATAAATAAAGTGAATACGGTTGGATTTTATGTCATAAAACTCGTAGTTTGTAATTGATAAACATTTTTGTTTTTGGTTTCTTTTTCGATAAAATTGTTATTGAATTAGTATACTATAATCTTGAATCCAATAAACTAAGGTCCTGAGGCTATTTAATGTAGATTTGAACTTTATGTGATGAAGTAAAACACGGATCAAGTTCGAGTATATAGCCTAAAATAGTCTATAGTATAGGGATAAGGTTGGACGCCTTATTCTGGGGATATTATGGATACGACCTACTTTGTAGTTAATGCAAGCGATGTGATCCTGAATCGTTCATATAGAGATATGTGAGTGGGGGTATCTTATGCGAGGTATCCTATGCAATGAGTTTGTATAAGATTGGACCACGACTTAGTCACTTTTGCATTATACACTGTTTACTGTATAAAACTGACTAATTCAAATTTGATGACTTAGGTAACTCGATCTCAATCCTGAGCTAACTATGAACTCCTGTTTATTCGGGATTATCCTTAGATCTGCATGGGTGAGAGCAGCTCAATAACGCTGGCTCAATAAGCCTCCCATTTCAGGGGTAAGGTCGGGTAAATAGCTAGGGACATAGGGTGCAAGACGGAATTCACTCATACCCGACTCTAGGGATAGTAGATAGGTTGTTCCCTTAAGTGCTAACTTCAAAACTAGAATAAGGGGTCTCACCCTCTCACTAGACTGAGAGGGACTAGATTTGTTGGTTAAATCTCAAATCAATTGTTCTATAGAGGTTTAGTGGGGCTTAAAGAACAAGAAGTGTTCTCGGGGGTAAAACGATATTTTTGACCCAACCGAGATCACAAACAACGTGTGAAGAATTGACTTACTGGTTACAGTTATATCACGTGGACAGAAATATATCTATAGTGAGGGGAGTGCAACTACGAGACTTTAGTGGAATTACCCGTTAATTAAAAAATGTTGATTAATTAGGTTAAAGGGTTTGACCGGTTAATCTCGGATTGTTGAAACCCATGATCTGTAGGTCCATTAGGTCCCCTGCTAGCTCATATGGATTAAACTTAGAACAGTTTGTTGGATTAATTCGAATTGTTCGAATTAGGAAATAAGTTTTAAACCGACAAGTATATATATGTGATATAACTATCAGTTTTTGTATGACACTATATTCAAATGTGATTTGAATTTCGAAAATATAAATGTGGATTGATGTTCGGGAGGTCAAAATTAGTCCATAGGCTCAAAATCGTAAAAAGTCAAATGGTAGTTTTTTTGCTCGGGAAAAGTCAAAGTTTGACTTTGACAAATGGAAAAGACCATTTTGCCCTTGATTAGAGTTAGTGGAATTATCCAACATTTTATTGGATAATCCCACTAACTTAAGTGAATTATGTGCAAACATTATAGAATGACACATAACCCATTTTGGTTAGTGTTTTGTGAGGTGTTGCATTTTTGTGAGCTTTTACATGCATTAGATGCATGTAATTGTTTTATAAATAGGAATGGTTTTAAAAACACAAAGTCTTCTTCTTGCTTAAAATTTTACTCCTTTTTTTCCCAAATAGTCTCACCAAAATTCCATTTTCCTCACATAAACATTTGAATCTCCCATTCTTCATTTTCATTCCTTCATTCACCGAGTCCTACGACCCGATTCTGAGTCCAGAGGATAACGCAAAAGCTCTAGTGGTAGTCCGGTTGTGTTCAGATTGTGCTTAGGCAAGGAGATCGTAAAGAAATCAAGCTACAAAGGTTGTATTCTATTATTTTTTTTTAGCTCACTGGTTTTGTATGTTTGCATGTTAATTTCTATTAAGTTAGATGCAATTAGAGTGTCATTAGATCATTTTTCTGTTGTGTATGTCTCGTGTTCTATCAAATATAGAGTGATTTCTCACATTTAACTGATTTGGCAAGAATAGAAAATGAAATGAGTGGCAATGTTAGTGATGGGACGGGGAAGCCATTATTGTCCTGTCCCATCCCACCTCGATAATATTTATATTCTCAGCTCGTTATTTCATGAGAAAAATGGTTGACAAAAAGTTAATTTATAATTAAATTATTATTTTTTAGTTCAATAAAAATGGAGAAATTTAAACCTTCCATCTAAGATAAGTAATACTTAAACAAGTTAAACTATACTTAATAGGAATGGTTCCTCATATTTAACTTAACATTTTACAAGAACAAAAACTGAAATGGGTGGCAAGGATAGTGATAGGATGGGAAGGCCATTATCATCCCCATCCCACCTCAATAACATTTATATTCAGTTCCTTATTTCATGAATGTGTTGACAAAAAGCTAATATATAATTAATTTTATTTTTTTTTATCTCAATAAAGGTGGAAGAAATAAAACCATTCATCTCGAGATAAGTAAAGTAATGTCTAAACTAATTAAACTACACTTAATTAGATTATTAATTTAATTAACATATAGAAACACACATCCAATCAAAGTAACAAACTCCATTTCTCACCTAGAAGTTTCTTCCAACAAGATATGCTCAAATCATATAAGCAAAATTCATTAAATAACCATGAGTATTTTTTTTTAATGGGCAATCAAATTTTGCTGACCATTACAATTCATGAATTTTGAGGAATGTCAGATAACTTTTAAAGGGACCACAATAAGATTTTTTAAGGCATCTAATTTGAATCGAAATCTAGGTGAAAACTGAACAGTATATATATATATATATTTGAAAAAACTGAAAAGTATAATTAAAGCAATTAGATATACATCTGCTCGTTTAATAAATAAATAAATAAATGAAAGAGAGAATAAAAGTAAGGCGTAAAGCTGTCATCACAGACAAACAGGTAATGCCATTCCTTGATTGGTCCGTCCCGTTTAGACAGTAAACAAATCGAAAAATATATTTTTATAAAAAGAATTAAAAATATTTGCATTCTGCTCCAAAAGTATATATAATTTATTTTAGGAGTCACGTTTTTTGGTAGCCTTGCGCTTGCGCTTGCGCCTTGGGGGATGAAAACAACTACTGCATGCAAAGCCACGTTTGTTTTCCATCCCACTTGCACCCATGTGATAAAACTGACCCCAATATTTCTATTATATTTTTTTGTGTCCACTTAATTTTTTGGTTTTTTACGAAAACGGCCAATTTTTAATTTATACTAATTCCACAAGTTCCCCACTTTTACTCAAATATCTCATATTTGCCTCCAAAGTTTGGGATCCGTATCTTAATCTTCACAGCCGGTCGACCTCGGAAGTTTTGTGGGTTATGCATATGATATAAGAATTAATAAGCTAATTAATCGAAATTATCACCTTGGTTAATTTTCTTAATTAACTTGAAAACAAGTTAATATTTATTAATATTACTATTTAAAATGAGATACCAATCTAGTCGTTAACTTTTACATTCATATGTCATTACTTGTTTGAATTTTAAAAAGCTTTAACTCTATCTCAGTTTGTTGATTGAAGTAAGGATAGATGGGAGAAGTTTTGATGGTGTGGCCTAAGAAAATACATTTCAAACACTAAAAAACTAAGGGCAAAGGTAAGAAATCTAATTTTGTTTTATATTTTTAGATTCATTGACTTTAGTAAATATGTATTTGGTAAATGTGTTTTCAAAAATTGTTTTAAGATTCTGTAATCCAAATAGTAGACATTTTGAAAACAATATTTTTTATGTTTTTGTTGTATCTAGATTTTGAATTTGAAATGTTAAAATGAAAAACAAAAAAAAGATAAAATCTTTAATAAGTATAGTACTTTTGATTATGAACTCAAATTTTTATTTTTGTTAGATTAAAATAGGTATAATATGATATATTGTAAATTATATAATACTGTAAAATAATTATAATATAGAATTTATGAAAAAAAAATATGTTCATAAATGAATTAATAATAATTTATATTCAACCTAATATTTAGTTTTACAACTACAACTGTTAAATTGGAATTTGGTTTTTAAATCTACTACCAAACACATATTTGAAAACATGAAATACAACTCTGTTTACATTGAATTCTTCGTTTTCAAAATTCTACTTTTAGATTGCCTACCACACAAACTCTTAACTTTTTTTTAATGTATTTATTTTAGTACAATGAGCAAATAAACGAAAAAGAAAGTGTATTGTGATGCATTAAGTGGCAAAATTATGAGCAAAGTGTGAAGATCAAAACCTCAAATTACATCTTGCCATTGCTATGAAAAATCTCATCTACCATGCGTGGTAGCTCATTTACATAGTGATCTTGATCCAAAAGAAGCTTCTAAAGTATCAACGAGTATGTTGAAGATCTCATATTGAAAAATTAAAGAGAAACCTCCTAACTTATAAGATATGTGAATTACTACCTATTGGTTTTGAGATAAAATCTCATATAATTTAATATTGTATCAAATAAGTAAATTAATTTCGCGAAACTGACAAGATGTCAGAATACTTCCATTCTCACCTTACCATCAAAGATGTGAAAAAGTTAGGTGGAGGAAGGTAATTGCCAGTGGCCTAGAACTATTAATATCTATGTTTATAATATTCAATTTGCTCTTGTTGTATTGCATTAAACACTTGTTAGTTTAATTAGTGTGGTCTATATCAATATTTAAATAATTATGCTATAGTAGAGACTTATAAGAAAAATAGAGATGTAGAAGACGTAATTGATTTTTTTTTTTAAAAAAAAAATTATATGTGGTCTAAATAAACACAATCATTGAAGTTTTAAGACTAAATTTTAATTTAATCGATTATTTACTTCTTTGTACTAGTTTAATAAACTTATCTAGCTAGCCACTTCATGCTTATCTAATAAAATCTTCCTTTGACTTTTAATCATAAAGTGTAACAATTTAATGATGGATAAACTCTATACATCAATATTTTATTATAATATTATTAGATGATATAAATTCATTTTAGGTTCCTTGTATATTGCATTAGGCTTGTGCTTTAAAACGAGGGATAAAAGAAATAATCATATTATACTTCTATGTAGTTATTGAAAAGTCCAGCAATTAGCAATATTATAAAGGTATTAATCCAATTGATTTCAGAGTGACTATGCATTATATAATGAATAGAAATTACAATCTAATTGAATTCAAAGTAGAATTCTACTTTTTAGGTTAAATTATAATCTTACATTATCAACTTTTAAAGCCGTGCCTATTTAATCCATAAATTTTAAAAGTATTTTATAGGCTCCTAAATTTTCAATTTTATGTCTAATAGATTTTTTAACTTTAAAAATGTATAATAAATCTTTGATATATCCCAAACTTTTTAAAGTTAAATGATCTATTAGATATAAAATTATTTATGTCTCATAGAACCTAAACTTTCAATCTTGTGTCTAATTAAGTTTGTAAATTTAAAATTATTTTGAATAAGTCAAAAACTTATTACACACAAATTAAAAAATTCAGAGACTTATTGGACACAAAATTAAAATTAAATGACTTGTTACATATCTTTTTAAAGTTCATCGAATTATTAGACACAAAAACAAAATTGAGTTATATCAAAAAAAAAAAAATTGAGAGACTAAATAAACCTAATATGAAAGACGAAGATAGTTCAACTATTTATCCGCTATTCCAGAACATTAATTAATTCAACTTAAAAAATATTTCCTTTGTTGAGTATAGATTTAAAAAAATGTCACCCAATTAGAGTTGACCATATTGACTATTTTAAGTAAGTAATTTTTACTCAATATCATCTTCCTTCCTTGTTTAACCTAAAAGGCAGCCTTTGTCCTCTATCGGCCAAAAAGGCCGAACTTTTCCATATATTTTGTGAACAATAAAATTGAATTTTGTGTTGTAATCCAACACTATTCTACATTTTTATTTTTAAAATTTTTCTTTGATTCTTGAGATTAATTTGGGGTTAAAACTCAAATAATCTCTACCATACATTTTTTTTAATGGAGAAAGATGAACCTTATTTTAATCTTTACTTAATCTTAAAGACATAGAGATTATTTAATATCCTAAACATGAAGTTCAAATTTTAAATTATTTTTTCTTGATGCTATGCCTAGATCATATCCATTAAAATAAAATGCACCTAATAGGCTAATATATTTATTTAATTTAAAGTTAATCAAGCATTATAACTTAACACATCAAGATTCTTTTAATCATGTGTAACATGAAAAATAAACCAGCTTGATCAAGACACTAAAAGAATAAACATGAATAATATACTGGGTAACTTTCTATTAAGAGTCTTCTAAAAAAAACTTTCTATAATCAGTGATAGGTTCAAATTCTTACCTACTTAAAAACAGTTTAAATCATAAACACAAATGTCTTTTTTTAAAAAAAAAAAAATTAAAACGTTTAAAATAAATATAAGAGATCCATGATTAAAATAGAGTTCTAAATCTATGAATTATTTTTCTTAAAGAAAATTTATTAATTATTTTGAATGGTATTTTAGAGTCACTTAATTGTTAGCCTAAATTATATATAAATAACTCCTGAACTTTATATTTGTTTAAAAAATATTCGTATTCTTTCAAACGTTGCAATATTACCCTTGATTATATTTTTTATAAACATTTTTCAAAACTACCATAAGAGTAGAAATTTTTTAGAATGTTGGGCGTAAGTCAACGTGGCAGTAGTGTGGAATGACATGACAATGAGTAAGGTGATTGTCTAGATCAAGTCTAAAAGAAAAGCCACATTCAAACGTGTTAGCTTTTCGTCTAATATTCTAATAGTTTTTCTACTCCAAACTAGACGATTTTGAAACGTTGAAGAAAGATTAAGGTTAATATTGCAACATTTGAAAGAATAAAGATATATTTTAAACAAATAACAAAGTTCAAAGGGTAGTTTTTATAATTTAGTCTAATCGTTACTCTATTAGAATTGTGATGAGGAGATTATTGCTGGACAATTTTATTCCAACTCTTAAATGATCATTTCAGCATGCCAACGTGAGGATAGCTCAACTGACATCAAGTAAGACTTATGACCAAGAGCTCATGGATTCGAATCCCCCACCCCAAATGTTGATGTACTAAAAAAAAATTGATCATTTCAACGTTGTCATTAATGTAATTTATAAATTTTGATTATTTAGGCTAAGTTTGGTAATTATTTGATTTTTTTATTTTTGAAAATTTTGTTTGTTTTTTTTTATCATCTCTCTACAATATCTTTCTTATTCTTAGTCAAATTTAAAAAAAAAAAAAAAACTACTTTTTAAAAACCATTTTTTTCAATTTTCAAAATTTAACTCGGATTTTTAAAATATAGGTAAAAAGTAGATAACAAATCCAGTGAATCCATAAGTAGAAGTAGTATTTATACACTTAATTTTTAAAAATAAAAAATCAAATAGTTATCAAATAGGTACTTAGCTATATAATTTATTTATTCTTTATATGATTTTAAAATTATAAAGTTGTACCTAATAATAATAGTTTATACTTGACTTATTCTATTTTTTTTTGTTTTATTAAAATTAAAACAATGTTTGTGTTTTCAAATTAAAATGAATCTCGTTAAACTTAAATACATTCATAAAATCTAAATCAACATTTTAAAATTTTAAAATTAGTTTTATAATCTTAAAGATTTATCTTCCAAATTGGCTCTACAAAAATAGCTTTTAAAATAAAACATAAATCGTATAAATGAAATTTTAGTATTTAGAAATTTGTTAAAATATATATTTAAATTCTTCTACTTAAAAGAATATGTTGCAATGCACATAAAAAAATTTTAGCTTATAAAAATAATGCTAAGACTATTTTCTCCTAAATTAGTCCTCTAAACTTTCTATATAAATTGTAGGTTCAATTTTCACCGTAATGTTTATAAAGTAATATTCTTAAAAAAAATTAAAAGCAGAAAAACTATTGGAAATCCTATTGAAAGCAATATTTTGAAATTTATATCGACTTTTATAACTGTTCAATTTAATTTACCATTTAATATATTGTTGTGTGATAATATTAGGTTGTAGTCATCCAATTAATGAAAAAGAAGAAGAAAATACGAGGGTACTTTCAATAATAAAATTGAGAAGGAGACTTTCTTTTTGTTTTTTAGGAAAATTTGAGAAGAAGATAAATCATTTGAATTTGAAAGACCATAAACATTATTTCATCAACACATGGACGATACGTACACAGACTTTATAAAAATGTTAAAATACTATTTCTTGTCCCCTATTTTATTTTAGTCTAGTTCAAATTAGTCCTTATATTTTTAATAAACTATAAAATTTGTTCACACGGTTAGTTTTCGATTAATTTTTTCTAAACAATTCAGTCCATATAAGCGAGCTCTAGAATTAAAATTATCATTAGTTTTCTCAACTTAGATAAAGATTAAATTTAAGCTAACAATGAAACTTAATTTTAAGCATGATATTAAATTTCCATATTTTCACATGTCCATAAGTTCGACATCAACACTAAAGGTGAATCAACATTTTCATTATGTACAAAATTGATGAAATAATAATAAAAAATTGCAATAAAATGTAACATAATATAAATATAATATTATAACAAGTATTTTAACTCATTTAAAAAGTGTAAAAGATTTATTTTCTAATTTAAATATATTTTTAAAAGTTTTCAGAAATATTCATTAACATCGACATTTTATCGATATTTTTTTGAAATTGAAACTTTCATATTTCATCGATATCGATATTTTAAATATTGATTTTAAGATATATTCAAAATACATTAAAATAAAATAAATTGAAAGATAGGAACTAAATTGATATTTTAACACTTAAAAAATCATCTATATGTGGTTTTAGGTAATGGAAAAAAAATAACGATAAAAATCAAGGACGGAATAATACGTAAAAAATAGTTTAAAAAACAATACATAAAAAAAAAAGAAAAAAAAAAAGAGAGACTAAAAATGTAATTTAATTGACAATTGATACAAATTAAAAAGCCCCGAAGGGGACGGTGGAACGGGAGAGGACAAATGTAGATGACGTGTTATGGGTAGTCACCCAATACAGCCGAAAAAGCTAATTGTCCTTTTTCTTTTAAAACAAAATAGCATTATTTATTTAATATTTTGTAGCGGCTATCACACGTTTTTCATGCTGTTAGGGTTTCACTTGCCCACGTCATCGTCATTACTTGCTTTTGTTTTTTTTATTAGGTTAAAATATATGTATTTTAGGATTTCATTATATTTTAATGTTTGTACTTTCAATATTTAGTTGGTGTAGTTTTAATAAAATTTAAAATTCGTCTCTATTGTCAATTATTTTTATAAATTTTTAAAATATGTTCATAATATATCTTTTTCTACCTAAATATTAGTATTGTTATTAAAATAATTTTGATAAAAATTAAATTCAAAATAGTAGCGAGGACTAATTTTAAATTTTATTAAAAGTATAAAAACTAATATTTAATTTAATATTTGAAAATTTAGATACTAAAATGATATGGAATGAAATTCGAACAATATGAAGTAAAATAGTGTTTTGACCTTACTATTATTATTTACTTTTTTCCGTATTTAGCATTCCAGCCGCCAGGATCTGCTTCTCTAGAAAAGAAAATTCCAAATCTTCATCGTTAATTCCCTCCTAAATCATGATTTAGTTTTTTTAAAGGTTAAATACGAAATTTGGTTTCTAAGTCGTGATTATTTAGGCTTTAATAACTATTTTGTTTTATTTTTCTGATTTTAAAAATTATGTCTACTCACATCCATTTCTATAGTATGCTTTTATTAATTTTACAAAAACACGTGAATTCTTGGTAAAATTTCAAAAACAAGAACAAAAAATTCTTTTTTTTATAAGAAGAGCTTAAATCTTGAAAACATTTTTAAAAAGTATAAAAAAAAAATTTAAAAAAAAATCATAAGTGCAAGTAATGTAATGTTTATACACTAAAATTTAAAAACCGGAAAATGAAAAATAAAATAGTTATCGAAGGTTTAATTCTTGTATTTTAATTTTTTGTTTAGTAAATTTCTTAGCGTTATGTTGTTTAGATTTAATCAATTTTTAATCCACTATTCAGTTATTAATTTTATTTCGATGTGTTGTTGTCGTTAACTTCATCATTTTAATGATTGTAAATTAAGTCACTAACCTCCTAAATTTAATTATTTGAAGTGTTGTTAACAATATTGATCTATTAGTCCTAAAATTCAAATTTTTGTTCTCATCTTTTTAAAAACTAATTTAGTGATGAAATCTATCCTTTAGCCTATGTTTTTTCTTTACAAAATTTTAAAAATCGTTCAGATGGGTAAATTTTGATTAATGAGAATGGATTATATAACTTAAAAATTCGAGGGAATAAATTGTTTCTTATCCTAGAATGGCCCTCTATGGTCTTTCTTATGTACATTTGATTTTTTTTTTTTTAAAAAAATAGATGTATTGAAGAAAGGCAAAGAAAATCCATTTAATATTTAGAAACTATTCTTTTATTCTAAAATAGGAACTTTAATAATGATAATTGATATAAATTTTAATGATGTAGCATGCAGTATACCATTTAAGAAAAAAGAAAAAAAAAAGTAATTATTGAAGTATGGCAGAAGAGTAGACCTCTCTAGTCTCTCCCCAAAAAAGGGCAACGTAGTTTTTAAAGATTTTATTTTCAAATGGTACATCTATTATTAGTATTTTTCAAAATAATACATTCAATGTAGCGTCTCAAAATGATTTTTACCTTGTTTTTTTTTATAAGCAAGTGATTTTTACATTTATTACAATTGTCTCTATCTCTGTTAATAGTTTTTTTAGTACAATTGAGATGAAGATTCAAACTACAAACCTCGTAATCGTTAATACATTTTATTATGTCAGTTGAGTTATGCTCTCTTTGACTATCTCTATTAATAGTTAAATAACAACCATACAAAATTCAAAATTGTCCCGAAAAAACCATGACATATATTTTCAATAATTTCTTAGAGTGAATTAGTCTTCATGCACACATTTTCTAATTTTGAAGTACTATTAGTGGTAGACATGGATTAAAATATCGATATAAGATTTCAATTTAAGGATATATGTTATTAAATTAATAATTAACTTTTTAATTAATGTTTCTTATGAAAAATATTCATATTGGTGACTAATTGATGATATATATATATATATAATTAATAAGAGATATAAAAGATATCAATTAATCTCTAATATCGATGCCAATATCGATGACAAACCTCTCTTATTTATGGATATATTGATGAGTATTTTAATTCTTAGTAATAGAAAAGATATCTCTATTTCTCTCTCAATTTTAGAATAAAGCAAATACACATCAAAATTTAAGCAAAAGTTAAACTACGAAATATTATTATATATAATATTGTAAGATTTTACCTTTTTTTTCTCACAAACTAGTTTCATCAATCTATAATATTTCTATGTTAATTTTTTTTTTCAATACGTGGAGTGAAAAATTTGAACCTCTAACTTTTTTTATTGATGATATATATTTTTATGCTAGTTGAGCTTATTGACTATTAGAAAAAGTATTGTTACCCTATTATCATAATGACACATCCAAATTGTTCAGATACATTGTTTATATTCTAATTCTCGCCATTATTAGGTTAAAAAAACCACTTTAGAAACAAAGGTAGCTTTGAAAGGAAATGTGCTAACGATTTATTTTTCATTATTTTTTTGAGTACAACATTATTCATTTTTAAATCAAAGGCAATATCTTTCTCCCTCCTCATCATAGTTTGAAATGGAAATATTCCATCTTATGAGAGATAAATTCATATTAAGAAAACACATCTATCTAGGAGCTAAAGTAGTTAGATTAGTCGTCTTGTATTATATAAAGCCATAAAATATGCCCTAGATAGATAAATAATTCTAGAAAATTTTATAAAATAGGAAAAAGCCATAAAAAGTAAATTATAGAAAAAAATCATAAGTAATTCGATAATTTACTTTTTTCTATTTTATAAAATTAGTTTCTATCGAGAATTTACGCAATATTTTAAAATTTTAGACGGTAGATTGTCATCATCAACACTTTTATCTTTTATGTAATTGATTGGAGAAAAAAAAAAAGACAAAACCTTTATAATGATTGAAATGAACTTCTACTTCTAGAATTGAAAAAAAAAAGCCAAAAAAGAGAGGAAATTTTAAGGTTAGTCTATCATTTTAATTTTTAGGGGTTAGGTTAGATTTGAATTTGATTCTTATGCCTTTAAAATCTTCAATTAGGGTTAATTTGGGATGACTTTTCATATGTTTAATTAAAAACACTTTTATAACACTTAAAAAAATCTTTTTAAAGCACAAAAATAGTCATTCCAAACAAATTCTTAATCACTATGGTTTAGTTAAATCCCTTTGATTATTCTTAAAATTTACGAAATGTTGATAATATTCTTATGTGGTATGTTTTTCAATCCCTGACTCATCAAAACACGCCACGTGAGAAAACAGTCAACATTAAATAGCGTGATGAACGTTTCGAGAGATTCAATGAAATAATGGATGTAGACTGATTGAAATTTTTAGAACTAAAGGAATTGAATTTCGAGTGAAATAGGAACTACACATTCGATACTTATACGCTTTCGGGGACCAAAATGGTAATTTAACGAAAAGGAATGAAAGAGGGAGTTGAGGTGTGGGGATGAGGAATGAATAAAGACAAGCAAATTGCAGGCTTTGAAAATGGCACACTAACACACAACCTTTTGTTCTTTCCTCCATACATCAGGGCAGTTTCATTTGTGGGCCATGATTGATGGGCCTTTTCTTCGGCCTCATTCATTCTCATCTATCATCATTATACTCAATTATTTGCCTTCTTTCTAGTCTGTTTTCTTTTTCTTTTTTGAAAAATTAGATACTAAATTGATAGATTTTTATTCTTTTTTTTAATAAATCCAATTTTCCTTGACCCCACTCCAAATCTTTATATATTCTTTAGTGTCACATGCTACAAAAATGCTTTACCATTCCGAAAATTGTTAAATAATTAATTATGAATAGTCTTAAATTACTGGTTTTCATGAGTGTTCACAGAGAAAAATCTAAAATTTATCTTTATTTTCTAATGAATTTGAAAGATAGTACCTTGAGATTCTCAAATCCATTTAATAGAAACACAATTTATTTTATAGATTTAGTAATTTTGAAGTATGAACTTACTAAATATACATCTACGTTTATTTAAACTTTTTATTTTGTATTCCATATTATCATTTACAAAAGACCTAAATTTATAAGGTGCACCTAGAGTTCTCGTAAATAGCAATTTTAATTATTAGTACTTTAAGAGAAGTTTTTAATAACAAAATATTTTGTTGTTTTAATGTTATACTTTCTTAAAAGTAGTTTTGTATAGTGATTTCTTCAAAGAATTAGAACAAAAGCTTTTTACAAATACACTCAAACATAATGATTTTAAGTAAGAACGGATTTAAACTATGTCAAGAGAACACTCGAGCATAGTACAACAATACTCGAGCATAGTATAATTATATGAATCTCAAATCAAAATCCCAAGTACAAATTAGGAAGCTAAACTTATTAAAATTACAAGCTAAATATTTTGTAAATTGAAATGAGATTTTATTATATTTAGAAATCAAAAGTGGTTTGAGGGATGTTAGGTGGTCAAATCTATCCTATGAAAGGTTAGAAAGGTTGATGGGGTTGTTGGTTGCTCATATTTCGCTATCATAGGTTGCATAAAATGATTCTTCTTAATGATTTGTAAAGTGAATAATAAAAATATGAATGATGTATGAAATTACTATGCAAATTATGGATATACCATGAGACAAAACCATCCCACTTGCCTGCCTAAGTTTAGGTTATGTTTCATGGTTTCCTCCAAAATGGGATACAAAGGTTGAGAGAAAATGGATGTCTTTTCATTCTTATATTTAGAATGTCTTTTTGTTTGCTCTTTTTATGGGAGATTTAAAGAGCCTAAGTGTAGAAATTGAAACTAAAGTAGAGAAGGGAAGTAATAGAGTTTTCTCTTTTGTTCGCTATTGTTTTCGATAATGCAAGAAGATAATAAGAGAGACTGTTGAAGTTGCAGATAGATTTAGTTAAGGCCCAGAGGGGGCTCCCCTCAAATTTTTTATTTTATATAATATGTATAGGGAAAATGTTAATATGTCTCCATCACCCTTCAAGTCTCAGGGGTTCAAGCTATGGTGTGGACAATTTTAATATATATTTTTTTAATTTCATATTTAAGTCCCCTTTCGATAAAAATTTTGGATCCGGCATTGTGTACATATAAATATAAATACTAAAAATTGGTCAAAGTGAGTATAGTTAAATGGTAATGTACTCCTTCTCTAAGTTAAGGAAATAAATTTCTATATCCCACATATTTTTCTAAAAAAAATCCTTGAAAGTTCAATCACCATAATCTTTCTTAAAAAAGACGATAAACTAAATTTATGAACTACACATGAAAAATCTCAAATAAAATTTTCTTTTATCAAAGAAATTCATGAATGGCAATAGAATATAGAGAAAATTTCTAGTAATGTAATAGTATAGAAAATTTTCCACACTATCATTTACAGTTTGTCATTAAAATATTTAAAATACGGTAAAATAGATAAAATAAAAAAATAAATAATCAAATTACGTGTTAAATAATCAAAACACGTAGGAGTTGTTTGGATTGAGGAGTTAGGGAGTAGGAGTTGCAGGGAGTAGAAGTAAACAAGTCTGAGGAGTAAAAAAGTTTTGAAGTCTATGTTTGGAGTGCAGATTTGTTTACTTTGGAGCTATGAGAAACTGTGTTTGGTGCAACGAATTAGAGAGAGTATGAGTTGAAAAATTAGTTATGGAGAGTTGGAAAGGAATTAATAAATCTGTGGAACCAAGAAAGTAATAAATCTGTAGGATCCACAAGAACGAGTAAATAACTCTTTGGGCCAAACAAGAGGTTGGAGGAGTTATTAACTCTTCCCAACTCCACTTCTCCCAACTCTCCAATCCAAACGACCCCGTAGAGGTAAATGTTATAGATCACGGTAACGTGTCACATTGCAAAAATATTGGTCAGAATTCCACTATATGAAATATGACCTACAACACAATAGCCCAAACATTACAATTTTTATTGAACAACGTGACGTTATTTTCTTGAGCCAACTTACAAATCATATTCATAAAGACGGTATTAGAAATGGACACTTGTCTGGCCACGTGGCTGGCTGTCTTTTATGTACCATTTTGGGCCGTACATTGGGCTTTTTATCTGGCCCACGTTTATGATTATTATTTTTTATTATTATTTTTTTTTGTCGTTGTCATTTCGGAGAAAGTATTTTTTAATTCGCATGCTTCTAAGTAACTCTGCTGGTCTGGTTGTAAAGTTGATAATGATAAGATAGGGAGTCATTTTCCTATACACATATTTCAGTATAAATGTTTACAGAAAAAAAGAGAAGAAAAAAAAATCTAATGTTCCATGTCAGATCATTAGTCATTAATCCTACATGGACATATTATATTATTATAGTGACATATACTTCATTTTTTTCCATACTAATCCTTGTTGTGTTTTTTTCCCCTTAAACTTCTTATTTACACCCCATTTTGTTTTTCAATTATTGAACTTTTGTAAATTAATTATTATTGGAACGAATCTTGTGATTTTCAATCATTACAAACGTGGAGTTTCTCTTAGTCAACTTCTAAACTAATTATGGAATGATTATTCTGAATTTTACCTACATTTAGATTTAGATGTTAACACTTCACTCTATTCTCAATAATAATACTAATAACAATAATAATAATACAAAAAATTATCTGAGTTTCTAAGATAATGTACATGCCCATCTGAAGCTCAAGTTTTGTGTTTTGGTTTGGGCCTCTTCGGCCCAAAGAAAAGCCTTACAAAGACTAACTCAACCCAGGCCCGGACTTAGGCCCACCTTCCTGTGAGCGGTGTGTTTTTTTTTTTTCAATTGATTTATTTATAAATATTAACCTATATGACCATATTTATATCTATAGTGTACATAAAAAATAAATATAGAGAAATTAGAGATGCCCATTTTTTCTACCGGGCGAGAATCCTCGTTTAGGCGGACAACGGAGAGGGAGTGAGGACTAATTTTTCCTCGTTGGCTAAACGAGGACAGAGACATTCCCCGACCCCAACCCCGCCTCGCTCCCCACCCCTATTTATTTATTTTTTAAGTATATACATTTGTATATATATAATACACCACAATTCTAAATTTTTATTAAATATCATTTTATTTTTATAAGAAAATTGAAAAAATTTCTCTTAAATAGAAATCTCTAATGAAAAATTAACCATTTAAATACAATTTTTTTAAAAAAAAGAGAATTAATAAACTGGTAATTATTCCTTGCGGGGAAGTCGATTCCCGCAATAAATGGGGGACGAGGACGAAGAAGCCATTCCCCGACCCTACCCTACCCGGTGGACATCTCTAGAAAAACTTTATGTGCTAGTTTTATTTTCTGTGTTTAAAAATATTTGTCAATTTTACCCTCTTGCAAAAGAAAATTCAAAAGCTATTTGTGAAAATTTGGACAAAAACTCAAAACTCATCCGTTAATTTTTTTTTTTTGACTATATTGACGATTGGGGGTGGAGATTTAAACTCATGACTTCTTAGTTATAAGTTTTACTCGATGCCGGTTGAGTTATGCACTTATTGGTCAAAACTCATCCGTTAATATCGATTGTATTGGTGGTGAGTTATCATCCTTTAAAACTAAATCTCAACACATTTTAAATTGTGATGCGACTCTATTCACTTTTCATTTTTAATAAAATTTAATATAATATGTATGGTTGTTTCAAAATATATGTATATGATGTAATCACGTCAAAATATATTGATAATTTAGAGTCTGTTTGATAATCAATCCGAAAAAAAATTGAAAACAAAGATTCAATAAAAACAAAGTTGTATTTCACGTGTTTCAGAAATGTGTTTAGTAACAGATTTAGAAATTTGATTAGTTTAAAGTGTGTCTTATAACATTTTTAAAGATCATGAAATTAGTTGTAGTTGCAAATCTAATTATTAGATTGAATATAAACCATTATTAATTAATTTATGAACATGATTTTTATAAATTTTATAGAATTATCATTTTATAATATAATATTATATAATTTATAATATATTATATTATACATATTTTAATTTAACAAAATAAATTGAGTACTATAACATGAAATATTGTATTTATTAAAAATTTTATATTTATTAAAATGTTGTTTTCAGAATTTTTACTATTTGGATCACAGAATCTGAAAACAGTTTTCGAAAACATATCTGCCAAACACATATTCATTGAATTCAGTGAATCTTAAAACATAAAATAGAATCCAGATTGCATACCAAACAAATCCTTAATAATTAGGGGGTTGTTTGGGAGCGCTGAGTCCTTAAAATGAGTTATAATAAGTCTGTTGATTATAATAGTCGGTGAAATTATGCAATTTGTATTTAGTATTCAGAGTAATTTAGTTTGGGTTATATAATAGTTTATGTTTGGAATGTAGAGTATTCAACAGACTATTATAATCTACGCCCCATTCAATCCTTATAGATTATTTGTGTGGCAAGGTTGCCTATTAATTTTAAATATTAAATTAAATAAATTACGTTGGGTTAAAATTAATTTCATGTATTAACATTTTTGTAAGAGAATATATGTGTCATTAACTATTTTATTAGCTTATATATTTTAATACTTTACAATATAAAATTTAACATGCATATGATAGAATTTAAAACATTACATGAAAGATTAAACTAAAAACAGCCGAAAGGGTCAATAAATACTAGCTAAAGGATTAGCTTAAATATATATTTAAAATAGTAAAATGATAGTGTACTAAAAAAAACTAGTAAAATGATAATGGTTAAATTAAAAGCTAACTAATTTTAAATATGGTTTTAAAGATTTGGTCTGATTTTTTAGTTTTTTGATTTATGTCTTAACTAATTGAGTTATGTGAAAAGGGTGTGTCTAAATGTCGGAATCTCCAACCATTTAATCAAACATTATTGGGCTAAGAAGTGTGGAGGGTCTTAAAAAATGAGAAATTTGCATGAAAAACTCCTTTTCACATGCATTAATGTGATTTGACTCATGTTCTGAAATTAATGACATTTGACCCTTTTTGTACTGTGCATTCCGTCCAAATTACCGTAAGGGCATCATATCGACTCTAGCTCTCTCGCCTCGCCAGTCGCGTCACGCTCTCGCCTGTTCAAGTCTCTCGCTCGCTCTCGTTCAAGTCTCGTTCTCGCTCTCGCTTATGATAGTAATTAAGTTGTCAAAATTCTGGAGAAAAGAAAAAAAAAAATAAAAATCGCACTATAGTTGACTCGTTCTCGCTCTCGCTGGCTTGCTCTCGCTGACTCGCTCTCTCTCTCTCTGCTACTCCAGCTCTTCTCTGTCTTTTTTTGTCATTTTTTCTTTATATTTTTTTCCATTCATTTGAGTGAGAGAGCGAGAGCGAGAGCGTGTGAAATGCGTCTTGAGGCGTGAACAAGAAAGATCGCTTCATATTACCCTTATGAGTCATTTTGCGCGCATTAGCACGTCAGAATAGGTCATATTTCATTATTTTGAAATGTCAGGTCAAATGTCATTAATGTATTGAAAAATGGGTTTCTCGTACGAATACCCTTAAAAAATCTTAATCTCATGGTGGCAACAGTTCTCAAGTCCAGGTATTTCCATCCTTCTGAGAGTTGTCGTCATCATCATTATCTAATTCGTTTTTTTGGAAAAGTTTTGTTTTGGGGGAGAGATTTACTGAAATTAAGACTTAGGAAAAAGGTTGGTCTGGGTGATTTAATAAGGTTGTTTAAAGACCATTGAATACCAAGACCCACTTTGTTCAAAGTCCTTTTGCGAGATGATGATAATTCAGGGCTCTAATTAGTGATTTTATCACTCCTTCTCTTCTTTGGGATGAAGGAAAGTTAAGAGAGAGTTTCTGGTTAATGATGGTATTGAAGTAATACTTTCTATTCCGATTAGTTTAGCAGGGGAAGGATGATGAATGAATCTGGCATTTTGATCGACATGATAAATATCCAGTCAAGAGTGGTTAAACACTTTGTTTGGAGATCTTTTAGAATTGAAAGCTAGATGTTATGCGCCCATTCTGTTCGTATATTGACATAAGATAGAATCCATTGATCTTGCTCTTTTCAAATGTAAAAGATCACATAAAATTTGGCGTGCCCTTGTGGCAAAAAAAAAAAAAAAAAACAAAAAAAAATAGTTTCAATTTTTTTTTAGTTTGATATTAATTTCAATTGATTTTATATAATTTGACTAAAAATCATGAAACATTATTGTCATTGTTGTATTAGACAATATGCCCATCGCTTTTTATTTATTGATTACATGATTGTATTAAGTACGTGAATTAGAGTTCAGATTTGATTTAAAAAGAAAGTAAAATGGGTGGATTTTCATATGGATAGAAAAATAAGTTTAGAGAGAATTTGGGAGGTTTGATCAAATAAATCAAACACAAAGTGAGAGAAAATCTGGTCAACCGTAAATCGACTTCAACTTGACCCAACGCCGAACGGTAACTGCACAGTAACTTTCTTTTTTTTCGGAAGTTACCAAATTTACGAGAGGCGAAATATGAACTGAAATTTAGCAGACGAAGATGGCTACAAACGAACCACCTCTTTCAACTACCGTCTGAAAAAAGATCTCCAAATTCCCAAAGTACCCCCACCTGAACACCAACCCCTTGAACAAGGTCGGAGGGCAATTTAGTGAGTGGGTTAAAAAAAAAATCAGAACGTACGGTACCGCCATTAGTATACTAATAAAAGCTGCAACTTCGTGTGTTATATAAATATTATAGCAGAAACAAAGAAAGAAAGAAAACCGTAAGATCCAAAATTCAATTGGTGGTTTCAGTTTCTTCTCTTTTTCTCTCTCTTCCCTCTCCTTAATCCCCAAATCTTTTCCCATTTTCAATTTCAATTTCAATTTTCATCTCTCTTAGTTTCTTTCAATGGCGTCTGATACCTTCACCGATAAGAACGCTGTTTTCAGAAGGCTCAAGGCCAAATCCGACAACAAGGTCAGTTACTTCATTATGTTATTTCTCCTCCATTTTTCAATCGGAATTTTGCTGTTAATATTATGCTTCATTTTCTTCAGATCTGTTTCGATTGTAATGCGAAGAACCCTACTTGGGCGTCGGTTACTTTTGGGATCTTCCTTTGCATCGATTGCTCTGCCGTTCATCGGAGTCTCGGTGTCCATATAAGCTTCGTCAGGTTTTAATCTATCTCTTACTTCACCATGCTTTCTGATTTCCGCATCATTCTGATTAACTTTATTTCTTCATCTGCATTATTGTTCTTGAAATGCTATGGATCTACACATTTTTTGCCCTAAAGTTTAGGTATATTTTTAATTTGCTTCTTACTCTTTAAAAACTTTTGATATAGTCCTTATTCTTATAAATTTAGTGGAGGAATTATGAATTTTTCTACTTTTTTTCCTCTTTTATTCAATTTAGAATTTAGAATGTATTATATATTGTAAAGTAAGTTTATCACTGACTAATTTTAACATTCATCCATGGTTAGAGACTGAATTGTAAAATATTAAAATATAAGACAATAAATTTAAAAAATTTAAAAAGAAAAAGAAGCAAACATTAGAAACTATTTTAAGGTCAAATGGAAAACTAAAACATATATTTAACTTTGATTAATGAGTAATGGATGAGAGCCAAATTGTTATACAGGTCAACAAATTTGGACTCATGGTCACCGGAGCAGCTGAAAATGATGAGCTACGGCGGAAACAGCCGTGCTCAGGTGTTCTTCAAGCAGCACGGGTGGACCGATGGCGGCAAAATCGAAGCTAAATACACATCCAGAGCTGCAGAATTGTACAAACAAACCCTTTCCAAAGAGGTCGCTAAAACCATGTCTGAAGAAATCCCCATTCCCTCTTCCCCTGTTTCTTCTCACTCCAATGGCAATGCTAGTTCCAATTCCCTCCCCTTCATCAAAACCACCCACAACTCTAAACAAGAAGCTTCTGAAATCTCTGCTTCTCCAAAAGCCCATCATCATTCTGTTGTTATCAAGAAACCCATTGGTGCCAAAAAGGCTGGGAAAGTTGGTGGACTTGGTGCTAGAAAGCTTATAACCAAGGTTACTCTGTTTTGGATTCATTGAATTGAATTGCCTCTGTTTTTTGTTTTTTTTCTTTTGGAGGTCTTGGGTTTTGGGATTGATTTTTGATGATTGTGATGTGAATGCAGCCCAGTGAGAATCTGTATGATCAGAAACCGGAAGACCCCGTGACACCGGTTTCGTCGCCGTCGTCTAACGGTGTAGCGGCATCGTTGTTAGCTTCTCGGTTTGAGTATGTGGAGAATGCACAATCTTCTGAGGTGAATTCTAATGGTTCCCCTGTGATTGGGCATGTTGCTCCTCCGAAATCCTCCAGCTTCTTTGCTGAATTTGGAATGGACAATCACATGGGTGGTGGCGGTGGTGGGTATTCAAAGAAATCAAGCTCAAATCCCACCAAACTTCAGGTTAAAACACAACACAAACACCTTCAAAGCTGTGTATTAAAATTGTTTAGGAATGAATTCCTAATGGGTGCTTGTGAGTTTTGCTTTGCAGGTGGAGGAAACTGAAGAAGCGAGGAAGAAGTTCTCGAATGCGAAATCGATTTCGTCTGCTCAATTCTTCGGCGATCAGAACAAATCTGCGGAGTCAGAGGCCAAGGCTTCACTGCAGAAGTTTTCAGTAAGGCGTTTGATAGATAGTTACTAACTTACTGGTTTTGTTGGGGTTTGATTTGAAATTGAAGGGGTTGTGTGTGTGGAATGCAGAGTTCGTCGGCGATCTCGAGCGCGGATCTGTTTGGACAGGGCGGGGATGATTCAACTCTGGATCTTGCTGCAACAGAATTCATCAGCCGGATTTCCTTGCAGGTAGAAGAATGAAAAAAAAAGAAGAAAGTTTAAATTAGAAAGGAAGGGGTTGAGTTTGTGAGAATGTTTGGTTGATTTTAGTGCAGGCTTCGCAAGATATATCTTCGTTGAAGAACATTGCAGGGGAGACAGGGAGGAAGCTGAGCTCCTTGGCATCAACTTTGATCACTGATCTTCAAGAAAGGATTCTTTGATTTCAAAACTCCATTCACTTATGGGGGCTCTTGCAAATTATTACTATTATATACTGTTGTCAAAACAACTTTGTTTCTTCTTCTTTTTTTTCTTTTCCTTTTTTAAAATTGCAATTTTTTCTCACTTAGTCATTCATTGTAAAGAATTGTGCATTACACAAATTTACTATTGTTATTCTTTTTCAAACACAAATAAGATTATTACATTTCAATTTCCTCTATAGCTATAGATATCTCTTTTCCTTCTGTGAACGTTCTCTCATAAAGTATTCTCTCTTATAAATTTATGTTTTTTTTTTCCTTTTCTTGTATAGAAGTGGACTGCACAAGATTAATTTTCAAAAATAAAAGCTGAGTATAACTCCTCTTTTACATTCTTAGCTCCTCATTTTATCTACGACTTACTTAGGTTATAAGACTTGTTCCATCTTCATAATTGATTTTACATTTAAAATATTAAAATGTGCATTTTATCCCTTCTTCTACCTCTCTCTTTTACTCTCTTTCTAAACATGTCTCTCCAAATCTCTATCTCGTCTCTTAACATTTTTAACATCTCTTCTTTCTCTCATTAAATAACACCATTTCTAAAGATTTTTTTTTCAAGAAGACCACTATAATGTGACTTGCATCTAGTAATAGTATGATACAAGTTCAAAATTTGTTTGCCTTATAATAATCGTTAGATGTGAGTTTGAAATACAATTTTTAGATTCTCTCTTATATTTTATGGTTTAAAATTGTCAACCACATTATTTCAAGCCCTCAAATAATTTCTCCTATTTTGAGGCCTCACTCCTTTAAGACTTGTCTTTGTAAAGTCTATTCCTCTCTCAAATTTTTCTCCCACAATTTTTTTTATCTTTCTTTTTTTTTTTTTTTCACTCAAAACATCTCTACAATAATATAACGCACTTCTATATACAACTTATTGAAATTGAACATATAAATTTGTCTAAATAAGGTTAAAATTACATTAAATATAAGGCACTATTTAACTGTGTGCAACCCATTTATCCGCCACAAGGTTTAAAAGAAAAAACAACTTTTTTTTGTGTGTGTGGTTATGAAGGAGTCTGTCCCTGCCCAAGTATTTTCTTTAAGGTTAAAATACCATTTTGGTCTCTGTACTTTGAAAATTTTTCTATTTTGGTTTCTCTACTTTTAAATGTCCAATTTTAGTCCATGTACTTTCAATAAAACTTAAAATTGACCCCTATGATACATTTAAAGTTAATTTTTATCCAAATTAGTTACAAAATAATAATATTTTTAATACAATAAAAGGCACAATGTGAACATTTTTCAAAATTGGTAGGAAAAAGAGCTAATAGAGACTATTTTTTTTTAAAAAAAATAACAATAAACTAATGGTAAGGACCAATTTTAAGCTTTATTAAAAATACAGAGACTAAAATTGGACGTTTGAAAGTACAGGGATCAAAATGGAACAATTCTCAAATTACAAGAACCAAAATGGTATTTTAACCTTTCTTTAAATATACACAGGGTTAAAAAAATATCCATTGATATAGTGATGTTAGTATAAAAATTAAAAAGTAAAATCTCAATTCTCACCACGTATTCATTCGGTAGATATCCAATTACCATTAAACCTAAACCACAACCAGTTGCCACAAACCAAATAAAAACCAAATTCATTCACAGTGAATCAGCAACTTAACACATCGTCATCAATCGATCTTTGAATCTCTTGGCGCCATGAGCAATCTGATTCAAGAATCACCAGAAGAGCAATTCGAACCCTTCGATTCCCGCTTCTCCACGCTCTGCCTCAACCCCTCCGCCGTCGACGGCGGCGCCCACCACCCTCCACTCTGTTCTTCATGCGCCCGCCGTCCACCTCGCTCCATGAAACGACGCTCCCCGACGCCGTTTGAAGACCCCACCGCCACCACCAAGAAGCTCTTTCTTGATCATCAACAACAACACAATCCCACTTCCTTCTCCAAGATCGATCTCCCAATTCCTTTTGTGCCTTCTTCAGCCCAATCCCAGCCCATTTCCCTCTCCCCTCTCCGCCGCTCTGTTTCCGACCCGACCGAAGCCCGTAAGTTCTCCCCTCCACCGCTCACTCCGTCGCCGGCCAAACGCTTATGTTCCAACTCCCCGCTCCCCCTCCGGCGCACGGTCTCGGACCCAAATCCCTCCCCTGACATAACCTTCGCCGAATCCCCAATTCAAATTGGCAGAGCCAATGATTCGATCAAAGAAGAAAGCCCCGATTCAAAGGTCCCTTAATTCTTTTTTTTTTCTTTCGTTGTATAATTCAAATCATATCGGACTGATTTCGTTTTTTTTTTTTTGGACAGAGGCTGAGAAGAATGAAGGATCGATTGAAGGAGATGAATCAATGGTGGAACAAATTGATGAGTGAAGAAGAACAGGAAGATAGAAACAGAGATGAAAATGACACCAAAAAGGTAAGATTTTTGTAGAGACAAAAATGTTAAGAAATGGGTGTAAATTTTTTGGAAATTGAAATGGAAATGAATGGTGCAGCGTTGCAAGGAAGAAGATGATGAAGAAACAGTGGGAGTGGAGAGGGTGGGAGATTCATTGGAGCTTCGTTTGAAGTGTCCCTGTGGGAGAGGCTTTGAAATTCTTCTTTCTGGAAGAAACTGTTTCTACAAGCTGCTCTAGAATTTTTTTTTTTTTTTTTTTTTTTTAAAAAACTCATACCCATTTCAATTCATCACTTTCTTCTTTTGTTTTTCAGATTACTTTTGGTTTTCATTTTTGTATAAGACAATAGTTAAAACAGATATCAATGCCTTAAATTTCTAGTGTATATTAGATTGTGTCTTTTGACGTTTTGCTAGAAATAAAACATATGAATATTTTGTGGCTATTTTTTTTTTCCAATCTCATCAAATTTTGGAATATGATAATTAGAGTTGCATTTTTTTGGCTGAAATTTGTGACCTTTGGATTTACGGTACATCTTATGAATTGGTTTGAATATAATTTTGTGTATTTATTTGTTACAGCTTAATTTTCGTTCAATTAAGTTTTGATAGATTTTTACCTTCATTTTTTTTTGTAGAAAAAAAATTGTTTAACTTTATAGGATTCAATATATTTGTTTTTTTTAAAAGGAAAGCAACATACCAGAAGTTTTATAGTTTATTTTTGAAATATCATTTTTGTCTCTATAATTTAAAATGTTCAAATTTAGTCATGTATTTTTAATAAAATTTAAATTTGGTTAGTTAATGGTTAACTTTTCTATTTTTTGTTAGTAATTAATCAAGCAAACAAAAAATTAATGAATTGAAGGACAAGAAATAAGAAATGGTTATCCAAAACGTTTCTATTTCTTAAAAATACGAAACAGTAACCAGACGCAATTTTATTTTTCTTTATTAAAAGATAAAAAAAGTATATAAAGAAATAAAAAGTGGAAACTCTACCAAACATACCTTAATTTTCCTGTTTTCCATAAAAAGTGGTAATGGTGCAGAATGGGCCTTGTAAGCTATTGATCACTTTGTTCATTTTCAGATTTGAGTTTGGGTGTTTTTTTTTTTTTTTTCTTCTTTCTTTTTTGTACAAAGCTTCGAACAAGACAACAGTTACAGAAAGATTTGTGACTAATTTTTCTTTTTCTTTTTTTTTTTGAGGAAAACAATTTTTCATTTATTTCATAATCATTTTACTTATTTGATTTTTTAAAAATATATAAAGAAACAACTATTAATTTTTACTCTACAACATATTTTTAAATCTAAATTCGATCGTTATTAAGAGACAACTAGCGGCCTGATTGAATAATAGTGGAACAAAAAGATTAAGTAAATGAGTTTAGTGTGCATGTAATTGTGAATTGGTTTGTCTAAATAAGAGAAACAATTACCAATATATTTGAAGAAACAATATATTTGAAGAAATTATGGAGAAGGAGAAGGTACAAATGGTCCCATTACTATATATTTTATAACTATTCCCTTTTCCCAATCTTTGATATATTTTTTCTTTTGAATACTTGGGAAAAAGAAGGGTAAATGATCATATATATATTTGCTCTTTTTGTTTCTTTATGATGGCATATATATATATATATATATATGGCAATGGTGAGATACTTTTCAAGGTGCATATCCACCACCGTGACCTCCACCCTCTCCACTACCGCCACCAGCTCCATAGCCGTTGCCTCCTTCATGACTACCATATACACTACCATATCCTGATCCTCCTCCACCGCCTCCACCTCCATTTCCTCCACCTCCATTTCCTCCTCCTGCTCCATGTCCAGAGCCATACTCTTCTTTTGGACCACTGTATCCTGCTCCTCCACCACCGCCATTTCCTCCACTACCGCCACCATTATTGCTACTTCCATGATCTCCACCATACCCTGAACCACTCCCTCCACCTCCTCCAGTGCCATACCCGACACCACCAGACCCATAACTAGCCCCACCTCCCCCTCCATTTCCACCACCTCCTCCATATCCAGCACCTTCATGACCGTACCCCACCCCACCGCCATTTCCACCACCCCCTCCATATCCTGCACCGTCATGACCGTACCCTGCTCCACCGCCATTTCCACCACCCCCTCCGTATCCGGCACCGTCATGACCGTACCCTGCCCCACCACCATTTCCACCACCCCTCCGTATCCGGCACCGTCATGACCGTATCCTGCTCCACCACCTCCTCCGTATCCAACACCATCATGACCGTACCCCGCCCCACCGCCATTTCCACCACCCCCTCCGTATCCAGCACCGTCATGACCATACCCCGCTCCACCGCCATTTCCACCGCCTCCTCCGTATCCAGCACCGTCATGACCATACCCCGCTCCACCGCCATTTCCACCGCCTCCTCCGTATCCAGCACCGTCATGACCATACCCTGCACCACCACCATTTCCACCACCTCCTCCGTATCCAGCACCGTCATGACTGTACCCTGCTCCACCGCCACTTCCTCCACCCCCTCCGTATCCGGTACCGTCATGACCGTATCCTATCCCGCCTCCATTTCCTCCACCCCCTCCGTATCCGACACCTTCATGACCGTACCCTGCCCCACCGCCATTTCCCCCACCTCCTCCATATCCTGCACTACCTCCCGGACCATAGCCAACACCACCTCCGCTTCCACCACCTCCACCATATCCCGAACCTCCAGAGCCATAGCCAACTTCACCATATCTAGTGCCAGGACTATATCCACCACCTCCTTCACCAATCCCTCCACTTCCATAGCCTCCAACAGAACCATAAGCAAATGCAGGAATGTTCACATGTTCTCCTTCACCATAAGTTAACAAACCTCTACGGCCTGCACAACAAACTCCAATCCCTAATAACAGAAAGAACAGAAGAGAAGAAAGTTTATGGGAAGCCATTATATTATATTTGTGAAGTGAAAAGGGAGTGAGTAAGCCTAGAGGTATATATAGGGAGAAGATGGTGGTTGAAGCACATGCAAAAAGAGAGAGAAAGAAAGTGGGGGTGGCCCTAAATCTATTACACACACTCCCTTCACTCCACATTACAAATTCAGTGTGCTTAAGCTGTTCTCCACTAACACCTTAATATGTTACGATTAATGTGATTACATAGATTTAATAATTGGCAAATAACACTACATTATAAATCTGTATATTATGGTTTGGATGTGACTCAATCACAATATATAATTCTAATCTGTATATTTAGGCATGAATATTTGGATTTATTGTCTATATTTGTTAGTCATTTTATCATGCAGCGAAAACTCATGAATTAAAGAATATATTGTGTTATTTCGTTCCATGTGTAAAAAATAAAATAACTTTAAACATCTATCAAATACACAATTTCACAACATATACAATAATCAATTGCCATGAATTTACTGTACTAAAAAAAACTAAGAATTTAATTATTTTTATTTGTACTATTGTTGAGGATCCCACGTTGAAAAAATGAAAATATATCTTACAATTTATAAGATACACGAGCTACTTATCTCATTACCAATTGATTTTAGAACCTCATATTTCTCTAATACTTACGTCATATTAATCTCTTTCTTACATAATTTAACATCAAAGTCGTTATACATTCAAGAGGTCATTTTTTTTTTTTTTTTGGAACTGAAACATCATTCAACCAAAAGAAAATTCCTCCTTATGGAGGATACACCTAATCACGCAGAGGCCAAAGATAAAATATCATCAATAATATAGTTTTGGTTTTAGAAATATCCAAACCCGGATTATGAAGAGCTGAAACAACCTCTCTAGAATCCGAAACCACCATAATCGATAAGTTGGTGCTGAGGTCCAAGCTACGGAGAGCCCTTAAACCTAAGATAGCGACTGCTTCAAGAGATTTTATTAACCACTTTTTTCTTCCATCGGTGAATCAAACACAGATGGGAGAGCCGCATGAGTCACGAACAATCCAACCTAACCCTCCTTTTCCTAGCGCTTCACTCCAAGACGTGTCGGTGTTGAACTTCAACATCCCTTCCGAGGGGAGAGAGGGGAAGAGACCAAGACCTTAGATTCATGAGGCTCTCTGACCTTGATGGAACAATAGGTGGCTTTTCTCCCACCTACAACTCCTTCACTACCTTTGCAACTAGAACTGGAAGCGAATTTGAAACTGTCGGGTAACCTGCAAGAGAAGTGGGGGAGGGAGAGTGAATTAACATGATTCCTGAAATTCCATATACTCTACATTATAGTAATAGAAACTGTCACATCCTCTTCTCTTAACACATTTGACATTCACCCCCAGAAATCTCTAGCATTCCAAGAATTCTTGCAAACAGAAAATAGATTCCAAATGAAAGACAACCACACATGCACACTCTTCACTTGAGCTATGCTCTTAAAAAAAACTAAATTCCTTATTGATATCTTCGTCTAATCCTATTTAAAGCACAACTTACTGGCCGTTGAATAATATTACAAATGATTCAGAAGAGAATTTTGTATTTTTAATCCATTATCTTGATTTTTTTTCCCACGAAAATTTAGATTTATTTGTAAATGTCGTCATTATTTATGATTTGCAAGCTTTTCCCTTTCTTTTTTACACGAGTAAGGAGATTTAAACTAGCTTATGATTTCAAATCATTCAAGTAGATTATGCTTGATTATTATAGGTTAAATTACCAAGATCTCTAAATTTTTAAGATTTGTCAATAAATCCTCATATAATATATTTTTAAAAAATTGTATGTCTATAAACTTTTAAAGTTGTATCTATCGTTATTTTACTTTAAAAGATTTACATCTATAAATTTTAAATTTTGTATCGAATAAGTCATCATAGTGGGGCTTAATAAATTTCTAAAATTTCAAAATTGTATTTATGATCATCTAGTTTCTATAGCTATCAATTATGTGTTTGAACTGGCAAACAAATTATAATGGTTGTAGTAAACATCTACTCGGCTCATGTTTGAGAATGGTGAATTAGTAATTTATATATTAAAAAAAAAAGAAATGTAATAGGTAGCACAAAATATTAGCATATTTGCAAACTTAGCTATGGTTTTTTAGATTTGCAAATATAGCAATTTTTTTAAAAAAATCTGATTTCTATTTTTTTATTATTCCAGATTTACCCTCATTGGTGTATCAACATGTATATCAGTAGTATATATGATATACTTTACATTTGGTATATCAGTAGTATATCTAATATACTTTATATTGGTATATCAAAAGTATATATGATGTATTTTATTTTTATATACCAATATATACCTAAAACGAAGTATGTTAATAGTATATTACTGATATACTACGGATACACTTCTTTTTAAGTATATCAGTTAAAATGATATACTCTCTCTATATCCATAGCAAATTAGAGCTATTTTGCATATTAGTATATCACTAATGTACTCTATTTTAGATATGTTTATTTCACTAATATACCTAACATTTAGTATATCGGTAGTATATCAGTGAAATGAACATATATCATATGCGAGTTACTGATATATTCTTAATTAACTTTATATATGTATATGAGTAGTATATTAATGATATACTCTATGTTAGATATATTGTTGGTTTATCAACAACATATCTGTTGATAAACTATTGTCAAACTTCATATTGAACAACACCCTTAGAAAATAAAGTATATCAGTAGTACACATCAAGAATTTACTCTTTGTTAGGTATATTGCATATCAGAAGTATATCAATGATATACTATATGTTAGATATATTGTTGGTTTATCAGCAACATATCCATTGATAAACTATTATCAAACTTCATATTGGACAACACCCTTAGAAAATAAAGTATATCAGTAGTGCACCGGTGATGTACTCTATATTATGTATCTATGAGTTACTGATATAGTCATGATCAACTTCATATAAGTATATCAGTAGTACATCAAGGATTTACTATTTGTTAGGTATATCGTATATCAATAGTATATTAGTGATATACTCTATGTTAGATATATTGTTGGTTTATTCAGCAACATATCCATTGATAAACTATTGTCAAACTTCATATTGAACAACATCCTTAGAAAATAAAGTATATCAGTATTGCACCAGTGATGTACTTTATATTACGTATATATGAGTTACTGATATAGTCATGGTCAACTTCATATAAGTATATCAGTAGTAAATCAAGGATTTATTCTTTGTTAGGTATATCATTAGTCCATCATCAATATATTATTGATAAACTACTGATAGACTATTGATAATACTTCATATTGAAAACACGCGTGCGAAAAATATAAGGTTATTTTTTACTTTTCACTCCATCTGTTTGGGTTGGGTCTTTTTCTTTTGCTATTTTTACAAATTGAATTAAGGAGTGACATGACTGCAATATTTATATATATTTTTGCTATTCATGCAAGTGTCCCTAAAAAAATCCATATAAGAAATAAGAATTAGATAACATGGATCTGCCATTGAGATTATTATATATGAAAAGTTTGGTTGTTTAGTTAATTAATCATTTGAATTAGATATGCCCATGTCTTTAATTTTTAAAATAAGCCTATTTTAACATTTTAATATGTATTCATTAGAAAGTTATAACCCATTACCTTGATTTTTATACATGAATATTGGTAAATTATTAAATAATATATGTTTTGTATAATGCCATAATTTGAATGTTGAAAACATAGTTGATTTGGTATCCACTATACCAAATCTTATCCCCAAAGTGAAAGCCAGCAGTCACCACATTTCAAAACAAATATTGGTGGAAACAAATATAATGTATATTAGTGGTTACTCACATGCACAACAACAGAACACCCAAAAAAAACTAATTTTTTTTTTTAAAAAAGGTATTTGAATAACTTTTTAGCTTCTTTTTCTACCTAACTTGGACTTGTTGAGTAATTGTGTCGAAACTTCGTAATTCGACTGATTAAAACATATATCTACCCACGTATAGTTGAAATAACAAACTTTTGAATAATTAGTAATTCATGATATAATAAATTTAGTATTATTAATTATTGTATAACAAATCATTTATCATAATCATTTTAAAAAATACTTAATTTTTTATCGAATGCTATTTTAGATTGTTCTTAGAAATGACAAATCCATTTTTTTTAAAGAGTCAAAGCAATGTTTATGAGTTTAAAGTACTTTTAGAAAAAGTTAAAAGTAATGTAAAGTACTTAGGGGTCATTTAAGGTTTTATTAGATGAAAATGAGTAATAGATGTTTGCTAATAAGATGTCTGAGAATAATAAATGCGTGGAAATAAGATATTGTGTTTGGTTCTACATGAAATGTTATCAGATTTTTATGTAAAAAAAAATATTATATTTTATATTTATTTAACGAAATTAATATATAAATCTTATGTAATATATTCTTACGATCTAATTAAATTTATTTTATGATATTTATCTTATAAATTTTATATATTATTATCTATTATTAATAAAATAATAAAAATGTATTTTAAAAATATTAATTAATTAATATTTTTAATTTAAAAAATAATTATTAATTGATCACAAATAACTCGTGAATAATTAATTATAATGATTATCCTTACCATAAATTAATAATATTTATAATTAATTGATTAATATAATATTAATTAGTGATTTAATATTTTTATAATGAAGGTTTGTGCTTGTTTGATGAAATTAATCTTAAAAACATTATTTTTTTAACAAATCAAAATTAATGTCAACTAATAAAAATAAATAAATTAATTATAAATATTTTTAATTAAATAATTAATTATGGTTATTGAAAATAAATAAATAAATATATAAATAAAAATATATAAATATTAATAAAGAAGAGAGAAATATTAATAAAAAAGAGAGAGAAAGATACAGATGGATAGGTATAAAGAAAACTCATCATTCTTATAGGAAACTCATCCACCATGTGAAAAAGTGATGCATGGGAATAAGTGATACACATGCCCATGCTTACAAACCTTGTTCCAAACAACGATATTTAAAACCCTTACTCATTCTCATCCACAAAATCTTGCACCAAACGGTCCCTTAGAGTATTATTATTAGTTCAAAGTGTTTACTAAAGGGGCGTTTGGATTGAGGAGTTGGGGGAGTAGAGAAAAAAAAAGCAATGCCCCACAAAAAGAGTTAAAAATCATGCAGTAGATAAAAGAGTTGAAGAAAGAGTTAATAAAGCTGTAGGGCCTACAAAAATGAGTTAATAACTTCTTGGGTCAAACAAGAAGTTGGGAGGAGTTATTAACTTCTCCCAACTTCACTCCCCCCAACTCGTCAATCCAAACGCCCCCTAAGAGAGCATGGAACCAATATTTAATTGTTAAATTGTTTATGGTCAAAGTATTTTTTTCTAAAATCACTCTTAAACAATTTTTTTTAGCCAATAAGAGTGTAGAGGAGCGGAAATTTTAATCTCTAACTTAAAAGGAATGAGAAAGTAGCTTTTGCGTTGAGTTATACTCATGATGTTGGCATATCAAACACAATTTTAATTGCAATGGATCGTAGCATATTATATGTCATTAGTGTGAATATGGGATGTGTGCCCATGTGGTGCTGTTTGGCTAGTGGAACTATTTTTTTTCTTTTTCTTTTTTTTGTTCATTTTATTGTGCAATATATTTTAATTTCCTCCCCTAACATCATACTGACGTCTAAATCCAATACCTACACTAAAATTTCTATGATTTTACTCCTTTTACTTTTCCCTGTATTTTACTTTTCGTTAGAAACGAGAAATTTAATTTTGATGAGTTCTACATTGATTCATTAAATTAATTATTCAAATCTACTTTTGCTTTTAAAATTGATTTTAGAATTGTTTGATGGAATGTAAAGGTTAAAAACTCTTGAGAATGACTTACCAATTTTTGGTCTTCGCCCATTGCAAACTCTTATACAGAAAATTTTCTAATCGTCGTGAAAAGATTATGAGTTGGGAGGTGAGTTTATCTAGCATAGCTCTATGAGGTGCTTGCAAAATGTGGATAGAATGATAGTAAAGTCTTTCTCCCACATGCATTGCCTTCACCGTTCGTTAGGTCAGACAAGTAAGCAGGTTCGGATAACTGCACTCATGCATAAAAAAATTAATTTTTATTACGAACATTTTCGTTTTCATAATAGAACTAATTTGTTTTTGTAATCTTAATATTTCTTCTTCATAAGATATCATATTTTTTTTTTTACAGAAAACATCAAGAAATATAGATTTAGATTCGAGTGGACATTGTGTTAACCATGGAGAGTAACCGCTTGAACATGATTTGCATTGAGATCATGTCGAATTTACCTTTAAAGTAGTGGTAATATACAACACAACAATTGTTTCATACAAATACTATGGTATCAATAGAGTAAATATTTAAAAATTTTATGATTTTTTTAAGGATCAACAACGAATTCTCATTTATTCTAAAAACTTTAAGTCATTCGTGAAAATAAATTAAAGTGTTGTCTTTAGAAACTTTTTTTAGACAGTTTCTTAACTTTATATGTTTGGAGAGATTAAAAAAAAAATAATAATAAACGAATGTCTTATTGCTTACCCGATGAGGATCTAACATATAATGATATATTTATGTACACCAAATATGAAAATAAATCAACTTAGTCTCTTTTTTACTGGAGTAAAATTTGAAATAGTTTTAACCTTAATAGTCAACCTACATTGCAAGAAAGTCCAACATTTATAATGCTCAAAAACTTTTATATGTATTCCACGCATAAAATGTATTTTTGGTCGGTGGAATTTGAATTCTATAAAAATTTTAAAACCAACACTTTCAATCTTTCAAATTTGAATTCAATTTCTATTTTGTCTTTCAGATTTCAAAAGTGACATATTTAGTTTCAAAGATTTGAATTTAATTTTTAATGGATACCTAAAGTTTGAAATTGATTTCCTAATTAGTCCTTAAAACTTAAAATTCGTTTCTTATTTGTCCCTGAGTATAAAAAAAATAAAAAATATATAAAAGATTTTAAACCCATTTAAAAAATACATATGATCAAAATTTAATTAGTCTAGCCAACTTCATTACTGGTCATTTAAAAATCAATTTCAAACTTCAAACACTAATTAGAAATCAAATTCACCAGACAGTTTTGATATCTCAAAGGCCAAAGTGTTAGTTTTAAATTCAATGACCAAATAGAGACTAAACACAAGTTTCATGAACAAAAAATTATTTTACCCTTCAAAATATATTTTTAAGATTATATATTAGACTGCATATAATATTTGTGTATTCTTCATAAATATTGTCTAATTAAAAAAAAAAAGTGGAATATATTAAAGATTAAAGATAAAGATAAAATACACAATTAAATAAAACCAATTATAGAAATTATATTAACGACATTATTGAAATTATCAACTAAAAAGTTGAAATAAAGTTGTTTAAAAATTATTCAACAACTTACCTTTTAATAGAATAGTGCCCTATTATACTCTTAAAAGAAAAATGAAGACCCATTATTTTTACTTTCTATGATTTGACATGGAACAAATTCACCTAAATATAAACTATACTTTGCAGAATTTAACCATCAATTACAAAATTTCTCTAACAATACAAAGCTAAATCATTATTTAAGAATTAAAAATTTTAAACTGTCATATAATACTTGGGTATGAAAGCGTATAAATAAAAATTTTAGAAAATAAAGTTAAATTAGAAGTTTAGTTTATTTTATTTTATTTTATTTTCAACTTTTAAAATTGTATCTATCCATACACTTTTAAAAAATTTCTTATTAGTCTCTAGTTTTTTAAAGTTTATATCTATTTTATTCTTATACGATTTTCAATGACAAAACTCACCTCATAACTGGTCAAAGCAAGAAAAGTAATGAAAAATGGTAAGAATCATAAGGCTCTTGTTGATCCATTAGAATGTAAGTTTTATTCATTTTCTAACTGACCCTAACTTCAACCTAGATAATTAGTAATTAAGACATTTTTAGATTTTCTAAATTCGTAGTTTTAAATCTCCACCCTAATATTTTTTTCTAAGAAATGTTTGCCATTAATTTTTCTAATTTAATAAGTTTTGACATATTAAATGTGTGATTTAAAAGAGAATATACATAAACTAATTATGTGCTTGTGACCAAAAGGTTATAAGTTAAAATTCTCTCCCACTAAATTTTGTTGAAATAATATATATATATATATATATATATTATTATTGAAAGATTAACACGGTGAGCGTTGATTTCAGATAAATCATCGCAAACAATTTAAAGTTCAATTTTCAAAGTTTAAACACCAAACAAAAAAAATTACATTTAAAACATGGGCTGACAAGTTAGATCCAGCCCAATAGAGACCTGAGGGGACGTGGGAAGCGACCTTAAATTACCAATCTACCCTTAAAACTTCATCGAATTTTCCAATCTAACCATAATGCCCCAAGCAAACAGCAACAATTAATCTCCTCTAAATTCATGGAAGACGCCTCGATCTTTGGTCCTTTCTCACATGCTCCACCGCCTCCCGCTCCGTATACTCCTCCAATCCCTCTCTCTCTTCCCCATTCCAAAGCCCTTCCCCAATTCCCCTCCCGGCGAAATAGCACTCAGCTTCGATTCCCACCGTGTCGCCGCCGTTGCCGTCGCAGACGACCTGAACGGGCAGCCGATCGTAGTGGCCTACACTGGTGCCTTCCAACTCGTCCATCCGAGTGAGTCCAGGGTCCGACACGGCGTAGACCTCGCCGCGGACCGGCCGGCCGGAACCGGGTAGATTGATGAGATAAGGAACCCCATAAGGCCCCACTACGAGTGGGAATGAGATTTGGGTCGAATATTTTGCCCAGATAAACGGCGTCGTTCAGGTCGGCGAGACCCTGCATTAGGTTGTGATTGGCGAAGCCTCTTTTAAGTGTCCCGTAGGTGTAAGATCCAGTGTCGTTTTGGGTTTTCGTCTTCCGTCGCGTTCGCCATTGCAATTGTAAATGCTTCTGAAGTTCTTGAGGTTCTTATAACCATCAAAGCTTATTTGGGCCGAACCTGGCTCGGTTTGTTATAAAAGAATGGGCCTTTGGTTTGCTTTGGAGGATGTTTGCGTGGACCTTCAACACGGCCCATTCGCAATTTGATCGTCAGAGTTTGGATACTACAAGAAAATTTTGAGCAAATATACAATAAAATAAGGATTCTTTCATTTATTTTGAATCTCATTTTAGATTTAATTTAGATAACAAGAAATTGTCTTTTCAAGTGATCGACTTTCAAGTTCGTCTCTTAAAGAGACAACATTATCTATACGTATAGCTGAAGAGACGACTTCACTCCACTCTAACAAAGTCGTCATTCAGCTTGAATTACACCTATAATATTTTTAAAATAAATTAAAAAAATATATTTTAGAACAAGTTCTAATAAAATAATATTTTAAAAAATAAAAACACTTTTCTACTTTATTTTTTTATTTTTTTCATTTTAGTTGGTGCAGTGTTTGATTAAGAAATAACATAAAATTATGGTTAAATTATAAATTGGATCCTTATAATTTTAAAAGTTTCAATTTAATCGTTTGAGTTATATTTAATTTTAATTTAGTTTTAAAATCAATAAAGTTTTTTTTTTCCTTCTTTGAGCTCAATCAATAAGGCAAAGCGCTTTCTAGTTAGCTATAATTGTGATAATTGGCTTAATGACCGTTTTAAAGGAATTTAAAATAGAAAGGTGATTTTTGAGGTGGTTAAAAGACCATTAATGGATCATTTAGGAAAAAGTATATGGTATTCTTCTTCTTATTATTATTATTTGAAAAAGCATATGGTATTATTATAATTAGACAATGATGAAATGGAATATTAGAAGCTGTCCTAGAATAAAAAATAAGGCAATTGTATGATTGCCAAGAAAAGACATCATGCATCTATCTTCCTCTTTGTAACAATGATGAAATACCAATATATAATTATAAAATTAAATAAATTTATATGTAGAGTTTGCTTTTCTTTTACAATCATTATTAAGCATATACACATTTTTTAAACTTGAAAAATTAGAAAAGAGAAGAAAAATATTTGTTAGAACCCACCCAAAGGAAAAAGGGCTAAAACATATAGGCATCGTTGATTTTATGCCGTTTCTGTAGCTTTTAAACATTTGGCCTCGTTTATTTTATGTGTTTTTTTTCCTTACCTTTGCCTTCTCATTATGACTCATGCAAATATATTTTTTATCCAATAAAGTTACTTATTGAGAATCTCACATTAGAAAAGTGAAAAGAAATCTCGCAATATATATGATATATGGACTACTTCTCTCATTGCCAATTAGTTTTGAGATGGAACCCCATATAATCTAATATGGTATCAGAGCCCATTAAATCTAAACGGATATTCGATCCAAAAATTGAAATTGGGATCCGATCCAAGAATAGTGAACCCAAATAGGCACCATCTTAAGGGGGTATGTTGAGGATCCCACATTAAAAAAGTGAAGAGAAACCTCACAATATATATGACATATGTGCTACTGCTCTCATTGTCAATTGGTTTTGAGATGAAATCTCATATAATCTAATATTACTTATACTTTTTTAAATGAACGAAAAAGAAAAAACTCATTCTATATTGAATTTATCATTTTTATTTACAATAAAATTTTCATTGTGATACCAATAGTGACCTACATTACCAATATCTCATGTTATATATATATATATATATATATATTGAAAGCTTATGTTATAATTTTTACATAGGTGATTATTCATCTTACCTGTTATGTTTGAGACCTTACTATCTACTTCTATCAATTTAATTTTTTTTTCTTATTATGGTATATGTATTGATTTAAACTGCATTTGTCAGAAAAAAAATGTAAATTTTTATTGATATTGTGGTCATTTTTAGTACAACGATGTGTGGTGAGGAATCAAATAATTAACCTCAAGAAAGATAATTAGTGTTTTTATCCACTGAACTATGTTCAAATGGATATGGATGGTCTTTGATTTAATGCAAAGATAACTAGGATAGACAAATTTTAATTCTAAAATTTAGACCATTAATCTTTACCAATTGAACTATTCTCTTTCGAGGAGAATCACTTTCTAAAATGCATTTAATTTATATACATCATATGAATATTTTAGGGCAAACCAGGATCAATAATCACATTGCTCAATAATTTTGAATAGTATAATAAGCCTAAAGTTTGGGTTTTTTTAAAAAAATAATAATAATAAAACAGTAATTTTGGAAGTCCAATAATTATAAAAGAGATCTATCCTTATCCTTTTAGGAAAAAATAAGTGCAACTATTTAGATATATCATGAAATTAAAATGGCCAAAGACAACGATATGGCTAAAGTATTTTTTAGTTATCCAAATAATGAAAGAGAAAAAAATCTCTCTCAATCAACTACCAATCCACCATAGAAATATAAGTCATTCATTAAGATAAAGAAATATATATACATATATATATATAGCCAATTGAAATTAGAAAGCTCCATATACTTTATTATTTGAGACAGGGAAAATTGGGTCAACTTGTTTTGTCGTTGGTGGCCACAAAGTCTAGACACTTACTTAGCAACTTCTTTCAAACCCTATTCTCCTATACATTTAACCTAAATTACAAGTATAGTTCTTTTTAAGGTTTTTGTCACATAAATCTCTAAAGTTGAAAAGAAATATTTAACAAAACTTTCATACTTTTAAGACATATTTGAGATTCTAAAGTTTACGGACTTTTTTTTTTTCTATTTTTTGAAACTTAAAAGTTTATGGACTAATATCAACAAGAGCGTAACTTAATTGGCATCAAGTATGACTCATGATCAAAAGATCATCGGTTCGAATTCTTCCACCCCTAATTTGTTCATGTACTCAAAAAAAGTTTATGGACTAATTAAACATGAAATTAAAAATTCAAGACGTGTCAGACATTTTTAAAAGTTTATGAACCGAATATACATAAATCTAAAAGTTTGTATACTTAACTTCAACTTTAAACTTATTCTTACTATTTTTTTTCCATTTAATAATATCTTTATCATTTATAAACTGATATAATTTCATGTAGAATTTGTAAATTTGCTATACATTAAATTGTACAGTATTCATGCGGTTGTGATTATGATTTAAATTCATGGTACCGTCTTTATATAACTTCTTTCCTTTTTGGTTATAAATATAAATGTAAAAAAAATGATTTAAAGAAAATATACTGAGAAAAAAAATACACAACAATATATTCCAATTCCATAGTCAGCTGCCTATTATTGACCATTGAGTATCTAATTCTTCTTTTCAGCAATATATATACACCGCCTATTTATTGAAAGCATTATTCCTTTACAAAAATAAATTCTTGTTTTCTCTTTTTTATTATTAGTTTTTTTATTTCTACAAATTATTGGCAAAAGAAAAGTCTTTTTAAGGTTTCACTTTGATTTTGATTGTGGAATGTAGTGTTTCAAGAGCTTCATTATCTTTAATGAGGTCGCCACACCGTTGGATATAGATACAATAATTTCTACGTCTCCTAATAATTATTGAAAACAAAGTAGAAATACTTCTCTCTATTTATCCAACGGTAAAAAATTACCGATCCATATTGTGACGATTTTACCGAATAATTTTTCTTGGGAGTGATATTAATAAACATATAGAAATATATACGCAAAAAAAAAAAATATATATATATTTGAGTTAACATCATTTAGGGGGGATGATTCCAATCTTTCACTTTTTGGTGGAAGATATATGCTAATTAGTATCAACATATCTTATTCCGCTGAAAATTTTATATTTTCTATAAATACAATCATAATTTTTAATTAAAAAGATCATCATTATTAATCATTGCATTGAATTATCATTGGAAAGTACATTTTTAACAGTATTAAAGAAAAAAACCGTTCAGCAACATTTTTTATTAGGTTGGAATTTTATTTCATCCCAACACTTTAAAAAGAAAATCATCTACCTCTTCACAGTTAATTTGCTATCAATTATTTAACAAATAACAAAATTTTAAATATGTATATTAATATATTGATGTAGACCAGCATTAAAGTTATATACATTGACTAAAGTAAAATTTTAGTTAACAGACTAGACATTAAGCGATAAAAAAAATAGGAACGATCAAAATTATTATTTCTTTAAAGTTAGATATTAAATTAAGTATTTTAAAACTTTAAAAACCAAAATAATTAGGTCTAAAATTTTAACTGAAATAAGAACAGACCAAAATAACCAAACTAAAAAGTTTATAGGTTATATTTGACGTGCATTTTAAAATGGTTTTGGCATATTAAGTTTGTTCTTTTCAAACCCTGTAGAACAGTTCGAAGTTTTGAAAAGTATTTTGCAACTGGGCAAAAACACTTTTTGAAATTTTGGATACAAAAAGTTGTTTAAATTTTTTTTTAGAAATAGATAAGTGTAACTTAGGGGTGAATGTTTGGAATATTGTGTGTGAGTTAGGATGGTTTTGGAATTTAAATCCAAAATATGGTTTGGGTCACTATGTTTAAAATTAAATGTGTTTGAAATTAGAGATGTCCACGGGGCGGGGTCGGGGAATGGCCCCCGCCACTATTTCATTCCTCTCTCTCATGAAATTCCCATTTAATTTCATTGGTGGAATTCATGAGGATCGGGTTCTCATGGGAAAAATTCTCCGTTTATATTTTTATTTTTTAAAATTGTATTAACTAATTTCTTTTTTTTTTTAATTTGTATTTAAATAGTTAATTATTCTTTAGAGATTTCTAGTTAAAAGATATTTTTTTCAATTTCCTTAGAAAAATAAAATTATATTTAATAAAATTTAGACTTATGGTTTATTAAATGTATAAAAATATATATATTTAAAATTAAATAAATTAATCGGGGCGGGGACGGGGAATGTATTCCCCGTCCCCGTCCCCGTTTAGCCAACGGGGAAAATCTCTTCCCCGCTCCCTTCCCTATTCCCCGCCTAAACGGGGATTCTCCTGCGGGACGGGAAAAATGGACATCTCTATTTGAAATAGAATCTAATTACACTATTTTTTTTCTTCCAAGTTTGAGAATATTGCACTTAAAATACTGTCTTCTGATTTTTAGGCTTTCAAACCCTCTAAAATAAATTCTAAAGCGATGTGTTATAATAGTTTATGAAATAGTATATAACCAAATATAGATTATTATAATTCATACTAAATAACTTTGTATCATACAAACAAACTATATAACTTCACCAACTCTAATAACTAATAAATTATTATAATCTATGTTAATTATAATTTTCGTCAAATAGTTTCTTAAAAACTTTAATTTCAATGGAATCAATGGTGCTCATGAAGTATCGAGAATGGTTGTAGAAAAAGTGTTTTTAACTTTTTGTATAATAAACTAAATCGTAGAACACACCACGAACAAAAAGGATAACAATAATGTGGGTTTTAATCATTAATTTTTGGAAGATCCACGTCAAGCAAACCTCATCGCCTCGAATTTTCTTACAAAAGAAAGGCCAAGAGTTAGACTTATTTACACAGATTGCCACTTTGGGCCTTTGGGCCAGGGTGGTGGGACCCAAAGGGCGTGGTTTCCGAGGGGAAGGCTCACAAATGGGCCCAAACAACTATAAAAAGGAAGGCCCACACGTGTGAAACACGTACGAACAAGCGCCATTAGTCATGCCTGGTGTGCGACCTCGTCTTCTAAAAAGCTCACCGTTGACTCATATTTTAACAAGTGCCCAAATATTATTTTTTTCCCTCTCTTTTTTTTTCCTTTTTTAAATTATTATAAATTCTTAAAATAATAAAATTCCCTTTCAATGACTGAGTCAAACTTTTCTCTCTTAAATGTATTCTAATTCTAAACAAGAAGGCCAAGCCTGGCATTGACTCAACCTAAGCAACCAGTTTTTTTTTCCAAGAAAAATGCACTTTTTAATATTATTGTACCTACGTTAAAATTTGATATATTAGTCTTATTAACTACATTAAAAAAAAAACCTATATTGGCTCCTTGATTAAAGTTCAATGTACATATGCTACAACTGACAAGTGTTTCTAAACAATAATTTGCTGTAACAACATGCGTTCTATGATTAATTTAGAGACGCTCCTTTTGAAAATAGTGGCATTGTTAGTGGATAATTGGCGTATTTAGAGTAAAGAGGATGTTTTCTTGTTGAGAAAAAAAAAAGGATATAGTTTAGACTTGCTATTCATAAATAAGATATCTAAATTTGGGTGAAAGCCACGAATAAAGAAAGTGTGTTTAGAAAATTAGTAATTTAAAAAAATAATAATAATAATTACAATTACAAGTTTAGTTTTCAAGTTATGATGATTTGGTTTTTGAAAATTAAACTTATTTTCTCTCATTTTCTCTATAATAAATTTCTTAATGAAATATTTGAATGACTAGAAAATTTTCAAAAATAAAAACAAATTTTTTTAAAAAAAAAGTTTCTAAAAATTTATTTTTGTTTTTAAAATTTAGATAGACATTTACTTGTTTCTTTGAGAGAAATGAAAACTATGGTAGAGAAATTGAAAGAAATCCAACTTAATTTTTTAAAACTAAAAACTAAATAGTTATCAAACAATGCTTAAACTTTTAAATTTGTGTTTAAAAGATCTTTAAATTTTAAAAAGTGTCGAATTATTGCTTGAACTTTACATTTGTATCTAATGGGTCTGTACATTTTAAAAATTTGTCAAATGATCCAAGACATGTTGAACAAAAAACTGAAAGTTTGAAGATTTAGACGGGAAATGAGATTAAATGTGAATTTATGATGATTTTGGGAGAAATGTCTTTCGAATTTTGAAATTAATTTTAACAATGTAATCAAATTTTATGAAAAGTATTTTCCGTTATTTAAAAAGATATATTAAGTCCATCCTAAATTTTGGTGAAGTTCTGTTATTATATGTGAAAATTACAAGCATGCTTTTCAAAATAAATAGTACTATTTAAAGACACTGATTAATTTGTTATCAACAAGGTAATTATAGTGTTTTTAGTGAAATGATTCCCCCTTTTTTTTTTCTTTTTTGGCTGTGGTATATGATTGTTTACCAAGAATGTTGACATAATTCAAATTCATATTATTTCTTAAATCCATTTTGTCACTCCTTTCACATCCTACCCATTTGGTGAAAAAATAGTATACTCTATTAAATTTCATTTGCAGAACATTAATTCACACGTGTAAATTCATAATTATATTTATAATTTTTTAACTTTCATAAATGAATCGATTTAGATTCTTAATTTAAAAATTGTTTATACATTAATTAGATTTCTTAATCTAAATTAATTCATTTGAATCGAAAATCTAAATTAATTCATTTACGAAAATTCAAGAGCTTATTAATGTAATTACAATCTTGCACGTGTGTAAAATTAACATTTTTTTAAATAGAATCTAACGAGGTTGTAAATTTATACCTCTCATGAAAGTTTAAAATTTATGTTGATACAATTATTAGTTTAGAATTTTAATTGATACAACTTCTAAAGACTAGGTGTCTAAATTGATTTTCGTCAAAAAAGAAAACAACAATGATTTCTAAAGTGCACTATTGTAATGTTAAATTGATTGATAAATTAAGTTATATGGAATTCACATACTAAATATAGTAAAAATCCATACGAATTTAATAGTTAAATTAATTTCTGGTAAATGATATTAAACAACTGATATATAAATAAATGTTAATTAGTACAACAATAGAATAAACACAAGACAAAAATACATTTTTATGAAAAAAAAAACATGCAAAGTGATATCCAAATATTTTTGATTTCAAGGTGATGGTGCAAAAAAAGTCCTCATATTACAAAAATTGAACAAATTAAAATTGCTATGTCATTAATTAGATAACAATGTTATGGATATGAAATCAAAAAATATTTTTTTACTTATAAATGTTGTTTGATAACCTAATATTATCAGATTTTTCCCCTAAAAATAGTGTGGGAGATGTTACTAACTAATGTGTTAATTAGAAACTATAAACTTATTAATCTAATGGATTAGGTTTAATGTCCAAATCACCCTAATCCCAATGGCCATTTTCATGTGAAAATTTCAACATTAAATTGATTGGTAGTATATAAAGTTGAGATGGTAGATTTGAAATGAAGTTTTGATATATCAAAAGATTCCATTGTTTGTACAAAATCCAAACAAAGAAAAGGAATCGCCAAATATTTTTTAATTAATGAAAGTAGTGTTGTACTAATTCAATGTGACAGCATTAATTATCTGATTTATGAGGTTAATTAATTGTGTAATTACTTAGTAGTAAATGGCATGGATCCTGTGGCTTTATTTCTTAATTAATTCTGCAACCCTTTGTTTAAATATATGTTGGTTAAGGTGTATTTTCCATATAATTTGAGGATTAGAAAATAAATTTGATTATGATATGTTGTTTAAGTGGAAAATGAGGGAAAGATTGAAGCATTCCACTGGTCAACTGTGAGATTAAATTATTCAATATTTTTGTTTTTGTGTCGTTTCTGTTTATAACCAAATATTCTCATTTTTCCCCTATTTTTGAACAAAATTAACTTTCCCTCTTAGACTATAATCTGGGAAGTAATGCAGTCAATTTCTAATTCAAAATTTCAATTTCATTGATCAATTTAAACCTTGAGTTTAGTCAGAAAAATATTCACTATATATATTAACTATTTATTACATTATAGTCCCTAACATATGGATGGTTTTTCAATTTGGTCTTTACCATCACATGACTTTAAAATTAATTTACAAAATGAAGATGTAATGTTAAAAGTACACTTATTGATTGAGTTAAAAGTATTTTATGTTTTAATTTGATGAAATAGCGATATAATACTCACCCATAAATTTCAAAACGTACTAATTTCATATGACTCAGTACACAAAAACTTATTTGATTCAATTAGAAAATTGGCACATAAAAATGTTGGTATATTGATAATTGACAAACTCATAAAAATTACTATTTTTAAATTCAAAAATTGTTTACTCTTTTAATAATTAGTCATTGTAAAAATTTAAATTAAAAAATTGAAATAGAAACTTTTAAAAGATTAGAAACCGAATTACTCAAACATATGCTTAGCCTAAAAATTATAATCGAAAAACTTCTAAATGAACAAATAAAATTTTTTTTTAGATCAACCATATGTAAGGGTGAGATTTGAACTTTAAGACTTTTTAGTCGATGATACGTATACTAGTTGAATTAGTTCAAATTCATGACACAAATTAAATAATGGGGTAGAGTTGGGTATGTGTTGAGTAGGGGGGTGATAGGGAGTAATTTGAATTGCCTAAAAGAAATGGTCCAAAATTCAACCAAACCTCTGGAATTCCCACATAAATACAACTTTTAAGACATTTTGGAAATTTTTTTATGACCAAACATTCAATAAGTTGATTCCTAACATTTGTCTGTCATCCTTGAATATGGCTCTGCCCAATTATTTCACCTGCCATTTGCCATTTGCCAATTCAAATTTGTTCTCAATCTTCTTCTCATACAAGAAAGACTTCTATATAGAAAAAAAAAATTGTAAATATAGATAATTTTGAACATAAATATGGACTATATGTTTATATTCTCTTTAGTACAATAAGAAAAAAAAATATCAAAACGAGATGATAATTAACGAAAATCTTCTTAATGTCTTGCATTTCTTAAAAGAACAAGTACATAGAAATTCTTGAACAGGGTCACCACAATGTGACTTTGACAATGTTGGATTGTTATTTGTTGGATGGTTGGAGAGAAAAATTAAAAGAAAAAAAAATGAATATTATATATCTAGTAGCTATTAAGAGATTATGCATAGTTTTTAATCAACATCGAACGATTATTATTCTGAGAGAGTCACATTGTGACAACCTCATCGAACAATTTTTTCAATGTACAATCTTAAACTCATACAACTATATTTTTTATGAAACAACTAACGTTATAATTAGGAGATGAGCTTTTTTTTATTATTATTATTTTAGTAAAGCTAGAAAAAATACCATTTTTATTAAGAAATTTTGATTTTAATTTTAATAATCTTCTAATTGTTTATTGTGTAGAATAGAAATTGGAGAGCTCTGTTATCATCCAATTTTAAAGTTTTCACCATATTTTATTATTTTTTTTAAATGTTGTTTTTATATCATTGTTACCTAATCCCAATTCTCGTGATTGCACAATACCCAATCCTATTTCTTCAAAAAAAAAAAAGTGTCAACCTACATATGTTGTCCAAAGCAAATCCCCATTATTTGGGGAGATAAATTCATTTTATTTAAAAAAAAAAAAAGAAATCTCTTTCTATAAATTATCATCTTTCTTTTCCCTCCAAAAAAAAAAAATCATTTTTATTCAATATCACAATATTGTAACTTTCAATAACATTTAGACAAGTCCCATACATGAATTTGTGAGGAGTAACAAATAATTTTATGATTGTGACAGATTTAATGTTAATTAAGTCAAAATTAAGCCAGTTCACAATTAAAGGAAGAACTTAACAAGATTTGGTATAAACATGTCTCAAACACCAAAACTAGGCTAGGAATCTTCATTTCTCTCCATATATTTATCAAATTGCATTAGGTTACCCAATTCTCCATAATTTATATTTAACTAATGGGGGTTGATAATTTTATAAAAGTAAAAGAAAATTAAATTGTTGGTTGTTATTTGACCAAAGAGATTTAATACATATATATATATTAGTTTTTCATTTGAAATATACAAATGCATACTTCCAAAAATGGATTCCCAAAATAAGGTCCAGGTCGTAATATTGAATAAGACCGGAAATTTTAATGTATAAAATAATGAAAAAATAATATCTAATATTTCTTCCCCATTTTGGACGGTGTGAAATATTCTCCCAAAATATCATAAATCACTCTATATTTTAAATAATATTATATAATTACTCCTATGTTATATTAACTCACCCACCCCAAACAACTCCTAAAATCATAAAAACAAAAATAGAAATAGGTTTTTTTTGGTAACTATATTTCTAGCATTATTTTAGAAAAAAAAATTGTATACCAATAATCTATTTATATTTATAATTAAGTCCTTAAAAATATTTCAAAGTTAGAACCAAATTTCAAAAAAAAAAAAAATGTTTTAACATATTTTGATTAACTTGCTCATGCCCCCATTAAATTATATTAATGCAAGGATCCCATTTGGCCATTTATGAAATTTATAGTAATAAAACAAAGAAAAGGAAATAAACCAATGGTTTGCTAAAAGCATTCTATAAAGAGCTCAATGTAGTAAATAAAATAAAAAAAATATTTAATCATAAAAAACAACTTAAATCTTTTTTTTTTTTTTTACAAAGAAAATGTAGTTCACTACAACACTCTAACTTAAACCCAATCTGAATTGTAAACATAGTACAACGATTAACACATTAGTAATATTTGTTTAAAGTCAAAAGTATAGAATAAAAAAAGCAATGAAAAAAGGTAAATCTTGATTTGAAAATGAAATAGAGTAATAAATTGATATGTATAGGACAAGACAAATGGACAAACATGTCCTAAATTGATGATTGTCCATCCAAATGTAAGGTTGTATTGTATGTACCCAAAACTTTTTTTTTTTAAAAAAAAAATATATGATTCCCAAAATGAGGAGAATGAGAATGAGAATAAGAATTTGATGGCCGGGAAAGTCAAAAAAATCCGATTGCCGTTGTCAAGTTTCCGGGGACTTTACCGGGGAAGCAGCAGGAAAGAGAAATTCAATGGAAAATTCAAAGAATAATTAATGATGCAAAATAAAGTAATCAGTGGTTGAAAAAATGTGTTAATGTGGGGAAATAAAAATAAAATAATTGGTATTAGAAAAATATGCGATAAGACCGAAGCAAAGAGGAAAATGAAAGCAAATTTATAAAGGAAAGAAGGAGAAGAGTTCCTTGCGCCCAACGCATCTTTTTCTTTTGCTTCGGTTTCGGACCTTTTTGCTTCGGTTTAGACTTTTTGAAGATAAGAACGACTTTTCTCTCTCTCTAAAACTCATCTCCATTCCAATTTTCTCCCACAAAATCCCTCTCTCTTTTCCCTCGCCGCCTTAATCTCTTCTTCTTTTTCTTCACTCTCTCTGTTTCTACACATTACACTGTTCTACTTCGTTATTTTCAAGCTGGCTATCGAAAACCAGGAAGCTACTGTCCGAGAAATCAAGCCCAAAAGCAGAAGAATCATGGTATCATTTCTCTCGTTTTTTTTTTTTTCTTGTTGTGTTTTAAGTTATGGGCATTCTGTTTTCTAGAGACTTTCTCAATCTGGGTTTGTTTGTCTTGTTTCAATGGCGGATTCTGATTTTGAGGGTTTTGTGAAACAGGGTGCTGGAGGTCCTGAGGATGAAGATAACAGATGGCCGCCATGGCTGAAACCTTTGCTTCGAGAAAGCTTCTTTGTTCAATGCAAGTTCCATGCCGATTCCCACAAGAGCGAATGTAATATGTATTGTTTGGATTGCATGAATGGCGCTCTCTGTTCTCTCTGCCTTGCTTATCACAAAGACCATCGCGCTATTCAGGTTCGTTTTCTTTCTTTCTTTCTTTCTTTCTTTCTTTCTTTTAGGGTTTCCTTTTTCAGTTTTGGTAAATTTTCCTTTCAAGGAAAACACTCGTGGAATTTCCCCCATCCTTTACAATTTCGATTCCTTCAGAATTAGACCTTTCACCAAATGCACTATTAGCTAATGGGATTGCTCTGTTTTTCCATTTTGGTTCTGTTTTTGGTGCAGATTAGAAGGTCATCGTACCACGATGTCATAAGGGTATCGGAGATTCAGAAAGTTCTCGACATCACCGGCGTTCAAACCTACATTATCAACAGTGCTAGAGTCGTGTTCTTGAACGAACGCCCTCAGCCTAGGCCCGGCAAAGGCGTCACCAACACCTGTGAAGTCTGCGAACGCAGCCTCCTCGATTCTTTCCGATTCTGCTCTCTCGGCTGCAAGGTAATCCCACCAAATTCTTGATCAATGCCATGAATGTGTTTAATCAAATGGGTTTTGACTTTTGTGTTGATTGAGAAATTGATTTGGGGTTTTTATTTTTCTTTCCCTGATTGTTCAGATTGTGGGAACATCGAAGAATTTCGAGAAGAAACGGCGAGTGATGGGGTCGGATTCAGAGGATTCGTCATACAGCAGTAGCAGCCAAGGAAGAATGATGAACAAAAACAAGAACAAAGTGGTGCAGAGCTTCACGCCTTCAACGCCACCCCCAACTTTGGTCAGTTACAGAACGGCCAAACGAAGAAAGGGGATTCCACACAGAGCTCCAATGGGAGGACTCGTCATCGAATATTGAAAGGAAAAAAAAAAACAAACCCTTTTTAGTTATATAAAAATTACTGCATCATACTTCCCTAATTTGAATACAGAGATGATGATCATATAATGTAGTTTTCGAATGAGGCTCCCTGAATCTCTTGGTGTTAGGAGGAGCTTATTAGCTTTAGCTTTCAAGTTTTACTGTAAATACAGGGGATGAAAAAATGGGAGGGAGGAGGAAGAAGAAGAAAAAAAAATGGGGAGACTGTGGAAATAGGACAAAGGTGGTGGACTTGGGAGCAAAGGGGGAAAAAATAAGATTGACTGGTGTTCTATAGAAAAGATAATTATGAAATAGGAAGAACGCTGCTTATTAGAAGTGAATTATACGTGGTTTTGGTCATATAGATGTGAATACTGTTTTTAATTTTTTTTTTTAATCTTTTTTATATTTCTCCTTCTTCTTGTGTTGTAATTTAGGAATGTTTATACAAGGAATGAAATAAAAATAATAAATAGACTTTATATACACACACATATTTATCATATGGTACTCCTCGTTTAATTTTTGCATCTCTTTCAACGTTGTAAAAATTGTAATGTAGATACTTTTTAAATTTAATTTGAATGGAGATGGTTAAAAATTCGGTTATTTTCCGTTTATAGAAACATTGGAAGAAGGTTATTTCCATTTTCCCTTCGCGTAAGGGGCCGAGCCGGGGAGTGGGACCGGTGGCGGGCGGTTCAGCGTTTTAAGGGGTTTTTTGTCGTGATGTTCACGTGTCGTGATATTAGTGGAGGGTAAAAAGGTAAGCGACTGGATTCCCGAGATTGTAAAAAGTAGGTCAGCCGCCCACAAACAGAAAGGAGTTTTTTAATTTGATTTTTTTAAAACAAAAGGCGGTTCCTTAGCCAAAAGGGTTTCTCATTCTTCCAATCTTCCGTCTACCGGAGTCCACCTGTCGCTCCATAAGCCGTCGGATTTTGTTGTGATCGAAGTCCGATGAGGTGGAAGTAGTAAGAACGGTGTGTCTTAATCCAGCGACAACACGATCACTCGGTTCGGTAATATTAAATATTTATTTATTTTTTATTATTTACCATGTGGCGTTAAAATTTGAAAAGATTCATCTTTGACTGAAATTCGGGGGTCCTCATAGTGCGTGCGAGGATCACGACTTTTACGTGGTGATTCAGTTGGTTTACACGTGAGTTCCCACGTGTTCAGATTTGTGATGCTTTAGTGTGGTTTACTATTTCTTGTCAGGGGTTTTAAGGTAAAGATTAAGTTTAATTAGTGATGTAATTAAAATTCACGGGATGAAGTAGAAATTATTGGGTGAAAAATTTTATAATGGATTTGCATCTCACATTTATATTTCATACTTATTAGGAGTATGAAAATGATTTAATCTACAAATAAATGGTTATTACGAGACAATCTTGTTGGAGCGAAAAAGATTTATGCTGATGATGTGAAGAGAAGGAGTTTAGTGGAGAGAAAGAGGGACACGTGTCGTAGAAGTGTGTAGGAATTTGGTGAATGTTCGGGGGAAAGTGTCAGTATGTGAGTTACACGTGTGAGAAACATGTGTGGAGTATGACTGGGTGGATGATGCGCCTAAGCCTATCCGCGTGGTGTGGGCCCTCCACCACCGTGGAGATTCTCTTTACACCCTATTTTTCCTTTTCCCATTCTCCATATGTTTAGCTTTAGTTTTAAAAAAATTAATTTTGTCCTTATTTTACCCATTAAAATGTTGATGTCGAGCGCAATATTAAAATCTCAATTTTAGAGAAACGTTGGTACAGATATAGTATAGAGTATCAATGTCAATAAATATTTTTGAAAAAATTTTAAAAACAAAAAAATTAAAAAAATATTTAAATTAATAAAAAAATATTTTACACATGGAATTATAATACTTATTACTATAAATTACATTTTTTTTTAATATTTCATCACTTTTTTACTATATTTGATAGAAATATTGACATGTTGACGAAAATTTAATAAAAAACGTAAAAGTTTGAAAGTGAGTAAAAATAACTTACTAGATTTGAGTAATATGAATCGCAATTAAAAGTGTTTAATAAAACTAAATTAGTAATTGACCTTATTAACAAAATGAAAATTTGGAAAAATGAATTTGAAGGATAGAAAGTGTGAATTCAAACAAAAGTTAGTTTATATTCAGGGTTAGATTTACACATATAGTAAAAGTATTTAATTTAGAAATATAGAAAAATAGGAAAAAGGCACAAAAGCCCAAGAAAGTAGGGTTTGAAAACCAGCTTCCTTCCATACTGCCCACTTACCTTGCATTCACAAAATTTGATGTGGCTTCTTTTTTCCTTCTTTTGGGTACAGCCATTCCAACCATCCCCCTTTGCCTTCCACCACTTATCTGATAATTATAAGAGATAGGCAATTTTTTAAATTTATATTCGACGGTTATTAAGAGACAATCTTCATCTCCCAAATTAAAATCTCAAAGTTCACTAATTTTTTACTTCCCTAATATTTTCACTTAATACTATAGTATGCATAAAAAAAAGGTAAAATATGCTTTTGGTTCTTCAATTTTGCATTTGGTTCCCTTTTAGTCTCTCAATTTTCAAACTCAACAATTTAGTTCATGAGTTTTGCATTTAGTTACACTATTAGTCGTTCCATCTGATTTTCTGTTAATTCTTAACAGAAAACTGACCTATTTTTATTAAAAAGATAATTTTATTAATATTTAATCATTTTTAATTTATTTTTTATTTGAAAAATCATTTTTTAGTCTCTCAATTTTGTGGTTCTATTTTGGTCCCTTAATTTTCAAAACTCAACAAATTTACCCTCAAGATTTGCATTTAGTTTCACTGTTAGTTTTTCTATTCAATTATTTTCAATTTTTTAGTTAAAAATTTATTTATTTATTTATTTTTCTTTCTCCTTTCTTCTTCTTCCTATCATGACATTTGGGCGTGGGCGGGCAAGTATCCGACGGCGGCCGACTAAGTTTAAGAAGAAGGAGGAGGAAGAAGAACAAACGGGAACGAAAAAAAAAATCAAAATTCAAAATTAGAAAAATAATATTTTTAATAATAAAAAAAGGTGTCATGTCATTATTTAAGACTAACCAAACATTGAATAGAAGGACTAATAGTGTAACTAAATGCAAATTTGAGGGTAAATTGGTTGAGTTTTGAAAACTAAAAGACCAAAAAAATTGAGAGACTAAAAAAGTATTTTGTCACAAAAAAATAAATTTCAATATAAAAAATTATTAAATATTAATAAAATAATATTTTAAAAATAAAAACACGTGCCATAATAAAAAATTAGATGAAAGGACTAACGATGTAACGAAATGCAAAATTTAAGAGCTAAATTGTTGACTTTAAAAAGTAAGTGATGAAAAAAGAAAAAACTGAATGGCGAAAAGTATATTTTGCCATTAAAAAAAACCACCTTCTCAATTGAGCCATTGAGAATATGTAATTAAATAGATTGATTGATTGAATGAAATGTAAAACTAATTTAAAGAAGAAGAAAATGGACCCCACTTCTTAAATATTTATTTACTTATATTTGCTTTCTATTTTAATTTTTTTTTATTTCTCCCCTCCCTCAATTTCCTAAGCCATGATGTCATAAGTTCACTAAAACTTTGGTTCACTTTGATATTAAACAAAAAACACACACAGCAGCTTCTATCATTCAAACACCGTATTGGCCCCACCCTTTCCCTTTCAAATTAGTCACTATCCCAATATAATATTATATTTTTATATATATATGTGGCCACTTTTTATTGGTCGGTTATGTATCTGGTCACCTACATTTACCTGCTCTCACACATACACACATATACCCAAATATATATATATATATATATATATGGACATGGCATTGATTTTTATATATACATTATTTAATTTGTTGCCAAGGAATCTCCCTCTCCCTTCCTTTTAAAGAACAGCTCCACTTTCAATCCAATAATGTCCAAACCTTTGTAAATTACTAAATCTAAACTTTTAAAATTATCTATTAAGTTTTTAATAATTTAATATTTAATAAAATCTATTTCTTTTTAAAAAATTTGAATATGTCATGAGCAACCTATAAGTAAAAAATAAAAAGATAAAAAAAATTGAAAGTTCAAGGACTTATGAGACAAATTTAAAGTTTAAGGATTTTGTTTGATTTCCACTTGTTTGAGTCTTTGTTCAAATTTCCAAGTCAGTGAGAAAGAGTGTAAATGTTGATATAATTAAATTTATCAGAACCTATTCGCTTAAGCTTTTAGGTTAAAGTTATTTTGGGAGGGAAAAAGTTGTTAAGGGTCAGTGGAATAATATTACGTGAACTAGAAATGAGAGAAGAATGGAGTGAATTGAGGAGTTGAATGGAATGGGGGAAGTGTTTATTTAATAATTTTATCATTATCAAAGGGCCCATTTTGGGGTTAAAGAAGCCAAAATTAAAAAGAAAAAAATGGAGAAGGGTTGAGTCATTAGATTATTTTTGTATAGTTAATTTGTTTGTACATGTATATATAAAGGGGGAAATTTTTTATTTTATTTTATTTTTTTGGTGACGTACATGATAAAGCCTTTAATTTATTTAAGCTTGGAACACATACGCAGTGGCCTCATCTTAGAAGAAGATAACGTGGAAAGTGTCATTTATGGTTATATATATTAAGTGTATTTGCATGGAAAGCAAAGTCCCCATTCCTTTCAGTTTCAGTTAATGTCTCATTTCATTTTTCTCTTTTGGCTCAATTCCCCCAACAACACATACTGTTTCATTTTCTTTTTTTATTTTTTCCTATTTTGAGTTTAATAAGAGACGAATATATACTTGGTTGTAATCTTGGCAACACAAAATTCCCTATTGCTAGCCACGTGATCTTATTAAAACCCGACACTTGTTACGTTTTTATTTCTTTTACATAAAAAAAAAAATACTATCGTTATTTCTCTTAATTAGATGAACTTGAAGCTCAAAGTTACAATTAAGTATTACTCTGAACAAAATGTTGTTGGAAGAAAAAATAATGATAATAATAATAATCACAATATTAATTACTATTATATTAAATCTCCCATTTCACAAGATAATCTAACCAGATCAAAGTCACAAATAATAAAAATTAAAAGATAAGGAAAAAAGAGAACGAAACCGGAGTTTATACTGGTTCACTCCAAACTTGGGACTACGCCCGCCTTCTCTCAAGAATCGCAGTTCTACTAAATTTGGGAGATTACAAGAGAGTTTCACAATTCAACGCCACAAACTAACCCTCAATAGCCCAATAAAAACTATTGACTTCCAAGTATCACAACCCGATAGCTTGAGATAAACAACAAAGAAAAAAAAACCACAAACTACAAAGAGAAAAACTCTTTTCTCTCTCACAAATGCTACGGTCGCACACAGTTTTCTCCCTCTCTATGTGTTGGTGGCTATACATAAAACATCATATATATGTGTGTTTACAAAACCTAATATCCAAATGGGCCTTGACCCATTGGCCTTTTATTTTGTCTCCACACAAAACCCAACAAATGTAAGGTGGAAGATCGAAGATTCGACTTTAAAGAATGTAATAGATGTCTTATTCATTTAAACTATGTTCATGCTTGTCATACACAATTTCTTTTTAACCGTGTTTTAAATGTAAATGTCTATTGATTAATTTTAAGACTGATATGACATATAAACATTAAACTAATGATTCCTTATTTAGGTCAACAAATGTGAGAATGAAGATTTGTACCTTCGACTTTAAAGGAAATAAGTGGTGACTGAATCACTTAAGTTACTCACTCATATTAACAATCAATTTAATTAAAAAAAAAAAGAAGAAAAATAATAAAGAAGAAAACTCATTTACACTTTAAGTATAACTCAATTGGTTAAGATAAATACTACATTGTTGAATTAAAAAAAAAAAGACGAAGACGACAAAAAGTATGAAAAGTTATTAAAAACCTTTTAAAATACACAAAACCGAAGGACACCAAGTATAAAAGTTTGTTGATTAAAGTCATAATTATACCAAACCTAAGGCTAAAACAATGAATTAAAATCTAATAAACACTAATCCGACGAAAGACATGGGCAGACAAATACGAAAGTGATATTTTAGAGATGAAATTATGTAGACCAATCAAATTTTGGAATCTCAAACAAACGAATGGCCAACATTTCGACACATCTTTTTTTTTTCTTTTTTTTTTTTTAAGTACGACACATCTACTTTTTGTAAGCTCCCTTGGTCAACTAATTTAAATTTCGAGAAAATTTGTGTGTAAAGTGGAGAGGAATTTCCATCAACAAGTTGGATCATAATGTCAAATCCCCGGTTTGTAAAAAGAACAAAAAAAAAAAAAAAACCATTCCTTCCTCTTGATTTTTTATTTTTTAAAATTAAGCCTACCAATATTAGTTTCACTTACTATTTTCAAAATCCAAACCAAGTTTTTAAACTAAAAAGAGGCTAAGAATTCAAATGTTTCTTCAAGAGACGTGAAAACCATAGTAAAGAAATTGTGAGCAAACAAGCACAATTTTCACATAAAACTAAAAATGAAATCGTTATCAAATATGACCTAAAAAATTAAAAATACCATTTTAGTCCATGTACTTTGGAGCATATTCTATTTTAATTCTTATATTTTCAAATGCCCAAATTTACTTTCAATAAATTTTAAAATTAGTCTCATCTTTAGTTTGAAGTTGATCTTTAGGGTCTAAAATCAAGAGAAACACAATGTGAATATATTTCTCATATTTTTAAAGGATAGATATGTAAGGACCAAATTCATTTTTAACAAAAGTTAACCATAAATTAATGGTTGAGGATTAATTTTAAGATTTATTGAATTGTATAAAGACTCAATTTAAATATTTGAAAATACATGGACTAAAATTAAATAGGTTCCAAAGAATAGAGATTAAAATAACATTTTAACCTAAAAGAAAAAAAACTTTCATTAAGTCGGTGTTTTTCAAGAAATTTGTGGCCAGACATATAGTGATTTAATTTTGGACAGTTTTTTTGGGAATAGAGTATTGATTTTGGTAGTTAATTAAGTTTGGAATTGAATTGAAGGTCAATTTATGCACGGTTCATTTGTCAACTATTTAGTATGGGTAGGTTTGAATCCTCTTCTTCTCATTTATTCTAGTTTTTAATGTATTATTGTAAGAAAAAAAAATGGATGAAATTAAAATTTTAATTCTGAAATTAACGACTAATTAATTTTTCCCTTCTGCAATCTGCATCCATTTGAGAATACATACAAATGGGCCTACGCTGAGCCCGGGCTGGAACTCATCTTCATATTGTCTTCAAACTTCGGCCCATTCGTACAGAGCCCAACTTTGGGCTCCCTGAGGCACTAGACAGCACCGTACACATTTATGTTTGTTTATTTTTTTGGGAAAAAAAGAAATACTTGGATGGTTTGTGGTGTGCTCCCTACCATTTAATTGTTGACAACAAAAAATAATTCCGATCCTTACCATTTTTTATATTTTTTTCTCGGGTAGCATTTATATTTTTTTAGTTTAACAATATTTAGGAGTTTGAGATTCGAACATTTGACCTATTAACCGAAGATACATGTCAATTATAGATAAGTTAAGCTAAGCTGATTTTGGCAGTATTTATAACTTTTTCTCTCTGTTTTTTTAATATGACAATTAAAGTAAGAAATATGGATTCAAAATTTATCTCTGGTTAGAGGATACTATACTAGTGGAACTATATCCAAATGGATGCAATATTTATACCCTTCACGTCATATATCATATGTAGAATATTTTTATTTTTACCAAAAGTAATAAAGAAATTTGGAAAGTTTTAATTAATTAAGAAGAATTGTTCATATAATTGTGGAAAGAATATGCAGTGATAGGCAATGAGACAAAAGAAATTACAAAGCCCAAGAAAAGCAGTCATCCTGTGGATCCATAATAATAATAATGTCACCATTTTTCAAAAGCAATTATCAGCTTTCGGTGCCCCTTCCTGAAATCATGTCCTCCTTTACCTCAAATTTCAACCCCAATCAATAAATTCCCAAGGCCCCAAAAAACTCCCCCCTTAATTAATTCAACCCCACATTTATTTGGATAGAAAATTTTCTAGTAGTACAGAGTACCATACTCTTTTATTCACACTGTGTTCTTAAATTTATAAATAGTTTTTCAATAAGTGTGGACTCTACATCATTTTTAAAATAACGCTAACTAGGCAAGCAATCAATCGTAGTAGTATGGAAATGTTTCCATACTATGGCAATACTCGAGATAAAAGTTTAAAAGTTAAAATCAATTTAATATTAACTTAATGAATAAGACAATAATTATCATTTTAAAGATGGATGGTCTAACAAGGTATATTTTAAATTTACAAATTAATTTCATCTAACACAATGGTAAAAAGTATATTCTAAGTTTCTAACGCATATTGACCCAAAAAGATAGTAAAATTTAGAGGTTGATAACTTTTCTCAATACAAATTTTGGAAATAACAAAATCTACGTTGATTCTTTCTACTCATTTATGGAGTGTTTCTAGCATTATATTATCTTTTTAATTGTTTGAAGGGGTTTTCTCATTAATGTAAAAGAGATTAATAACATTAAAAACAAGAAATAATAACCAATTTTCTTTAAACAAGAAATAGAATAAATGAGAAAGAAGAAACGTAAACATTATCAATGTATGTAATTCCACATCCTAAAGTGATATGAAACAAACATTTTAGATTTTAGACATGGTGAGATGAGTTTGTGCAAATATTTGAAACAAAGGCAACCCAATAAGGAACACAAACAGAAAGCCGCAAGGAGAATAATTGGAACTATATAATTAATAATTCAGATATAGGGTTGGGTTTGGGCTTGCTTGTATTTGTCAAAGAGGTTATCAGTTTTGGCATTCCTAAACGCACAAGCAGCAATTAAATAGACAGAAATGAGAGCAACAAGGGACAAAAGCAGCACAATATCAGCCTTCCTCCATTGATTCTTCAAGCTCTCGAGCAAACCAGCCTTGCAAGAATCGCAGCCGTAACACAGCTGAGTTTGGTCGTTGTTCCACTTCAAACAGTCCATGTCGGCTGCGTTGTTTATTGGCATTATCCAGTATGTTGGGTTCACAAATGTGTAACCACACAGCGTTGGTGGCTTGCAGCATCCCGACTGGTTCCAATTATTTTCAAAACAACAAAATTAAAAAAAAAAAAAAAAAAAGACGTTCTTTAATTTTTAATTTTATAATAATTTTATATAGAAGTAGTAGTAGTAAGTAGTAAGTAGTAAGTACCTGGAGAGGGGTAATGGGAGCATTAAAGAAATCCTGAGCCATACGAAAGCTCTGATTCAACTCAGCACACATAGTAGAAGAACTCAAACAACTCCGAATCAAATCCCACTTGAAGGAGCTTTGAACTCTGTGTCTCAAGAACCCAGAAAAGTCATCCAGATGATACTCCAAATAACTCCGATTAGGCTCCATGTGCCCAGACCCTCTAATGGTCACCATGTAAATGAAACCCACCAAGCAACCCAGCAGCACGATCAAAACCAGCATGCCCATCAGGTAACCAATCACCAGCCACCTCATGCGCCAGAACGCTCCGATGAATCCCGCCACTGCCACCGCCAGGACGATGATGCCCAAAAAGATGAGTGGCCATTGGAGGATTTGGACGCAGGCATTCTCTTGTTGGCTCGCCAGCCAGATTCCGGCGCCGATGATCGGGACCGACAGGAGCATCGCTATGAAGTTTATCACTCCGATTACAGTTTTGTTCACTGCCATTTTTCTTTTTCTATTTTTTTTTTTTAACCGTCTTTGCAAAAGCTGAATTTATGATCTGAATGAATGTGAGATATAGCTGGCTGGGCGTGTTGTTTGTTACTTGTTAGTGCATGCTAGCTAATAAATAAAAAAGTTATGGATAATTTCTTTTAAGTCTACTTATTACCACTTATTCAAATCTAATATCTTCTTACATTACAATGCGAGGTAATTTTATATTATTTAAACAGACAGAGACCCAAAAAATAAAAAACAAAATTATATTTAATGATTATCATAAACATACAAAATTTCAAATCTCCATCTAAACATTATTAAAAAAAAAAAAAGAGGAGTTACACATTTTGGCATTTTCATTGAATATAAGTTTTACAATAACATTTTAGTCTCCTTACACTTTTAAGGTATTGTAATCCATTCTCGAATAATAAAATTGTTGTGGCACAATTAGTTAGGTATATATACTCAATCAACGATTAGAATCAATTATTTCACTCTACATGTTGAACTATGAAACAGAAAGGAAAAAAAAAAAAAAAAAAAACTCATCTATAAATAAGGTTATTGGGATAATATTTAATCAATTATAACCATTTATAACTTATCTATTTCTTTCCTTTTTTTTTACAACAATTTAGTCACCATTTACGGAAAAATAGGGAGATAATTGAACCACCTTGATTTTAATTCATATGAGTTATGTAAACTTCATTAAGCTACCTATATACCTTTCATGTGTGGACTGTTCTCGATCAATTTTTTTAAAAATGAAATGTTAACAAAAAAAAAAAAATTATTATTATATTTTATTTATAATTTTTTAGTTCGACCACATGTAAAAGTGGAGGATATAAACTTTTGAGTTCTTAATTGATGGTATATATTTATAATCAATTGAGTTATACTCAAATGGATAATTAGTACATTTTATTTAAAGTATAATGATTAAATCGTTACTGAAAATGGAAGTGTTATTAGAACCTATATGATATATTAAAGAATCAAGATATTTCAAGTTGTAACTTGTTAATGTATTTAAACTAAAAAACATGATGACATGAAAAATTGGATCAACCCAACCCAACTTGTAAGGGTTGGGCTATAAGTATTGTCATGGTTGAATAAAGATTGGGTTGGGTTCAAATATATTGAGATTTTGTCAACTGAGTTGGTTCATGAATTCTTAATTTGGGTTCAAACTTACCAACCCAAATATTATGATTTACTTTTAAAAAAAAGGGGGGAACAAGAGAAATATCCAAATTTAATCCATCCAATAAAAAAAAAAAGTCTAAATAAGTTTTATTTTACAAAAATGACTAAAATAGTTTTTCTCTAAAATATATTATAAGCATATGGACAAAAATACCCTTGTTAGAGATTTATGGATTTCTAGTACTTAAATTGTGGCTAATCAAATTGAGTGTATCTAAGAGGAAGAGGAAAATGTGTAGTTTTTTTTTTTTTTAAATAATAAAAGGAAATAAAAACATTGTAACAATTCAAATAATCGTTTGGTTAAATTCAAATCATCATTATGTTTAAACAATAGTGTGGCTACACATGAGTTTTTCGATGAATACAAAAAAGAAAAAAAAAAATCCAGCACAAATAATCATAACTCGATGAAACTAAGTTAAACAAATGTCTAAATTAAAACTTAAAGATAGTTGCTCATAACATTTGCATATACATGTATGTATAGTCTAGACATCCACAAACGAATACAATTTTAGTAAATAATGCTAGTTCCCCCAAATGTAAATTAATTCATTTATCAAGACAACTTAACCACTAATTTGTTATTGAAAATTTTTATTGAATAATGTCTACAAAAAAAAATAGTAATGAAATAATATGGACAAATGTGTTTCATATTTGGGATTTGAAATTTTGGATAAATGTCTCAATATGGTTAATTACACAAACTAATATACCCACGAAAACATAATTACTCCTATGAACATAAGTATGGTAAGAATTTTTAAAAACCAAATTGGTTATCAAAATGGAGCCTTCTTTTTGTTTTTTAGAATTTTGTTAAGAATTCTAATGTTTTTTTTTAAGAAAGATGGAACTCATAATAAATAAAATGGTAACAAGACAATCACAATTTTAAAAATAAAAAAGCTAAAAAAGAAATCATTATCAAATGGAAAACTGTAATCTTGGAAGTAATTTTTCATAATAATAAAAATTAACCTTGAATCATAAATTTTAATTTAATGTTTGAGAATAAGTAACGTTTACTGCCAATAAAATTTCTCTTTTAAAACAAAAAAGTGGAACAAATTACCATAATTATTACTCGACCAACCCAACTCAAAACCAAACACAAGTTTACTATTGGCTTAGAGTCGTACAAATTTGCAATCCAAATAAATTAGGTTGAAATAAAAAAGACACTTAATCCAACTTAACCCATAACTTAGGATATATTTTCTAGAAAAATGAATGATTTTAGTCATATTCCTATTCCTTCAAATTTCCCTCCATCCAATATGGCATATGCATATATATGAAAGTGTTGGTTTAGTATATGTTATTTAATGGGCATATTATTCTCAAAGAATCAAAGTAGAATCTCTACCCTAGCTCTATGAAATGTCAAAAGAAGAGATATGTGAGATAATGTTGAAGATTTATGGTCCAAGATTGATAGCCAACAAAGCACACACTGCAAAAAAGGTGAAAAAAAATAAAATAAAATAGAAGCTAATTATAAATCTAAACACCCCACTTCTCTTCTTAACTCCTTTTCCTCTTCGTCAAAAAGTACTTTTGACCCCTCCCCAAATACACACTTCCTTTGCTTTGACCGTCATAAACCACTTTTCTTCTCTACACCCCACAAAATATTCTCCCCTTAATACTTCATTAATCAACCCTTAATCCATTCAAACTCCCTCTAAAATGTATTCTAAGAGATTTGGATCGACTTCAAATATTAAGACATATATTTTCGATTAAGAGATTTGAGGTCCAAATCATCCAGCCCCACGTATGGTTCAACTTTTTAAAAAAAAGTTGAAATTCCATTTTTTTTCCCTTCATTTTAGTCACATGTACTCTCAACTTCATTCTATATTTTAATTTTACCCTCAACTTATTAAAAAAAATGATTATTTTGATCCTTATTTTAATTTTGCATTTAAAGTTTCATATATGTGTATTAGCTTGTTGATGTTAAACATGTATTGGAGCCACATAGGATGGTTGAGCAAGTATTAAGTGAGCAAATATAAGGTGACAAACTAATAACAATGGACTAAAATAAATACTTTTTGAAAGTTAGGGTCTAGTAAATTAAGCTTATAAACACTACTTCCACCTGTTTGAAAACTAAAAAAATAATTTTTAAAAATTTATTTTTGTTTTTTGAATTTGACTTAGAATTTAAATGTTTTCTTATATAGAGATGAAGACCAATATAGAAAAATTATTAGAAAACGAGTACAATTTTTTTTTAAAAAAATAAAAGTCTGTTTGGGGCACAGGTAATTATTATAACTTGTGGTATACTATACACCACAAATACAAACTATATATTATTACCCAAACTAAACAACCATGCATTCTAAATAATATAAATTATATAATTCCATAGATTATAATAATCCATAAACTATTATAACTCACCCAGCGCATCAAATAACCCCAAAATGGTTATTAAACTGGGTCTAAAAGATTAAAATAGATATTTTGAAAAGTTTAATCTCACACACACATATATCAAGGATTAAAATGATCATCTTGAAAGTTTATGAACCAAAATGAAAGAATAATAGAAATTCGAGGTTAAAATAGAATTCAAACCATATAGTTAAATATTATTTACTCAGTCATACAACAATATGCAATTTATTGTAAAATATGTAGTATACATGCCCATCCACATGCCATATATTACCTATGCCAAGTGGCAAAATTTCCATAGCCATAGTGTCCTCCAAGTGTCAAATTTTTACCAATGCTTAGTGTCCAAATGTACCAACTCATCCTTTGCCAAATTGCCTATAAATAGTGGCTTTTGGTGGAAAAATAAAATGCATCCATTGGTGAAATTCTCTCCAATTCTCTTCATTCTCTCTCACTTTCTCTTTTTAGTCTCTATTTAATTTTCCATAAATTTCCACTATCTCTTTATTTATATTATATATATTGCCCCCACTTTCCAAACACTTATTTTAATATTATTATTATTATTATATTATTCTTATTATATTATTATTATAAATATATTATTATATTAGTATTTTAATATTGGTAAAATTATACTTGTTTTCATCCTATTTTCACAACACGTTATCGCATTTAAGCTCTGCTGATTTTTCCATCAAGGTAAGTCCTCCAAGTAAGCCATTTTTTTAATAATAAAATGTTATTTTGCATGTCTAATTGATTTCTAATGTAAATGCAATTTCTTTGTATATAGTATTACTATGGCAAATCTTGCAAAACTAGAATTTCATGACACGGATATTAATGGAAATAACTACTTGTCATGGGTCCTGACGATTGAGATCCATTTAGGCTCCATGAATCTTGGAGAAACAATTAAAGAAGGAAATGATGCATCAAATCAAGAAAAAGCCAAAGCTATGATCTTCCTTCGCCATCATCTTCACGAGGATTGAAAATGGAGTACCTTACAATAAAAGATCCCTACATTCTATGGCAAGGCTTGAAAGAAAGGTATGATCATCAAAAAAACAGTTATTCTTCCAAAAGCTCGTTATGATTGGATGCACCTGAGGTTGCAAGATTTCAAATCAGTAAGTGAATATAATTCCGCACTATTTAGAATTAGTTCAAAATTAAAATTATGCGGAGAAAAAATTACCGATGTTGATATGTTAGAAGACATTCTCCACTTTTTTTCATGTCTCGAATATGCTCTCGCAGCAGCAATATCGAGAGAAAGGCTTTAAAAATATTCAACTAATTTCATGTCTTCTCGTATTTTTGAACAAAATAACGAGCTATTAATGAAAAATCATGAATCTCGATTAATCTGAGAGCAACACCATTCCTCAAGTGAATGCCGTGAATTTTAATAATCGTGGTCGAGGTCGTGGTCGTGGTCGAGGTCGGGACCGCGGTAGAGGAAGAAATACCTATTTTCGTGGTGAGCATTATAACTTTAAGAAACCCACACGAACTGATGATCATAAAGGAAAAGCTCCACAAGATAAAAGTTCAAAAGGTGATGAACATAAATATTTCGGACGCGAATGACTGGCACCGGTCACGCACTGCCGTGACGTCAAAACACCTTGTTGATCTCTATCAAGCTTCCTGAAGGAAAAGGAAAAGGAAAGAATGTGGAGGTGAATCTTGCCATTCAAGAAGATGATGTGTTCGATCCTCCAATATGGTGCATCTTGATGTGGTGATTATTTTGAATCTCCCGAGAGAAAATTGATGCAATCAAACAAGTAGAGGATGTTTTTGTATGAAGATATATAATTAAATCGCTTGTAATTATAGTATTTTTTTTCCTTTTCTTGTTTTTGTATATATATATTTAGAACTTTTGTAATCGTTTTTCCTTTTCTTATCAATGAAGAAATATGGACAATTTCAATATGTTGAGTAACCAAAAATGAGCAATGAGGATTTATGTCTAGCAGATCGCGCAACTACGCACACATGATACTCATAAACAGTAAAATATTTTTCTAAATTGACAATCTTTGGAAGCAAAAATCAATACTATATCAGTTCTCGCAGACTGATTGAAGGTTTTGGAAAAGCAAGTTTTATCTTGCCTAAAGGAACAAAATTTTCAATTAATAATGGTTTGTTCTCTAGCAAATCAAAGAGAAATCTATTGAGTTTTAAAGATATACGTAATAATGGTTATCATGTTGAAACCGATCGTAAAAATAATATAGAGTATCTCTATATCACATCTATTGTTTCACATGAAAAACGTATATTGGAAACATCGCCACTTTTTTCTTCGGATTATATTATACTCATATATCGAGTAATCGAAAGTTATGCAACAATGAACCGTAAGTTCATGAATCCGTAAATATTCAATGTTTGGCATGATCGATCGGGTCATCCAGATCGATAATGATGAGGAAAATTATTGAGAATTCACATGGACATCCTTTAAAGAACCGTAAGATTCTTCAATCCAATGAGTCATCATGATGATGCTTGCTCTCGCGGAAATTAATTATTAGACCATCACCAAATTAAAGTGGGCATTGAATCACCTACATTTTTAGAAAGCGAATTCAAGGTGATATTTGTGGACCTATTAACCCACCAAGTGGTCCATTTAGATATTTTATGGTATTGATTGACGATCCAAAGCAGATGGTCATATGTATGCTTATTATCAAGTCGAAATCTTGCATTTGCAAGATTGCTTGCTCAAATAATTAAGTTAAGAGCACAATTTCTCGATTATACAATTAAGATAATTCGACTTGATAATCTTTGGTGAATTTACATCCCAAACTTTTAATAATTATTGTATGTCAATTGGGATAAGTGTTGAACATCCCAGTAGCCCATGTTCATACACAAAATGGTCTAGCAGAATCATTTATAAAACGTCTGCAATTAATTGCAAGACCATTGCTTATGAGAGCTAAACTCCCTACATCGGTCTGGGGTCATGCTATTTTACACGATGCATCATTATTACGTATTGGGCCAAGAGCCTATAATAAATATTCCCCATGCAATTAGCTTATGGCGTGACCAAATGTATCCCATCCGAGAATTTTTGGATGTGCAAAGATATGTTCCAATTGCTCCACCACAACGTACTTTAAGATGGGTCCTCAAAGGAGGTTAGGAATATATGTTGGATATGATTCCCATCAATTATTAAATATCTTGAACTCGACGGTGATGTATTTATCGCACGATTTCTTTGATTGTCATTTTAATGAAACAAATTTTCCAACATTGGGAGGAATTAAGAAGTTGGAAAAAGAAATTACGTGGAATGCATAATTATTATCTCATTTAGATCCTCGAAGAGATCGATGTGAACTTGAAGTTCAAAAGATAATTCATTTGCAAAATATAGCAAATCAATTACCAGATGCATTCACAGATGCTAAAAGGGTGACTAAATCATATATACTAGCAGCAAATGCTCCATCAAAATTGATATTCCACAGAACAAGTTGTCAATAATGAGTCCCGAGCACGCCAAAAGCGTGGTAGACCAATGAGTTCCAAAGATAAAAATCCTCGAAAAGAAAAGTAGTTGAGAATCAAAATGATTCAATGAAAGGTATGGATGTTCCAGAAGAAATCCAGAATACAACTACTCAAAAGAGTATTGATGAAAATCAAACGCTTGAGGATAATAATGAAATTTCTATAAACTATGTTACAACAGAAAGAGATGGAACCGAAATGATATTATTGTTGACAACATTTTTGCTTATAATGTTGCTCACGATATTATTCATGAAAGTGACGATTTTGATCCAAAATCTATCGATGAATGTAAACGTAGAAAGGATTGGCTGAAATGGAAAGAAGCAATCCAAGCAGAGTTGAGCTCACTTTCAAAACGCGTGAGGTTTTGGACCGATAGTCCTAACACCGAAGGTGTTAAACCTATGGGATACAAATGGGTATTTGTAAGGAAAAGAAATGAAAATAATGAAGTCATTAAGATATAAAGCGAGACTTGTTGCACAAGGATTCTCGCAGAGCTTCGGTATAGATTATGAGGAGACATATTCTCCTGCGGTGGATGCAATAACATTAAGATATTTGATTGCTTTGATCAGATATGAAAAACTTGATATGCATCTAATGGATGTAGTCACGACATATTTATATGGATCTCGGATAATGACATTTATATGAAAATCCCGGAAGGATTTAAAATACGTAAACATATGAATCAAGTTCTCGGAATTATATTCGATAAAGTTACGAGAGATCATTATATGGATTAAAACAATCGTGACGAATGTGGTATAATCGCTGAGTGAATATCTCATTGAAAGAAGGATATCAAAATAATCCAATATGTCAGTGTGTTTTTATAAAGAAATCTCGATCAGATTTGCTATTATAATCAGATATGTTGATGACTTAAATATAATTGGAACTCCCAAGAGTTATCCAAGGCAATAGAATATCTTAAGAAAGAATTCGAGATGAAAGATCTTGGAAAAACAAAATTTTGCCTTGGTTTGCAAATTGAACTTTTAGAGAGATGGGATATTTGTTCATCAATCAACTTATACAGAGAAAATCTTAAAAAGATTTTATATGGATAAAGCACATCCATTGAACATTCCAATGGAAGTTCGTTCACTGGATGTAAAGAAAGATATATTTCGACCTCGAGATGATAATGAAGAACTTGGTGGTCCGAAGTACCATATCTTAGTGCAATTGGTGCACTTATGTATCTAGCTAATAACACAAGACCAGATATTGCATTTTTAGTAAATTTATTAGCTAGATATAGTTCATGTCCTACAAAAAGACATTGGAACGGAGTTAAACATGTACTCCGATATCTTCGAGGGACGATTTATATGGGTTTATTTTATTCTAACAAATCTAGCTTTGATCTAGTTGGTTATGCAGATTCTGGTTATCTATCTGATCCACACAAAGCTAGATCTCGGATAAAGTTATCTATTTACATATGGAGGAACCGCTATATCATGGCGATCGATGAAATGCAGACCATCACGCCACTTCTTCGAATCATTTGAAATTCTCGCAATTCCACGAGGCAAATCGAGAATGTGTATGGCTAAGATCGATGACACAACACATTCGTGAGACATGTGGATGGTCTTCAAGTAAACATCCTCCAACAATATTATACGAAGACAACACACAGCATGTATAGCTCAAATCAAAGGAGGATATATCAAAGGAGATAGAACTAAACATATCTCTCAGAAGCTTTTCTACACTCATGACCTTGAAGAAAATGGTGACATCTCAAGACAACAAATTTGTTCGAAAGATAACTCATGGACATATTTACAAAAGCATTACCAACTACAACATTTGAGAAATTGGTTCACGAGATTGGGATGTGAAGACTTAGAGATCTCAAGTGATGTCGTCATGAGGGGAGTAAATGTATTATATAAAATATGTACTCTTTTTCCTTCACTAGGTTTTTATCCCATTGGGTTTTTCCTAGTAAGGTTTTAACGAGACATATATTATATAAATGGGCATTTAAGGGGGAGTATTGTAAAATATGTAGTATAAATGCCCATCCACATGTCATATATTACCTATGCCAAGTGGCAAAATTTCCATAGCCATAGTGTCCTCCAAGTGTCAAATTTTTACCAATGCTTAGTGTCGAAATGTACCAACTCATCCCTTGCCAAATTGCCTATAAATAGTGGCTTTTGGTGGAAAAATAAAATGCATCCATTGGTGAAATTCTCTTCAATTCTCTTCATTCTCTCCCACTTTCTCTTTTTAGTCTTTATTTAATTTTCCATAAATTTCCACTATCTCTTTATTTATTATATATTGCCCCCACTTTCCAAACACTTATTTTAATAATATTATTATTATTATATTATTCTTATTATATTATTATTATAAATATATTATTATATTAGTATTTTAATATTGGTAAAATTATACCCGGTTTTCATCCTATTTTCACAACACAATTAAAAGTAGTTTGGAATACTTTTTTTTTCCCATTTGTGATGTCTTTTTTAGATGCTACAAATCATAGAGTATAGTTTGTAATTGCCCATATCATATTTTCCTTTTACAACCAAACATTAGGTTGGTAATCTAAATAAAAATATGACCCACTTTTGGTAAAGGTACATTATATATAATTTGTGCTAGGTTTAGCTTCTTAGAGAAGTAGAAGATGCTCTTACTTCTTAGTGTATTTGGTTGAATATATTCTCTTCTCATAAAAGGAAATTTATGAGGTCCACAAAATGGCCTTTGAGATGCATTGGTGAAATAGAAGAATTTTACATGAAGTTTCTTTCCAACTAAGTCATAAGGTTCTCTTTAGTCTTTACATTATTATTGTTTATATACTTCTTTGAAATGGTCCTTTGACAACTTTGAAAGTTTTTTGTATAGCTCATCTACCCAACATTTCTATTTCTTTAAGACGGGATGAATGAACCAACCTAAGATTATTGGAATCTTTGATCACTACTTTCGTTCTTCCTAGCTTTAATTTTTCTTTTTCTTTCTACTTTTTTGATTTCTAGGGAACATAGTTAAGTTTCGGTTAAATTACATTAAGTAATTTAGTCCATAAATTTTAAATGGTGTATCTATTTAATTTTTGTACTTTTCGAGTTCCTAAAATACTTTTGTGTCTTTCCTAGTTCCTATAATGATTTTTTTAAAAAAAAATAAGTGGTTGAGTTTTCAATATATTGTATCGAATTAAGTGGTTCTTGTCATTATTTTCATCAATTTAACACTTACAATATAATCTATATTTTCAACATTACATGTTGGCAAGTTCATTTGGTGGCACATAAGTGCTAAATTGATGATGTTAATGATAGAAACCTATAGAACATAAATGTTTAAATATTATTTTGGTTCTTGTAATTTAAACTTTTGTTCATGTTGGTTTCTATACTTTTAAAATATTAATTCTCGTCTTTGTACTTTTACTCTTTTTTTAAAAAAAAAAAATTAGTCCCTAAACTTTATAAATGTATTTTGATCCATTAAACTTTAGAAAGTGACCATTTTGGCTCTTGTTTGCAAAATTTTAACTAAAACTCTATATACAACAAAAAGCTTCTAATACAAAGTTATGGCTATATTTCAAGCAATTTATTGAGTATAATGTCGTGTAGAAATTATGATCGAAAAAAAAAGATAAGAAATAAAATGAAGGGGGGAAGTCAATTTCTTTTTGGAAGTGCGAAGATCAAAACTAACATTTAAATGAAAGTTTTGAAAATATGGAGACTAAAATGAACCAAAATTATTTTTAAAAGTATAGAGACCAGATAAAACACAAATTTATAGAAGAATGGGAATTATGATGTAGGCTAAACATTCAAAGAAAAAACTTATAATTTGAGCCAAAACTAAGAAAAGAAAAGACAAAGTTGTTAATTAATCATTAAAGACATGGGCTAGTAAGTATTGGTGTTGGAAGTCAGTTATAGGATGACAGCCCAGGAGAACGATGATATGGTATGGTGTGTCACAATCTTTGAGGCTTTTGGATTCAGACTGAAAGAAACTGCTTTACCAAGTTTGACGGCCGAAATGACTCAGCATTCATTATTAACGATGAACAAATTTTAGTGTTTTTTTTTTTTCTTTTTTCTTTGGTGGGTATTTGTATTTGTATTTGTATTTATGAATGAATGAATGAATGAATGAATCCTTCTCTCTTCTCTGTAAAAAGGTGGAACTTGGAAGGATTCTCATGAAAATCCCTCACTGAAACTAAGCTTCAACCATACCATACCAAAAGCCAAAAGGGCATTTATTACTTTAATAAATTCCCCCACCACTACCAGCATCATCACCTTAGTCAACAAACTGTTTTTCCCAAAAGCAAGCCAGAGAAAAAGAAAAAGATGATCAAGTACAACAAAAAGAAAAAGAAAGAGAGAAAGAGGGATACTGAAGATTACCATCCATTTACATCATCCCTTCTTCCTCTGCTTTCCAATTTGTTGTTCCCTTTAATTGCCTTCTTTACCCATTTCCCCCATCTTTCTTCCTTCAAACATATTTTTCCATTGCAGGAATTCTTGGTGTTAACTGGCCAATTTTCTCTTCTTCTGGGGTGCGATCTTCAGGTAATATTGTGTTTTTTCATTCGATATTACTACTAAACAGTTTTTGTGCTGTTTCTGTCCGCCAACTGTTTGATAAAATGCCGCACAGAACAATTTGTGGCTTCCACTTCCATGGAAGCGTGTGATCCATGTTTTGTATTGTTTGTTTAATTAGTTAGCAGTCGCCTATTTCTTTGGAACTCTCACCTGTTGCATTGGAGGGACTTGAAAAAACTGATATTTGGGGCATTGATTGTGTTAGTTTTCTCTTTAATTCTCTTAGGACAGTGATGGGGTCTTATGGCAGCCCTAAAACTTGGATACCATATATGAGCAACAAAGATTGCTCTCAAGGTTTCTGTAGTGTATATTGTCCTCAATGGTGCTACATCATGTTTTCACCTCCACCACCCTTAGAGTTTCCAGATGATGATTCAGGCCCAAATTTTTCACCTCTTGTCATTGCAATTATTGGAATTCTGGCAAGTGCTTTTCTTCTTATAAGCTATTACACCATCATTTCAAAGTATTGTGGCAACACAAATCGCTTGTCTAGGAATGGAGATCATGACCCGAATGAGGAATTTGAAGATAATCACAACCTAACACTTCATGAGCCATGGCATGTCGCCACAACTGGCTTGGATGAGGCACTGATCAAGTCCATTACGGTTTGCAAGTACAAAAGAGGAGATGGGTTGGTTGAAGGCTCTGATTGCTCTGTTTGCCTCAGTGAGTTTCAAGAAGATGAGAGCCTTAGGTTGTTGCCTAAATGCAGCCATGCTTTCCATCTTCAATGCATTGATACTTGGCTCAAATCACACTCCAATTGCCCATTGTGTCGTGCGATTATCGTCTCTGTCACTGCTTCTCCAGTTCAACTGCCTGCAAGCACTGCAAATCCCATAACTAGTGAGGCCACACCAGAGACTTCTCAGGCAAATGACCATGAGGCCGTGTCACAAGAATCTGGAAGAAGTTTCGGCAATGATGATATGAAGAACTCGGTTCGCGCTTTCAGTGACCTCGGAAATCTGGAGAAAAGAGATACTGTCATTGAGCTTAGAGATGGAAGATTGCAGCAAATTAGAAGGTCCATTTCAATGGATCATTGCAGCCAAAACCATATCGTTATTGCGGATGTTCTGCGTCTAAATGAAGATGAGTTTGGAGCTATTGATGAACCTGGAAGTTCAGGTGATGTTGGATCATCCAAACATTCAATTGGTGAAGACAGCAAGTCAAGTCATAGGAAAAGAATCTTGCATTGCGTGATGAGTCCTGTTTCAATGAAGAGATCATTTTCAAGTGGAAGATTTTCTCTCACAAGGCATGGAAGAGAACACAGAGGAATTGCCCCTGTCTGAAATTTACAACAGAGAGAGAGAGAGAGAGAGAGAGAATCAGGAAGATTTGCAGTTTTGATGAGAAAACCACAACAGAATCATAAAATGAACATATACCATGTGCTTTGTTTATCTGTTTTTCAATCATTTCCCTTTATGGTTGGTTATGGTTTTTTGTGAAGATCATCCATGGCTTTTGCTTTATCATTCAACTGTCACAATTATGTCTGATGCACCAGTGTTTTTCTTCTTCCATCAATTATTTGACTGCCTTTCCATTGCTTCTATAAAGAATATAAGATCTCTCTCTCTCTCTCTCTCAACTTTAAGCAAATTGTAATATTGAATGGAGTTGAGGGATAACATTGGTAGATAAGAAGAAGACAGGAGAATTAATGAGAATACAGAATGGTGTGTAGAAAGAAACAAAACATATAGGAGAGAGGATGACGATGAGAAGAAACTGTGAAATAATAAGAACAAAATTATGCATCGAATGGCACAATTTAAATAAACAGCTGCAGCTTTTTCTCTGTTCAATGCTAAAAAGTATGCATGTCACTTCTTTTTCCCAATAATTGTTTCACACTGTGGGTTCATATGAGAGAGAAAAAGAGATTGCTTCCATGATTTCTCATCATCATCTTGAAAAGAACAATGTTAATCTCTTCGATGAAGATAGACCATATGAATCTGTACGATTTTTTACAAAATTTGTTTGTAAATAGACCCATTTTTCTTCATTTTTTGGACTATTTCAATAAGTTTTAGAAGCAGCTACCTAATTAAAGTGAGTGTCATGGTTGAGATTTTCAAAATTATAATGACCCTCAGCAATTTTGTGGGTTGTTCTCTAACATAGTTCTATATTAAAAGGGTTCGTGGCTCAGATGAATGCAAAGACTTGATAACTTATTAAATAAGAAAAAAGGATACGTAGCTTAGATGAGTGTAGATGTATCATATAGTCTAACCTAAATAACATAACAGAGTTATCTAAGTTAGGTCTCTATCTAAATAAAACTCGAAATGTTTGAAAAACCACAAAGCTTAATTAGAGCTTGCGTTAGAGCTATTCATAAGTGGCCATGCTAGACATTGGAAGTGACTAGTGTATATATTAAAAGTACGTCTGGTAGTATAACATTACCCTTTATGCCAGCCTAGTGCATTACATCACAATCTAGTGACTAGATGGTATAACTAATGACAAGTGACATTGCACTCGAAACTATTCCAATCATCAATAGTAAATTAAGAAAAATCATTGTAGTTTGTCCTATACAAATTAAATAGTACATTGTCACAATTCAATAACGATGTCAATAAATGAATATACTTAAGCACGATAAAGAATAAGATAGGAAAGGCCTTAAATTGCATGGATACTATTTGATTCTTATTACCTAACTTCAACAAAGCCCTCCTTCTTTCAATTGCTTTATTTTGGACATTGACTTTTTAGCTTCCTAAAATGAAATTAACTCAATATTTGGCATTGTGGGACACCAAGAACATAATCAAAATTACCCTCCTCCCCCCAAAAAAAGAAAAAAAAGAATCCTTTAACTAACTTGGATGGTGAAAAGTTGAATGAAAAATGAAGAGAGAGAGAGAGAGGGAAGAAGAGAGATAAATCCAATTAAGCCAATCCCTTTGACAACTTTTTCTTATCATCTGTCCCTCTCTACTTTTCTGTGGTCTCAAGAAAAAAAGAAACTAAAGCAAACAAGACAAACCCTTGATAGCTACAAAACAATATCAACTTACATGAAAATATATTCATTTACAAATTACATCAAACCAAGCCACATGCACATACAGAGAGAGAAAAAAACTTGGCATTTTTAATGGCTGATTCCATTTTAATGGCATCTTTTTTTTTTTTTCCTTTTTCTTTGAAGATAAATGACTAACTGTTTACATTTAACACAAGACAGCTTCTTCCTCAATTATTCTCACCATATGATGTGCTGCTCCTGCTATGTCATCTACTGATCTCAGTTGACACCCTTCTTCAACCTGCATTTTTCAGTGTACGTTTCATATATATCATCATTAGATTTTGTCGCCCATTTCATCAAAACGTCAAACTTTCGGGCTCTCATTATATTTTGATCCCTGAACTATATTTGAAAAAATTAACTATTTTTCGTCTTTGCGGCCTTTATCATATTTGAAAGTTCAAGAACCAAAATTGTTAAACTACGGGGTAAGTGGTAGCAATAATAGTCAATTTTTTTAAAGTTCAAGGACTAAAATAGTTAAGCTTTAAGACGATGAGAAATTAAAGTTCGTACCTTGAGGCTAATGGAGTAAAGAACCAATGGATGGAAATCAGTGACATTGAGATGAAGAATAGTGAGACGAAGAGCCTGCAAGCCAGCAATGAGCTTCAAGAGCTGTCTATGGGTTCTTGTTGAGAGGATTCTGAGATTAGCATGAGTTTCAATCAAAGTGACTTCAATGTCAGCTGAAGAAGCTTTGGATTTGGAAGTGTATTTGGTTGAGTATTGGGAGCAGTTTTTGTGATCTGAATTATGCATTAACAATGTTGCTAATGGAGCTGCTGAAACTGAAAACAACTTTCTAATTCTCATTGAATCTTCATTATTATTACTATTATGATTGTTGTTTCTCTCTTCTTGTTGTTCTTGATCTTCTACTTCCTGTAAAATTTGCAGCTTCTTGGCTTCAAGAGTTGATAGAACATGCTCTAATTCCTTCACAAATTCAACTGCTCCACCTACTATGGAGGCTTGGTCACCCTTCATACACGTTAAACACAAACTATTATGATCAACTGTAAAAAAAAACGACATTAAAATAATTTTTTTTGTTTGGGTCCAATTATAAGTTTTTCTTAATAAGTTTGTGAGCTTTCAATTTTGAGTATAATATAATAACTCTCTGTGGGTGATTTTGTTAACTTAATGCTTACATAGTACACTTATTACGTATTATTCAAGGATCATTATAGTTCTTGAAATTGACTCGTCGCATGAATCTTAAATAGTACATGTATACGATTAACGACAATAACTTATTAGACACAAAATTAAAAGTTAAGAATATAGGTTGTTTCGTTATAAAACTTTTAAAGTATAAGGATGGACCAATATAAGACATAACCTTAAAAGTGAAAATTTAATCCTTTTCTTTTTATTATATTATTCAATCCAAGAGCTTTTAATATAATGATAATAAAAATAGACTTTGTAGAAGAAAATGGCATCTAGCATTGGAAATTACTATCATGATTTTAGGACCTTGCAAACTCTGATTCCTATGAATCTGTCAATTCCAAGCACCCTCTTTCAGTTTATTTCTTGGCCTTTCTTAGAAAACAAGATGATTATTATTTTTTAAATAATTTCTCTACTATTATATTATATAGTACCCTTAATTATTTTAGAATGTAGCATGCAATAATCAATAGGAGTAGGAAGGAGAGGTCAATTTTTAGCAGTAAGTTTTTTTGGTTTTGTGTGTTGGTTAATAGTGATGGTCTATTTGAAAAGAGAGGAAAAATTGAACCTTAGCTTTCATACAAAATGAATAATTGAACCACCAATTGGGATGGGAAGGAGGTGACATTTCTTAATTCAAGTTTAAAAGAGATTACAATAATTGAATTCTATTTTTAGGCTACACAATGGACATTAATAAGGAAAATATGAGCAAAAGAAGTAGCTTTTTTTTTCTTTTGTGTTTCACAAAAAGATTAGACTTTAATTTTGTTGTGTGATTTAATTAGTTGAAGAAGCACCACCAACTTTTTTAAAAAAAACTAGATAATGGTTATGAATTTAAAGACATAATATTATGAACATCATTAATTCAAATCTCATGCATTAATTATTAACAAGAAGTTATTAAATTAGAAAGGTGGTGGCCAAATTTTTAGTTGTGTTTAAAAATGAAAGAGACAAAGAGAAGAAAACAAACCCTTTGAACATAGGATTCGGGCATGAGGGAACGTAACACTGAAAGATGCTCATTCATCTGTTTCCGGCGGTTCCTTTCAACAGCAATGTGTGTCATTCTTTGTGTTTCAGCTTCTTCTTTGTTCTTACAAACCTTTGGTTTTCTCTTCCTCCTCTTCTTCCCCGGCTGCAACGCCGCCGCCCGGTTGCCTTCTAACTCGCCCGGGTGGCGTTTTCTCGACACCGCCGAATTGGGTTTCGGTCGCCCTTCGAACCCATGTTGGTGGTGATGATCTTGATGCTTCAAACACTTGTCGTCGGAGAAAAAAGTAGTCTCCGACGAGTCGCGGTGGCCGTGGGAAGTGTTCGGCATCGCAGAGATGGTGTCATAGATGACGAAGTTGAACAAATCATTGGAAGAAAGAGCATCAAGACTCATTTTTTTTTAAGCTCAAAGGATCTTTCTTGACAATTGAGAGAAGGAATCAATGGGGAGAGAAATGGAAGAGTTGAGAGAAGTGTAAAAATTTTTAAAAGGGCAATGTAAAAGGAAAGAGATATATAAAGTTGCACGTGAGAGGGGCAGAATTGGATTGCTTTTTTTTTTTTTTTTGGCTGAAATTTTGTATGTCAACAACAAAAAAAAAAAAAAATACTTATATAGTTTTTTCTCTACACACTTCTTGATATGATCATAGAAAGTGCCAAAAAATTGGAGCAGTTTGTACAGAAGAGAAAGAGATGGAAGGGGTAAGGGGGACCAAATAATCCAAATAGAAATATGCATAGGGACAACTTAGCAAAGCTGTTTTCAGAGAGGGTCTCAAACTTAATGTAATTCTTTCAACCTTTCCATTCTCTTTACTTGTCAATCCATATCCTCTATATATATATATATATATATATATAGGTTTTTAAATTAAAATTTAGATTTTGGGACGAATCATGGACACGTGAAAGTATGACAAAAGTCAATTAGTTCTTACAACTTTTAATAGATGAGTTAGGCGAGGTGACTCCTTACCATTTTACATGCTTATGTCCATTGATCAAGAAATACGCTTCTAAAAATATTTTTTCGAGATATGGATAATATTATAAGGGAAGGATTAAAAAAAAAATTGCATTTCTTAGAAAAAAAAATGGTACTTCTTATTAAAGTATTTTTTTAGAATCAGAATACAATATAAAATTAAATTCACACGTTGACTTCCTGAAAATCAAATTTTGAAAAGACGAATTAATTCACAAGTAAATTAGAGAATAAAAAAGTAATGACAAATTATAATAACTTTTAGTCTACCACCTTAAACACAGACTATTATAACTTTAAACTAAACAACTCTGCAATTTAAATAATATTATATAATTTTATAGAATAATTCATGTAACTTACTCAACGTCTCAAACCGTTCTTAACATTTTTTTATCATAAAATTCCAATCCTAAAAAGTTGAAGCAAAGAGAGTAATTTGCAATATGATGATATATATATATATATATATATATATATATATATATATATTTATTGATGAAATATAATGATGAGTAGCAAAGTAAGCAGAGCAGAGAGAATAAGAATAAAAAAGAAGAGAGAGAAAAAGGGAAATAGAAAAGAAATGGAATGAATGAATTGAGAGAAAAATGGTTGAAATGAAATTGAAATTGAAATTTTAAAAGATTTTTGAAGGTTGAAGTTGAAAGCGTGGTCCAATGTGTCAGCCCTTCTGCACCCTAATCCATGTGACCATCAGCTTCCCAAAAACTACAATTCTTCACCCCCACTGCCAGCTCACCACCCCATTTTAATTCCATTTTTATTATTTTCCCTTTCTCACAAATTTAATATCAATTTATATTTATATCTTTTAAATTCTCAAATTAATACCTATATTGCATAAATAAATTAATGTTTGTCCTAAAGAAATTATAAGACCACTACAATGTGACTACCAATTTTATATTATTGGATGTATGAATAAAATTGAAAGAATATTTTCGAATCCATATCTAACGATGATATATGTATGGTTTTTTTTATTATTCCCTTGATGTAGAATTTTTTTTGTCTAAGAAAAACATGATATGGAAACAAAAATAAATGACACAAGACATGAATGAGCTGTAGTTTTTGTAGGATAGTAGCAAAAAAATTGAAAATTGAAATAAGAGGTTGACAAGTGGTCGGAATTACAATTTTTGCATGTTATGGGAAATGGGACCATCAGTTTCCATTCTAAAATTTGCAACATTTTTTTTTTTTTTTGTAAATTTCCCATTTCTATTCCATTTGTTTTCTTTTTTTCAAAATTCATTCATATGCCTTTTTTTGTTTTTTCTCTTCTTTTTCAACTGCTTCAATTTGGGTTGGGACTATGGAATTCTGACATTTTTTGCCTCGTTATTTGTTTTTCTTAAAATTATAAATTTAGTTGAAAATATTAGAATCTAGTCTCCTAGGATTTATGAAATCTTCATTGAATTATTTAGAGGGTTTTATTAAACTATAAAAACTATTTGACAACTAAATTAGACCATAGAGATGAAATTTAAATTTTAAACTTTTCTTTTCTTTGTTCGTCAGTATCTAAGGCCCAGAAATCTGGGAAATGGTTGGCTTTCTACCAGATTGGGCTTTGGGTTTATGGGCCTAACACTGTTTATTCAATTCAGAATCAGATGACATAGCTTCAAGGAATTTATGTACTTGTTGCAATGCTTTTGTTGATTTGCTGTCGAATGTCATTATTGGAATCTTCTCATACTTTGAGCTATCATAGTTATAATTGGTTGGGAGAAGGATCCTCCATCCATGTTCCTCTTTAGCTAAGAAAAGAAAAGATAAAAAAAATATATAGATAGAGGATAACATATTCATTAATACGAGGCATTTTAGTGAAAGAAAAAACAAAACCATAAGAAGTTATGTCCAAAATAGACAATATCATAAGTCTCGAAGACATGGTCATAGTGATCGTGGTTGAGCTTTATCGAATTGGAGATATGCTTCAAAGAAAGAGAGTTGTTCTAATAAGAACTAGACAAACATGTTACTATTTTAGAGGAGGCTTAATGGTACTTTATTGAAGGAGAGATTATTAAGAGTGTGACCAAAGTTACATATCATGCTAGAATAGAAGATTATAAGTATGCAAGGGAGTGACAACATCTTTATTGGTATAAGACATTTTGAATGAAAGTAAAAATAAATTTATAAACCATGACAACTTATGTCTGAAATATACAAACGTCTAGTCGTTGTCTCTAAAAAAAAATTGATGATTTCTCTCTTTAAAAATATGAATTTCTCTCTCCACTATACTCATCTCTCTTAAAAAAAAATGCTCCTTTCTCTACCATACTCTTCTCTCTCTAAAAAAATTCTGCTTTCTCTCTACACACTCCTCTCTCTAAAAAAAACTTCTCTTTTTCTTTATAAAAAAAATGCCCTTTTTTCTCTCTAAAAATAGTTTCTTTTCTTTATACCACACCTTTCTCCCTAAAAATTCTCTTCTTTTCTTTCTCTCTATCTCACTTCTCTCTAGTCTTTGGTTCTATCCCTAACAAGATTTCTCTATATCATATTCCAACATTTCCTCTCCTATCTAATTAAATGATGAAAAAAAAAATATGTTTTTTTAACTCCAACCAATCTAAAGTTGGATCTAATTTTCAACTTTAGGAAAGGTAACAAATAAACTCAAATTAGTGCAAAAATTACGTCTAAAAAAATCAATTTTAAAAAATGTTTCTAAAAAGAGGGATAAAGCATTTTCAAGAAAACAACATGTGAAGTAAACGATTTAAATCTCTAACTTTTTTATCAATGATATATGTTTTAATCGAGTTATGTCTAAGTTGGTATTGACGCGACATTTCAAAGCACCAAAAAGGAGTTATTTGGAGCTTTAAGTGAGTTATAATAATAGGATGTTATAATAGTATGTGAGTTATTATAATCAGTGGAATCATATAATATTATTTAAAATGCAGAGTTGTATAATTTAGGATTATAATAGTCTGTTTTTGGGGTGTAGAGCCCAAACAACTCCAGATTGTTTGAAGCGATGAGTGAGTTATAATAGTTTATGAATTATTATAATATTATTTGCAGAGTAATATAAAGTGTTATTATCAACCAATTAGTGGTATGGTATTGTATGTAATTCTCATTGAATAATTAGTTTTATTTTCTCGAGAAAATAATCTAAAACTTATTACATCCGCAACAAATAAGAGCCGAGCTGAGAACCTAAACAAAAACAACTACCCTGTAGTAGAAGCAGAAAAAGGATCAAAACTCTTTTATGGGTACAAAAAAATAAAAAAAAAAAAAAAAAAAAAAAAAAGGGAATCCAAGCACAAGAAGCTCGATCATGGCGGCTTCTGTAAGTTATTCTGATCAGAAGTTTCAGAGAGCTCCAAAAACCCACCGCCATTGCCAGGATTCCTCAAAAACTCCTCAAAAGTCACACAACTCCCTGTCCAATTATGCCCTCTAATGATCTTAATCTTCACATGCTCGGGCAATCTCAACTTATGCCGATCTTCCTCTTCTTTTCTTGCCTTCACAATCGAATGCCCCGTCGAATGCGACCTCGAGAATCTCTTCACACTCTCTTCCTCCTCTGCCGCTGCCTCTGTTTCACTCCTCTGTTTTCCCCTGTTAGAACCAGGCGCCTCATCGGCATCATCATCGGCATCGGCATCGGCATCATCGTCGTCATCAATCTCAATGCTAATAGCATCTTCAATAGACTCATGATGGGCAATTCGCGGTGGATCAGGAGACTTATCAGCAGAATTCCTCGGAGAATCGGTGTCGAGATTTCCCCGGCAAACAGGGCAGGTCTTGTGGGATTCAAGCCAGAGATCAATGCACTCTTGGTGAAAGACATGGCAGCAAACAGTGAGGAGGCGGAGGAAGCTGTCGTCGTCGAATTCGACGAGACAAATAGCGCATTCTAATCCGAATTTGTCGCTGCGAAAGTCCTTGATTCCGGAATATGGGAAGGTGGGGAAGGAGTTGATGAGAAGAGGGTCGAGGCCGGGAGGGGCTGCAGGGGACTCAGAGGAAGGGTGGAGGAGGTTGCCGGAAGGGGAGCGGCGGAGGTTGCGGGAATGGAGGAGGGATTCCATGATACAGCGGCAGAAGTAGATGGAAAAGAAGCCGATGAAAAGGAAGGCGACGAGGATGAGAGTGAGGATAATGGTGAGAGGAGGAGTGGTGTGATCGTGATCGGCGAAAGGAGGGTGAGAGAAATCGGTGGACATTGGCCGGAAAATGACATGGAGGAGGAAGGAGGAAGAAGGACAAGAAGAAGAAGAAGAAGAAGATGATGAAGAAGAAGAAGAAGAAGAAGAAGAAGATGATGATGATGATGAAGAAGAATGGGATTTAGGAAGGAAACTCATGTTGGTTTGTTCATTATTCTTCTTCTTGTAATGACTGGTTGTTGTTTGTTTGGATTAAGGTATTGGACATGGAAGAATCAATGGAAGCTTACAGAATTGCCATTTCCATAATTAGGAGAGCCCATTTTATAATCAAACTTTGTGACCAACACTCACCTTTCTCAATCCTTGTTTCTCTCCTTCTTTTGTGGGTTTTTTAGTTTAACATTTGAGATCCAAACTTCAACTCTTAAGGAAGATTATGGATGTTGGGAATTTTTTCTTGTAAGGAGTATTTATGTCTTGCCTTTTCTTATTTGCAAAATGAAATGTCACCTAAACCTTAAAAAAGAGATTAGAATAATTTTCTAGGTTTATTAAAAAAATCATGTCAACCAATCTTAGTTAAATAATTTTTCTGTTAGTTGGTTTAACCACCTTTTTAAATCATTTCTTGAACGTTAGGACTGAGACTCTCTTGATAACTATTTGGTTTTAATTTTTCGTTTTTAGTTTTTGAGAATTAAATTTAGAAATATTACTTCTATTATGTATTTTCTTGTTTTATTACCTATATTTTACCTATGTTTTAAAAACCCAACTCAAGTTTTGAAAAGTAAAAGTAGTTTTCAAAAATTTGTTTTTGTTTTTAAAATTTGGCTAATAATTCATTGGAGAGAATTGTAAATAAATGATGAAAAAACAAGCATAATTTTTAAAAACCAAATGTTCATTGAACGGAGTCTAAACTATCAGTTTTTTATTACATAAGGGACAAAATAAAAATCTAACCTCAAACTCGTAGATCAAAATTGTATTTTATCCTAAAAATTTATAGTATATTAGTTAAAGTTTTAGAGTGACTTTACCAATTAAGAATGTTTTGAAATTATCAAATTAAATTTTCGAACACTTGAAAAGCATTTTTAAAGAATTTATCTAAATAATTCTTTTAGAACAAAATGCGTTGATAATAAGTATTTCTCTCAAAAACTCTTTTTTTTTTCTTTTTTTTTTTTTTCTATAAAGCATGCTAAACACATTTGGAAATTAATGGCTATAAAAAAAAGGAGATCGTGAGTTGATATATTAATTTAACATTCATGGCTTGAGTTCTATTTTGTTTTAATCATTAGCTTTGACCTTTTCCTAAACTTATTTCGTTTGTCAAACTTCCATATAGTCCTTGTTGTTCTGTATTTAATATACATTTTATGTAATCATGTGCCACTACAAATCTTTATACATTAAAACCAAATGTATTTAGTGTTGGGTTTAAAACTTTACTCAAATTTTATAATGCAGCAAGAACAGAGAAAAGGAAGTTTCAAAACATGAATTTGGGGTGTATGAGCTAATGGAGTGATAATAGAGAAGGACCTTTAATAGCAAATACTTCCCAAACAATCTAAAAAAGGGGAAAAGGATGCAATTTCATCAGCAAGCTGAAGTTTTAGCCCGTGCTCTTTGCGCAATTTCATCGGCTAAAAGCAGAGGAAACGACAAGTGAAGGGGAGACGATACGAGCGATGAACGATAACTATTACGAGAATATTGCAACCTACAACATATTATACAAAAAGGGAACAATATAACAGTCTTAACTACCAACAATACACTGGGGGATCTCCTCAGCAATCACAATGTCAGTGTATAAAAATTGCTGGCTGCCTCATTTGAAGGACTCATATTCCCATTACAATAAGGTTAAAAACTTCCCAGAACACACAAGAATTACTCAATGATGATCTAGGAAGCTGGTGATACATTTTTCTCTTTTCTTTCAATGAAAAGGATTACAGATAGTGACTACATAAATAACAACACTAACAGATAAAGACCATATGCTTCAAATTTTGAAACTTAACCCGAACCAACAGAATCTTCCTCTGCCAAATGCTTATGAGAGATAAAGTCCACCATGATGCCTGTTAACTATGGAACTTTAAGTTCTTGTTATTCACGTTCAGCGATTGCTTGGATATCATATTATTCGTTGTCGTCGATCCAGTCACCATATATCCTACTGATTTTATCGGGGCCCTTCCACTTCTGATGAGTTCTCTGCCCTGACCTTTGAATTACAATGGTTGACCTCTGAGATGGAACCACAACATGATATACGTCTGAATGAGGAACTGAAGGAACAGAAGCAACCACCGTATCGCCAGGAGCTTTCGGCAATACACCCTGCTTCGGGTCAGGAGGAGCAGATGAAGAGTCTCTAGTTTCTGTCTCCATAAGCCCACCACCATAACGGTGCAATTCTGTGGTTAATTCAAAGTATTAAATCTAAAGCCACTAAAACTATTTTCCATTCAATATTCTTATGTTTATTGGTCTAATTAATTAACTGACTCAACCTATATCAAAGCTCAGGTAAATACTGGAGACTAAAACATGAAAAATCAAGACAAAGAATAGAAGCATAGTTAAATATGCATGAGCATGACAATAAGTGATTGATTATAGTAGCCAAAAGGGTCCAGCTTAAGTTACAGTTTATAGGATAATGAATCACAGAGTTGATCCTGAACTTATGCACTCTGTCAATATAATGCTCGTGGTGACTGCCTTACAAGGTTTCATAATAATCTAGGATCCTATACCTTCTCAAAACACTCCAAGGCAAAACAAAGCTTTTTCCTCAATGGCAAAATGTATTTAATAAATAACAATATGATAGTATCTTGAAAACTTTCTTCATATTCACCAAAGTCATTTAAGTCCCTTACTTTAGTAATTTATTGCACGCAATTTTCAATAAGCAAAATCTTCGACAGAAGAATTAAACAGCGGTGTATACACACAACAACCTCTTCAGTTGGGAAAGTGAGTTTAAAATGGTGATTAGGGAGTCCTATACCCTTAGCAAAGAATGAGCTATATCCTAATAATTCTGAAAAATATATCTTTGCAGTGCATTGGTTTCAGAGTCTTGAAAGTTGAAAGAAAATCCTACATTGTTAAACAACACAGGGTAATACTTGGCAAATGGAGTTTTTTTTTTTTTTTTTTCCTTTTGATAACAAACTAAGCTTTCATTGAAAAAAATGAAAGGAACATGGCAAATGGAGAGTGAATGGAATCAATTTAAAATCTAAGCCATACATGTGGCAGATACAAAAGAAACAAACTTAAGCTACATATGGAACCATCTATCTTTAAAATCACAACAAAGGTCAAGCAAGATTGAGCAGAGGCATGGTAAAAACACTTTCTTGTAAAGAAATTCGAAAGACTATCTTCATCCAGGGCTAGGGCCTTAAAGTGTTGAGTGCTGACAGATTAAATGATGGAACACACAATGGAAACTATACTAACAACCCAAGAAGGGGTGAAATTGATGCTGACAGACTTCATCCAAGCACAACAATAACCTTTGAAAGAATAGAGAGACCTCATCTTTCTTTATTACAGCATTTACATTTATAATGCAGATCCATATACAACCATTTCAACAACAAAAGGAAAGATAGAAGAAACTATGAGGAAACATACCAGCAGCACCATGAGCAAAATGGCATTTGTTTCCGAATGGGCAATATCCTGTCAACTCCCACTTGTTACAAATCCTTGTCTTCCAATTTGAAGGTTTGGTGTTGGATCCATTTCCCGATCCGCCGCCACTGTAGCCACCAGGACCCAAACTTATCGCCACACTCTCTCGATTCTTTGACTGCTCATCGTGAAGAAACGTACAGCTATCCCCATATGGACAGCCCTCCTCGGTGTAAAACTTCTTGCAATGTCGACCCTTATAAGACCTCTGCGACTCGGAACCAAAGTTCGACGTCCCAAGTGAAGGAATCTGAAATTCCTCCCTTGGCTCTGAAAATACCGCCTTCTCTTCCTCATGGGCGGCCACAATTTCCTGCTAACAATACTCAATACAATGAGGAACTCATGACATTCTATTCATCCAATTCCGTGTACAAGAGAAAGTACAAAAAGCAGTGTATAGCAGTAGTTAAAATGGTTAAGCTCTCAGTTAACGAACAAACCAAACTACCCAACTAGAGATTTCAGCTATCGAGCTAACAATTAAACAGAGGTAATAACAAAGATTAACTATTAACTAAGAACCAATCCTAATACCTGCCAATTCGGTGGTGGCCGCCTAAGCTCCTCAATGCTATGAGCGAAATTGCAATTTGTGATGTAAGGGCAGGTTCCAGCGCGGAATTTGCAGCAGAGTTTGGTCTTGAAGAACATTTTACCTATCGCTTTTGATCGATTCGAGGACGTAACATCCTGCGAGCTTCTCGATTTCTTGTTTGGAGGTTCGCTACCGGACCGGCTTTGGGATTGCCTTTGATCATAACTCGAATTCGAGGGCGTATCGACGGACCCATCCCCGCCATTGTTCCAAGCTCTGTATTCGTCTTCGGTGGCCCAAACTTCGCCGGGCCAATTCTCACTGCTCGTACCGGGGATCACATGGACTACGTTTCCCCCACTATAATCCATTCCAAACAATTTCACCCACCACGAAAAAACCCACAAAATCTTACCTACAGAGAGCTACAAAATCATCAAATTACAGCGCAAAAAACCCTAATTGCAAAAACATGGGCACTGAATCACACAAAAGCTAAAGTTTCTCCAGCTCTAAGAAACTTATAGGAAATGGGTTTCTTCAAACTCGAAAGGACATCAGTTTGTGAAAGTTGAAAAGCTCAAAAACCACCCATTACAGAATGGAAGAAGTTTCTGCAGAAATGAAAATAGAAAGTAGAAGAACAGATCGAAGAAGAGAAGTGGGAGATAAAGTTACTAGGAAGATCGGACAGATCTATGAGCATCATAAATATTACAAAAGGGAAAAATAAGAACAAGCGAGCGAAAAACAAGGCTCGTGGGGTTTAAAAATCGAAGGAAAATAGATAAGAGTAGGAGTGGTAGATTTGGACCGCGATAAAAATGTTGAGATAAATTGAAAGAAAAATATCAGAAACATTTTTTCACAAAAAAAAAAAAAACAAAACAAAAACAAATACAAAATCAGGAACAGAACAGCATGAGGGGATTTCGAGAGTGGAATAAATTCCAGAGCGGATTGGAAGGGATAATTTTGTAAATGAAACTAACTTCTGTTCTCTGTCTTCTTCTTCTTCTTCTTCTTTTTTTTTTTCAGATTTCAGTAAAATTTTGTGCCTTGTCTAAATTAATAATCCCTAATGATTAGTGATTACAAAAGAAAAATAGCATTTAAGAGTAAATTATAAATAACATCATTTATAGATTAACTTGCTTGCATACGTAATTATGACATTGTTTTTTAAAAAGCGCAAACCATTATTATTTGTTATATATATTTGAGTTAAATTTTCCATTAATGTCAATAGAATAACTAATGTGATTTTTCAAAACAAAAACAAAAAAAATAGCCAATATTTTCATATGTAATTCATCAGATAAGATATTAATGATGAAGCAAATCAAGTGGTCAGTTACAAACAATAATGAGAAAAGGAAAACTATTCGATTTTGAATTATTAATAATATAGGGCTGGACCGGAACCGTAGATATTCTCGATAAAACAGATCAAACTTATTATTATTAAAATGATTTGAACTGTTTCAAAGACCCAACATGCATTTTATTGCATTGGGCTCTTTCATTAACTGCTATAAATATAATTAAATTAGTCTACCATATTTTTTTCTTAATGGAAAGATATTCTAACATGAAAGTTTTGCAATTTATTTTTTTATTTTTTTGAAAGATATTTGCAATTTATTCTTAATCTATATTATATCACGTTAATTTCTTATTAAATTAAGTGTAAAAAAATAGACTGATGTTTTCACAAAATAGCGAGTCTATAACCATGTAAGAGATAAAAATATAGGGTGTTTTTCTTTTCTTTTCTTTTTCTTTTTGTAAATGAAGAAAGTATTTTAACTTAGACATATCCATCTCAATTGACTTTTTGCATTAAAAAAACTCAAATTTACAATTTGTCAATCAATATGTCTTTTTTAAGATATTACTATTAAATCAATATTTCCAAGTGTTGAAAGAAACCCATAATTCACGTCAAAAATATAATTAGCCTTAGTTTTTTAGGGGATGTATCCGGTTTTATAGATTCCGAGGAAATGCCCAATTTAAAGCCAATAAAAATATCTTTGTTTATACCTGTTTCCCCCTGATGGGCAATGTCTTTTTTGCCAGATCATAAAAAAAAATTTAAGATAAAGTTCACAAAAGAAATAAAAAGCACACTTTCTATCTTTGAAATTGAGAAATGTTTTACATTTGAATTAGAGAAAAGCCTCACCAACTGTCTATGCATTTACCATATGTCAGTTGAAAGAGCAATAATTTAATCTTAAGGGTCTATTTGAGACACAAGTTATAATAACATGTATTATTATAACCGGTGGAATACTCTGCACCCCAAACCCAGACTATTATAACCCCAAACTATACTACTCTGCATTTCAAAAAATATTATATGATTACACAGATTATAATAACCCACAAACTATTATAACTCTTGTTATTATAACCCACCAAACGCCTCAAACAATCCATAAACTCTTTTCAAAGAAAAGTACCAACTTAGAGTTATTATCATAAAACTACTAAAATATCTGCAGCAATATCAAATTAGGCTTCATTTGTGAAGAGAACAATGTCTTCACCCTCGAGCAATACATTCTATATAATGAAATACAGTAACATTCTGATCTAGAGAATGTAGCAAAGGAAGAGAAGATAATGTAAACTAACAATGGCAGTCCAAAATGGGTATAAGTGTAGTCTCCATCAGGTTATACCCATTTTTGGAAGTTGCCTCCATGGTGAAGAAAATTGGAGGAGATGATTTAGTTGCCCTCATATTTTGGATCAGCCATCACATAGTGATATGCTATTACCAATACAAATATAAAGATCCCAAGAAAATTTGCAAAGAAGCCAAGATCTTGATCGTCAAACATCTGTAACACAATTAGTTTCGACGTTAACAACATTTCTTCAAACAAATATACATATAACACAAAGAATATCAGATTGAAATAAATCCTCGACCAAATATGTATTCAAATTGACATTTGACAATGACACTATCAACAGAAAATAAAAGAAAAGAAAATCTCCACTCTACATTGCAAAAAGAAAAACTCATGAAAACAAAACCAGCAGATTTCCCACCAATCTCTTACCTTATAATTGTGTGCATAGATATGACACCAAACCCATAAATCGGATTCATAAATATATGGAATGTGTTTTATCTCTAGGTGACTCAACCCCCCTCCCTCCCTCTGTTACAATTCTGCAAAGGCTTCTACGGGCAATTCAGACTCTAAACCCAGAAAACCAAGTTCTCATCTTCACTGAAATTTCCAAGTGGCTCATGAATCAGGTAAGGAAACAAAATCTTTTATCACAAAATCCATGTGGAAACAAAATCGTTTATCACAAAATCCATGTGTGTTATATATTAAATAATGTCAAACATCCTGTGCAGATGAAATGACTGCATGACTGCATGTCCTACACTGCTCTTTCCTCCTCTGGACTTCCCTATCCTTATCTTCCCTCACGTTGTAGCTTCCACAATATTAGATTACATGGGGTTCCATTTCAAAATCAATTGGTAATGGGAGGAATAGCCCATATATCTTATACGTTATGAAGTTCCTCTCTACCTTTCCAATGTGGGATCCTCAACACATAGTACTCTCATCTCTGAAGGTAGATCTAGGAACTAGACAGTGAAAAACAAATATCTATACTTATTCCTATAGTTAATACTATAGAGAAAACTGAAATCTTAAGAATATCAGCGTACCGTTGACACATTGGGCATTGTCATCTAAACAAGAACACCCAAAAGACAAGCTACGTAATTGTGTTGTACCTCCTTTGAAATGCTAAAAAAGATATATTATGCTACAAAGAAATAACAGCCACCATAGAACATCTTAATGCAGATTGCAATAAGCAATCACTTTTTCAGCAGCCCAAATCAAAGAAATGAAGATAATTTCTAAGAAAATACACCAAAATCTAATCAATCCAGCACCAAACTCGCTTCACATTATAATTTTACTTTAAAAGAAAGAAAAAAGGCGGCATTCATATTTGGAGTCATCGAGGTGGTACAACCGGAACGGATCTACTACTTCAGACTTCAGAGCCATCAAACTAATTTAGAAGTTTGAGTTCTATCAGATTATTTGTTCAGAACAGCAATCTCTTAAAAGCGAACCACTATGAAAGTTGAAAATCAATGTCATAAATCTAAGTTACGCATTGCGGTTATTACGACCCATGCTGACCGCATTATGCTATGTATATCACAATGGCATATTGCGTGCAGAATCGAATCAATCCAGAGGGTCTTTGAAATTGGAATTCCACAAATTGGCTGACTAAAAAGCCAGTCTAAATAACCCTAGTACCTTATATAATCCAATAAGGCAAGAATCTGAAATAACAAGAATGTTCATATGCCCATCGGCGTTGCTAAACAATCGACGGTGGTACCAATTGGGAAACCACCGTGTCTATGCAGCTGTAGAAAAGGGGGAAACGATTCGAAAAAAGCAGGAAATAATAACAGACAAACAAGTCTAAGGGTTTGGCTATGTAGATCTTGATGATTTCAACAAAATTATACAATCAAAAACCATGAATCAAGTGGGAAATATGAAAATGAAAAATAACAGAGAGAGAGAATTGAATTACTCTGAGAAAATCGTTGCGTTGCCGACTGCGAAGAAAGAAGATGAGAACTGCGGCAGAGAGAGCGTCGTGCGGTCAGCGACTCACAGAGAGGCGGGGAGCTATTTCGGGTTCGGGCGCAAACGACTGAAGAAAGACCAGTAACTGGAGGCCCAAATTACTCTCTAGGGGCCCTTTTGAAAATATTATATATCTTGGAGGCCATTTATTTATTTACAATTTAATTTACATTATTTAAAAATTTTCAATTTAATCCTTCCCATTTTAATATTCTTCAATGATATCTTTTTCGTAATAAATCATGAATGTAAACGTATCTAATAAACGGTCTTTAATGGTTGATGCCCTGCATTCTAGAAATAATGACAATATGATTCATTCTAGAAATAATGACAATATAATTCATTCTAACGTGGCAATACGCACAAAATTACTCATAAAGATTATGAAAGGGTATTTCTTATTTATGCTCTCGTACGCAGAAATGCTCCACTCAAATGAGTGGCCGAAAATATGGAGAAAAAAGACGAAGAAAAAAGTAAGAGAATAACTAGAGTAGCAAAAGTAGAGTGAGACAGCAAGAACGATAACTATAGTGTGAAAAAAAAAAAGTCAGATAAGAGCTAGAGTAGCAGAAGTAGAACAAGACAGCGAGACAACGAGAGCTATAGTGTGATTTTTCTTGTTTTTTCTTTTCTCCAAGATTTCGACAACTCCATTACTATCATGAGCGAGAGCGAGACTTAAACGAGAACAAGTCTTGAGCAAGAGCGGGAGAGCTAGGACCAGAGTACGATGCTTTTGTGGTAATTTGGACATAATACACATTACAAAAAAAATCATATGACATTAATTTCAGAATATTGGTTAAATCACATCAATGCATGTGAAAAACAGACTTCCATGCAAATTCCTCAAGAAAATCAATTACATAATTTCATAATTGAAAATTTAGAAATGGCTAAATTTTTTTAAAATTCGTTTTTTTTTTTTAGAAAAATAGACTTCATTAAAAGCTTAAAAATGATTGCAATAGAGTAGACATAGAGTAGACATTTGTTCAGACTCAATCGTCTAACTAACCCAACTAGGAAAATGATAATGCCAAATGCCCACAGTGTCTTACACACCTTTCCTAGGCAGCACATGTGTTATAGTATTAAAAGATCTCCTAATATGACTAAACTTTATCTCTCCAAAGCTCTGTCTCAAAGCCAAAATATCACATATATAGTTTTGGATCTTAGTAGTTGGCACATGCAAATCATTGACCAGAGCCACTAAAGACAAATAATCAGAAAATAAATGAACCTTATGGAACTCCAGACGTGTAGCCAACTTCAGGACATCATACAGTGTCAATGCTTTTGAGCATACAGGATTTATAAAACTTTCGTGTCTATTGTCCATAGTTGCCAATAACCCCCCGTCGTCTGAACGAACAACAACGCCTATCCCTGTCTTGCCAGTTTGTTCATCACAAGTTGTATCAACGACAATGTTAATATCAAAACCATCCCTACTTATCTCGTTGATGTTGTCAATGACCATTGTACTATTTTCCAACGTTGCATTAAAAGATTGAAATTCCCCTAAATGTCACATGGTCCAATCAACCCTGTCCTCAGCAGAATGTATAGGGCAATCAAAACACAAACTATTACAATCAACCCATAAACACCAAGAACCTGCACACAATAACTCGAAGACCCTGAGATCATTGTTTGTAAACAACGATTGCCACGCATCTTGGATTGACATTCGTCGATCCACATCCAAATCAATTCCTGGTAACAAGACTTTCCATATGTTTTTTTGCTCGCGAACACCTAAACATAATATAGGTGACCGTCTCCAGTCCACTCCCACACATGGTATTAAATTTTCGTCGACATGTCGATATTTCCATCGATATTTCCACATGCCCATGGGTTCGACATCGATACTAGGGGTGAATCGACATTTCCATTATATCGTACAAAATTGATGAAATATTAAAGAAAATTACAACAAAGTGTAACATAATGTGAATATAATATTATGACAAATATTTTAACTTATTTGAGAATGGTTGGAAGTTTAATTTTTAATTTAAATATATTTTTAAAATTTTTGTTTTTTAAATTTTTCTAAAAATATCGATCGATATCGATATTTTATCAATATTTTCATCGATATTTATATTTCCATGAAATTGAGATCCCACATACCGAGCAAGCAGAGAAAATGTCCAAACTTTCCTTGTTTAGATTAACACGCGTACGGAACACAGTCGTAAAAATATAGCTAGGCAAAAAGTTTTAAAATTCGAGTACTTATTAAACACAAATCCATTTGTAATTTAACATATTTTCATATCATTGAATAAAAATTCAATATATATAGATATGTATATTGGATAAAAATTTAGCCTCATTTAAGTAAAACGCTGAACTCCATTGTTGCTGCTTCAAGCTCTGGTCTTCTACAGCTCTCGTCAGCGCAGGATATCGTTGTTCTCGAACCTCAAAACCCCTTTCTACGATGATCAACGACCGGACACATCCGTCTGGTCTCGTCATATCTAACACCGAAGCAATTCGCTCATTTCTGACCTCAGCGTCCATAGATTCGCGACTTTCTGAGGAACTCCGGCAGATTGCTTTGGATTTCTCTTCACAATATAACATTCCGTATAAGCCGCTCAGAGCTATCTGGTATGCTACGGATTCGTCCACCCGGCCGGACTTGTTCTGTCTTTTAGCCGGATCGGAGTTCGTCTTTACAAGCCCTAAACCGAGGGAGAAGGTGCGTATGATTTAATTTTGGATCATGTTCGTTTATTTCTATAGGAAGTTTATGCATTAGCAAATTCTGCCCAATATGATTTTATCAGTCGGAGTGATGATTTGATGACAAACTCAAACTGGGGAAATGAAATCCAAATTAATGAACGGGTTTTGGGAAAATTTTGAAAATTGGGGTTTATTTGATGTGCAAAAGAGGTCATCTTATTAGAAGAACTTTAGTTTGAAGATAGAAGTGGGGGAGAAATGAATGCAATGTTTGGTTTGCTGCTGATGTGTTCTTCAACAATGTTCAAACTGGTGGTATATTGACTCCAGGATCTTGAGATAGATATGACCTAAACTCAGAACACGAAAATTATATAAAATTAATTGAAAAGGCTTCTCACGCATTGAATACTCTCAAGCTCATAAAGAAAGAGCATAGTCAGCACTTCTACGACCGTGCCATTTATGTTCTGGATCCTTCAATCTGGATATGACTTGGCCCGAGTTGTATCGGCTAGGTTAAGTCTCTGAACCATGTTTTTGGAAAGCCAAATTGAATTTATATGCTGAAATGTGAAAACTTCCTGATTTTAGAACTTTTGTTTTATCCAACCTTTCTTGTGGGGTTGTTAACTTATTGACATGTGTATACAGAGTGAAGAGTTAAAGGCTAGACTGAAGAAGCTTGCGGATGTAGCAGAGAGGAAGGCCTATCAGGAGCTGGTGAAGGATATTGCACCTAAGAAACCAATTGATGAGCCTTTCTCTTCCTACAAAGATCAGCTGGGATTCGGTATGGATATAACCTTGTCCTTTCATGTTACCAACGTATAATGATATATCCTTCATGATACTTGCAAATATGGGTGCATTATGTCTTAGATGAAATTATATGCAGTAATATGTTGCCATATTTTATAAAAGAAAGTGATTTATCATCAATGAAAATCTTTATTAAATGAGTTGTTGATAATTTGTGATATGGGCATTACAAAGATTGCTCGAGTAGATCTGTCTTGAGAACGTTTTACTTGACTCTTCTAATTCTGAACTGTTTTTTTCTTACCTTTGGAATTTGCCGTATCATATTGTTCTTTCTTGTTTTCTGTTGCCCTCTGAACAACAATATTTAACTATTCATGAGGTTATTGCAGGTTTACACGTTGTGTTGATAATGTTTACTGGCTATCTTGTTGGATATGCTTTATTCCGAGCATTGTTTAGGCACGATCCAATCATGGTATTTATTGGATATTTGTTTAACCTTTGAGCATTCTCATTAATTTCTGATTCTCATATTACTGTCATTTATTGGGCATTAACTTTGTTTCTCAGAGTGCTGCTGGAGGTATCCTCGGGCTGGTTTTCGGCATGCTCGTAGAAACACTTCTTTTCATTATTAGATCGTCTAACTATGATAAACAATCTTCATCTTCCCGCTCTAAGCTAAAGAAAAGTCAATAGAGTTACTTCTCCTGAGGTTTGCGTTTCTTTCTACTTAAATTGAACAATGGCATCCTTACCTACGGATTCTAATGTAATTCATTAAGTTAACTTTTGGCCTATGCTGTAGATCTAAGAATGTAATAAGGCCTTGTGAACGTGCTTGTTGCGATTTATTTGTATAAAGGACGTCTTCTTCTGGTCATGAAGAACATCAATGAAAAAGAAAAGAATTGAGAAGCGATTATTTATCAGAAAATGAAATTATTTTCTTGCATTCTCTTTCAGCCTATAACCAAAGAAAAAGGAAAACACGATCATGACCTTCAAAAGAGATTCTTTTGGGAAAAAAAAAAACTTAAATGTGAAGATTTTAACAAACAACAATCGGTTTGAAATGGTTCTAGAAGGAAGAAATTTGAAGGTAGTGTTTTGTTGTCCATCTGGGTTGGAGTTTACAGGACTGGCACCACCCAACAGGTTCTCCCTCATTTAAGGAGTGTCTGCTATATTAGGGTTGTATGGTTTATCATCATAGCTCCCCAAGTTTTATGATATTTTTTTTAGTAGAATGCGGATTGGGGGATTCAAACTGCATACCTCATGATCGTTAACTCATTCTATATGCCAGTTGAGCTATGCTCTTTTTGGCCCAAATTTTATGATCTTGTATAGTTATTATTGCATTAATTTTTATAGTGCATCACATTATCTTCTGAGAACTTATAGTTTCTTACATTTCATCAGTTCTAGAGATGTGGAATATGTAGGAAAGAAGAGGATAAAATACAAACTTTCATATCCTGAAAGTTTGGAGGTCATATGTTGGAAATCTGTTGGCTATACTAGGCTTAGAGAAATCTTTGATTTGCCCCTCTTGCCCAGTAAGAAGCTAAACAGAAAAGAACTAACAGTGTTTTTTACTACAGGTTGTGTTTGGGCAATATGCAAAAATGGAAAGAATATTCTACATGGGATATACAAAGATAGAAGAATACAACATCTCACTAGACCAAAGAATATGCAGGACATTCATTACAAGCGAAAGAAAAGCTAAGGTTGATGATTAAACACTGATAATAGAATGAGGGATCTTAAAGCTTTTAGTAAGATAAATTTCCTTCAAATACACAAGATGTTGTGGGGCAGGAGAGCCTAGAGCCTTTGAGAAATGGATAGAAATAACTAGATATTTGTTCGTCTGTGTTTTTTCAAATTTTTGACAAAGGTTATTATAACCTATGTTATAATAAATGTGGAATATTATGTTATAATAATTGTGGAATACTTTATATCCTAAACATAGACTATTATGATCGTAGATTAAACAATTCTGCATTTTGAATAACGTTATATAATTTCACAGATGATAATAACTCATGTTATTATAATCCACTCAATGTCTCAAATAGCTTATAATAGTCTATAAATAATTTTGCACTTCAACTCATAGACTATTAGGAGTTGTTTGGGACGCGGAATGAGTTATAATAACAGGGGTTATAATAGTCTGTGGGTTATTATAGTCTGTGAAACATATAATATTATTTAAAACGCAGAGTAGTATAGTCTGGAGTTATAATAGTTTGAGTTTGGGGTGCAGAGTATTTCACGGGTTATTATAACACAGGTTATAATAACCAGTGGGCCAAACATGGCCTTATAATCTAAATTAAATAACTCTCCATCTTAAACACAAGGGTTGTTTGAGTTATAATAATCTGTATTATAATAACCTATGAAATATTTTGTACCTCAAATATAAATTATTATAACTCTACATTTTAAATAATATTATATAATTATACCAACTATTATAACCCACAAACTATAATAATTCATATTACTATGATACATTAAGTGTCTCAAAGAAGCCTAGATTATATGATTCTATATACTATTATAATTTATCGACTATTATAATATATGATATTACAACTCATTCAGTACTCTAAATTCAGTACTCTAAATAACTCAAAAGATTATAATGTTTAAGGAATAGGTTATTTAAATCAAAGGAATAAAATAAGTCAATCAATTGAAATTATCAAAATTTGAGGAGGAAAAAAATTACTACCCATGTGTAAGTGACACGATTTCTTTTCTAGAATAATAAAAAAAGTTCTTCATTTCCACTCTAATATTTCTTCAATGCATTTGCATATGAAATGAATGGTCTTGTGGGGTAAGTTCATGAACCCTTACATTGTAATCCTAAAAAAAAAAGCATAAATTTATCAATGTAATTTGTTGCTGGTGAATAGTTGATTTAATATGCTTATCCCAACAAAGAAAAGAAATGTGGCAAGTCAAGTGTTAGAATAATCTAGATGAAGAAGAAAATAAGTTGTGTGCGCCAAGTGGCAGAAGAAGAGAATCACACGTGGGAATAGATGCGCACATCCATCCGTGGGTGGCACGTGTTTCACTAGGCTGACCACTTTGCTTTCGTATTCAACATTTTATTTTATTTATTTATTTCTCTCACTAAACAGATTTTTCTTTTAGTCTAGTTCCTGTTCCTGACTTATTAATTAATGATACTTGTCAATTATAACTCAGCTAACAATTTTGTTTTGAAAGATGGAAACACAGTTTCGCTAACACTTATGTTTGGAGTGTAAATATGTCTTACTTCTTACCATATTAAAAAAAAACATTCCAGGGGAGAATCATTTTTAGACCATTTTATCTAAATTTTTATTGTATAATACTATAGATGTCCATCTTATTTACTTATTTAGTTTCGATATATTTCTAAAATATTTTTTTTTCACTCTTGAATTACTCTCCCTCTCACCTCTTCAAAATCTCACTTTTCTCTCCAATTAATTCTCTCATTAAATTTAACCCTCTCTCTCTTCCACGTTTATATCTCAATTTTCCAAGTCTATCTCTCCTTTAAAAATTTTAAAAAATAAATCAACAAAAAAACATAAATTTAAAATGACCTAAGTATGAAAAGTTGAATCAATTTTATTGTGCAAAAAAATTCGACTTCCCATTTAACAAGTTAACTGTAATGGTTGAATTTTATTATTTATTTATTTATTTATTATTATTATTATTTATTTAGTATGATTTGTTACCATCTGTTAAAGAGTTGTTAAGCCATCTTTGGCTATTTATAATTGCATTTTATCATGAATAAAGTATGCATGAATTATTTACTTCATCTCTCCAATATTACTACCTAAGAGTTGAAAAATTCTAAATCTACATTGATGGGTTATCAAAGAACGGTCACATTGAATAGACATTTAAATACTATTTTGGTTCAAAAATCTATTTTAGCCCTTGAATTTTTATGAGTTGTTTGGAGCGTTGAGTGTGTTATAATAACATGAGTTCTAATAGTTTTAATAGTCTGTGAAATTATACAATGTCATTTAAAATGTAAAGTTGTTTAGTCTGGAATTATAATAGTCTGTGTTTGGGGTATAGAGTATTCCACAAGTTATTATAACACAAATTATAATAATTTCACGATCCAAAGAACCTCTTAAGTCTTATTAATTTTAGTGCATGTACTTTTGGCAATGTATATTTTGGAGTTTGGTCTATGTACTTTAAAATGTGACCAGATGGTCTTTATTTGCTAAATCTGAATACAAATTCTATACACAAAGAAATTTTTATTACACATTATGTTATAATATTTCAAGAAATTTATTAAGGGTAGAGTTATGTTGAAATTGTGATTGGAAAAAAAAAAGTAAATATAAATAAAGAACCAAAACAAAATGTGAAGATCAATCAAAGGAGTGTATATAAATGAACTGAGATGTCACATGAAGATGAGAGGAACCAGGCCTAAAGCTATGCAACCATAGTTGAGAAAGACTTAGTATTTATTCGGGCGCATATTTAAAAAGGACTCAGAGAGGGTTCAAGCCCCCTCAACTTTTGAGTAACTTAATTTGTATATATAATATGCGATATCAATTTTCAAATTTTTATCTTGGCCCAGTAGCAAGTCCCTCCTGATTTTTCTTTCTTTTTCTTCACGTCCAGGTTCAATTCTCAGCTTGTACAACATTTAGAATATGTGTATAATTTTACATTTTATATATTATATACATTTCACTCAATAAAAATAAAAGCTCTTAATACTTTAAATTATATTTAAAAAAAATCTAATAAATCATATTTTTTTAGTACAATAAATCATATTTCTTCACCTCTTGTAAATAATTTAAATATATTTAATTAAAAAAATATATCATACTTTTATTTTTTAAGTACAATTAGGGTTGGAAGGATTCGATATACCAGTTCAGTTGAGTTATGCTCTCTCGCTCATTTTTTTTTTGTAATATATTCATAAAATTATTTATTTTTTAAGAATATATTTTTCTACATGGTATCAAATATAAATAAAATTGAATACAAATATTTTTTAATTTTTAGAAAATTATTTTTAAAAGTTAATTACATAAAAGAAAATAATATGATTCTAGGGATTCTTATGAAAAAAAAATCTTATTATTTATAATTTTTTCTCATACACTTACGTAAAAAAATTTAATCATATTTCTTATATCAAAATATATAAACTATTATATTAAGATTTCATTTTCATCCATGTATTTTGTGGCTTGTTTTATTTTAGTTTTTATACTTTCAAATTCTTAATTTCAGTAAACCATAAAAATGGAATGAGATTATATACAACTAATATTAATGCGTTCAAATAATTTTTATACGAATTTAAGCTCCCTTAACTTAAAGTTCTGGATCCGACACAACATATATTAGTATTAATAGTTAGTACATAAACCAAGTATACATTTATTTTCAATAGCTCAATCATAAAACATAAAGTTAAAACATGTTTGATTAAGTCAATCCTTTATTAAGTGACTTCTTAGGAAGTTTTTCTAAAAAGCACATGAGTAAAAGACAAAACATATGCTAAAATATTTGTGTTGGTTCGTAAAGATTATCATCACTTTCAAACTAAAAAACTAAGGTCCAGTTTGATAATTATTTATTGTTTATTGTTTATTTTTGTAAATTATTCTAAGTTTTTATGTTTTCTTATTTACGTTTTTAGTTTTTGAAAATTATATTTGTTTTTTCCAACTTCTTTTCATTTTCTCTACAATGATTTCAATTTTTCTTGAAATACTACTTAAGTTTATAGTCTAATTTTAAAAACAAAAACAAGTTTTTGAAAACTACTTTTTTTTAGTTTTCAAAACTTAGCTTGATTTTTGAAAATATAGGTACAAAGTAGATAAGAAAACCTAGAATTCTATTAGTATAAGTAGTATTTTTAAGCTTAATTTTAAAAAACCAAATGGTTATTAAACGGGGTCTTAACTTTCAACAAAATCTTTTTTTTGTTCGAATTTGGCTAGAAACTCAAATATTTCCTTAAGAAAAATAGAAATTATTGTAGAGAAGATGAAAATCATTGTAAAGAAATTGTGAGAAAACAAACACAATTTTACAAAATAAAAAACTAAAAATTAAAACCTTATTCGATAATTATTTGGTTTTTAGTTTATAGTTCTTAAAAATCAAGCTTACAAATACTACTTCCACCTATGAGATTCCTTACTTTGTTATCTACTTTATGTCTATGTTTCAAAAAACAAAGTTAAGTTTTCAAAACTAAAAAGAGTAACTCTAAAAAACTTCTCAAGAAAAATGAAACCAAGGGTAAAGAATTCATGAGAAAACAAGCACAATTTCTCAAAGAAAAAACACATGGATACATTCTTTTTACAACCTACCCAATTGTCTATTCGCAGTTTGTCACGTCAAAAACTTTTTTTTTCTTTTTTAAAGATTTTTTAATTTTTCTATTATGTGATTAAAGTTAACTACAAAAAGATGAGTGCAAGTACCCGACCCCAAATAGGCTCCTCCTAAAAATTAAATAGTTATAGACCTAAGAAGTTGTTGGATGGAGGGAAATGAGGATGAGAATGGGTAAGGTGTAAAGGGTTGTTTGGAGGTTGAATGAGTTATAATAATCTGTGGGAGGTTGTTTGAGGCGTTAGGGGAGTTATAATAACAAGAGTTATAATAGTTTATGAGTTATTATAATCTACGAAATCATATAATATTATTTAGAATGTATCAAAATAATGTATTTAGGATTAATTTCATAAAACAAGCATTACGAAATTCATTATGAAAATATTAAATCACTAATTAATATTATATTTAATTTATTATTACAAATATTATTAATTTATAGTAAGGATAATCATTATAATTAATTATGAGTTATTTGTGAAAATTATTAATTATTACTTTTTAAAAATTCATTTTTATTGTTTCATTAATAATAGATAATAATTATATATGATTTATAAGATCAATCTCATAAAATAAATTTGCACATTATTTATAGATCATAATTATATTACATAAGATTTATATATTACTTTCATCAAATAAATTTAAATATCATTTGTTTACATAAAAGTTTGATAACATTTTCATGTAGAAATAAATGTAGTCATCTTATTCTCATGCATTTATTATTCTTAGACATCTAACTCATGAACATCTAATAAAACCTTAAATTAAAGGGAGGATTATCAAACAAACCTAAAAGATTCATTTTTAAAAGGGGCAGTTGCACAAATGACAATAAGATTTGTTCTATTTGCAGTCGTATCATTGATTAATTTGTTTTTGCAGAAATAGCAAAATGTCCAAGCCCAACCCAACAACAGGAAAGAAAAAGTCCAAAATGTCCTTCTGTGTTTTAGAAAATCTATCAACCTTATATCTGATATACCGACGATATATCTAACCAAAAAGTAACTACACGAGTGATATACTATTGATACCCGTTGATTTTACTAACATTAAGTATATATCAGTAGTCTATCAACCTTATATCTGATATACCGACGATATATCTAACCAAAAAGTAACTACACGAGTGATATACTATTGATACTCGTTGATTTCACTAACATTAAGTGTATATCAAGAGTCTATCAACCTTATATCTGATATACCGACGATATATCTAACCAAAAGTAACTACACGAGGGATATACTATTGATACCCGGATATACAAAATTCAATTGTATGTCTAATAGGTCCATTAAATTTAAAAAAATGTAAGAAATATTAAGAATTTATTAGACATAAAAATAAAAGTTGCCAGCTATTTTCGACAATTTAATCTAATAATATTATTTAAAATAAAAAGGGTCAGTTGCACAAATGACAATGTTCAATTGCAAGTGTGTCTACTATTTGTTTCTAGCAAAAAAAATTGGTTCAACCCAATTGGAGTTAGCGATATGTCCAAAATACCCTTTTGTGTGTAATTTTGCGTGAGTGAAATATGGTGTATATCAATCGTCTATCGATGATATATTGTTTATATACCCACGATATACCTAATATGAAGTATATTAGTGATATACTAATGATACAATTTACTTAAGTATATCAATGAACTTGAATTTCTGGTACTTAGTATATCAACAGTGTATCAAAAATAGCTAATATGAAGTATATCAAGAGTATAATAGTGATTTATATTCAATGTATCAAATATACCTAATATGAAGTATATTAGTGATTTGCTACTGATACATTTCACTTATATCAAAATGAAATGAGACATACGTAATATAAAGTATATCAGTGATATATCAAATGTGCAAAATATTCATAATACGCTACGATATATAAAGTATATCATTTGAATGATACCTAAAAAGAAGTGTATCGATAGTATATCAGTAGTATACAACTAATATTGTGATGTTCGAATAAGAAGGGTACATGAATGAATCGAGATCACATCCGAATGAGAGCGATCTCAAGATACACCTTCCTAATTTTCTATGGCTCAATCATAGGAACTCCAAAGCTAAGCGTGTTTGGCTTGGAGAAATCTTATGTTAAGGCCAAATCCGGATTCCAAATCTTGATCTGAATCCTGTGCCTATGGCGTTACAAATATATAGGTATATACTAGTTGATTGATATATACCAAATATAAAGTATATCAGATATACTATTGATATACCAATTATTAAGGATATCAAATATCCTACTGGTATACTACCGATATACCAAATATAAAGTATATCAGATATCCTACTAATATACGGTTGATATACCAAATATTAAGTATATCGGATATCCTACTCGATCATCGATACTACCAAAATACTTTATTCAAGATATCAACGATATATCACAAATAGTGATTTATGCTTGATAATGATTTATGATGATATACTTTATTCAATAATATTAAGTATATCAACGGATCTCAAAAGCTATTTGTAATGTCCGACATTTCAGGTAGAGTAAATTTCAGGTTATGCTTTTAAATTTTAGGTAAATTCATAATTTAAAACTAAATTGGATTCTTATATCTTATTGTGTGAGATGTGTTATTGTATAAAGTATATCACTAATATACTACTGATATATGTATATGAAGTTAATTAAGAGTATATCAGTAACTCGCATATGATATATGTTCATTTCACTGATATACTAATGATATACTAAATGTTAGGTATATTAGTAAAATAAACATATCTAAAATGAAGTATATTAGTGATATACTAATATGCAAAATATCTCTAATTTGCTACGGATATATAGGAAGTATATCATTCTAAATGATATACCTAAAAGAAGGGTATTCGTGGTATATCAATAATATACAATTAACATACTTCGTTTTAGGTATATATTGGTATATAAAAATAAAGTATATCAGATATACTTCTCATATACCAATATAAAGTATATCAGATATACTTTTGATATACTAATATAAAATATATCAGATATACTACTGATATAGCAAATGTAAAGTATATCAGATATACTACTAATATACATGTTGCTACACCAATGAGGGTAAATCTGGAATAATAAAAAATGAAAAAATCAGATTTAAAAAAATTTGCTAGATTTCAAATCTAAAAAATTATAGCTAAGCTTGCAAATATGCTAATATTTTATGCTACTAATTACAATTCCCTATTTTAAAAAATACCATTGAACCAAATTAAATAGAACAAGACCCACCATTGTACTAAAATAACTCCACAATCACACCCTTCTCGTGACACGTGGAAAAGAATTTCATTTAAAAATTAACTTTAAATCGCCCATTCCCCCAAAAACACTTAACAAATATTTTAAGAATTATTTTTCAAACCAAAAAAATTACATAAAGAAGAAGAACCGACTCCCCCGGAGTTGCCTGTTCGTTAGCATTTCACGTGCACGCTCATACACGCGTCACAATCTCGCACGTTCTCAACTCCATCACAAAATCCAACGGTGAACAATCCCCTATATATATTCATTCACGACTCATTCAAACACCAAACGAAAACAAAAAAAAAACTGCGCCATTTCACTACCTTCGCAAACTTGCAGCTATGAAATCCGCTCTCCTGAGAACCGGTTCCGTTCCCGTCCTTTCCCCGGCCGGCGCCGATTCGTTGTCCTTATCCAATTACAGATCGTTGCATGGAGTTTTCACCGGCCACAAGAGTTTCGTTTCGGTTCCCAAGATCTCTCTGCATTTCGAGATCAATAATCGTAGAGGAAGGAATTCGAGTGGTATTCGAAGGGCGTCATCGGAGAGCGACATCTCGCGATCGCTGCATGATGTTTCGAATATGTATGATCAATTCAGTGGAACCGGATCTCGATCTCGGTCCTTTCCTTCCGGAATACCAGAGGAGGAGTTTTTGAACCAGGATGAATTTGACAGTGATTCGATGGAGGACGACTCTGGATGTCTCGATTCCGGAATCGGCTGCGGCGATGGCGGTTCTTTTGTTCCAGATGCGTTTTCTGATGGAAATAGTGACCGTAGTAAGATCGGAGCGTACTACGAAGAGTTGCTGAAGTTGAACCCTAACGACGCTCTGTTGCTGAGAAACTACGGAAAATTCTTACACGAGGTAATTGAATACTCGAATTGTCAATTTGGAAGTCTCTTTCAATCTCAAATCGAATCAAACCAACTCTAATTACACTTAATGTTTGCTTTGATCGATCATGTAAAGGTGGTGAAAGATCATGTGAAATCAGAGGAATGCTACAGCAGAGCAATACTGGTGAATCCAAGCGACGGAGAATTGTTGGCTCTGTATGGAAAACTGGTATGGGAGTCTCAAAGAGACCAGGAAAGAGCTCAATATTACTTCGATCGCGCCGTCCATGCTTCCCCTAACGATTGGTAAATTCCGATCTCTGAATCTAGCAATCTAGCCCTAATTGTACGAATTCAATGGCCTCTGATTCTGAATGTTTCAATTTCTGTGTGTAGTTTGGTGATAGGTTATTACGCGTATTTCTTGTGGCAAATTGAAGATGATGAAGAAATGGCGGCGGAGGTACCGCCGGCGTCTATGGTAACGGCGTTTTAATGGATCAAATCAGTTTGAAGACCGACAGTTTTGCCAAATTAGGAGAGGAAGAGAATTAACAAAGGAATGGCGTGTAATTTCTGCATGGCCATTTGAAGAGGGAATAAGATTCAGCATTGATGGGGCTGCTATCAGTATCTTATTTTATTATTTAAAGCACTTTTACATTTCTTTTTTTGTTTTCTTTCGTAAAAGTGTAAATTAGATTTTGGGGAAAGTCGAAATGTTTGCTTCTTTAACTCTTCAACCTGATGTGAGGAGTCCGAATAATAATAAGAATAACTCAGAAATTCTTTTTATTATATTTATTTTGTTCGGAAAATTGCAACATCCACTCCTAAATTACAAACGAAATCATCTGTTATTATAATCTAACACACACACACACACAAAATATTACATCAATATTTTGTTTTCCAAAATGAATACATTAGCTCTATGCAAATTTTATATACACAGGAAAGAAAATTGGATTAAATGGGATAAGGCAATGATATTATTGTTTCAATGTTGAATGAATTCTGGGATTCACTACTCACAACAATCCCTAACTTATCAAAATATTGAATGGATTTTGGGATTCACTACTTGCCCGAATTCCAAACTTATCAAAATATTATATCACATATATGCAAGAACTGCGTATATTGTTTTAAATTTGTAATATTATATTACATCATATTTAATGCTGGGTAGTATAGGTTTATAATTTTTTTATTTTCTTGAATACTTAAATTTTATATTTTTAAGTAAATCAATACAAAAAAAAAACATTTTTTAATAGTGGGAATAATGTTGTTCTAGAACGGTTTCAGGTATATTCATACTTTTTTTTGAAAAAAAAATACTCTATACATTTCCTTGGGTGGGTCTTACTTATTTTGATTTTGAACGTTAATAAAACTATTTTAATAGCAAAAAGATTAGGTTAATAAACCCTTGTCATCCTTGCATCTCATTAAAGATGAAATTAAACATGTATTTTTAAAGATGTTCGTTTTCATTTCTTTTTTTAATTATGTTGTTTCCTTACAATTTTAAATTTTATTATATATATATATATATATATATATATATATATATATATTAACAAAATTAATGTTCAACTGAATAAGACATATATCTTCATTTTTTTAATTGTGTTATTTTTGTAAAATTTTAAACTTTATTTTATGTTTAAAAAAACAAAAACTAATCATACTCCAATGGATTTTTTTTAGTATATCAACGATTGGAAGTGGGGGATTCAAACCTATGACCTATGCTCTCGCATACCTCAATGGATTAAGAAGACATAGATTAGAAATTGGAATTTATAATCATTTCCGTTAAAAAAAAACTAAAAAAAAAAAACTATATTTGAAAGGACATTTATTTATGTTATTTACGTCATTTCCTAAAAAGGGTAATCATAAAACAAGTCATATTTGGAGGAGCTTAGTGCGTTTGAAAGTGCCATGAAGCACTTTAAACTACTTTTCAACGCCCAACTTTTTAAAATGGAGCAATTCCAACCTTTTCAAATGCCATCATCAAATGCCATCAAAAGTGCAAATGCCATTAAAAGTGCAAAGATATCCTTTAGCACATTTAAATATAGCAAATTAGTCATAGCTCAATTAACATCAAGTATAACTCATGACTAAGAGATCATGGATTCGAATCTCACATCCCAACCACATTCCCAATTGTTGATGTACTCACAAAAAAAAAAATATAACCCTAATTTTAGCCCTATAAGCTTATAATAAAGGCGATTATCTCCGCAAATATAATTTAAGTTAAATATTGCATCAGGGTATGAAAATTGGAAAATAAAACATAAATAAATAAAAAGTAGAATTGATTCCAGGTGTGAAAACTGAACGTGTCAAAATGGTCCAATTGATTGCATTGAATTATCCCAGAACATACAGTAACACATTATTCACAACAAATGAATATGAGATCTTCCATTTTATGATTTTGCTGGCCAATCAAATGAATATGATCATCCATTGTATGATTTCTGGTCAATCAAATACAATTATCAAATAAGAGAGTGAACGATTACTGACGATCGAATCGAAATTTAATATCATATCACCTCTAACTCTGACCCTCTTCTTCTCCCAATCATCCAAACCCGACTTCCACATTATATTCATCACCTTCAATGGCTGCTCAGGGGATCACACTATATCTGTACAGGGAACGGCGGTGCAAATTCGACAATGAGTCAATCAAATATCCAAGCTCAAGAGTTAGGCCATAGAATGCTATGATTTACTCTTGCCAACTAAAGTTGGTGTGACTGAGACAACTCCAATCAGAAACAGCGTGGCGATTGAGTTGAAGTCGTAAAGATCGCCGACCGATTGCAATTCTCCAAGCGCCAGTCCCGCCTGTCATAGAATTCAAGATGTTAGTGTTGTTCGGTTTACAATTCAGCATTAATACATAAGCTGATAAGCAACCATAAGACATTGATACATAACCTGTTTGACCCCTGGTTATTATAACCCATGTTATAATAACCTATAAAATAATCTGCCCTCAAACACAAACTATTATAACCACAGACTATACTACTCTACATTTTAAATAATATTATATGTTTCACAGACTATTATAACCTTATATGTTTCACAGACTATTATAACCCTGTTAATATAACCCACTCAGCACCCCAAACAATCCATAAAAGATTTTCTATAATGTTGTATTGGAGAACAAGTACAACAATGGTGCAAATGCAAACTAGACATTTCCCTGCTGAAGTCTTGTACTGTAATCACTTATGTCTTTAATGCATTCCATAGATTTATTAATTTCGTTGAACTATGTAACAAGGTCAATGTGTCATCCCCTCTAGTTATCCATGACAATAAGTTGGGAACCCGACAAAGATAAAACAACTGCAATGGAGAAGTGAGTACCCTGACTGTGACGAAGGCAGCCGGGATGAGACCAACGACGGTAGCAAGGAAGAAGGTATGGTAAGGCACATCAACTATGGGAGAAGCAACGTTGATGAACGTATTTGGCAAGGTTGGAGTCAATCTTAGAAAAAGCATGTAGTTCAACAGCCCTTCCCTTCTCCTAGAAACCTGAGAGCGAATGGAAATACAAGCCAATTCAACATCCATAACCTCACAGAATCACCAGCAAAAGAGATGGGATCTGAAGCTCACCTGATCTTGAAAGAACTTGACCTTGTCGGGCCAAAGAGTAAAGGCAAGGGGCTTGCCAATCATCTTCGACAGGAAATAGCAAGAGGAAGCTCCAGCTGTAGCAGTGAATACGACGAGAGCGACGCCCTTGAAGACTCCGAAGAGAGCTCCGGCCAGCAGTGACATGAAAACAGTTCCAGGAATCATGAAGGTCTGCATAAAGATGTAGACAACGCAGTATCCCACCAAGACCTGTGCAGTGTAGTCACTCGTATATTCCTCAAGGTGATCTCTAAAAGAAAGGGAGATAGCTTTAAACAAATTTCCAGAAGATGAAATAAAAATATCTATCATCCCAATAAATTAACAGTTCAAAGTTAATTGATTTAGTATTTAGCCAGATTTTTAGCATCCAGATGCTTTCAAATTTCTGCCCAATAAAGAATGTTTGTGATGATAAAACGACATCTCAAAATCCTGCATTATGCTCTCACAAAGCATATCCTCCAACATTCAATCATTGATGTACCACAAGAATAATTATAAAGCAAACAATCCCTCATGTCTACAAGAAAGTGGTAACAAATCTCATTAGCCAAAACCAAAAGTAAAAAAATCAGAGCACATAGGAATCCCATAAAAACTTTTTCCAAGGAACGAGGCCAGATCTGATCATTATTCAAAAACAAAAGCTAAGAGTCATGATACTAAAACTTGAAATAGGAACTTTCCTCGCGATTTCAATAACCATACAAATAATTTGGAGGACATCTCTAAAGAAGTATTTGGTGCCCATTCAAAATACTAATTCAACAGCAAGCAAGATCTCAATCCTTCAAAAGTTATAGAGAAAACGCAAACGCCTAAGGATCAATCCGTGAGAAAAATCCACGGCAAATAACTCAAAAGACATTGAAAGCTTCGCAAATTACAGGCATCGGGTAAATGCGGGGGAGGATTCATTCCAGTCCAACTCCAAGAACAAGAACTCAGAAAAACCCAATTTCACAAATCACAGGAAAAAAATCCCAGTATAGCGATTATAGTCAAAACAGAATTTGAAAAACGAATCAAACGAAACACCATCATCCCAATTCCCACATTCATCATCAAAGCCCAATCGAATATTATGGCATCAAAATCAAACAAAATAGAGAAATACCTGAGGATTTGAAGATCTTGAAGGTTACGAGGGAGCTTGAGAAAGCTGTAATCGGATGCCGGCATGGTTAGGTAAACACAGAGAAGGCCGAAAAGGAAGCCAATGACAACAGTGCTAAACACACCCACCTCCCAAAAGCTCAATTGAAACTTGCCGGTGTTACCGACCACATTCATTTCCCCTTTCTTCTCCATTTATCGTGTTAGATTTTTCCCCTTTCCTTTGAAACTAAACAAACCCTTTTCCCTTCGGTTGTTTTCTCGGGAAACAAACACAAACCCAAAGGAAAGGGGAAGAACCGAAGAAGAAAAAGAAAGAGAGAGGGGAAAAACAAACAGAAATCAATTTTACAACTCCATTACCTTACCACCCAATTATCTTCTTTCCTTTAAGGACACTCCTTGAGGGAGAGAGAAATGGGGGAAGAAGGAGAATATTGGTTCGAATTAAAATTCAATACGCAAATACAGAGAGAGACATTGGCATGTTTTGCAAGGCTTAAATAAGTAAACTTCTGGGCGTCAATGGCTTTTCAAATTTATTTTCCTTTTTTTAAATTATATTTGAATTGAATAAAGGCCTTTGAATTTTTTGATGGCTGTTTCGTTGTGGTTAGTACTTCGTAATTTCCTCCTCCGTCATATCATTCTCAATGCCTCTACTCCACAAATTGAATTTCCACGTCGGATTTCTCTTTTTTTTTTCCCTTCAATTTCTAAAGATCGTAGATAGAGATGTAACGCGGAATGTTTATCCACCGCCAAAAAAGAAACAAAAATATCTTGATTTAATGTTATGTTATTAGTCGGTTATGGTGTCGAGTGGAGTAGGAGAATAATGTATTAAATGAAATATATATATATTTATACTCTACATTAAGTATTAAATGTTAAAGCGAATAATATATTAATATATAAAATTTAAATAATTAAATATATATCCTAGTCGACAATAAAAAATGTGAATGAGATTCAAATATGTTATATATGTTTTTTAATATGTTGTATGAGATTTAAATAATATATTGATGTCATTGATAAAAAAAAATACATGATATCTAAATGAAATTGAAATAGGTAAATATATGTTTGTACGTGATTTTAAGATACATAAATAAGATACACATGTTTAATATTATTTGATTTTGACAAATTCTATAAAAAATTTCTAGTACTATCATAGTATACTTTCATATACTAGTTTTATTTATTACTTGTCATATTAGTATATGAAATTTATGTGCGGTCTACTAAAAATTATGTGGGTATTAAAAAAAAAAAATTAGTGATACTAAAAACTTTTTCAATTCTATATATCATAAATATAAATAGGATCTTGTTTTAAGCCAATTTCATCCTTTATACTTTTTTGTTTGAGATTCTCATCACAAGCTTTGATTATGACTTCGAATCAAAATATTTTATTTAGTTTTGGAGATAAGGGTGTACAAGTAACCCAGTAACCCGACCAACCCGGACTACCCAACCCAAACCTTAAGGGTTGGGTAGGGTTAGATTTTTTTTCGGTTTGGGTTGAGTTAGAAGTTTGAAGAACCGAAAAGTTCGAGTCGGTTCTCAGGTTGGACCTTTTAGGCTCGGGTTGACCTAACCCAAAGTTTATATTTTTTTAATTTTATTTTAATTAAATATATACTTATAAATGAATTATTTGTTAATTTCTTATGTTTTCTTCTAGATTTCTAACAAAATGTTAAGATGTTATGGATTTTGAAGTTTGATATTTGAATTTTATGTGATTTTAGTTATTAATTCAAGAAAAAAATATTTTAAATAATTTAAAAATAATTAAAAAAATAAAAAGTTAATCAGTGACTAACTCAACCCAACCCAAAATATTGGGTTGGGTTGGCCAAATTCTTCTAAATGAATATGGTTGGCTGAGTTGAAGGAATGACCAATCTGGTCCAAAAATCTCCCTCAACCCAACTCAACCCGACTTATGTACACCCCTATTTGGAGATTTGTATGGTTGCAACATAAGAAAAATTCTCTCTCTATCTATTTCAAAGGTAATTAATGTTTGCATTTAATTTTTAATAATTCATAATCAATCGAAATATTCGATTTCTAAATAGTATATAAATCATAGTAACAATTTATTCTTATCAAATACGCAATCCAAAGAAAATTCTCTAGAATCGTAATAATTTTTTTAAAAAAATATAAGAAAGTAATCTTAAAAATGATGTTTCTTGATTTAAAATTTTATGTAAACCGATGCAGGAAAGTCTATTGACTATATTTTGATTTTTTAAATTTAAAATACACGCGATATATTTTTACGTTTAAAATCCTTACTTTTTTTTTTTAATCTTCCATTAAAAACACTTGCTTACTCACGCCCATATTTTTAAATCAATACATCATGATCATTCTATACCTATTGTATTATTTCTAAGACATCAAAATAACTGTGATTATTTTAAAATAAAATAAATGATTAAAGAAGAAAACAATTATATTAACCTCTATAATATCATATGCTAAAAACTTTTTAAAAATTAAGAATAGAGTTGGTGAATCTCTGTGCTGTTGTGTCCAACTGCTAAAAATTAAAATCAATGGAAACGAAGTCGTTTGAAAATTAAAAAATTTAAAATTAAATTAAATTAAACAAAAAAAAGAAAAGAAAAAAAGACAGAGCCACGTAAGCCACGATACGCACGTGATCTAGTGGGTTACGGCGCAAACACTAGAAAATACCTAAATTACCCTTCCTCAAATCATTCCCTTCCCTCCAACGTCGGTCGATCCCATGTGCGAATTATTCTCGTGGCATCTTTTAATACTACCGAATTTCGAAATGTCTTCTTTGCTCTTTTGTCTCTTTCGTTCCCTCGTTGTTTTCTTCTGCCACGATGATGGGCTAAAATGTCTTTTCGCAGTATTTTTTGTTTAATAATAATAATAATAATTTTAGATTAAATTATAAATTTAGTTTGTTTCTATTATTTCGTCTTTAAATTTAATAGATATATATCTTTGATTTTTTATTTTATTTAGCTGATGATGTTTTTTTTTTTAAAAAAAAAAGAAAATTAGCTGATGATGTTACGTGTTAATTGAATAATTATCAAATGATTTAGCGTGGATTAATATACAAACAACAAAAGAACGACTTGTTTTAAGGAAAAAAAAACAGAAGGACAACCAACCAAATAGGATAACATGATTCATAAGAGATTTTCTTTTCTCATTAATCCTTTTTTTTCCCTTAAGATTTCTAATGATATTAAATTATGGCAAATTACGAATGAATTTCCTTATTTGTTTTCCTTTCAGTTAGAATCTTTTCAAATTATAAGTGATAACTAATTTATACCCTAAAAATAACTAATTTATGCCCTAAATTTTGGGTTGTATCATTTAAAACTCTAACAATTATATCAAGTTAAATCATGAAATTTCACCAGTATATCTACACCATTTGTTAGATTTTCACCATGTGTTAGATTCCGTTTGAAAAAGATTAATTCACCAGTGTGCAAATTTATAAATGTATTGATTAAGTGGATCAAGTTAGACCATTTTATTTTAAATGTGAATCAATTTAGCCCATCCATTTCAAATGCATGAACAATGTTTAAATGAAGTGTCTAAATGTTTTAAGAAGTCTACACTACACATGTGAGAATTGATGCAGGAACAATTTTCAAGTTGAATCTCTAAATTGATTCATTTATGAAAGTTCAAGAGTTAATTGATACAATTGTAAGTCAAATGGTGTAAATTGATACATTTGTAAAAGTTCAGAGTTTAAATTTATACCATTATTAGTTTAGAGTTTTAATCGATACAATCAACTTGAGGGGCATAAATTATTTTTTACCCAAAATTTTAATTATTTTAGGATTTCAAGCTACATAATTAAAAATTATTTTTTAAACTTCTTTGACGCCTTAGGAATAAAAAAAACATAATATTATAAAAGTGTGGAAACTTTTAACTTATAAGTTATTGTTGCTTTTAAGTAAGTGTGAACTATATTCCATTGCTAGAAAGCTAAAAAAAAAAATATATTGAAAATGTTAGAATTTACATAATTGTACTTACAAAAATTCTTTAGCATATTCCCCTTTTTTATTTTTCTTCTCAGTTTATATTTTTGCTCAAATTTCCTTGAAGGAATATAACGTGAAGATGCCATTGAGATGCCAAATAGGGACATGATTTAAAGAAATTTAAATACATAGTGGACATGCAAAAAAAAAAAAAAAAAAATCATTAATATTTTTAGTTAATTGGCATATTTTTTGTTTTTTTTATATGACATATTTTTAGTTTTAATTGCAGCTGATTTTCAATCAGAAAAAAAATATTTGTTTAAAAAGAAAAATTAATGTGTTATATGGTAGGGTAGACAATATATGGGTACAGTCTAGGCTATTTAAGTAATTTCATTTTTTGGATATTTTTTTTAGGTAATGTGGACTAACGGTAGGGTTGATTCTAATTTAGCCACCATTAATATCCGGGTAAATTTTTTTTAACTACCATTTTGAGTATTTAAAATTATACCATTATAATGATGTAATAATGGAGCTATTGTGAATTCAAGGGACCATAGTTCCATCTTATCTCACGAGTTTTTGTTAAAAAAAAAAAAAAAAGAGAACGACGACGTTTTTAAATATAAAATGTACAAAATCTAAGAACTAATTACTTGGGCTTGGGCAGCTCGAGGTCCATAGTTAAGATGGCCCATTGAGTCTACTTTAATGGGTATTTAACAGTTTGTTTGTTTTATTGGGCTTAATGATCAGCCCAAATCGAAGGAGAGGGATCTCGGAACAAAATTCTATTGGGTTTGTAGAATTTTATTATGGGGTAGAAGATTTGGATCTCTTAAGAATATATGTTTTAATTATTTAAATTGAGTTGAATTTTAAATTTCGTGTGATTTTTTTTTCTAGACAGAAAACAAAATGCATAGTATAATATGTTGGTTTAAAAATTTTCTCAACCATATCAATATCAAAACATGGCAAAATCAAAATTTATCAGTTGGTGAAAGGAAAGTGTTTCTATTATTGCTTTGCATTTGGAGGATCAAGCTGGTTATGTTCATCTCTCTTGTTTGCAAATCATGGCAATCACTTATAAAGTCTATTTCTAGGGCTATAATTCCTTGGCTTTTGCTTCACCACCAATTTGATGGTCAAAACCTAAAACTTCTCAACCTTTTGAAAGCCAAATATCAAAGTAAGAGTTGCCTGAGTTGGTTGACGGGAGTTTTTTTTTTTTTTTAATTTTTTTTTCTTTTTTTGGAGTTCTAAAGATTGGCTTTTGTTAATGCATTTAATATCTCTTTTTAATTCAATTTCGAGACTTGAATATTACATTCCGTGGCTTCCAATAACATTTTCTCTTCCACCGGTAGAATTATCTTTGTCGAAGATTTCAAAATGTAGTGTAGTTGCAACACAATTGCAAGTTAATGATTTTAGAATACAAAATGCAATTTCATTCAATTAAATTTTTAGTGTAGTTGTAGAAGTTTGTACATTAATTGACATATTACTATTTTAGTCCCTGATCAACTTAACTCATAAAAAATTGAAGATCTTAGAATCAATCTAACTAATGGTGGTGGAACAATTCTATTCAATGTGGTTCATGATGTTTATTTTTCTGTAGAGATGGGGACCACGGAGACCCGCCTAAGTAGGGTGGAGAATCCCCTTTTAAGCCAGAAATGGGAGAGGGAGTGGAGAAGATTTTTTTTTAATATACATATATATATATATATATATTTCATTTAGGGAGCGTTTGGATCGCAGAGTTGAGTTGAGTTGGGTTGAGTTGGGTTGAGTTGTGCAAAGTTGTTTTGTCAGTGAGTTCTGGAAATCAGTGTTTGGTTTGCAGAGTTGAGTTGAGTTGAGTCAGGAAGTCAGTGTTTGGTTTGCAGAGTTGAGTTATTATGTCAGGGGTATCTGATGCAGTTTTTTGTAAAGTGAATAAGTCTGATTTTTTGTGGTTTTTTTTTTATACTTTTTTTGTTTCCACCAAATCAATTGCAAACATATTTCAATTTCAAAACTTCATTATGAGATCAATTACAAATTTACAATGTATATTACCATTTGCAAGATATATGAAATATTTAGAACAATACTAATATTGAGATTGATATCAATTTTTCTTCTCTCCTAAAAATCATTTTTATCTTTGTAAAGTGAAAGGTCTGGTTTTTTTTGTGACTTTTTTTCCTTACTTTGTTTTCACAACAAATCAAATACAAACACATTTTTCTACAAATTTAAAACTCAATTATGTGATCAATTATAAAATTACAATATATATTACCATTTGCCAAATGTATGTTAGGGATATTTGCAAAAGTAATGGATATTGGGTTTGATATCAATATTTCTTTTCAAATAAAATTCATTATTTAGAACTTTTACTTTTCAATATGAACTTTATTCCTTTTTTTATGCACATGTTCACCACTACTTTTTTATTTTAATTTAGGTATGTCTTAATTTAGTATTAATATTTTGCATATGAAGAATGTTTATTTAAATTTGTCTACACACATGCATCAAATCATGAACATCTTTAGAATGGAATAAATAGTTTACCTTGTGAAGATGTTAAAAATATGTCAACATACTTAAATATTTTATGTCATATTGAAGTTGCATATCTACAAAATATTAGATATGTCATCAAGGTCCTAGTAGCGTCATTATGCTACCGAAATTTTCGGTGTAGGCAATGTTGCTTAGTAACGTCCCTAGGAAATTTTGAGTTTGAAAAATTGGGATTGTTACAGTTGGTATCAGAGCATGGGTCTTAGATTCTACATACTCGCCTACATCGTAGGCAACGATCCTTATATCCTCTTGCAGGAAGTCTAGTTAAAGTTATTTGAGTTGCTTGTGTGTTGACACTTGTTATGTTATGCTTTTGACTTCTTTGTTCTTGTGCAAATGTAGTTTAGAGTTTAAGTTTAGATTATGACTCGAAGATGTGACCGTTGTAAAGTTCTAGCAACTTTCGAGGACAAAAGTTTTTCTTAGATGGGTATATTGTGGCGCCCCGTAAAATTAGATGCTTTAATTGTATTTGTTTTAAATTTGAATATTTAGATAATCAGAACACGATTAGAAAATGGTGTTTCAAAGTTTAAAAAATGATTAGGATTTCTGTTTGTTTAGGATTTCTTTTTCTAAAAGGATTAGAATTTCTTGTTTTAAAAGGATTAAGACTTTTTGGTGTCTATTTAAACTAGAGTATTAGCAACTTAAAGACACATTTCAAAACTCTCCTCATCTTCTTCTTTTCTCCACTTCTTCATCTCGCTGGACAGTCGTCGGAGAGTCGCCGGACCGCCGTCGGAGAGTCGTCGGAGACTCGCCGGACCGTCATCGGAGACTCGTCGGATCGTCGACGGAGACTCGCCGGAAAGTTGTCGGATCGCCGCCAGAAAGTACCGTACGGTTGAGTTAATAACTCAACTCCATGAGGTTGGGTTATTAAGTCACCGGTTATAATTGTTGGTGAAACAAACTAGGAGTTGGGTTATTAACTCAACTCAACTCAACCCAACCCCATAAACCAAACACCCCCTTAAAGTTTTATTGTTATTATCTAGATAATTGGATATGTTTTAATTATATAGTTAAACCTTTGAATTATATGTATGGATTAATTAGATTATTTGATATGAAATATTGTTTCATTTTTATGAGGAGGTTTAGGAATCTTATCTTTAAATACAATTTTTTAATAGAAAATTAATGATTTAAGTGAAGATTTTTTTTGTGAATAATTAATAATGTAATTGAAAATGAATTGATATTATCATGGAAGTTAACTATTTTAAAATTAAAAAAGAAAAAAAAAATTAAACAGATTTTTCGATTCTTGCAAAATTTAACGGAGAATTTCATAGGAATGGAGATTCAAATGGGGGAATGACGGGGATAGAGAAACCATCCTCGATCTCGCTCTGCCCCTAGACATCTCTAGGTTCATGTCAGTTGTTATGGGAGTTCGTATGTTTTTAAAAACATAATCATACATCCGAAGAAACTTTGCAAACAAACGAGCCTAGGAAATTAAAGGAGTAGGCAATATTTTTATCACACCCATCAAGATTTTGCCTTCAAGCTACAATTAATATGCAAGGACAAAGTTGCATTTATACTTTGTAAATGATTGTGCAAACGATTGTGCATTTATACTAATTACGATTGAGTAATCCTCACTTTGACTATTTAGTCAACATCAATAATGGGATATATCACCTTGATAATTATACCATAAAACTTTTGATTATTAAATTTGATTGCTTCGAGTTCCATTTCTTTCAAAAGTTGCAATATTAGCCTTAATTTTTCATAAATGTTTTAAAACTATCCCTTGGAGTAGAAAACCCGTCAGAATGTTAAGTGAAAAGTCTATGTGTCTAAATATCGTTATTTCATATTTAATCCAGACAAACATTATGGCCACGATCAATGTCATGTTGTTTCAAGTTATTGTTATGCCAACTTTTAGTTAAATATTCCGATGGATTTCTAATAGAGATATTTTTTAAACTAATTAAGTAAAAGAATTGAGGAGTATTTTTTTTTTAAAAAAATGTAATTCAACCTAAATTTAATGAATTAGACATGGTCGCTAATGATTTTTTTTTTTTTAAAGAAAGCCATCAATTTTACATGACTTAACTAATAGCTTATCCAATTTGAAATAGTATACTATAAAGAATGATTCATTAGAAGTGATTTATTTTATTACTATTATTATTATTTTACTTCAACCATATGTATAAGAGTAATAATGAGAGTGATTTTGGAATAATCAAAATCATTCTTGCTATGTCTAAAATTACTATTATTTTCATATTAACTTATTCAAAATCATTTTTTTATCATATGAACATCACATTTAAAAGTGCAAAAACAAACATTAAAATGTTTATATGAAAATTATTTTTTATAAATTTCTCACAAACAAATCATGGTCACTAGAATCAATATTTCTAAACTTACTTTCAAACATATTTTCTAACCACCAGATTTGAATTTATTAAAAAAGATAACTTATCTCTAAATTATTTAAGCTTAAGAGAGTCAAATTTTCACTAAAAAAATGATGTATGTCTCAAAATGTAATCTAACCACCCTTTTTTTTTTCTTCTTAAAAAGAAAAATATTGAGGCAATTTAATCTTCACTAAAGCAAATTCGAGACGGATCAACATTATGTTGACGACAAAAACAATCACTTTATTTATCAATTATTATTATTGTGGTTATTATTTTGTCAACAACGTAACACGACACGATTGTTTAAAAAAAAAACGACAAGACCACTTGATTACATAAAATTAAATATGTAAATGGTCGTAATATAGTTGACTTTTGTTTTGAGATATGTCCATTTTTATCATTTTTTTTAATGTGCACTTGCATGATTATCTTGGAAAATTACTATCTTTATTTATTTACCCATGCTTGATTCAAAGGAGAAAATAACATCTTTTACACCAAAAAAAAAAAAATCAACTGCTTAAAATTTAAATATAGTTTGAATTTCAAAATTTTATTTATTCCATATTTTGATGCCTAAAACTTTTAGAATTTTAATTTCTTTTTTGTCTTAAAAGTTTTAGCCAACTTCTTTTTCTTTATATGGGTTATTTGACTCTAGAATAATTTCAATTTTAATTATTCAAACCTTCAATAAATATTTTGACATATGTATAATGAGAATTGATGTAAAAATATAAAATTACAAAAATTGAATAATTTAAAAATTGAATAAAGATTCTAGAAGGAAAATGATATTTAAAGGAATACTTTATATATGTAACTAAAATAGCAAATCATATTTTTTTTAACATATATGTGGTAGGTGGGAGACAAGCATCAATGAAAAACTTACCATCAATCCAATGGAAAAAAAAATAATCAAATCACACCTTAAATAAATGCCTTAAATTAGCCACAATGAGTAGACTTTGTTTTGGGGGTGACATTGTTGGAATTGGAAAGCAAATGTCAGCACCACCATTTCAATTGGCCAACAAAAAGAAAGTTAAAAAAAAGACTTAAAGCATTCTTGTCAAAAAAAAAAAAAAGACGACTTAAAGTATATGGGATTCTAGTTTCTTTACATATCAAGAAAAAAAAAATCCTCCTATTTACTTTTATTTAGCTATTTTTATTTGATTTGAAATTGACTGCCATTATATGGTCTATTGTTGCTTTGAATTAATTGTTTATAGTGAAAGAGACAACTTCTTTATTAAAGACACTTTCAATTACAATATTGTAATTGAGTTTATTCAACTTTAATACTGAATGTGTGTGTATATATTAGTTAACTTGAAAGATAAAAATTAGATGATAGAAATCGATGAAACTTCAAATCTAATTAAATTGACATCTAAAAGAGAAAATGATTAAAACGGATGATTAAATTTTTTTTTCCTATTTTGAGTGGAGTGATTTGAGATTTTGACCAAATTCTTACGTATGTATAGGAAACAAATTAAAATATAAAATAATGTTTTGTATGCATGAAATGCTAAGATTTGACCCCTGTTCTATACATCATGAGAATAGAATCCATTAATTAATTAAGAACAATAATCTTATCCATAAGATTATAAAAAGGTCCACTAACTATATTATATATAAACCCCAATGATTTATTTCTATATAAAAAAAAGAGTCTGTCATATTATATTATATGCGTCTTTTGATAAATCCTTATCCTCCGTCTGTGGCACTCGATGGGCCATACCATATGTAAATTCATATCACAAATTAGGTCAACCCATTTTAGTTTTCTTTTTCACTCCTCTCTCTCTCTCATCATAGATAATTGATTAATGGATAAGAGATATATTGATTTACTTGTCTTTTTAATATATTAACATAAAATTATTTTAATTATCAAGAACAGAATAGCTATCCTCAATATTTACTTAATTTAACCATTAAGGTAAGTTAATTTGATAGACAATTTGAAAACAAGAAATTCAATAAAAATAGAATTGTGTTTCATATTTTTCAAATGTGTGTTTGAACTTTGGTAGCATATTTAGAAATTAAATTACAATTTAAATAATTATTAAAAATGTGTTTTATAATATATTTATAGATAATAAAACTAGTCAGAGTTGCAAGACTAAAACACAAACTATTATTAATTAATTTATGAAAATATTTTTTTGTCATAATTTTTTTTAATTATTATTTTACAATATTATGCCATTTATAATATATCATATTATAACTATTTTGATTTAACAAAAATAAATTAAATTTATTCATGCAATTTCTATATTTATTTAAAATTATAAATATATTTTTTTAATATAATTTCACATTTTATTTAGATTTTAAATTCAAAATTTGGATACAAGGAAAATATTGTTTTCAAAATTTATATTATTTAGATTAGAGACTCCAAAAACAATTTTAAAAAACATATATGATGTATATTTACAAACTCATCAAATACAAAACCATAAATCATAATCGACTTCCACTGTCTCTTGTTTCAATTTAGGAGATTTTTTTAAGAATATATAAAAAAAGATTAAATATATAGCAACTCAACCTCTTACTAGAGTGAAAAAAATTACTCTCTTGCCCCATTAAGAAAAATGTTGGGGTGATTTCTAGACAATATTTAGCTACTATTCAAAAAAAATTAATTTTAAATGATTTTTAAAATCAATTTCATCATTTATTAAATATAAATATTTTAAAAAATAATTTTGACAATAGAAAAAGTGATTTCCAAACCTACTCGAAATTTAGTAGAGAAAGAGGTGAAAATTTCCCGTAGTGTTGAGTTTAAGTTATCTATGCTATTTTTTCTCATTTTACAATTTTTTTAAAATGAGAAAAAGTTATAATGTGTATTTAGAATTTTTAATAATGGTTAAATCATAAATTAGCCTAAAATCTTAAATAAATGGGTTATGATATGTGCTCAAGATCTCTGATATCATGTTGAATCACCCATCAATTCAAAAACTTAACCTTTTGGATTGATTGGTGATTTAACAACTATATATATATATATATATAAATGAGAATTGAAGATTAGGGCGACGATAAGAATGTAGTCCTCCAAATTAAGACGGTACAAAATTTTCTCGTATTTTCTTGCCTTCACTTCTAACTGAATTTCTTGATGGACAAAAGTGACACTCTTATAGGATCACTAGTTAATTTATACTCTTCTGCAATAGACATAATATTTGACAAAATAAATATTAGACCTTGAAAAACAAAAGAAGTTGCTTCTAAGGCTATGCCTAATCAAATTATTGTTTTGGATATTCCGATATTCCACTTAAAAGGATAACTTTTATCCAAAAGCCAACCTAATCTTTTCTTCTTCTTTCATCATCCTTTTCAATTAATCTAATTATTAAATAATGAAAAGACACAAAGCAAAAAAAAAAAAAAAAAAACCTAAATATACATATAATGGTCCCTTTCACTAAAAAAAGAGGAGCACCCTCAAAAAAAAAAAAAAAAAAAAAAAAACTAGAAAGAGATTCATAAATAGCTATTTCGATGTATTTTTAAAAACATTTTAGGTTATTTTCAATCTTTAATTTCAAGCTTATTAAGCCTATTTGGGGCGTCAAATCTATTTTTCCAAAATTTTTGTTATTACTGAATAAAAAATTTTATTAAAAAATTGAACAATCTTTTTTTAATAATAAGACAAATGATAATGAAGTTCAGATTTATGCAACTGAAATAAATTTTATTTATTTTTGTCAAAAACATATTTGTATGTGAAGTTTTTATTAATTAATTTGTATGAATTCTATACTTGTCTATATAGTAAATGAATCTTATATTTAATAGGATATGACTTATCAATTTTTATCAAAGCAACCATCTTGTTTAATAAAAGTTGATTTTAAAAAGATGGTTGAGTTCTTAAAGGAAAGAGAAGAAAAAAAAGAAGGAAAATAACTATACTTATGAAAGCAAACTTTGGAAAATAGAAAATAAAATATTGGTTGTTGAACCGGATTATATTTATATTCCTAAGATTAATTGGATAATGGATAGAGTCCAGACGTTACTTGACTTTATTTCTAAGCCTCTTTATAATTTATTATGTATTTTACAAGTTGAATATTCATAGATAAGATCATATTGATATTGTAGTTCAAAAGTTACGTAAATGTTTTTCTTAATAAATAATTTAGGGTAAGAACGACAATATGGCCAATATTCGGATAAAGTAGATATAGAAAGGAGAATAATTCATCTAGATATAAAGAATGCATTACAAAATATTCTTTCTTTTTTCTTTACCAATAAAGTAGGTAAAAATGACCTCTTATTTTTAAACTAAACCATATTCTCTTAATTTTATATTAACATGAATCAATTTTATTTTAGCCTTTGAATTTTTAGATTTAATCTATTTTGATCCATGAACTTTTAAAATATATAATTAAGTCTTATATATATATATTGGTCCTTACAGTTATTTGACCATCTAAAATCTATCTCAACCAACTCATGTCTCCATTATTACACACTTGTGTCAACACATTAATTAATATATACATATTTGAAGTAACATTATCAATCTATTGCACTATTAACAACAAAATAATAGTGAGAACCAAACTTGAATATCTTTTTAGGTTGAAGATCTAAAATAGACATTTTGAAAGTTCATAAAAAAAAATGACATAATTTCAACCTACACTAAAATAGTATAATTCTAAAAGTTTGGTTAAGTTGAAAATTTAAATCTAAATTTCATTCATTACATCGTCTCTCTAAAATTTGAAAAGGTATATATGACAGCTTGAGATCATAGACTCATTGGAAATTGGACACCAACTCTAACCACCTTCTATTTTATCTCTCATTATAAGCCACTTGGTCCTAAGATTTTGGTGTATATATTAAATTTCTTGGATCGATGGATAAATATTTGATTTATAGTTTAGTGTCTCATCATTTAAGTTTGTCGTCCATTTATAGTTAACTATTAAATCATGGAGCAATATTCAATATCAACACTTCAATATTCACCTTCACGTGTGATTTTGAAAATTTGAAGAAAGACTCCACAAGTGGAAATTAATATTAATTGGGGAAGAAATTGACGACATTAGTGGAGTTTGAAGAGATTCTACTCTGATACCATGTTAAATCACCAATCAACCTAAAAGTTTAAGGTAATAGATTATGGTCAATTTAATTATATCAACACTCTAACACTACTTAATTTTGGTGAAGACATTAATAACTTTGTTATAGATCATAGATATGAAAAACTTCCACTTTCACAAATCCCGATGTTACAATCTTAAAAAAAAATTGTTTATTAGGTCTTCTTTGATAGCTATTTGATTTTTTGTCTTTGAAAATTGTGCTTGTTTTTCTCATTCTTTTTCTCTACAATAGATTTCATATTTCTTAGGTTATTTGAATTCTTAGCCAAATTTCAAATACAAAAATAAGTTTTTGAAAACTAAGGCCCCATTTGATAGCCATTTGAGTTTTTTTTTTTTAAATTATGATTAATTTTCAAAAACCAAATGGTTATCAAACGGGGTCTAAGTTTTTTTTTAGTTTTCAGAACTTGGTTTGATTTTTAAAAACATAGGTAAAAAGTTGATAACAAAACAATGAAACTCATATGTGAAAGTAGTACTTATAAACTTAATTTTCAAAAACAAAAAACAAAAAACTAAATAGTTTTTAAACAGAGCCATAGTTTGTAAAAAAAAAAATTATTTTTGTGTTTAAAAACTTTGATTAAGAATTCAAATGTTTCCTTAGAAAAATGAAATTTATAGTAAAGAAATGATAAGAAAACAAAATGTAAAAACATAAATTTGAAAACAAAATTATTATCCAACATGACCAAAAATTAGTTTTTAAAAGCTTGATTTGTTTTTAAAATTGGGCTTAGATTTAAATGTGTTTTTAAAGAATATGAAAAGTTAAAAAAAGGGGTAAGAAATAAGTTTAATTTTAAAAAACAAAAAGGTTATTAAAAGAGGCATTTAATTTTCTATATTTTGTAATTCAATTTTCTTACCAACAATTTTAAAATATTTTATAAATATTTTTAAGATTAGATTTTGTGTAATGTTGCTAAAGTGTGCCTAACTCCATGTTAATTGGTATGTAGTCTCACCTAAGAGATTAGATGTTCAAAATTTTCATTTCTAAATATTGCTGTTGAACTGAAAATAGAGATTTTATGTAATAATAGTTTTGGTTTTAATAAAAATGAGTTATAAAATTAGCATTTACAATTTCTTAAAATCTAGAATAAGGTAAAAATGAAAGGATGATAATCCAACTCCCAAAATCTAGAGGTGAAAAAATATGTACTTTTTAACCTTTCTATAAGCTTTACTAAAAAAATAAAAAATCAAGAAAAATATTTGACAATTAATCCAGCACAATGCATAATAGATAAATATATTTGTTACTTATTTGGGATTGAAGTTTCAAACTTGGTTAAAATATTATTTTGATATATGTACGTTGAGATTTATTTTATTTTAATCTATATACTTTCAAATGTTTAATTTTAGTCTCTATACTTTCAAAAAATTTAAAATTAGTCATATGATAAGTTTAAAATTAATTTTAATCAAAATTGTACATTGTATAGTTACTTCCAAAATTTATAGATGAAAAGTTAATAAAAATTAATTTTTTAAAGAAAATTAATTTATAGATGAAAAATTAATAAAATTAATTTTTTTAAAATAACGATAAAATAATAATAAAGATTAATTTTAAGTTTTTTTTTAAATTACATAAAAATCAAAATAGGATCAAATTAAAAGTAAGAGGAGCCAAAATAGTATTTTAACGTTCCAACTTTCATTTACTTGAAAAAAATACTTCGTCAATTATGTTGATCTTGGATTACATCGCGGTATAAGACTCAAAAATCTAAAAGTCGGAAGGTCATTGTGAATTAAAAAGTAAACCAAAAGAAGAATAAAGTTTTTTAGTTAAAAAAAAGAATAAAGTTAACCAAGAAAAAAAAAGTCACGGTACTTATAATTCTTTCCCCCAAAATATATTTTTTTAAAAAATGAAAATATATTTCTCTCTCAAATTTAACAAAAGTGTCTTTGAATGAAAAAAGAGTTGAAAGGTCTCATATACGGAATATTATGTTATGTACCGTGACGATATAGAGTTTTGAAATAAGACAAACATAATATAACAAGAATTTAGATGTAAATTTTTATTTTATTATTGAAGTTTCAGATTTGTTATATAATTTATCACCTAAAATTCTCTTAAGTACTTGCTATAGCTTATATAGTTTAAATACATGTTTGTATTAACCATTGGTACATATCTTTAATGTCGCAATATTAAATTGATAAAATAAAAATAAAGAATAAAGAATAAAATTATTATTATTATTGTAAATTTATCACCACAAATTCACAATAGAATATATTAAAAAAATTTGAAGTTCAAAATAAACATTTTTTTTTAAATTCAAGAAATAAAATGATAAGATGTGAAAGTTTAAAAAGACCCAAATATATTTAAACCCATGAATAATAATTCACTTCTTCGAATGTTTTTTTAACTGTTCTTCAAATGTTATATATTCACATAGAAAATAAAATGTATATCATTAACATTTTGTACTATTTTCCTCCAAAAAAAAAAAAACATTTGTATAATAGAAATTTAATACTAAAGAAAATCCAAAAATCCATTTCCTCGTTTGAACGTCAGTTGACCATCGCCGTCGCCGTGGTGTTATCTCGTGAATCCGAATCCGCATAATCGCAAAAGAATATGCCACGTGTACACTATGTCTTTTCACCGTGACCGTACTAACTATATTGGGTTATTTTATCAAAACCCCTCACCCCCCACCTCTTTTTTATCCACGCTATATATACCCCTTCCCTTCTCTTCTTGTTTCCCGAATTCCTCTGTTTTTTCTCTCTCTCTGTTTCCGTTTCTGCAATTTCATCTGGAATTCGTTTCCATTTTCTTTCAAATCGAAACGAAAAACGCTAAATCAAATTTCTGGACGGAAAAACGACATATTTCTCTTTAGATTTTCCTGCTCTTATGAGCGTTTTGTCATTTGTATTTCTTGTTGTTTCTGGTGGTGTCCATGGCGGAAGCCGGACGGAGATTCTGCGTTGGTTATGCGCTTGCACCGAAGAAGCGAAGGAGTTTCATACGAGATTCTTTGGTGAGGCTTGCGGAATCGAGAGGTATCGATCTTGTTCGGATCGATATGGAACGGCCGCTTGTTGATCAAGGAGCCTTTGATTGCGTTCTCCACAAGCTGTATAGTGCGGATTGGAGGAGCCAACTGGAGAATTTTAGGGTTATGAACCCTAATGCGGTGATTTTGGACTCACTCGACGCGATTGAGAGGCTTCACAACAGGATTTCCATGCTTCAGGTAGTTTCGGAGTTGAAGATTGAAAATCACGACGAATCGTTTGGGATTCCGGAGCAGATTGTGATTTACGATAAGACGGAGAATCTATCTGAACTGCAGGCTTGCGAGGCGTTAAAATTTCCGGTCGTTGCGAAGCCTCTGGTGGCCGATGGAAGTGCCAAATCGCATAAAATGGCGCTTGTGTTTAATCATGATGGCTTGAACAAGCTTAAGCCTCCTATTATCTTGCAAGAGTTTGTGAACCACGGCGGGGTTATATTCAAGGTTTATGTAGCCGGAGAGCACGTGAAATGTGTCAAGAGAAAGTCACTTCCGGACGTTTCTGAGGAGAAACTGGAGAGCGTCGAGGGTTTGCAGTCGTTCTCTCAGGTCTCCAACTTGACGAACCATCATGAGAGAATCGATGAAAAATATTATCAGATGATGCAGTTGGACGACACCGAGATGCCGCCATTGAGTTTCGCCACTGATATAGCCAAAGGATTGAGGCATGCCATGAAGCTTAATCTCTTCAACTTCGATATGATTCGGGATTCAAGAAACCGAAATCGATATCTCATAGTTGACATCAATTACTTTCCTGGGTTTGCAAAAATGCCTGGATATGAGAAGATTGTAACGGATTTCCTCTCTGACATAATGCGGAGGAAAGATAGAGAGCTGGTAAAAGCTTGGTTCGAGCATGATGGCTCAGAGCCGACTGCCTTCGATAAAAGGCAAGTGCACAATTGTGAAAATGATTCTAGAAAGGTTGTGATGCTTACTTGCGTCAGTAATGGAGATGGAGGAGGTTGAACAATAGTTGCAACCAACATTTCCATTTGTTTTTCATTGACTTAGATTCTAATCCAATTGAGTTTTCTAAAAGCTGGTTGTGTTCTGCTTGTATCAAGGTCTAAAATGAGTTGTAGTTTCTAGTTCTTAAAACGGTCAAGAACTAACAGGGTGCGAAAAAAATTTGCATGTCATTGATTGTTGATAATATCTACATTCTATCAGTTGCTACTCTGAGATAGCTATTTCTGGAGTACTCTGCTAAAGTTCAATAAAGTTAGATTTGAAGTTCTTTCCTTCCTTGAATAATTTTAGATGGCTGTCCCCTTGAAAGAAAAAGGAAAAGAAAAAGAAAAAGAGAATAGTTCTAGTGAATTGACTGTCAAAATTTTCTTGCTTGGCATGTACCATTTTTAGATGATTTATCTAATTTTCTCGCTAAATCATCAAATAGATTGTCAATAAAGAAATTAAATGCAAGAGCTTTTCATGGTCTTGGGTCCATGAATACAGTACGACCCATTAAGAAGATGAACAAAGAATGGGACAAAAAGATTTAATGATGAAATAGGAATCTCTATGTCCCAGTTACTGGTGGGATAATTATTATGTTATGGGGTGCCATTATCTTTCTCGCATCAGGCGAGTTAAATTGGAAATCCTTTGATCATAATGAATTGACCATTACTTCTGTCAGTGAACGTGGCAATCTTCAACATTTTGGTCCTTGTATGTGGCTTCATTTCCAAAGCAGAGCACCCAGGGAGGTAAGAATGTGAAGTTTTATCTTCTTTTTCTTCAATTCCACGGGTCAAATCAGTGCCTCATTCATTTTATTGATGAGATTTTCTGCCATTTCTCAAACTAGAAAGTTTCTGTGCATTGTGCAATACTTAAATATGCCTGTTCTCTGTGCATTATCTCTATGTAGATGATAAATATAACTCATGGTAAACATGCATTTGCGTCCAACCAATAAAGGTGCCGAACAAGAATCTCAGTTCGACTATTTTGGAGAATCCAGTTTGTATATATTCCCTTTTTGGTTCATTGAAGCTGTATATATTCCTTCAATTGTATGAACCTATGCAGGGAAGTGGGCGGATAAGCTTGCTGATGCCACCTTTACAGAATAGAATGGATGGCAAACGGCAAACACAAGTGGCCGGATAAGTTTTTTGACCTTTGAAGAATAGAACGGATGGCACACGGCAGACTACAGACTCAAGGACATTTGAACGATTGATGGCAGTCCTTTTTCCTTTTGAATGGTCATTCTATGGAAGCAAAATCTGTTTATTCGAATGGTAACTTACATCAATCGATCACTGATAGCGCCACCTTTAAGGAATAATATATCTTTTCCCCTTGTGGCGGGTAATTGATCTGATTCTGATTTTACTAATTTACTGTGAATATGTTAAAAGTAAAACCGAACTGTATGTCTGTATCATTGTGCTTTTATTGAATGCTGGATCAGGCTACTTTCTCTATGTGGAGGAGCCTACTTGACCTTGGATGCAAGTGAAATATTTCCAGGTGTCATATCAAAGAAACTCTGTAAGTTTCATTAGTCATTTCCTTCCATCAATTTAGGAACATGTGTTCCAATTTTAGAATGATATAGCTTAGGAGATAGCAGTAGTTGGTTTTCATAAAAGGTAGCCATATTTTGATACAACTTGCCAAAAGAATATAGAGTAGTAAGGGAAAATTTTGGTTTGGCAGCCTTAAATTTTGAATCATATCTAAGTTATGCTATTCTCTGAAAAGTCGAGGTTTATCTGTTTTGTTGATGAATACAAGACGACTTTTAGCTACTCGAATTTGGAAATCTTGATTACTGAAAAAAAAATATTAGTGGGATTCGTTTATTTGTCAAATTTAACAGGAACAAACAGATTGAAAGAAACCAGAATGGAGGAGGAAGAGAGAACCAGTTCTTCAAAGAAGCAGAACAGTTTCTGTTTTGAAGGAGAAGGAATCTTTTTTGAAGAAGGCTGAGGCAGGGAGAATGGTTAAAGAAAAAGTCAATTTTAATATTCTATTTGTCTTAATGATATTCAAATTTCCATTTCAATCACTAATAAAAATGATGGTGAAGGACCAAAAAGTGATGCCCTAAACTCAACCCTAAAGCATTTAGAGTTGGCTAAGAATATTTGGGAGAAAAAAAAGTAACATGAAGATAATGGCTGATAAGAAACTTGATTAGATCAAAAGTTGGAATTTTTTCTATCTTTTCGAATAAAATGGAAGAAAAAATCATCTTTATCAAATTTATTCTGAGAGAGTCTGAGAATTACAGTATTAGAATTTGAAAAAGTAATGAAATTAATACACCTCTCATGAGTAAGAAAATTAAAAGAATCTAAACTAGCATTGGTCTAAAAGAATGGTATTTTGATAGCCTTTTATGACAATATTGACCAAATTTCCCCCACATTGTAAGGATACCCATGCTTAGTCAAATCATTCACAAGAATGAAAATTTTATTAAGGGATGATATTAATTTTGTCTTAAATAAAATTAAAATTTTGAGAATAAATTTGACTCATTAATTTTATTTTTGTTTATAAATAAAATTTCTATGGTCACCACTTGGGTACAATTAGCTAGTCTCTAGCCGACAGTGGAGCAAACGGTCCGCACGGGCTCGGGTTGGGGCCCAACTTCCAAGTTCCAACCCATAAAGCTATTTTCGTAAGTTTCGCTTCTTTATTTATAATATTTAGCATATATTATATTATAAATCAATTATAGATACTTTTATCTCCCACGTTTAAAATGGGTGGGTGTCGACGAGTATCATTTCATCTAGCTGGATAGTTTTGAAAAAGAATTTACAAAGTAAAAAAATCAGAAATTAGTAAGTATATATTGTATAATTATTAAATGAGTTAAAATACTTGTTATAATATCATACGTTATATTTTGTTGCTATTTTTTTAAAATAATATAATGAAAATTAATGTAGATTTACCTCTCATGTTGATGTTGAATATATAGATATGTAGAAATGTTTACATGTTGATGGAAATTTAATGCCATGTATCTCTCAAAGAAGGTCGAGATAAATTTAACTCAATTGTAATTGGTATTTACTACTCTTGAGTTATGAAGTTCAAATCTTCTTACCCTACTTTTGTTGTACTAAAAAATTATATAACAAATATACAAGTTATGAATCTACTTATTTATAGGAAAAATTGGATTTGATATTAATTTTTTCTAAAGTTTTGAAAAATGGGTTTTGGTGTCTAACTTCTAAAATCAATTTTAATCTTCGAATTTTTATTAAGTTTTCCATTTAGACCATTTGATAACATCCTACGTCCAATTTAATTGAGGGAAAATATGATGAAATCTAATTTCTCATATATATCAGTGATCCAAATTACTATGCTCGAAATTGAAATCTAAAAAAGCTTTATATCTCAAATTAATATTCATGGGCCGATATTTTCCAAGAGATAAAAATTACAGTAAAAAAAAAGAGAGAGAGAGAGAGATAAAAATGACCAAGACTTTTTGGATATTCGAAACATGACCAACTGAATTCATCATCGAAGCAAATAATTCAAAAGAAGAAGAGAGAGAGAGAGAGTTAGCTGTAGGTTGGTATAAGAGTGAGGCTTCTGGAATAGAAGGGTGTCTGTCAATTACTTGTCTTAAACGCAATCACTCTTATTTTTACCTAATAAACCCAACACTTAACTAACTAATTACTTGACTTTAATAATCCCTAATATAACAAATTTAATTATTTTATTAATAATATACTTAATATTCTTCCAGCCTTAACTATAATTTCCATGCCAATTTTGACTTATAGCCCAATGTCAAAGGTAACACATTCATTTCATTTTTTTCTCTATCTAAATCTCAGTGGAATTTAATAATCTCCTTTTTCTCTCTTTGTCTTTTGTCTGTCTTCAAATGATTCGTTGCAACTGAGATAATGTTTTTTTCTATTTGGTAGATGGGAAAATCATTCAGTGCTACATTGAAATTGGTGCAGAAAAGAGAAAATAAATTGACAATTCTAAAACTATTATTATATTGATATTATATGATATTGTGTACAATAACAAAATACATAAAAGATTTAATGCAATGAACTAATTATTATATGTATCCTATAACCCTAAACATCAACATGAATTTGGATATTTGTATTACATGCATTCAGCTAAATTGTTCAAAGCTTCTGAAATTATAATATGAACACTGAGAAAAGAAAAGGGTTTTGAAAAAAAGAATTATAAGAACACAACAACATAACATTAATTAATCCTTTCCCTATGATTCCACAAACACCCCCTTCAAATCAAATCATGAGATGCACTTTTGTATAAACTCTTCATGAAATCAAATTGTTGATCTGCAAAAAAATAATAAGAAATTCATTAATTTTAGCAGCTAGATTGAAAGGAGAGAGAAAATAATAAGAAATTCATTAATTTGTTAGTTATGATCTTATGTCATGGCTTTATATATTTATATACATATATAATATTGATTCTTAAATTGTTTAGGTTTCAAATAATTCATAACTTAAAGGTAATTGAAATAAACAAATACCCTAAAGGCTAAAGCTTTTCTCAAACCCACCATATATAGAAATCCAAAATAATAAATAGAAGAACTTGAGGAAGAAGAAAATATTTGTCATTGGGCGGATGTTAATGATTAAATACATTGTAATCCATCATTTTAAACTTTTGAATTTAGTAGTGATTTAATTGTATAGTAAATATAGGTCGAGAGTAATACGAAAACTTACTGTAGAATATTATTCCAGTAGGATCCACTAGCTTCATCATTCATCAAAGACTCCAAACTATCAAAAATTGAAGAGGATGAAGGAGAGTTTGAATTGGTGGAGCAACCCAATAGATTTGTTTCACTCTCAATTTGATTGACATTTGAAGCTGAACCAGCTGGAGACTCTGAAATCAATGGAGGAAGTGGATAATAATTATTCTCAGCTTGAACATAATCAAATCTCTCTATTTCCATATTAGCTTTGTTCTTATAATTCCCATTTTCTAACTCAACAAACCCATCTTCAAGCCCCGGCACCGACACGAAATCGGTCGAAAAACCGGCATGAAGCTGGCTAGGGTTAGGGTTTTGAGGTCCATGAATGGTGATGTTGGGTAATTGAGGAATGGTGGTTGGGTTTAGAAGTTGGCACAGATTCTGAAGCACTTGGAGCTTGGCTATTTCTGCTTGCAACTTGAGATGATCACTGTTTAAAGGAGTACTTGCTACCCCATTAAACAATTGAGAAAGGTTGAGAAAATGATTTAAGTCTGTTCTTGGCTTGTGAGTGTTTGGATCAATTCCCATTTGCAAAAGCTTCTTCCTCAAATGGGTGTTCCAAAAGTTCTTGATTTCATTGTCCGTTCTCCCTGGGAGATGACTAGCAATTTTCGACCACCTGTAAATTGACCATAATCCATCCGCTAAAACTCTTGAATTTAGAAATGATTTAATATGGGTATGATTATAGAAACAAAAGATTAAACGTTATTTCTATCCGTTGTTCAACTTTTAAGTTAATTTTCAAGTCAATAAGATGAATATAAAAGATTAAATTCATCGAATCCTATCAGCTAAACCATCATCACACGAAGTAATCAAAAACCCCACTTTCCTTCAATAATTTTTTGAGTTAGAGAGGTGCTTTGACATTGTATTAATTAAAAAACAAGCTCTCCAACCCTGTTATATTTTTTTCATTAACTCCATAATGGAAGAAAAACATTAAAAAAAAGGTTAACTTTACAAAACTAATCTGTTTAAGCTTTTGAATTCACCACTTCAATTCAATTTCAATAAACCCACCAAAAAAAACTTGAAAATCACTTAAAAAAACACACATACCTATTCCCAAGAACAGAATGAAGCTTAATAATGGCAGATTCTTCTTCATCAGAAAATTTCCCTCTCTTAATATCAGGTCTAAGATAATTAGTCCATCTCAATCTGCAACTTTTTCCACACCTATTCAAACCAGCAAGCTTTGGTAGAGCTCTCCAACTTCCATGCCCATTTTTAGCCACAAAATCAATTAACTTATCATCTTCTTCAGGAGTCCATGGCCCTTTCTTCACACCATTTTCATCACAACAAGGAGATCGACCCATTTTAATTCAATAATAATACAAACTCAACTAACCAAAATATTTCGTAATTTTTGTTTTGGTGAAGGAGAGATAGAGAAATTCAAGCTGGTTTTATAGACAAATTAAATGGCCCAAAAACAAGATCATGACCAGTTAAGTTTTTTCAAAATGGTGATATCATGGGTTACTGTAAAGTGTATATGTGTTGATTTGAAGTTTAATATTTTGGCTTCCAAATGCACGGCAATGGAAAATTAATTAAAATCCATTTTATTTATTTATTTATTTATTTATTCATTTTTTCAATCAAGAAGAGTTTAACATACTTACAAACGAATGGCACCAAATTGTTGGATTAGGTATAGTTTTTTTTTCATCAATAATGCCCATTTTCCTTTCCATTTCTCTCAATTTTCAATGGTGTATTCGTTAGAACTTTCGTTCAAAAAGAGGATTTAATTTTTTTAAAAAATATAAGAATTGTATTTCGACGACGTTAATGTATACTGTTGATTAATCGTGTCAACTTTTTATTTAGTTATTATTAGGAAGGGTTACTAAGGTAGAATAAGTATTTGATGTTTCATTAAAATATAACAACTAAAAAAAGTAATTGAATAATATAGTCAAATGTAAAATAAATGTATTTGCTCTTTTTTTTTTTTTTGAAAACTGATGTCTATGTAGAGAAAAGTAATATAGATATATTTTAGACCGATAGATAGAGGTGTATTTAGGGTTAAGTTTGATTATGAGATTTTGAAAACCTAATTCAAAATATTCTTGTTGGTTAAATATGTTCAATTCAAATACTAGTGTAGGTGAATGAACACAAATTAATTATTCGTTTAGGTTGATGGCTATATTGACTATTACCCTATTTTCACCCATGGAATAAAGAATAGTGATTAAAACATTTTATTTTATTTTATTAAAAAAAATTCATACCCCAAATGATCATGTGAACTAATTATATATATCTTAAGTAAAATGATATTGGAGGAGACATAAGAATAAATAATTGTTATAAAAAAAAATAAGATACACTTCAATTAACATTAATGATAGATCAAGAATCTATATAAATCAACTTATGAGTCAAAACAACATATATGTTAATTAATTAATCAACTTAATTTAGAGCCCTCAAGTAAGTTTAATAAATAAAATTTTTTAATGTGTCCCGGTCTAATTTTTGGGCGGGTGCAAGTGCCTTGGATATAGGGGAGCAAAGTTTCGACTCCCAATTGTCAAAAAAAAAAAAAAATCAATCAACTTAACTCAAAAACTGTTCGACCTATTTGAATCTAATCGACCTTGAATAAGTGTATAATCAAAACCATAAGAGCTTTCAACTTTATTTTATTTGAGTTTATATGTAATCGAGCTGCAAGCTCGTTGAACTTAAATTTTATCATTGCATGATCTAATCACTTTTTAATGCTACCCATTCTACCGAGGAACCTAACTTACAAATTCATGGTTAACCAATTTGATGATCTAAGGATGAAAATTTAAATGGTCATAAAACTAATAAAGGATTTACTTTTTAATTTATGTTTAGTTAATAGTACTCAAAGCAGTAATTTATGCTAATTAAAAAGTATCTAAATAGCTAAATTTAATTTAGTATAACCTTTAAGATGTATTCAAATAACTTAATTGTTCATATATCACTCGACAACCAAGATATAAGAGTTTCGAAACACTTACAAATATAAGACTATTAAGAATTTAATTAATTTGAGTTCCTATTCAGCTAAGTTAGCGTAGAAAGAAAAAATATGAAAGAAAAAAAAAACGTTTTTTCTTTCAATTTTATATATCTTTAAATTAAAAGGGAGAAAAATTGGAACATTAACCATTTGTGCTAACCATCTTCTTTTTGTTTTGTGGCTTTGTCCATTGCTTGTAGGGTTAATACACATAGAAATAATGCATCATTTTCATTAATTATCTAAAAAATAAGATCTGAAATTTAACTTTTTTTAAAAAAAAAAAACTTGAAATAAATTTTCTAATAATTACCCTAACCCAAGAAAATTAAACTTCTGAAATGAGTGGAAAATTTTTGTTTACTAATTCCTTCCCAAGAAGCATCCTTCCTTTTATTATTATTTTTTAATGTAAGGAGAATTTTCTAGCAATAACCTTTGGACACCTATATATGCAAATAATTTATTTATTTATTTAATTGAGAAGAGAACACAAAATAGTGTAGCCAGATTTTGGGACAGAAAATCAACCATCTTAACCATCTTTGCAACAGTAGATTTTGACTAGTTTAGGAACACAAAACAAATGGGATTTGACAACCTTTGTATTTAATCTAGAAAAAAAAAATATGCATTTTAGAAAAAGTTGATGGAAATAATTTAAAAGCAACCTTTGTATTTAATCTTGAATATTAATAACACTTTATTAACGTTTTGATGGGTTAATTTGTGTCGTCATTAAGAATTTACCTCGTTTACTATTTAACCTATTTTTCTTTTTAACTTTTAAGATCTAGTTATTATTATGATTTTTTTTAAAGTTGTAGATTCATGATCTAACTAAGAAATTTTGTAAACAAGCTTCATGTTTAAGAACACAAAAACATTATTGGAATGGAGAATCTTTAGAAATTAATATTTTAAATTTTTAAAAAATTATATGAAGAAATGCCTCACTGCAAAAGTCATCAAAGTTGTCATTTTGTGATTATCCTCATTGAGCCATCAAGAGAGAATCCACCTCAAATTTCCAAAATCAACTTTAAAATTCATTGCCATTATTCAGTCCCCCCCCCCTAACTGCCCTAAACACCAAAATTAACCCTATCAAACAATAACTTTAGGGGAAAATTTTAAAAATTCATTAAACTTTGTCAAGTTGCTTTAACTTTTACTTCCACCTTTTAACTTACTAAACATTAGATTAGATAAGTGTCTCAGTTTAGTCTCTAATTATGTTTTCGCTAATTCATCCTTCTATATTTTTTTAATAAAAAAACAATGTAAAAATCTTCATAAATTCACTAATTTAAATGATATCATGTTTTACATAAATTTAAGTTTGATTGATCATGTACAAATTAGTCATTCAAAATTCACAAATTTTAACAAAAACCTAGTTCTAATATCGTTTTTCTTTGAAATTCTATCAATTTTGTACCATGTATATGTATGTTTTATAATTTATTGAAAGCACATTAGAATACTTTTCAATTTTAATGAAATTAAAAGTTTAAGGTAAAAATTGATTTTTTCCCCGAAGTTTAATTTTCCTAGCTAGCTTGCTTCTTCAACCAGTTATAATTTTATTCAAAATTTGATTGAAATTTATAATCTATCAGATAGGGCTATAGTTAGCTATTTGGAGACGAGATATTTTGAAACATTTATAAATCATTAATAATATTATTTGTCAACTTTTCCATTTAAATCTCTTATACCAAACACTTACCAAACTGTGTAGAATTAAAGTTATAAGCACATCATTGTACTTCAAATTTCAAACCTCCAACTGCCATCATAATTAAAGAAGCAATTGCTTCAATTTATCCATCAAAGTTCCCCAATTAAGAATGGTCCTCCTTTGGATTGTAATTTTCAATATACAATTGCCAAGTGCTTTGATTGAAAACTTCTAGAATAAGGAGAAAAAAAAACAATGGAATTAAAATTTAGGGTTCAAACCTTTTTTTTTTAATATAAACTTTTAGAATTTGTTTGATAGGCTATTTAGATTATGTTTTATATTTTCGGATCTTATGCGTTTGACAAATGTGCTTTAGAAAATTGTTTCTGAATTCTGTGATCTAAATAGTGAAAATTCTAAAAACAACATTTTTATATTTTCAATGTATCCAAATTTTGAATTAAAAATTTTAAAATGCAGAATTATTTATAAAAAAAAACTTTTTAAATTATAATATTTTATGTTATAAACTCAATTTATTTTTGTTAAATTAAAAATATGACTAAATCATATGATATTGTAAAATAATAATTATACAAAATTTTATAAAAAAAAACATATTTATAAGTTAATTTATAATGATTTATATTCAACTTAATATTCAATTTTACCACTACAACTAGATTCATGGTTTATAAACATATTATAGAACACATTTTCAACAATTACTTAAATTAAATTGGAATATAATTTCTGAATATGCTAACAAGCACATATCTAAAAACTCGAAATACGACTATTTTTTTGTTGAATACCCTGTTTTCGAAATTCAATTTCTACATTGTCTACCAAACATGCCCTTAATTTTTTAATTTAAATCTTTATATACTTTGAATCCCATATATTTTAGTTTTTATGGTAGAATATCCCTTAGGTAAAAATCATACATTGCATCGAAGACAACATAACATGTATTTAAACTCTACATGGCTCAAGTTTATATCAAGTTTTAAAAATATCAAATTTGAGTAAGTTTGAATTGCATAATTAAGACACAAGTAAACATACCCATAATTTTTTTTTCCATTGAAGAGTTTTATAAATTACTTTTTTGACCATAAATTTAAAAATGAAAATTGCTCACATTTACACACATATATAAAGCCTTGAGAAATTATGTTATGAAAATACATGTATGAAACCTCCTTAAATCTTTGACATAATCTCAGTTGGTATTGACTTATTAATATATACATAGTCAGCTAAAGCTCTTGTATGTAGGTCATGGAGGGTGAGCACCATTCTTTATTCTAATTTTATAATATATAGTTTTTATTTATTTATAGACCTCATTTGGTTGAAGCAACACATATAGAGACAGTGAGTAAAATGACAGAAAAATTTTCAACCTTTCTTACATCATATAATGCCTTCCTTGACTATCTTATTCCATTACCCATTGACAAATTATTGTATGTAAGAAAGATAATGGTAAATCTTAGCCAAATTGAAATGAATAATAAATTAGTGGAGATATTATTTTTATTTTTATTTTTATGGAGAAGATTAATTGTTAGGTGAATTTTTACCCAAGTTATATGACTTTGCATTTTGGTTGATCAAATTATATTAATAAAACTTTGACAAAGAGAAACTGGTGTGAAAGAGTGATCATTGGGTTAAATCCATGTGCTAGCTTGAAGGAATTTTTATTTATTTACTTATTTTTAATAAGGGTATGAATGGAGCAAGAAAGTTCGAAATTTAAGATGAACACTTTTAATCAACTAGACATCTGTGATTAATGATAAACAAAATATGAAGATGTGATTTCATTATATCTTCGAGCGGATAAAATAAATAATACTAAAACAAACAATTTTAAGGATTAATTTTGAGAAATGTTTTATTTTTTAAGAAATAAAGTAGTTTGGTTTTAAAAAAGAAATAAAGTAGTACTAATTTTTCTTATTCTTTTTAAGGAAATGTCAAAATTTACATTCACATCCTGGTGAGTTATATCAAATTTTTTCCTAAACTTTTATTTTCATCAAATTTAATCCTAAATTTTGGTAAGTGTTGCAATATTTACCTTATATTTGACTAAGTGTTATAGTTTTTACTCTCAAATCGATCTTCTTTAAAATATTCTCATGTGCATTGAACTGAATATACAATTTTGAACAATCTTGATTATCGCTAAATTTAATGAGTTTTGAACCATTTGAATTAATTTTTTTTGTTTAAAATTAGAGGGTGAATTTAAGAGGAGTTGAAATAGGGTAATTTTGATGAAATTATTCTTACAATTTACCAGTGTTCTAAGAAAACATTGATTTTTTCTTGAATTTTTATTAATTTCTTATTTTAGTCGTTTAAATTTTTAAAATATTATTTTTAGCCTTCAAGATTATAAATTTTATATTATTATAAGTATAAAAAAACAATTATTTTTCACATTGTTTTAAATGTTTAATCATAAATACTAAATCAAAAGTTTACTTTTTTTTTTATTATTATTATTATTAGAGGTACAGAAGTTTATTATTTGAGGGATTAAGATAGAATATTTTACATTCTATGAACTGATTTTTTTAATTTTCAAAATGAGAATAAATGTTCGAGAAGAAAATTATATTATTGTTTTTTTTTACACGAAGTGTTTGACCATGGTAAAAAACCAAAACGGTATTCTAAATTTAAAAAGAACGGAAATTACGTGTCGCTGATCCCTTTTTTAGATATAATTATTCAGAAAGTCCAATGCTGAAGGATTTTGCATTGGGTAAGTTTGTTTTATCTTGACTTTGACTTACTATATTTTTGTCCTTTTTCTGTCGGCGGCCGAGTGAAATTAAAGGGAAAAAAAAAACACAATTGAACAAGCCACAAATAATTTGTAATAATATATAGATGAAAATAATATCGACCCGTTTTGTTTTAATAATGTGAACTATAGCTTTATTATGTAGTATTGATGTCATGATTATTGTAATTAATCTGTAATAATAGAGATGAAAATATTAACCCTTTTGTTTTAAGAATATGAGCTATGGTTTTAATGTGTAGTAATTGATTTCATTATATAGTGATTCTTCTTATATCATAAAATCTAACCCATCCCCAATTTTTAAGAAATTTTTTAATGGATAATTTTTTTTTAATGTTTACTAGATGTGTATTTTAATAAAATTTCATTTTAAAAAAAAATGAAAATTGCTCACCCTATAAGAGAATATAATATTTCTTAGAATTAAGGCTGAAACTTTCAAATCAAAGAATTATTTTCTTTATATTCTAGGGTACAAATTGCATATGAATGTAGAAAGAATTACGCCAAGAAAAAAAAAACATTTAAGCCAGATTCTTTTAATCAGATTTACTATGCAAATCTTGTTTAACTGGCCTTTCTTGTTCTCAAGAAAGCTAATATGACTATCAAGGATAATATCAAATTATTATTTTATAATTTTAATGTAATTTTATTTTTTTATGACATATTAAGTAGGCATATTTTTTTGTCATTTTGTTATGATGGTGGCATTTATGGTTTGAAAAACTATCTAAAACTTACCCATTAGATTGTAGAGTGAATTGAATTTTTAGCCTATGTGCTTTTCATTTCAATTTTAGCCAAGAGTTTCTTGAATTTTGTAATTCGTGTATCTGGTTGCATGCCAAGAACATTCAAGTGAAATTGACTCTCTCACATCTTGTGGAGTATTAAACTCTTAGACAAAGAATTTGTTATTTGTCTAAACAACTTTGATATCAAGGCAATTTGTGTACAATTTAATCCTTAAGGTTGAAATCGAGTAGATTTGAGGCGTTTAGTGTTTCTACATTAGGGGCTCACATATCCAAAGAGTGTCTATTTTCAATTCACTAGGATTCTCTTATCATATGGTATCAAAACTCTGGCTCTAGATCTAGTACATTGTTCTACCATTTCTATTTTATTCTCATCTACTACTCTTTAAATTTATTTGCTTCCTATTCTTGTCTGTTTTATTAAAAAAAAAAATGTTTGTCATTAGCTTGAATGAGTATGTAGATTATCTTATCATCTCGGGGCCCCATGTGGCCACTAAACATGTCACCCACATCACTATAACCACACTACTGCTTCCAATCTATTTATGTCTTAGTTAGGTTTCCTTATGTATTTTTTGGGTGTGTTAGATCCTTGAACGACACTTACATGTTATGTTACTTGTGCACACTCTCTTCTAGTATGGTTGTAACTCTCTCCCTACTTAAACTGCCATCATCCTCAATGACACACTTATGGGTACAAATCTCCTCATCGTACATGCGATTATAACACTAAGGGTCTGCATAACTCAAGTGATACTTAGGCCAATCCACTAGGATTCTCATATTCTAACAAAACTACTTGTTACAAATAACATCTTGTTGTTGCATCGAAACATAGAAATGTTGACTAATCTGACTAACATTGAACTTGGTAAAATGAAATGGTTGAATAATTGAAAAATGAGATTATTCAGGAATACACATTGAATGCTAAGATTACGCATTGAGTTTCTGGTAGTAGATCCATAATCAAAAAAGTATTTGTGATTGTTCCAGAAGAAATGAAACAAAAGATACGGTAGAGCTAGGACAGTTATTGTATGAGGTCTACTCAATGCAGAGGCGCATAATAGATCGATATGAAATGAGTTGTCCCGTAATAAAACCTGTTGTTGCTGATACTTTCTTCTCGGTTCCTTCTTCCAAGTGAGGATTTTGAAAAAATGAAATCTCTTTTTGGAAATTGCTATTTGTTTTTTAAATTTATTCCCAGATTCAAAAAAAATCTAAAAGACAAAATTGATTTTTAAACATCTCTTTAAAAAATTAAAAAATATAAGGAAATAAATACCAAACCACCCTTTAGTCGGGTAGTAATAATACACCCCATAAAGAACTTTCATTTTCCATTGCAACAAAGCAACCTAACATCATAAATGAGATACATAAAGTTCAAGAAGAGTAGGATATCAATATGAAAATGCTTTAAATAATTAAGAAAAAATGGGATAGCGTCGTGGAGTTCATAATTATAAACTACGAGAACAAAAGAAGCATAATAAGCTTGTTTTTTTTTTTTGTAATTCGTAATCGTTAACACATCTATCATGTCGGTTGAGCTATGCTTGTTTGGGGTGAGTAGAATTGTTAAAATGTTCTATAAATTATATCAGACTATTTAAGTTGTTCAGAATTTGATGAATTTTTCAAGGCTTTCAGAATTCACTCCCAAACTCTTTTCTCATTACTTTTATAAATTTGACTTTATTTTACATGTTTCAAGCATTCTCTAAGTTGGCCCAGTAATAATAAGAACTTTCCCAAAGCTTCTTACACACAACAGGAAATGAATGGTCGCAAAATGCAATACATCAATGACACAAAGTAATCTAAGTTGCACACATCACAGAATTTGTTAGATAAATTTTATTTGTAAAGTAAAATTTACAAGGACCTTTTTTTAATTTCCAAGGAACATATAACTAATACAACAAAATGTTGTAACAAAAATTCCAAGACATCTGTTAACAATGTACTCAAAAACAAGAAAAATGGAGTATGTATCACAAATTTATCGAATTCGACTGAGGTGAGCAAAGGGCTCTGTAATAGAGGATTTTGGAGCAGGTTTCGCCACTTCTGGAGTCCCAAACACTTGCCAGAATCTCAATGTTTCATCTGCTGCTGCTGAAGCCACAGTGCATCCATCTGGACTCTGCAGAACATCACACAACACACAAACCAATCAGGAACAGTTCTTCAACAGACTTAATTAGTAACAACTCAAACTTGTTGGCTTGAAAAAAATATGACATTTGCTAAGATCAAACACACCGATCTCATGCTCATACTAGTTTAGGATATATTGTTAATAAATACAAATGATAAGATCACAAAGTACCTGAGCCATAAAGAGAACCCTCGATGTATGACCAGTGAGCTCTCCCATCTTCACCATTGAAGGATATTTCCAAAGAGTGAGCTGGTTCTGGGAGAACCCATGAGAGCTAAGCAGCTCTCTCTCATTTTTATTCCACAATAGAGCACAGACTTGAGAACCAGTGTCAACAGAGTTCAAACATGTACCAGTGTGGGTGTTCCAAAACTTTATGGAGCGATCGCCAGCGCCTCCACCTGTTGCAAGCAAGTTGCCTTGGAATGGACACCATGCAAGGGCCTTGACTGCAGAAGTATGGTCCTCAAGTCTGTGAAGCCATTGGGTTGCTGAGTTTGAAGATGCCATTGATCTATCCCAGATATGGAGGACATTGTCATTCCCTCCACTTGCTAATTGTTGCCCTGATAATGACCACTTTAGTCCACAAACCTCTTGATCATGGCCTCTGTAAGTTTCTACTATATGGTCTCTAATTCTCACATCATTGTTAATGATCTTTCCATCCATTCCTCCAGTTGTGAGAATATGATTGTTCCATGCCAGTGAACCAACTCGCATCCTGTGCCCACCTTTCAGAGTTCTTAGCTGCATTAAGTCATCATCCAAAACAATTTTGGTCATGTGCTATTAAAAATGAATTAAAAAAAATTAGCTTTAAAATGCAAGGCTTAACAAACCTGTCTATTCGCGGTGGAATCCCACAACTGTACTTCAGAATTGTTCAACCCAATAGCAATATGCCGTCCATCGGGCGCCCAATTTACACTTGTTACAGGACCAACTTCATCATCAACTGTTACAAGTTCTGAAGTAGAGCCATCATTTGCATTCCACAAATACACAGTGTTGGAAAGAGCTATAGCAAGCACGTTTCCGCTGCCCCAATCCAACAAGTTCAAGTAGTAATCATCAACAAGATCAGGAGCATCCAATGTCCTTTCAGATGTCTGCATGATAATATTCAAACATCAGGAAAAAAGACACCCAACTCATGATTTCTTCACACCAATTTACACATCTTCTCTTTGAGGAAAATTATCAAACACTTATACTGCAACGCACCTGGGGGATATGGCGGCGGGCCTTGACTGGTTTATCATGAGAAACAGAGGAGAAGAACTCCTTAGGGATCAACTCAACTGGCGCAGGAGGTTTGTTCTTAAACGCGAGGATTCGGGTTCGATTCATGTTGAATGTCTCAGCTAAACGCTTCTGATAAGCCTCCCTAGAGGGCGAACTAAGAGAAGGGTTTTCCTTACCTTTCCTCCCCTCAGTCACCATGTAGTGCGCAAAATCGAAGTCCATCGCCGATCGATTCGGAATAAATCTATCCAACTGTAATTGAAAAAGAAATCGTTCACATCATTATTAACTTGAGATACAAAAGAAAGACAAAAAAGGGGCAGAAATCAAACACCCAATTCATCGATTCAGAACAATTTAACATAAAAAATAGATAAGTGTCCAACTAATTGATTTTGATTTCTACAATTAGGAACAGGCGCTTACATTTTCTCGATTATGTTTTTTCTGGAGACGCTGTTCTTGCAGTGGACAGCGAGAGTGATTAGCGTTAGAAGAACTCAAAGATCCTGCATCCATAGCGTTAATTTCCCAAAAACAAAAACACAATAACAACAAAATCAAGAACTAAATATCGTAAAAAGAAACACTTGATTCAATTGATTAATGAGAGCGCAGTGAGAGTGAGCGTAATATTGCTGAGAGCGTTCGCCTGTTACTGTTAGAGAGAGAGAGAGAGAGAGAGAGAGAGAGAGAGAGAATTGTACTGTAATGCAAATGTTCATTAGTGAGATTATATAGTTGCGATTGGGAAATCAAATAAGGTCAAAAAAAAAAAAAAAAACTTAATTCGCTATATGGAAACTGGTAACGGCTATATTTGAATGAGACGTTGAAATTCACTCTGACTAAGATGCCCTTCTATTCCATTATCCTCCAGTGTATTAAAAAGGGGTAGAAATGTTAATATGTCCAGTGCGTACTACAAAGAGCCGTTGTAATCTAATTACGTGTTTAAAATCTTTAATGAAGTTTCCAATTTCCATGGGAATTATTTAATATAATTGTTTTTCTTTACTTCAATAATTTGTTTTTAGATCTTTTACTTCCGTGATTTAATTAAAAACTCATAATAAATTCTCATTTAAATGGTTAAATCTATGTGCGGAGTTCGAAAGAATTCTTAAACTTGCTAATAAAGAACAAATACAATCATTTTAGTCTAAGAAATTCTTTTAGATTTATTTTTTATATATATATATAATTTTTTTGGGTTCATAATATATATAGTAGACTTGGATAAAATATTTTTGGTGGTCAATAAATTATATATATATATATATATATATTTTAATCATAGTGACAAAAATAAATAAAATGTATTGATGTATATCATTGTGACGCCTTAGGAAGAGAAGTACATGAATGAACCAAGTCCACATCCGAATGAGAGGATCACGAAGATATGGAAGCATGGTGCCCGAGGAAAGGGGTACATGCGAGTGACCATGAGGATATGAAAGACGTTGAGAAATGCTTAAAAGAATTGGAAATACTACTACCTATACCAACAAGGTGCACATTCCTTTTCGGTGGCTCAATCATAGGAACTCCACAGTTAAGCGTGCTTAGCTTGGAGCAATTCTACGTTGGGTAACCTCTTGGAAATTTTCCTAGGGAGCATGTGAGTGAGGACAAAGCATGAAAGGAATATCATGGATCCTAGGCCTGGGGCGTTACAATCATAATATTTCAACTAAATTAACTTAACTTTACCACCATGTTGACCAACCTAGGTCAATGTTTGATTAAAATGTGAGTAATATATATACCTAAGATAAAAATAGGTTAATTACAAATAAATAAATAATAATAATAATAATATCAACTAAAATTGTGCCCAAGTAAAAATAATATATAATTGAATTTAAAGTCTTAATTAGAAACTTTTTTCAAACGAATGTACAAGAAGCTCTCTTTTTCATTAGTAAAGTATTGATTACATTGCTAATTCATTACTAATCATATCGCTTGCCTCCACTCTTATGACATAGAGAAAAAATATATATATAATGTTATATGAAATAGAAAAGGAATCACACAAGTGATATAATTTATTTTGAAAAAAAAAAAATTGTGAGTGGTCATGACAAATTTACTTCAAATTAATTCACGTGGAAATATAATTATTTAATTTAAATGACTTTAAATTAAAAATCAATAAACCCAAATACCAATATCAACATCAACATAACATAGCAACTCTTTTCTTTTATTTAGGTTGAAGTGGTTTTCTCTAATTAATTAAGTGTGTTCTTCAAAAAAAAAAAAAAAAAAAAAACTTAGCAACTCCTTTCTTTCTTTTAGATCAAAGTTCAAAATTTCACTCCACATTTCTTCAATTTAACAAATATTAGAGGTGAGAAAATTTAAATCTTTTGGTTGATAATATATATTTAATTTTAAACTAGTTGAATTATGCTCAAGTTTGAATTTACCCACATAAAAAAATATAGACGGTTAAAATTACATTTCAGTCTACCTTCTCCTTAGTTGTCAAGAAAACTAACATACCATATAATACTGAACAATAGATGCAAAAAAGTATTGGCCAAGTTTCATTATAGAAGGGAAAACAAAATCAGAGTGGTCATAATTTGGGCACAGTTTTTATTGGTAGAAAGCTTATGTGACACCACCACCTGTTGTTCTGTTCTTCATCAGCCTGTTCTAAGGCCTGCTGAACCACGCGACATGATTCGACATCGAGAGTACTTGTGGCTTAGTCGAGTAGCAGTATCCCAGTGTCTACAAGACTTATTCACCAATGTCTTAGGAGTGCTAACAAAGTCTCACATTAGTTAGAGAATGAATTACCAGTAAAGACAATAGATCTATTGGTATTAGGTCTTTTGGAGAATAAAAAATAAAGCCAATGATAGTTGTTGCTTAAAGTAGACAATATCATACCATTATAGAAATATGTAGAGGTCCATTGTCCTTATCACAATGTTCTAATAATTGAGTAACTCTGTCATCACATGGAATTAATATAATTGTTTTATCCATATAGTTTGTAGTTTTACTTTATGAAAGTATGCATATGTCACAAACTCATCATTGGCTTACTTTATCAAAGTATTCTCTAGGTAAATAAATATTGGGTGGACTTGGTGGAATTGAATTTTCTTTTTCAAAGTCAGGTTTCAGGTGGTTGGTGTTTTTGTAGTTGAGCATGTCTTTATAGAATTTTTGTTACCAAAAAATCTCTTGTTCTACAAGTTTTTATTCTTTTCCAAGTATTTGCAAATTATGATCGATGTCATCCTTGTTAACTTCGACCTCATTAATCTGAAAAGGCTAGAACTTACACAACAGGAAATGAATGGTTGCAAATACAAACATCAAAGAACCAGCTATACATATACAGGGTAATATAAATTGCTCAACACAAATAATTTTTAGATAAACTTTATTTGTAAAGAACATACAAGGACCTTTCTTTAATTTCAAATGATCCTACATCTATTATGAACATAGGAACACACACAACAAAATGTTGTTTGTATATATATACACACAGATTTATCGAATGCGATTGAGATGAGCAAAGGGTTCTGTAGTGGAGGATTTTGGAGCAGGTTTCGCCACTTCTGGAGTCCCAAACACTTGCCAGAATCTCAATGTTTCATCTGCTGCTGCCGAAGCCACAGTGCACCCATCTGGACTCTGCAGAAACATCACACATCACACAAAGTAATCAGGAAAAACTATTCAACAAACTTAATTAGTAATACAAACAAGGAACTATCATTACCGAGTGAAAACATGAGATTCTCTAAAAGATCCAACGCACAGATCTCATGCTCATACTAGTTTCAGATATATTTGAATAAATAAAAATGACAAGATCATAAAGTACCTGAGCCATAAAGAGAACCCTTGATGTATGACCAGTGAGCTCTCCCATCTTCACCATTGAAGGGTATTTCCAAAGAGTGAGCTGGTTCTGAGAGAACCCATGAGAGCTAAGCAGCTCTCTCTCATTTTTATTCCACAATAGAGCACAGACTTGAGAACCAGTGTCAACAGAGTTCAAACATGCGCCAGTGTGGGTGTTCCAAAACTTTATGGAGCGATCGCCAGCGCCTCCACCTGTTGCAAGCAAGTTGCCTTGGAATGGACACCATGCAAGGGCCTTGACTGCAGAAGTATGGTCCTCAAGTCTGTGAAGCCATTGGGTTGCTGAGTTTGAAGATGCCATTGATCTATCCCAGATATGGAGGACATTGTCATTCCCTCCACTTGCTAATTGTTGCCCTGATAATGACCACTTTAGTCCACAAACCTCTTGATCATGGCCTCTGTAAGTTTCTACTATATGGTCTCTAATTCTCACATCATTGTTAATGATCTTTCCATCCATTCCTCCAGTTGTGAGAATATGATTGTTCCATGCCAGTGAACCAACTCGCATCCTGTGCCCACCTTTCAGAGTTCTTAGCTGCATTAAGTCATCATCCAAAACAATTTTGGTCATGTGCTATTAAAAATGAATTAAAAAAATTTAGCTTTAAAATGCAAGGCTTAACAAACCTGTCTATTCATGGTGGAATCCCACAACTGTACTTCAGAATTGTTCAACCCAATAGCAATATGCCGTCCATCGGGCGCCCAATTTACACTTGTTACAGGACCAACTTCATCATCAACTGTTACAAGTTCTGAAGTAGAGCCATCATTTGCATTCCACAAATACACAGTGTTGGAAAGAGCTATAGCAAGCACGTTTCCGCTGCCCCAATCCAACAAGTTCAAGTAGTAATCATCAACAAGATCAGGAGCATCCAATGTCCTTTCAGATGTCTGCATGATAATATTCAAACATCAGGAAAAAAGACACCCAACTCATGATTTCTTCACACCAATTTACACATCTTCTCTTTGAGGAAAATTATCAAACACTTAAACTGCAACGCACCTGGGGATATGGCGGCGGGCCTTGACTGGTTTATCATGAGAAACAGAGGAGAAGAACTCCTTAGGGATCAACTCAACTGGCGCAGGAGGTTTGTTCTTAAACGCGAGGATTCGGGTTCGATTCATGTTGAATGTCTCAGCTAAACGCTTCTGATAAGCCTCCCTAGAGGGCGAACTAAGAGAAGGGTTTTCCTTACCTTTCCTCCCCTCAGTCACCATGTAGTGCGCAAAATCGAAGTCCATCGCCGATCGATTCGGAATAAATCTATCCAACTGTAATTGAAGAGAAATGTTTTCACATAATCATTAACTTGAGATACAAAGAAAGGCAAAAAAGGGGCAGAAGTCAAAACCCTAATTCATCGATTCAGAACAATTTCACATAAAAAAAATAGATCACCGTCCAACTAATTGATTTCAATTTCTATAATTACGAACAAACGCTTACATTTTCTCGGTTATGTTTTTTCTGGAGATGCTGTTCTTGCAGTGGACAGCGCGAGTGATTAGCGTTAGAAGAACTCAAAGATCCTGCATCCATAGCGTTAATTTCCCAAAAACAAAAGCACAAGGACAATAACAACAGAAAAAACAGAGAAAGATAAACAGATCACAAATACAAACAGAAAAACCCTGCAAAACTTAAATTCAATAAATTTGTAAGATCAAAAAAGATAGTATAACGGCAGCAAAATCAAGAACTAAATATAAAAAACAAGAAACAGTTGACTCGATTGATTAATGAGAGCGCAGTGAGAGTGAGCTATGTATTCCAGAAGCGTTCGTCTGTTACTGATAGAAAGAGAGCGAGAGAGAGTTGAATTGTAATTCAAAATTTTCATTACTGAGATTATATACTTGCGATTAGGGAATAAAATAAGGCAAAAAAAAGGGAAAAAGAAAAAAGAAGCATAATTCGCATAATTCGCTATATGGAAACTGGCAACGGCTAGGCTTCATTTGAATTAGCCGTTGAAATTCATTCTGACTAATGTACCCTTCCATTCCATTATCATCCAGTGAATTAAAGAGGGGTAGAAATGTTAATATTTCCAGTGAACTTGCGTGTTACGAAAGAGCCGTTGTAATTTAATGGCGCGTTATAATTTATAAATTTTGAATGAAGTTCCCATTGGGGGAATTATTTAATATAATTATTGGTCTTTTACTTCAATAATTTTTTTTAGATTTTTTTTTTAATTTATGTAATGTAATTATCAATTGTTATCGTTTTTTTTTTTAATTGTAACCATTAGTTAATCTATGATAATTACCAAAGTTGTTCTTTCTGAAATAAAATAGCAAGCTTAAAGTATTTATCATTGTGATATGCTAGAAAAAAAATATTTACCAATATGGATTAGGAGGGTTAAGTTTACGTTTTTGTGAGAGAATTCTTCCTACGCCAATTTCTACAAAACTTCCGATTAAATTTTGCAGAGTGATGGGGTGTTCATAAAACTCGATTAGGTCTACATTTACTTTTCTTATGAAATTTTTTAAACGTTATTCATTTAAATGATTAAATTTTAGTGGATAATCCCATAGAAATTCTTAAACTTCCTAATAAAAAAAACAAATATATTACTTCATTTTGGTGGTAAGAAATATATATACACATACATATATGAGTTTTAACATTGTCATTTTTATTTTTGAGAGTAGGTCGTCTCTTGACTCACACATGGCCACAAAGACAATATTGACATGTGATATTTACAACGTTTGACGTCGTCTCTTAATATAGACAAATGATTCACACTTGTACTGTCTATTGTTGTGTGAGTTCGAGTTTGGCCTAGAGAGCACATTGCACTTTTTTCCTTAGTTAAAGCTTACCGTTTGTCCTTTATCATTGGTAAGGAATAACAAAAATCTAAACTACCAAATAATATCCAACAATAGATGTAAAAAAGTGTTGGCCAAATTTCATAATTGAAGGGAAAAGTAAAAGAAAATCATAGTGGTGATCAAATAATATGTATGGTGTTTACATTTCAACCCATTCCCTATTATGTATTATCCTTTATTATCAGAGATAAACAACCACTTCAATGTACATAAAGTAGACATAAATGTTCAATAAATAAATAAATATGAGGGTGCAAAATGAAAGGGAATAAATATTAAGCACCCAATAGAAAATCTTTAATAACAAGAGTTGGTTTTCCTATGTAACATCATCACTGTATTTGTTGCTGTTGTTGTTGGATGTTGATTAACTTGTAATAAGCTCCATTCTTGTTCTCAGTAAGGCTTGAATGAGTCCCTTGTTCTATTATCTTTCCATCTTGGATCACTGAGATTTGGTCACAGTTTTTAATGGTAGAAAGCCTATGTGCAACCACCACTGTTGTTCTGTTCTTCATCAACCTGTCTAAGGCTTGCTGAACCACGCGTTCCGATTCGACATCGAGTGCACTCGTGGCTTCGTCGAGTAGTAGTATTTCTGGGTTCTTTAGGACTGCTCTGGCTATCGCTATCCTTTGTCGTTGGCCACCTGAAAGTTGGATACCTCTTTCGCCTACTTTGGTTGAGTAGCCTTCAGGAAGTGCACTGACGAAGTTATGTGCATTGGAAAGCTTTGCTGCTTCGAATACTTCGGCTTCTGAAGCTCCTTCTTTCCCGTAAAGAATGTTCTCATAAATCGACGTGGCGAAAAGAGCCGGTTCCTGTTGGACAAGGCCAATGTGCTTTCTGAGAGATTTGAGCTTCAGTTTTTTAATATCTTTTCCTGCAAGATATAAAAGATTTGTTGATCAAAACTTGAGAGATGACACAGAAGTTTATACATATATCAGTTTTGCTAGAGAAATGTAAAGAACATACTGGTGCAGTTACAATCAAAACCACAAATCCAGAAAAGCAAATTGCTTAAGCTAATTTGTTCGAGAAAACTTACCATCAATCATCACCCTCCCAGCAATTGGATCGTAAAATCGCAGTATAAGAGCGAGAACTGAGCTTTTACCCGAACCGCTTTGCCCAACTAATGCTATACTCTTGCCTGCTCTCACTTTAAGATTGAAATCTTTGAAGATCAAAACATCTGGTCTTGATGGATAGCTGAACTCAACACTCCTCAGCTCAATGGTACCCTCCACCACATTTAGCTCTTCGCCAACATCGCCCGACACCTCTGTCTGTCGATCCATCACTTCGAACACTGATGCCACCATCTGGTTTCCTTTCAAAAGGTCAGGGGCCAAAGCCAAAGTCTCACCCATTGCTAATGCAGTTACTATCAAAACCATGAATGCTTTCATAACAGATTTGAAGCTAGCAAGCCCCTGTCCCATCAAAACCGAACCATACCTGCATAATGTATGCTTAGTATAGTTGAAGCAATAGTAAAATTAATTCTGATTTTATTCTATGAGCTGTTCTAATACTTGTGATCAGTAATCTAAAATAGGGACTTGAATCACATACCACAATGCCAGGCCATAAGATGAAAAGATGAAGAATTGGGAGACACCATAGAATATTCCAGCAATCTGTCCACGTTTAAGTGAACGTTTCGAGGGCTCAATGAGCTCCTTGGCATATAGATCAAGGACTTTCTCCTCAGAACAAAATGCAGCAACAGTTCTAATGTTACCAACTGCCTCACCGGCAAGTGTATTGGCTTTCAGGTATGCTTTGCTCAAGTTTCCACCATAGCCTTGCATAAAAAGTTTCTAAAACACAATGGAAAAAGCAGTTTCATGAGGAAATGTTCAAAATTGATCAAGAAAAGAAATAAGCAACTTAGAGAAGTCTCAGTAAAAAACCTCGCTAATGTGACCGCTAATGATCAATGGATAGGTGGCCAAGACGACTAGAGTGATTCTCCAATTTAATATGAAAGCAATGATGAACGATGCAACAACCAAAGCTACATTCTGCAGAAGAATTGTAGAGCGGTCGACAACTATAGTTCGTAACAAAGTTGCATCGGTCTCTAGACGTGACGAAAGCATAGCACTTGTGTTGTTTATATCATCGAACCATCCTATCTCATTTCTCAAAATAGCTGCAAATGAGCAAGAGTTGCTTAGGGAAAACGAATATCATAAAAAAAGTAAATAAAGGTAGATTGTAATTTACCATGGAACATCATTTCTCGAACTCGAAGAGTGAGTCGCTCTCCCATAACTCCAAAACAGAGATGTTCAACTGCATGAAAAAATACAGTTAAAACTGCACCTCCACAGAAAAGTAAAGAGATTTTCTTGATCTCATGTTGAGTTGTATCCCAGTCCATATAAAAAGCAACAAGAGCCTGAGAGACCCCAAGAGCAAAAAGGGGCATCTGGGATCCAGTAACGAAAGCTCCAATGACGCCAACAACTCCATACATCCAATCCGGTCCGACCATGGAGTAAAGTCTTCTTGCTGAAACATGCCTTGGTTTCTCCATTTCCATTCCATCAACTCCAATCCTTCCAAGAGATTCTTTCTCAGAGCGAAAACTTGCACCAAAGCTTGTTGTAGTGCGAGATAATTCTCTTGAGTACTTTATACTACAAGTTGGCCAAATTGGAAAACAGTTAAACAAGTTAATTGACTCTTCAATCATAATGTAGCATTTAACAGTGCTTGATGCATCTCATTATTATTGGCTAATTCTATCATCAACAATGAAACTATAATTCTTGTTTATTCTAGTTGTAGCAAATATATCTTAGAGTGTCTAGCATTTGAGAAACTCATTGATTCATGTAAAAGGATGAAATAAACTTGAATTTGCAGATTATTGTGTATGGTGGGCTAAAGTTAGAATGAAATACCTCGGTGGTCGACCCAACTGTCCGATTGAGGGATGTCGTTGCAGAGATGCCATTTCTTGGAACTGGACAAGTGATGCATAGGCACTGTCTGGCTTTGAAATGAGCTCATCATGGCTTCCAGTTTCGACTATCTTACCCTCTTGAACGACAGCAATGACATCGGCATTCCTTATGGTAGATAGGCGATGCGCCACTACTATGGTTGTTCGACCAACCATGACACGATCGAGTGCCTCTTGAACACTCTTCTCAGATTCTGCATCTAGTGCACTTGTTGCCTCATCCAACAACAGGATTGATGGATTTTTAACAATTGCACGAGATATTGCAATCCTTTGTTTTTGTCCCCCTGATAATTGGACCCCTCTCTCACCAACCTAGAACAACGCATTTAGTATCACCATTTGGATAGAATTTCTACTTTGCTTATAATACTACTGGGATTTTCAACTCAAACAAAAGAAACAAAGAAACTCTAGGAACTCAGCAGTTTCCATTGTTATCAGATGAACTTATAGCAACTATTAAGTAATTTCTTAGAAGAAAGTTCTTTAGAGTCTAACACTTACCAAGTTATTTTTAAGGAATCAATGTCTCTTAGAAAGCTTTTAACCCTTGTCAACTTAAATTCTCATGGATATTTCTCAGAGAACTCTTTTAAGAGAGAGATGATAGTACCTGAGTTTCAAATCTTTCAGGGAGATTGTTTATAAACGATAAAGCCTCAGAAAGTTTTGCTGCACGCGTAATGTCCTCGAGGGTAGCATCATCTTTTCCATATAGAATGTTCTCCCTAATGCTTGTAGCGAACAGGGCAGGCTCTTGATTGACCAAACCAATTTGCTGCCTAAGCCACTTGAGGTCCAGATCCTTGATGTTGTTACCATCTAATAGAATCTCTCCAGAAAGGGGTTCATAGAATCGTTCGATCAAAGATATGACTGTGCTCTTCCCTGAACCACTTCCTCCCACAAGAGCTACAATCTTGCCAGCAGGAATATCAAGAGATAACTTGTTAAATATAACTACATCCGAACGAGAAGGGTAGCTGAAATTAACATCCTTGAATTGTATATGACCATCAAGCTTGTTTAATTTCCGGCCTGTTTTGGAGCTGCTTTTGCTTACTGTGCTTCTCTCTATCATCTGAAAAATAGGATAGGCTGCTGCCTTTGCTCGAACAAAGGCAGAAATGTCTGGTGCGGCCTGCCCAAGTGACCTGAGGCAGTGTAACCATTAATGAGAAACCTTTGAATTACCAAGGCATTAGAATGAAATGACCTGAGGAAGTGCAACCATTAACAGGAAGCTTGGATTACCAGAACATTAGAATTAAGATCACTCATTTTGAAATGATGGGGTAAAACTGGTGGACTTTTAACTGGAACCTAGCTTATTCAGTTTGATGCACGCCATCAACTAAATGAAGATGGGACAGTGGAAAAGCTTGATATATTGTACTTTTCTCCTATGAACTTACCTGCTTTCATTACATTCTTTGAATCCATAGTGGACAGTTTTAGACTTTACACAACGGAACTAAAGACTTTGGATATTTTGAATACTGGAGCTCAATGGAAATGGAATGTAATTAACAGACAAAGCAATATGAAGATGAGCCGAAAGACTTACAGGCCAGCAATGACAACATTAAGCATTGTGGTGAAGGACTCTCCACCATTGGCAATTTTCTTGTGAACAACAATGCTGGTGAACCAAACTAGCAGAGCCCATGATAAGAAAAGGACACAATGCATGGATCCCAGGCCCAGTCCCTTAGCCAGCCCTGCTTTTCTCCCATACTTGTAGGTATTCTTGAGAGCTCCTTTGTATAAATTCACAGCCCTTTCTTCCCCAGCAAATGCTTGAACTGTTCTTACATTTCCTAGAATCTGAGAGGTCAAAAACATAAGGGAGGGGATGAAGAGAGACAGAGTAAAACCACTGTATAGAGCTCTTAATAAAAGAAAAAAAAAATGGTTAACATTTAGTGCAGTTACCATAAATGTGTTTCTACTTTGTCATTTAAGACAACTATAATGTATTTTCTTTCTTGATTGACATTAGGTTACAACAAAAACAATATTGTCTTAGCAACTACCTAAGGGAAGGGACTGATAAGTTAAAATGTACTCTAAATACTTTCAAAAGTTTAAGCTACCAAGTTAAGGTGTACTCTAAATAGTCCCATCACATATAGACAAATAGTAACATGAGAGTCGAAGACACATAGACTATTATATGAAATAGAAATGAAATTATATATCATGGATTTGAACTTAAGACCTTCAACTTTGATGATTCAAAAGCTTTAAGCTAATGAGTTAGGGTATATTTAATCGAAAAAATGTCTAAAGGATAAGAGAAAGTGCTAACCTCTTCAGCAATCTCACCAGCCTTGACATAGGATTTTCTAACTTTGGCAATAAGACCAATGGTGACAAAAGCATAGAGACCACCAGCAAGTGCAATTAAGGGGACAATAGATAATGTGACAAGACTGATTTGCCATACCCTCACAAATCCAATGATAAATCCTGATATAAACCGGCTTATATAGTGCAAAAAGTTCCCAACCTGCAACACCCACAAACTTCTCAGACATTTCATCAAACACCTTAACTGCCAGTCAATCGTACAAGATAGAAAAACAGAGAAAGAGATTAAAACAAAAGCTTACAAATCTAAGATAAGACTAATGCTTATAACAACACATTATCCATATATTTTCTTCTAATTTCATGATAGCATTCATTTGATTTTATTTTTAGTTCAAACATATCTAGGAGTGAAAACTCAAATCTTTGCATATCAAAGAAGAATCACTTCTAAGATCGTATTTAGAGCTCACAAACTACATCCAAAGATTCATATAAAGTTATTCGAAAAGGATTGTTCAACTCAAAAATATATTAAACTACACTTTGATAAAAAATATATACATGAACTAGTTGAGTTATCCTCAAGTTTATGGCAAATTCAACCATCAGCCTTAATTTTTTTTTTTCATGTCAGAATCTACAGTTGGGTTGGGGAGGAAGCAGATAATAAATACTGAAGGCCCATCATTAATGAGAGGGCTGTAGCTATCATTTCAGAAAAATGAATGCATAAACAAATCTGAAGAAAGGCTTCAGCCAACTCAATGGAAGTAAAATTGGGGCAAAACCCCACAATTCATTTATAAAAAATTGCATGTAGGTAGGTAAAAAAAGTAAACTTTTTTGGTCAAATAGGAGGATAAAATCAACTCTTCCGAAGGGGTTTGGATTAAAATTGGGAGTAAAAGTGATTTTTTTTTTTAACAAATGAGAATGAGATAAATAAAACCCAGATGAAAAATGGCTATATAAATTATAAACAGCCTTACCAACACATATCCAACAACCCAGCGGCGAGTTATTTAATGTTCTCAACTATTGCATATGCATTTACTCAATAGTCGTTTATCAAAGCATAATAAAAAGGAAATGTCAGATTCAACACCACTTTCTTTTATGTCAAATATAAATACAGTCCCATCCATCTGTAATTGCATTAAATTTATGTTCCCCTCTAAAAATTAATAATAATAATACCATGCAAGCAATGCAATAATGATATATTTCTTGTGTTTGTATTTCTATATTTTTAGTTATCATCTTCATTTTAGAGCAAAATGTGTGTGTTTTTTTGTTTGTTTTTTTTATTTTAGAACCAGGACTATTTTCATTTTGTCCCAATGACAGCAAAATTTTGGTGGGAAAATCCAAATTAGTAATGGGTGGGTGTAGGATTTCATCGTTTTGATGTGAACAAAAAAAATCAGTTTGTTATAAATATAAACATAACTTAAAAGAAACTAAAATGAAAAAATGAAAAACTTTTATAGACTAAAATGACTATTTTTCCACATTAATTCGATAATAATTTAACTGGTTAGGTTTTTGAATCCTCATCTCACACTACTTGCTGTTTGAACTATTAAAAAGACTGTCCAATTATTGAAATTCTTAGAAATAACATAATTAAGAAAATAGCATGTTTAGTACCCTCATTCATTGTTAGTCACCTATGCATTATTTAAGAATGATGTAGAGTCAAACAGTATTAAAAAGTATTTAGGAAGACATATTTATAATAGGAACGAAAAAGTAGATGCTTCAAAAGTAATATAAAATTTTTCAAAACCCAAATACTTAAAACTTTGTTTGATAACCATTTGGTTTTTGAAAATTAAGTTTTTTTTTTTTCAATTTCTCTACAATGATTTTCATCACTGTTAAGGAAACATTTGAATTATTAACTAAATTCTAAAAATAAAAACAAGTGTTTGAAAACTATTTTTTTAGTTTCCAAAATATGGCTTGATTTTTAAAAACATAAGTAAAAAGTTGATAACAAGACAAGAAAATTCATAGGTATGAGTAGTATTTATAGAGTTAATTTTAAAAAATAAAAAACTTAAAATCAAATAGTTATAAAACGAGGCCTAAGTTGAGTAAAAAAAAAAGTCTTAGGCGAGGAAGAAGGGAAGAAAAATCATTCCATGTTTGTCACATTAGCATCATTACGACCAAAGGTTCCTAATGTGTTAACAGAGAGAGTAAATACTAGAGGAGAAATATATTTTTTTCCAAAATCCAAATGCTTTAAGTGGAAGAAAAAAAATAAATGAAAATTAAGCCTTGAAGAAGAGTGGGAAAAGGTTCATACTTTCTCAGAAATGGCATCTTGAACAACAACAATATCACTGGTTATAGCAGCAATAACTTCACCAGTTGAAGCTTCAGTGTCAAAAAGGCTAATGTCTTGATTCAACATTGATCTTAAATATGCCATTCTCATTTTTGCTGCTTGACGCTCCCCACTGTGCATCCAACAAGCCACCTCTGCAAATTTCCCATTTTTGTTCCTCAATTTTTTTCAATTCTATCCATTTTTTTATAATCACAATAAATCAAATTTAACTTAGAAAAGAAACACACACACACATACACAACTCATTTGAACAAAATTATCATACCTGCCCATGATGAAAATAATATAGCTACACTGAGATATAAAAAATCCAAAGAGTACTGCAAAAAAAAGCAAAAACAAAGAAGAAATTGTATTAGCCTCAAACCACTTTTCAAAGAAAAAAAAATTCACTTTTTGGGTTTTTATATTTAGGCGAGCCTCTTCAAACGAAGAGATTATTCAGTGAGGCTGCCACAATATGATCAATAAATTTTCACTATAGAATACTTTGATTCTATATTTAATGATTATTAAGGAACATGAAAATTATTAGATTCAAACGGTTTCATTAAATAATTTGTAACGGTTTAGAGTCAATTAAATTTTAAAACTTCTCTCACCAGTAGGTTTAAAAATTAGTACAGAACCCAATAAGCCATCGTCAGTATTAATTGAAAAGGAAAAATGACATTTCACAATTTGAATTTTGAACTGGCAGATCTAGTGCTATCCTTTGAACCACGTTAAACACATATGAGATTGAGGAGATTTATTTATTTTTTTCTTTTTTAGTACCATAGGTGTTGAGGAGATTTAAATTTCTCACATTTTAGTCAATGGTAATATATATTAATAAATAATATTTGGTTAACAAATGTGTAGGTATCTATCGACACATCAACACATTAAAATTTTGATAGTAAAATTACATTTCTTTCTAACGGTCAAAATTTTAACTCATCAGTGTATGTTCCTGTTATTCTAACTCAAAAACTTAATTAAAAGGATAGATTACCGTAAATCTAAGTCTTGTTTGATAATGATTTGATTTTTCGTTTTTGAAAATTGTGCTTGTTTTCAAAATAGTCTATGAGTTTTTAGTCAAATTCAAAAACAAAAAAATAATTTTTTTTTAATTTTCAAAACTTGACTTAGTTTTTTAAAATATGTGTAAAAGTAGATTAAAAACAAGGAAACTCATAAAAATCCCGCAAGTAAAAGGTAGTATTTATAGGTTTAATTTTAAATATATATGACGTAGATTATTAACATCTGACCCAATAATATTTGGTTTAAAAAAAAGTATAAATTACCTTAGCAACTTTGGGAGCAGCTTCTTCAGGGAAAAGATAAGCCATGCCAATGATATTAATGAGTTTTCCAAAGAAGATGAAGAAGACAGGAACAGAAGCACCATGGATACAAGCTCCAATAGAGCCAATAGTCATGAGAAAATAGTCATAAAAATCAGCAAAACCAAAGAGTTTATAAAAAGCAACTTTATTTGTCTGTTGCTTCTTCTTCTTCTTCTTCTTCTTCTTCTTTTCATCCTTATCATCATCTTCTTCTTCTTCTTCTTCATCTTCTTCATTCTTCCTCTTCTTCATACTATGTTCTTCTTCTTCATCATATGAAACTGAGCCATAGTTCCTCATTTTTTTTTTTTTTTTGAGCTCTGAAAATGAAAAAGTATGTTGAGAAGAAAATGGAAAGTGAAAGAGAGAGGAGGATTTTTGAGGAAATAAAAGTTTGTGTATTATAAGAGGTTGGAGATGGATAGGGAGAGGGGAGTTAGATGGTTCACTTAAATGCAAAAAAAAAAACAAAAAATGGTGTTTTCATTAAAGTGTATCAGTTGGGAAGAGAAATTGGGTTTTTGTGTGTGTGTTTTGACTTTTTTTTTTTTTTTTTTTTGGTGGAGCACCAATGTCTTGTGATGGGGGAGGTTGGGTTGTTATAAATGCTAGCTGCTGAGATGAATAGGTTGAACCGTCTTAAAGAGTTTGAGAGTCGCTAATACAGTCGAAGATATCAGGTTTAACCTATCTAATAGGCTTTTATTGGAAGTGGAGAAATTCGAACTCATGACCTCTTAATCATAAGTCTTACTTGATGTCAGTTATACTCTTGTTGGAGACTTTATATCCCATCTTGGTTCACAATAGAAGACAAAAACGTGATATATTTTAATGCATGTTTGGTACGCAATCCGAAAACATAAATTTGAAAACAAGAGTTTCAATGAAAACAAAGTTGTATTTCATGTTTTCAGATATGTGTTTGGTAATAGATTTAGAAATTTAATTTCATTTTAAATAGTAGCTTAAAGTGTGTTTTATAATATATTTATAGATCATAAAATTAGTTAGAGTTACAAAGGTAAATGTTAGGTTGAATATAAAACAGTATTAATTAATTTATGAACATTATTTTTTTAATAAATTTTATATAATTATTATTTTATAATATAATATAATATTTTATATTTTATAATATATTATATTCTACACATTTTAATTTAACAAAAATAAATCAAGTTTATAAACATGAAATACGATTTTATCTTTATTTAATACAATTCTGCATTTTAAAATTTCAAATTCAGAATCTGGATACAATGCAAACATAAAAATGTTGTTTTCAGAATTTTTAATATTTGGATCACAAAATCCGAAAACAACTTTCAAAAACAGGTCTGTCAAACATGAATTTACTGAATTCAGTGAATCTGAAAACATAAAATAGAATCTGGATTGCCTACCAAACAGACCTTTATTTTCCTAGAATGCTAAAATATAATATTCACATATAAATTCAAGCTAACTTATTTGCTCATCTAAGCACCAAAAAATAGATCTTTAAAAAAATATCCTCCAAAAAAAATCGCAGCTTCAAGAAGATCCAATCTACTTAAAACCAAAAACTCTCATCACTTGTGACAATCTGTGTTACTTCTCCGACCTTTTGTTTCTAACCTTAAAATCTAACAAAAAAAATATTCCCTAAAAATTTGCCAAACCAAAATCACACCAACAAATTTGTTTTTTTTTTTTTAATATGCCAAAGACCTATTGTAGATAAAACTGAAAGCTCAAAATATGTATCTATTAGGTATTTTAATTTTTTAAAGTGTAAAGATCAAATAGACACAAATTTAAAAGTTTGAAGACTAAATTAATTTAACTTAATCATTAAAATATTTTAAATATATGACTAATAAATGTCTCCAAACTTCATGGACCTATGTGATAATTTTGTTAAAATACAAGATCTCAATAGTCTTTTAAACGCTTTATTACATTTAGGGATGATAATTATTAAATAATGGTGATGCATAGCCTCTTTTATATGTTTTTAAACCTAACATACTTGAGATAAAATAATATAAAAATATCAGTTAGCAAATAATAAAAAGAATATAACAACAATTAAAACACATTAATTACTCAATTACCGTCTTGATTAATCAGTAATTAAATACATGATTACCACTATTAAAACCAATCGATAGTTAATAAATTTAAATATATAGTTACAATCACTTAAAAAACAAGTATACCTAATACGTGTCAAGATAACAATAAATTTGATGAAAAAAAAAGTAAAATTATATTAGAGACAATAAGTAACAAGTGTCAAGAATTTTTATGTATGACGCTTCAAACATGTCAATAATTTTAATATTCTTGACATTTAGAAAAATATCAAAGAAAATGTATCATGATTTAAGATTGTCTATAGTTTTAATATCCATGACATTTAAAAAAATATCAAAAAAAATATGATGTGACGCTTGCTCTTGGTCAAATTTTAACAACTTCATTATGGTAGATGGTTTGATTAATTGAGCATTAAGCCTATTAGAATTTGACATTACAATTTTTTGGTACTTTATAATGATGCATTTATAAATATATTTTTTAAACTATCCATTAAAAAAATTGTGTGATTTGGGATATAGGTGTGATAATATATATACCCTCCAAAATCATATAACTGAAAAAGAAAGAAAACAAAAGAGGGAAATTATGAAACAGAAAGTAAAAATTAAAAAAGTATGGGGGACAATAATAAATGGGCTATGTATAAAAAAGAGGTCCTCCTTTTGAGTATTATTAGAAGTTAGAACTCACTTTTTCTACTTGCTATTTGTATCATTGTGAATAAAAAATAACCTTTTTGTTTTTAGGGTTAGAGAGAGAGTTATGGTGCTATAAATTGGTAATAAATTAGTAATGCCTTTACACCTGCACTTTAATTTCTTTTTTTTTTTTTAATTCAACCATTAATGGAATGGGAGTTTTGAATTCATGTCCGGTTGATCGAGAGGATACACGTTTTATGTCAATTGAACTATGCTCAATTTGACACTTGACTTTCATATTCTATTCCGTACTTATTTTCTTTATCTTGTATTTGAGTGACGGGTCAAATTTAATCTAAAGTTTATGTTTGAAATTGGTATGTATTTAGTTTGGTTTTAAAAAATATGGAAAATATTATTAATTTTTATCTTTAAAATTGACCAGGTGTATAATTGTTATATTCAATATTGCTCATGTTGAATTTAAGCATTTCGATTTTTTATTGCTATGCTCAATGTTGTGTAAGGTATGGAGTTTTTATCGCAATATTTAAGATTGTTAGACTATATTAATATAATTAAATTTAACCCAAACTATCAATTTAAACTTTTGGTTTGATTGGTAATTGAAGATGGTATCAGAGCAGGTGATCCACGAGCTCCTGTGTTTACTTTGATTGGTGATTTAAAATGGTATCAGAGCAAGTGGTTCAAGAGATCACGGGTTCAAAACCCTTGCAAAATCAGTTTTCTCCTCATTTAATATCGATTTCACTATCTGCTTAACCTTTTGGTTTGATTCTATGGTTAAATAAATTTGATTTTTTTTAGTACGAATCTTTGTTATTTAATTTTGCATGTTCACCTTAGTTTTGATGACTTATTGAATCCTTTTAAAGTAGCAATTTTGATTAATAATTTTTAGAATGATTACCAAATCGACTACCTCTTCCAAATTAGAAATTTGTGGTTAATTTTAAATCACTCAACTAAAATTAATGATAAAAATATTAGCGCATCTATTTGAAAAAGTTTAGAGAGAATAATTCCAAAAATATTCAAACTCTAAATATCTAGTAGACGAATATGTGCAAATGTTATAATTTATCAATCTTCTTCCATCATTCTTAACTTTTTATATATATTAATTAATTTCTTGCCTACCGGTAAAAAAGCAAGTTCTTTAATTTTTGTCTTTTTTTAAAAAAAAAAAAAGAAAAACTCAATAATCTAAAGATCACAAGAGCAATAATTTCAAATTGGCTAAATTATATATATATATATATATATATATATATAATCACACTTTGTTTTGAAAATACATCTATTCGTTCAAAAGTTGCATTTATCACAAGAGTAATATTTTTGAATTGGCTAAAATATTTTTTTAAAAAAAAACTTCATACTCCCTTTGTTTAAAAAATAACTCTATCATTTCAAAAGTTGCAATATTATTTGTTGGGGATCTCACATTGAAAAAGTGAAGAGAAACCTCACCATATATAAGATATATAGACAGCTAACTCCACTCATTACCAATTGGTTTTGAGATGAAATCTCATATAATCTAATATTCTGTGTATTTGTAATGGATGTAAAAAAATATTTCATAAATTTTACAAATAATATCCCTCTTTCAAAAGATTTCAATGAGTAACAACTCAAAAATGGTAAAATATTTAATAGAAAGGTGGTGAAACTCACTAAATAAGAAATGAAAATGAGATTTTTTTACCACCTTAAAAAGTTAATGTGATAAGTTTTGTTTGAGGAGAATTTTCAGCAAGTCTCACCCAATTTAATTTCATTAGTTCATGTTTAATTTAGCAAACATCATCAAACAAAATGAAAATTTTTCATTTTTTATTTCCTCTCTCGAATTTCTAATTAGTAAAACGAGGGTAAAAGGTCATAATACATCTAATTTCAATCCATTTCTTTTCATTAATCTATAAAACTTTAAATAAAAGAAAATCAATAATATGATATAATAAGAAGATTTTCATGACAAGCAAAGAAAAATAGAAATGGCAATTAGTTAAAAATATTTAATACAAAATTAAACCTTTGTCAATTATCCCTTCATCAATGACAAATAAATAAAAACTAGAAAATAATTATCCTACAATAATTATCTATCCAACCATAAATAAAACACGTATTACCTTTTTTAAGGTTAAAAGTTCAAACTTTGAAGTTGAAGTAAAAAAAAAAGAAAGAAATTAACCATTATAATAGAGATTTGAAAACAAAACCTCATCACAAATGTCTCTTCCACGTGTCTGCTTATGTATGGACAATAAAAATATTTTTATTATATGAGGTTGAAAAAGTTTTAAAATGTTGTAGTCTAAAATTAAAATTTGTCTCCGTGCAGACGAGCACAAAAATAAATATGAAAAAGAAGAAAAAAACAGTTGAGAGTTGAGGAATTAAATTAAGGGTGGTTGGATTGGTTTTTAATAGGCGATATAGTGGCACCTAGAAATTGTGCTTATTTATTGCACTTAGTCCCCCCTTTCTTTTTCCACATGCGACTTTTTCCACCCTTTAATCTAATTATTTTTAGATTAAAATATTAGTTTAGTTTATATATTTTAGATATTATTTTATTTTATGTACTTTCAAATATTTAATTTTATTTATTATACTTTCAATAAAACTTAAAATTAGTTCGGATATGATAGATTTAAATTTTATTTTAATCAAAATGGTTTAAATAATGATAATCATTTTAATACAAGAAAATCAACATGTTTCTAAAATTTATAGAGAAAAACTATAGAAACTATTTTTTTAAAAAAAAATAAAAATTAGAAAGCATATTGACTAACACATTTGAAAGACAAAATCTAAATAAGAGACTAAAATGATTTTTAACTTTATTTTTATCTTACAAAATAATGTCTATTTTTTATAATGTCTATTTTGTATCCCTCTTTTTATTTTTTAAATGTCACACTAAAAATTTAATAAAAAATCTTTTTAGTATTAACGGACTACTCACCCCCTTCTATTTATACCATGAAATTTATTTTATAAATAATTTATTAATACAATTGAATGGACTTCGGGATATTTTTAAAATGGTGTAAATGTTACGGACAATCATGGTATTAAATTTTCGTCCACATATCGATATTTCCATCGATATTTTTAAATGTCCATGGGTTCGACATCGACACTATGGGTGAATTGACATTTTCATTATATCGTACAAAATTGATGAAATATTAAAGAGAATTGCAACAAAATGTAACATAATGTGAATATAATATTATGACAAGTATTTTAACTTATTTGAAAATGGTTGAAGGTTTATTTTTTAATTTAAATATATTTTTATAATTTTTTATTTTTTAATTTTTTTTTCTCGAAATATCCATCGACATCGACATTTTATCGATCTTTCCATCAACATTTCCATGAAATTAAGACCTCGATATTTACATCGACATCGACGTTTTAAACCTTGCAGACAATTGATAAAAATAATAATCACATTTTTGTAGTATTATAAAAAGCTCCCAAATGTAATACATAAAGTTTGATAATTTTGTCTATTTACTCTTTAAAAAATAAAAGTTTAATTATGTCTCTGTACATTTAAATTACCATTCTTATTCTTTATTGTTCTATTTGGATTGAAAAGATGATTTTTGAAAAACAAAAATTAAATGAATAAAACATAATGTTTATTTTTTCTTTTTTAAAATTTTAATATTAAAAAAAAGGTGCAGCGCAGCGTCTTTAAATTATATATTTTCTTAAAGAATATGTATGACTTTTTGCTACAAAAGTCAAACATGTAGAAAAACAAAATTGGTTTTATGATATACTTTTGACTTTTTATACTATAATTATTTTGATCTTTATTTTATTATATTATATATCTGTAAACAATTAATATATATAATGTAGCTAAAATTCATTGTTTGACCTTCTCACTGTCAAAATTAGATAACTACAATCAATAACTTTTTCTTTATTTGAAAAACATTCTGGACTTTTTTTCAAAATACATGCAGGTCGAATTAAATATTTATACCCTTTAAACTATTAAAATCTAAATTAACTAATTTAATAGTCTAAGGATGATCTAAATAATATATTACTAACAAAGTTAGAATTATAAATTAACATGAGGAAATATACTTTTCAAGGTTTAAAACCTTTAAATATTATATTTTTAAAATTTTAAAATTTTAAACATGGCGCACTTAAAACCACATATAGTATATTATATAGTTTAGTTTTATGAAAGGATTAAATAATTATGTGTAGAAGTTAATAATAAAGTCTAAAATAAATAAATTTAAACGTTAGTTTTATTTGATCAGTTTATCAACTTTTTGCGGCTAAGGGTCAGTGAAGTTAATGTTTCATTTATAGTACCGACACCTTTCAATATTGTCTCACCATTTTCTCTCTCTTAAATTAATTTTCATTTTATTTTTTTTAATAATTGATAATATTTTTCAAATGTAATAAATTATAATAATGTTTAATTTTAAAAAATATTTACCCATTTTTTTGCAGCCCACCGATTATCTATCCACAATTTACCAAACTTTTTTTTAAAATATATTTTTTTGTTTTTCTGCTGCATGATTGATTGGAATAAGCCGAAAAAAATGGATGCATGCTATTCAATTAAAATTGAGTTTTAAATTAGGGACAATAAGAATAATGGCTAAATTTAATCAATCAAATTTGAAAAATATCTAAATAAGATTTAATTTGTAAATATGACTAAAAATACTAATTGTATTGGGACGAAAATACTCATGTTGAATATTTATAATGTATTCAACCTAAAAAGTTGTCAACAAAAATGAGTGAAGAAAGTAGGTAAGATTTTTTCAATTAACAAATTCTACGATTGAAAATAAAAAAAAAATAATAATAAAATCAAGATTGAGAGAGGTTAAAAAAAATCCTATAATAAATGATCTATCTATCCAATGTGCAAGAATAAACTAAAAAATCAATCTTCATCCACATGACAATGTAAAATATGTGTAATTATTCACTTAATTCTATAATACACCATTTCAAACTCGTTGATTTTTTCCAACTTAATATATATGGAAACGTATATCTCTATTTTTTTAATATAATAAAGTAGAAATACGTGTAAATACCCGTAAGAAAAAACAGAAAAAAATAATCTCACCCACACATACACCATGCACCATGTACTATTAGAAAAGTTAAATAGTTACAGTTATTCACTCCACCTAAAACTCCTTCATATTTCTCTAACTTAGTATATATGTTGTTTTTATGGTTTATATCTTACACGAAGACACAAAAATCCATGAGACGATATATCATCGTAATGACCCTAATGTAGAAGGTATTGAGGCGACCAAAAATAAAGAAAAATGAAATAATACTGGTTTTCGAAAGCCAATAATTAGTAATAAACACATCAACAATCCAATTTTATATTGGTTGTATCATTTTAAAATTATGCACTCAATGGTATATACCTCGATTTTCACAATTAAATTGGTTACAAATCCATAAAGAATAGCATGAGATTTTTTTGATGACCCTTGAATATACTGAGTTTGACTTGTAACCTTTGTAACCATCGTCTTTATCTCATACAACATCAAACAGGATTGGATGATGTGAAAACCCATTTCGAACTGATACAACTCTACTAACCTGTAAATCGTACCAATGAAAAGTCTGAAAGAAGAAATTTCGTCTCGAATGTGTATTATGAGACCAGTTGTAGGAAACTTCAATAGCACATGGAAGACAATCTTCATCAAATGAATTTTTTGCTAAAAATAGGAAAATGTGATTTCAATTAGAAATTGTTGAAAAAATTTCAAAATATAATCTGATAGTTAGAAGACTGTAAATATGATAATGATATGAATGTAATTACGAAAATATACCAAGGACATCTTAAGAAATTAATATTATTTTCAACCGTTATTAAAAATATGGTAGTCATATTCACAATATTGAAACTATTTAACTATTTTTCATTATTATTAATTTTTTTTTAGATATTATTCATCATTTTCCTTTTATGTTATTAAGCAAATAAGGAGGAGGAGGCCACTTTAATAAATCTATGAGTTTAATGTGTCATACTGAACCGTACCTTTTTTAATTATCATTGTATAGAACTAAGATTTGTTTAGAATGAGAAGATTAGACCATTTGATAGTTAGTAAGTATTTCTTAATTAAAATATAAATACCACTTTTATATTTCTATGAATGTTTTAGAAAATTAACCAAAGTTCTGGAAATTAAAAAAAAAAACAAAAAAAAAAGATTTTTTAAAAAAAAAAACATATTTTTTTTTTTTGTTTTGGAATATGAATTAAGAATTCAAATGTTTACTTAAAAATAAAAATTATGGTTGAGAAATTAAAAGAAAATAAATTTAATTTTTAAAACTAAGAAGTTGTTTGGGGCGCTGAATAGATTATAATAATAGGGAGTTATAATATTCTGTGGATTATTATAATTTGTGAAATCATATAATATTATTTTAAATGTAAAGTAGTATAGTTTGGATTTATAATAGTTTGTATTTGAGGTGCATAGTATTTCACATGTTATAATAATACATTTATTATAATTTGGGCCCCAAACATACTATAAATGATTATGAAATGAAACTTTAATAAATTATTAATCAACTTAGTTACTAAAGATACGTAGATCAATCAATCGGGTTATCATAACATAATTAATCAATACATACTAAAATATTGGTGAACTTTTTTTTTAGAAAAAAAAAACATATCTGAACTTGAATTTGAGAGACTGTCTTTGGGCCTTTCAATTAGATAATTTGAGCCAGTTGTGTAAGATCCAAATTTTACATTGACTCGCTTGTAGCCCAGCTTAGGCCCAAAAATTCATTGACACCTGAAGTTTTGGAGAAGCCAGACATAAATTACCTTTTTTTTTTCTTTTTTTCTTTTTTTTAATTCCATTGGCCTCTAAACTTGCAACCCATTTATTTTAAATTCAAAAACTTAAATATATTATAGATATATTGTTATTAAGCTTTCTAGATGACTGATTTATTTTTTTGAACTTAAATACAATAACCATTTTGATTTTTGTACTTCTCCTTCAAACTAAAGGCTAAATTCACGCCAATACTCATTTCAACTAAATTAATCAATGATAAAGTCAAAGTAAGCATAATTCAATGATAATTGACATGTATTTCTTATCTTGAAATCGAATATTGAAATTCACATCCCTATAAGATATAATTGAAAAGTTCAAAAAGTGTCCAAAAAATGCTTTGACATATTCGCTAGCAAATCCTCGTAAAAAAGACTCTTTGCTGACCGCTAATCAACCAAGCGTCAACAAGTATAGAAAAAGTTGACGCTACAAGTAGATAGGTAAATGTTACTATGTTTATTGACGCTACACTGCCAACGGTTTTTGCAAAATCGTCAACAATGCCTAAATTATTTGTATTATTATTTTTATCTCAATTGTACATAATTCAAAGCTATTATATAAATATTCAAATGTTGTTGTGCCTAAAAAAATTTGTACATAAAATATAATAAATGAATTATGTTAAACCAAATCCAAATTTGTTCTTATCATTTGCTGGTAGAAAGTTTGTATACAAGATAAAAATAAAATTTCAACATATATAAACCTAAAGTAACTTAGAAACAAAACTTTATTTATTATGATCGTTTCATGTTACATAATCTTAAAAAGTAGTTTTTGAGAATAACATCCACCCAACCATTCTAAAAAAATAAATTAAACGAACAATTAAAAAAAAAATTTGTTAGTATAAGATCAAAATGATTAAAACACAAAAAAAAGTCAAATAACTTAAAAAAATAAATTTAAAAATGACATTTTACCAGTTCTAAAGTTAAAATAGACGTGGCAGTTTCATAAATTAAAATGAGAGGAATCTACAAATTTAGAAACAAAAAGATATCTTATGGCCTGCAATCCGAAATCTGTTTTATGTTTTCGGATTCACTGAATTCAGTGAATACGTGTTTGGCAGACGTATTTTCGAAATCTGTTATCGAATTCTGTGATCTGAAATTCTGAAAACAACATTTTTATGTTTTCATTGTATCCAGATTCTGAATTTGAAAAATTAAATTGCAGAATTATATTAAACAAAGATAAAAATCTTAATAAATATAGTAGTTTATGTTTATAAACTTAATTTATTTTGTTAAATTAAAATAGGTATAATATAATATATTATAAAATATCAAGCATTATATTATATTATAAAATAATAATTTTATAAAATTTATAAAAAATATTAATAAATTAATTAACAATGTTTTATATTCCACCTAATATTTAGTTTTGCAACTACAACTAATTTTATGATATATAAATATATTATAGAATACACTTTAAACTACGGTTTAAAATGAAATCAAATTTCTAAATCTGTTACCAAATGCATATCTGAAAACATGAAATACAACTCTGTTATCATTGAATCTCTTGTTCTCAAATTTCTATTTTCGAATTGCCTACCAAACATGCCCTTAATGTTGACTTGGAATAATCCTAAAAGGTTAGGGACTAACAAAAAAAATGATTCAACAAATTTAGAAACAAAAAAGTTATATTGATTGTTGAATGTTGATTTAGAATAATCATAAATGCTAGGGACTAACAACAAAAAAAGGTAGATTGAATGTTTACTTTGAATAATTCTAAAGTTACAGGTTAATGATCTCAATAGCCTATTGAATATATTTTATTTTTAATTTAATCACATTAAAGTTACAAATTTATGCAAAATTTTCTCTCTATGATCATTCTTTTGGATTTAAAATTTACATGTCATGAAAAAATAACAAAAATTTGTGTTACACAAAAATATAAGTAACGAAATACCCATTTCAAGATGGAACAATTGTTTCCTGATAAATAGTCCAAAAAATCAACAATATTATAACAAAAGTTGAGTGGTTCACAAAATAGAAATATATATATATATATATTTATATTACAGCTAAAAAAAATAGATTACACAAACTTAGTTATAGAACTCTTCCAAATCAACCGAACCTTAAGAAATACAGATTTTTTAGCCCTAAACAACCCTTAAAAGAATCAATTTAGTTGAGAATTTTAAAAATATTTCAAATTAATATCTAGGTTAAACGTGTGGACTTTGAGGTTTGTGTATGTATGGTCATTGAAAACTTTTGAAAATTTTAAAATTTATAGATCTAATAGACACAAAATTAAAATTTTAGTATTTTATTAGACATAAAATTCAAATTTGTATCTAATTAACCAATTGGTTTTTAAAAATCTTGAATTTACTAAGAAACTATTAAACACAAAATTGAAAGTTAAGGATCTAAAAATTTAGGAATATATTACATACTTTAAAAGTTTAGCGAACAAATACATATAAACTTCAAAGTTTATAGACTAAATTTATAATTTAATATAATATTTAATATATTAAATATATAAGAGGGAAATATATTTATTCTATCAGGTATATTAAGTATTAAAGGAATAATTTATCTATTCCTAATCATTGTTAGATACAAAATCAAGGTGAAATATATATTATATTTAATATATCAGAGATTATAATTGGTTATTGGATTTTGACAAAATTTTTGTGCTTCGAGCGAAAAACACACGCCCCTATATACAAGGTATTTATTTCTAATTGTTTTGCCTTTAGTTGATTCTTACCATATATATGATTAAAAAAAAAACAATAGGATGTTAGAGAAGAACAATATTAGAGTTTTTTTAATTGAAATTTGTGAATTTTGGTAAAGTTGTTTAATGGTTAATTTTCTGCATTATTGTAGGTAAAACTTGATTTTATCTCTTTAAAATTAGTAAGTGAATTAATTGGAATTGACTAAAAGGTACACATTAGTTTATGAGAGAAATTATTCGACGTTGTCATGATGGGAATGACAGTTTTATACTTTTAGATATATGAGAGGAAAAAAAAATGAAAAATTGCCTTGATTTTGTATCTAACAATTATTAGGAACAAATAAATTTTAAGATCTACCTCGATATTGCAAAACTATCGATTTCATTATGACGAACTCATTGAATAATTTTAATGCAATGAAATTGAAAGTTTGAAGTTGAAAGTTGTTACTGGGGTTAACTGGATTTTTTATTATTGTTGGGGTAGATTTTGAAAATTTTTATAAAAACATTGTATTTTCAAAACTAATTATAAAAATATTGTTATTTTTATTAGGTGGAACGGAGATAAGAGTGATCATCACTTATTTTTTTAAAAATATTTGTTAGCAAATTATATATATTGATTTGTTATAAAAGAGTTTTATATTTTTGATTTGGTTAGTTTTATAATATATAATATATAAGATTAGTTAGGTTGGATTTAATTGTTAAGTAATGAATAACAGATAAATAAGTTAAACCAAAGTGAATTATTTATCTCTTATTCATTACTTAACAATTAAATTATTTGTATTATGGATAAACACATTAAAATTAACGAAAAAAAAAAAAGATCACATTATAAAATAACTAAATTAAGAAAAAAATCTTTAAGACACTATTATATAAAAAAAAAGAAGATGAATTAAAAAAATTAGAAAAAAAAATAAATTAAGAAAAGTGGTTTATGAAAATGGGAGGACTGTTTGCCCTTCGTTGAAAAAAATGGGTTAAAAATAAATATGAATTAAGGACAATTGGTGAAATAGCAAAATAAACCTAAAATATTGCAAATATAGTAAATTGTTAAACTATTTGCATATATGACAAATTTTCATTTAAATTACTAAAATATCCATGCATATGTATTTAGCCAAAATAAAAATTATGATTCATTTTCCTTCCTTTCTTCCTCAAACTATCTTTGATTTTTTTATGATTTTTTCTTCCTTTTTCCAACGTTTAGTCAATTGACTAAGCATTATAGGTTCAATTGATGTCCAACGTTCAATTTTTTCTATAGTAATTGATGTCTACCACTAATAAACTTCAATCATTGTCTTGTAATAGAAGTATATCAGTGATATAAGTTTATCACTATCACTGATAGACTTTTATATGTATTGTTTCCCTTTTTTATTGAAGTTTATCACTATCACTGATAGACTTTTATATGTATTGTTTCCCTTTTTAATTTGATTGGAGTTTATTATTGGTAGATTTCTATTACTGTCATTAGAAGTAGTGTGGGATTGAAGTTTATCACCGATAGAAACGTATATATTAATTGGTAGAATCTCTCACTTGTGAATTACTAGAATTTTGAATTGGGAATCCTAGGGTTAACATATATAGGTTAATTTCCATTATTGAATAAGCTAGGGTGTGCGATTGAAGTCTATCACTAAGATGTAGGGGTATACAAATAACTCGGTAACCCGAGCAACCTGAACTACCCAACCCAAACCATAAGAATTGGGTTGAGTTAGGTTTTTTTTTTTCCAGTTTAAGTTGGGTTAGAAGTTTGGAGAACCAAAAAGTTCGGGTCGGTTCTCGGGTTATGCTTTTTAGGCTCGGGTTGACCCAACCGAACCCAAAGTTTATATTTATTTTACTTTATTTTAATTACATATATACTTATAAATGAATTATTTGTCAATTTTTAATATTTTTCTTCTAAACTTCTAATAAATGTTAAGATATTTTGAAATTTGAAGTTTGATATTTTAATTTTATGTGATTTTAGTTATTAATTGAAGAAAAAAATATTTCAACCCGAATTTATGGGTTGGTCCAAAAAATTTCCCAACCCAACCCAACCCGACTTATGTACACCCCTACTAAGATGTTTATTTCATATATCATTGTGATAAGAATCTATCGATGATAGAAGTCTTTCACTATATACTCCTAACCTTGATAAGAGTCTATCCACGAAGTAGACTACTTCATGTATTGTATTCTATCACTGACAGACTTCTAACTATGGTAATAGTCTATCAGTGATAGAAGTTTATCACTGATAGAATCCTAACCGTTATAAGAGTCTATCAGTGATATAAGTCCATCACTGATATATGATAAAAGTCTATCGACTTACCCAAAGTCTTGTTTCAGTAGTATTATACCATATTTAGTCACTTATAAACTTCTAACTATGATAAAAATTTATTAATGATAAAAATCTATCATTTATAGACTCATAACCGCGATAAGAGTATATTAACATGACTTCAATACTTCTAATATAGTTCTAATGGTGATAAGAGTCTATTAGGGATAGATGTCTATTACTGATAGATTCAGAATTGTGATAGAAGTCTAATATTTGCTATATTTGCAATTTTTTTAAAAAACTTGCTATATTTACAAATAAAAACTTATATTTTGTTACGCATTACAATTTCTGTATGGATTATTAAAAAAAAAAACAATCCTACACTTCTTTACCAAAATCTAACATATTTTGAAAAAAATATAAAACTAATAAATTATATTTATATATATATATATAACTAACAAAATATAAAAATATAAACTAACAAATCTTATATAACATATTAAATCAAAATATAAATCTCTAACATTTTTTTTTTTAAATATGGGTAGAAAGAGACGATCATCTACCTATCTAATTTTTTAAAAAATTGTTCAGATGATCATCATTCGAAGAGACGAAGAGTCCATAAATAAAAATAATAATATTCTTATAATAAGTTTTAGAAATATAATATTTTTATAAAAACTTTCAAAATCTACCGCAATAATAATAATATAAGTCCGATGACTACCTATAATTTAAACCTAAAAATAAACATTTTAATAGTAATTATTTGGAACAAAATTATATGCATGAAACAAAATATGCACCAAAATGAATGGATCAAAACAATAACTTTTTAAACCTAAAATCAGTTCACTATTTACGATATTGATTACTTTTCAATTTCTCTATAGAAAATGATTTTCCTACTTAAGATTTTGTGAACGGCGTGCCTCGTGTTGAGGCGGTAAATCAAACTGAAATTTTGTCATATTGCTCTGATCTGATTACTCTTAGTTGCCGGCCGCCGCCGTCCAATAAAGCTAATAAGTTTGACAATTGGATTCGAGTTCTTCCGATCGAAATCGCCGTTCCTTTGCCGCTTACAATCCGACGGAACCTCTGCCGGAGTTTGCAATGAGAAAGGCCGGAAGAGGAGGCCGGCAGGATGATCAGAATCGAACCAAAGAGGTTTGGGTCGCTAAACACGCGAATCAAACACAGAATCACTCTTCTATCTCCGATTCTCAACGCTCGGACCTCGGAAATCGTCCCTCTACCAGTCGTAATTCCAACTACGAGCATCGGAATCACCGCCGCTCCCGTCACCAATCGGTCGAGCAATCGGAGGTTAGTGCTTTGGCCGATGGAATAGAATCTTTTACTTGCGATGAAAAACCTGTGGAATTTAAGGAAAGATGCAGAGATGTTGTAAATTCGAACAGTGAGATTAAAGACGAGATAGCTGGAAATTCTTGCTCTACTGAGGCTAGGGATGATGTTTACAGTAGGTTAGAGATGCTGCAGCGCAGTTCCGAGGAGCCGGAGTTGTCGGAGGAGCAGCTTAGGATTAATGATCAGTTACAGGAAGATGAGGTATCTGATTATCATGAATTGCCACTAATATGAATGTGGAATTGTTTGTTTTTAGCTGAAGTTTGTGTATGTACGTTATGTGTTGTAGTATCTTTTACCTGCGTGCAATTTTCTATAATTGATTTTGGCGATTTTTTTCTAGATATTTGTTTTTTATGTCCAATCTTGAACTGTTTCTCAACCAGATCCAGTTATGGAAGTAATGGGCATCTTATTTACTGTTTTATTGGTGAATCTTTGGTAGTTGCTGGCTTTGGAGTCCATATATGGAGAAAATGTCTATATCCTCGATGAACAAAGAGGGCAGCGCCGTTTCCAGGTTCACAATTACCCATTAAATTTATAATTGTTACATCCAAAATACTTTGGAATTAGGATCTCAAACTTTTCTATTACTCTGCAGATTTCCATACATATTGAGAGTCCCGGTGAAATTGCTGTTACTGCAAAGCTTAATTCGTCTAGTGCTCTTGAGATGAAAAGTACTAGTTCTGATGAATTCTCTTGTACTTTCAAAGTCAAGTATCTTAACCCCATTGTTTTGACCTGTTTATTACCTAAATCATATCCTAGTCACCTACCTCCATATTATACAATCTCCATTCAGTGGTTGGACTCTGTCAGAATTTCCAGTCTTTTGTCCGTGTTGGATGCTATGTGGACTGAACAAGTGGGGCAGGAAGTTGTATATCAATGGGTAGAATGGCTACAAATGTCTTCTCTGGCTTATCTTGAGCTAGATAAAGAGATAACGCTCGGTCCTTATGACAAGGGATATTCAGGAGATACACGTGCAGTTTCAGGAAGTGTTTCTCCAGAAGTTGATGTTCCTGCAATAATAAATTATGACAATCAGAGGCGTGATGAGGACTTCTGCATGAACTTGCAGGAATGCTGCATCTGTTTAAGTCAATATGCAGGTAAGCTCCATAATTTCTCAAGATGTTCTCAAGCTTACACTGACTTGTCCTAACTCCTATGTTTGTGCACATGCATCGGCAAGAATAATTAAAAAAACAATCGATTGTAACATATTAATCAAGTTCAAGCTTATAACTCCAGATTGTTTGATTGGATAATAGGAGAATTTTGGGAAATTAGTGTCAGTTACTAGCTTTGCCTTTCTCCTCCTCTCTGAGACTGGAGAGAGTTATATTGGTCAAGAGAAGACAAATTATCTGTTCACAAATTGATGATTAATCCTACTCTGTCTCTAAGAAGAGGTTCTGTTGTTAATCAGAATAGCAACATCCACCTCGTTAAGAATGGGAAATGACTCAGCCTATTTACTAAAGGATTATCGTTCAACTTATTATCTTTCATTAACAGAAAGGGGGGTTTCTTTCACAGTGAATCAACACAAGCAATGGGAAAAGAACCAAACATAACAGAAAGGTGGTTTTTGCTTTTTAGTATTGGAGAAATAAATGGGAAACAAATTCTGATTCATACTCTCTCCTAGAAATAGAACCACTCACTTAAAACTTCAAAGAGTACTATTGAATGGAACCGTGAACTTATCCCAACAAAATTTTCATGTTGTCCTTGCATCAGCGAAACCATGAGATTTTCTATTAGCTGACCCAAGTCAACAAAAATCCTTTGAAGTTGTGGTAACCCGACCCTGTACATCTATAGTGTCATGTCATTGCTGAATTTTGGGAATGTCATCAATTTTGCTCTCTTTCAGTTTGTGTGTAGAAATCTTACCGTTGGCTGTAAACTTTTGACTCTGGCTACTTCATTTGTTGGTTGGACATAATCAGGTGCAAAGTTTGTAAGATTGCCATGTAAGCATTACTTTTGTTGGAAATGCATGGAGACGTACTCAAACATGCATGTCAAGGAAGGCACAGTAAGCAAACTCAAATGTCCAGATGCCAAATGTGACGTTATGGTTCCTCCCGGTCTTTTGAAGCAATTGCTTGGTGGTGAAGAGTTTGAAAGATGGGAATCCATGATGCTCACAAAAACACTGGAATCGATGTCAGATGTGGTTTATTGCCCAAGGTGTGAAATCCCCTGCCTAGAGGACGTAGATCACGATGCTCAATGTTCAAAGTGTTACTTTAGTTTTTGTACACTTTGTTGCGAGAGACACCATGTTGGAATTGAGTGTATGACTCCAGAAATGAAGCTTCGTCTTCTTGAGGTGAGCTAAGTACCCGCTTCACTCAATCCATGTGTATTTTCCTTTTTGTGGGGATATTCATTGGCATTTATCCTTAGAACTCAACCTTCTACATTTCTTAACCTGTTATTATTCTTACTTAATGCTGCAGGAGCGTCAAAATTCATCTCAGTTAAGTGGGGATCAAAGACGAAAGGAACGTGAGATGATAAATGAGCTTATCAGTGTCAAGGAAATACTTCGGGATGCCAAGCAATGCCCATCTTGTAAAATGGCAATATCGCGGACCGAAGGTTGCAATAAGATGGTTTGCAATAATTGCGGACAGTATTTCTGTTACCGGTGTAGCAAGGCAATTGAAGGATATGATCATTTCAGGTTTGTTCATGCGAACAAGCATTAGTTTAGTGCTGATTTCTTCATGACTGGTTCATGATTTGCATAAATTGTGCAACTCTCATGGATTGATGAATCTAACTAGCCAATGTTAATTGAAGGGAGGGCGCATGTGAATTGTTCCCGCAAGAAGCCATTCAACAGTGGGAAGAGCGCATGAATATACGGCAGGTGATGGGCCAGATTCAAGCAGAACTTTTTCCTGAACATGGTCATCCATGTCCTAATTGTGGTCAACTTAATGCCAAGGTGAGTAGGAGTAGGACACATTTACATTCTCATGTCGGTATCCAAGAGGATCGCTAGTTTTTCCGTTTTCCCACATCACAAATAGATAAAGTGTACGAATTTATTTTTTCTTTAGATAGTTCATGTGTTAAAAGTAGCTGAACTATACGAACCAAAAAATGCAATTTAAGGGGAAAAATGATCATAATGTACAAATTTTTTAGTATTATCACTCATCTAGACAGCCTAGACTTTCATAATAGTGTAGCACAAAATATTTGGTTAAATTACAAGTTTAATCCCTAAACTTTCATGTTTGTGTCTAATAGGTCCCTGAACCTTAAAAAGTATAATAAGTCCCCGAACTTTCAATTTTATGTCTAATAGGTCCCTGAACTTTAAAAAATATCTAATTAGTTCTCAAACTTTAAATTTTGTATCGATAGGTCCTTGACACATTCAATTTTTTTTTTAAATTAATGAATCTATTAGGCATAAAATTGAATTTGGTGTCTAAAGTATATTAAACTTCCAATTCCGTGTCAATCAGGTTCATGAATTTTTAAAAATGTCGAATAGGTCAAGGATCTATTAGACACAAAATTGAAAGTTAAAGAACTTAAAAAAGATACAAAATCGAAAGTTTAGAGACTTGTTAGACACTTTTTAAAGTTTAGGGACTTATTAGATACAAAATCGAAAGTTCAAGTACCTATTAGAAACTTTTTAAAGTTAAGAGACTTATCTGATACAAACCTGAAAGTTCATGGACTAAATTAATAATTTAACCAAAATATTTTCTATTTGAGATATTGTTGGGAGTTGATATCTTTTTTCCTAATGATGTTATTCAACTTAGATTCCTATTAGGATTCAAAGTTTCTTTTCTGGCAAAATAAACCTACCATTCAGAGTGTTATTTAGGGAAAGATTGGATGTCTCTGTCTCAAACTATCATGTTTTCTTTCTTTATCTTCTAATCGAGCATTTCCAGCTATCTTGCTCCTAATGCTTCCATCATTTTACAAATGGTATAAGTCAATTTAGTTTTCCCGTAGTGATTGATTCGACCGATTCGACCTCTATCAGTAGCGTTGCAGCATTCCAATGCTTCATCAAGTTTTGAATCAAGCAATTAGTCTTTTTCTCTCGAACCTTTTTCCCTTCTCATAATCTACTCCGTTCTCTCTGCACGCGCTTACGTAAGCATGTCGGGCTTCATGAACATCTAATTCTTAGCATTGCCGAAATCCAGGTCTCATTCTTTTTACTATCTTCTTCTGTTTCATGTTGCTAATAATTTGCTTTAACTAGGATGTATTATCGTATGAATTACTTTGACAACCAAATGTGGTAGGGTTAGACGATTGTTTTGTTAAAATAGTCGAAGTTCGTGCAAGCAAGCCTAGATAGATACCGATGGGATATAAAAGAAAACACTAAACTAGATCATAAGAGGCTAATGAGTGAAAAGAAATGTTAGTATTTGTGTTTTAATTAATTATTTTGTTTTTTAATGAATGAACAGGTTGGGAATAACAATCACGTACGTTGCTGGGCATGTCAAACCCACTACTGCTATTTATGCAGAAAAGTTGTGAAGCGCAGCTCCCAGCACTATGGACCCAAGGGATGCAAACAACACACAGTCGGTTGATTCTCAAAACTATGACATATGATTCAAATTTCAACAGAATAGAAGAAAACAGCCATTTACAATTTTGCCCCCCCTCTCTCTCCATTTTTGATCGAGAAACAATGCTGAGTTCTGGTTTATTTAATCGATCTTACAATAATGTTCTGTTCTAAGTATTTGATGAAATCATGCAATAATGTTTTAGATAGCAGAACCTTTTTTTTTTATGTGGCAAGATTTAGCCGTGTAAATGTATTAGAATTATAGGCCAGTGCTTTTTTTTTTTATTATTATTATTGTTATTATTATTATTGCCCCGTGCTAATAATACCCTTCGTTGTGGTTCATATTTTTATTTAATTTTTACTATTTTTGTGCATAATTTTATTTAGTTTCTTTGCCAACTTGGCACAACTTAACCAATCAAGATATCAGCAACATTGTTTTTAAAAGGTTGTAGATTTGAATTTACCAATATTTGAATTGTAATACTAAGAGAAAAAGTAATTCCTCTTTAAAATTGGGTCAATTAATCTTTGGCGAAGTCATATGGCTCGTTTCATATGACTCGCTTTCTTCTTATCTATTATATCGAGCTAAAAGATAGCTGATCAAAGGCTTAATTGGAGGAAAAAAATAATAAGATGGCGGAAATTTAAAACAAAAGCATTTATGGATTTTGCTATTTTTTTTTGTTATTTTGTTTTTTTAGGGCTTAATGAAATAGGGCAAAATTCATATTACATCATGTGAAACATGTTGTCCTCAACTCTCAATCTTTTAACACGATTTCTTTTGTTATTCCAAAGTTTGCTCATGTTCACATTTCTTTTTTTGGTTAAAATTTAAATTTTCCCTATTCGATACTTCACACATTAATTTTATGATATTGATTGTTTGAATATAACACAAGACATAAACTCTTTTAATAGGTTTGTGTCTATTTAATTTTTTAACTCTTGAACTTTTTTAAAATTAATAGATTCACTAAACTTAAAATTAAAAGTTTAGAATCCTATTTTACATAAAATTTAAATTTATTAGAGATTAAAAGTTTAGAATCCTATTTGACATAAAATTTAAATTTATATCTAATAGATTAATAAAATTAAAAATAAATTTTTAAAAACTTAGTAGACATAAAAGTGTAAGTTTAAAATCTATTAAACATGAATTTCAACTAACTTATAATTTAAACAAAATTTTATTTGATCCAGATACATTTAAAGTACTAACCTTTTTAAAAAGAATAAGTTTAAAGGACTAACGTTGAAATTTAACCAAAATTATATTTGATCTCATGCAATCGGGTCGGAATTGTCGGTTGCCGCCGATTTCTTCCTTCTGTGAAGGGAGTGAGAATCCCAATTCCACAAATTGGTCTTGTCTCTGAAAATTCCTCAAGGCACTTCAAATTTATAGCAGAAAATCCGAACTTCCTCTGCTTCATCGCTGAATTTTTCCGTCTCAAACCTGGTCGCTGTATTTGGCGCTTTCGTTGTTTCTACACATTGATCAGACTTCTGATTCTGTGTGCATTTCTAGGGCTTAGTTCATCGGAAAATTGGGAACACCATGAATAGCTCGTCACCAGCTAATTCTTCCATTTCTACCACAGCGGTTGCCGGAAGATGTAGCACCAATGCCGCAATGTCCGTTGACGATTTTCGCTTCCCGGCTAATTTAATATCTATACCAGAGCGCAAGGACGAGGCCATGGCCGGTTAGTTTCCTTTTGATGTCTCCTTTTCCACCTTCTTAGCTCGTGGTTGTTCGATTCGAGCGCTGTTCTTAAATTTGGGCATCTAATTGTGTTTTTCCTGCTATCTTTGTGGTTATCATCCATAGATATAAAATTTCTTTCAATTTAGTGTCTTCAATTATTTTGGTGAAGATTTTCAATTGATCCGTTAAGTTCCTTTTGTGAACTACACTCTTTTTAAGATTGTGTTTTACTCGTCTGGGTTTAATGGTTCCTCCAACTCCGAACAATCTTATTGATGCTTCTTCTTTTGAGCTCGTAAATCAGTTCGTGTTGCTTTGTGCCTTTTAGGTTTCCTTAGGCCTTGATTTGGATGCTGGGGAACTGATAAACTGACAAAATGCTATGCAGTTCCACCAGTATACAATGAGAATCATATAATCATCAGAGGACATGGTTTTACATTTTTTTTTTAATAATATATATAATCTTCTAATTCTAAAACGCTTATGGGGTGAGGAAACTAGAGCAAAACTACAAAATTTGAAGTATTCTATATATACCTTTTGAGTTTATGACAAGCTATCAACATGTTCCGTAGTGATTTTAAAATCAAAATCACTTTTGTCGATGTTTAAATTACTCTAAAACATGTCTATAATCATTCAAAATCAATTTAGTGTTTGATTTTATACTTTTAAATGTGATTTTCTTTTCATAAAAGTTGAATTTGAATTCCCCGGTCTGGGTCTTGGGGTGGGTGCGGGTGCCTCTAGGGATAGGGGAGTAAGGCTCTGACTCCCGATTATTTAAAAATAAAGTTGAATTTGAATAATTAAAAACATGTTTTGAAGTGATTTAAAATATGATAACATGTTAAAATCACTCCGAAACATGACCTAAGACAGGCAGTTTCCTCCTTGGCTTCTGTCCTGATAATCATTAGCCTTTAGCTAACTCTGCTATGAATGATGCGGCTACTAACTAGAGAAGGGCGTGAATTTTTGCATTTTCTAGAGAGAGTTCTTGAGTTGGTAATTTAAAAAATCATTGGAAAACCAAAATCTAACTAGTCTTTACTGTGGTGAGTAATCAGATAGTCCGCTCCTGGTCAAAAGGAAATGATTTTATATACTCTAATGGAGTTATTCTTTAAGAAATTTCACTTTCTTTTAGTATGCAGTACCGAGAATTTACATTAAGAGTTAAAAGGTGGATGATCCATCCTTATTTTTTATCATGTTAAAAATTTCCAGGTAAAACGTACGTAATGTACTGGTTCGTTGTTGCTTTTTAAACTTATATTCTCTGAATAAGAGATCAGAAATAAAGATTCAGTTATTTCTGTTTCCTTCCTAGAGAGATTAATCTAGATCTTCTGTTGAAATGTTTTGATGTTTCCCACTTGTGTTATATTTGGGTCTTTGTTGATTAAGAGGGATAGCGGATAGGAATTTTAATTGGACATTATAATGTCTTTGTGCATCCCATTTTGGTTAATGAATGAAGAACTTCCTCTTGGAGTAAAATTTCAGTTTTCTGTGGGTTGCAGCTCTTAAATCTGATATAATGGCTGCACTGAACAAGGAAGTAAAATCCTTGGATGATGATAACTGGATGTTTGAAGGTCCTCGCTCTCGTATCAACCTTATGTCACGACAAGGTCAACTATTCAACTTTCTGACTTTCCCATTCTCATTCTTTTTGAACACCCCCCCAAAAAAAAAAAAAAATGTTTATGTATATATGGCACACGTGTGGATTTGTGTTGCACATAAAGATGAGTTACATGTATGCATACTTGTGCCTACTTGCATTCTGGTGCAAAAAGGGTTTAACCCGACATTGGAAGATTACAAATGCTTATGGCATAAATGAACAAATGATTTGAGAAGTTGAACCAACCGATTCCTTTAATTTTGCTCTACAGTGAATATGGAGAATGGAAGGATCAGCAGATGTAGGAGTTTTTTTTTAATTGTTTGCATTTAAACAATAGGTTCAGGTTTTTAACTAGTTGCACTTGCAGTATGTGAAGACTTCAATTTGAAACATGATATCTTTCATTGATATTGTGTGCAAGAGCTCCTGCGATGGACGTTTGGTTTCAAATATTCATTACATCTTTAATTTTCCCTAGCAAGCTGCTTGAATGCAGCAGTTCAGTTCTGTTTCTCGTTCCGTGTTCTTTATGCAAATGGTATTTTCTTGACTATTGAACTTTTGCGCTTTCAAGGTGCTAATTACTATGAATTCCCTATCAGGTGGTCCTTTCCTCAAAAAGACAGAAGAGAAAAGAAGATAATGAGCAGGGTTGATAAGAAAAGAATGACTAGAGATCTTCAGCCTGGAGAAATCTTGTGATCATGGTGGCTGGCACTCGGACAACACCCGCTTTCGTTTATCCGATCAGATCAAGTAATCATTCTTCTTTTCAAGTTATTATTTTTCTTTAGGTGTAAAGGGTTTGCTAATGCTGGTCCAAATGAAATCTTGCTTACATAGGATTGCCAGAAAAACTACTTCTGACATCTTCGAGAGTAAGAGCAGGAATCCATTAATGACTTACTGGTTTGGCTATAAATTTACAATAGCTTGGTTTAGTCGTAGTCCATTATTACTTAGAAAATTTGAAACATCCAAAGATGAATATAACTGACCGATTCAACCCATCCATTAGACATTTAATGCTATAGGGCATGATAATTGACAATAATTCAAGACTAGCTACTGGTTCTTATTAAAATACCAATAATTCAAGACTAGCTACTGGTGCGTATTAAAATATCACATAGGCTCATAGCTATATCTGTACCCAAATTTAAAACATCAAATGGTTATCGAGCGGAGCCTTAATGATTAAGGAGGGACCATGTTTAAATTTTAAAATACCAATAATTGAATAGAAGATGATGAATGAATGGTTTGAGAGACAGGGTTGGATGGAAATAGCAAATGTCTTGTTTCTCCCTCATCAACTATTAGCTTTTTTCCTCTTCTTATTAGGGTGATTATGAGATTTGTTCATAAACGCAAGTTTCATATTTGATAACTAAACTATTTTTAGGAACATTAATGGGGAATTGCGACTTATAAATGGTAAAATTCTTACCCACTTTAAATTATAGGTATTCATAAGTCATTGGGTTGCTTTCTTAAAGATGTCATTATGAAAACAAACTAAAAGAAAGAAAATAAGAGAAAGTAATTGTTTAAAAATTATTCTATCTTTTCATTATTCTCATCCTGGAATAAAATTATTAAATTAATAATATTTGTTATGCAAATCACCTTGAGTTTATCTAATGGTCAATAAGTGCCACGTAAATAATTAAAGAGCTTAGATGGAATGAGCCATGATGGTCACTTACTTAAGATTTAATATATGAGGAATTACCTTGAAAATCAAATTTGACTAGTTGTTCCGTGAAAATAGTCACATCGAAGCTTTGTGAAGCTTGAAATGTGTAGGGTTTGGGTTAGATTGAAAAATTTTAAATTTGGACGGAGTTTCTATAGAAAATTATTCACTGTACTAAACATAGGCATCATTAATAGGAGGATAATGCATGCATAAAGTTTAATTCTAAATACAAAATCAGTTTGTTCATCAATCAAATCACATGCATTGTACCCTTTGTTGTTAAAGAAATGACCAATGTGACCCCATAGAAAGCCATCCTGTGATCAAGGATCAATAATAACATTAAAGTCAATGTCATTACTTATTTTCATGGGACATATAGCTACATCTTGAATTTTGGAAGCTCTTTTAACTTTTTGTGCTTATTCCATTTTAGTCCTCAGGCATATTTTGGTTTGATTATTTAATTTTCATAAGATTTTTACCATTCTTGATATTAAGTTTTTATTTTCCATTTAATATAATTCTTCAGAAACTCATTTTGAAAATTGATACAAAAAAAAAAATGATGCATCTAACTTAATACATAAGTTCACATAGTGCTTAAGAAAACTAATTTTTCTTATAAAAAAAATTGTTTGTATAAAGTTTAAAAATTTTAAATAAAAAAGATTTAAAATTTGTTCTGTTTGTGAGTCTTCCATCTTTTAAATGGTCTAACGAAACCTTTTTTTAAAAAAAAGCAATCATTTTAGTTTTTGTTGTTATTTTATGTATCAAATGTTTTTTTAATAAATAGATTATGTAACTTTGAATATGACACTTATATTAAAAGTACGTCCGTTAGGCGAATTTTAAATGATAAATTAACTTGTAAGAACATAGCCTAAAATGAATATTTGAAGGTTTATAGATCAAAATGATTATTTTGACTAGAATATATATGGAGTTCGTGTGTTCGAATCTTCGAAGTTTGGGTCTCGGGATGGGTGTCGATTTCTTTCTTAATATTAAAAAAAAAAACATATTAGAGGGAGTAAAATAGGATTCAAAACTCATTCGGGATTTGAAATTTGAAACAACAAAAGAAAAAGGTTCTTTATAATCTAACGTCAACCTGGAGGAGCCTAAAGAAAAATAAAGGTAAGGGCGCTCAAAAGCGTGCGGTTTTTGTGGGGGTCCACGTAGGATGTGGGGACCACAAAAAACCAATATCCAAAGCATTAGGAAGGAAATCACATCATGACACGTGGGCCGTACCCACTCCATCAAATCCTTGGCGGACACTACACCATTCATTTTATTTTTTAAATTTTGTTATTCTATTATTATTCAATATTATTTATTTATCATTTTTTAAAAAAACAAAAGAAAATAAAAAGAATAAAGCCCTTGCCATGACCGGCCGACACTCTTCTATTAAAAAGCACCAACACTTGCCTAGGTTGTCCTCTTCTCTATATCTTTGTGATTATTTAATCACATCCAATATAATTTTCTTTTTTTTTCTTTTGACAAAAAAAAAATTATTATTAAAAGATAAACTCTCAATTTTATGTCTAATAGATTCCTAAAGTTTAAAAGTATCTACTAGATCCCGAAATTTTTAATTTTGTGTATGATAAATCCTTACTTTATTTCATAGATGTATTTAGAAACAAAATTGAAAAGTTAGGATTCTGATTGAGACAAAATTTAATTTTGTGCTTAATAGATTTATGAATTAAGAAAGAAAAAATCATAAGAAATCTAACTTTAAACACAAACTAGAAATTTCATAGACCTATTTAATAGGAAATTGAAAGTTAAAAAAACCAGACATATAATTTAACCAAATTTAAAGAACTATTTGAAGAATTTAAAGAACTAGTTGAACAATTCAACATATATTAAAATTCTTTCCAAGACAAATGTCGTCTCTGCAGTTGGATTATGCTTTCTTTTTCACCTAACACTTGTTTAGAAAAATGAATTTAAAATTTTCCAACTAAACTTATCTTCCAAAAGAGAGCTAGATATTTTATTTTTTTGTTGCCACGTGTCAATATTTTAGGGAGAAAAGTGTTAACAGGAAAGAAGTGGGATTTCTTAATGGACAAATGTTAGGTCCACTGAAATAAAAATTTCAAAAGGTTAAAACTATAAAAAAGAAAACTTGCCAAACAGAAATTGGAGGACCCAATTATCATCTTGGCTTCCTCAAGTGTAAGAAACAGTCCTCTCTTCCACGGCTTTGCCTTTTTTGATTTGTTGAATGGTTCAAATTTTGTGCCTAAAAATTCTTTTGACATAGCTTTTAGGTTTACATATCACAAGCCAACTAAAATGAGACAATGAGAAACAACACAAAATTAATAAGTGGATGTATAATTGAAAATCATTCCCATCGATTAGTTTTTAAATGAAAAGTATAATATTCTCTCTTAAGAAAGAATACTAAGTGTTTTATTATCTAACACGAAAAATTGTTGAATAAAATTGTCATAATGTGATGTCATATTAACAATTATCGAGTATAAATCTAAAAGTTTATATGCCCTCTAATAATCATTAAACATAGATTCGAAACACTTTTATAAATTCTTTCACATATCTAACAATTTGCTAATTACACTGTGACGGTCTTCTAGTAATAATTTTTTTCTATTTGAATCTAAATAACTTAAGTAATTATATTATCAAAAAAAATATTTTTCCTTTTTATTTTATTTTTATTAAGTAAATAAGACAAATGAATGATTTTAAAAAGTAGTCATATCATTCATTAAATCGGGACCCATTGGTCCCTTTTTATGCTAAAGAAAAAAATTAAGAAAATAAAAATATCTACCGACATCCAAAACTATTTACATTACAAACAACATTTTCAGTAATTCACAGATCTTACTAAAACTAACTATATATGAATTTCGAGCATACTCTGCAGTAAATTAATATATAGTATTTTATTTTACTAAATGCATTGAAGAAAAAATTCCAACACAATGCTGAGATGAGACACGGAAGGGCAACAACACGGAAATATCTGTGCATTCGGGTGTGAGATTAAATTAAACGGCGTATGCCACAAAAATAAATATGCAATAAATGGAGGGCCTAAAAATAAATTTGATCGAAAGAACCTGATACCGTCAGCGACTACAGCATTTTCCAGCTGGCGTCTCGACCCTTCTCCCAATGCCGTAACGGTCCGATTCGGAAAATCGATAATAACAGTAAATATATTCCAGCTGGATTCCATTTCCATCTCCGCGCGCCGGCGCGGGCGAAGGAGCGGCGCGTCGACCGGCGGTTGTGTTATCTGATGAACTGATAATTTACTCATTCTTTGTTTAGATTAAATTGATAATATATCGTCGGAAGTTACAGAAGCGCCGTCGGCGCAAGCAGAGACCAATAAAAAATTGAAAAAGCGAAAGAAAAAGGAATAAAAACAATTTAATCTGACGGAGAATTTGATGTACAGAAGCTTTATAAAAAAATGGCTACGGGAGGCACACGCGCCGGCGAGTGAAGCCGTAAGGCGAAAACGAGGACGGTGAGGTTCTACCGGAAGGTCAGATAATCGGAAATGTGGAGTTTAGAAATCGGCGAGTTTCCTCGGAGGGCGAGATTTAAGAGAATATGATTTTTCGATCTCTTTTAGGTTACGGAGACTTTGAATCGCCAGAATGTTGCCTTTCTTCGGTACGATAAGTTCATCTCCATCGGCTTTGATCTCTGCTAGAAAATCACCAAATACAGAGGTTCAATTTCAGAAATTATACAAAAAATTGCTCAGTTCGCGAAATCCTCTACTACATTATACCTAAATGTTCTGAAGGACGCTTGAATCCATGAAACTGAGCCAAATCTGAAACGATTGAAATAGAATATTAACTGAGACGATCGATTAGAATCAAACTAAAGCGAAATACAGAGCGATTGTCGATTCCGATGGGAGGAATTGCAGGTACCTGACTGCGAAGGACTGTGCGAGCAGATGTAAAGGATGAGGAAGCAGATAATGGTGAGGATAGGGATGGCGTGAACGAACTTCTCCTGCCGCAGAGGAGAAGGCGACGGAAACGAGAATCGGAAAGATTTAGAAGCTTTATCGTCGTCTTGTCCGTCGTAGTTGAGAATTGAGGAAGAAGATGGAGAGTGCTTGTTGCGCTTTTGATCGTCGGCCGGAACTGCATCGGATTTTGCTCCGGCGCCATGGCCGTGGAGCTTGGAGACTGGTGAGCCTAGAGATTGCCTTTGCATGGTAGAGAGAGAAAGAGAGACGTAGAGAGAGAAGCGATGTTGCTCACTGAAACTAGCTTAGTACCGTGATAACTTTTTGTGTTAGTTTTCCATTTGGCCCTCGTGACGTTGGAATCTTACAAGGAGACCCCCAAATTATCTAATAATTCATATTCGCACCCTTCATTTAAATCACTATTCTAGTTTTAGACTAAACTACGAAAATACCTGAATTTTTGCTATTGTTCATAAAATATTATTTACTTTTGATCTTTAAAATTTGAGTTTAGTTGTATTTTGATTCTTAAATTTTCAAATTCAACCATTTTACCTCTGAAAATTGTATTTAGTGTCATTTTGGTTCATATGTCAGTTTTTCAAAGGAAAGTTAGCTGACTTTGTTTTATATTAAAACATGATTAAATTTAATTTTTTTATTTTTATTTTTTTTCTCTTCCTTTCTCCCTTCTATCCGTAGCCATTATCACCTATTGTTGTCATGCTGATCGACTCTACACGCTAGTGCATGTGATTGAAGTATAAGAAACTGGAAGTATGCTAGAGCTAGAGTATCGTACCTATAGAGAGTGGACTTAACAAAATCTATTCGTATGACAAATTATGCTAGCAATATTGCAATTACAAAATCTATTCATATGACAAATTATGCTAGCAATACTGCAATTACAAAATCTATTCATATGACAAATTAGGCTAGCAATATTGCAATTACAGTAACCAAATATTAGAAAATTTGAGTGAAGGTATCTTGTTGGTGAAAACAATGAATTTTAATAACTAAAAAAAGGGAAATCAAATTGTTTTTGCTTCTTTAGAAAACACTATGACCCTAAGTAAACAGGATTCAACTACTATTCGGTTTTGCTCTTAAACGTTTAAGAGATTAAGTGATTAATTAAACCTATATATATATGATTAATCTAGCTTAGATATATTTGTGCACAATTCTAATGGTTTTGGTGTCTCGTCCTATGTCTAGGGTCGAAGTTTCAGAACTTATTTCTAAGTTTGTTTCTCTATTGTTTTTACGATATCCACTATTGATTAACTCTTTCGATATTAAGTTCTAACTTTGACGAGAAAGCACTAGTTAACCGACTAGGTTTACCTCCTTTAAGTTTAATAAAAACAAATTAGGGTTTATGTGTCAACCCGATTTATTTTGCTACTTTAAATTTAACATCTCTCCTCTAGGGTATTCACCACTTGAAACCCTAGAGTGGAATGATCACATTATGAAAAAGAAAAAAAAAATAAACTTATTTTGTGAAAATTTCATGGTATTCGAAAAATTACAAAAGGAACAAAAGAGAAAATAAAACAAACACAAAAATTACTTGATACTTATTGAACTCTAACTTCTAATGTTTAGCTTTCACCCCAAGTTGAAGAAAAATAGTGAGTAAATTAAAAAATTTAACTTGTGCAAAAATGGAGCTGTGAAGCTCACGATCACTTTATTACCGATGTAAAAAATACACAATCTTCAACCTCATTAAGATCGATTCTACCTTGCTATGAAGAACATGAAATAACAACAAGTAAAGAACAAAAATGCATAAAGAAAACAACTGTTATATTTAAGAACTAAGGTACAAAACAGTAAAGAAAAATCTATTCTTCCCTGCTTTGATTGATTCAAATACCCATTTAAAAGAAATGAACATTCACCTCTTCTACATTCATGGATGAGTGATCAACCTCGGGAAATTACAATCTAAAAGAAGAAGGAAAATATGTTGGAGATCTGATAAAAATTTAAAGAACAATGTTGTGTGAAAACTGGAAAAAAAAATTGCGATAGAAAAATCCATATAAAAAAAAAGTCATTTTGTGCCTTCTTCCTCCTCTTTTGATAGGAGGTAAAACTTATGGGTTCTTTCTAAATTCATCCTCAATTCATGAGCTATCATTTAGACATGGTTTTGGGTTGTATACTTTCCAAAAACAAGCCAAAATCTCACAATTTCCAAAGATTTGTCTTTTTCCAAAAATCTAGAAATGCAGCTAGAGAACTGATAAAAATACAAAGAACAATATTGTCCAAAAACTGAAAACTGAAAAAAAAAAAAAAAAAACTACAGTAGAAAAAATCCATTAAAAAAAGTCCTTTTGTGCCATCTTCCTCCTCTTTTTATAGATGGTACAAGCTAGCTAGGGTTTCCTTCTAAATTCGTCCTCAATTCATAGACTATCATTTAGGCATGATTTTGAGTTGTATTGTTTCCAAAAACAAGCTAAAATCTCCCAAAATCTCACAATTTCCGAACAATGTTGTCTTTCTTTGGCATTGTGGGCTCGTCATTCTTTTGCTCTTATGAAAGGAGAATGCAATTGCATTTTTTTTTCTTGTATTCCTATCCTACAAAAAAAAAAAAAAAAACAAAAAACCAACAAAATTAGTTCAGTGTCATTCATTTTCTTAATATTCTTCACTTCCCACTATTCTTGGCAAACCTTCAAGAATTTTACTCATTAATACTATTTTAGGCTTGCTCGGTAATTAATAAACATATAAAAATGACAAAAATAATCGAATTAGGATTAAATAATCCTCATAAGTGAGAGTTATCACATCCATCACCTCTTCTTTTTCTTCTTCTTTTTCTCTTCTTCCATTATTCTCCTATTTCTCTTTCCTCTTTTCTACCATTTTTCCTATTCTTAAAAGGAGAAAAATAAGTGAAAGATGGAGATATGTAACAAATTCATAAGTTCGATTAAGATTGTTCGATCGAGGTCTGAATTGAAGGAGAGAAACCCTCTTAGTTTCAAAATTAGTGAGAAAGAGGAATGCAATCTTCAATTTAGGATTCATGGAAGAGATGATGAAAGAAGCTTGATGGGTTGTTGCCATTAGATTTGACGAAAGAGGAAGAATAATCGTCGTGTTCGTCAAGTCGGGGGATTAATGAAAAGAAGAATAATAATCGTCGTGTTCGTCAAGTTGGGGGGGGGGGGATTAATGAAAAAACTCATGGATGGACCAAAATACTATCAAATATAAACCTCAAGGGTAAAATTGTCGAGTTTGAGTACTCAGAGACCCAAATGTAGCTAAATCCAAACTTCAAGTATTCCCTATGCTTAATCTTTTATAAAATTTTCAAAACTACTCGGGCAATAGAAAGATCATTAGAATGTTGAACGAAAAATCGATGTGTTTGAATGACGTTCTTTTAGACTTAATCTAAATAAGCATCCCAGTCACTGTCATGTCGTTCACTACAAGAATTTTTAGATTTCCCGACGAAGGTTGTCGCGACGCAACGCTTTTCGTTGGGAAAAATGTGTTTTTTCCAACGAAATAGGCAAGCGTTGAGAAATCTGTGTACTTTTCCCGACGCTTACAAATTTTGTCGGGCAAAATTAACTATGTCGACGAAATAGCTTGCGTTGAGAGATATTTTTGCGTACTGTAGCTTGCCAAAGGCTATGTAAACGCTTTTTTGGGCCTATGCCAACGCTTTATTAATCGTCAAGAGATATTTTTGCGTACTGTCGTAGCTTGTCAAAGCTATGCAAAAGTGAACTTCTCTCGACACATTTATTAATCATTGGGAGAAGTTCATATTTTTGCCGACGAAACACCATTTCGTTGGAGCATGGCTTTGCCGACCGAGCTACGCCGACAAAATGGTCAACGGAATATTTTCGTTAGCCAAGACTTTTCCCGACGCAATATAGACTTTTCTCGACGCTTTGTTGTGTTGGGAAAAGTAAAAAGTATTGTAGTAATTTCAGGTCATAACTATGTCGACTTTAAATCCAATATTCTAATGAATTTCTACTCTAAAGATAGTTTTGAAATGTTTATGAAAGGTTAAGGGTAATATTGCAACTTTTTAAAAGATAGAAGTATTTTTTAAACAAGGGACAAAGTTTAAGACTTTTTTTTTTTTAGTTTAGCTCTTTTATGATTTGTGCTTGATTTCAGTTTAGTCCTTATGCTTTCAAAATTTTCAATTTAGTTCATATAATTTCGATTTATCTCTGTTGTGTTCATCAAATGTAAGAGTGAAGAGTTGAACATCTAATCTTTAAAATAAGTATATAATGTCTTGACTATTTGAGCTATGTCGTTGAGTATTAAATTTTTATTGACATATCGATATTTTCATCGACATTTTACATGTACTTGGATTCAACAATGACATGAGAGATGAATCAACATTTTCATATTCTATAATAAAAAATAAAATAGAAATAAAATGTAAATAAGGTGAATATTATATTAATAATAAGTATTAACTCGTTTAAAAAGTGTAGAATGTTTGTTTATTAATTTAAATATCTTTTAATTCTTTTTATATATTTTTTAAAAATATTCATCGATATATTATTAATATTTTATCGACATTTTCATAAAATTGAGATGTTCACGTTTTCATGGACATCCTCAATTTAAACTTTGTTTGAAGTGACCGAGTATTGACAATTCTTTTCATAGTAGATTTTGTTTGTACTCCAGCTAAATATTCTTTTATCATCCAAAAAGATGCATCATTTATGGAAAAACAAAAGAAAAAAAATGTGATGTGTAAGAAAATTATTATCATTTGGCGAGACTAAGTACTAACACATGATATTTTTGGGAAATTTAACTAGATTATAAGAATAAAATCAAAACTTTTAAAACGATTTTCGAAAGAATTGGAATTAAATACGTATCATGACCTTTTAGTCATGAGTCATACTTGATGCCAGTTGAGCTAAATTGGACCCACAATTTTTTATTACAAAAAAATGCTATCTTTCGTTAAATTTTCAAATTGTTTTTCTTAAAAATAAATAAATCAAATTGTTCTTATTTCTTTCTTATCTTGAAGGGGAAAAAATAATCCATTTTCATCTTTAGGGAAGGAATCTCGTAGGAGAAAAGAATTCCTCCATCCAATATAAAATGCCAAATGGGATACTTTATTATTATTAAAAAGTATACTAATATTTTAATGCAAAATCTAAAATTATAATAGAATATTTCGAAGTATAAAAATCAAATCAGAATAATTTTATAAAATAAAATACCAAATTAAAAACGAAACCTACCGAATTAAAAAGAAGACTTACTTTTTTTATTAAAAAAAAAAAGGAAAAAAGAAAACTTGGATGAAGATAAATTGTGTCGTAAATCGGTACAAATTATTCAATCAGACTGCTACAATATGATTGTCTCATAATAATTGTTAGATATGAACCTACTAATTGTCATGTCTCCTAATATCCCTGGGATATAAATTCGAGATACTTCTCTCTCTTCATCCAAATGTGAAAAATAGTTGGCTACATTGTGGCGAGTTCACCGAATAATTTTTCATAAATTAGACACTTGCAAGTTGCATACATCGCAAAGTAAGTTAATTGCAAATATAACAACAACATTATATAGGTGCAAAAATAGTAAAAATTTTCAATTTCTTTTACGTGCATGTTTAGACATTCTTATGCAATCTCATTTTTATCTTTGTGCATCAATTTATACTTATCATTGACTAGACCTATATTACTAATAAACGTCTATTATCCAACATGTGGAGCGAGAATTTAAACTTGGACCTATTAGTCGAAAGAACTAAGACTTTAAAACATGACAAATTTTAGATGACAATGGTATTCACCCAAAATGGACGTTCTTTGATCCAAATCCTCTGAAGTTTTGGTACGTCGTGCATGGGAAGAAAGAGAATGGGCAACTGTATTGCATCGTCGGTTGGTAAGAAGAAAGTTCAAACCCTAATAAAGAGTCTTCCACATCGATACCAGGGGCGGATTTAGCTAAGGCCTAGAGGGGTTCTCAAATTTTTTATATAATATGTATAGAAAAAATCAAATTAAAACTTAAAAACACCTTTTGACTTAGTGGTTCAACTTCCTCAAGTCTCAGGTTCAAGTTTTAGTATGTACAAGTTCCTCTATCTTCTTCATGTTCCACTAACTTGTTGTAACCATGCCTACTAACTTGATTGCGGATCAACTGTTAGAAAGCAGTTTGAACGTGGATTTCTTAGATCCCATTTGATTTTTTGTTTTTTATTTGTAAAAATTAAACCTACTAATATGATTCTCACCTAAGAATTTACTTGTTTTGTTATCTACTTTTTACCTATGTTTTCAAAAACCAAACTATATTTTAGTTTTCAAAAACTTATTTTTGTTTTTAGAATTTGGCTAAGAATACAAATGTTCTTTTAAGAGAGATGAGAACCATGTAGAGAAATTTAGTGAAAACAAGCTTAATTTTTAAAAACCAAAAACAAAAAACTAAGACCCCGTTTGATAACCATTTGGTTTTTAGTTTTTAAAATTTAAGCCTAAAAATATTACTTCTACCAATGAGTTTATATGTTTTCTTATCTACTTTGTACTTATGTTTTCAACAACCAAGCCAATTTTTGAAAACTAAAAAAAGTAGATTTCAAAAACTTGATTTTATTTTTAGAATTTGGCTAAAAATGCAAGTGCTTCCTTGAGGGAGATGCCCTAAATTAGATGAAAATAAGCTTAAGTTTTAAAAATAAAAAACAAAAAACAAAATGGTTATCAAATGGGGTCTTAGGGATCCACCTGTCAGAATACATATCTATAGATAATCCATCTCCCACGCACTCCCACAAAATACTTTGCCATGTATATATATATATATTATGTATGTATGTATATATATATAGAGAGAGAGAGAGATTAAAGGGTACATGTGAAAATTTTCCTGAGGCCCATGATAAATTGGGCCATTGTTGCATATTGGGCTATTAAAGCCCATTTCGACCCAGGCGAAGGCCCAATCATAGAGTTTTCACCTTTGAGATTGAATGAAACATTTTTGCGCACTTTGAACCGAAGAGAAGAAGAACGAAGAAGAGAAACAGAGTGAGGGAAAATGGTGTTATGGGAGATTACATTGGCAACAGCGTATTTCTTGGGGCTGAAGCGAACTTTTAAGCTCGCTATGAAGGCTCAGCGACGTCTTGTTTCCCCCAAGCACCCTCGGATTCGTCAATTTCTTCGCCGGTATTTTTCCTTTCTTTCTCTTGTTCATCGTGTTCTCTTAATCTTAACGCTTCTAAATGGGTTTGCGTATTGTCTCGTTGAACGCAATAGATGCTGGTAGAGTCTCAATTGAAGCAATTATTTGTTCATATCTGCAATAATGTTGGTAGTTTGTTTGAGGAAGTAAAATTTCAATCCCATAGCTATAGTTTAAGATACTGATTCGATCAGTATATGATCGACATTTTACTGTCTAATATCGACGATGGGAGTTCATTAATTTTTGGTACAGAAATCTGGAAGTTGAGGATGCCGGTGATATGAAGATTTCTTTAACTATTGATCTGGAAGTTTGAATTTTCATTCACTAACAAAGGATATGGATTGTTGACACACATTTACCCAGATTTTCTACATCATGTGTCGTTTCCTTCCCGTGTGCTAAGAACTTTTATAGTGAACCTCTTCTTCTTTTTTCTTTTCTTTTTCAAAGAAGATTTTGGGCTTCATATGGACATGCTACATTTCCCACCGTTGATGCTCCATTGTGTTTCTTTTCTTTGCACATGTATTTTTTTACAGAATCAAGGCCTCCACATCTGGTTAAACTCAATCTGGTGGCAAAACTGTTCTTCAAACGCTTTTCTCTAGTTACTGGATTGAGGCCTTTACGTTTGCCTTATTTGCAATCTGGTGAAATAGTTGATGAACTTGTTTATTGGGTTATGTGGAAGATATACATGGTCTGAGATGTGGAATTCTTCATATGGGCCTTCATTTCCTCGGAGTGTGGACAATTGTTTGGATAATTAAGTTAGTGAACTTTCAACCTGATAAATCTTTGTACCTGACGTATCATGTTAGGAACATATGGTCAATGGTTGAAGCTTGTGAACTGCTATTGCGTGGAAAAGAAAGTGAGTAGGGACTCTGCAATTCTCTTCATGGCCATGTGTAATATAGACAATAGGCCTGGTAGCGGTCTTCTTTTTCTCTTGATAAATTGGGTGTCAGAGGGTCCCATTCCTTACATTATACTCATGACCCACCTCTAATAAGCTTTAGGGAGGTTCTGTCCAAGTCATCCCTAGGCCACTTCCAGGAGACACTAAATATTTTAAGTTATTAAGGCCTCGTTTTTTAACTATTTTGTTTTTTAAAATTAAGCCTAGAAGTACTACTTTCACCTATAGATTTTCATGTTTTCTTATCTACTTTTTATCTATGTTTTCAAAAATCAAGCCAAGTTTTGAAAACTAAAAAAAGTAATTTTCAAAAACTTATTTTTTGTTTTTAGAATTTGGCTAGCAACTCAAGTGTTTCCTTAAGAAAGATGGAAAACATTATAGAGAAGGTGAAAACCATTGTAGAAAAATTGTGAGAAATAAGCATAATTTTTAAAAACCAAAAACCAAAATATAAATGGTTATCAGACGAGGTCTAAGTTTCCAACCTAAAGGCTTGATCTCCGAATTTTAGAGTGTATATCCAAACACGAGTCCTTGCCACCAGGGCACCTTTTGGGGGTGGTACTGGTCTTCTTTTCCTAGTTTTCTAAAGATAAGTTCATTATTTAAAACAATGTCTAGAATAGGGAGCACATTGCTGCAATCAAACTGATTCTTCTATTTTAGGTGATGAAGTGCCAAACGTTTCACTTATACCAATAACTTTTCTTGTCCTTAAATAGCTCTTCTACATGACAATTTTATTTTTATTGCTCAATTTTGTTTTCTCAGTTAACCTTTGTGCCCAAAAACTAGCTAGCAGATGTAGAGAATGCTTATGATATGCCACTTTGTTTTGGATGCTATACCAGCAGATTGCTTTAAAAACAGATTGGCTATTCAATGTGCAATTGATCTGCTTGTTGGCTACTACTTAAAGGTTTCATAAGATCTTTGATTTGATTAACATTTTCAATTTTTCTTCTATGTTGTTATAGTGATATCACTAATATGACATGATTTCTTTGTAGTATGATTTATTTTACAAGTTATAACATAAACGCAAAGACAAGTATTCTGTATAGTGTATACAATGTTCTCAAAGGTTTCCTCTTTTTAGAGTTTGCGCGCCGAGCCTCTTGTAGTGACCAGAGGGATAATATCATCCCACATTATCTACTATATGAGTCTATGACCTTGAGTTAAGGTAAGTCAAGCGTTTACTACTTTTATGAGTGTGGCATACGAAAAACAAAACATAACGGAGTTTTGGGTTTGGAAAATGGAACCCAAAACCATGGGCCCCCTTAGTGTAAAGAATCTTCATTGAGGTATGTGGCAATTGAAGGATATGATTTTTGTTATTTCTTTTCAATATCTCTTCAAGGCTGATGTCTTGTATCTTTTGGGAAAAAAGCCTTGAGGCCACCTTTAATTGGCGGGGCTATTTAGCTGCCAGCTCCTCTGTTCTTTATTCCCCTCGTTTTATTATATTGTGATTATGGATAGTGAAGACTTCAATATTTATCCCTCTGTTGGTTACGTTTGAAATTATCCTGTTTTCATGTGATAATTACACACGTAATGACCTAGAGCTATTAGTAATTATATGATACTCCTCACTTCATGATTAGCTTGAAGAGCCTAGGTTGCGAATGTAAAGAAATTCAAGTTGTTTCTGGACCCATATGGCTTCATATTCTAAATTTTCTACCCACCACTTCTTCATTTGATTCTTTTCAAAATTCACTGAGAACGTCCAAGACCTTGAAGCATTGGCATTGTACTGGCTTCTCCATTAACTCACCATAATTCCGTAATAACTGCAGAACTACTAGAACTATATTATTGCTGCTAGTCTGAAGTTGTTGTTCCTTAACTGCTGGGAAGTACTCTTTATTTACTGCAGACGTACACGTGCCATATTTGATGTTACTGTAAAAGTTCACCAGAGAATTCAGCATCGAGACATACAAGTTGGTAGGAATCTTGGTAGCTGGGTTTCGCAATGGCTTAATCGAATGAAACCATCTGCTGAGGTTCATGGACATCCCAATGGCACTATGAAACGCATGAAAATGATAAAGCAGGCTTCAAGCTCCTACTTGAAACATCGGGCCAGCCCTCGAGCGGTGATTAGTCAGAAATTCGATCGATATATGTCAATTACCTCATCAGTACACAGATGGCCTAAGCCCTTCCCTACCATTGCGATGATCATGAGGCAGCCAAAGCCTGCTGGGAATGGGACTACGATCCAACACAGACAATATGGCATTTGTGGCTCTGAAGCAATGAAAATGAATTACAGAAGAGGAAGTTTCGATCACATTATTCGAGAAGATATTAGGCAGTGGATGCTCCGAAATTAGAAGAGAAGATGTTTTCTAGTTGTCTTCTCCTTGGAGACTAGATTATTTTGGCTGACAATATAGTCTTTAGTGCAGTGTTTAGTTTCCAATATTGAGCTTGGAGACAATGGAGAGGTTTTCTTTTCTTGTTGTCGTACAATGTTTTGAACATATTCTTCGGGAAGTTGCAGTTGCTGGAAACCATGCCTTTGCTCATGAATACATTCGAAAGGTGATTCCTAATTCTCAATTATTTATGTTTTAGGCAGCTAGTAGCTGCAGCAAGACTTATGCAGAATGAATTCAAGCCAAATTTCTAGGATTTAATATTCTACCGGTTACCTTGACAATCAAATGTAGTAGAGTCAAGTAGGTAGTTGTTTTATGAGAATAGTTGAGGTACACACAAGTTGGTCCAGACACTCACAGATATTAAAAAAAATATAGTTCTTTGAACCTAAAGTGTGAAAATATATTGAAACTAAGCAAGCAATGGTAAAAAAAAAAATACATATAGATAATATTGGAATATTCTTTTATCATTTTTAATCCTAAAAAAAACTGTAAATTGATATGAAAGTTAAAATGCCATATAAAACATTTATGAATGGTATCAAAATCAGCCCTCATTTGATCACAACAATATTCCAAAAATCAAAACACAACCAAATAAATTAACACTCAGATTCATGCATCTAGAGATTTATTGCATAGTGCATGCGTATATAAATGTACCCAAGTATTTGTGTATGTATATATATTTATTATGATCATGATTCTCCATTAAAATTTAAGGATTTTAATGCAAAATTAACAAATGAAAGATGTGGATTCTTTGATAACTTGGAAGAGAAGGAAGAAACAATTTCTCTATATATCCCTAACCCCTTATATCACTGTCTTTTTTCATCACAAAATACACATCAACTTAATACTCCTTTGGACAAATTCATCTCCATTATCTTTTCAAGTTGGAAGATTAGCAAGATTTCTGTTCTTGAAGAACCAAACTCAAAGGTGTTGATCAGGTGATTTTTTTTATTGAAAATTCTTTTAGAGATTATTTGGAGTGTTGAGTGAATTATAATAGTCTGAGTTATTATAGTTTGTGGGGTTATATAATTTGCGTTTAGGATACATAGTTATTTAGTCTGTGTTATAATAGTATATATTTGAGGTGTAAAGTATTATATAGATTATTATAACATGCATCCCAAAAAATAGAGATTTAATTCCTTATTTTTATCCTTCTTGGATGATAGAAAAAGGGTTGTTATCCCACGAGGATGCACTAACTTCAAAACTCGTCCTTATTTCATTTAATTTATAATTTCAGTTTCACCATTTTCGGATGATACTTCAAATTACCAATCAAAGTCAGTAAGATTAGTACAGCCTACATTTCACACGCTTAATAGAAATCATAACTAAGGAAAGAAACTCTACTTTTTATTGATAGGAAACCATTATTTGAGTAACAAATATTAATTATATTATTAACTACAAATACTTTTAATGCTAAATTTCCCATAAAGTTAAAAGGGCTTGGTTGAATTTTTTTTATACTATATATTCCTATAAGTATTTACATGGTAAGAATATAATGAATTTGGCATCACCAGATTTGGATATATAGTTGTCAAAATTTTCAATTTTCAGGAGGAATATTTCATTGAACAAATATAGTTCATTTAAGTTGTGGATCAAAAATAGGCTTCATATTGAACTAATTGGGTATTGCCATTCAATTTCATTTGAATAATTTGGTCTAAACAATTTGAATAATTTTATTAATTGACTTTGTAAGCTTATTGTACATCTACAAGGGGAAAAGGAAAAGTTTTGTGGAAATACTTTTTGTATATCTCTAGAAATACGTAAAGTTTATAATATATGATTTTGTTGAAAGTATTATGGAGTAAAAGAAAGGTCAACTCTCCTATAGCAAACATATTATTATTATTATTATTTGGTTGTGTTGACTTTTATCTTGATCATTTTGGGGATTTTAACTTTATTTTTCATCTTTTTGGTGGTTTGATTCTAAATGTAGTCGGTATATTTTATATGCATAGGCGAAGCCAAAAAAAAAAAACCAAAATCATTTTACTTGAAGAAGGGAAATTAGAAATAAACCTTTAGAATTTAACTGCTTAATATAATTAATATTTTTTATTTTTAACAACAAGAAGTAGGCAATTGTCTCTCTTTCTCTTTCTCTTTCTTTTCTTTTCTTTTCTTTTCTTTTCTTTTCTTTTCTTTTCTTTTTCTTTTTCTTTCTAGGTTATATTATAAGTGTACTCCCTAAATTTTTAGGTTGATATGTAATAAGTTTTTAAACTTTTAAAAGCATCTAATATGTTTCTAATCTTTTAATTTTGTGTTTAATATGCCTTTGAACTCTAAAAGTGTCTAATACATAATGTTGTCTTCCATATTTGACGGGTTTTTTAAAATTAATAGATTTATTAGATATAGATTTGAGTTATATCATGTTTAATAGAATCCTAAAATTTTAATTTTATATATAATAAATTATCGACTTTGAGAAAATGTCAAATATGATAATAACCTATTAGACCTAAAATTAAAAGTTTAAAAACTTAATTAAATGAAAATGGAAACAATTAAAGATTTTTTAAAGTTTAGAGATCTATTAGACAAATTTAAAAATTTAGAGACCTATTAGATATAAATTTAAACGGTTGAGGATTAAATTTTTAATTTTTAACATTCCTTCCTTGTTCTACCCTGAGATATATAAAATATATAAAGTCTTGAGATTTAGTAGATAGTTTTAAAGTTCAAAAATCTATTAGACACAAAATTAAAATTTTAGTGACACCTATTACAAATTTATAAAGTTCAAAAACCTATTAATTAAACTAAGATAAAAAATATGGACTAAACTTGTAATTTAAGTCCTAGTATTTTCATAGTTAGATTAAGTGATATTTTATTGGCTAAGATTTCAGCTTATACACTCGGTTGTTTTGGTTCTTCAACAATGCATCTTCCGAATTTAGTTTCTATTCAAGTTTAAGATTTAATTTGGTCGATGAAATTAAAACTCACTCGAGATCAAGAACAAATAATTTTTATTTTTATTATTTAAAAAAAAGATAAAAAAAAAAAAGGTTTGCAAAAATGAAGTAGACAGTGAGGTTTGTACTATAGAATTTATTGGCAAAGTTGAAGTGATAAATGATGGTAGCTCCGGTTGGTTTTTGACCAAATAGTAAATCACATAAATTTTTATTCAGAAAATGCCGCGTTACAATTATGATTTCTGGTCAGAGTTTTATATTTTGTACCAAACCAAACTTCAAACTTCTGCTCTGCCACTATATTATTATTTGCTTTTGTGTGTTGCATATTGCTTTACATAATTCATGTGTCCCCAAAAAATCATCATAATTCTTTCCTCCAATTCTAAACTTAAAACTTTTCTACCCATCTGTTGGTAGTAAAGGGATCGAGTCGTCGATAAACCCCATTGCCCGTCGTGTACTACAAATTATATTTTCAAGTTAGGATCGATTCAATACTCTTAAACTTTTAGTTTCAACAATCCTGAGAATGACTACAACAAAATCCATAAGGTATATATATAACCCTTTTTTTAATTTTAACATTAATCATTAAAAAATTGTTTTTAAATTGAGGTTTAGTTGCTATGAAAATAGTTTGAGTTTGATTGTAATCATCTTATGTTTCAAAGTTCAGGTTTATATTGTTTGGACAATATTTTAAGAGTCTAGGAGTAGTTTGTGTATTTTACAATAATTAAATTTTCAATTACAACAACTTTGTTAAGTTTAGGAGTAGTCGATCAAATTGAAAATTCAAGGGTATAGTAGCGATGTATTCAATTTTCACTTATATTTCTTTGTATAGAGGTATGAATGAAGTAGAAAGATTAAGTACATTTTTATATTTAATTTTCACTCATTTATACTTTTAATCGAAAATATATATTTTCCTTAACCAATTGACTTTACATTTAGATTCCCTACCAAAGTTTACCTAACTACACTTTTCTTTAAATAATAATAAAGCTCTAATGAAATTCCCATTATTCACATTACATGCATAGTTATGATAAAGTGCAATATATATTTATCTTATTACATGATTGTTTCTCCATAAATGTATAATCAATCAAACCCCCCACCATTATACAAAAAGAATAAAATACTAAAAGATATATATCCCATGGATAATCAAATATATGTGTAAATTTTTGTCCAAAAAAAAAAAAGAAGAAAGAAAGAAAGAAAATCAAATATGTGTAAATAGTTCCAATATTAATTCTTAACATATAATTGAAAGAAACAAAATTCTTTAGTTGGAGTGGTGATTTCTTTTTCTATATAAAAGAGAATTCTATTGTTAAAACATAATTTTCAATCATTTATACAAAACTATAATAAATGTCTATATAGTTTCTTTTAATAGTGAGGTACATTTCCACATAACTACTAAAAATTCAATACTCTATATATGAATTCACAAGCTAATAATAATATAAACTTCGATAATTTTTTTTAACTAGAACAATAAAATTAAGATGCCTAAAATTAACAGATGAAATTTTGTACATATATATATATATATATATTTTTCTTTTACATATTGCAGCCTTGTTTTATATAGCAGCCCTAATTTCCAATCCAACATTGTATTAACTTCATTCAATATATATATATATATATATATATATATATATAGATATATATATATATATATTTTGAGATTTGCATGACACTCTAATATACATTGAATAATTTAATTAAGTTCACATTATAAGCTCTAATATAGAAATTGATTGCATTATATTCATGAAACAGTTGATAATGACTTTTAATATGCATAACAAACCTTACATAAAAATCCAAATATCAGGATTATATATTACATATAATATAACATAAGAGTTGTCCAATCACAGCTATGGACTTTCAGCTGCCCCCATAAAAATAACATTTCAATGTCACCCCATTATTGCATTTCCATACATGGCAACCATGCAAACTTTAATATTATTACATCAAAATATTTCATATGTTACCATTCACATGAAATTATTCTCTTTTCAACCCTTGATTTTTAGGGTGCTGATTTAATGATTGATTTTAATTTACTTTGTAGATTTTAATGAAAATCATTAATTTTATTCGATAATCTTTAGTGAAATTATATAGAATATCATATTAGAAATAAAGGTTCGGCAAAGATTTAAACTTTTTTTAAAAAAAAACATAATCATATAATTGAAACATCTCTACTCCTCTCTCAGAATGAGTTGTAAGTTAGAATTATCACCTTCAAGCATGTGACGTAATATTTTACGTTTAAATTACGAGTTTAGTCGACTTTGTGTCTAGATAGAACTGAATTTTTAAAAAGTGTCTAATAATTAAGTTCTTTAACATTCAATTTTGTGTGAATAGATCTTGAAACTTTAATTTTGTATCTTATAAGTCTATGACATATTCTTTTTTTAAAAAAAATTAACTAGTCTATTAGATAAAATTAAATTTTATGTCTAATCAAATCTTAAGCTTCCAATTTTGTGCCTTGTAGGGTTTGGAAATTTTTAATGTTGAAATAGGTCAAAGACGATCTACTAGACACAAAATTAAAAATTAGGGATCACCTATTGGAATCAAAATTAAAAGTTGAAGGATTTATTAGATATTTTTTTAATTTCATGAACTAAATATACACAAATTTGAAAGTTTGGAGTCTTAATTCAATCCTATGATTTTTTTTCTTAGTACAATTGGGGGTGAGGGATTCAAACCACATATCCCGTGGTCGTTAACATATTTATCATGTCAGTTGAGTTGTGCTTTTTGACATTCAATTCTATGACCTAAAAGTAGAAATGTTTTGCCAACTTTTTTTAGTACATCAACAATTGGGGGTGGGGGAATTCGAATCTATGATTTCTTGGTCATGAGTCATACTTAATGTCAGTTGAGTTATGGTATTGTTGGCTATTTTGCGAACCTAAACATAGGTTAATTAATTAGGTAAAATATATTTGAGCAAAAAGTCAGAAATTTGAATCTCCACTTTCTTATGTTCTTGAACTTAAAAAATAAAATAAAAATAAAAATATTTTAACTGCTAAGCATGTTAATGTTAGAGACCATTATGAATTTAATCTTAGTAATTGCTTAATTTAGAGGAAAAATGGAAACCTACTCAAACAAGCCTTAATTTTAGTTGATTATCAAACAAAGGAAAGAAAAGAAAAATGACGTTAATCTTTGTGTAGCGTGGACCAAACACAGCCCTAGATTTTCTCCGTGGGCCCATAGGATCCAAAACAATGGACGGTCAAGATCCTTTTGACCTGTTGACTGGACGATTAATTTCCACTCGTCAAAGCTTTCCCAAGTCAAAAGTATACCCCATCCCTCAATCCACAAGCCGGTTACTTGCTGTCTCGGTAAATGGTTAATTCACACGAAACCCACAAACTCCAATCCCCCAAATAGAATTTATACCTCACGAACCAATGACACAGCGCGTGTATCCACACAGACCCAGTTACGCGTGAGCTAAACCAACGTAGAGGTTTGACTTTGTGGTAGTCTAGGGAAGCGAATAGAAATCCACTCAAAATCCGCCACGTGGAATTTAACAGCCGTGGGTAAAAAAGTTGGAGCTGATCCGTTTCTGTCAACGTGCATTAAAAACTCATCGTGGTGAAATTTTCTTTTTTGTTCCAAAATTAAATTGCCAAATTTATGACGGAGAGAGAAATGAAACGATTTGCTTTTAAAATATCTTTAAAAGAAAAAAAAAAAGAGGAAAATGAAATTACATAACTTGGATAATTTTTGGACCGTCTAAATTCTCATCATTAACGGTTGAAGAAAAACTTTTCTTTTTTTTTTGGGAGGGACGATTTTTTTATTCTCGAAGTGTTCAAATTTGTAAGGCCTCAAGATTTACCAAACAAGGCATAAAGCTCTCTCCTTTTTGCAAGATGTGAGATTTTTAGAGAGAGAAAAAAAAAAAAAAAAAAAACTATGTGGGCATCTTAGTTTTTTCTTTGTGGGTCTAAATTTGAAGAGAGAATATTTTTCTTCTTCTTCTTCTTTGGCTTCTTCTTCTTCTGTTTGTTATTGGGTTGTGTTTGTTTTTTTGTTTATATATTGGAAACCACCGACAGTGAAGAGAGAAAGAGGTAAGGGATAAGTTTTTTTTTTTTCTCCCCACTAAAAATCTTTCTTAAAAATTTCTTACTCTCACTCTGTCCTTTCAAAAACAAGAAGAAAAAAAAAAAACAGTTTCTCCATTTAGTGGAATTTTCTTGGTGGGTTTGAAAAAACTCACAAGCAAATGGTGAAAGTTGGTGGGGGGTTTTTAGCTATCATTCTGTTTTTTTTTTTTGCATGCTAAGACTCTAAACACACACTATTTTTCTAACAGATCTTTGATTTATTTGCTTGTTTTTTTATATAATGGGTAGTGATATTTTGTTGCAATAATATAATATATTCTAATGCTTTGATTTTTTTTTTTTTTTTTTTGCAGGTTGGTGTATAAAATATAAATCTCTAAGTGTTGTTATATAATAATATTAGCTTTTGGTGTAAAAAAGCAAAAGCAACATAATATTATTATATAAAAAGGAAGTGGAAAAAATAATTTAGGGAAAAGGGAAGGAAAAAAAAGAGAAGAATGTATGGGGATTGCCAAGTGATGGCAAACAATATGGGAGGAAATATGGTTTCCTCTGAATCTCTCTTCTCTTCTCCCATTCAAAACCCTAATTTCAACTTCATGTCCAATTTCCAACATTTTCCTTCCATTATTCCTGTAAGTTCATTTTCTTTTCTTTACTTTTTTTTTTCCTTTTTTTTTTTAATTTTGAGAAAATTGGGATTTGAATTTGCAGAAGGAAGAAAATGGGTTGATGATGAGAGGAAAAGAAGATATAGAAAGTGGGTCTGGAAGTGAACAACTTGTTGAAGAAAATCCAGGAATTGAAATGGAAAGTAATGATAATAATATTATTCAGCAAAATCAGAAGAAAAAACGTTATCATAGGCATACTGCTCGCCAGATCCAAGAAATGGAAGCGTATATAATTTCTCCTTTTTTTTTTCCTCTCTAAGTTTAATTTTAATTTATGCTTCTTTTTTTTGTATATTTAATTTTGAAATCCAAAGTTTCTTGCATGAGTTATATATAGAATAATATTTTAAAAAATAATTTACATATAAGGGCTTGTTTGATTTTGACAGTTTGTTTAAGGAATGTCCACACCCAGATGACAAACAAAGGCTAAAACTCAGCCAAGAACTTGGCCTCAAACCTCGCCAAGTCAAGTTTTGGTTCCAAAATCGCAGAACCCAAATGAAGGTTTGTAAATAAATTAAATTAAATTTCCTAATTAAACACATCCCATTCTCTTTAATTTCTCTCTCAATTAGCACCCAAAATAAAAATAAATAAAACCCATTTAGTATCTTAACTTTATTTTTGAATTATATATCTTAATCAGTTCAACTAACATTTTATATTTTGGTTCAATTCTCAAGAAAAGAGAGGCATTTTGCTTATTGGTAATGGTCCCATTGAAGAGCCTTTAAACCCTAAACTGGGAACTGGGTACCCCATTATGTTCTTTACATCTCTATAGTAAAGAATCATCTGTCTCATTTATTTTTTGGCTCTGTCACTTTGTTTGTTTGTTTTTTTTTTTAATAAATTTTTAAAAAATTAGATCTTACAATCTCCCATGGCGGTCTTCTTTCTTTCTTTTTACAGTCTGTCCTCCATTAATGTGACCCTGTGGTTGCTGTATTAAAAACCCTAACTGCTCAAGTGTCTGTGTTTCCCAATGGCATTACAAATTAAATGCTTTCCCTTTACCAGTGTTTTAGATCAGTTTAGTAAGTGAATTTACATGCATATTTTTCATTTTTCATGATTAGGTTTTTTTTTTTTTTTTTTAAATAGAAAAAAGTCATGTAGTTATTTTATAAAAAAAATGATGGGAAAAAGAAAGAAAATTTAGAGGATTAATTTAATTTTTTTTGGCAGGCACAACAAGACAGAGCTGATAATGTGATACTTAGGGCTGAAAATGAGACCTTAAAGAATGAGAATTATAGACTGCAAACTGCCCTAAGAAATATCATATGCCCTAGCTGTGGAGGGCAGGGTATCCTAGGGGAGCCAAGCTTGGATGAACAACAGCTTCGCCTTGAGAATGCAAGACTTAGAGAACAGGTAAATTAATTAAACACACATTAATTAACGTTTACTTGTTATAAACTCGTAATTTATTAATTAGTTGTATTAACTTATACCCATAGGGTAATTTATGCAAATTTAAATGATATTTAGTTTTTTGAACCAACCCATCTTCATTTAATATATTCCCAACATTTCTTTTTCAGAAATTCGTTTCTTTAGAACAACTTCCAAACAACAATTTATTTTTCAACAATCTCGTAATATGTGAGTGAGAAAGCATGCAAGTAGGTTTGACTTTTAGGTAAGTTTCTAAATTTAATAATTATTAAACAAAAAATTCAAACTCTTGCGTAATATATTTTTACATGATTGCTCACATGTCAAATTTCATTATTAAACTAAAATTCAAACTCTTTTATGTAAAAGATTTTTTTTATTATTATTTTTACATTATAGCTCACATGTCAATTTTTTTAGGCAGACTTTATATTCTTATAGCATGTTAAAACAAATTTCAATTAATTATCCCTGGCGTAATATTCAATATTTATTAGTATTAAGAACCCTAATGCCGGTTTTTCAAAAGTTTATAAGCAGTGCTTCTACTCATAAGTTTCTTTGTCTTGTTATTTAAAAATATTTTCAAAACAAGTCAAGTTTTGTCGTTTTTATTTTTAGAATTTGTCTCAGAGTTCAAATGTTTGTTTAAAAACTTGAAAATATACTAAGAAAGGATGAGAAAACAAACATAAATTTCACAAAACTACCGTTATCAAGCCGAGCTAAAATTTTTAACATTCTAATTATTGTTTATATGGTTCACAATATTTATATATACAATTTGGTAATAATGCTTTAAAAAATCTTATGTTAACAGCTAGAACAAGTTTGCTCCTTGACATCAAGATACACTGGTCGCCCAATCCAAGGGATGGCCTCCACAGCTCCTCCTCTTATGCAACCATCTTTGGATTTGGACATGAACATATACTCAAGGCAATACACAGAGGCCATGGTTTCGTCCTCCGAAATGATGCCATTGGCGTCGATGCTCCCGCCCGAGGCTGCCCACTTTCCGGAGGGCGGTCTATTAATTGAGGAGGAAAAAACACTCGCGATGGACCTTGCTGTGTCGTCCATGACCGAACTTGTGAAGATGTGCCGCTCGACCGAGCCTCTTTGGATTCGAAACAGCGAGAGCGGTAAGGAAGTTCTAAATGTAGAAGAGCATGCCAGGATGTTTCCATGGCCATTGAACCTCAAGCAACACTTGATGAATGAGTTTAGGACCGAAGCCACGCGCGACAGCGCCGTTGTTATAATGAATAGCATCACCCTCGTCGATGCCTTTCTCGACGCTGTAAGTTTTCTGTTCCATTTTACATTGTTATTCTTAAAAGTTATTCAAACAAAATGCTTCTAGCCAAAGACAATATAGTTGAGATGATTTGGTGCACCTACTGATTCTTTATTTTCTAAATTTAAAAAAAAAAAAAAACAAAATGCCTCTAGCGAAGGTGGATTCTTTTCAATTTTGTCCTTAAATATTTGAAATGTTTTAATTTTACCTTTCATCTTTTAATTTATTTCATAAAACCCTTTTGTGGGCAATCTTCATGTTAAAATTATACATCTCCAAAAAAATAAAATATTAGGTGCATTTTATAAAATCTAATTTGGTTTTATTTTTACTCCTAACGTATGAAGTAGTTTGCTTCGTTTTTCTCTTATAGTTTTAAGAACTTTATGACAGAAATTACTAACCAAAGGTTTTTGTTTATAACAAATTCAAAAGGTATGAATAAAATTGAGATTTCTAAAATAAAAAATTGGGAAGAACCGACCTACAAAATAGGTATCTTACGATTTATTAGATAAACGAATTATTAATTTGATTGTCAATTGGTTTGAAGATAGAACCTCAGCTTCATAAGCTCAAAATTGAAATCAACTACATAATTCCAAGGATTTATTTAACTTAGCCTCATTTCAAATGATATGTACTAAAAATCAAGTAGGAAAAAATTGACTCTGTTTGTTATTTGTTGGGAATTTTCAGAACAAATGGATGGAGTTATTTCCTTCAATCGTGGCCAAAGCAAAAACTGTGCAAGTAATTTCATCAAGTGTTTCAGGGCATGCTAGTGGGTCCCTTCAGCTGGTAATTAATTAATAAAATCAAAGCATATAAATTTAAAGATTTCCATCTCTAAAAAATGATGAACTTTATTAATTCTCTGTGTTTGGACTTTGTGTTTTATTAGATGTATGCAGAACTTCAGACTCTTTCTCCTCTAGTTCCGACGAGAGAAGCCCATTTCCTCCGGTGCTGCCAGCAGAACGCCGATGAAGGAAGCTGGGCCATCGTTGATTTTCCGATCGATAGCTTCCACGATAGTCTTCAGCATTCGTTTCCCAGATATAGGAGAAGGCCCTCTGGCTGCATTATCCAAGACATGCCCAATGGATATTCTAGGGTAAAATCAACCACCATTTTCTTTCTCATCAATTTCCTTTTAACCTTCTTTTAGGGTTTAAGGGCCGGGTTTCGTCAAATTATCATTCAACTCAAAATCTTAAGTCAATGTGTTATGAAAAATTGAAATGATATAATGGAATAATTCGAATGCAATATCACTTATATATATTGTGATACTTATTACTATAAATTATTACTAAATTCGAGAAAGTTAAGCTAATAGGATACATAAATCTTAATCTTCTATTAGTATTTTTATCACTTCTCTCCATTTTCTTAATTTTGATAAAAATTATTTAATATGACTGCTTTCAAATAACAGTTAATCTTGGTTTGGAATTTATCAGCCTCCTTTCAACTTTCTGATGCGAGTTTGATGTACAATTTTTTATTTCTTATGATATCCAACGGTTTAAAATCGTCAACCACAATACTCTAATTCCTTCAAATAATTTAATTTAATTAAAAGAAGAGATCAAGGTGCACGTTGAAGATATGAGATGAGAGATATAAATTAAGTTTTGAATGATCTATAATCATTATCCATTGTTAGAGGGTAAACCAAAAGTTTTAAATTATATTTGATTAATATGTTGTTAACATCTTTTGTAGGTTACATGGGTGGAGCATGCAGAGATAGAAGAGAAGCCAATCCATCAAATATTCAATCACTTTGTTCATAGTGGAATGGCTTTTGGTGCACATCGCTGGTTGGCTATCTTACAAAGACAATGCGAGAGAATTGCAAGCCTCATGGCTAGAAATATTTCTGATCTTGGAGGTTCTCTTCTCTCTTTTATAAAGTTTAATTAACTTATAAATTACTGTCTGATTTTGTATTGTTACAAATATATTTATGCATTTTTTTCAGTGATACCTTCACCAGAAGCAAGGCAAAACCTAATGAAACTAGCACAAAGAATGATCAAAACTTTCTCTGTCAACATTAGCACCTCGGCCGGCCAGTCGTGGACCGCGCTGTCCGATTCTCCCGATGATACCGTCCGTATAACCACTCGAAAAATCGTCGAGCCTGGCCAACCTAATGGGGTTATTCTCAGCGCTGTTTCCACCACTTGGCTTCCCTATCCTCATTACCGAGTCTTCGATCTTCTACGAGACGAACGACGACGATCTCAGGTATTTTAACCTAATTCGATCATATGTTTTTGTCGAATGGTTAAACGAGAGGTTATGGTATATTTAATGTTGTATTTATATTCTTGAACATGGATGGTTTCAGCTGGAGGTTCTTTCCAATGGGAATTCGTTGCATGAGGTTGCTCACATTGCTAATGGCTCCCACCCTGGAAACTGTATCTCTCTTCTTCGTATCAATGTGAGTTTTTCATATAAAAGTCGAAAATTCCGTGGTTAAATATATCAAGTTGCCTTTAAATTGTTAGGTTAGTTTCAGTTTCTTTCTTGTTAATTTCAAAATTCTCAATTTTGCTCCCTATTCTGTGTTATAATAATTTGTGGAGTAGTCTACACTTCAAGCACGTACTATTATAATCTCATATTAAACAACCCTCACATTTTACACAATATTATATAATTTCGTAGACTATTACAACCCACATACTATTATAATCTATGTTATTGTAATTGATTTAGTGTTACTCCTAAAAGTTTTAGATTAGAATGAATAAATTTTGTTAATCATCAAAGAATTAATTTTTTCGTAGAGGAGAGTTGAATTTCATTTGTCATAATAACATTTTAGTGATATGTTTATGTGTTCAAATATGTTAATCACATACATTTTTATTATATGACTTAATTAATAATATTTAAAAATATTCACTAACATAAAATTGAGGACTTTATAAGATTAAGAATGAAATCAATTACTATTTTATATATCCTAATGATCTCTTATCTCTCTGCATGTAGCCAAATCTGTTTCCATCTCCATTATGTTTGATTATATGAATATTTGCAGGTGGCTAGCAATTCCTCCCAGCATGTTGAGCTGATGCTGCAGGAGAGCTGCACAGACCAGTCTGGCAGCCTTGTCGTCTATGCGACGATCGACGTCGATTCGATTCAGTTAGCCATGAGCGGAGAAGACCCCTCCTGCATTCCCCTCCTCCCCATAGGATTTTCCATCGTCCCCGTCGTCGGTTCTACCGCTAACGGACACCCAGCACTGCCACCCGAGGACGGTGCCACTAATGCTGCAGTCGTCAACTCCGGCTGCCTTCTTACCGTCGGCCTGCAAGTTCTAGCCAGCACAATTCCATCGGCGAAGCTCAACCTATCTAGCGTCACCGCCATCAACAACCACCTCTGTAACACGGTGCACCAAATCAACGCCGCTCTCGGGAGCCCAACTCGTCCCGACAACGACAACGCTGCAGCCGAGCCGAATGCTGCACCGCTGCCGCCTCCGCCCCCGCCCAAGCAATAAGCTTTGGAAGGTGCAATATACAAGCACCTTTTGCATGGTTTGGAAAGAATGAAGAAGTGATCAGCTACCAATTACCCAAAATCTCCCTCCCTCATGCCACCCTTGACGTAGATCACAAGGGCATTTTCGGTAACTTGAAAAAGGAACTAGGGTTTTTGAGTGGGAGATTGTGGATAATTGGTGGAGAGGAAGAGATTCAGAGAGAAGGTAAAAATTGGTTTTAAAAAAATGTAATTAATTAAAAATATAGGAGTAGTTTTTGGAGGGTAAATAAGAGAGAGAGATTAGGGTAAAAATTTGATGTGTGGATGAGGATGAAGGTGTAGTGTTGTTGTGGAAGTCAAGAACGCACCAGATAAAACCCTTGGTCTCTGACAAGGCTATCAGAAAGTGGGGCCTTGTCCAGTCAGCAAGGGTGGTGGTTCGGGCATTGACTTCTTCTGCTTAATTCCGTGTCAGTCAGACGGCGTCGTTTCGCTTGCTTTTCAATTCTTATTTTTCTTAAGATGAATTATTATGACTCTGAATTTAATGTTTCTCATCAATTGCCTTTTCTACCCTTCTTCAGTTTTTATCTTTAATCTTTAGAATTGGATTTTTTTTTTCCCTTTCCCTTTTAATTTTAATTTCCATTTTTTGGGTTTTTTTTAAAAAAAAAATCAAAATCATTATTGAGTTCCTATCCTAAAATTGTTAGGTCTAATTTATGGAAATTATCAAATTTTTTTCCTCATTCTTTGCTTGTTGGGCTAATTTTATCATAGCCCATGATCCATTAAACTAGAATAGCCTTTGTCCTTTAATCTATCATGGCCCTTTTGACAAAATCTGATTTATTTATTTATAGGGTACAATGGGTAATATAACTCTATTTATGGAACTATTTTGGATTCATTTTTTAACATTATTCTTAAAATTAGCTGTTTAGAGTAACTATATCAAGTATGTCTATCTACTTTATTGTTTAATATTTCCTATCTCTGGCCTTCCATGGGTTTTGGTATTGATGAGATGTATTTAATTTATGAACATACTATTTGATAAGTTTGAACTTGAAGAACCATATTCTCCAAACAGAATTTATTATATTAATTATGGTAAAGTAGATTTTTTTAGACATTACTTGAAATGTTGAAACATGTCATTTGAAATGGTTGGAGCATTATTTCTATATGTTGATTACATAGCATAGATAGCTAACAACATTATTCCAATGATATAGTTAGGTACATATTATTGATTATATTAATGATAAATTGATTGATAAATTCTGATTGGTTTAAGATTTTAAATTGCTTGTGAACTCTACTTGTAATTCTACATATATAAAACAAAATGGTCAATTCTAATCAATCAATATGTCATTTTCTCCCTTTCATCATTTATGTTCTTGAATGAATAATAATTTATCACCAACTAAATGAGATGTTTTTTCAGAAGGTACAAAAGAAAAGGTTAGAAATACATTATAAAAATTTTATAAGGGTATGAAATTGTCTATTTTAAAATTAAGTTTATATGGATTTGATAATTAAGTTCGAGACTATTCACCTTAATAAAATAAATAAAAAAAAACATAAAAAAACTCTTGATCTTATTTTTGAAAAATCTATATTCGTTCTTAAATAATTTTATGTCTAAGTGATTTAAAAATTCTCATCATGTACCACCAGAGGCGGATTTAGGCTCGAGGGCTCGAGCTCCCTCAAATTTTTAACTTTATATAATATATATATATATATATATAATCAAATTAAAATTAAAAAAATCTTCTAATTTAGTGGTTAACTTGTTTGTAACCCCCTCATGGTCTTGGATTCAAACTCTAGTATGAATACTTTCAAATATTTTATTTATATTTAAGCCCCCTAGATTAAAATTTTAGATCCGCCATTGTACCACATTATTAGGTTTTATCACATAAAGCGATTGTAAGATGAATAGCATGATAGGTCTAATGAAGTCGTACATTAATTAGTGATGAAATTATAAGTATCTTATGTGAGGTCTTTAGGTCGGATCTCAATTTTTAGACTGAATATCCGTTTGGATTTCATGGGTTTTGATACCATATTAGATAAACATGAAATTTCATTTCGAAATCAATTTTGACGATGAGAGGAATAAGTGCATGTTTGGGAATGATTTTAGAAATATTGATTTTAGTACAATTGATTTGTCTATAATTGATTTATTAAAGTGATTTTCATATAATCATTTTCATGTTTGGTTCTATACTTTTAATTGTGATTTTGGTTTTGAAAAAAATCATTTTTTTATGGAAATTTATGAATTTTGACAAAAGATTACGGTTTTTACTCGTCATTAAAAGTATACTATTTTCAAGAATGAATAATATTCATTTTAAATTACAATCACTAGACAAAAATCACTTGGAATCACCTCCCAAGTGATTGAAAGGGAATCACTTCAATTGGATTCTTCCAAAATCACTTGTTGAATATTGCCAAACATCACACTTTGGGTAAGAAAATGATTTTAGACATGTCAAAAGTGATTTTGGTCACTCCAAAATCACTCCCAAACATACCCTAATCCATGTATATCTTATAAAAATTGTGAGGTTTTTTCATTTTTTTTTAATGTAGAATCCTCAACTAATTATAATGGTGGTGCTATGCCATCAATCCCACTATGCGACAGAAAGTATGCCATTATAATGATTTTGGTCGGCGTAACGTTATTTATTTCCACCTAGGATTTTCCACATTAGTTTGGTTATCTTTCTATTAGATGCCTAATGTTAATAGATGAACCATTTAAACATATTTTCGAAAACTGGGGACAAAAGTGCATGATATTGAAACATAGGAATTAAGGGGGTGTTTGGCCCATTGGTTTGGGTTAGGGTGGTGTTGGGTTTCAAACCCAACACCATGTTTGGTACAAAGGGTTTCAAAACCAAGGGTTTTGAAAACACAACCCCATGGGTTTTGAAACACAACCCCATGGGTTTTGTACCATGTTTTTCACTTTTATTTTTTGTTTTTCATTTTCGATGACCACTTCAACAACAATTTCGATGACAACTTCTACAACAACTCCGACGACTACACCGATGACCCGACCAACTCCGATGACAACTCAAACGATCACCAACAACGACAACTCCGACGATTACACTGGCAACTCAACCAACTCCGATGAAAACTTTGATAATCACACCCGCGACTTGACCAACTCGATGAGAATTCGACGCGACCACACTCAGCGACCCGACCAACTCCGATGACAATTTCGATGACCACACCACCGCGACCCGACCAACTCCGATGACAATTGACGACGACACACCGCCGCGACCCGACCAACTCCGATGACAATTCCGACGACCACACCTGCGACCCTGACCAACTCCGATGACAATTCCGACGACCACATCGGTGACCCCCGACCAACTCCGATGACAATTCCAACAACCACACCGACCAACTCCGATGACAATTCCAACGATCACATCGACGACCCCAACCTACTCCGATGACAATTCCGACGACCACACCGGCGACCCCGACAAACTCTGATGACAATTTTGACGACCACACCGGCGACCCCGACAAACTTCGATAACAATTCCGACGACCACACCGGCGACCTCCAACCAACTCCGATGACAATTTGAACGACCACACCGGCGACCGACTAACTCTAATGGCAACTCGATGTTCGCTCGATCACCACTGCAGAACGAAAACTTCAACGACCACACTGGCAACCGACTAACTCTAATGGCAACACGGGTAATTTTTTTTGAAAAAAAATTGTTTACTATTCGGAGATAATTCCACATGTAAATATGTAATAAAACTTTGGAAGCATATATGGCAAGTTTTTCCCATCTTTATTTGATTTTTATTTTTCGTTAATATAAAAGGATCTATAGAAATGTAATAAACTATCTCTTGTTATTTTAAAATAATAATAATAATAATAATAATAATAAACTATCTCTTGTTATGCTATTTTTAAATTTTGTTGAAAAAGAAAAATTGATGACCCAACATACCACCATACCCTAGATTACAATAATGTGTGTCAAAGATATTGAATATTATTCCCCTTTGCAAAAAAGGGGGAAAAAAAGAAATCCCATATTTTATTGTAGAATATATAAAAATATAATCACTAATAATAATAATAATAATAATATCCATTAATCTATACCAAATTTGCAATCCTAAAATGATTAAAATAACATTGGGAATCCAAAGGTGGGTCTTAATATATATTTATGGGTTGCATGTGGAAGGGCATGATTTTTTTTTTTTTTGATTTTTTTGGAAAAATGGTAGGGCATAATTGATGTTTATCCATGAATGATTTTATAGGCCATTGTTGGAGTGACATATCCCCTCAATTTCAGGGTAGTCAATGCTATAAAGGGCAACATATTTCTAAATCTACCCCTCAAAAGGGAAGAAAAAGAAAATATTTGCTCATAATTAGAAATGATATGTAAAAGATATGGTGGCCTCATCATTATCATGCATGTGAAGTTTAATTTGTTACATTTTGGGCAAATAAAATAATTTTAAATATAATAAAATTTCAATCTTATTAGATGTTGTGTACTTACAAAAAATTATTTTTGGGGAGTGGTTTCACTCTTTCAAAAATCAATTTTATGGATTGTTTCTAGTAATTAATTAAATGAACTCATTACAAAGATAATACTATGTGTATGATTGGATTTAAAATATGATATTATATTCAATATGTACATACTTATTAAGTATATTGTTGTATGCGAATATGTTCTTTTTTCATATAGAAATATCAATCGATTATTATATAGTTATATCACTTGAATATATAATGTCGTTTAATTTGATCGTTCATATACGTGATTGCATTGAATAATGTGATAAAAGTTGCCTATACAAACATAAAACTAGAAAACTTTCTAAAAAGGCAAAAGAGAAATAGAATATCGCAAAGAAAAAAAAGACAAAAAGAGAAATTAATAGAAAAGATTGCGGGAAAGAACTTTACATGTTATAAATTATAATAAATATAGTGCACATGAAATTTCATTTAAATTATATATGTGTTTATAAATAATATTTTGAAGCCAACCTGACATATAGTTCTATTTGATTAAGTATTATAATTTTGGCCAAAATCATATTCAAATATTCACTCCTTCATATTATGTTGAACTAAAAAAAAAAATTGAGAATTACATGTCAATATTTATCCTTAACACACACATATATCTTAACTTTTCCTTTTGCTCACAACTATAATATTAAAATTTTGAATTAAAAAAATCAACATGAGCAAAACTCAACGTAATTGACATATATTATTTTTCTTTGATCAGGTCGAAGAAGTTCGAATCTCCATGCCCTACATTTATATTAAAAAAAGTTATGATTTAAAACATATATAAAAAGTTAAAGTTAAATTACAACTATATAATAGAATAAACTTGGTCCAAAAAGGATTAGCCTAATATACTATGATATATTTACTATTCATCCCTTTCCTAATACTTCATCTTTCAATATATTATGTAACACCCAACTTTTTTCTCTCTTAAAAAAGGGTTCTCTCTCAAATTAGATAAATTGAAAAAGAGTAGTACGTAGGTGAGGAATGTAGATGAGTTGGTTGGTTCTTATGGAATTTGGCTTATATATATAATATTGCATTGATGTTGTGGCCTACTCATGAAGATTCCTCATGAAATTCAGCTAGTGTTCTTGTGGCGCCTTCTAAGGACATTATTAAAAAAAAAAAAAAAAGCAATGCATAATTCAATCTATTTTGTGGTACAAATTAAAAATCACTTTGGTTGAATGATTAGTTTGGATTTGATTTCAAATTCAACATTATAGTTTCATTATAATCTTTATAATTTGGTTACATTTTAGCTTCTCAAAATGTTTATATTCATTTTGTCACGTCATAAGATGCTTAATCATCTATATTATGATGAAGCTTTTAAAGCCATAAAAATCAAGTTAAAATCAAAACTTAAATCGTAAAGACTAAAACGTTAATTCAACAATAATAAAATAGTCTTTTGGTTTTTTTGAAAAAAATGTTTAAAAAATATAGGTTAAATTACAGGTTCAATCTATATATTTTCATATTTATGTCGTATAAGTCTCAAAACTTTAAAAATGTCTAACAGATTATTGAACTTTAAATTTTATGTGTCTAGCAAATCCTTGAACTTCCAATTTTATGTCTCATATGTCCCTTAATTTTAAAAAGAGACTAGTAAACCCTTAATTAAATTTTCAATTTGGGTCTAATAAATCTTTAAGCTTTAAATTTTTTATCTAATTAATCATTGACCTATTCAACATTTTTTAAAATTAAAAAATCTCTATTGAACATAAAATGGAAAATTTAATGTACTATTAGAAACAAAAATTCAATTTCATGTCTAATAGATTCATTAATTTTAAAAAAAAATGTCAAATATGCAGGGATTCATTAGACGTTGACATACAATTAAAAGTTCAAATGCCTATTTGACATTTTAAAATTTCACAAACTTATTAGATACTTTTTAAAATCTATAAACTCTATTAAACACAATTATAAAATTTTAAGAACTAAACTTGTAATTTAACCGAGAGATATTTTGATATTTTGAAAAACTTGTCTAAAATTAAAAAAATAAATTTGTAAATATTCCTTGATATGTGTGTGAGTATATATAAACTTTTCATCATATTCATAAACTCGATGGTTGACTTGAATGAAAGCATTGATGGTTGACAAAACCATATGGATGAGAGGGTGCCAACAAATTAATTAGACAAGGATTCATGTGCCAATTAAGGTTTTGTTCCACTTTCACCTATCATCTATCAAAGTGGATTAATTTGTATAAACCACTTTGCTACAATTTGTGGCCATTGTGTTGATTATAGGTTAATGCTCCCTATTGTTATGGAGCGTCAATCACGTTAATATCATATATCATATATATATATATTAGTCCATATTAAAATGAATCAAAAGACATTGATTATAATGGAATATGAGAGCTTTCTTCAAAATTTACAGGTTTGATATATGAAATTAAAATTGGAAGAAATGTTTGTATACACATATATATATATATAGTTTGTATAAAGACCAAAGTTTAGAAGTTGAATGTGCGGAAATGTAGTTCTTTCTTAGTTCAACAAATATGAGAGGGGAGAATTCAACATTTGACCTTAAGAAATGTAATATAGGTATTGTTATGGGACCAATCGTTGAAGGAAACGTGTATAAGCCACAATTTAGACATGTTGAGGTGAATATCTAAGCAACACAGAGACAAAAGCCGACTAGAATTGACCTAGATATAAAAACAACATCGATGCATAATCTGATAACTCTTGATAACTACTCCCCAGTAGCAAGTCTGAGATCGTTCCTTACAAAAATACATGTAATCTTAGCTCAATTCGTCTTGACACCAACTCAACCGAACACCACATTAATGCAAGATTCCACCTACAAGTTGACATGTCAGGTGATTGGAGCTCACCTTAGACGACATGTTAACTAATCACACATCAACAAATATTTATCTATTAGGTATACTTTTGAATTATCATATGAAAACTATAATTTAAAAAAAAAGAAAGATAAAATATATATAGTTGTTTGGAACAATTGTATTGGGTTGTTATGTTTCTTATTTAATTCTTAAATTCAACCATTGTGAGGTATAAAAGATTAAACTTTAATCTCTAAGGGGGTGTTTGATTTATGGGGTTGGGTTGAGTTGAGTTAGGTTAATAACCCAACTCCTTGTTTGTTTCACCAACAATTATAACTGGTGACTTAATAACTCAACCCCATGGAGTTGAGTTATTAACTCAACCGTACGGTACTTTCCGGCGGCGATCCGACAACTTTTCGACGACGGTCTGGCGAGTCTCCGACGACGATTCGACGAGTCTTCGATGACGATCCGACGACTCTCCGACGACTTCTCTGACGACTGTCCGGCGAGATGAAGAAAGTGGAGAAAAGAAGAAGATGATGAGAGTTTTGAAGTGTGTCTTTAAGTTGCTAATACTCTAGTTTAAATAGACACCAAAAATTTCGGTAGCATAACGACTCTACTAAGACCTTGATGACATATTTAATATTTTGTAGATATGCAACTTAAATATGACATAAAATATTTAAGTATGTTGACATATTTTTAACATCTTCACAAGGTAAACTATTTATTCCATTCTAAAGATGTTCATAGACAATGCATGTGTTTAGACAAATTTAAATAAACACTCTTCATTGTGGTGTACATGTTTCGGGTTGAGTAGGTTATGCTAGTTTTTTGGACCAACTCGAATTTTCGGGTTGGTCATTATTCCAACCCAAATAACCCTATTCATGAGGGTAACCCAACCCAACCCAACATTTTCGGGTTGGGTTGGGTCATCGGGTTAGCTTTTTTTTTTCTTTTTTTTTGTTAAATTTAAAATTTAAAATTTAAAAAAAATCAAAATCAATATAAATATAAAAAATTCAAGAATTAAAAAACTCCAAATGTATTTATACTAAATAAAAATCATAAAACTTAAATATTCTATTACAAATTTACACACAATATCCATTACTTTTGCAAATACCCCTAACATACATTTGACAAACGGTAATATATATTGTAATTTTATAATTGATCACATAATTGAGTTTTGAAATTGTAGACAAATGTGTTTGTATTTGATTTGTTGTGAAAACAAAGTAAGGAAAAAAAGTCACAAAAAAAATCAGATCTTTCACTTTACATAAGATAAAATGATTTTTAGGGGAGAAGAAAAATTGATATCAATCTCAATATTCAGTATTGTTCTAAATATCCCATAGATATTGCAAATGGCAATATATATTGTAAATTTGTAACTGATCTCATAATGAAGTTTTGAAATTGTAGACAAATATATTTGCAATTGATTTGGTGGAAACAAAAAAAGTAAAGAAAAAAGTCACAAAAAATCAGATTTATTCACTTTACAAAAAAGTGCATCAGATACCCTGACATAATAACTCAACTCTTCAAACCAAACACTGACTTTCTGACTCAACTCAATTCAACTCTGCAAACCAATTTCCAGAACTCACTGCAACCCAACTCAACCTAACTCTGCGATCCAAATGCCCCTTAAGGGGTTGTTTGACCCATTGATATGAAAAAACCAACTCAGTGTTTGGGCATTGAGTTAGATTGAGTTCTCAACTCCCCACTTTCCCAAATACGAACACCACATTAATGCAAGATTTCACCTACAAGTTGACATGCCAGGTGATTGGAGTTAACCTTACACGACATGTTAACTAATCACACATCAACAAATACTTTATCTATTAGGTATACTTTTGAATTATCATATGAAAACATAATTTAAAAAAAAAAACAAAAGATAAAATATATAGTTGTTTGGAACAATTGTATTGGGTTGTTATGTTTCTTATTTAATTCTTTGAGGTATAAAAGATTAAACTTTAATCTCTAAGGGGTTGTTTGACCCATTGACATGAGTTGAGTTGGTTTAAAATACCAACTCAGTGTTTGGGGCATTGAGTTGGATTGAGTTCTCAACTCCCTACTTTCCCAAATATCTCCCCTAATTTTCTCACCTTACATCTCCCCACAAAATCAATTCACACACCTCTCCACCCATTTTCCTAAACATTAATTCCCTTTCGGCGGTCCGACGTTGGTCCGGCGACTTCCGGCGTGGACTTCCAACGGTGGTCCGCGCGACTTCCAGCAGTGGTCCGACGACTTTCCGACAATAGCCCGAGGAGGGCTAGGCGAAACTCGCGCGATTGTCTGGCGGGATGAAGAGTGAGATGAAAAGAAAAGAATGAGGAGAAGATGAGAGTTTTGAAGTGCACCATTTAAGTTGCAATTACTCCGTTTAAATAGGTAGCAAAAAGTCCTAATCATTTTTAGAACAAGAAATCTTATTTTTTAAAAAAGGAAATCTTAATCCTCTTTTTTTAAAAAAGAAATCTTAATCCTTTTTTTAAAACATAAATCATAATCCTTTTTAGACTTTGAAAGATCTTTTCCTAAAAAATCTCTATATTCATAATCCTTATCTGATTATCCAAAAAATCAAATTTAAATCAAATACAATTAATGCATTTCGTTTTTCGGGGGTTACAAAAAAAAAATGGGGTTTAAATTGAATTATCCATAAGTTTCGTTGCTGAAACGAAAAGAAAAGTTACATGCGAGTGATTAAGAAAAGAAAAATATGAAATAGAGTTCGCAAGACATAAAGATATTGTAGACCAACTGTATGCAATAGAAGGGTTGACCAAAGATGATCCCCTTAGTCGCAGACATCCAGAAGACGGATTGTTTCTTCTAACTCCCACCACAATCAAACAGATACTGCTTGCATTTTCTTGGTAGGACTGATTGAACACTTATTCCACCCATCTTTTACTAAACCAAAATGACTCAAACACTTCATCTTTATTTCGTTAGATATATTTTGCGAATGATAATATTTTTTTGTATAATTTAATTTTTTGGGGGCATGAGAAGTAAGATTTGATAACATGTCATTAAGATTTGAATGTATCGTCAATGATGAAAAGATAAAAACTGATTATTTGATTTTAACACCATCAGTAAGATAAAAACTAATTATTTGATCTTAAAAAAAATTGTATCAGATACCTTTGCACAACTCAACTCAACTCTGCACCCCAAACACAGATTTCTTGCACTCAACTCAACTCAACTATGCACCCCAAACACAAATTTCCTGTACTCAACTCAACTCTGCACAACTCAATTCAACTGAACCCGATCCAAACGCACCCTAAAGGGTTGGTTGGGGCGCTTGTGAGTTATAATAACCATGGTATTAAATTTCCGTCGACATATCGATATTTCCATCGATATTTCCAAATGTCCATGGGTTCGACATCGACACTATGGGTGAATTGACATTTCCATTATATCGTACAAAATTGATGAAATATTAAAGAGAATTGCAACAAAATGTAACATAATGTAAATATAATATTATGATAAGTATTTTAACTTATTTGAAAATGATTGAAGGTTTATTTTTTAATTTAAATATATTTTTAAAAAATTTTGTTTTTTAATTTTTTTTTCTGAAATATCTATCGACATCGACATTTTATCGATATTTCCATTAAATTGAGACATCGATATTTCAATCGTCATCGACATTTTAAACCTTGATAATAACCAGGGTGTGAGTTATTATAATTTGTGAAATTATATAATATTATTTAAAATACATATTAGTATAATCTGAAGTTATAATAGTCGTCAACAATAGCATAGCTTAACTAACCTTAAATATGATTCGTAATAAAGAGGTTATCTGTTTGAATACGCACGTGTATTCTAATAGTGAATGTAAGAACTAAAAAAATATTATTTTTGGACAACGCCGGTCCTTAGTCGTTGGATAAAAAGGGCGAAAAAGTCAAGAGGTTTTCCACTGAAATTATGGCATTTATGTCAATTCGTACAGTGGCCACCCACTGAATCTTCGTGGCAAGTAGCAACGTCACTGTATGCGCGGCGTCCTAAGATTCTCTTTACGTGAATTCAGTAATTTCGGGGACGCCACTTCCCCATTAATGTTTTCCAACTTTTCCTCCTTTTCTTTTCTCAACTAAATATATGTTTGTGCTTTCAAAAAAAAAACTAAATATATGTTTTGATATTTTTTTTTGGAGTACAACAACATTTAGAGGGGGAGATTTTCGAACTCATGACTTTCTAGTTATAAGTTTTATTTGAGGTTAGTTGAGTTATATTCTTATTAGCGATGGTCGATATTTACAGGTATGTTAAATTATAAGTTCAGTCTTAAAACTTTTATGTTTATATTTAATAGGTGCTTAAAATTTAAAAAATATTTAATAATCTCCAAACTTTCAATTTTGAGTCTAATAGGTCATTGAACTTTAAAATTGTCAAATAGGTCATCGAAATTTCAATTTTGTATTTAATAGGTCTTTAACATATTATTTTTTTTTTAAAAAAAATTAACGAATCTATTATACATAAAATTGAACTTTATGTCTAAAAGTATATTAAATTTTCAATTTCGTTTCTAACGAGTTCATGATTTTTGAAAAATGTCGAATAGGTCAATAACCTATTAGATACAAAATCGAAAATTGAAGAACCTATAAGATACAAAATCGAAAGTTTAGAGACTTATTAGACACTTTTTAAAGTGTAGGGACTTATTAGACACAATATCGCAAGTTCGGGGACCTATTATAAAAAGTTTAAGGACCTATCTGATAGAAACCTGAAAGTTTGGGAACTAAACTTATAATTAAACCTCTCTCTATATATATCAACGTGAATATTTTTTAACTAACCATAATCAGGTAGTTAGATGTATCCTCGATCGTAAGTAGGGTGTGCTGCGTCGTTTCGGTGTGAAGTCGGTTTCGACCCCAACCGACCCCGACCGACAATGGTCGATTGGTTCAAATAAAATTTTTTTAAAAAAAACTTACCAAAACCGACCAACCGACCGACCGAACCGTATATATATATATATATTTATTTAATTAATTATTTAATATTTATAATTATTGTTTTATAATTATTTAATAATTTATAATAATTATTTTATTATTATTTAATATATTTTCAGAAAATATTTTTAGATTTTTATTTTTTTAAATTATTATTATTATTATTATTATATATTTTTTTAATAATCGGTCGGTTCGGTCGGTTTGGGGCTTTTGCCCTAAACCGACCGACCGACCGGTGGATTTTATGAAGCACAAAATCGACCCCGACCGAAAAAAGCACAAAACCGACTGACCGCCCTCGGTTCGGTGGAGTCGGTTTTCGGTCTTCTTTTTCTCACCCCTAATCAGAAGGTCATAGGTTCAAATCTCCCACTCAATGTTGAACATAAAATAAACGAGAATATTATGTCTCAACTACTATAACAAGGTATTTATTATGGTTTTCTTTTTTTTTTAAAAATATCAAGATTATTAATACAAACTTTTTAAAGTTCATAGGTATTATTGAAATAAAATTTAAAACTCAAGGATATTTTTCATTATTTGATCTTAATGCTATTATATACTTGGTTAAAATATCATTCTGGTCTGTATACTTTGAGTTGTTCATTTCATTTTAGTCCATGTACTTTCACATGTTTAATTTTAGCCCATGTACTCTCACAAAATCTTAAAACTATAATAATTATAATAATTTTCATGCAAAACAGGACACAATGTGAAAATATTTTTTAATATGTATATATTCTAATTCAACGACATTTGGAATAAAGGGAATTTGAAGACCTTTCGATCGAGGGTATATGACAATTACCATTGAGCTAAACTCACTTTGCCTAAACAATATTCACGTTGAGCTAATAGAGACTTTTTTTTAGAAAAAAGTTAATAATAAACTAACAAGGATGAATACTATATTTTATTAAAAGTATGTAAACTAAAATTAGACATTTGAAAATACAAATACTAAGATGGGATGAAATTTAAAGTATGAGAGCCAAAATCATATTATAACTTACTTTAAACTACTATTTTTTTAGTTCAACAATAATTTTTTAGTTCAACAATAAGTAAGAATAGAGGTATTCGAACCCAACCTCCTTTTTCTTTTAGTACAATTGAGGTATGATGGATTCGATCCATAAATCTTGTGGTCGTTAGTACATTCGTCCATGTCAGTTGAACTATGTTCTTTTTTATATTCGAACCAAACCTGTTGATTGACGTATACGTCTTATGGTTTGAAACTTATAGTTTTCATATGAATAACATATTTCATTTTATTATAAAAAAACAAGCTATTAACGAAAAGAAAAGTAGAGGAAATCATCAAAATATTTTATTTTAAAACACATGTTTTTTGGTTTACAACTATGAAATAATCTATTATGTTTCATTGGAGTAATGACATATGTATGAAACTTTTTATATTACTATCAATCATATTTTATGTCATCAAAAACACTAGCAGTAGTTTAATAGTTGTGATAGTTATAATTAAAGGAAACATTACTTAACTGATATTAACTGATATATCAAATATATTGACGACTACGAATTTTGTAGTTTGAATCTCTCAATCTATATTGTACTAAAAAATGATTATAGCACTTATACATATTTTTTAAGTTGATTATTTAAACCATTAGCTCCATATTTATTGTACACAAAAGTATAATTGAGAAAGTTTTAACACTATTTTTTTTCTATATGTCTAAACCACCGAGGGTTAGGCAAAATAGAAAATACTAAGATGGAAAAGTTATTCATAATTCAATAGAAAAGTGGTATCGATACAAGCCCCGGTGATTGTTTAAATTAAAGATTTGTTCACAATGTTATTAAAAAAAGATTTTGTTCATAAGCTTCTATGGCTTTTTTCTTTTTTTCACTTCTGGATCAAAAGTACATTTTTGACATCTGTTATGTACTTTAAAATATTTTATAACAATCTCATTAATATTCTAAAACCATTTTTATATTTTTAAAAAGCTCACATTTTAAATTTCAATCTAGTATCTAGTTTAGTTACTATTATTAACTTCATCAACTTAATACTTACACTATAAATTTATTTAAAAATCAATTAACCAAAATGCTTAAATAACAAATCTAAACATAGTTTAATTGGTGAGATAATACAACTTTGATTAACACAATTCTTAAGATTTAAGTCCCAAAATCAAAACTTAAAAATTAGAAAGCACTGATTAAGATAGGCATTTTGATAATATAGACTTTAGAGATGAATAAAAAAAATTAAGAGTTAAAAATTAAAGAATGAAAATAGAACTATTTATTTATTTATTTTGGAGAGGGAATGAAAATAGGATTTAAAGTTTAAATTAAAAATGAACTTAATAATTAATATATTTATTTTTTCTTTTAATCCATTAAAGTAAATGCTTATATATTTTGTTAATATAAAATAAGGTATCATCCTCCTGACCACTGTGCTTTTCCGGTTTTGTATGCTCCTTTTTTTACTCCTGATCCTTCCCGCCGGAAACTCGCTTTCCTCGCCGGGCAACTGCTTCAACTTCCGGAGAAGCTATCGTCTCTTCCGAGTACCGCTCATCTTTCTCATTTTCCATTCTCTTTTTCATCGGATTGATCAGAGAATGACTTTCGATCTCCAAATAATTAGTCTGATAACTCGGTTTTGTCTCGTTTGTTGTGTTCTGTGAGAATGTGGTCAGCCTGCTGCTCGTTGAAAGCTTTGTCCTGACCGTTCGTGATCATAACTATGACCTAAGTTTATTCTTCCGGATTTTCGATTTTGTTCTTGGTTCTGATCTTTTTCTTCTCCGGCTGTTTCTTTTCGGCGAAGTGATCACAGACGGAGGCGTGTATGGAGTGATTTCGGCATGAGATGGTACTGATTCTGATTTTTTGCTTTGTTTCTGAGTAAGGACTTTATTGTTGCCACACGATATTTTATTCGTTTCTTTTCAAGCTGATCATTCTCTTTCTATATGTTCGCTGAGATCTTGTACATTGTTTGGTTTCACAACAGTATCAGAAATGACAAACAATTTTTGTTTGCGTTATTCCCTCTATAATTTCTTCCTCTTCTATGCAGCTTTTTGACTCGCACAAAGTCTGACATTTTTGGAATCTAAAGAGTAAATGGTTGAGTGGACGAACTTTTTTCCTGCTCCGAAATTTTAGAAACTCTGTCTTTATCCATCTATTCATTTAACCTTCAACTTTGTTTTTAGTTGTTTTTGTCCTCTGAAACTAGGACGCTGAACTTCGGTTTGGACTTTGAACTACTTAATTGTATTTTAAAATAGATTATCATGGAATTATGTCGAGGTCGAACTTTTGAATTTTAGCAATTCCTTGTTAAATTGTCGTTTCAGTAATTATAATTCTATCTCGTGCTGTACAAGTTCAGGTACTCCTATTGGTTGAACATTACTGAAGCTCGGTTGTTTTGCTTGCTCTGTCTGTCTTCCGTAATGAGAATTGTCATTGAAGTGCCTGATTTTAGGTGATATAGTTTTGGATGAAGCTCGTGAATCAATTCGACCAAGAGCTTTTTTTTTCCCCAATTTGATTATGTTCTTCTGTTAAAGGGCGACGAGTATAAAAGATAAAGGCAGTAATCATTCGAAAGTGCAATTCTACAAGCTCTTGTACTCCTATAGCTCCTCTTGTTTAAAAATCTTTTATAATTTCAAAATTAAAATTTAGTCCTTAGGTACTTGCATAGTCCTATGTGATATTTCATCCTGATTATATTGTTGACAGGGGGAAGGACGAATCTACATGTCCAGAGAGTCTAAAAAAGGCGTAGAGTTTCTTAAACGAAAAAAGATTCAGCGAGTGAAATCCGAAGCTGCTGCTGGGACAGTTACTGTACCAAATATGATGACCAGAAGTGGTGGAGATGCTTTAAGAGCTTCAGTATCATGTGGCATGAAATTTCACGATGATGTAGATTCACTTTCCTGGTCAAATGGTCCTTCTAATGGGAATAATGACTTTTCAAAGCGAAAAGTGGATAAGTTTCACTACAGTGATTTAGAATGGATTGATAAGATTCCAGAATGTCCTGTATATCATCCCTCAAAAGAGGAGTTTGGGGATCCTCTGGTTTATTTGCAGAAAATTGCTCCGGAAGCCTCAAGATATGGTCAAATATCCTATATTTTTTTTTTTATATTCAAATCATAATTCCATGCAATATCTTATTATCTTAAGATTTAATGGATATGTGAGTTTGAAATGATAATGAATGCGGATAGTTTAAGTCCCATTTGATAATCATTTGGTTTTTGGTTTTTGAAAATTGTACTTGTTTTCTCACAATTTCTCTATCATGGTTTTCATCTTCCCTACAATAGTTTCCATCTTTCTAAAGAAAACACTTAAATTCTTAGTTAAATTTAAAAAACAAAAACAAGATTTTAGTAACTACTTTTTTTAGTTTTCAAAATTTGGCTTGGTTTTTGAAAACACATCTAAAAAGTAGATAAGAAAAGATGAAAAACCATGAGTGGAAGTAGTAGTTATAGGCTTAATTTTCAAATATCAAAACCAAAAAACCAAATGGTTATCAAACAGTCTTAGTTAGGCATTGCACTTGTTTAAGCACTATTGTTCTACAAAGGAACTAGATATTTTCAGGAGCATGATCTCTTGTATAGTCTAGTCAAATGTGGTGATGGTCAAAATTAGGAATTGGTAATATTTGATTGTGAATGCAGGTACTTGAGATTAATGATATATCATCATTATATTCCCTTTTCTCTATGCTACATCTATTTCTATTGTTGCTGCATACAAGAAGTTTTTTATGTTGGTTGACCCTCAAAACATCCAGTCATGTTCACTCGCTTACTAGTTACTCCTTTGAAATTTGGGATATGTGGTTCTGTATAGAATTTGGTTGATTTTTTCCTGAGGTTTAAAAACATCATCTATTCTTCTTTTCTATGGATTTTTCTATTGCTATGTTTTTTAGTTATGTTTGGTCACTTGACTTTTATCCAATTACAGGTTTTAACAGTGATCGTTATATATATTTTGTTATGTTGCTGTTACACTCAACACAAACCTTCACATGTGCATTGTGCACTAACATAATTTTTTTTTTGATGAAAAACCAAGCTTTGATTGAGAAGTAATGAAAGAATATAAGGGTATACAAAAAAAAAGAGCCCACAAAAATAATGTATTATATGCAGTTGACCGTGATCATTTATCCTATTAAGTTTTATTGAGTTCGTTAATGCACAACATAGATGGCCGTTTGCCTTCTTAAATATGCACCGTGCATTAATTATTGATAGTTGTGACCACTTGTAATTACTGCGTGTGGGATGAGTCTCTTTGTTTTGAGTTTTCTTGCTTAGTTGAGTTCTTGGCTTTCTTTTGTAGGGCTCTTTTCATAGTCCTTCTATCACTTCTATAAGTTTTCCAATACTTTCATCATTCCCGACGAAAGATTTTCATGGTTTTTATACTTGACAGACTTTCTCCATTGTTCACATAATCAAGGCTTAGTCCTTTCTTTAGACAGTTAGTTTGAACATTATCAAAATGTGTCCTTCAATTTTCGTTTGCAATTTTAGATAAACTGAAATTCATATAGGTTCACATTCTCTTACTTTAGTTCATTGAGAAACCTGTAATAGTTTGACCCCAACGATTCAGAAAATTTTGTCATGTCAAGACGAAGTTGGCCATTTAGCAATCTCCCCGAAATGTTGTTAGGGTTGTCCTTCAATCCTAACATTTAAAAGGCTCTTGAAACTTCTGTCAGCAAAGAAAAAGGGCTCTTGAAACTTTAATTTAAAGCTTTATTGACCACGGGGAAAAAAACTCTTCGCTGTTGTTTTTATCTACTGATTTATAATATTATATAGAACTGTTCAAAATCATTTGGACTGGTGGAATTGAATGCACTCAATTTTCAATGCCTTTTCCAGATTTTCTTTCAGTTTTCTTCTCAATTTCAAAGGATGAGAATGCTTCTGTTTTTGGCAGGCAAATTAGTCATTGCAGTGAATATACAATAATAGCTTAATATTACTTGATTGCTTTGGTCTTTTTGACTTGATGACAGAGACATAACCTCTCGAATTTAGTAAAAATATATGTTACGTACTCCAACCCCTCCCCCCAATGGACAAAAGGAAAATGAAATCGTGTTCATCATTTATTTATGCACGACAGTGTTGAGTAATACTAGTATTGAATTTTACTTGGGAATTCTTGAACCATGCTAGCGAGTATGAGAATATCCATCCCGTGCTTTCCAAGGCCTGAAACTCCTGTCATTTTTTCGAGTAGTACCCTAATAAATAAGAGCTTGTAGAATGACTAATCTTCTCTTATTAAGTAGGTGCTCGTATAATTTAATTTTCACTTTTCCGAACAAGATAATTTCTCTTTGTTTTTAGTTTTCTTTAATTGTGACTTCTCTTTTACGTTGGAACTTTCAGGCATGTGCAAGATAGTTTCTCCTTTGAGTGCTTCTATCCCTGCTGGGATTGTCTTAATGAAGGAAAAAATGGGATTCAAATTCACAACCAGAGTTCAACCACTTCGTCTTGCTGAGTGGGACACAGATGATAGAATTACCTTCTACATGAGTGGGAGGTGTGCTCCTTACATAGTATATTATTCTTGCCTTATAATCCGTCATATATTTTAAATTTTGATTTTCAGAAATTATACCTTTCGCGATTTCGAGAAAATGGCAAACAAGGTTTTTGAGCGTAGATATTGTAGCTCTGGGTGCCTTCCTGCCAAATACTTAGAGAAGGAGTTTTGGCATGAAATTATCGGTGGGAAAACAGAAACTGTAGAATATGCATGTGACGTTGATGGTACAGCATTTTCATCTTCTCCAAATGATGAGCTTGGGAAAAGTAAATGGAATTTGAAGGTTTATCCATTTTTCTTCTTTTTGTTCTATTTTGTTCCTAAAAGTTTCTACCTAAGTTTGTATGAAAGATCCTTTTCAAAAAAAAGTTAGTATGAAAGATAATTGTCAGGATGTGACTAACACGATATGTAGATGATGGAAGTTGAAGGTGATTGCATCTCATTTATATTGTCTTTTATGGTTAATGAGTTGGTCGACACATTGAAGCATTCTAAAAGCAACACAACTGACTATATATACGAGTTCTCTTAGGGATTGGATTGAGTATTAACAGTGCCATTTCAGCAGATCTGATGACATTGCTCCTATCGACTGAGTTCCTCATGTAGTTTTTCTGTTTCTAGTCGAGTTAAGATAAGTGGGTTCAAACGATCAAACTTAGTACATTCTGATCAATTGCATACTTGCATGATATTTGTCAAGTTTTGAATAAATATATAAGAATTAGCCGTAAGATAAATTCTCATGCATGCTATTCTTCTTTCAGAAACTATCAGGGTTACCCAAATCTGTCTTGCGTCTTTTAGAGATGGAGATTCCGGTAATGAGATAATTTCTTCTTCTTCTTCTATATGATACTGTGAAAGTTGCAATGCTTTAGTTTCTTACGTGACTTGCTTTGGATCTTTCAGGGAGTTACTGAGCCAATGTTATATATTGGAATGCTGTTTAGTATATTTGCTTGGCATGTGGAGGATCATTTCCTGAATAGGTATGTTACCAAATCTTCAAGATTTTCAGTAATCATATAACCCTACGATGATATAATATTTTCATATTCCATTATTTCTTTATGTTTTACTTGCATTTTCATATATCGCAGTATTAATTATCATCACTGTGGAGCATCAAAAACTTGGTATTGTATTCCTGGTGATGCAGCTTTGAGATTTGAGAACGTCGTCAGAGAAAATGTGTACAGAGATGATATTCTATCAGCAAACGGTGGGGATGGAGCTTTTGATGTTCTTTCGGGAAAAACAACATTGTTTCCTCCAAATATTCTGCTGGAACACGGTGTCCCCGTATACAAGGCTGTTCAAAAACCTGGGGAGTTCATAATTACCTTTCCAAGAGCATACCATGCTGGTTTTAGTCATGGTGAGACACTCTAATAATTATCCTGTATTTTTCTTGTACCTTATCCAACTATCTGCATTGTTTCTAAGTTTGTAACAGGCAATTTTTTTTTGTCTTCATATGTATAGGCTTCAATTGTGGTGAAGCAGTGAACTTTGCCGTTAGCAATTGGTTTCCTTTGGGTGCTCTGGCTAGCCAGCGTTATGCCCTTCTCAATAGAGTTCCTCTACTTCCTTACGAAGAACTCTTGTGTAAAGAAGCAATGCTTCTCCACACAAGTTTAGAACTTGACGATTCAGATCATGCATCCACGGACTCAGTCTCTCACCATTCCCTCAAAATATCTTTTGTGAGTTTGATTCGCTTCCACCATCGTGCTCGGTGGTTACTGATGAAATCCAGGGCGTGTAGGGGGGTTTCTGCAAGGTCCCATGGCACTATACTCTGCAGTTTATGCAAACGTGACTGCTACATTGCATTTGTCAATTGCAACTGTTATGGACATCCTGTGTGCCTTCGCCATGGTATACTTCCTCGTGTTTCTAGTTGGTAAATATGTTTGACATCCTATCAAAAAATAAATGAATAAATGAATAAAAAATAATATATAATTATGTATGTGTGTGTTTGACTTTTTATTTAGAAATGATCCCCTCATTTATTTTCTGAGGCTTCTGAATGATGTATGTTTTATTGGGTCGTGGGCTATTTTGGAGTAAAGAAGGCATGCAGGCCTAAACTAACAGAATAGATTAACAAGGGCACAAGGCAAAGTAAATCTTTTGTTCCATTTGGTGTTTGCAACATCTTGCAAAGTGTCCTTTGAAAGGATAATATTATTATTATTATCATTATTGAGAAGTATCTCTAGGAAATCTTCATATCATATCTATCTATTAATTATCATCATGAGGCTGGTTACCACAGCCTGCGACAATATGATAAAAAAAACATAACAAATTGAGTCGATTAATTGATATTAATATTCATTGTTCTGTTTTAATTCCTATGCTTCCCTTGATTGCCCACCCAGATTTTGACTCTATTAACTTTTCATGTGGGAGAAATCATACACTGGTTTTGCGGGAGGACATTTCAGAAATGGAAACTGCAGCCAGGAAGTTTGAAAAGGAAGGAGGAATTTTAGAGGAAATGCTTGAGCATGCAAAAAGCAATCAGGACTTGTATTCTTATCCGCTGTCAAATTTGTTTCAAAAAGCTGAAGAAGAGGGTTACAGTGCTTACTGTTCTGTGACATTTCGGTTGAACCCTGAACTTGATGATGTTGATGGAAGTTATTCACAAGAGAAAGAAAGTTTTTCAATTGAGCAGGCTTTGACGAGTGGTGCCGCTGAAATATTTAGAACTGAAATGTCTGAGACTTCACGAAGTCCAAAGCCAAACAATGTAAGATTTAGCTGTTTTCTTGAGATCTGGTTTTCTTTTCGGTCACAATATTATTGAGATTCTCCAAACATTATGGATTGGAGGAAGGCTCACATTCTGATTTAACTGAAATTTCATTTGTTGCCTCTTTCTTAACAGATACAGAAACATGCTTATGGTGAATTTGGAAATCATGAATCCCCCAGTTTTTCTCAAGTGTCGTATTATACATGCGAAACTTGTCCTTCCCTTCAACCAGGGAAGAACTGTTCAAGATCATATATTGGACCTCCTGGGGACCAAAATGATGATGATTCGGACATGGAGATTTTTAGGGTTAAGCGCCGATCATCGAGGGTGAAAAAGAGCATCACGAATGATAATAGGATAAAGCAGTCTACTCAACAGGTACTGTGGATGGAGTCGTGTTCAATTAAGCTATAATTTAATATCTAAGAATTTTTTGTTAATCTTTCGTTATTTGAATTGCCACTGAAGTTATGACTATATGTGCACGTGTGTGGAATGCTGTAAAATTAAATCTCGATATTTTTATAAATGGAAAGGTTTGAAATATATTTTTATGGAAATGTTGAAAATATTAAGAATATAAGATGATTGCTCAATTCCTATAAAAAAAAATGACTATCTTCTCTTGGATTTTCCATGCGTATATTACAGAGCTTCATTCCTTGATCTTCTTTGCAAGGTTTTCAGATACAGATCAATGTTTTATATAAAATAGGATTCACTTTCTTTCTTTCATTGTCTGGAGTGCTAGTGAAATAATAGTAATTCAACTTTCGTTCAAATTATATAAATAGTTTTTACTTCTTAAGAACAATTTACCAAAAACTTTTGTTGAGCCTACTGAATATTAGTAATTACCCATTATTCTGACTGATTTCACATGTTTCTTTCTAGTAGGGTCTCAAAAGACTGAAAAAACTCCGTCCACATACAAGATGTGGGCAATTAATGTCATCAGTTTGTTGTAAAGCTGACAAGTCAGATTCCAAAGTATTTCCTTCTAGTAAAGATGGTCTCTTTGTAGATAGATCTAACAGAACAACCATTCCCATCGCTATAAAGTTCAAGAGATTCAGCATTGAGGAAGCAAGGAGTAGACAACAGCTTGAGCGCTACAGGAAAGAAGTGTTCTGGCATGAACAGGGAAACACCTCACACCAACCTCTCCCTGCTGCTGATTGTGGGCCAAATCGCCTTAAAGTCAGAGGTCCTTCGTCATTCCTGGGGTCTCACCACAGGCTGCATTGAATCTTTTGGTTAAAGGTAGTGTCCAGCAATCAGGTCAGTGATCGATCCGCACCGCAGCGTACTTTCCCGCTTTATTTTCATAATATAATTCTCTCTAATGGGGTCCTAACGATATGAAAAATAGGATTCGAGTTAACTCTTGGGGAGTGGACGAACAAACACAATTAACTCATAGGTCGAATGTGTATATTCTCTTTATGCAGGCCTCGCATATAGTTAGCCTATTCTTAAGGTTCTCGAGCTGAGGCGTTTTTCAGCCTCTGGCAGGAGAACCAACCTTCCTGCAAGGGTGATGATTTTAGGAGATTGTGGATAATTGATAAATATAGTTAGATCAAGATGAAATCATGTAAATATCTGGCCAAATTTTATGCTGATAAACAGGTTACCATCTGCACATTGAATAAAATTGGCTCTATGATTCTCATTTTCTGTGTTCATATTATTTTTTTTTGTCAAACTAACAGAATGAAATGCAGAGAAATGCCCGTTTTTTGCTCCCTCATGTGTTAGGTGAGTCCCGTGCTTCTGTTTTTCTATCAAATGTTTGGCTATGGATAGCGCTAGTCAAGTAAGTTGGCCTTAACTGAGTTCTAGGGTGACTTTGAAATATTTAATTTTAGTTTAAATTCTATTTTAGTTTCTAACTTTTCATGAATATTTTATTTTTCTTTCTAAACTTTTATAGATTCATTTAAGAGAACAGCGATGATATTTTTTAAGTCATTTAACAAGTGTGTTTGGAATAACTTGCGTAAAAAATACTTTTTGAACCAAATAAATTTTTCTATAAACACTTTTAGAAAAATTAATAATTTAAAATGTATTTAATATAGTTTATTGAGTAATTTTATGTGATAAAAGTGGTTCTTTTTTAAAAAAAATCTTTGAAAAAAAGTGCTTTAAAAAACTGAATTAATTTTAAAATGTTTTTTTTAATAAATACTTGATAGATGAATTAAAAAAAATGATTTTAGAGTGATTAATTGAAAACCTTCTAAATATGTAACAAAAAATGATAACAAATTTATATTTAATAGAATCAGTTTTTAATATAGTGCAACTAAATAAATTTGTATTTAAAATAATATGTAATAAAAAAATGAAGGTAATCCCAATCGACTTTTGATGTATTCCTATAAATTATTTAATAGAAGCTTAATGCCAGCATCCTATGTGCCTTTTGTTTATGTATTTGAGGACAATTGTCTATATCTATATTAGCAAGTGTTTGAAGTGACAAATAGGAGTCATTTTTTAAGATTACAATATACAAGGAATATGAAATTTTAGGGACTTGAACTCTTCATCTCAAGAAAAAGAGTACATATCAAATATTACTTTGGCCATGGGTTTCTAAGGAGGTTCAAATTTTTGTTAAAGATCAACAACCACCACTCTCCTTTAGGAAAAATTTAGAGACCAAAATTCAAAACTTCAAGATATTAACCTAATTTTTAATCTCCTTCTAGCATGGTAATAAATTATAAGTTAAAATGTTATTTTGGTCTGCGTAGGTTGAGAGTTGTCCTATTTTAATATATGAACTTTCAAATATTTAAATCTAGTCTATATACTTTTAATAAGCTAAAATTTAGTTCCTATCGTTAATTTATGGTTAATTGTTGCTTAAAAAAAAGTAGTACCTATAGCTTTTTGTCTAAAAATTTGGCAACATTTTGAATGAAAATTATTATTATTTTGTGTCGTGACAATTGAAAAATACAAGGACTTAAATAAAATAAGTTTCAAGCCAGGGATGGAAATGGAATGTAAACCTAAATTAAATTATAACTAATAATTTTTTTTTGTTATTCCTCCTTTTCTTGCTAATTCAGGTAATGAGTTGGGCCTTGCTATAATAGGGCTACAAAGAGGTACGTCAGTACCAATAATGAGCCCACCCGTCTTTACAAAACAATCATTTTCAGCTATTTCTCCATGGGGAACAGATTAAAAAAAAAACCCAATATAGACCAATTGTTGAACGAAATTAAAAAAAAATATTTACTCTTAACATCATGTTTTTGTTTTATAATGGTCCCTTTTAACTACGTTTCTATTTTATGATTCATTTTTAAAAAGTAAGCTTTTTTACCTGCTACTTCTTAATCTACTTCCAAAACGTTTTTAAAAACATACAAAGAGCACTTTTCAGAAAATCATGGAAAAAAAAAACTTATTTTTAAAGAGAAGTTACTGTGAATTCTTAATTAAAATGAATGTGCAGCTGAGAAGTAATAAATTTATAATTTTCGGTAAAAATTACAACAAATAAACAACACACAATTATTAGTAAAGGATAACCCTTAGTTTTTTCTTCTCAATTACAACAAAGGACATGAACATGGAATTATTCACTAATAATGTCAAAATCAAATAGCAACGACCACCAAATTGCTCCACAAAACGTCATATTCCTATTTTGTGGGACATGTTTGCCCCTCTTATGTCAAACATATATTACATTCTTCTTCCTTGGATAAAAAAAAAAAAGAAAAAAAGAGAAAAAAATCTTTAATTTGTGGGACCAACCCTCCTTTATAATCATTTCTACCTTTATTATTTGAAGAGAATATTATGTGTTGAATGGAAGAAAAGTTTGAGACCAGAAATTGAGATATTGGAATGGAACAAAGCAAAGAAAATTTAGTTAATGGTTTCTTGTCAAAAATCTTGCTTTCAATCACTTGTTGCTTTGTAGGACACTTCCCAACTTATTAACCTTCTCTTTGTTAGCTTTTCAAAAGATTCATTATGTTTCATCTTTTTGTTATTTACTTTTAAGTCTATGCTATTGGCACTTTCCTTTATTTTAATTATGCCAATAGGAGAAGAAAATATTCATAAAATCTTTGAGATTTATATTCGATAATATCCATTATATTTCAATATATGACTATCGTTCAAATAGATTTCTATATGATTTTAGTTCAAGTCATTGTTACTATTATACTATGTCATCCAATTATTTCTTTCTAAATTTGCATTGAACTTTATATTTGCCTTTCCACATGTCGACATTATGTTAATGGCATCATTTATAGAAACTATATAGAAGCACGGTTTAAGAACTAAATAGACAATCAATAAAGTTCAAAAATTAAGTTTATTATTTAATCACATTAATATCGTAACAGATTCAATTTATCAACTCATGAACCAAAGCATAACTTCACTGACTATATACTTTTAACTAAAAATCAGAAGATAGAATTTCTCCACGTCTACGTGTTGAATTAAAAAAATGCTCAACTAATTAATAGGAACTTTCTTTGTTGTTATTAGTTTAAGTTGTCACCCCTTATTTATATTGTAATTAGAAAAATAAAAAAGAAAAACCTTCGGTTTATTACCCTTTAGAAAATTCCACATTTGGTCATTTGCCATCATTCTTTTATGTTTTCCACATTTTTTCTTGCTATCAAATTTTAAAAAGGAACAAAAAGACATGAATTATTATTTTTTCAACGTCAATGATATCATCATTATCATTAAAAAAAATATAAACTTTACAGCTATAAAAGTCTATTGCTATTTCAATACATAAACATTGTCGTCATTTTTTGAAGAAAAAATTAGTTTTTTTTTCTTAAGAATAAGTAAAATCATTATTTATTTGAGGTGAGAGAAAATAACAAAGAGATATAATCCAAAAGGCCTAAAAAGATTTTTAGTTCCAATTCCACTTCTTAATTCTCTTTCAAATAAGAATCACACAACCAAATCAATCAGGGTTTGTCTGTTAAAGTTTGATTTTTTTATAGATTATTGTCGCAAAAATCATGTACTATCATTCCCATGATGGATTAAATTTTTCTTAATTTTGATTTTAATATTATTTATTTTAAGTTAAAAAATCATTTAACTTTAATATTGTGTGGTTTAGGACCATCTTAGCTTGTGATTTGATCCAAAGGAGAACAATCTCCACTCAATTGTCCGACAATGGAAAATGAAGAATTCAATCCAGACGAATTGGTAGATTTTTTTATTTTTTTTAAAAATCCTTTTATGATATAATCTTTCGATGTGACATAAAAATAGGAAGAAAAACTTTTCCAAGCATTTAGAATTTAATGCTTTTTTTTAATGATTTAATTTCTCAAAGGGCATTAGAATTGAGTTTTACATTAAAATAAGAAATTCACATATACTCAAATCTTTTGAACATCGACAAGGTCAATTTCTTAGTTCTTCCCATAAATCAAATGCAATGCATCCGGTAAATTATTCAATTAAATTCTTTTAATCTCTCATTAATATTTACTTTAAACTTTTACCTATACATGAGTCATTTCATTACTTTACCGATTGTAAATAGATTTAGAAAAAGAATAGTTCAAAATTTGATAATTGATATTGTAACTTCATGTTCAGGATCTCACATTGGAAAGGTGGAGAGAAACCTCACAACTTATAAGATATATGGGTTATTCTTTTCATTGTCAATTGATTTTGAGATGAAACCCCATATAATCTAATATGGTATCAGAACTCATTAAGCCAAAACGAGTATTCGGTCCAAAAATTGGAATCCAACTCAATAATGATGAATTCAAAAGAGTATTAGATTATATGGGTTTCATCTCAAAACCAATTGGTAATGAGAGTAGTAGCTCACATATATCTTATATATTGTGAGTTTTCTCTCTATCTTTCTAATGTGTGATCCTCAACATGCCCCCTCAAGATGGTGCAAGTTTGAGTTTAATGGGCTCTGATACCATATTAAATTATATGGGTTCCATCTCAAAAGCCAATTGACAATAAGAGAAGTAGTCCACATATCTTATATATTAATTATGAGGGTTTTCTCCACTTTTGCAATGTGAGATCCTCAACAAAGAGGCACCATTTTAAGGGACCCCATATAATCTAATACTTCATAGGTCTGCTTACAAATTATTTCAGCTACCAAATCTTTTTATCTTTATACATTTGAACCTACCTTTTAAGAATCTATATGGAGTGCAAATAAACTTTCATCAAGTCAACTTGGAACTAAATTCTTTAAAGTACTTTGGGAATGAGATTGTCTCCAAGTGCTTAAATTGTTGAGACTCGACAGTTTTGGCTATGTTTCCACTTGAAAAGAAACCCCTTTTGACTCTCTTATATTTGATTAGATTTTTGGAGGTATTTAAAGTATGTAAAATTTGAAATTAATAACTCACAACACATATATTTGATGTGTGAGCTTTCATATTCTATCTAATGAGTTTTGTTAATCCCACAAATCATATATTTATATTATATAAATTAAAATTGATGAAGCCTACACAATATTTACAAATAATTATAAATCGTGAAGCAAATACAAGAGTTTGTATAATTTATTCGTTTGTGCATTCTAAGTATAGAATTAGAAATCAATGAATCCTTTTACGACTACAACAAGTTTATGCAAATTGTTTTGGTTTACATTTGGGCTAAAATTGACACTAAACTAATATTTCGAATAAAGAGAAATACACTATCAAAAGATAGGCTATTGTTATTGAAAAAAGAATGAATCGATAGAAATAATCAAACTGCTAACTGTATTGACTATAAAAATTAATTGAACCAATCAAAATTAAAACTCTAATTAAACATGCTCATTTTCATACATTAAAATTATTAAATAGGGTCTTTAATTCATTTATTTCATTTTAATTGATATCGACATCGACATCAACAAGTTAGACTTTTATTGTGTTGTACGATCTCTTTATCAAACGTAAATGTTAATTAAACATCTTCAATTTGTTTTCTTATAATAATTGATGAATCGAGACAATTAGATAAGCGTGTTGATTTCACTCCGCATTTATTTCACACACGAATATCAATATAAACAAATTAAAGGGTGTATAAGCCCTTCATAATTCCATCATCCAACCACTAATATTGGAAGAGAATAAGAAAATTCAAATATCAGATTCTTCATTAAAGACACCATAAATTAATGTCAAAGATTGCATAGTAAATGGGAACATGTAGACCCATGCATGCATTTATTAAAATACTAACTTATCCATCTGAATTATTGTCTTTTTTCTTTCTTTTTTTTTTTAAAAAAAAAAAGAAAAAGAAGAAAAAAAGAAAAGGTCTAAATTAATTGTTTTTAAAGTCGAATTTTTCGAAATTCCAATATAATTAAGTCAATCACGTGATGACAATTGTTGAATCGTCTCAGCTAAAGTTAATAATTATTAATATGATTAGCTAAAATAAGCTATGCTTTTTTAATAATAAATGAAATAAATTTTAATTATTTTTACTATAATTATAATTTACCGTGTAAATAAAATTATAATTTACCGTTCACGCGAGAATTACTTTATGGCATATTGTATTAAATGTTAAATAAAATTGCCGACATAAACAGTACACATCGTTTTCGTATGGGTTGGTAATTTCAATCCAAAATACATACAATTTCATTTATTTATATATGCATAGTATATTGTTGGAAATAATTTTATTTATTAATTTTAATAAATATTGTAAAATCATATTTATTAAGCCATTCAAAGTTTTTGAACTATATATTGAACTTTGTTGATGAAATGTGCATATTACCTTCATAGTGTGTGTATATATATAATATGAATTATGATATGATTTGAATCATATAAAGTAGGTGTCTAAGAAAAAAAAAAGTAGTCAAACTAGAGTACGTGATATGCTAGCAAGTAATTGAGACACTATTTAATTTTTATTATTTATTATTATTATTTAAAAAGAAACCAAATGTGTTTCAATTTTAAATAAAAAAGGTAAAAGTTTTATGTAACAATTAAAATTTTAATGTAATGCCCGAGGCTTAGGCTGCTTGTGAGGGTGGAGATTTTCTACCCAAACTAACACAAGTTAGCATATTTTGTCCCCATTCATATGCTCTCTAGAAAGATTTCTCCAAGTGCTTAACTTTATTATTGAATGCTTCTATTTTATAAAAATTGGAAATAAGTAACTAAAAACAAGAAAAAAAAAGGGTAACAAAGAACAAACAAAAATGTTAGTGTAATGTAATTTTTTTTTTTTTTGTTAAATATCATACAGAAATTTTACAACAAATATCAAAATAAGTATTTAAGAAAGTTATGGAAATAAAATATTCTAAAATATAGAGTCTAAAATAAAAGAAAAACATATTGTGATTGTTTAGTACAACAAATTTGAAGAATTCGAATCACAAACTTTGTAATCGTTGATAGGTCGATTTAATTATGTTTTGTTGAATGGTTTATTATTATTATTTTTCTTAGACAAAGTTTGTTTGTTTCTTTTACATGGGCTCCAGCCCATATGATTCGGCTAAGTTCCCTTCTTGATTACGGCACTTTATAATAAAAACAATGATCCATTTTTGATTTAATAATATGCATGTGTCAGACCATACGCTAAAAAAATAATAAGGAATCAGACCACAAAATTAAACTAATAATTGCATTAATGTGAGATTCTCTCTGACTTTGTTTTAACTAAACCCATAGTCTTGGAATACTGAAAATAAAACCTTATTTAACATTTGAGTTACACTTACATCTTCTTTTTGTTTAATAAAAAAAATTACTGACAAATTTTAATTAGATGCTTCCACACTCTGAGAATGCTTTGTTTAAAACAAAATTGGAAGCTCTTTCCTCAAAATCTGCATCTTCAAAACCCTAATTCCACATTTTCATGTACCTAAGACTAGACATGGATTGGCACAATATATTAATATACTTTATAGATGGTGTTGTTTGGAAATATAATGTTGAATTAAATTCAACCCAATTAACCTGTTTAATAATCATTTAATTTTTTAAAATTTTTTTTGCTTGTTTTTTCATTTTTTTAATCTTGAGTTTCATTTTTTTTATGAAAACATTTGAATTCTAAGAATCGAATTTAAAAAATAAAAATATATATAGATTTTTTTAAAAAACTACATTTTAGTTTTTAAAACTTAGTTTGGTATTTAAAAATAGGTAAAAAGTAGATAACAGAATAAAAAAATCCCTATCGGTAAAAATATGTTTATAAACTTAATTTCTAAAAACAAAAAATTAAGGTCCTGTTTGATAACCATTTTGTTTTTGGTTTTTAGTTTTTGAAATTTAAACCTAAGAATACTACTTCTACGTATTAATGAGTTTAATTATATGTCTTCTTATATACTTTGTACCTATGTTTTCAAATACCAAGCAAACTTTTGAAAAAAAAAAAGTAGTTTTCAAAAACTTGACTTTGTTTTTAGAATTTAGCTAAGAGCTCAAATGTTTAGTTAAGAGAGATGATCTCTATGGTAGAGAAATTAGGTGAAAATAAGTTTAACTTTCAAAAACTAAAAACTAAAAACAAAATGGCTAAATGATTATCAAATAGAGTCTTAAGATTTCAGTTTTTAAAACTTTGTCCTTGTTTTCTCAAAAGTAGATAATGAAATAAAAAAATCCATAGGTGGAAGTATTGTTTATATATAAGATTAATTTTGATAAATCAAAAACCAAATGACTAACAAAGTGATTTTTTTTAGTACATAATCAACATTTGGTGGTGAATGATTCCAACCCATGACCTCTTGGTTACAAGTATTACTTGATGCCTGCTGAGCTATGACAACTAACAAAGTGACTTTAATAATTTCTATTATGTAATATTAGAGATGCAAACATAATTTTACAAAATCGTGGAAAAGTTATGGATATATAAATCAAAACAATATCTTTATTGATACGAATATTTTGTGGGTAGAGTCCGACAATAAAATCATATAATAAAATCTGCTAATCTGAGCATAACTCAACTAATTAAGAAATATACTATCGACCAAAAGTTAAAGGTTTGAATTTTTAGATCTCACATATTATCAAACTAAAGAAATCACACAGATCAAATCTAAGCCTAAAATAGATAGTATTATACTATTAAACAGATACGAAATACAATCGGACTAAAATGGTTTAATGATAAAAAGGATAAAATGGTTTAACCAAAAATGGTTTAATGTTAGAGGTTTTATAGATATACTTAAACTTTCAAAAATGGTTCGAATGATCAAAAGGATAAAATCTACTCGTGTTTTTAAAATGGTTGAAACATTCCTTTATAATTTATTATTTGTTGCCAATTTTATTCTTTTAATTTGGTAAATTATATTGTCAATTCTTAAATGAATTAATACACATAGTATGCGTATAGTACTGGCTATGTGTGCTAGTTTATTTTTTTTTTTCAAACACGATAGACCAATAGAGAAAACATGAGGCAAGAAATTAATAAACGATGGAGTTAAAATTATTATCTTTTGTATGCCTAGGTCATTTTAGTATTTTGATATATTAAAAAAAACTATTTTCATAAATAGTATAGTTAGTTGCCGGATCCTGAATTTGTATCGAGGGGAGGCTTGAATATGACATTGACAAAAATATTTAACATTGTACAAACCAGACCTTAAACCTGAGATTTGAGTAAAGAGCTAACAACATATTTACCACTATGTAAGAAGATTTTTTTTATATTTAATCTGACATTTTCTATACATATTATTAAAGGTAAAATATTAGAGGGGAGGCTCGAACCCCTAGACCCATGGTAAATCCGCCCAAGGTAATATGAATAATATATGTCAATTCCATTAAACATATATCATATTAACCAAAAAGATAAAATGAGTTTTTTTAAAAAAAATGTAAAAATATCAATTTAGTCTCTCTACTTTCAAATGTCTATTTATGGTTATTTTTTTCTAAAAAAAAAAAAAAATCAGTCCCATAAGCCTTTTATATAAAAATTTTGTAAACATATTTACATTGTGCCATTTTTTTTGAATGAAAATTATTATTATTATTTTATCATGATAGATAAAAATATATTGGAAATACAAAAATCCAATTTAAACATTTGAGTATATATATATATTTGAAAATCTTGAAAATTCTTTAAAAAGTGAAAAAAAAAATAAAGAACAAGAAAACATAATTTTGAAATTTGATTAAAAATTAAAACATATTTCTTAAAAAGTGGGGGAAAAAACAAAGAAATTTATGGATAGACCCAAAGCTTTAAAAACAGGAAGGAAAAAAAAATCCAAGTCTACATGTACTTAAAACTATTCCTTAAGTACTCAAAAAAAAAAAAAAAAAAAACTATTCCTTAAAGTACAGTAATATATTTACAGATCGTCAAAACCTCACGATTATATTATGTATATCTCTAAAATCTATAATATAACAAAAATATCAATTTGTGTTCAAACATTAGATTATTTTATTGTTTTTAAAACTTTGGTCAATATCGAATGAAATTTGACAATTTAATCTGATTTAAATATAAAAGTATCATAGGAGATTGATTATGATGTATATGAATATATATATACATGTATGATATTAAGACATAAAATAGACATCATACAAAGATGTCAGTGTTTGTATTCATGTTCCACCTTGGTCTCCACTACAAAGATCTAATTTGGGTAAATTATATGAGAAACAAAGACAAAGAAATATTCAAATGGAATAATTTAAAAAACATATTAATATGATTATAATATGTTTTAAAGTTCATTGCTTCTAATGCTGTCTAAAAACCCTAGGAAACACAAACCTCATTGTTTATCCATGTAATTAAATTACTTAACAATTTTGTAAAAACAAATCCCACTTGTGTCGTTGTTGCCATTGAAATGGTATCTTCTTGATCTCGAGATAGGACTTCACCAATTTTTTTTTTTTAATGCTGTTTGTATAAATTTTCTTTTGAATTTCATTTAATTTATTTAGCATTTTAAATTAATTTATTTTTTAAAAATATCTTTCAAATAATATTAGATGCTGAGAATATTAAAATTGCGTCAAATACAGTCAACAATGAAATGACTTAGTGCATGTGCATCTATTTATTCTCGACACCAAATATATAAATAAAAGGAGGGAATTATTAAAGTATATTTTATCAAGAAAATTATGTGAAAACTTTTGGGATTTTGACATTATTGCATTTTAGGAAACCACCCCAATGGTAATGTGGGTTCTTTTTTTGGGTAAAAAATTACCTACATTAGAAAGGGAGTTGCATCAATTTTAAGATGATATGGTAAATCATTTGTGATGTAACTTGAAGGTTGATTTCAACCTTTTAATTAATGAATTGACCTTTTTTTGTTTTGTTGAAATATTACAAATTGAAATAACCATTTTTAAATTATCTTTTTAATAGAGTATATGTTTGGGAATGATTATAGAAATATTGATTTTATTGTAATTTATTTGTCTAAAATTGATTTATTAAGAGTGATTTTCATACCATTAAGTGATTTTTAAAAGACATATTTGGGAAACGACTTTTAACATAAAGTGTTTTAAGCTAAGTGATTTAATTATAATTAATCTGTTTAAAACATATTTAGTTATAAATTATTTTAATATTTTGTGGTATAAAAATTAGAAATATGGAGGGACAAAAAATTTAAAGGAAGGGACAAAAAATTCCGAGAGAGAATTTTAATAAAGAGATTAAAATTCAAAGATAGAGAGATAAACAAAAAAAAAAAAGATAAGTTAAGAGTTAGGGACAAGTAGAGCAACAAATAAAAAAAACATTATAGAGAAAAAATTTAGAAAGATACAAAACCATTAGAGAGACAAAAAAAAAAAAATAGAAATAAAAAATTCAAAAAGAGACAAAACCATTAGAGAGAAAGGAAAGTGAAAAATATGAAAAAGACAGAAAGAAATAAAATAAGATACATATTATAAAAACTTTAGGGAGAGAAAATTGTTGGTTTTGAGAAAATTCACTTTTCTATGAAAATTTATGAATTTTGACAAAAGATGACGATTTTTACTCGTCATTAAAAGTATACAATTTCCAAAAATGAAATAATGTCATTTTAAATTACAATCACTTGAGAATCACCTCCTAAGTGATTGACCATAAATCACTTGCTTAATATTGTCAAACATCACACTTTTATTAGGAAAGTGATTTTAGACATATCGAAAGTGATTTTGGTCCCTCGAAAATCACTCCTAAACATGCCCAGAGTTCAATTGGAAGAACCAATTGTCCACTAAAGTGATGCTTAAATTTGGAAAAGTTGAATTTATTTAAAAATTTTCCAATTCTAACCTAGCTAATTATTGGATAAAACATTAATTATGATCTCAAAAGTCGACTACTTATTATTTGTTTGAAAAAAAATTATTTCTCATCTTCATACATAGATGATTTTCTTAATGTACTTATACGAGAGAAACATACCTTAACTATATATAATTTTAATTTCATCACGTTTGAATCTAGGTCATGAATTGGTACCCTCTCATCGTTAAATCTTTTAGTAGTGAGTGGCTAAATATTGTCATTGATCTAGCTAATGAGACTATTTTTGGGATTCATGAATTTTGGCATTCCGTTTAAGAATTTATTGTTGTAAAGTTTTATGGTTGGATTATTGTATATATACATGAATCCCCATAAATGGGTACCATAAATATGTGAATAAAAATATCCCCAAATTGAAAATAAATTCAAATAAGGGGGATTCTAAACTTATTCAATGAAGTATAAGACATTTATTTATTACTTCAAATAACTTTTACAAGATCATTTATTTCCATTACTTTTTCAATATAATGTTACTACTATTTCATGACATGTCTATAAAATTTATCACATTCCATCATTTATCTATATTTTTCATCTAAATACTTACACTCAACTAAAACCCAAAGATTCAAAAAAAGAATTAAAAAGAAATTTAGAAAACCAATTGGGATCAATCTTTTCTCCATTCATTGACTTTTTTTTAGAGTTCAACAATATGCGATAGAAGAGAAACCCAAACTTCTAACATTTATATGTCTCTTAACTAGTCGAGTTATATTTAGATTGGTTTCTTTTGTTCTTATAATTGCTTGCTCAAAAATTAAATTAATGCTCATAAATTTTCAGGTGGGTGTTGCCCAATTGGCTCCTCTAGTGGCTGGTCCTAGTAGCTATATTTAGCTCATTAATATATATATATGGTTTGTTGGTGTTATGGTTCATAAAGATAGAGGTGTGCCCACAAAGAAAAAAAAAAGAAAAAAGAAGAAGATAATAATTAAATGAAAAGGAGAGAGGGAATGGGGACTGTTTGGATTATCCAAAAAGTTGGCCACAAATGAGTGATGTTCAAAGACAAACCTCAAAAAGCAAAGTTTACACCACAAAGGTAAAGCTTAGCCAATGCTCATTCAGAGGGTTTTTAAAGCCTCCTAAATCTTACCTTTCCCTTCATCCTTTCTATAACTCCAACATATTCATTCTTGCCATTTGATTCTTTCTCACTTTTCTTTTCTTTTCTTTTCATAAAAAGCTGAGAAAAGTTTGCATTTTTCCATTTCCTCATAACTCTCTTAAGCAACTCTATTTTGTATTGTTATATATATACCTTCTTTTCCTAGCTTTTTGATCCTACCAAATTTCTCTCTTTTTCATGTTCAATGAAAATCCCATTCATCTTTTACGATAATAAAGTCGATGTACTCATAATCACTTTGGATTTCACACCATTTTTATATCTCGAAAAAAAGGTTTGATTTAAAGGAGTTTGTGCATGTATGTCTCTTAAGCGCAATGATAACTAGTTTAATCATGTATAAAACTACTCAAGATCTCATTATTTTGGTTAGTATTATATTTCTTGTGTTGTCTTTGTTTTTTCTTTCCAACTATGGTTTAATCTTTGTTTATTAAAACCATATTATTAAACTTTATTTGAAACAAATACAACCTATTTTAATTTTGTTTTTATAAAATACAAGGAAATAGGGATTAGGAGGTCACCCAATCATCCCAACTATGTTGGAACCATTTTAGCACCCTAATCATCTGTGTTAGATCCTAAGACAATTCATTCGAGAGTGAAAAGTATGTGAGAAACATGCGGTACATAGAAACAAAAGGAGGGAGCAAGAAAGAAGTTCGGTACAAACCACAAAAGGAGAAACAAAAGTAAACAAGGCAAAAACAGGGGAAGCATCCGAAAAAAGAGATCCATCCAGGACCGATGAGAGCACTCTGAATCAAGAAAAGGACCTTGTCAGCTCAAAAGAAAACCTGCCAATTCAAAGTAATGGTAGTAACGTCATAATCATCGAAAAGAGAGGACTTTGAACTCCAGGAAACCACAAGGCTTATTATGTTTTCCAATAACAAAAAAGAGGCAGTATAAAATGTAAAGAACACTTCAAAAAACCATTCTATAGATTGAAAAAAATGTCAAACCTGAACAAATCTCAACTGGTTTAGACATATACTTTTAATCTCAAAGAAAAAAGTTGAGATAGAAATTAGAAACATAGTAGAAATAATAATATATTTCTAAAAAATAATCAAAATGGGATCTAAATGTATACTTTCATCCATGTTAATTACAAATTATGGTGGGATGAAAAAGGTTATATAGAAAAGTTCACTCTATCTCATTCTTTGTAATTCCAAAGGCAAAGGTTGTTTTCTTTGATATTAAATTTGATTTGATGAAATGACATCTGTTTGGTATATATTGACTAATTAAGAAAAGTAATTAACCTTTCTTCTAACCAATCAAACCCAACATTAAAATGAATTAGAATTTCTCTAAATATCATTAGCTCTACCCTTTTAATTTATTTTGTTTTTTGCTATTATAGAGAAAAAAATATACCATTACCTTTATTTCTATTTATGGAGTGGAATCAAAGAACAAGTTTGAGAAAGTCATGAGTCATGAAATTAGGAATATTTCCTTGAGCATATGTTTCCTTGTGAGAATTGAAGTTTTTATTTTTCGTTATTTAGCAGAAAAAAGACAAAGCATACAGTTCAATCATAAGCACATGTTTCTGGGTTTTGGTTGTTGTTAGGTCGCGTCTAATTAAGATAATAATGGGAGTCCCAAAATTCGAATCTTTTATGAGATTTTTATTATAAATTTATTTTATTTATTTTTTTCGGTTGGACCATCTTTATGAAATTCTATCCATCTTTTTTTGTGTCTCTCATCTAAATTTTAATACAAAAGAGGAAAAATTATTATATACAATGAAATAGTTTTTTTAATGTATATACACGTGACTAAGCTTGGAGAAGAAAATGAATCAGCTTCTTAAAGACAGAATTTTAGTTTGTTATATAAGTTTGTTTAGAATAATTTAAAGCATTTTTGTAATTATTCCCAATGGATTGGAAGGAAAAAAATGGTTTGATTTGAATGAAATCAATTAACTGATTGAAACATGTATGAACCAAAGTTGATCTGATAAGGTTAGTTAACAAGTAATACTCAATTTGATTTTTCTAATTAAGTAGAAAATTTGTCGTCTATCATTGTTGATTTTGGTTAAGTTGAGCAATTTTCATCGATATTTAGTTGAAACCGACTGATTTTTTAGGCCTCGTTTGACAATAATTTCATTTTTTAAAATTATTATTGTTTTTTCACTATTTCTTTACTATAATTTTCACTTCTCTAGAAATATAAAATTTAGAGAAACAATTGAATTTTAAATTAGGATTTGAAAAAATAAAAACTATTTTTTTAGGCCCTGTTTGATAACCATTTTGTTTTTTGTTTTTAGTTTTTGAAAGTTAAGCTTATGTTCACTTAATTTCTCTACAATAGAGATTATCTCCTTTAATTAAACATTTGAACTCTTAACCAAATTCTAAAAACAAAGTCAAGTTTTTGAAAGCTACTTTTTTTAGTTTTCAAATGTTTGTTTGGTTTTTGAAAACATAGGTACAAAGTAGATAAGAAAACATATAAACTTATTGGTATAATTAGTATTTTTAGGTTTAAATTTCAAAAACGAAAAACAAAAAACAAAATGGTTATCAAACGGGGGCTTAGTTTTTAAAACTTGGTTTGGATTTAACATGGTTAGAAAGTAGATGAGAAAACAAAGAGATTCAGGGTGAAATTAGTATTTATATAAACTTAATTTTCAAAAACAAAAAAGTAAACGTCCATCGAGCATTTAGAAAATTAATTCTATGTGTACACAATTTGGTCCAACGTTAATTTTAACTAAATTGAGATGAGCGGAACCATACACTCACAATATTTTGGAACGTAAAAAATTACTAAGTTAACTTCGACTAAAAGACATTTACCATGAAGACAAGATTCACAAAGTGAGCATAACTCAACAGTAATTTACATATGTTCTCGATCAAAAAGTCGGAGGTTCAAATCTCTCCTACGAAAAAATGTTGATAAATTAAAAAAAATATCACATCCAAATTATTTTTTAAAAAAATTTACATTCAAATGGTCTCCTCTTTATTTAAAGTAGAATTTATCTTACTCAACCCTATCACCAAATTACTAACCATAACAGGAAAGTAAAAATTAGTTACTAATTAGAAATGCCATCCTGAAACAACTAAAGAAAACAAAGGTGTAGAAATTAAAGATCGAATTGCAGATAAAAACCTTATTTTTCTATTTTTTTTTTATTTTTTTGAAATCATAGATGACTTATTGGTTGCGCCTTGATGAGTGAATTGTAAAGGTATTATAATTAAACAAGGGTTAAAAAAGTATTAAAATTTAATTTCCACTATACAAGGTAATTTTGGTTAAATGTGCAAATGGGTATTATTAAAAAGGAGACATGTGGTAGCAAGCATAAAGGGACAATTCAAGTTACTTTCAAATTATTAAAAAAAAAAAAAGTTAAGACCCTAAATAACAAGCCAAAGAACTACTAAAAATGACAAAAAACTTTAAAGAGAAGGGCTCCCTAAAAATAAAACAGCGACACCAATGACCTTACTTTCAGCAGTACACCAACAACCTTATGCCTCTTGAAAATTAAATGTAGAGACAGTTCCAAGCTTAAAACTCAGAAAAATTAATGGCTGTTATTTTTCATGTATATATATAGGAATGTTGATGGCTATCTTTCAATATTATTATTGAAGCTCCAACTTTGAGTTGTATTTACTTTTAGATTCTAAAGCCTTATACTAATAAAGATATTCACTTTACTTAAATTTGTAGTCTTTTTAATTTCGAAATCACATGAGATCTTATTGTTATTTAAGTTTAAGTATATATATGGTAGAATATAGAAGATTAAATATAACCTATAAGTTAGAAAAAAAAAAGTATCTATCTCATTTAGTTAAGTATAACTTAAACATGAGTTACATCTCAAAACGAGTTGACAATAAGAGAAATAACCCAAGTATCTTATAAAGATTATGAGGTTTTTTCATCTCTTCGATGTGCGATTCTTAACATATTACGTAAAAGATAAAATTAAAATTTTGGTTAGATTAAAAGTTTGTTTCAAAGTTGCGTCTATTTAGATTCTGCCTTTATATATATATATATATATATGAGCACATAAACAAATGAAACTTAAGAAAAAAAGTTGTGTCAAGATATAATTATAGTTACAAAATCAAGTGGATCTTGAAGACCAAGCTTAAGAAGTAATAATGATGGTCTCCCACAGAGAGAAGTAAGGAAAACAAGACATCCTGTAAGATTTGTCTATTGCAACTCGAGCCACAAAATCCTAAGGATTGTTACCCATAAATGCAATATTTAAGAATGTTGTTTTCTAATTTTTTGTGTAATAAGTCCCTTACAGTATAAATCATCAGCTTAACACTATCAAAATGTCTTAACTTACTCGAAATCAACTTTTGCTATATATTAATCTTTATATATCACATCAATGTGCGACATAACATAAAATTAATAAACACAAGGTTGCACTCAAATTTTATGCAACCCACTATAATAATATAGGAAAAAGATGTTTTCTTTTAAAAAAAGAAATTATAGTGTTGAAGTGATTTTTTTTTCAAAATTAATACAAGAGAAGTAAATAAATACAATTTTAAAAGTCCAAAAATTTATTATGACCTTTCAAAGTATAAAAACTATATATAATAGATACAACTAAAAGTTAAAAAAAACCCAAGCATATAATTTAGTGTTCAAATTCATGTCTAATAGCACTTTGAACTGTAACAAATATCTAACAGGTGTCTAAACTTTCGATTTTGTATAAAGTAGGTCCCTAAACTTTAAAAATAATAATAAACCCCTCAATTTTCATTTTTTTTTATCTAATAGGTCCTTGATATACTAGACATTTTTTTACAAATTAACAATCTATTAGACATAAAGTTAAAATTAAAATTTTGAAACTAACAAAGCCCTAAGCTTTCAATTTAGCATACAATAGATTTGTAAATTTAATTTCTTTGAAAAAATGTTGAATAGGTCAAAGATCTATTAAATGCAAAATTGAAAGTTGAAAGATCTATTAGACACTAAATTGAAAGTTCAAGAACCTATTAAACACTAAATTGAAAATTTAGAGACTCCTTAGACACTCAAGAATCAATTAAACACAAAATTTAAAAAATTCAAAAACTAACATATAGATCGATTAGATACAAACTTATAAATTCATGAGCTAAACTTGTAATTTGACCCAACTTTAATTCAAAACATCATAACCCAAATGGATAAACGACATGAAAAATGAAGAGTAAAAATAAGGTTTAAAATTTCGATATCAATGGAAATATCGAGGTCTCAATTTCATGGAAATATCGATGGAAATATCGATAAAATGTCGATGTCGATGGATATTTCTGGAAAAATTTAAAAAACAAAAAATTTTAAAAAAATATTTAAATTAGAAAATAAACCTTCAACCCTTTTTAAATAAGTTTAAATACTTGTTATAATATTATATTTATATTATGTTACATTTTGTTGTAATTTTCTTTAATATTTCATCAATTTTGTACGGTATAATGGAAATGTCGATTCACCCCGAGTGTTGATGTCGAATCCGTGGACATGTGAAAATATCGATGGAAATATCGACATGTCGACGAAAATTTAATACCATGACTAAAATTATACATATAACCTAAAACAAATAAAAATACAAAAAAGAAAAAGAAAGAGAGAAAGGTACGGTAAAAACCAAAAGGGGAACCAACACCTATCTTATTTACCTTTTCTCCTTTTTTTTATTTTTTTATTTTTAATCTTTTCCTCACTTTCTCACCTATAGTACCCTACACCCCCACGTCCAATAAACAAACATCTCTCTCTCTCTCTCTCTTTCTCTCTCTCTTCCATAGCTCCTCAAGTGTCATTTTCTCACATATACTTCACACAAAAGAAACAACCATTCACTTCATAGCTTGTCATTTCTTCCCTCTCTCTCTCTCTTTCTCTTTCTCTTTCCCATCTATCTTTCTATCTATCAATCTCTCTGCAACTCTCTCTCTCTCTCTCTTTCTCTCTCTCAAAGTTCATCAAAATCCCAAAGGGAGAAGAGAAGAGAAGAGAAAGAACAACAACAACCCACTAATCTTCCCTCACTTCTCTTCAAAACCCATATTTTCAAATTCCCAACAAAGAACAAGAACAGCAAGAAATCAAGAAATTAAGAAGAAGGAAGAAGAGAAATTTGGGGTTTTTTTTTTTTTTTTTTGGTTTGGTCCTTATAAGATGGAGTTATTTCCTGCACAGCCAGATTTGTCACTACAAATTAGCCCTCCCAATACAAATAAACCCTCTTCCACTTGGAGAAGAACAACCTCACAAGAAGAAGTTGATTTGGGGTTTTGGAATAATCTCAATTTAGAGTCCTCTAAAACCACTCCCAAACATCACCCTAATCATCATTTTGATCTCTCACTTTCTAATTTCACTCAAATTAACCATCACCAATACTCCAATATTCCTCCTCCTCTTCTTCCTCATCCTCCTCCTCATCATCATCTTCATCATCATCACCATCATCCCGCTTTCAACGGCGGTGGCGCTCACCTTTTCGAAACCCTACACAAAAACCACCACCGACCCGCGATTTTCCACCACAATCCGCCGTCATTAGAACCACCGCCTCCGACACCGATCACGTTCCCGGGCCAGAACAATAATGTTCAAGACTTGGGATTTCTGCGACCCATTAGAGGAATTCCGGTGTACCATCAGACAGCTAACCCCGCCGGCAGCGGCAGCGGCGGCGCCGTTACTGCTCCCTCCGCCGCCGGCCATGGCCAGATTATGATGCGATCGAGATTCTTGTCTAGGTTTCCGGCCAAACGCAGCATGAGAGCCCCAAGGATGAGATGGACTTCCACTCTTCATGCTCGCTTTGTTCATGCTGTTGAACTCCTCGGCGGCCATGAAAGTATTTCACTTTAATTTCTCCTCTTTTTTCTACCTTTATCCTTAAAACCATATTAAACAATGCCTTCTTTTTCTTCTTATTTTTGAGTTGTCGTGTCAAAATTTTAAGCTGATAGATTATGGTATATTTATATTCTGGACGACCAGGAGCTACACCGAAGTCAGTTCTCGAGCTTATGGATGTCAAAGATCTAACCTTGGCCCATGTCAAATCTCATTTACAGGTATTTTAACTCATAATCTTTTGATCTCAAATCAAATCCCATTTCAATTTTTCCAAAATTACACAAAACTGTATTTAGGGTTTAAGAAAGAAAATAAAAATCAAAGTGATTTTGATGTGTGGCGTGAGCTAATTGCATAAATGAAGATGGGGTTTTGCATTGTTGTTACGTCCTTAATTAATTTGTGGCAGGAAGTTTGTCGAGTGGAAATCGAGGTTTTTTTTTTTAATGACATGTTTTTGTTTTTGTTTTTTTTTTCAAATTCCAATGGGTTTTTTTTTAAAAATTTTCTGTATTTTTTTTAAAAAAAATTCTGTAGAGGGGCTCAAATTCTTAGCTTTTCTTTTTCTTCTAGATCTGATGGTTCTGCTTCTGCTAGCTAACAAACAGCTTTTTGCTTGGGAGAATGAGCCATACCAACTATGAGTAAAATAATTTATAAAAAAAAAAAAAGAAAGAAATAAGAAATTCAACTGTAACACATGCACACAAGACAAGGTGGCTCAGAGAGACTGTTTTCCAGTTGACAAGGCTTTGATGAGTAAATGAAAGAAGTGGTAGCTGTTAAAATTTAATGTAAAATAAATAAATCAAAATATAATTGATTTATTTTTTTGTTTTAATCATTTAAGTCTTCAAACATTTGGGGATAAACATGTTTGTGTGGTGTTTTCAAAAAAAAAAAAAAAAAAAAAAAAAGAGTGTTTGTGTGGTGTAAACAAAAGATAACTTTGTTTTTAGATTCTTTAATTTGAAATAATTACCAATGCCTTGTTTTTAAGTTTCTATGTCTTTATTCCAACTTTTAAATTCCCTTGTATTTTTTTTGACACCAATTTTTTTTAAGAAAAAATTAAATATTACAACTTTACTCTCAAAATTAGTTGATATGAAGCTTTCATCTATAGTACTTCAAATGGGGTTTATTTATATGTCCAAAAAAACAACATCAAGGGAGGGAAGGAGAAGAAGATCAAAACAAAAGGCAATATATGGAATAAATAGAATAGGGAAAATAAATGATTAAAAAACATCATTACTCAATGATATCTTCTTCAAAATCAGTTCTTTTTTTTTTTTTTTAATTAACCAAACCTCCATAACTAGGGTTAACCACAAGCATCTTCCACAGTGCATTTCTTCATTTTTTCCCCCCCTTTTCTATCTTATGATTATATTCCATTTTGTGGGATTTTTTTTTTCTTTTTGCCAATTTGTTTAAATAATCCAATCAAAACCCACTTTTTATATATCTTATCATATGATAAAATTCCCATTGCAGATGTACCGTACAGTGAAGACCACAGACAGAGCAGCAGCTTCTTCAGGTGACTTTTCTTTTTTTTTCTTCTTCTTCTTCTTCTTCTTTTTTTTAACCCATTTTTCTAAATTGGTTTTTTTAAATTTATTTTTGTTTTCTTCAATTTACACAGGCCAATCAGATTTATACGAAAATGCTTCATCTGGGGACACAAGCAATATTGAAGATATAATATTTGACATTCAAAAGCCAACCATGGGAAGGCAAAATGAGCATTCAGTTCAACAAAATAGGCAAAACCCTCATCAAGACAAAGATTATCATGCCCTGTGGAGCAATTCTTCAAGGTCAAATTCTCATTCCAACTTCCTATGTAATATATATTTTTTTTTTTGGATTAAATTAGAAACGAGGATGAGAGTAAGAAGATTCGAACCGGGAATGAAAAATCTTAATTAAATCAACTAAACTTTTGTCAGTTAAGTTATTAGAAACAGACAGATATTTAGACAACATGAAATTAGATGGATAATAGAAAAATAGAAACATGGCACAATTTCCAAATGGATATATAAAAAGAAGATTTTGTTGTGTATCTAATTTTTGGTATGTCTGATTAGAAAAGAAAAGGGAAAAAAAATGATGAACAAACACTGAAAACTCCATGATGAGGCAATTATAAACATAGTCTCATAAAATGGTTGAAAAGGATATGTAAAAAGAAGCCACACGAACTCTCTAATTCCAAGAGAGAGAGAGAGAAAAAAAAAAAAAAAATCTCTGTCCTTTGGATTTTGTGGGGCTCAAATATGAAGCCTTATTCAAAATAATGGGACCTGAAATTAGAAACTTAGTGTCAAAGCTAAGCCCTTTTGATGGACCCATTAGTGGAAATTTTGATGCCTAAAAATAAAGCTTTTTATTTACTTTTTTTTTTTTCTTTTGTAAAATTTTAAAAATGTGGAGTTTGAAAAATTCCTCGTAGTTTGTGGTTATAGTAATGGGCTGTCACATGGGGTTGGTGTAGCTTTATATCAATCAAAAGCACCAAATGCAAAGTGAAAAAGATTTGTAGCTTTCTTTTTCTTTGCTTTTTTTTCTTCCCCTTTTTTTGCTCTGCATGGTTTAATTTGGTTTCTCTGCTGATTGAAGATATGCTTCCTTTCTTTGTTGTGTGACAGAGAAGCTTGGTTACATGGTTTGCCTAATGATTCTTCTAGGGACCTTTCTTCGTCCCTCGAGGTACTCCATTTTCTCTCTCTTTTTCGATATGACATATTGTAGGAGAGAAGATTCGAACGAACTTACGTCAAATATATATGAATCTTAAGTAGAGTAGTGATTTTATCAATAGACTTGGTTGTATAGAAAAATTTTAGCCCTAATATGAGAAAAAAATGTAATATTTCAGTTGTAACATGCTAGAATTAAGTTGAATCGATAGTGACTCGAAAATTTGTGCACAGTTTTAAATCGTGTCGTTTAGACATGATCTTAAATTGTCAATAGGTACCGACTTGAGAGATTAAACATTTAACTTTGTGACATGGTTCTAAATCATGTTTATAGAAATGAATTTAAATTATGATATTATACATTCTACGAGTTTTTTGACATTGGACAATGTAGAATATTTCTAAAAGAGATTGAATCGTGATGGCTCATGAGTTGTCCAAGCCCTAGCTAGTGAAGAACAAACAAACTATGTTCTAAACTAGTATTTAGAAGACTAGTTTAGTATTTTTTTACGTGTGGGCTCAAATATTAATTTAAACTTTTCGAGCACGTAGTCGAAGTGAAGACATGATTTTGTTATTATTAATAGTATTCCATTTTTTTTTTCTTTAACAGAATGATATGGATCCAAAGAGCTCAAACAATGAGAGACTATCAGAAATAAGCTCATCAACAGATCTTTGTGGAAGCACAAATCCTCAAAAGCCTAATTTGGAATTCACATTAGGAAGGCCAGTTTGATGAACATAAACAAATGCTTAATTTCTACTCATTTTGATAATGATCATTATATTCTGAGAACAGAAATTGAAGTGTTGAAGTGAAGTTGGTGCCTATGAAGAAAAAAAAAAAGAAATTGATTTTAAAGGGGGAAAAAAAGAAAAGAAAGAAAGGAAAGGAAAAGAGGAAAAAAGAGAGGTAAAAGAAAGACAAGCAGACAAGAAAAAAAGACAGAAAGCAACAAAAGCAGGTCCTAATTCCTATCAACCTTTAAGGTCCCAAATGATCTTATTTTATTTTAAGCAAATCAAATATATGAATCTAATTGATTTTTGTTTGTTTTGCACTCAAAAGAGAAAGAGAGAGTGAAGATTAACTGCCAAAAAGAAGTAAATGAAGAGCCTTGGCAATTGTAATGAATGAAGCAACTCTACATTTATGAATGATTGTTTCGTTTTTTCTTTTTTCTTTTTTCTTACTTTTCGTATCATAAACAGGGAAAATTTGAACTTACAACTTATAAGTACATATATGTTCGCAGTGACGGATCCAAAATTTTTATCTAGACACTTAAATCTAGGTATTGAGGGGGCTGGAGACATACTTAACCACTAAACCATAAGGTTTTTTTGTGGTTTAAATTGATTTTTCCTATACATATTATATACAGCAAAAAATTTAAGGGGGACTTGAGCCCCCTCTGAGTTTTAGCTAAATTCGCTCCTAAATGTACGTTTGTTCAGATTGACAAATTGTAAATTTATTACGAGTCGTGCCACATGCATTACACAAACAGAGAAAAAAAAAAAGAGGCCTAAGAGAGAATATAAACAAAAAGACTGAAAAAATAAAGTGATTAGAATATAAGTGAGAAAGAAAAGATGGTAAAATGACAAAAGTAGGGGTTGCAAAAGGGGAGATTTTGCAATTGCTTTTTTAATACACATTTTGCAGATTTTTTTACAGCCATTAATGTAATTTCAAAAGAAACTCTTAACTTAAATTCCCAATCAGAATGTTGTATTCTTCAGGGGGGAATCAATTACTTTTATTGTTCTTTATTAGCTTTAGCACTTTGGGAATGGTGCTTCCCACTCATGCATGGATCTCTTTTTAAACTTTAAAAACAAATGTGTAACATGATTGATGTTTTGATGAGTATAAGATATTTGTTATAAAACAAAAGTAAACATTTTATTTATTTCTCTATATATATTCTAATAATTATGAATGTGACCTACCATTGGAATAATTTTTCTTTAATTTCTTTCTTTTTGTCTTTAATTAAAACCTTAATTTTAAATTTTCGAAAAGGTTGCTTCTTTTATTTCTATTTTTGTTTTTATTTTAACAAGGTACAAATAGAAATATTGAATCTTATAATGGATACTTCAAACTGACCCAACTTTATTATCAAAACTTCTAAACTTTGTCTAAAATTTAATGTAACTTGTGAACATTTTAAAATAAGAAACAATAATGGCAAAGCAAATACTTGGTTAAATTACAATTATAGTGTATTTCGCTTTGCCATCAATGGAATGATTCAGATATAATTGTTGTTTTGTACTATTTTTTCTTTGTTTCCTACTCCAATATTTCAACTTAAGAAATGAGCGAAAGGATATACTCAGTGTTCAAATCTATAGTGTCAATTTTTTTTCGTGTAGCAACGAACACACTTGAGAAGAAGGAGAAAAGGAGGAGGAAGCGTAAAAAAAAAAAAAACCATATAAACTAAACATAAATTAGAATAATTGTTCGAACTCATTAAAAAAATCATGTCAACAAGTGTAGTCAAAAAGTTAAACTACCAAATCATCTTTCCCCTTGGTCGACTAACAGGTCCATAGACATTTTAGAACTATTTTCTAAAGGCCGGAGAATAAGCCGTTAGTTTTTTAAATTTAGGGACCAAATAGAAACTTATCTTCAAACTCAATGACCAAAAGTGTATTTTATTCAATATTCTATTCTTATTGTCATACTTTAATCACCATATGTCCTCATTACAGAGGAGAAACGTCAATCCAACATGATAAAAATTCTATAATGTGATACTCTATTTAAACAATATAGAGATCTAGCAAAACATAAATTTGAGTCAAAATGTAAAAAATTATATGTATTTGGTTGTTTAAAGGTAGAAAACATGCCAAAACTAAGCTTATTTTGGAGTACAAACTTCCAATAATGCACATGTGATTTCCAAGTTGTCTTTCTAAAGCGTACATAGTTGCATATATATATAACTTTAGCTAGTCACATTTTAAAATTCTATTACTTCTCACAATCGATTAAGCAGAATAGAATAAAATAGAATATTAAGAATATTGTAAAGATGCTTGGAATCCGCACTTCAAAATGACCAAGTACGAGAGTCTCTCATATTTTGGGCCTATTGGACTGATTTTGTATTAGAGTTTAGGAGGAGCGTCATATATAAATAAATCTCTAAACTCCCATCCAAAAATTTAATTATATTCTATGTATTCTGTTTCTCGCTCAGTTATTAAAAGACTCTTTTCCTCTATCCGTAGATGTAGCTAACACACCGTTAGTGAACCTACGTAAATTTCACTTCTTTCTGTGACTTTTTACTTTATCTGTTGCCTCGTTTTTAACAACAACTACAATGAAATTAAGATGGAAAAAAATAAATCACCTAAAATAGTTTAAAAAGTGAGGATAAAAACAATATGGATTCTAAGGAAATAGAATGAAAACTATTAGAAAAGAAAGTGAATTAATAATATATATATATATATATATAAAAGAAAGAAGAAAAAAAAAGGGGGTTTGTTTTGTAGCCATATGTTGGTTTGTGTGGATACACCCATATGTTGTCTTTTGGCAGCACATTTGGCCAACACTACCAGTTGAGTGAAACAATAACTGTACAATTAGGGCTATGTCACTGTCAGGTACCCCCAACCCCACCCCTAAGGTCCATTTTGTACCTTCCCTTGGCCCATGTCACCTTCTATTATATATTCTTTCTTTCCACATAATCCCTTTAATTATTCCTTATCTCATCAAACACCAACTTCTTAATTATTCCAAGTGTATGTTCGACTCATCTTTACATCATAAATAATATTCTGTTACCTCTTTTTAATTACCTTAAATGAATGTTCAATCAGCTTACATCATAAGTAACTTGTATTGTATTGTATTATTAAGTTAGGTATGTGATTACCTCTATTTGAATCTATAACTTCAATTATATTTAGTAATTTTTTATGGACAAGATTCGACTTACAAACTAGTATGATATATCCACTTCATTAAATCGTAAGCTAATGGCTTTCATGTTTGTATCATATTAATAGTTTAAAGTATATGATTATCATGGTTTGAGTTTATGATATTATTCCTTTTCTTTGTCCGTATTTCTTTTTTTAAAAAAAAATAATAATAAATTAATATTTTGGTTTTTTCTTTACTTTGCTCTACATATCCAAATTGAATCTTAAAATTTGAAAATCATTCCATTGAACCTTTATACTTGAGGAAGTATGTGGAAAAAAAAGCAATTTTGGTCTCCCAGGTTTAGGGTTGATGTCTATTTGATCCCTAAGGTTTGAAAAAATACATTTTAGTCTCCAAGTTTGTAAATCATTCTAAATGGTCCCTAACATAACTTTTACCTAATAGAATGCTTACTGGGTCGTTAGGTGATGACAACTCTATATTTGGTGACGTGGATGGAATAATAAATTTATTTCATCTGATTACTTGACAAGTTAATTAAAAAAATGATTATTAAGTTAATTTTAAAATGGTTTAAAATAAACCAAAATTGGTACCCTATTTTGTCGATTCCTTTTCCTCATTCCTATTTCCATACTCCTTGTGTATCGACTGTATCGACCTCTTTCGTCGATCTCACTGACCCATTTTCACAACAATGGTGAATAACCCTCTTCAAGTCCTCGTCACTGGTGTTGTTGGTAGAACATTGCTTTTTCGTTTTTTAATTTCTTTCAATTATTTGCCTATGTTTCGGTTGCGTGATAATGTAGGAAAGTTTCCATACTATCTGTCTACTTAATAGAATATTTTTCATTTTTCATTGTCGATTTCGTTAATTTGTCGAAAGAACGAAAGATTCGACAAAATGAGGGAAAGGAATCGACAAAATAGGGCACCAATTTTGGTTTATTTTAAACCATTTTAAAGTTAATTTAATAATAATTTTTTAATTAACTTGTCAAGTAATCAAATGAAATAAATCTATTATTCCATCCACAAAAGCAAATATAGAATTCTCATCTAATCTATGTCATCACTTAACGATCCAGTAAGCATTATGTTAGGTTAAAGTTAAGTTAAGGATCATTTAGAATGATTTTACAAATATGGGGGACCAAAGTGTATCTTTTCAAACCTCAGGGACCAAATAGATATCAACTCCAATTCTAGAGACTAAAAGTGCATGCCAAAAAAAAAAAAAACACAAATTGCCCCTCGAACTTATAAAATTTTTTCAAACAAAAACCTACTGCCTTTAATTCTATGCAATATTTACCATATAAGGGGAAAGGTATATATTACTTCTTATATATGGCATCCTAGTGAGAGATTGCTACTTAAATTAAGGATTCTTTCATCTTTAACTTTTTTTATTTTATCATGACCATTATTCAAACCTACTCCATTAAATAAGATTTTCAAGAACCAAAATTGGAAGCTGTACTCTACTTTGGGGAATGAAATCTTGCTCTGCAATAGTTTATTTTGAGTTTATTCTTCACTTTTCTGAATGAACTGCTTTAATTTGCTTGAGTCAAGATTTAATTTAATTATATTATGCTTAGCTAGTTTCTATTTTATTTTATGATTTCTTATTTTGAAATCATATTTATGCTTCTAGAACAAAATTGAATTACACACACATATATATCAACCCATGTGTTTCATTAAAAAAAAATGAGGGCACTTGATCGAATAGGGTTATTTTGAAATAATTGTAAGGCAAAAGGGTAAACTAAAAAACTTAAATGACAAAATCCGAAATTCATATTAGATAGAGACAAAAATTAATATATCCAGCTAAAAACAAAACAAAATATTAGGGCTCCAAGCTAATTTATCTCTATTTGGGAAGTTTTCTTCTTCTTCTTTTTTTCCTTCTCTCTCAAAATCATAGGGAGCTTTGGTGCTTCTTGTCATTGTCATATAAAATTCAGAAAAAAGAGAGAAAAGGACTAATCAATTGGAGCTATTTTATATTGGAAGGTTGGCTGAAAGAAAGGAGTTGCATGATATTTGTTAAAAAGAAAAAGATAAAAAAAAGATATAAAAGGATTTATCTTTCACTTTAATGTTTTTTTTTTTCCTCTCTTTGTTTTTAAACTTTTACTTAGTTTTTGCATAAAGGATCCCGTCTCCTTTTTTCTAAGCAATCCCATCTCTATTTTAATCAAAATTAATTAGGGCTTGAGTTAATTAGAACATGATGAAACATTAGAGAGAGAGAAATGAGCCAACCTTTTTTTTTTACATTTTCATTCGATATATATATATATATATATATATATATATATATATATATATTTCTTTCAATTGATCATCTATTTAAGAATATATTTAAGATTCTATCTAAATGCAACAAAGATAATTCATATAAGAAATTAAAAAAGATTATGTATGTATAAGAACTTATGATCATTTGGGCATATATTCAAATTGACTACATAAAATTCTTGTTACCTTAAGAAAAATCTAACTCTCTCCTTAATCTTATAAAGAATATGGCTTAATAGTTATGAGAATTGCCTTTTAAAATTTGATCAAGGGTAATTTGTTTAACAAATCTTTGAAGCCTACACACGCGTTTATTCAAATATGGGAAGAGAAAGAAAGGAAGAATTGAAAATCCTCTTTTAGAAATTAAGGGTGTAACTTTTTGGAAATTTGATGTCTAATATTTATACAATGTGTATGCCATCAGTAATTTATTTAGCTATCTACCACATTACATAGAATAAATCTAAACTTATGGAGTGAGCCTATCATGTCAATGTTTTGTTAATGGGGTTAAGATGAAGATTAAGTAGAATTATAATAATTCAAATTTCATAAATGATACAGAATAATGTTCAACATAAAGACTAAATTAAAAACATACACAAACATTAAAGACTAAAACATAAGTTTCTACGATGAACAATGTTACTTAAGGGTATGTTTGAAGCATAAGTTATATGAACAATGTTACTTAAGGGTATGTTTGAAGCATAAGTTATAATAACATGTGTTATTATAACTCGTGAAATACTTTGCACCCCAAACACATATTTTTATGACTTCAAACTATACTACTTTGCATTTTAAATAATATTATATCATAACTCATGTTATTATAACTCACTCAGCACCACAAACAACCCATAAATATTTACATGCGTTTAGACTAATAAACTATTCATATCAAAAGGATTATATTCGTTGATAAAGAGTTTAACTATAGATCATCTCTTAACTATCTCATCAAATAAGAGGAAGATTCATTAAATAGTGAAATGTTATCCTGCCATACAATACATATAAAAGAGAGCAAGCCAATTGAAATATTATTTAAGCCAACATATCAGCAAGTGGAGCTACAATAAATTTAAAGATAAATTTTTAACTATCTACACTCGTATTTCTTTTATTTAATCTACTCGGTCATTAGTAACTTGTATTATAGTATGTCAAATCAACATTCGCTAATCGATTTGTTGGGTCAACATCAAAGTAAATCAGAGGTAAAAGAAGTTTTGATGGCCATGATCAATATGTGTGTGTGACCCCCCCTTTCTTTGTACCATTTTGATGGGAAATTTGTCAGCAAGATTTTCAAAGTCAAATAATAAAATCCCACACGCGCTATAGAGTTATTATACTTCACCGACACTTTAAATAACACAGTCACCTAATTTTTAAGACCAATAAATGAGAGCGTCGTTAACACGCGCACCCGTGAGAGTAACAAATTAAAAGCGCTCTTTTCTTTTTCCTCTCTCTAAGTTTGCTTTTTACCAATTATTGCTATCGATTTTAAAACTTTTATTTAAAAAAAAAAACTAAATCCCCCCAATTTCTCCCAATTATTTTAGGAAATTCTGAACGCACCGTCACATTTCAAACTCATAAAATTATGAAACTCTAAAAATATGCTTTCATATAGTTTCTTGGAAAAAGATCGTTCTTTTTTATCTTTAACTAATTTAATTTATAGCTTTTTAGTTCAACAAAATGTAGAGAGAGATTCGAATCCTTGGACTACGCTTAGGTTGACAATTTAATTTATTAATTTTTTTAGATAAATTTAATTTATTGTTTATTTTGATATAATTGAAAGTTTAATATTAAAATAAACTTCTTGAGTTTTTTCCCCTTTTTTAGTAAAAATTAACTTGTTAGGGTATGAGAGTATAGGTGTAGTTTTAATTTTATAAATTTGGTTGAGATTTTAAATCAAATTCAGATTGTTCATAGAAGTTTGGTTGGAATAATAAATAAGGAATCAATTGAACTCTAAACATGGCAAATCAATCCATTCTCAATCCATTCTTTTTGAGAATGGATATTTTATATATATTCATTTCACGTCTGCAATGTAATGAATTAAGGCGATATTTACTTTTTCTTAATGAAAATGGCTTCAATCGTAATGGAAATTATTTCTAATGCAATCGATGGTAATGAAAATGAGATTCTATTGATTGTATTTACTTGGAGTTGGCTAGAATCATAATTAGAATTCTATTGGTATGGCTTATTTACCTCTAAAATTGAAATGAAATAGGTATAATTATCCTAATGTCCTTTTTATATTTTTAATTAGTTAATATTAGAATTAAAATACCCTTTTCATTTTTATTTATTTGTTCAAACTTTTATATTAGAAAAAACTTAATACCTATATAAAATGAAAAAAAAAATGGTAGGATTTTGAAAAATAAAATAGTAATTATTCTAGAAGAAAATCATAATTTTCAAAACAAAATCTACCCAATCTACTTTGATATTTTGCAACAGACCAAACAAAAATCACAAGGAAAAAAATGATCTCACGACAAAAATGTCAGCATATATTAATGCCACGTCTGATAGCTCTTTAGTTTTTTAAAATTGTACTTATTTTCTTATAATTTCTCAACCATGGTTTCCATCTTCCCTACAATAATTCTCATTTTTCTAAGAAAACACTTGAATTCTTAACTAAATTTCAAAAACAAAAACAACTTATTGGAAATTACTTTTTTTAGTTTTCAAAACTTAACTTGGTTTTTTAAAATACATCTAGAACTAGATAAAAATATGAACTGTTAATGATGGAAGTAGTATTTATAAGCTTAATTTTTAAAAGCTAAAAACCAAATGATTATCAAACGAGATTTTAGATATCTAATTCTCGTTCTCGCAAATATTGGTCAATAATTGCCAAAAATCACAGATAATCAAATACGGCAAAAAAAAATCACAAATAAAAACGCTAACACTCGGGTCAATGGGAGCAAGAATCCACCTCCATTTCCAAATCCCTTCTTTGTGACACATTCCATCTAAACTTGGTATTGATTTATGAAAAGGATCACTTAAATTTATGAGACCAGAAATTTACAGTGCTACAAATAAAGTCATGGCCAAAATGACTCTTTAAAGTATTAAAGAGGGCGGGTAAGAAATTTTTGTTATAAAACCATAAAAATAACTATGATTTTTAATGATTTTCATCAACATAAAGAAATTTCAGGAAAAAAAAAGAGGTTAAATAGAGAGGGTGGGGCAAATGATGAAAAGTAAGCCAAAAAGATTGTGGGTCTCATGTAATAATTAATGGGAATCGAATTGAGTACCCTTACCGATATAATGAGATTTAAGAATAGGATTACAAAGTTTAGAAGAGTACGGTTTATTCTCAAACACAATCAATCATAATAACGTGACATCCACAATTTCGAATTTCTATTACCATCTCAAGAATGTAAATATTTCCCAAACATATACGAAATCATATTAGATTTTTATGATCTTTTTTCCTCTTATATGGAAGAGGGGTTTTTTTCCTCGCTCCTACTGTTTTAAGAAAACAAAAGTAAGAAGGTGTTTCACTCTCAAAGTCTTCTATATTTTAGAACAAAAATTTAATGATAATACGTTTGTATAACTGTTTTTCTTTTTGCGTGTGTTTTTTTTCTAATTTTATTATAATTATTTTATGTGAGTGACAATGACATGCTTTGTTTTATTAAAAAAATAATAAATTTCTTTTTACTTAGAGAGATTTTGAGTGAAAATATTTATGTGATAAATGATTAGTGATTTTAAATACACAATAATATTATTTTTTGTCAACCGTACTCAAACAAATCTTAACTGGTTAAGTCATATATCCTCAACTGAGAGGTTAGAGATTCGAATTCATATCATCCCATCTTGTTGAACTAAAATACTAATAATAATATTCCCTTTAACAATTCACCTAATAGGTGTTCTTCAAAAGAGAGACAAAAGCAAGAATAAGGAAATGTTAAAACCTTATCTTGACCCTTGAGATTTTATATTTTTTTTAAGACACCAAACTTTCTAATTTTCTAATTTTAATTATTTGGCCCCAACTTTCATATTTGAAGTTTCAGTCCCCCTAAATTCTGCATACAAAACTATTTTAATCTAATTTTCACCCATTATTAATAACAAAAACCCAAACCTTGTTTTAAAATTGAACTTCTCACCTAGCATGGGCGGATCTATATGGGGATAAGGGGGCCATGGTCCCCCAAAAATTTTAAATTTAGTACCCTATAGTATGTAACGCTTTGGTTGAAAAAAATAACAGCATATACTTATAATTTTGTGTAATGAATCTTAGGAAAAGAAACATTATGTTGTCCTAGTGGTAAAATACTCTACCTAATTCCATTAGTGCCAAAATTATTCAAACTTAGTTAGGAAATCTTCTATACACCCATCTATTCTTATTGTCGATCTTTTGATGATTTTTTTATTATATTTATTAAATAATAATTTATCGACCCCCCAAACATTAGTATCTGGGTCCGCCACTGTCACCTAGTGTTGCATGTGACTTTGAAAAACACTTATATATATGTAGGTAGACATTTATATCGACTATTCTAATAAAATAGTGTTTGTCTGTCTTATATTAAACAATTTATTAAAAATGAAGAAAAATAGCCAAAGAGAGTATAGTTTAATTGGCAGGATGAATGTGTTAACGAGCACAAAGTTTATGATTCGAATTCCTCAACTGTAATTGTAGTATAAAAATGAATGAAAAGTATTCAAATACTTTATTGCATAAAAAAAACTGTTTGAAAAATAAAGATTAAAATATAATAACAACAAAGATTGAAAAATTCAGAATATGATTATGCAAAGAATAAAAAAGAATATATACTCTTGAAAACAATGGGCAAACAAACCCTTTGAAGATCTCAAATTGTGAAAGAGAACAAAGTGATGAAATGACCTCTGAACTATGAGCCAAGTAGGAAGCCAACAGAATTTAATGTTGATAATTATGATATGTCATTGTCTTTCTTGTTTGGAAAAGATAACTCTCTCTCTCTCTCTTATTATTATTGCTCTTTTCACACTGCAAATAGTTTTCATGGAATTTCTTTTAACATGTATAATAGTTTTTAAAAGTTCTTGAAAAGGTAAGGTATATTTTTTACAACTTATTAAAAAAATATATATGGAAGAACTTAACAAAACAAAAATTCTATCTTTTAAAATCTTTTAAAGTGGTGTGAAAAAAGGATGGAAATCGGGTATAATTTTACCAATATTTAAATAGTATGATAATATATTTATAATAATAATAATAATAATAATTCAAGTGATTTGAAAATGGAATATATATATAATATAAACAAAAGATAGTGAGAATTTATGGAAAATTAAATAAAGACTAAATTAAAAGGAAAGTGGAAGAGAATTGAGAGAATTGGAGAAGGATTTCACCAATTGTGTGTATTTGATAAATCACCATGCCCACTATTTATAAATTTAAATGGCGAGAAGGATGTGAAGTAAATTAGACACTCAAGCGTTGTGGGAAATGGACACATGGAGAGACACATATAATTTAAGTAAAAATTCTTGCACATGCATGGGTGTTAAAGGGCATGTAGAAATAGGCATTTACATCATAATGTTTATAATATATAAAGTAACTTCTCTTCAAAATTGTTGTTTTAAAATAAAGATATTTATCATTTTACTTTATTTAATAAAGTTTTTTTTTTTTGTTTGTTTCAAAAGAACATTAAATACTTTCAAGATGCCCTTTTCTTTTCTTTCCATTAGATATATAGCATGTTTGGAATAGCAATGGAAAAATATACTTTTTAAATAAAATTAATTTTGCTACACGTCTCTTTTAGAAAGAAATAATAATCTAAATTGTTTTTCAGTGATTTATATTATATCAAAAATATTTTTTAAAAAAAAAATTAAAAGTTTGGTTAATTTGAAAACTATTTTCAATAACGTAACATTGAGGGATGAATTATCCAAAAAAAAATTAAAATAATTAATCAAAATTCTTTAAAATATGTAAAAAAAAAAAACTACTTATTTGTAATTAATAGAATCACTTTTGAATGTATGCAACCAAACAAATTTATTATTTTAAATAATTTTTAAAAATTGTAAAACATAAAAATATTTTTTGAAAATATTTAAAAAAAAATGTTGAAATAGAATGTATTACCTATAATAACTAGGTCTGAGAAGCCATATAATCTATATTGTAAAAATAGAATGGTTTGAGTTTTTTTTTTCTTCTTTCTTTTGTGTGTATTGATTTCAACGCAATGTATTGATGTTGGAGAGACTTGAACTTATTTCTTGGTAAAATATATATGTTTAACTGGTAGAACGATTTGAGTGATTAATGAAAACTTTTAAACTAATTTTTTACTTAGAACTACATTTGGAAAAGAAAGATGGATAAAAAAGAGCCATTTTCCCCCACCAAAATGGGTCAACAAGCAATAAATTCAATAGTGAAGAGAACAATAAAGCCCTCAAATAAGGCTGCGCTTCCCTATTCCATAGGGTGCATAGGATCCTTTTTCAAGCCCTTAACCTAACAAAATTGAACTTCATTAGCCTTTTATTTCATATATAATATAGGATGAATAATAATAATAATAATAATGTTATTAATTTCTCACTCCTTTGACTAAAAAAAAATCAACACATCAATCACTTTGAAATGACCCTCTCTGTCCTCTTCAACCCCACACTCCAAAGTACCCAACCCATGCCATTCAAGACCCTAAATTTTATTTTATTTTTTTAATTATTATTATTATTGCTTTTTGAGACATTCAAGACCCTAATTTAAGCCCCTCAGTCTCATCATTCCAATTTCCAAGTTCCCTACAAAAGCATTCATACCAAAATTTGAAGGGCATTCCAAATATAAGGTTCCATATTCTAGGGTACTTAATGTTTTATTTGTCTTTCTCTTATATATAGCACATTTGTTTTGATACTGATCTCAGATGCCCTCAGAACTGAGCATCTGAATTGTCCTATGGGTCAAAAAATAATAATAAGAATAATGCTCTTTTACAACAAAAAGAAAAGGGCATCCTTTGAGTGGTTTAAATAAGTGTTGATCCTACATGTCATTCAATTGCACCTGAGTTGCCCACACTCCCTCGTTAAATTATTGAAATAAAACTGATGGACGTGTGTCAAATATTATAGTGAAGTTTAACTGATTAAGGCATCAACCCTTCGACCAAAGGTAGAGGTTCAAGGTCCCGCTCTCACATGTTTTTTAACTTAAAAAAACAATTAAAGAACATATTTATTTTATAACTTTTCATAGATCAGGCCAAAATGGTTAATGTATACATTTGCCTTAAATATTATACAATTATTTTGAATTTTTATCCACATATCGGTAAAAAAAAATATTTATCACCATTATGTTTTTCACAACGAGGAAAGAGATAGGTAGAAAGAGAGAAAAGAGAGAGAGATTTTCTTCATTTTTTTCAAAAGATAAATAGTTGTTAAATTTTTTATGGCAAAATACATTTTTGGTCCTTGGCGTTTGGTTCTCTTTTGGTCCCTCAGTTTTCAAACTCAACAATTTAACCCCTAAGTTTTGAATTTAGTTGCACCGTTAGTCCTTCCATCCAATTTTTCGTTAACTAATAACAGATTGATATGACACTTATTTTTTTAATTTAAAAAATATTTATTATTTTTATTGTTATTTTTATTACAGATTTTTTTTTCATTTTTTTCTTTTCTCTCCCCCCTTCTCTATCGTCTTCTTCCCTTCTCCTTCTTCTTCTTCGTCCTTCCTCTTTGCAAAATGGAGGGTGACTCTAGGGCTACTCACCGACGAGAAACGAGGCAACGATTCGAGACTGCGGTCGAATCCGACAATGTCGACAAGTGATGAATGGACAAGACGGAACAACCGACGAGAAAATCACTCACTCGATTCCCCAGGAAATCGAGAGTTTCAGAGAAGAGAAATCTGGTGGTTGCGTTGGAGCCGTACTGAATTCCATAACCAGGACAAGAATTGGAACAATTTCTCGATTTAGGGTTACACTTTTTACACCTGGACTTGAAATTAGGGCAAAAAATTCAAGCACATTTTGGATTTTGGCAACCGATGATGTTCACAGAGGAAGACAAATTGGGGATAAATTTTGAATTCTCATAGTATCCGAGTTGGGAAGCGAGCAATTGGAGCAGAGATAAGATAAGCGGTGTGCAGGGGAACCAAATGAGGTTACTTCGAGTATCAAAGACGAACGACAATTTATGTGGAGGAGTTCAGAAGGTGAAAAAGATTGAATAAGCTCCATAGCTATGAGGGAACACAAAGATTTTCTCGAGGATCTGCTCGATTTCGTTTATGTGCTCTTGAGATGATGATCTCTCGGTGAGCTGAAAGCAGAGGCGAGGTAATTGATGTTTTGCCATGGATCTGTAACTGGAAGTGAAGGGAAGAGAGATGAAGACAGAGAGACGAAGAAGAAGCCATGTATCTGTAACTTTTTTGCCATGGTCTATATCTAAAGTTCAAGAAGAAGGGGGAGATGAAGACACGAAGAAGAAGACGATAGAGAAGGGGGGAGAGAAGAAAAAAATGAAAAAAAAAAATCTTTAATAAAAATAAAAAATAATAATAATAAATATTTTTAAATAAAAATAAGTGCCACTTCATCAATCTGTTACTAGTTAACGGAAAATTGGGTGGAAGGACTAACAGTGCAACTAAATTCAAAACTCAAGGGCTAAATTGTTGAGTTTGAAAACTGAAGGACTAAAAAGGAACCAAACGCAAAACTGAGGGACCAAAAATGTATTTTGCCCAATTTTTTATGATGGTTAGTAGGAAGATATTACGTCCAACCTGTGAGTAAGTTTTTTTTTTTTTAAATTCAACTATTACAGAGTAGGAGAATTGAACCATCGACCTTTCAAATAGTAAGCAGATGCCTCATATACTGAGCTATATAGGTTCGAGTTGACAACAAGTATTATTAATTAGAAGAAAAAAAACTCTTCGTGTACAAGGTATTTATTAAAAACCTTCTTCTTTCTTCTTTCTTTTATGGCGTGTTTTCTCTTATATCATAATATTAAATGTCTATGTCATGTATTGACCTATAGTTTCTTTTGTTTGAGAGGAGTAATGAGAAAAATAGTTGAGCATGTGAAAAATGCCCCGATATTTTTATATTTTACCAAAATTATATCATGCTATTTAAACATCCTAACTAGCCCATCAATACTAATATTCCAACTCCTTCACTAAAATATTCGACACTTTTCATAGATTAAGTCACTTCTGGAAAATTTCCTCATTCTTAGGATGTTTCTAATTTTAAGGACCTATCCTCGTTTAGGCAAAGAAGGGAGGAGAGCGAGTGAAAAAAAAATTCTTGGGGACGAGACAAGGCTAAAAGGGGACTAATTTTTTTTTTTTAAAAAAAAGTCTCTACGAATAGGAATTTATCATTAGGAATTAAAATTTTAAATAGAAATTTTCTTTGAAGAATATTTTATTTAATCAAAATTAAAAAATCAAAATTATAAACGTAGAATAATTCTCTGGAGAAACTCAATCCATGCAAATTCTCCATAAGAAATCTTCATCTCGATTCTTGAAAAATTAAATGAAAAATTCACAGAGACGAGAATAAAATTGGGAGCAATTGGCGAGAACGGGGACGGGCACCCTACTCCCGATATCTCTACTCATCCTCACTAAATTGCCAAAAGAAAAGGCTCATAAAATTAAGTTTAAATCGTTTTTTCTCTAAAATTAATTACCTAGTGCTGTAATTATCAATAGAGTGAAGAAAAGGGTAAAGTTTCTTCCCACTAGTCTAATTATTTGGTATTTGCAAACAGGCCAATCTTAGTATTTCTTGATATTTTTTACGATTAAAATATTTTATATCTTAATAATATTGATAAAAATAATGTACTCTTTAAACTAATTAAAAAAAAAAGAAAAAAGTAATGGGTACTCCTTGAAAACATAATAATGTAGCATTCTACCTGGTAAAATTATATCTTTAAAATATACGTTCTCTCTGGCACAAATTAAATTTACATTGATTTCATGTTCAAGCATACTTAAAATCATATCATATTTCTCAAAAGAGAATTTCACACATGGACAAAAACAACAAAGCTTTTAAAAAACAGTTTCAAAACTACAATAAATTAAATCATTCCCCCATTTTTTTTTGTCAAACCACCAAGCTAATAAGGACAACAGACCTCTAGATCTACTCCTCTACCAGGCAGTTTGATAGAGTTTACTACTTGCTTACCGCTCCAAACACTTTTTGTTTGACTCCGGAATTCCATCCACAATGTCAACATAAGGCATTAATCCTTGTTCCACTTTGAGGATTTCTCCGGCACACAGTTAGGCATAAACCCTTATGGTTTTGTTTTTTGTTTCCACCAAAAGCTCATATAACAATGAAGATAATTGTCCTCACTTATATATATACTCATGATCAATCTCTTCCCTAGTCAACGTAGGACATTTGTTTACCTCCTAACACAAGCAAAGTACTATATAGTATCGAAAATGGAAAATACCTTATTTTAGACCATTTCTCTGTCTAGGAAATGAGGCTACAAAATTTTTAAATACTAAATTTGGCCTATACATGTAGAAGAGAGAAGAAAATTGTGAAGAATCAAAAAGATAAAAACGTGAAAAAAACCAACTCATAAGAGTTAGGTGGTCTAAATTTATGACACATTTCCTCCTAACTATTTTGATGGGCAATCACTGACAAAACCAAAGCCTTGAGCTACAAAAAGAAGAAGATAAATAAATATAAAATTATTTTTTTAAAAATTAAAAAAAAAAATGAAAAAAGGGCAGAGTGGTAGTACTTAATAGGTTGAGAGAAGGGATGAGAGAGAAAGTAGGGTAATATAGAATGTGAAGGGGGGAAATAATTTGTCCATCATTACACTTATGATTTAGTTTGGGACCCCTATCCCTACAGTTGTAGGACCCTATCCCTTCCAATCAGATCTGGGAAACTGTTGTCCTCAGTTGACATATTTTTTTTTTTTTTTGTGTTTTGAAAGAGAATGATATTGTTTTTTTTTTTTTTTTTACTTTTCTTTTCCACAGTAATTTCACAGCCACAGCTCACCTTGAGTTGAGTTTATCGAGATCTTTGTTTGCTTTTGTCTATTATTTTTACTGTTTTACATGCAGACACTTTTTCTTCCTTTTCTTCTTCTTCTTTTTTATTTCTTTTTCTCTCTCTTCTTTTAAATTATTAATTAATGTGGGTTAAAAGTAGAGGTGTGAGTAGGTTGGTTGACATCGAGTTTTGGGTTGGTTTGACATTGCTTGGAAAAGTAACATGGAATTTTTTTATTAAAAAAAATAATCAAAGGGATTGAGTGATAAAGATTAACTTATAACCCTCCAATTTAATAAAATTGATCAAAACTAAATTCAACGGATCTAAACCAACAAAATTTATAACCTAACTAAATGGAAAATCATTTTCTTACAAAGAAAATTGAACTTTATAAGAGTTCAAAAATTAAACCAAACTAAATGATGACATACGTTAATTAGATAAATTTTTTAGGTGATAAGGTATGAAAAATAACTAAAAAAAATTAAATATAGGTATGAATTTAAAGTTTAAAAAAAACGAAACATTTTGAAATTTTAGAGTCAAAATAGATATGCGGCTCAACACTCAAACGAAATATATAATTTAATCTAAATTTTGGCAATTTTGTTTTCAAATCTCAAAGGCGTAACTTTCAAGCTTTGGTCATTCATTTTTTAACCACTATAGTTATCAATGGATTATATTTGAGAAATCTATAAAGTATACGACAATTACTGAACCAATCAATCAATCAATTCTATCCAAGAAGTTAGTATATCACATTACTCTTATCAAAATTTCAAGAAATGGGCACATCTATCTTTCTCGCAACTATAAGAGCTAAAAATAAGTATAATCCATAAACATAAAATCATAATCTAAACCTTTTAAAATACTAGGAACTAAATAAACCCAATTGTTAATCTCCTAAACAAAATGTATAATTTAACATATGGTACACAATACAATATAAGAAAATATAAGAAAATATAAAATATAATTTTTAATATAAGCCAATTATATTCAAATGAAAGAATGGCTTAGGTTTAGAATTCTCCAAAAGGTACAGTGAAAGTAAGTAAGATGTGGGAAGCTGACGTGTCAAAGAAGGAATGCAGTCAAAAGGATGCGGGGCCCACTGTCAGAAGCGTTGAAAATTCAAAAAGAAAAGAAGAAAATAAAAAGAAAAGGAGGCGCAAGAATCGAAGGAAAAAAAAGAAAATGATTTTGCCATCTATTGCTTTATGATTACCTTCGCTCGCTGACCGCACGGGCAGCCGGGCAGGAAGAACGAAAACGTTTGGTTTGACAGTGACCTTACCACTTGTCCTCCACTCTTTTACCCTATAGTCATGTCCTTGTCTGCCCGGCATTCATGCCGGGCTCCTCCGTTTTTTTTTTTTAATTTCTTATTTCATTCTTCTATTTTTTTCACCTACTCCTCTTTAATAATAATAATAATAATAATAATAATAAATATTTCATATCTTTGGGACTGAATTGCAATTTTCTTTTTCCAATTTTGTGTTCCTTTAGACAAAACATAACTTCTTGCTTTAAATTATACCCATAGTCATTTATTCTTTCCTCTCCTTTTTCGGAATATTGTATTAATGGAGGGAGAGAGATTCGGATCTATAACCTATTTAAAAGATAGGCTAATACTTTTTCTTTTTGTTTTTGTTTCTAGTACAAAAAATGTAGGGGTAGTAATTTGAATATTCAATCTCAAGAAAAGAAGTAAATGTCTTAGCAGTTAAGTTTTGTAATGCTCATGTTATAGATTGACACTAACATGAAATTAAATTTCATTCAACTTCTAAGGAAGGTTCTATGATCAAATTGGTCATAGCTAATGATGTGAATTTGCTCAAATTGTGTATAATCGACTCTTAAGTGACGGTTCAATAGTTCAAAAGAGAAAAATGAAGGTACAACTTTTTAATTAAATCATAATAATCCAATCGGGTTCTTATAAGACAAATCAAGTCAAAATAAGCATCCTTTTTAGAAATTTTTTCTCTCACAAACATTCAAACACAAATCACAAAGTCAATCTCCTTTAAATTAGGTGATTTAAGAAAAACACTAAAGACAGACTTTGAACAAAAACATATTCATATGATTTAAAGAAGCAAAAGAATTGAAAGAAACCCAAAAGGGTAGGGGGAAAAACCCACCAAGAAAAGTGAGGAAAGCAAAGGGAAGAAAAAAAGAGATGCTAAAAAAGGGAGGTGCAGTTGGCAAAGATTGAGGAAGGGATAAAAGAAAGTGGGACAAGAAAAAGAAGTTGGTTTTTGTTTGGGGGGGTGAGAAATGGGAATTCAAAAGAAAAGGAGGGGTTTTTAGAAATGTCAGAAAGTCAGAAACCTTCCTCTGTAGAGGTGACAGAGACTCAGAGTTTTAAATTTACCTTTATCCTAAAGCCGGAATTGAATCATTCATTCATAATTACTTACTTTTTAATGGGTATTGGCAGATGGGCCTGATGTGACTTGTGCTTCCACGTGTTATCTGTTGTGGTCTCACCAACTAGAGAGAGAGAAAAAAAAAACACACAAAGACAGAGAAAGAGAGATGGATGATGCAGTCAATTCAAAAACAATTATTTCCAACTTTTCTGTTTTTTTTTTTTTCAATGGACAGTAATGGAGAAAGTGAAGCTGAAAATGTCAAGGGAAACCGATAAAGAAAAAGACACAGTTCTGTGTTTGGGAAGTGGTGGTGAGATTTGTTTCACAAAATTTGGGGTAGCACTTTCTCAACCTTGATTCAATTTCGTCTTAATTGTTTGGTTTTAATGGCAAATAATAATACTACTAAATAATTTTAAAACATTTTAGGTTAAAATATCATTTTGGCCCCTATACTTTGGATTTTGTTCTATTGAGTTCATGTATTTTTAATCAAGCTTAAAATTGGTCCTTATAATAAGTTTGAATTTAATTTTTTTTTTTTTCAAAATTGGTTAAATAATCATAATAATGTTAATACAAGAAAAGACATAATGTGAAAATACTTCTAAAATTTATAGAGAGAGCTTATAGAGAATAATTTTTTAAGAAAAAATAACAGTAAACTTATCATAAAGACCAATTTTAAGTTTTATTGAAAGTACATGGACTAAAATTAGACATTTAAAAGTACGAGGACCAAAATGGAACAAAACACAAAGTAAAGAGAGTAAAATGGTATTTTAACCTACATTTTATCAGATGAAGAGAATAACTAAGCTCCATTAATAATCATTTAGTTATTTATTTTTATTTTTATTTTTAAAAATTAAGCATATAAACACTACTTTCCAACCAAAGATGTTTTTATTTTGTTATTTCAAAATCTAAAATTTGAAAACTAAAAAAAAAAAAAGTTTATAAACCTTGTTTGTTTCTGGAATTTGGACTTTGAATTCAATTTTTTTTTTTTTTAAGAAAATGAAAACCATAGTAAAAGAAATGGTACTTAAACGGGCACAGATTTCAGAATCATATCAAATGAGACTCTAACTAATTGATTTTTTTTTATTAGGAAAAAATACCTAACTTGAAGAATATTGGTCTTAGAAGTAAATTGAAAGGCTTACCTTTAATGGAAAAAGAACACTATTTTTAGTTCTTTTAGGTAACCAAACACACAAAAAAAGGATGGAAATTGTAAAAGAATATAAAAAAATAAACGGGAGGGAGAGAGAGAGAGAATTAGTATCTTTTATCTCTGTGATATTGTCTCTGTCTTCTTTCCTTTAGGCTTTCTATGGAGCAGAGGTCCCCTAAGTCAAGTCTCAACAATTCAGAACAAACTAAGTCTTTGGGTTTTGGTTATAGGGCCATAGCAAAGTTTCATGAACTCATTTATGTCTCATAGCTTCATATACTTTGGGCACTTCAAGGTGATCCACAAATAGTCTTTAAAGGAAAGTTCTTTGATCCATTTGTAGTTGTTACCTTCTTGACAAGATTTGGTTGGTTTAAAGATGTGTCCTTGTACAATTCTTTTTACTACATTTGCACATTGCTAGAGAAAGACCTCTTTAAGCTCTTTGTAATTTCAAATATTCTCATTTTTTTGCCCATTTTGTGCTAAAAATAAAACAAAAACTAGACTTGAAATCCCTTCATACCCCTTACAGTTGCGGTTAGGAATATGACTTTCCTTCAATTGTCAAGCCTCAGTTACTAATTTGTTGTGTTTCCTGTTTGACACTAAAGTGGAATGCCATAAATGAAACTATATCAAGTTCCATGTAGGGTTCTATATGGAAAAAAAAACAAACCGATAATTGTGTACCATATAATACCTCTTGTCATGGCCAAATGGATCCAAAAATTTAAGATCAATCTGCACTAACAGAACAGAAATAAGAAGCATTCAAGTACTTAAAACCTCTTACCGTGCCCGAAATGGTCCAAGAATTTATGTTCATTCTGTCTCTACAAAATAGAAATATGCAACAAGAATTCAACTTCTGAGTGAAAAATTGAAATAAAACCGACGGGTAAAAGGATACTGATAAATGAAAGTAAATTGAAAAGCAATCACAGATCGGCTTTTTTCCCAATTCACCTTCAAAGTTCAAACGTAGGCAGAGGAGCTAAAGGGGGACTGATAATTTAAGGACGTTGACCTAGCAGAACCAAATATACACATAACATGTGAATAGTAATGGTTTTCGTACTAGATAAAAAGAAAAGTAAACCACTTGCAAGTTTACCCGCAAAAAGTTTGCACAGTCTCCAATTCACACATAAACAACGACAAATAGATTAAAAAAAAAAAGAGGGTAGATGCCTGGAGATTTCTCGAGCACAACCAGACTACATACTCAAATTAGTGAACCAATCAGGTAAACAATTCCATATAAAGACACCGAAACCAAGCAAAATTGTGATTTAAAAATGAATCGAGATCTACTTCTACTTGTGTGAATAAGTTCTTAGAAGCAGTTTTAAGCTTAATTTCCAGTTCCTATGTGAACGTCGATCGAGATTTTGCATTTACATCATCTATAAGTTATGTTATAGCAAATTGTGGACCAATATGAAAGAATGCAGAAAATTGTAATGCAAAAGGTAAGATGAGAATAGAAGCAATTGACTGAGTAATATAAATAAGCAATTAACTGAGATGTTCACAAATATAATAAATAGCAACTGTCTCACATAGCTTATATAGAGATGTTCACAAATCAGGTCGACAAATTCAAAGACAAAATAACAGTAAGACACGATGTACATAGTAACCCCCATACCATGGAAGGAACCTAAATACAAACTTCTTACCAACAGCCTCAACATTCTTTCTCCTCCTTCGGAACTTTGAAAGTAAATGGAGACTTCGGAGGCAGCTGAAACAAGAAAAGATTACTTAATAATTTGCATGTAACAGAACCGCAACCATCGTCGAAGATAAACTTCATATATAAATGTGACATGGTCGACAGAGAGGAGTATGGTACTTGAAGATGGTTTCTTATTTGTATATTGTCATTGTGAGATTTTAAAATATCCATTTCCTAGAAGATGTGTCACATTGTAATTCAAGGTTAAAAATGAAAACATATTTATATTCAACAACCAACATTTAGTGGCCCGTTTGATAACAGCTATAATTTTGATTCTGTTTTCAAAGATCATTCTTGTTTCCAATCTTTTTTCATTTTTCCGGATAAAAGATTTCTATTTGAATACGTGAAATTACAAATGAGGCAGAGAAGAACCAAGCCCCAACCTACAGAAAATTTAAAATTTTTAAAAATATCATAAGAGGCACAAAGAATATTAATTTATCAAAGAAGAGCCACAAAAACAGGAAAATCAAAAAAATAACAAACAAATAAACTATCAAAAAAGGGAAGGCTTTCTTTCATGTTGAAGAATTTATTGCTCCTCCCAAATCTCAAGCCATAAACACAGAAGATTCTAACAGGCTGCAACCGAAGGTTTTTTTTTCTTTTTTTCCCCTGAAAGGATGACGTTCAAGCACCAAGGAGAGGAGATTGTTCGCTATAAGGGGGAACCCATTTGCCCACTGAAGTTGAGAAAGAAATGTCATAAATTCCCAGAAAATTTGAAATTAGAAATAAGTTCTAGTTTTTAGTACTAACAAACATTTTGAGGATTAAAATTGCATGAGGAACCTTCCTTGGTAAAACTCAACAAGAATGAAGGATAGAAGAAGATGGCATTCTCAAAATCTGATTCCTTAAAAATCAAAAGCCCGCAGCAGGATAGAGAATAGAGCAGCGAACAAGACAAAAATACATAACAGAATCTTCATCTTGAATCACTTAGAGACATGAAGTACCACTTTTGAAGTGATTCAGGAACTTCCAATAGTTGGATGTGAGAATGAAAGGTTAGCTCAACCCTCGACCTTTCAACTGTTTCTTTGACGACAGAAAAGTTCTAATTCGTATCCCAATCCATTTTAGAGGGGTGGAGAGATCTTTGTAGGTATGGGAGGTAGTGAGACTTAACGCATCCTTATGGGCTTCATTAATCGGATTTTTCTAACTATCAGAGCTTGGTAGTATTCTTTTGGATTGGAGTCTTTTCTTGTTGTCGTGGACTCCTTTTGTGGGCTTGTGTTTTTTTGTATGTTCTTGTACATTCTTTCATTTCTCCGCATGAAAGCTTGCTTTCTCACCAAAAGAAAAAAAAGAATCACAATCTATTTTGGACCCAAACTTCAATCTCCTTTCGTGGTTATTCTTCCTTTTGATAGATATATTAGGGGTGAGCAGCAAAAGAAGCCTGAAAAACCGACACGACCAACCAAAACCGACTGAACCAACGTCGGCCGGGCGGTTTTATATATTTATATTATATATTATGAATAATAATAATAAATGAATAAATATATTTATAGAAAAAAAAGCCTAAACCGGTTAAACCGACCAAACTGAAGCCATATGCGGACAAAAAAATCTGACCGACCGAACCAAACCAACATGGTCGTTTCAGCATTGGTTGGGGCGGAAATCCAACCCCAACCAACTGATGCTCGTCCCTAAGATGTATAATGGGGATGGATGCAGTTCCCAAAGTTAATGGAAAATTTGATTTAGATATAAATTAACTTGTGACATATTTACGAAGCTTCGATGAAACAGGATAAAGGTTTCTACGGGCCCTAAAATCTAGACATGGCACAGTAACGACAATAAGGTAATTATCACCCTCCATATGATAGAACCCAAGGAAATGAATCCATTAACCTGAAAAATACTGTCTTTTGGAAGAGGAGCAACTGATCCAAAGGTTTCCAAGTTTTGTAAAAGGAAGAGACTGAACATGATTCAAGGCACTCTTTCCTGCCACTCCCTTCTGTTATTTATCGTTATTTACCTATATCGTGGACCCTCCATAATAGTGGGTGCTCACAGTTCAGCTCCCTTGTTCCTACCCTCCCAGTACATCAGACGCCTCTTGACCATGCAAGATTGAGATTATTTGGCAGGCAGACATCCCTAGAAAGTTGTTTTCCTTGGGATATTCATTCAAGGTAAGTTGAAAACTTGCAATTTGAAACAAAAAAGAAACCCAAAGTTCTTCTCTTTTAAATTAAGGAGGTGTGTTATGTGCAAACGAGACTTGGAAGACCATCCACACCTTTTTCTCTCCCAATGCCCCTTCGTTGCTGCTATTTGGTCTAAATCCTAAGATGTTTTGGTATAGTTTGTGTTTAATAGTGTGATGCAGCCCTCATTCAGATTATTACAAGCACTCCATTCAAAGGGCGGGCTAGAATTCTATGGGCCAGTGCAGTGACAGCTACCCTTTGGAGAGTTTGGTTTGAGAGAACTCAGATGTTCTTCAAAGAGGGGACTTCTAGTCTTGAGGAATTATGGGAATCAATTAGACTCTTTGCATCTATATGGTGTTTGGTGAGGGGAGGGAGGACAGATCTAACGCTTTTGTAGCTTCTTTAGCTTGTATGGAAACTGTTTTCAGTACAGTTCCTTTTATCGTTTTAATCAAACAAATAAACCTTTCGCATGGAAAAGAAAATGGTAAAATATACTGTTGACTTATCTGCACATAATCCATATTCAAATGTCAATCTTTCGCATTACAACCAAACGAATGAAAACCATACAAGAACTGAGCAATACACATAAAACATACCTTGCACTGGAGACTCGTTAATGTAGACCTCAGTAACGGATCCCCAACAATAGACCTCAACCTTCTAATGAATTCGTCCCTACTGATCTTCTTTTCCTAATATGTAAGCAAGAAAAGGAATATCAAGATTAATGAATATACAAATAAAATTACAGGAGCACTTATAGACTTTCACTTACTCTAAATGAGCAATAATGACTGTTCACCAATTGCATGTTATTAAGAGAAACTTCTTCTGAAATGGCATCAAACAACATTGAAAAGGGCATCCAAGGGGACTTTGGAGTCTTCAGGGAGCTAGATCCATGGTCAAGCTTTTCTGTGCATGTCTTTTCAGGAGCTGGCGAAGACACACAATCCTCCTCCTAAGAGTAAGAGACTTCCCTCAATATTAACAAGTAGAGATGGAAGGAAAAAGAACAATCTAGCTATAATGATTTGAGCGCCCCAAACTTTCTTCTCTATTCACGTGTTCATCTTGTGTGGTCTAAAGAGGACTTCTTTCAACTCTTTCGCAAAACAAAAAAAATCTTTGTGGAAACAAAAATCACCGCATTGATACAGTAGAAACTTATCATGCTTGCAAAAGGGCAGAAATTTCTATTGGGTGATTTCCAGAACTATGATACTTAGCAAATAAAAAACTTCTTCCCGATTCTCACCCTTCCCCTTAAAAGTTCCATGGCGTTAACCAAAGAAATTTTGCAGCTCTTCTAAACCTATGACCACATAACGGCTCCAAAATTTTGAATTTCCCATCGACAACCCAGCAGCATCCAAAGGTCTGAAAAAGAGTGTGCTCACAGTTTTGACTACAAGGGCATTGATAAAACAAGATTGTTTCCTAGGCCTTCCTATAAAGAATCCAGTAATCTGGCTTGCCAAGAATGCTAGTTAATGTGCCAATTTATTATAGTATGGTAATCAAAGGATAAAAGTAATTTGACTAGTGAAGTCAGAGTTAGAAACGTTGCAGTCAATGAATCCTCAAAGGCAAGTTATCCATACATTAAAGTAATACCAGTGAGTAGGAAACAAAATTGATCCCTGCCGGTAATCAAACCAAGAATTGTAAATGCAAATAATGTTAAAGGTGGTCAGGGAGGAAACAAAACAATTTGGCTTAACTATGCATAGCTATAAAGGCTTTGGTGGGACGAGATTGGAGGCAACCTTGAGAAATCTATGCTGGCCCAAAATCAAGATTAAATCATACTGAAAAAATGGCATCTTTCATAATCGTAGGTTCACAAGTTCACACCTTAAAAGAGTTGCAATTAAACTGAGTATTGTAGAATTAAAACCCCAGAAAATCCCACATAGAACATAATATTAGAGCCCATAAGAGAGAGGGCTTACTGATTCAATCGAAGAGAAATTTAACTGCAACTGGTCCCGTTCATCAATTCCTCTGTTTTTGACAGCCCGAACCCCTTGAAAAAATTAACCGTAAACCAAAAAACTTTTTAAAAATGCTTAAGAAGAATAAAGAAGTAATAGAAAATTCGTTAAAATAGTAACTCAGAACTCCACAACCCCAAAAAAACAGAAAAAGTAGGGAGAGAAAATATATAAATAATAGAAAGAAATCGGGCAATTCATGTATATCCAAATCAGTTTAAATTTTTCTTTAAGGTACATGCACTATACAAGATTAAAAGAAAATTATGATCCCATAGACAAGAAATGAGCTCGCTTTTGTAATTATCCGTTAGGTCTTGTTTTACCTGATTGGAGGTTATTTCATTAGGTTACCTCCTTTTTTGTGGGCTCTTTTTTATTATGTCCGTGTATTTTTTGTTCTCTTTTTTTTAAATAAAAGTTTGGTTATACATAAAAAATAAACAAGAAATGAGCAATAGCAACCAAAAGAGAACTTACCACGTTCAGAAGGACTTGATGATATCTTGAAACTGACAAGATACTCCGGGAAAATGTGGCTTTTCATATTCATATTCCAAACTATATATTGACTTGGATTATGAAGGTCATCTACTCCACTGTCAAAGATCACTGAACTGGGACGGTATGGTCCACATCCAGGAGTGATAACTTCCACATTTCCCAATATGACATGACAGAACACTATGTATCTAACCCCTTTTTCATCATCATCACAATAGCTCGCACTAAACCAATGCAGAAGTTGATCTCCATAAGTAATAAAGCGGAACAAAAGAATTATCCATAGAGCTAAAGCTAAAAATAACATACAGCATTTGTTTTATGCTGCTTCAGTATTGTGATGACCATAACATAATTCCTTTTCCATGATTATATGGTGCAAAAAGAGAATGGAAGAGGAGGTGATTTTCTTAAACATGAGGTGCGTGGATTTTAACACCAGAAAATCACGACCAGAATTAGTATTCTTTGCAAGGGTTGAGAGGTCCATAAACCTCATAAAAACATGGAAAGATATAATAATCTAGTTATTAGCCTATTATCTAATCTTTACAATAAACCGCATTCAATTCCATACACTATTTAACCGACTGAGGATGAAATGCATACCTAACATGTGCGCAGCTTGTAGGTGAAAGGTGAACACCATATGAGGATGTAAGCTTCAGTCCAGAATGACTGACCCCATATAGCATGGTACCAGATAAGACATCCTTATTCATAGCTAGCCAACCATATTGAACATTGGCATTCCCACGACTCTTCTTGGTCATCTCTATTTGTTTTTTAAACAGATCCAGTCTATCTTGCATTAAATGACTAGACCACCGTTTGACCTCAAGTACTTCAACGCTGTTCTTAGTAGATCTCATGCCCATTAAGAACATATTTTTTACATCATCAGAATCCACAGATGAATGCATTAGTTCATTTTGAGGCATCACATAACAATCAGACTCTTTAATTCCTCGAACAGCCTCTTGCATTTCAGCAACTGGTTTCTGACTTTTAGTTTCACTGCCTTCCCAATCCCCACCAATATCACAAGATTTTTTTTTGATAATATGTATCTTGTTATCTCTATTTGACTCTTCAATATACTCTTCTGATGGAGAACTATTTGCTTCAGTTATTCCAATTTCAAGATGCAAATTGATCTCTCTCATTCCTGTATGGTCTGATAATGCAACAGCAGAAGCATCTTCCAGCCCATACTGGTGGAATTGATGCATCACACTGTCGCCCGAATAAAATTCAGGAAAGAAACATCCACCATTGTCATCAATCCAGGCAATGTGCTGCTGACTACCTGTTTTCAGTTCCACTTGGATCATATACAGAGCATCTAGCAGCAAATGGCGACCATTAAGTTCCACTTCAATTGCCGCATTTTTAATCTGAAACTGTTTCCTAATCAACTCGACAATTATCTGAGGGTAATCTAGCCAATCCCCATCCTCGTAATATAAAAACCTCTGGGGAAGTCCACTTCTGCTAAAATTTTTATAGTTTCTAAGAAAAGATCTTCTTGAATTTGACCCACAACTGACTTCACAGTCATCGAGTCTCTTGCACTTGGCATGTCTATTCCTAGATGAGGTCAACTTGGACAAAAATGCTTTGTAGCCAGCTCCAACATGTGCCGTCCCTTGATTTGCCCTTTTCCTCTTCAAACCCACAACAATCTTTTTGCCATTATCCAGAACCTTAGTTAACTTAGTTTCCATATTCATCTACAAGAACACAATCCTTATCTACAAATTATACCCTAAAGGTCAACTATTAGGAAATATTTACAAGTCTCCTCTTCACTATCCAGGGTTTAGATAAACCATGCAATTGAGAAAATTCATAAACCCTGCAAAACAAATTTAGTTGTTGAACTATCAATTAATTCAACTTGCAGATTCTTGGTCTGAAAAATTACAATAATGCTCCAAAGATGAGCATCAATATCTTATAGAAAATTACTTGGCACATTCTAGAACTTCCAGATAAGAAATTTTTTGCTGGAGAGCATCAAACGACTAGCAAAAGAAAATATAAAATCAGACTATAGAACTAATGTAAATATATTAACATAACACAGACAGTCAACGGAAGATATGATTGAAATCATTCCTAGTGTTTTCAAGATGCATTACAGGAGCCCATAGTAAAATGACATTATTGCAGGAATAGAAAGACCTCAAAATATACAAGTTTTCTGCTGTCCTGTAACAGGCAAGAAAGATCTTATTTTTAACAATTTTATGAGCAGGGCTGAGGAATATAGCAAAACTAAAAGAGGAGCATGCAAAGTAGCAAATAAGAATACAAAAATAATCCCGTACTGAAAAATAATGAAAAGTGGGGGGATAAATGTTTATAAAATGACATTGAATAGAAAAGGGAAACACAAAAACAATATTCATCATATCAAACTTTCTTCCCTGGACCAGAAATCTCAAAGTCAATATACAGTAAGTTCCAGCAGATGGAGCAGTTTGGATAATATTCGAATGATAGGAATCACAGACTTCGTAGCTCCTTCATTAGCCAGAATACCCGCATCAGTTTTTAGCTTGTCAATAGATTCATGCTTTCCCTATGCAATAAATTTGTAATAAAACAATTGTCATGGTCTTCAAAGCCCTCTGCAGAGAAATGAAAGGTGAGATTCTGTTCTATAAAAACCACAAAAGAACCATTTCACAGCTCCTTGGCTTCACAAATGCCATGGTTCATGGAATATTATAATCCAGCTTCCAACTCAGTGCACCATGGATGAAATATTAACGAAGGTCTCCACATATTTTCCCGTTTCTTGTTCACTCATATCTACACCATCTGATTTGGTCCGTCCAGTTCACTGATATTTACACCAATCGAATTCCATACATCTTCTTCTTCTGTTCTCTTCACCAATACTTACACAATTGATTTCTGTATCTGTTCAATTCTGTTCTGCTCACTCACCATGCAACAAGTCCAGAAAATGAATAATAGATTCAAGATCCAGCCTTCCACAGATTTACAAAATTGGACATTGGAGTGTCATCTGTCCAAACTAAATATCATTCCAAAACAAGAATAAGATCCACTGCTTTAAGTAAACATTTTGGACAATAGTTTAAAAAAACTTTTTTACACCACTTTCAAATCTGTATTATGTAATAATTCATCATAACTCAAAGCAATTAAGATGATATATAAGTCAAGATCAGGAACAAAAAAGAAGAGGGAGCCAAGAAGCACAAAGATCTCTTTCTATCTTTTGAATCATGCACTAGGCGACATAAGCAAAAGAAGGAATCCCCATTGTTGTACTTCACCCTAGTTGTTGCCCTCTTTGTCCTAGAAGTTTATAATATCAAGATCGCCTCTTCATATATTGTTCTTACTCTCAATTTTAAGGGTGCCGTCTTTGGGATACTTTTAATGTTCAGTAGTGTGCTCCCCTTCCCATCATCCAAGGCTTGACTCAATTATTGGTTGGCCACCATTTCAAACAAAACCCAAAGGCCTTATCCATTAGAAGTCTTCTTTGGAATGCTTGGATGAAAGAGAAGAATATATCTTCACCCGTCTTTATTGAGGAAACTGTTAATTATAGGACTTCGCTTTGGTGCTCTCTAAATAATTATTTTGTAAATATGACTCTTTTTTCTATTAGCCCCATTTGGAGAAATTTTTTTGGTTAAGGTGATGTCTCTTCAACCTTTTTTCTTTTGCAGTATTTCCTCCTTATCAAATTCTGGTAGTTCCCTATATATATATATATATATAAAGCTCCATTCTAATCTTAATAGTGATCACTTACATTAATCTAGTTTAATATGAACCCTTCAGAAATTCACGTGGTTCTTAGGCCATCAGAAAGTAAAATATCGGGTGATCTCATTCTCACACAAAGTAAATGGACACTATTTCTGTGCAACCTTCGTGTATTAAGTATAAATGTGACACCAAGTTATTGAATAATATGTTTCTCCTCTGTCGACTTAGTAATGGGATCTCTTCAGTTACTATGAGTATGGTATTTTGAAGGTTTCGAAGGCAGTTCCAATTCTTCCGTGATCTAGTTCTTCTCAATTTACTAATAGGCTGTATTCAAGTTTCTTAATGATCATAACTCTTCTTCAATCTCTCTTCCTTTTTTTTCCTACTGTAGCAGGGCAGGGTAGGATGCCACTGGCCACTTTGTGTTTCATCAATATGAAATATTATAGTGCTGGACTGTTTTTAATAATCTCAGTAAAATGATATCTTATGCTCTCATTGCACAGGCAAATCATTGTCCTTTTAATGGTTGTAATCGCAATATTAATGTTGAGTTTTAACGAGATGAAAAATACCCTGCCCTTTTTTACTAAAATATCTACAGGATTAATGTGCATGCCCCAATTAATCCTAAAGACCACATTTGTATACAAAATAAGAAGGAACCAACCCAAGACATAGACACGCCTGTCAACCTCCATGATAGACTTCATTTTGCTAAAAGAATGCAGAAATAAATTAAAAATCATATAACCAACCATAAGGGACTCGCAAACTAAGTGATCACATGACGGACAAACTGCGAAGGAAGAATTGAATTTTAAAAATAACAATATAATAATAGATCAAGAGCATGAATCCAGGAAGTACTGAGGAAAGAACAAAAAAGAAGAAAAAGACAACTACAAAGATTAAGGACTTGGGAGACTGAAAAAGAGAAGAGACAGGTTATTGATGATGAGGGTAGGTGACAAATGGTGGCATAACCACTGCAAACGTTGGCCATTAGTGAACATTGCATTGACGAATCTTGATGCAGCGGTTTGCAGTCTAATGTTAAAGTGTTACTGGTAAATGTAGACTAAAGATTAAAACTCGAATGTTCCTATAGTAGTTAGTGTCGATGGGTGACGGTTGGTGGTGCTTTGCTAGCAGGAGGCCTCCAATGTTCAACGTTGGAGGGACAAAGGGAAAGAGAGGGAGGACGCTAGGGGATGCTACTGTCGGCTAAGGGGAAAAGAAAAGAAACCCTAAACTAAAACTTGCTTATATATAGTGAGGCTTCACTGGTTCGATTCAGGTTGAACCGAATTATAATTTTATGAACTTGCAAACCAAACCCCACCCATCAGTTCTTAAAATTCCAACCCTAGCCAAACTGAGAATTTACCTAACGCAACCCAACCCTTGTGATTCGAGTTGGCTTGCTCGGGATTTTCAAGTTATATTTTCTTTAACACCCCTAACCCCACCATAAAGCAATACCAGCCAAGTTGAAGTGATCTAGGTTAGGTTAGGTTAGGTTACGCACCACCTCAAGTGAGCAAAACCACAAGTTCACAAGAAATGATCTATGTCCTCAACTGTCTCATATAAAGGATACAACAAGTCAACTTTGAGGACCTATCAGCTAGGGGTGTTAAAAAAACCAACCTCCTGAAAAACTCGACCAACCCAACCTGAATCATAAGGCTTGGGTTAGGTTAGGCAAATACTTGGTTTGAGTTGGGTTGAAATTATCAAGAACGGGTCTTCTTGTTCGAATCGCATGTTCATAAATCGAATTTCCGATTCAAATTGAAGCGAGCAAGTTTTTAATGTGTATAGATGAACATATTCCAGGGTTTTCTTTAACTCCCTCCTTTATATTTTCAACTCCAGTGTGTGCATACACTCCTTTATCCTCCCTTTTTTGTCTTTCTCATTGGTTCGTTCAATCTCCCTTCTCTCGCTTCATTCTCTCCCAACCTTGCTGTCTCTTTCATTTCATTATCTCCCAACCCAAGCTCTCAAACATCATTTTGTTCTCTCACATCCAGACCCGACCTAGTAATAGAATGGTTGGATTGGGTCGTGTTGCCCTCTCTAATCAGGTTGGTCGAGTCAAGGAACTCACCAACTCGAAAATTCGAGTTGATCCAAAAAATACCCCTAACTCGACCCAACCCAACCCATGTACTCCCCTACTATCAAGGGGGGCAAATTTCTCTAAAGTCTAAACATGATCCAAGGTATTTACTTTGCCATAAACCCCCCTTTTTCAAAATTTTAATCTTCTAGGGTGAGGAAAAATGGGGAGACTGGAAGGGCAGGTGCTCACCAAACTTTGAAAGAAAGAGCTACAAGAGAACCCTAAGGGTTCCAAAGATGAAGATCTTGTCTCCTTTCAGAAACAAAAAAATCCCCCATAGATAAAAGGACCACAATATTTTGTCAACTCCCTGTCGAAGAAAGGCCAATGAAAACCAAGGAAAAAGGAAAATAAGATCCAAGAGGGGGGAAGAATAAAACCCACAAAATGATATTTTATGGTAGACAAGTGATGTAAACGAGGAAACAGAGCGGTCTACCCCTAACCTCACAAAAATATGTATCCAACTCAATGCCCACCATGTGATGAACAAATCAAGAGAAGAAAGGAAACCCATCAGAGATAGCCTTCCACAAATTTCTGGTTATACCGCTAGAGACCCGCTCGATAACCACTCGAAAGGATGGGTCCCGTATTTTCTCACAATAACCCTATGCCGTGGCCAATATCCAACTCTCGAGAAAAGCGCCACATCCACTTAGCCAATAAGGTCTCATTTTGCACCCTTAAATTCCTTGTACCTCGCCCCGAAAATCAACAAACCTTGTTCTTGTCATTTATCAAACAAGAGAAATAGGAAGAACAGCTTAAAACATAATTTTTCAAAACATTTCTAAATTACAATTGTCTAATCTGAAGATAGTAAACTAAGATCCCAGCAGACAATACCGTTGTCTGCAGTCCGCGGTCATCCTGTACAATAGGCTCTTTTCCCCCATTTCTCGCAGCTACCAAATGAATCAAATTATACCCCAAGCAGCTAACATACCATTGAAATCCTTCAAAAGAAAATAAACCGGAAGCAATTAGGGGTAAAATCATAAGTTGGTAAAAAAAAACTAAAATATCCCACCCAAAAGAAACTTCTTATTCAAGAAAAACAATTATCAAAGCAAGACGATCTCAACAAACATAACCTTTTTTAAAACAGCAACAACTTCATCAGTGTATTCCAAAACATCAACAGAGCAAATACAGAACCCGATTTACACATACATGATCACGTAAGCAGAAATAAACAGATGAGATCCATAAGATTACCTCAAAGTCGTAAAATCAAACCAGATTCAAAACAAAAAATACAAAACACCTCTGGAAAAGAACAGGACCAAACCAAATAACGAGAAAAAGGAAACAAGGAAAGAAATCGTAAGAGAATTACACGAAATCTGACAACGAAACATACAGACGATGAACTAGACGAAAAGGAGAATCTAGGTCTTCGGAGGCGGATTCAGAGAAGAGCGTTGCGAAGGAGCAGGAAGGAGATGAAACGACGCCGTTCGATTGGAAAACAACCGATTTATATTCGAGTCGGGAAAGTGGACTCGGCTGAGTCCTTATGATAGCGACTTGAAAGTAAAGTTTGCTTGGGGCCGAAGTTCACGAGGATGACGTTAAACAAACGATGTCGTTTTTTCAAGGAGAGGAGACCCCACAAAATGGTTGTCCTTTTTTAATTTGTCTCAAGACAGTTCTCTTTATCTGGACGGAAGGGAACATTGAAATATACCTAAGAACCTGTTTATTCAGGGTTGTATATGATATAACCTATCCATCCAGTTATGGGTCAAAAAGATTTTTTTTTTTTTTTGTCAAAGAAAGCATAACTCAATTGGCATATCGAATGTATTATTCGATGATGTCAGTTGAATATGGAAAGGAGAGGTATAAATTAGGGAGAGTGGACGGAGAAGGGAGAGAAATTAAGCAAAATGTACCCAAATTTGAAAGTTTGAGGGTTTAATTTTTACACTAAGTTTGAAGCGTTCAATTACTCAACCACATATTTCATAGGTGGTTTTTATAATTTGTCATATATTATATTTACATTAGTGGCATATTTTTGCTTTATTCTTTTTTATGTTACATCAATTTTTGTATGATATAAGAGAATTATACCGTCAAAAAGAGCATAGCTCAACTGACATCAAGTAAGACTTATGACCAAAAGGTTAAGAGTTCGAATCTTTCACCCTCAAATGTTGTTGTACTAAAAGAGATAAAAAAAAAGGGATACATAGGAGAGATAAATTGAGAAAAATGAATTCAATTTTTACATTCATCATAGTTTAGAGGTTTAATTTAAACAATGGGGGCTTACTTTTTATACTTAAAAGGTTCAAAGGGCCAAATTTTAGAGGTGCAATTGTTCTAACCAATCATACTTCAGAAGTATATGTATACACACACTCATTTTGTCTACAACTTTGGGCTCTTAAATTGGTCTGGAAAACTCGGGGTTTGACTCGCTTTTTCCTTTTTTGTTAAATATTTAAAAACAAAACAAAACAAAAAAGGGTGGAAAAGAAACCAAGACATCCAAGGAGCGTGCTTCTTCTTCAAGTTTCTGCTTTTTCCCTTCTCTACTCCACAACTCCATGCTGACAACAAATGGGTGTCTTGGTTTCTTTTCCATGCTGGCGGTGACAACAAAGTTTGTGCAAAATCGTTGTCCTTTATCCAATGCATTCTTATTGAAACAACTAAATTTGCATCCAAAATGACCATAGTTCGACGATAATTAGCACATACCCAATTGACAATTTGTATAATATGTTTGTTATAAACTATGACATTCTCTACTTGATATATATATATATATATATATATTTTGTTGTGTTAACTTACAAAGATATTTCACATCATTATTTAGTTATTAGAGATTAAACATTTTTAAGTAGAGCACTAAATAGACATGATGATAAAAGAGGAATAATATATTACATATTTGTTTGCTTCTCATGTTAGATACTTTTATTGTTTTTATTACTTTTCATTATTTTGTTTGATCAATCCACTATTGTTATTAGATGCAAGAGAGTAGTTGAAGAGTTCACTATTGCTATTAAATAGGAGAGGAAAAATTTTCTAATACTCCAGACTCTATCTGTTCACACTATTTTTAATACTAGGGCACTACACATAATGTTTGATAGACCTCACATAATTTTTTAAAAGAGATTGATGTAACAAGCAATAAATAAAAGATGTATAGAAAGTAGTAGAACTGAATTTTTTCCCGATAGGAGAGAGTAGTTGAAGATCTGTCATACAAGTCTTCCCATTAAAACGAATAAAAAGGGCAGTACTAGCCACTAGCACTCCTCCCACTCTCTCACTTAAAACCAAAAGTTTTTTTTTTTAATTGAATATTTCGATTTTAAGCACACAAGCAATAAAAAATCTGTAAAGAAAGCTTGATTATACATAAGGTCTTTTAAAAGATTGTTGTATCTTTGAAGTGGAAGGGTCGTTGATCAGTGCAGTGGAGGCACATCTTTTTCATGGACAAGGTTGATTAACATAATTTACAAGCTATCTAATCTTTTATTTTATTGTTATTTTTAATTCACTAAGGTATTGATGATGATTATCTCAGAAATTTCTATTCCCTTGAATTTCAATTTATTTCCAACATCTTATAGGAATCAGGAGATAATTGATGCAAATCCCATATCATACCATTAATCAAATAAAACAAACAGTGAAACTCAGGGATGTAAAAGACACAGAGTCGTTGTTTCCTACCTTAGCAGATCCTTCCGAAAAATCCATGTCCACATTTCGTGTATACGTGAGCCCTGTAAGAGGTTATATAAAATACTATAGAATATAATTCTGGTAAGATATACTTGAATATATGAAACTATAGCAATATAGAAGAATGTTCAAGTGTACTATAGAATAGGTTGGTCGAAAAATAACTATGATTAAAGAAACTAACTATGATTAGAGGAACTAACTTTCAAGATTAAGATATTTTCCAAACCATGAGAAGCTGTTTTCCTTCAGCAGTAACTAGAAAAGGCTACTATGTCACGCTCTCACTTTCGCTGCAGCTTCCTTGATCTGTTCAATTGTGAAAACACCAAACATGTCATCGTCGGTGATCGCATTGATAGTAGCAAGCGCCAGATCGTCCACGCTGACAGGGGGGGCGAGAAAAACGTCAGAAGCTGGAATGGAACTTAGAGGTTTAATGAAGTTTCCAAATACAGACAGGAATTTTTCCACTGGTTCCCCAACCAACTCCAGGGGAATCTCAAAACCATCCACCCTCCTTTTTCCATATATGAAAGCGGGTCTGAGTACAACACCTGCAAATCAATGAAGAATATAGCTTAAAGTGAGTAGAATAGTCAATAGAACTGACCACAAAAGAAATTTCTAGACAGCTGAGAGAGTTGTTCAGAAGTTTGACATGATGACCAACTAAATTGTTTTATGTTAACCGTTCAGATGAGGAACATCTCGCAAGAACAAAAGTTGGATTTGACCCGTGTCTAATCGATGCATCATATTTATGATTAGGCCAAATCCATGGCTGAACCAGAGAAATTCATCCTAAAAGTAAGAACAAAATTCTATTTCAAATAATATTTAAAGCTCCCCCGGAATAAAATAAACAAAGAAATAAATAATTCCAAAATAAAAATTAAACACTAATTAACCCTAAATTAACATCTAGACCAATATTAACAAAACTAGACTAATTATCTAATATTTCATCCTACATCAATAATCAGACTGTTTTTTGCATGGTTTGTTGGGGGCAGGGGATGATATATCTTAAAGTTGAAGTATTGAAGTGAAATAATTTTCTACTGTACTACCTACTTGGTTTATGAACAAAAGTTTGGCCCCAAATTTCAGTCCTTGTAAAAATTGTAAGGCTAAAAGTTACCCGATCTTGGAAATTTGGAGAGGACCTCAGACTCTGCTTGCCTCTTTCCGGTGAAGTACGAAGATGAAAGTAGAAATGAAGGTAGATTGTAATCATGGACTGATATTAAGACGAACTTGGGAATTCCTGCCAGGGAGAAAAAACTTCAGAACAGTACACTGAATACTGTACCATTGATCATAAAATCACAAAAATTGAACTGTGCAACAGGAATTTCGTACAAACAACCTCAAGTGCTGGGTTTACAAACTTGTGAGGATTGGTGCTAACTTTACAAAGATTAATAACAAATAGTTACTCATCAAAATGTGCAATCCAAAAATTGCTTACCAAGATTATATGCCGCATTCACAGCTGCAATATTGGCCTCGCCGTTAATTCTTTTCATCTGGTCCTCGCTGCCAAAACCTCCAATTGTTGAGACCACCGCCGTAGCCCCAACAAGTATGTCATCCCAATTGAGGTAGAAAACGTCTCCTGAATATTGTAAAGTGCATCTTTCATACCATTGGGTACGGAGAGGGGAGGGGGTATATGAATAATCAAGTGCAGGCTTCATAACAATCAAGTGCAGGCTTCTAAAGTATTTCCGTTTCTATGCTGTCTATGAATACCACAAATGGTAAAACTTCCTGAATTCATCCACAATACTAGATGAGATAAACACGTCAATTACAATAAATAACCAAAAGAACAATCAGGTACAGAGGGAGGGAAAATGTATTGATGATAAATCCCGACAGTCCTGGCCAAAAGGCATCAAACCACACCCTTGTGAAGGACCCATTGACTCATGCTCCTTACCAACAGCCTAGCACTTTGCCGATCATTTTCAATGTCACTATGGAATCTAAATAAGGTAACATTGTGTAACTAAACATATTCGAACGTAGAAAAATATATAAAGATGTAGACTATGAATATGGAGAGCAAATTATTTGTGTACATATTATTCAGTGATGACCATTCCTAAAGAACTATTTGCATCCACAATGTTTATGGGAATGTGCCAATTATTTCTGAACTATGAATATTTGTTTTAAACTCTAACTAGCAAGTTCCGGAAAAGTGAAATTTGGTTGATTTCCAACAAATCAATTCCTTTAACCTTTACCAATCTATTACAACAAGAGACTGAGTTTGTCTCACATTTCTAATTGATATTGTCGTTGGTAGACTATGTACATAGGCGAGTGGATGCCAAAATGAGACTTTACATTATTTAATCCTTCCCCCAGTCTGAGGGGAAATTCTTTTGCATCTCATTTGATCTCATGCTTCTGCATCCGGAAATTCCCTTATTTCTTCCTTTGATATCCAAAAGGTGCATAAGTTTGAGACCGGAATATTATCATCGTTTAATGATAGTTTTAGCAAATCTTCCCCTCCATATCTCCCTAATAGAGATCTCCACTTTAAATTTTTGCCTTGAGCAAATTATTTTTCCTTTTTCCATGATCTCCAGGCATAAGAACCTTTGTTGGTAAAGACAGAAGATTGGAAAACTAGCATTTTAACATGTAGGTCAATGATGCAGTACTTATTCCATCTTTTTATTCAAGATAATTCTATGTTCTGTATTTTACCCACTGCCTGAATTCTTCTGATGAAACAGTTAATAAAAAAGAAATTCCAAAGTGCCACACGCCAAAGAAACTTGCCTGGAACCCAAGTAACTTGATCTATCCATGAACTTGTATAGGTTGGACGACCTGACCTGCATAATGTGGCGTTCGAATGAAACTGCATATTGTCAAAACGGACATGAAGAAAAAAATAAAAGAACGCTAAATTGTTTACAAAACCTGCTCACACTAACAACTTCAATGCCCTTGGATATTGCCGTTTTGCATATAGCAGAACCAACGAATCCGCTGCCTCCTAAGACCACGACCTACTAAGATAAGCACGCAAACAGAGAAGTGAGAAATTATCAAACAGAATTTACTACCATATGAAAAACTCAAATGTACTGATCTAACAAAGAACATACCTTCTCACTCCGAACATCAGCGACCACATCTATGGTATTTGGCGCATATTCATCCCTCACTCCCGCGTCCGCATAACTGCATCTAACTCCAAACCTGTGCGAACTGAAATATGACCAAACAAACTCTAATTACCAACAGATTCAGTCTCAGTCGTGCCGTATTACGCCACTGAGAGCGCCACAGGCCATGAAAGCGAAAAACGCGCGAAATTGAACGCAACAATTGAACACCAAACTATTCAGACGATTGAATTAGTACAAAAAACAGAAGAACAAAAACAAACCGGCTCTGTAAGTGGAGGTCGGAGCGAGCTCGGAACGATACTCTTGGGAGAGTGGAAGCCGAGGAAACAGCAGGTGCGAAGAAAATCGACGCCATGTTTTGTTGAATTGGCGATGTGAAATTGAATACTGAGGAGTTACTAGATAATTGAATTGTGGACGAAAAAAATGGATGACGGTGGATTGAAGAGATTAACAGGAGAACTGGAGAAGAATTGGTTAAGGGGTTATGGCTGTGGATTTTTTTCGTCAGTTGCTGTTGGCAGAAGCCCCTAAAACACTCGTCACAGATTTTCCACTCCCTACCACGAAGACGACGACGTTAAAAGAAAAAATAAAATAAAATAATCAATTGTATAATACACGTTTGTGGTTTCAAAGAACGCCAAAATTACTCTAACCTTGGAAATGGATTTGAGTTAATAATTTTGTGATGGAACAATTCATTAAGTATATTGTTCACTATGTGAATGATTAATAACACCCACACAAATTCTATTTATATTGTAGTTTAAACTCTTAGGGTTGGTTTGTAGCTAACGTGTGTTATTATAACATTGAATACTTTGCACTATAAATACAAACTATTATAACCTTATACTATACTACTCTACATTTTAAATAATATTATATGATTTCACATATTATAATAACACACATACTATTATAACTTCGTGTTATTATAATTCACTCAGCGCCTCAAACAATCTCTTATTACTTATTTGGGTCATAAATTATTATAATTTGTGTTATAATAACATGTGTAATACTTTGCACCTCAAACATTAATTATGATAATACCTACTAAACAACTTTGCATTTTAAATGATATTATATAGTTCCACATACTATAATAACTCACAAACTATTATGACTTATGTTGTTATAACTCGCTCAAAACTCTAAACCCCTTAAAACCAATATCTCTTGAAACTTGGTTATCTATCCACCTAAAAGTTTACTTGTCACGTTGTCTTCTATTGCCAGGACATTTGAAGATATTTAACTACACTTCTCAAAATATATAAGTATTTTTTTCAAAAATTGTATTTAACTTACAACTTTGTTGTCAACCTCACTATACAAGACTAGTTAAAATATTATCTTTATGGTTTGGTCCAAACAAGTTTTATTAAGTCGAAATGAGCACGGGCAAGCTAAACCTTACATAGTTTTGAATATTTCAGTGGGAATAATTTAGGTATCCCTTCAAGTTTTTAATACCCTTACAAAAGTATGAATTTTTTATCTGTTCCTTTCTTCCTCTACTTTTCATTTGTACACATCATTTTATTTTGAAAATATAATTAACATGGCTAATTATTTTATGTAATAAATTATAATCGTTTATTAAAATATTTACTTACTTTATTTTACCAATAAAAGTTTATTAGAGTGCTGCAATTACTTTGGTTTGATAACCATTTTAGTTATTAGATTTTGAATAATAAACCTATAAATACTAGTTCTATCTATAAATTTACCTGTATGTTTTATATATGTTTTCAACAACCAAATCGAATTTTGAAAATTAAAAACAAAAAAAAAATGTTTTCATTTTTTTTTTTTTACTTTTAGAATTTGGCTATAAACTTAAATATTTACTTAATAAAGATGAAAACTATGGTACAAAATATGATAACTATTGTAGATAATTTGCGAGAAACCAATCACACTTTTAAAAAATCAAAATCAAAATAATATCAAACAAAGTATTATTTGTTATAATTATTAAGTTGATAAGGACTGGTTAAATTAAGCTAGTAAAAAATCACTTTCCAATAATTTCAACTAATTATTCATTAATTAATTGTTCTTTTTAGTACAATGGAGTTGAGGGATTCCACCCACAACTCTCAACTCTGTAGTTATTAACACATTTAATATGACAATTGAACTATATTCTATTTGTTCAATTTATTAGACCTGGTTTTGATTTGTTGATTCATTATTAACTAGCTGTTTTTTTTTTCTTTTACATTATTGATTAATATCCATTATTAACATATCATATTTTGTTCTCATTTTTTTATACTTCTTTTATATTGTTGAATAAAATATAGTTTCTATATTATTTGATTAAAATTGTTTTATTTAGATTACACCAACTTTAAACACTTCACTGGAATAAATAAATAATCATACATTTATTTAATCTATATGTGGATACAAACATGTTAAATTAATGTAATTGAGGATATTTATTAGAACCATTAGTTAATTAATTATAATTAGTTTGGGTGACATTTTTTATAATAGAATTTGATTGAAAATTTTGAACAATAGATCTCGTACTTGTTAACACATTTGTTATTCGATTGAACTATAGTTTTATTGACATTACTTATCTAATTAAAATGATTACTTAATTTGTTTTAATACTTTCATCAATTTTGGTTTGTTTTTATTAGTTAATGTATTAAAATTATATACAACTATCATGACTTATTTCATAAAATAAATACAATCATAATTTAAGTTGTTTTTCGTACAAATTTGAATAACATTTTCATTTATATCATAACGAACTAAATGTGGTGTTTGGAGGATGAGTTTTGATGGGTTGGATTCGGTTTCAAACCCAAACCTATATTTGGGAGATAATTTATGATCCCTAAGTTTAAACAATAAATTTTATCTAAACTATAGATGCCCATGTGGCGTAGCCAGCCAGGACTGACTTGTATCAAATTCACCCTTTTATAATTTTAATTTTTCTAAATTTGATTATTTTGTTTGTAATTTTATATTTAAATTGGTAATTTTCCATAAGAGGTTTTCTTTTTTATTACAAAAAATAATATTTAATAAAAGTTTAGAGTTATGGTTTATTTTATATATACGAATATATATTAAATTAAAAAAAAACCTACAAATTTGAGATGAGAACGGAAAAAAAATATTCTCCACTCCCTACCTAAACTGGCATTTTTGTCACGCTAGAGGTGTGTCATTGTAGAAAAAATGTAGATATCTAATCCAAACTCATGGGATATCCTAATCTAGACCGGGTTTAAATTACAAGAAGTTTAGGAGCCCATTATTTCTCCTCCTACTTTTGTAATAATTATGATAGGTCCCACCATTTCATTTACATTTTTATCCCAATTATGACGAGTCCTAAACATTGTTTATATTTGTATAAAGTTGATGACATAGAATTAAATTACAAGTTTAGTATTGTGTATAATAGTCTCCAACAAAAAAAAAAAAAATAATAAATGTATTCAAACTTTTAATTTTATATCAAATAAATTTGACATATCGTTTTTAGTTTACAAACTTATTAGATGCAAATATAAGTTCATGGTTAAATTACAAGTCGAGTTCTTGAGTTTCTATTTTTGTATTTAATGTTTAAAAAAGTTCAATTTATAGTCTAACACACTTCTAAATTTTTATTAAAAAATGTTAAAACACAAAAGATCAAATAGTTATATGGGCACAAATTTTCAATTTTGTGTTTAGCATATATCCCGATGTATTCAATATTATTAATAATTAACGAATTTATTATACATAAAATTGAATTTTGTGTAAAATAAAGACATTAAAATCAATTAATTTTTGTATCGGACACATTACTAATTTACTATGGAAGGATTAGACAAAAATTTAAAAGTTCACGCGATATTTGTTTTTAGATCAAATTAATACAATAATAAAAAATGATGGAGCATGATCTAAAAATATATATGTATATATTTTAAAAAAATTGGAGTAACTTGTAAATTTGCAATTCAACCTTGAAAATATCTCCCTCCACCTGTCTCTCCCAACTCGCTGATCTTCTCGAATTAAAGTTTATATGTAATTCGTCTTCCCGCGAAGATCACTGATCTCGTGAATTCGATCGTCTCAACGACTTTGATTCAGGTACTATCGGCTCCAATTTTCTGTATGTTTTATTCACATTCCACTCTTCCAGCTCTTTTTGACTATTCCGATTGTTTTCACATGATTAGAAGCGTGTTTCTTTGAAATTGATAAAAGAGATCAAATATGTTGAAAGTTCCGAGTAATTTTGTTTCCTTGCTAATCGGGAATTTTTCCTCTTTAGACAGGATTTTCATCCGAACTTAATTTTTCAGTTCATCAGTCAATTATTTGTGGTCATTGTGGAGTATGAATGATTAGAAGAGCTATTGCGATCTCAGGAGAAAAATAGTTCACGTGGAATTGCAATTTTCTGACTGAAGGCATGATTTGTCGATGGATAAAAAATATCGAGCTGTTATTTCGTTCTCAGAGCATCTTTATCCGTTATTTTGTTTTTTACATCATTCCGATATACTTACTGGATTTCAATTGTTTGTTGCCTGCAATCTTACAGTTTTTTCTTCATGTTCATGAAGAAATGCGTCATATACTTGTATCAAATCTGTCTAACGAAGAATTTTTAGGGGTGCTAATAAAGTTTGATGTTGACTAGGGAAGCAAGAGATTCATTGTATATAAGTGAGGACAATTAGTGAACTAAAAGCAAAGTCATGACGTTTATGCTAGATGTAGAGATATCTAGAGAGTCGTTATCCTTGTTAGAATTATGATAGAAAATTAAGTTATGTTTTAATCGATGTTTTTGTTAGTGAATAACCAAGTGTTAGTTATATGGTTCTAGTTGTTATTATTTGTTACGTGTTAGTTAACTTAAATAGTCTCTTTTGTGTATAAATATGTTGTATCTCTCTTATTATTTTAATGAGAACAAGTATTATTCTCTCTCTTTTACACATTGGTTCATGGTATCAGAGCCATTTGACTTGTGTCAATGGATTCTTCTTCGTCGTCCTCTACCTTGAGTGAGAGCTCACATACGAGTTCCTCTCTTTTTCTTTTATCCAATATCTATAATCTTGTTCTTGCCGTCTTGATTCAACGAATTTCCTATTATGGAGTTTTCAAGTTGAATCAATCCTCAAGGCTCATTCGTTGTTCGGATTTATCGATGGATCCATGCCCTGTCCAGATCAATTCACTCGAAATGTAGATTGGCAGTCGATCCACCATTGTAAATCCAGCATTTTTTCGCACTGGATTACTCAAGACCGAGCGTTGATTACCTTGATTAATGCAACTCTGTCCAAGTCTGCATTCTCCTTTGTGATCGGATGCAAATCCTCGCATGAAGTATGACAAGCCCTAGAAAAACGTTATTCCTCTCTTACGCGATCACACATTCACGAGTTGAAATCTGCACTTCATACGATTACGAAGTCGTCTGCTGTATCGATTGAAGATTATTTGCTCCGCATCAAGGAGATTGTTGATAAGTTGTCAACGGTTGTTGTTTTAATCGATGATGAAGATGTTCTACTCTATACTCTCAATGGACTTCCATCAGAGTATAATCCCTTTCGCACATTTATTCGGACACGACGAGAGCCTGTCACCACAAAGGAGCTTCATGCTTTACTCAAATCAGAAGCAAAATTTCTCGAGCAACAAAATAAGGCCTATTTGCCTTCTAATCCTACAGCTATTGCTGCGACACTTGGTCGGGGCACGTCTTCATCCTTTCGGGGACGTGGCAATCAATCCTCTGTTCGAGGTTCTCACTACTCGCCACGAGGTCGAGGGGGAAACAATGGTTTTTCAGGTTCCACTAATAATGCTGCAAGATCACCCTCTGCTCCTTCAAATACTTCGCCTAGTTCCTCTTCTCACTCGTTTGGTGGACGAATTGTGTGTCAAATTTGTAACAAGGTTGGACATTGCGCTCTTGACTGCTTCAACCGGATGAATTTTGGCCGCCATCCGCCATCTCAATTAGTTGCGATGGCTGCTGCGATTGATGCAACAACTAACTCAACCTTTTGGCTTGTTGATAGTGGGTGCAATGCTCATGTTGCCTCTAATATGGCGTCTCTTAATCTAGCTGGGAGCTACAATGGGGATGAAGGTGTTACTGTTGCCAATGGCCAACAGTTGAACGTTACTCACACAGGTTTTGGTACTCTTCCAACTCCTCACTGTACTTTTTCTCTGCCAAGTGTTTTATGCGTCCCAGATGTCCCTGCGAATATTCTTTCAGTATCTCAGTGTTGTTCTGATAACAATTGTGTCTTCATCTTTGACGCTAGTTGGTTTCTCATTCAGGACAAGGTAACAGACAGGATTTTGTTCCAAGGACAGAGTGAGAATGGTCTGTATCCTATTCCTCTGTCATACATTAGTACTGCTAATGATAGGCCTATAAGTCCTCCTATTGACTTTTCGAACACTCTTGTCTCTAGTGTTAATAGTCTTTCTTGCTCTTTTGCATTACGTTCTCAATTGTCTGCATCTGATTTGTGGCATTTTCGCCTTGGGCATCCTGCCTCTGATGTCCTTCGCAAGCTGTTAAAACAACATTTTGTATTGGTTGCTGATCCTATGAATACAAATGAATGTGTTAGTTGTTTGAAGGGCAAAATGTGTAAACTTTCCTTTCCTGCTTCTACTACTTTCTCTTATGCGCCTCTTGAATTGGTTCATAGTGATGTCTGGGGTCCATCCCCTTTGCCCTCTATAACAGGTTATCGATATTATATCTGTTCTGTGGATGATTTCAGCCATTATACTTGGATTTTTCCTATGGCTCACAAGTCAAATGCCTCTCAAATAATTCAGAAGTTTCTCACCTTCGTTGAAAATTTGTTGTCTTCTAAGGTGAAGGTTTTCAGGTATGAGGAGGGGAGTTTGTGAACACTACCACAAAGGATTTCTTTGCTTCTAAGGGTATTCTACACCAAAAGTCCCACACACTCCTCAACAGAACAGTATTGTCGAGCGTAAGCATCGTTCTATCATGAATACTGCCTTGTCCATGATTTACCATGCTTCTGTGCCTCTTGAATTTTGGTATCATGCTTTTGCCACTGCCACCTTTATACTTAATCGCCTGTCGTCTAGTCCTCTTGGCTATCTCTCACCTTTTCAAAAGCTTTTTGGTCGAAATCCTGATCTGTTATGCTTAAAGGTGTTTGGTTGTGCCTGTTATCCATCCATGAAGCCTTATAATTCTCATAAGCTTTTACCAAAGACCATACAACATGTGTTTTTGGGTTATACTGTTGATTATAAGGGGTACTTATGCTATAACTTGTCCACTAAGAAATTTCTTGTGTCTCGCCATGTGCTCTTTCATGAAAAAACGTTTCCCTTTGCTCATGTTTGTCCCTCTGCTACTACTGCTTCTGATAATGTGCAACCTATGGATCCGTTGTTTCCTATGCTTGTTGATAAGTTTCTGACCTGTCGGTCTTTAGCCGGCTCTCATGACTCTTCTGTTGGTCATGCCGAGCCTGTGACTTCTATTCCATTGACTTCTACATCTATAGATATGTCCTAACCAACAAATGCTCATCCCATGAGGACATGGTCCAAATCAGGTATTTCCAAGAAGAAGGTGTTTTCAGTATCTGTCCCTCATGAGCCTACATCATACATTGTTGCTTCCAAGGTTCTTGAGTGGCGCCAGGCTATGTTGGATGAGTTTCAGGCCCTTCAGGAGCAAGGTACTTGGAGTCTTGTTCCTTTTTCTAAGAATATGAACGTTGTTGGGTATAAATGGGTTTTCCGAACTAAATATAACCCTGATGGCCCTGTATCTTGATACAAAGCTTGACTTGTTGCTAAGGGATTTAATCAACTTGAGGGTCTAGATTTTGACGAAACATTTAGTCCAGTTATTAAAAAGGCTACTGTTCGTATTGTTTTTGCCTTGGCTGCTTTTCATCGATGGGACTTGTTTCAACTAGATGTGAAAATGAGTTCTTACATGGTTTTCTTAAGGAGGATGTTTATATGGTGCAAACTCCTGGGTTTAAAGACTCCTCACGTCCTGATTATGTGTGCAAGTTGCATAAGTCCTTGTATGGTCTCAAACAAGCCCCTCGTGCTTGGTTTGAACGATTTACCACTTATCTCCTTACACTTGGTTTTGTGGGATCCTTGGCTGATACTTCTCTGTTTGTTCGTCGTAGTGGTGAATCTCTGACCTATATGTTGTTGTATGTTGATGAGATTTTGATTACAGGTAATGATGGTTCTTATATTACTGATCTTAAACTTGCTCTACACAGTGAGTTCAAAATTACTGACCTTGGTTGCCTTCGCTATTTTCTGGGCTTAGAGGTTCATAGAAATGCTGCAGGAATTTACGTCACTCAGACAAAATATTTTATTGATCTTCTTTTGAAAGCCGGCTTGGAGCATGCAAATTCATACTCTTCTCCTATGTCTCCTTCGTGCAATTTACATGATAGTTCTGTCAATTCCTTTGCTAGAATGCTTCAAATATATGCATCGTTATACTTCTTAGGTGTTCGTAGAATTTTGATTTTGAATTCTATCACAAATGTTGTTGAGTGTTGATATAATTAAATTTACTAATCAACTTAAACTTTTGGGTTGCCATAAGTGAGGGAAGAGTTGGAGCGTTGATACAATTAAATTTATCATAACCTATCAACTTAAACTTTTAGGTTGATCAGTGATTTAACAAATGTTCATGAAAAAATCATTACAGTTTTCTCGCACGTTCAAATTCTGGTGAACAGGCTGTGTTTATGGCTGTTGTTGTATTTTTCCTGTTTAACTCTTTTCTTTCAGGATTGCTTTCTTGTGTGGGGTTCGCTGTCCTTGCTGGTAAGTACTATGCACGTTTTATCTTCTTGAAGGGAAACTATTCATATGAAGACAGAGACAATTCATGGTTTGGTTCCGTGTCTTAGAGCTGTAGGTTTGTCTCCGCATTCAAGTGAAGAGGACAAGGAAGGTAACTTTTACTTTCTAGTCTCCTATTAACCACTGCATGTGTGTGAGTAGAATTTTTTGAACCAGTAAAATAGTTTGATGGGTTGTCTATTACATGCTTCTGGAGAAAACACTTTTTGGTCCTTGTCATTTAAAACACGTGAAAAGTCACAGAATGGAAGAAGTGAAGGCGAAATATGGCTAACTTGTTCACAACTTGAATACGTGTCATAAAGCCATAGGTTGAAACAATTTCATAAAAAGGGAGAAGAACCTATAAGAATATTACAAAGATAAGCCACTGCCTTAAATTGAACTGAGAATAAGCTAAGAAAAGACAACTGACAACTATTAATTTGTTCTAACGACTTGAGAGTTTAACTTAAAAATTTTGAATCTGGTTCTAAATGGTTCTTTGATGCAAATGATAAGATATAACATGGCAAGTTTGGAGAAAATGAAGATGAAGATAGATTATATTATTAAGATGGCATATTTACTCGATTAAGTTGAACACTAAAAACCAGCTCTTTCTCTGATCCTCCACGTGACATTCGGTATAGTAATGAACATTCAATGTTTTTCATAATATGAAAAAACGGAGAGTTACATTACTCATTAGGAAAACTGAACAGCCTAAAGGCCAAGGGAGCATGATGTCCCCTTGCTTAAGAGAAGGATCAAACAAAACATTCTCAATCTAGCTTTATCACAGAAGAATTTTCTTTGTAGAGCACTCCAATTGGGTGTGTTAAACTAAATAAACAAATAAATTTATAGGTGGATGTAGTGTTTATAAGCTTAATTTTCAAAAACAAAAAACTATTAAACTAAATAGTTATCAAACAAGACCACAATGTTTACATAAACGAACGTATATACTGCTAATGCCATGTTAATGTTTATTACTTGAATCATGAATGACATCTCCTACTAGGCCATGTCCTATGCTATGTTAAGTGCATACGCTTGTCTCAATAACTTCTATTAATGTTGTCATTAACTTGATTTGGTCATTGGTGATGAGTAAGTTGAAATTCTAGATCAGCTTGTAATATTGGGGAAAATGAGAGTTTGGTTTAAAGGCAAAAGATGTAGACCACTTCAAATTTGGAACTGTAAAATTATAAAATATATTACAATGAAGAAAAAGCTTCACAAGAGAGGTTAGTTTAAAGGCAAGAGATGTAGACCACTTCAAATTTTGAATTGTAAAAAATTATTATAATGAAGAAAAAGCTTCACAAGTTTTGGCATTAAAAAATAACCTGAAATTGATTTTAATGATTTTCTATCTCTTTCCATGGACCATACGTTCAACTGTGGGATATTTAAAAATTCCGAGCTTCTTCCATCCATTTCGTACGCGTTTTTGCAGGTTTTCCATCCAGAGCGAGCTTTTGCAGATTCTGTTCTCTCCTATCTGGTACTGCATCTGGTGATTATAATTTTCCTTTGTTAAACTTGGTAACCTTTGGTTCTGCTTGAGTCTTCTACTTTCTTTCTTCAAACTTCGAACATTAGACCTAGCTCGAAGTTGTTCTTGTGCCGAAGATTTTATCTATTCTTGCACTCACTTTTGCAATTTGAAGCCCTAAATCTTTTAGGCCCGGTTTAATAACCGAATAGTTTTTGAAAATTAAGATTAAAAATACTACTTATACTAATGCGTTTCTATGTTTTTTTTATCTACTTTGTACCTAAAAACAGAAACCAAGCTAAGTTTTGAAAACTAAAAAAAAAAAGTAATTTTAAAAAATTTGTTTTGGTTTTTGAAATTTGGCTAGAAACATAGATAGTACCTAAGAAAGATGGAAATCAGAGAAGTTGAAGAGAAATTGTGAAAAAAAAAACCTAATTTTCGAAAACCAAAAACAAGAAATTAAGGCCCCATTTGATAATCATTTTGTTTTTGGTTTTTTTGTTTTTGAAAGTTAAACTTATTTTCACCTAATTTCTCTACAATAAACATCATCTCCCTTAAGTAAGCATTTGAACTCTTAGCCAATTTCTAAAAACAAAGTTTAAAGCTATTTTTTTTAGTTTTCAAAAGTTGGCTTGATTTTTGAAAACATAGGTACAAAGTAGATAATAAGACATATAAACTCATTGGTAGAAATAGTATTTTTAGGTTTAAATTTCAAAAACTAAAAACAAAAAACAAAATGGTTATCAAACGGGGCCTTAAGGGTTGTTTGGGGCGCTGATTGAGTTATAATAACAATGGATTATAGCATGTGGGTTATTATAATCTGTGGAATCATATAATATTATTTAAAATGCATCTTAATATAGTTTGAAGTTATAATATTTTTTTGTTTGGGGTGCAGAGTATTCCGTAGGTTATCATAATACACCCTAAATGGTTATCAAACAGGGCTTTAGCATTTAATTTCTGATATTGGAAAATCTTGGGGATCATGTAATATCATAACTTCATATTCTAGAGTTTTTTTCCCTTTTGCCTCCATGAATTGTCTTCTATATGCCTCGTTGACTATGACTAGGCAAAAAATTCCTATGGACCACTCTAGGGTCTGTTTGAAAGAACTTTCTAAGTGCTTAAAAAGTGTTTTTGAGTGAAAAACAAAAACAAAAAGATCTTCTATCTTCTTCTCTTTTCTACATGTCAAAAATTTAGTAGTGAGAATTACCCATAGCAGGAAAAGTACTGTCCTTTTGTTTTTGGTTATGAATTAGCCTTTTGATTTTACTTATATGAGTTCAGCCTTATGATATTGTTGATATCAAGGTCTTAGGAGATTTATCACATAGATATGTCATAAATCGTACAAAACGAGAGCAAAAGCAATCATGAAGATGATAAAGAAAGTTAAAATTTCGTTCTCGAAATTCGTCTGTCAAAGGATTTTGTATGCATTCCAATATGTGGTACAGGTAACTGGTTTGGTTGGAGCAATCCTTGATGCTTGGAGTTGGAGCGCAGGGGTATTGACTTTTACTTCAATATTTTGCTCAACGCAGGTGAGTTTGGAATTCTTTCCAACTTTTTGACCATCAAAGTTTTTTTTTTTTTTTTTTCAACAAATATTTTGGGAGCTTTGACTTTTGACCCGTCAAAGTTATGGAAAAATAAGAACATTCTATTCTAATTTCTACTCTCGTAATCTCATTCATACCCCACGGGGGTATTTTAATACCTGGGAAAATCCTAGAGTTGGAGAACATTCTATGCTTTTAAAGAAGGGGAAAAAAAAGTTTTCGAGGAAATTAAAGTATTTATTATTTTTAATTAATTATTTTTTATTATTAAATATATTGTTTAGGCTGAACTATACAAAATGTCTAAGGTAGGCATGTTGTAACTAGTTTCAATTTAAGAAAAGACATCTCGTTTGTAATTTAAGAAAGAGATATAAAATACAAGTAAGCAAAGGTAAACAGTAATTAGTATGCATCACTTAAGATCGAAGGTTCAAATCTTTATTCCATATATTTGTTGTACTAAAAAAAGAAAGACATTTTATATGTAATTTTCATAAAAATACTTAGTGAAAATCTAAAATGGAAGGTAAAACCAAAATTTTAACATTAGGAGAAATTTTTTTACTAAGTGTATAGGCAATATATATATATATTGAAAGGATATAAGGGTAATAATATATTTAATTTGATATTAGAAATTTGAAAATTTCATGGCTTTGTCTATGCATGAATTTTCTATCATTATCTAAATAACACTAATAATAAATACCTTTTCCATCCTCAAATCCACTTATCTAATCTTGAAATCCACATCTTATTGTTGAGCAGAAAACAACCATCTCTTTTCCTATAGAGAATGAAAATTATCAAAAACAAACTCTAATTGACATGTACCTCCAACTTAAAAAAAATCATAGGTTCAAATCTCTACTCTTAAATGTTGATAAACTCAATAAATAAATAAGATTAAAAATAATTAGATGTAAGAAAAAATGACATTGTCTGAACGCTTTTGTTTAAATCTCTGCAATAAATTTCATCCTTAGGTAGGTTCCAAAAATTTTAATTAAGACCAACTTCTTCAGACATAGTCACATTTAGGCTTATAACACAAAATTGATAAACTTTTGTTCACTATTATTCCTTTTTTGAATATTCAACTGTGTTTATTTATTTTTGAACCGTCGACTTTTGTTTATTAATAGCTAGTTTTAAATCACATACGTTGCTTTTCATAAAAGAAGTACAGGTATTGAATTTATCATCACATTTATTTTGACCGAGTAAGAATATGCAAAATAACAGCAAAGCTTACCCACTTTGAACTAATATCATTTTACTAAAATGATATCTTGAGTATATATAGTCTCTGGTACAACAAGAAAGATAAATTCAACCAGTGGCGTCATCATAAGCACTTATGATTAAAAGGTAATGAGTTCGAATCTCCTACCCCCAAATGTTACTGAGTACTAAAAAAAATATACAAGTACGGTCATTAAATAATAAATACCTTTATCGAAATATAAAAAAGTTTTTTTATTAAAAAAACTATAAATTTAGGTTTTAAATTTTATATTTAATAAATTTTGTGTCTAATATTCTAAAAAAAATTGTCTAATAAATATTTAATTGATTAGATACTATTTATTAGACTCGAACTGTAAGGTCAGAACTCTATTAGATTCTGAAGGCTAGATATTTTTATTTTTCTAAAATTTAAAACTAAAATTAAAAATCTAATACTCTATTAAACACTTTTAAAACTAACATTATAATAAATTTGACCCTGGAAATTCAGAAAATAAGATTGCAATGCAATTAGAAAAACCCTGTATTTTAATTCTACGCCGTCAAACTAGACTAGAAGCTAGAACAGAGAAATATTCTTCCTTAATTTTGCATTAGAAAAAGGAAAAAGGAAAAAGGAAAAAGGAAAAAAGAAAAGACATGTCAAAAAAAAAGAAAAAAGAAAGAGAATCTCCTTCGTTTCCACTCCATCGTCTTGGAAATCTAAAACTCAAATCGATCCCACGAGCCGAACTGTGGGCCACCGCATTTTCCGAATTTCCCCTTAATTATCCGACGTCGTTTTAAAGCACGTGCGAGACACAGAGAGAAAGAGTTAAATCCAATTTCCACCCAATCCTCTTCTCACACCGATACTTCTGTTTCGTTTCACTTCTTTAAAACGCCTCTGGATCATTACGTACGACTTCTTCTCCTCCACTTAATATCTCCATTTTCCCTTACTATGTTTATCCTCTCTTCTTCTTCTTCTTCTACTCCTCCATTAGCTCCTCCTTTCTCCTTCACTGCCTCCATTTTTCTCTCCTTCTCTAGGGTTTCTTTTCCTCCTTCCCCCTCTTCTCCCAGGCTCCTTCCCCTTTCTCTGCAATTCGGAGCTCCAAAGCTTCTCTGCCCGTGCTCGCTTCGGTTCTCCGCTTCCAGAGCAATGGCGGAGCTTGTGCAGGATAAGGAGTCCGCCCAGAGTTCCGCCACCGCTGTTGCTGCTAGCTCCGGTGATGAGAGACGGAATGAGCCCGCTCACTCCCGCACATTTCTCGATGTTCGCTCTGAAGAAGGTATGCTTTCTTCTCCTTTTTTTTTTTTTTTTTTTTTTTTTTTGTGTGTGTGTGTTTTAAGGTGGAATTCGTGGAGGAAGGTGATTTGTTTGCTGGGTTTACACTTGGTTATTTGTTTTGTTTGTCCTCCTCCTCCTTTTTGGCCTTATCTGCTTTCTGTTGAGCTTCTCGTGATTAAATAGGAATACGCAATACTCTTTGTGTCTGTGTGTGTTTTTTCCCTCCTCTTTCTGTTCTCTTATTATTGTTATTTATTGATAGTTATTACGATGGATTGCGAAAGGAAGATAATTAGAAAGCGCTTCTTAAAAGCTGCTGAAGTCTCCCATGATTATGAGTGAGCTACCACTAGATCCATTCACTGGATTCTAATGCGCTTCAGCTCACTCATTTGCTGATTGGTCCAATTTCATTTCATATTTTACGCAGTCTGAGCTGGCTATTATTTAAAGAGGAAAAGGGTTTTTAGTGAGATATAACTCACTTGGGAAGATCCCTTTTTTTAATCTTTGTACCTGAAAAATTAAATATCTTTTAGGTACAAAGATTGGGAAATTTGAAACTTGATGGTGTATTTTGTTTAAGTTTCTTAATCTGAGGCAATGATACCCCCCCTCCCACCCTCCGTGTCATAGAACCAAGTAGTGGTAATTCTGGAATGTTTTGTTTGAGGGACGATGAACCCTTCCTGATCAGAGAGAATTTTGGAGAGAAGGGAGAGGAGAACTACTTTAAATCTGGGAATGTGTATGAATACCCTCACGTTTGTTTATGAGGATACTTAATCCTATCATTTTATTAGTTTTATTTTTGTTGCAATGAATTCTTTGTTGTTTTACGTAGACACCAATCTTGCTTTTTAATCCTTCTTGTGCCTCTTATTGTATTTTTTAGTAAATTTTTTGTTTTCTTTGTAAAGAAGATTATTATTTTTTTTTTGGAAAGGTAATATGGAGAATGTTGATTTATCTTATCTGCAGAGTTGCTCTCCTGCATCAGGAGGGAAACAGAAGCTGGAAAACTGCCTTCAAATGTTGCTGCAGGAATGGAAGAATTGTATCAGAATTATAGAAATGCCGTAAAATTTCTCTCTCAATTTTTTTTGATCTTTCCCCCCCTCAATATATCCATCAGATATATTGATTTGTTTCATGGATGTTATTATCTGACTTGTGGGAATTTTTCTTGGATTGTTTAGTGCTTCTATTCTTCCAATTCTATCATGTTCACTTGTTTTCATTCCCTTATTCATTTTGATCGTTGCTTTTGACTTGTACCTAGTAATCTGGAGCCTAGACTAATAAAATAGAGAGGGCCTTCATCGCTACTAGCTTTGAAATAAAGAGTTCTTTCTTCTATTCTTATTTATCTGCAGTATTCTTTTTGATATCTTGATTAATTTTAAGAGAATTCATAGCTACATTAATTAATTTCAAAGTTTCCAAATTTAAATTTTGTAATTCTAGTTGTTAGAGGAATCTAATTCTAACAAGTACCATAAAAAATGATTATAGTTTGCATTGGGAACAAACTTAGCCAAATGAATATAGATATTGTAAGGAGGCAGATTGTACGTGCATCATTTAAGATAACTTTCTCTTGAATGCCTACTCATATTGTTTATTACCTTTTTTTTTTTCATAAGAGACATAAGGTGCTTGCATTAACCAAAATGAAGAAACACCCAAGGACAGGGGTAGACATGAAAACCTACTCATATTATTTAGGCCTTTATATTCATGACTAAAGGTTATGTCGGTTGGTTCTTTGTAACTTAACCTCTTAAAATTTTTGACCTACTGTACTCTACTCCATCAGATTCTATATCTAGCTTTAAATTTCTGGTAACGGGACATAACCTTCTTTATCTTAAGGATTAAATTTTACAAATTAATTTATTCTTAAGTTTGCCTACAACATGTAGAATGTTCTCATAATAAGCAAAGTAGTAATTGTTTGACACAGTGCACAAATCCTTAGAAAAGGAAATTTAGGTGTTGGATCATACAGTAAAGGAATGGGACTGTTATGTCTACGTTCTGTCTAGTGTCTATGTTCTCTCATATAAATATTGTAACACCATGCACCTTAATTGTAAAGCTAGAATTGCTTATAGAGTCAACATGTAGATACTCAAGCGGTCTTGTCTCTGTCCTTGGATTCACTGACCAAAGGGGATTTAGCTATCCCAATACAAGAATTCTTTATAGAATGTTGTCTTCCCTTCTAAGTTTACTGTCTTTTGTTTTATATCATGGTGTATATTAAAGTACTAAATGGATGTCCCTTATTTTTAGGTTATTGAGAGTGGAAATCCAAAGGCAGATGAAATTGTTTTGTCTAACATGACTGTTGCATTAGATCGCATATTGCTGGATGTGGAGGTAATATTTAATTTCATATCAACTACAATTATGCCAAAGCTTTTAAGAAAGACAACTGAACGACCTCTTGTCTGAGACATAGCAGTAATATTTCAGGATCCTTTTGTCTTCTCACCACATCACAAAGCAATTCGAGAGCCTTTTGATTACTACATGTTTGGCCAGAACTATGTCCGTCCATTGATCGATTTTGGGTAAGTTGGAAATTTGGTCTTATAATCCTTTACGAGAAATTTCATGCCGTTTTTTGTTTGTTTACATTAGGAAATGCTTCTTTATGAAATAAACTCATTGGAGTTCTCACTTTTTAAAATTGTGATGAACTTTTCACATTTGCGAAACGTCAAATAAAGCTTAGGTCATGATTGAGCAAGTCCATTTTGCACGGTTGATAATTTTTGTTGTATTTCTCAAGCTTCATTGTTCAAGGAAAAAAGACTTCTATAGATGGCATCGCAGGTTGCGAGGCTTCATTAATTATTTTTTCTTTTAATATTGTCACTTTTTTATTATTTATTTTCCTAAAATGGGCTGTTCATGTGATCAAATTAATTTATTTTCTGATCAATTTAAAAACCAATGCAAGTGTCGATCATGAAAACGGTCTTTTCTGTGATCAATTTAAGTTACTTGTTAACTTAACTGTGTCAGATTTTTTCCTGTATGTTTGCCCTCTGTTCTGAAGCTTTGTAGACAATTTTCTGCAGAAATTCATTTGTTGGTAATCTTTCTCTTTTCAAGGATATAGAAGAAAAGCTCCAGCAGGTATCCATCTACAACTTTCAACATTTCTATCTTATGTGATTATGGCTTAAGTTTGTTTAATGATCTCAATAAAGCGAAGATAAGTCACAAATCTTCCTCACTAGCTTTCATGTTCAAATGTTTGATTCTTTAATTGCCTATCCAAGTAAGAAAAATCTCACCGCTTTAAAAGAGATTGTTTTTTCTATCTTTCCTTCTCTTTTGTATGCTCGAAAATTTGGTTGTGGCCCACGATTGGCACAAGTCTGCTTATCTTTCATATGTCTCGATATGCTTATTCCTAGTACTCTTCTAAGCCCTTCTTCCTCATGGTTGGTCTTACAATCTTCTAAAGAGAAGCAATGCATGGAGATCTGTCGTCTGTTATTTTGTGGACTTGTTTTCTTGCTTCTCTTTTGTGACTTTTAAAACTTTATTTCTTCCACTTTGTTGCTATGTTAAAAGCTTCTGATTGCTCATGACTTTCATTTCAGGGTCACAATGTTGTCTTGATATCGAATCATCAGACTGAAGCAGATCCAGCTATTATGTCATTGTTGCTTGAAAAGACAAATCCATATATTGCCGAAAACATGGTAGGCCTATTTCTTTTCAGTATACGCCTGCAGTGTTCAGCTAACATTTTGAGGGAATTTAATAAATGCTGGCATAAACGAGTGTATTTTCTGTCTTGCAGATCTATGTGGCAGGGGATAGAGTTATTGCGGACCCTCTTTGCAAGCCTTTCAGCATTGGAAGGTTTCAATATATTTTTCCTTACCATTTATTAGATTATATATGTCTAATTATTTAACTAAATCAACTCAATTTACAAATGCATTATGCAGGAATCTTATTTGTGTTTATTCAAAAAAGCACATGTGTGATATTCCAGAGCTCGCGGAAATGAAAAGGAAAGCAAACACACGAAGTCTAAAGGAGATGGCTTTGCTTTTAAGGTACCTATACCACTGTTAAGACGCTATGGAAAAAAGTTGGTTTTCTATGCTATGTTTACTCGTCATAAATTCTTGGATTCCAAATCTCTTAAATTTATAGATTCTTTTAAGCCTCAAAGTGCTCTCTCCTATTTTCCATTTATATGTTTTCATTTCCGATATATCTTATGTAGGGGTGGGTCGCAATTAATATGGATTGCTCCCAGCGGTGGTAGGGATCGACCAGATCCATCGACTGGAGAATGGTACCCAGTAAGTTCTCTTCACCTTGAATAGAGACAGATATGCATGCACATCTAGTTTCTTGTTGCAGTAGTCAACTTTGCTCATTTATTTGGTTTAAAAATATTTCCATTCTAGTGTTTTGATTTCTATGTTAGTGATTAGTGTAAACATTTTCGAGTTTCATGCACATACCATAGAAATAACAATAGGAAGGGAAATACTGAACTGTAGCTGAATCTGGTGGTGTGCTCATAACTGAAACTATTTTGGTGAACTGTACTCTTTGTATTATGATCAATTATGATGATCTGGTACAAAAAAAATATTTCACCACCAATAAAAATTTAAACAAACTTAGAAAATTGGAACTGGAGTATCAAGCCTGGAATTCTCTTAATTGAATAAGGACATAAGTTTTCAATTTTACGTTTCCATATTCAAATATGATAGCAACTCACTTTCGAGACCAGCAAGTCAATTTTATGTCTTCAATGCCCATTTGGCCTTTCCTCTAATGTTGAAGACATTTTCCAAATTCTGTTGGGTGGTCTTTAACAAAAGGGTATCATTTTGTGGTTGAATACAGTCAAGGAATTTTTTTTGCCAATCATGGTTAGAAGATTTCCACAATAGTAAGGAATGAATGAGGTGTGGGGGTATCGTTGTTTTGTGGCCTCCTCCTGGAGTGCCAGGTTAGTAGAAACTTTGTAATTATTCCCCTTCACACATTATCTTGAATTGGAAAGTTTTATTCTACTCCTTTGGAACTTGGGACTCCCCTTTTGGTACATCTCATTCTTTAAATCAATTTATTTCTTATAAAAAAAAGGATCAGCAAAGGCCTGTCTTCTACTCCATTTTTAACACTTCGCTCATCATTTCTTACTTGTTTGTCCGAATCTCTTTTAGTTTACTTTATGTCTTTGGAATTCAATATTCAAAATTTTTATAAGATCAAAGTAGTTCGTACTGATATGAGAGGGTCAGGCACCCTTTGATGCTTCTTCAGTGGACAACATGAGAAGGCTCATTCAACATTCGGATGTTCCTGGACATTTGTTTCCCCTTGCTTTACTATGTTATGACATCATGCCACCTCCTTCACAGGTATATTTATCCCTTTTATTCATTTTTAATATGATTATTTTGTTATATATTAACTCTTTTGCTTTTTGCCAGGTAGAAGTTGAACTTGGAGAAAAAAGAGTGATTTCCTTTAATGGGGCGGGTTTGTCTGTGGCTCCTGAAATCAGCTTCGAAGAAATTGCTGCGACCCACAAAAATCCTGATGAGGTCTGTCTGATCTTTTAATTTTTAATGAGTGTGAGAGATAGTAAAATACTTTGCTAGATATACTATTGCGATTCCCATCAGGGGAATATACTATAAATCTAAAAGAGAGAGATATATTGGAAATAAATAATTTTATTTCTAAGCTTAAAGCTTGCTTCAAAGTGTTCGATTTTTATATACAAAACTGTGGTGTAATGTAGTCGTATACTCGTATGTATAACACAATTACAATGGTTTATGTTGTCATTATCTGGAAGTTTGAATGACGTGATGTTTTCTTCAATGTGAATAACTGAAGATCACAAGAAATTATTTCTTTTGTACAAAAGTTGAAAGGGAAATATGACAACCCTGAACAAACTGTCACTAACTACTTTCAGTTGAAATATAAATGAATTGGTCAATGAAGTTATATCAAATATTACATATCACTTGCCAACCAAGAGGACGATATATAGCAAAATTTTCTTCGTCAGAACTTTACGTCTATTTGAAGCTCGCTGAAAATTCTTCAAGTTTCATTTGTTGTGTTTTTGCGATGTCGAAAGAACACTTTTAGGGTTGTTTCTCACCTAACAGGTTCCTTTATTTGGCAGGCTAGGGTGGCATACTCAAAGGCACTGTTTGATTCTGTGGCCATGCAATACAATGTGCTCAAAACGGCTATCTACGGCAGACAAGGACTAGGGGCTTCAACTGCGGATGTCTCTCTGTCACAACCTTGGTAGTCATTCGCAATCATTTTTCAACATCAATTCATTTGATTGATAATCAGGTACTTCAAATTTTTGTTCCGAAAAACACAATTGAATTAACTAGTGATGTTTTCTGAAAAAAAAAACCAATTCAATCCATGGTGGCCACCTTACCTAGGATTTAATATTCTGTGTTTCTTTGTTAACCAAACGTAGTAGGGCAAGCAATTTTCCAGTGAGTTTAGTCGAGGTGGCCTGAACACTCATTGATATAATAAATAATTATAGAAATCTTAGCATTGGTTTAGTGGTTAACAAGGGTCATGTAAATAATAAAGGGCTTATAGAGAATGTGTTCAAGTTATAGTGGCTATCTACCTAAGATTTAATATCTTACGAATTACCTTGGCAACCGAACGTATAGAGTTAGGCGGTTCTCCTGTGAGAATAGTCGAGGTGTATGGAAGCTGGTTCTAACACTCACATTTATTAAAAATAAACCATTGTGTTTATGGTATGATGGCGTCGATGTGGAAACTAATACTCTGTATATAACCATGAAAACCATCTTTTGAATGAGGATGTCCAAGTGCTACAAGAGTATTTAGACTAACTACTATATAGATTTTTGTACAATTTATCATTCCATCTTATCTTATCAAGTGCAGGTGAGGACATAATTTGACATAGTTTTGTAACCCACAGGATGACACTGGTCATTCTATCGTACATGAACTGTAAGAGGAAACCGATTCTTTCGCTCATCGACGTCTCGAGGGAATTTTGCTGATTTACCAGTCTATCCCTACCTCAAGCATGTGCATTTCAATAGACATCGAAGCTGCCTCAAATACTTGGCCTCTCTTGGTAATGTATAGATCTTTCACATCTCTGAGTAAGGACTCATAGTGGTTATTCGTACTATTTTTAAAGTGTATATGTTCACTGCCATTTTCATGTTTATATGCTTCAAGAATTACTATGTTCAAATTGTATTATCAGTTGATAGATACCTTTTCAACATAGATCCTTATAGAATAATGATTTTCTTGAAGGAATTTTTTTTTTCTGAAGTGCTTGCCTATTGGATGAAAGAATATTGACAAACAAAATGGAATTGATAATCGATAATAGAAATCAAGATCGATTGGTTTTTAGAATGTTTTGTTTTTTTTGTATTTTTTTTTTTTTGAGGTATGATGATTTCCGTTGAAATTCTCATTTCTGTAATGGGTTGAAAATCCTTTTATGTTCTATCCGCTAAATCAAAGAAAGGAAAAGATGGCCTTTCTATTTGAGCAAAGTGAAATTCTAGGGGTTTTCGTTTTAGATTCTAAACAAATATAATAAGCTCTAAGGGTCTGTTTGGAGCATAGGTTATAATCACCTGTGTTATTATAACATGTGGCTGCACCTCAAACACAAACTATTATAAGTTCAAACTAAGTAACTCTACATTTTAAATAATATTACATGATTTCATAGATTATAATGATGCACAGACTATTATAACTCATGTTATTATAACCCATTTAGTGTCTCAAACAACTCTTAAGGACTAGGTTATGATAACTTGTTGGAGTACTCTGCAGTCAAAACACAGATTTATACTTTCGAACTAAACAACTCTGTATTTTAAATATTATTATATGATTCTATAGAATAATTCAGTGACTATTATAACTCATGTTATTATAACTAACTCAGCGTCTCAAACAGTTTTTAAATGTGATACAAAAGTCAGACTTTATAACCATATTTAGAAGAAAAAAAAATCTATTTAACCTGGCTTGATAATTGGTTGGACGAACTTTTTTGTCATTTTTGTAAAAAGTAAAATTACCCATACGTTACGATGTTAAAGTGAGCATAGCTCAACAGTAATTGACATTATTTTCAACCAAGAGGTTAGAGGTTCTAATATATCATATTTTCAAAAGATATTGAACTCAAAAGGGAAGATGGTACCATATTCATGGATCATCAATAAACTTTATGTAAGATCAAAATAATAATAATAGTATTTATGAACTTTAGGTTATATTACAAATTTGGTCGGAAGAAAGTTAGAATTTTCTCTATAATTTTAAAAGTCAGAAGTCGATATTCATGGTTTGATAAAACTTCACAAATAGTCTCTATGGTTTGATGAAATTTTAAGTTACAAAATTACCCATCTGTTTGATGTTAGGTAAGATGGTACAATATTCATGAATCAACAATAAATGTAAGATTAAAAAAATTTTAAAAAAATAATGGAACGAAAAGTCAAATCACAAAATTTATTTGAATCACATGGTATCTGATAGGTTTTGATTTATTTAGGCTAAATATGAGTTTTAAATCTTCATGTTTGGTGTTTTAACCTAAAAAAAGTGTCTTCAATTTAGTACCTTGGGGGTTGTTTGGAGCGGAGGTTCGGAATCAGAAGCCTGGAGGGTTTATCCTGAGGGGTTCTGAAGCCTGAGAATTAGAAAACTGTGTTTGGGGTGCAGATGATTCAAGTGGGTGCGCAAAGTGTTCAAGCTTGGGAATCGAGAAATTCGTGTCTTCATGCAGCTTTTTCAACTCTAGGTTTAGTACAATTTTGTTTTACCTTTTTTCTTTTAGCTATTTTATTCCTTTTAAATTTTTGTAATTGATCTTATGTGAATTGTAGAAGTTAATATCTAACATGGATCAATTTTTAAGTAACTTTTCCATGAAGCTTTCAATTTAGGTAGTTTTTTTAACACCCCTACCACGAGTTTGCACATACAGATACATCGCCCAAAAGTGTTGCAACTAACATGAAACAAAAGAACATAAAACGCCTTTGTGCGAAAGAAAAAATTATTTCATTTTTTCTAACTTTTAAAAAAGAAATTACAAAATTGAGTCAATTGAGTGTACACTAACAAAAAATATCAAGTTTTTTTTTTAATAAAAATTTCACAAAATTCAAAGGTGTTGAGAGTAGCATAAAAAAATGTTTATTAGCCATTTTTTAGTTTTATTTTAACCTTTTAAAAAATTGACTAGATTGTTGGATTGTTGGAGTGGTCGAGTTGATGAGGTGGTGGGATTGTCGAGGTGGTCGTTGGATTTTTGATTTTCGGTGGTCATCGGGTCGTCGGAGTTGTTGTTGAAAAGGTCGTTGAGGCAACCATCAGTGGTGGTTAGTCGCCGATGTGGTCGTTGTCTATGGTCGCCAAAGTTGTCACTGGAGTTGTTGTCGAAGTGGTGGCTGAAAAATGGTAACGACAAATGAAAGAGGAAATGGGAAACCAAGTGGTCGCAAGAGGTAACCGTCAACGGTGGTTGAGTCCCTGATGTGGTTGTTGTAGTTGTAATTGTCGTTGTCGGGTGGTCGTTGGAGTTGTCATCGAAGTTATTATCGAAGCAGTCACCGATAATGAAAAACGAAAAATTGAAAAGGAAATGGAAAATCAAAATGTTTTTCGGAGGCAGTCATCAGCGGTAGTCGAGTCGCTGGTGTGATCGTCGGAATTGTCGTTGTCGATGCTGTCAGGTGGTCGCCGGAGTTGTCGTCGGAGTTGTCACCAGAGTTGTTGCCAAAGTGGTCGCCGGTACGATCGTCGGAGTTGTCGTTGTCGGTGGTTGTTGAGTGGTCGTCGGAGTTGTCACCGAAGTTGTTGCAAATGTGGTCGTCGGTGCGGTCGTCGGAGTTATCGTTGTCGAAAGTCGTCGGAGTTTTTATCGAAGTTGTCGTTGTCGATGGTCGCCGGAGTTTTTACCGGAGTTGTCGTTGTCGATGGTCGTCGGTGGTCGCCGGAGTTTTTATGTCGAAGTACTCGACAAATGGATGAGAAAAACATGAAATAAATTCCATGAGATTACACTGTTGTAACCCATGGGATCGTATTGTTGTAACCCATGAGAATGGATTTCAAAACCCAGGATTTGGAACACCTTGCTCCAAACATGGGTTTGGATTTCAAATCCAAACCCATCCAAATCCAAACCCATGGGCCAAACACACCCTTGGTGTTTAAAATTTTTTCAATAATACATTTTCTATTGATAGAATGTTAAAATTAGTTGACAATAAACTTACCTGAGATGATATTTAGCAAGTTTGTAAAATAGAGAAATTAGACCACTTTAAAGAAGCAAAATAAAAAAAAAAATTGCTGACTTCATAGAAATTTAGAGAGAAATTATTAGAATATCTCTTAGATGACCTAATTACACATGTAATTCTTTTTCAATTCCGAAAGTGTCATGTCAGGTAAGTTTATCATTAGTCAATTTTATCATTCAACCATGAAAAAGATATTATTGAAGAATTCTAAAACATAAGTGACTAAATTAAATTTCATTAAACTATAGCAACTAAATTGGAAATACACACAAAACATTATTATGGAGTTGTTTAGGGCACTGAATGAATTATAATAATCTATGAGTCATGATAATTTATAGAGTTATATAATCTATATTTAGAAAACATAGTTAGTTCATCTGAGCTATAATAGTCAGTGTTTAAGTGTATAACATTCCATGAACTATTATAACGAAGGTTCATGACCTCCCATCCCCATGTTTCAACCATTTATTTATTTTCATATACAAAACAAATTTTTTATTTTAAATATTTTAAAAAAATGACGTTATCCAAATTCATGCAACCAGCAAATACTCCCACTTTGAAGCAAACGTCAATATCAAACTTGTCCACGTGGCTTGGGTCAGCAATCATAGGAACATGGTACAACTGTCCTAATCATAGACATCCCTTATCCAATATATATCCACATGCCTTTGTTGGTAGGGTAAGCCAGAGGCACACAATTAATATAAAGTTTTAATTTACTATATATTAACCAATAATAGGTATTTTAAATGAAATAGATTTAGTTAAAAAAAAAAAAAGAAAAGAAATAGATTTTATTGCAATTGTCCTAATCAAATAAAATTTAGCTGGTTTGGTTCAAAGTTCATACCAGCTATATTTTGATGCAAACAAAATAGCTCTAAAATGAATACATCTAAAATTGAAACCATATATATATTTCTCAAAATCACAATATAAGAAGTTAAATATTATTAAAAATTAAACCAATAGATTTATATTATTGTACTTTTGGACACAACATGCACAATGTTCATAGACAAAGTAAAGAATATACTTTTATCTCTATTATCCATGAACACACATTACATACTAGATTGGTCATACAAGGAAACACTTGAGTTTCTACTGCGACGCCTCGAGCGACGGCGATGGCTGCCACCAAACTTCAACCTTCCGGTGTCCTTGAAACGCCGCTGCTCGGTCGGGGTAATGGCACATTCCGGTGGCGGGATAGGATATCGGAGTGAATCGTAACAATATGAATAATACATGTAATGTTGGCGAAAGTTGCGCATTGCAGCATGGCGCTCCGGCGTTACGGTAGCGAAGTCTTGGGCATTGAGGCGGTCGTCGTGCTCGGCGCAGTCGGAAGCTTCTAGAACCTCCTGGATGGGATCGGAGGCGCAGCCTTCCAAAACAAGGTCCTTGAATTCAGAAACAAAGGGTGCATATTTGTAGTTGACTTTGTATTTACCACCTGAGGTTGCCCAATTACTGGCATCCCAAATTGTGGCGTACAAAGACATTGGCTTTGAAGGGTAATCTCCACCCATTGCTTCATTTCTCACCACTTCTCTAATGGGAACTTCATCAATGTAAAATCTACACAAAGTTTCCAAAAATGGAGAATTTTTAGAATGATAAAAATTGCAAATGAAAGCAAACAAGTGCTATTTACATGCATAATAATTTCTAGAACAAAAATGCATTTTTTATCTTGAATTTGAAATTGGTGTCTATTTGGTCTTTTAGATTTCAAAATATCGAAACACTTCTCGTCTCTAAAGTTTTTAAAAATTGTTTTAAATGGTCCTCGAGATTCTAGTCACTTTAAAACTAAAAATGTATATTTTGAAACTTTAGCACCAAATAGACAATAACTTCAAACTTCATTAACCAAAAGCGTATTTTGTTTTAATTTCTAAAGGTGGAAAAATTGTTTTTCAATTTTGTGAGAAAAGTAAGTTTTGTAAACACATTTGAAGTTTCAACCAAATTTCAAACAAGAAAATTATTGTTTATTCCTTTATAAATAGACAACAAAAGGATAAAATGGTTAGGAAATAGATCCAAAATTAGTACAAAATAACCAAAGCATCACAGAAAGAAAAGACCCATGCTTCAAAGAGAGGAAAAGAAGGGAAAATGATAAATTAGGGAGCGGAATGAAATGAAAATAAAGGGTCAAATAAAAATGGACCCTAAACAGAAATTCTCATCCAAGTCTTTAAGTTTAAGCAAACCAAATGGCATCACATGGATCTATCTGTTGTGAATACTTTGCCATGTGATCCAAAGTGTAGCTTTGATCACAAGTTTCCTTTAGGCCTTTCACTAAAAAGAACAAAAAGTAGTTTTTGGAAGTATGAAAAAGCCTAACTCTGACTTTGTGCAATGCAGTTCCCACTGTTTTCCTTTTCAATCATATAGTATAGAAAGCAAACTATTGATTCTAAAAAAAAAAAGACTAAACAAAAAGGGAATTACTTAATTTCAATCCACTATTAATAAATTCACGATTCTAAAAGGAAACTTGACTTCAATTATTCCTAAAATGATTTCTTGGCCTATGATTTCCATAAAAATAAATAAATAAACAAAAGAAACTTCTATGATGATGAATTAAGTATCTCATATAAAAATTAAATTAAATAAATTTAAAAGAAACATAAGAAAATAGTTATCTAAAACAGTTTCGCTGAACTTTTATTCTAAAAAAACAGAAAATTCTTTAGAACGCTCTTTTGATAATCAGTTTAATTTATTTTTTTTAAAAAAAATAATTTAGCTAAGTTTTCGTTTATATAAGGAAAAATTATAGAGTCAACCACTTTAAATTTTAAAGCCAAAAAACTAAAAAAAATTCATTCCCCATTCTCACTCACCATTCCTATAATAAATTCCTAAAATGAAAATTGAAATAATGCAATTTCTGAACGCAACGATTCAGAAAGGAAAAACTGAAAATGACCAGAAAATAAGTCGTTATCTATCTTCATGAATGACCACTCAATTCATGGTGGAAACAAACCAAACCATCCATCAAATCCCACACGCAATCCAACTTTTCCAAATTCCATTCCTTTCCACTACTCTTAGGCCTTAGCTTAAGCTCAATATCTACCTTTATTTTCAATTGACTGCAATTTTAAAAAGTCCTTATAAAGTACTTTTAAAAATACAAAAAATGTGTATTAGCTAGCTAAAAAAACGAAATAAAATTAAAATAAAAACGTATCGACAATTAGATTAAAATATCATTTTAGTCCCTATATTTTGAGTTTTATTCTATTTTGGTCATGTATTTTTAAATGTCTAATTTTAATTCATATACTTTCCATAATTTATTGTTATTTTCTCTCTAAAAATAGTTTCTATTAACTTTTTTTTATAACTTTGAAAATATATTTGTCTTTTCTCTCATTAAAATTTATTATTATTATTTAACCAATTTTAATAAAAAATTAACTTCAAACTTATTATAGGAACAAATTTTAAATTTTAATGAAAGTATGGAGAATATTTAAAAGTACATATACCAAAAATACAATAAAATCTAAATTACAGTGAATTAAAATGGTATTTTAACCCAAAAATAGGGTCAAGTTAGTACCTATAATCAAACCATTTTAAAAAATAAAAAACTAAATGGATAAAAAAAACGGAGCATTTAGGAAGTTTATAGAAACTTACATAATATTGTGAGCGGTCCAAAGAATGCTGTATCGATGGAACTCCTTGGTCGGGTCGAACCAGAGCCGATACCGCTCCTCTCGCCCCCGGTTCGTGCTTCCATTTCCGTACAGATTGGTCTGAAACCTCCATGGCTTTCCTTCAATGTTCCCTAAGAACTCAAAGTCCAACTCGTCGTGATTCTTCTCAAATACGTCACCGTTCGAGGTCTGTTATGGACGAACATCCACGAAAATGAACCAAAGTTCAATCGCGATCATTATTCGCAATCATGGAGAATGACGAATTAGAATTAAATTTGCAGTTTGCAGAATCAAAGAAAAGTTCTCATTCATTTCTTTACAGTGTTTTTATCTGAAATTGAATTAATACATTTTTAGGTTTCTCTGTTCGATTAATTAATTCAACGGTTACGGCTCCTGTTTGACCGAAAGTTCCTGTAGAATTTTCTTTATTCAATATTCGCCGCTTTTAACTTTTCTCGGCAACCAAACAATTACGGCAAGATTAAACAAAAATTCATTCATCGCTACTTACGTAGAAGGCTACAACGATGCCAGCGGTGTAATCGGACGGCAATTTGATTCTCGCGCTGAAGAATCCATGATTATACATCTTCGACGAGATGAATCCAGAGCCTGGAAAATTCATTCAAAAACAAGAAAAAAATAATCAAACCGCGGAAATTCAAACACGTATTCACTCATAAACAGAGCAATTTCAGAAAATTACCGGTGAAGCGATCGAGAAGAAGGCGAACGGATTTGCCGTCTGGAGAACGAACAAGGTTTCCGTCGCCGAACAAAGGCGAATAACCTTCATTGAAACGGATTGCAGTGACGTTGAAAGAAGCATTTGCAACAGAATTACAGAAATAGAAGATCATCAACATCAGAAGGTTCAAACCTCCATAGCTACGTAACCAAACATCCATATTCTCTCTAGATATATATATGTATATTTCGTTTCTGATTCTGTATATATGTGTGTGTGTATATATATACACAAAATCTTAGTAAAAGAAGAGGAAGAGGAAGAGCAGAGAGTTTGAAATTGAATGCTTAATTATGTTTAGAGAGAGAAAGAGAGAGAAGAAGAAGAAGGGTTGAAATTGGCTGAAGGAGTTTCTGAATTGTTTCTTTTCTTTTTGAAAGATGAAATGACGGGATTGTCCTTCCTCGTTGGCGGTATTTCAGGAGAGCCACTATTTTCGTTAAATGGATTGCTGAGGTTGGCTCTTACCCTTATTCAAATAATTAAACAAAAATTAAAAGAGGATAAAAGGAAAATACTAGACAGGTTAAAAAAAAATGTATATATGTTTTTATGTCTTTTAATATAAAATTGAATTTTCAAAATTAATACTTTTTGTCCTTCAAAATTCAATTGATCATAAAGTTTAAATTTGGTTAAACAGTTAATTTTTAGATGAAGTCTATGAGCCATAGACTTTACTAATACCTATTTTTTAGCTTAAATTATAAGTTTGTGAAATTTTAAAGCTTGTATCTATTTGATAACTTTCAAAAGTATCTAATATGTCTTTTAACTTTTAATCTTGTGTCTAGTAGGTTGTTCAAGACTTTAAATTTTGTGTCTAATATATACATGACAAATTCAAATTTTTTACAAATTAATTGATTTATTAGATATAAATTAAGTTTTATATCTAATAAAACTTAGCTGGAATTATAATTTAATGTCTAATTGATCCGTAAATTTTAAAAAATTCAAAAGTTCAAAAACTAAAATTTTAATTTATTTTTTATACATATATTTTTATATTTATGGACCAAATAAAAATTAATATTAAATTTTAGGAACCAAATAGAAATTAAATTTAAATTCTAAAGGACTCAAAAGCGTCCCTTTTGAAATTTCAATAATCAAATAAGAACTAAATTCAAATTTTAGAGACTAAAATGATAGTTTTGAAAACTCAAAGACAGACTAGATACTAAGTTTAATTTAAATCTAACCAATCAAAAATGAACTTTATCCTATATTTTATATAACTAATAATTTTTTTGTTTTGTTATTTATTTCATTTTCTTTTCTTCCATGCAATTTTTTACCATGAAAGATTAAATTTCTTAATTTCGAAGTCAAGGAAAGTGATTTTTGACCACTAAGAACATCTCTATAATTATATATACGCAATCCCACTTTAGTAACATTGTTTGTGGCTTTTTTTTAATGAAATATCCCATGTTAATTAATTACTAGAATAATAATTATTATTCTTGATATCAAAATTTAAGTTGAATGGCAAACTTCAACCTAACTAATTTAGACATACATACTATACTAATGAATAGTATGTTTGTGTTAGTGCTATTATAGAAAAAGTTTAAATTATGGTTTGTGCATCTGTGATATAATTCATTTAAGAAAATCGAATGAATTAATGTTATTTTTTATATATGAAGCGAGTTATTTTTTTTATATATTAATTACGGTACTTAATTATAAATAGGTTAGAAATGAGACTATTTAATGATTTTATTTATTTATTTATTTACAAAGGTTAATGAAATTTTTTATACCATTTGGATAATTACTGCGAGTTTATTATTATTTTAATACTTAGTAAGAACTAGAAAGAAATATGATTTTAAATTTGACTTTTAATCTATATAAAGGAGCTGTCACTCAATATACTCACTATTTGCAATACTAAAATATCATATTTTCTATAATTGCAGAGTATAATCATTTTTTAATTATTATTTTTTTTAATTTTTTAAAAATCATACTGATATGAAAACAATTCTCTTTATATTATAGCTTATATTAATATGGAATTTATATGATTATCATGACTGAGAAACTTTAATATTGACAGGTTTTATTCACCAAAATTATGGAAAAATTCAGGAAAAGAAATTAAAAGTGTTTTTTACAGAACGAGAAAGAGCAAGTGAAGAAATTATATTTTTGAATGAGCTGGTGACCATAGATTTCTATTTTTTTTTTAATATTCAAAAAAAAGAAAGTGACAATAATTTTTTTAAAAAGGTAATAAATCTTTCTGGCATAGTTTTGGATGAGATGTTGAGTGCATGCTTAATGGAGACAGGTGTTTCCATCCAATCAATATATTTTGACTGCTTAATTTAGCCAATTACCTTTAATTTTGACTCATAAAAACTTGCTTTATTAGGATTTAAACATTTGGAAAGAAAAATGGATAAGCCAAAAAAAAAAAAAGCTCATCATTTTTGTTGGCTTTCTGAATTTATGCCCTATGATATAAAACCCTAGATTCCAAATATGTATGGAATTTTAGGATGATTTAAAATTGTATTTAAAAAAAATAAAAATAATAATTTAATTGATACGGATTTTTTTTCTTTCTAAAATGTTACCTGACATAGGAGAGATGATGTTTTGTGAACCTAGGAACCCTAAGAAGAAATATAGATTTTTTATTCTAAATTAGGTATGTTTAGATTGAAATAAGAAGAGTTATTTTGATTCTCTCTTAAGATTCTCGACTACCCAAATACCCAAATTATGTTTATGTTGAAAAACCTAAAGATACATATATTTTAACGTTCTTAACTATCAGTTTGAAGAATTTTATCTTATTGATGACATCATGAAAAAATATATCATTGTTTTGAATTTGTCGTATATATTTGTACTCATAAAATAATAAATATTTAATTTAAATCAACATGGTAATCAATTAATAATGATGCTATGACCTCCCATTGGTCTTCTTTTTGTTACTTTTTTTGGTTGGGTAATTTGTTAAAGTCTACTGATTGAATTAATGAAATTAATTGTTCATTCAATCAATTGTGGAGTTGCTAGGTTAGGTTTTATTAGGTCCAACAAAATTATGAAAAAGAAGTGGAAAATGTAGAGTGTTTGTACAAAAATGTTGATTAGCCCTTTTGTAAACTTAAAAAAGAAAAACACATTTTTATATAAAATTAATTGAGTTTCTTCCGTAATATATTTTAGCATATTCACATCATGAACATTAACATTTTTTATCACTAAGGAAAAATTAAATTTAATTATTTAAGAAAATAGTATATTTATGAAAACAAATGTCAACATGCATAAACATATCTCACCATAATTGATTGTACTCTTCAATATTCAAATTCTCATATCCTATATTAATTATAATTTCTAAGAGAAAAAAACAAATTAGCAAGGAAAAAGAAATTTATGTGTTTTCACTTTCAAACAAATTGGAGATGAAGTCAAAGCAAAAGAATGATATGATGGTCCAATAAAAAAAAATAAAAAGGTTTTTGGAAAATAAAATAGGGTGGAGTGAGAGAGTGCGATTAAGCCAACCTTACAAAATAAAATATACGAAAAAATAAAATCTATCAATAAACAAGAAACTACATATTGTCAATAATATATATTTTTCTCTTGAAGTTAGAGGTTCAAATTCTCATACTCTACATTTGTTATTGTTTTAGTTCAATAATATGTGAAAGTGAAGAACCAAACCTCTAATGTTTTAGTCGAACATTTTATCTCTTAACCAATTGAATTATGATTTAGTTAGGAAAAAAAAATCACTTATATTCATTCATTTTAATGATGATTAAAAATAATATTCAAAATCACACTTAATAAATAACATGGGCATAATTCAATAATAATTGACATGTACTAATTCTTTTGAAGTTGTTTAAATTTTTATAAAATAAAATAAAAAAACTTAAATAATTCATGTTGAGTAATTGATTATTGTAGTAACAAAATTAAAATGAGTGTTAATTGAAACAAAGCTTAATGAATATTGGATTTATTATCAATTTTAAAACTGATTGTTGAATCTTTCACTCGAGTAATTATTGAACTAAAAAAAATAATAAAAATAATAAAGGAAGAAACTCTTTTTTAAGTAGGATAACGCTGTCATACCAAACATAGGTTAGGCATTGGAATTTTTTTTCGTTTTGCATTATTCCGTTGGAGGGAAGGGAGGAGTGAATGGTAAAATTCTCAAGGTAGGGGGGCATTATTGTCCCCTTGAAAATGTTGAGGGAGGGAATTTTGTAATTAACTTATGAATGGAAGGGTAATACGGTAAGAACGGACCTTTGTTTCCAACGGTCTGAAATCGGCGGAGACGGTGGAAGCCGAAGGCTCCAACCGAGAAACTGTGTCCGGGACTCACGGCGTCGCCATTAGTTCCACGCTGTCTCAGGACAAATTATTCCTCCAGCCCGTTTAGTTTCCATAATCTTTATCCCATAATGTCGAAAATACCCCCTCTATTTTTCACACTAGGGTGAATTTTTTTAATTACAAGTATGATTTTTTTTTTCTTGAAAATTCGAGAGTCTTAACCAATAAATATCATAACTTTACCAGTCAACATAAATATAGTTTATCGCATTAAAGCATAATATCATCAACTAAAAAGTTAGAAACTTGAATCATGTTCTGCCATCTCTTGTTGAATTAAAAAAACACTCTTGAAGTATGTTACCGTTCCTAAACTTTCAATGTTGTTTATTACCTCGTGAGTTTTAAAAAGTGTTTAATAAATTTTAAAATTTTAATATTTGTGTTTGATAAGTCATAGGTCATTGAATGTTTTAATTTTGTATTTAATAAATCTCTAATGTTTTAATTTTGTATTCAATCCATGAAATATCAAACACAAAATTAATAATTTGAGACCTATTAGTCATTTTTTAAAGTTCTTAAATTTATTAAATACAATATTAAAATGCGAAGAATTTATTATATACAAAATTTAAATACAATATTAAAATGCGAAGAATTTATTATATACAAAATTTGAAAGTTCAAATATCAAATTTGTTACTTAACCTAATTTTGATTATTGAGATTCGTTTGGAGTGTGGGATTATTATATTAACCTAAATTTAGTTTGGAGTGTGGGATTATTATATTTTTTAATTCAACTCCATACCGCGAAAAAAACATTAATGCATAAGGATAATTTTTTTAAAAAAAAATATTTAACATCAGTAAATTAAAATAAAAATTGATCAACTACTCAACTTTTTTTAATTTTTTTTAATGTAAATTAATTATTCATTATCATATGATAGAATATTGATACAATTTGAGACAAGAAACCTTTTTATCAATCAGGCATGAGTGGACCTACTTACCTTTTTTAAAAAAAAAAATTCTACTTAAGTTTTCATTTTACTAGTTTCTTGAATTTTTACTATCATATTTTAAGATAATTTTTTCAAAAGAATTTTTATGTTTACTTTTTGGACATAAGTTCAAAAGAATTATCATGGTATATATTTTACTTTTTTTTTACATCACTATCCTATATGGTTTGCGATATCATTTTTATTTTTTATATTATTTATCTACCATTTTTTATGAAAAAATTACACAAAATACTGATTTTCACGCATTTTAATGTCGTTTGACCCGTGTCTTGAAATTAATGACATATGATCCTTTTCGTATTGTGCATTCCATCCAAATTACCATGAGGGTATTGTGCTCTCACTCTAACTCTAGCTCTCGTTCTTGTTTATGATATTAATGAATGGTCAAAATTTTGGAGAAAAGAAAGAGACAAGAAAAATTGCTCTCCTTACTCTAGTTCTCACTCTTGCTCTCGCTCTCGTTCACGCTCTCGCTCTAGCTCTGATTCTCTAACTTTCTCTGGCTTAATTTTTCTGGTCTCTTTTTTTCTACAAATTTTTTGACACCTCATTTGACCGAGAACGAGAGTCATATTGTTCCTGCGTACACCATTTCATGCCCTCATGTGTAATTTCACGCACATTATCACGTCAGAATGGGTCATATTTCGTTATTTTCATAATGCAGTTTTTCAGTCCTTTAAGCATTAAAAAATGGATCATCCGTATGAATGCTCCATTTTCTCTCTCTCTCTTTTTAAATTTGAATACTATTTTTATTCAAAATAATAATAAGATTATTACAATAATCTTTATCTTCTCATTAGTTTTTTTTTTTTTTTGGAGTTATTTTTCTCAGCTTAATTTTATTATATTTTAATTTTCAACCCGACGTGATGGGGTAGGGAACACTATCTACATTATTAAAATATTAACTACTTTTGAGTAGAAAAGATTGATAGAAATACTAAATCAAATGGTGTTGCGGATTGAGTAAAATCATCTAGAAGCTTTGAATCTGTTTTTTCCTTTTCCTTTTCCTTTTTCCTTTATAAAAATACTTAAGCTTATATATTATTTACTTGAGCTCTATGTCACATTTTTATTTAATAAAAATCTAGTAGATATTCCATTCATCCATTAGATGTAGAGTGTTAACGACCACAAAGTCTACAGTTTGAATCCTCTAAATTTCAATTGCTAAAAAAAATTATTGTTTAGTGTAGTTTACTACCAAAGAATAGGTTGTAGTATTTGGTAAATTAGTATTAAACTATACAATTTAACTGTAATGACTAAAATGGGCATACTATTAGAATTTGAATATTTGTTTATTGATACTTTTTTAAAAAAAAAAAAAAGGATAATTATTTAAAATTTGGTCACATTAAACGAAAAAAATTTGAAGTTTGATTGAAGGATTGTCGGGTTATGCCATAAATTTTAGAATGATAAAATTGGAATTTTAAAATTTTTTAATAAGAGGTCCTACTTTTTTGGAATCTGCTTTTAGAAGTTGGGACGAAATAAATTTTGCAAAACAATCTATTTACAAAAGTGATTTTAAATGAATTGGAACCAATTCTATCCAACACAAAAATAGTTGAGATTCTCTCACAATCATTCCGAGATTGTTCTCAAAATCAATCCAAACAAAGCATAAATATAAGTTTGAGCTATCTTTTTGAGGGAGTACTCTCGTAACGTAAGTACCGAAAAAAGTACAACTTTTTTTAGTTCAATAACATGTGGAGTAAGGATTCGAACCAATGACCTGGTGGTCGAGAATATGTCTTACCCAATTGAAATTGACATTAAAAAAAACCACGGAAGAATTCTCTACGATCATTTTACATTTTCTGTGCCAAACACAAATGAATAACATATGAACTGACTAACCAATCTTTTTGTATAACTTTCAACCTTAAACTCCTCGAGCAATTTGGTAACCCGAAAGGGGGGAAATCCTGTGAAAATCAAGACACTTACAAATTGCTACCATGTATAATAATCATAAGGACAGAGAAGTTTTGAAGTAGCCATCTCAGATTTGACAAGGGGAGAAAACAGAATCATTATTCCAGTTCCTAATTTGATTTACAGAGGTTTTAGCCTTTGTCCAAGTCATTGGTACACTATACATCTTTGACAAAAACATAGCTAAAAGCCCTTTTCTTCGCCCGCCATTGCTGAATAAACACGCTGCGGTCATTATACGAGCATGAGCTTCCAACATCATATCCAGCAACCTATCTTCCAAAAAATACATTGTTCTAAACACCTTACAAAACACCAATGTATTAAAGATCGAACTCCTTTCAGCTTTTGACGAAGTGGTATTTTGATTCGACATAGCTTTCTGCATCCCAAAGGAATGATCCAAACGCAACTGCCTCCAGTACTAGCATTGTCAGCCCGGAGAAAGTAAGAGTGATCACTTCGTCGTTGAGCGTGTCAATCGAACCATCATCAGCTATCCTAATGTCTGGCTTTCCAAACAATGCCTGAGTCTGCTTTTCGATCAAAGATATAGCTTCTTTGGATCTCAATGTTGCATATCTTTGAAGTGTTTCAGAATCCAAATACATCACATAGGATCTCAATCTATATGATTTGCCTCCATCCGCATCAATAAATCCCCCGCGGTCACCAACTCCCTCATCATCAGGTGGAATCCTGATTAAGGAATCAGGATCCCAGAGTTGATTTGCTGGCATTGGCTCCTCGAAGTCTTTTGTAAATGCTTCAGGAAGAGTTTTCATGGTCCTTTCAAGTTGGAAACGTTGATCAACTCTTTTGAGAAAGTATCCATACATTATAGAAGCTGCATAGAGCTTGCCAAGTTTTATTTTGCTCATTTCAACAATGGAAGTAAGGGGACCGACAAATCGGTCTCCGAGTACAAGAGACAAGTGGCTTTGTATCATTTCAAATGCTTCAGGAGAATGAACGGATTCCAGTTTCTGCTCTTGGTTTGGCCAGAAATCAACTCGGCCAGTAGGATCTGAGGTTTCTGTTATTTTGGGGATCATCAAAATGTCATTCTCTACAAACTTTCCAACAATCAAGCAGTATAATATCTCTTCCAATGTCTTTCGCCTTTCTTTCTCTCTCACTTCAGCTATCCGCCTAAGATTCATGGGCAACTACATTAGAGACTTTTCACGTAAAGCCAATAATAGCAATCAAGTGACTAATTGACGCAAAACTTAATATTTGTGGAGGACTAAGAAGCATGAATATGACACGACACGACATGACACGGTGACATGTCGTTTTGCCCCTTCCCTTCTATAACTCGGTAAAGCAGCTTTGCTCCTTCCCTTCCACAACTCAGTAAAGTGGTTGAGCTCCTGCTTTGCTTTCGTTCTTCATTGGCGCTTGTCGGGGATGTATCACGTATTCCAAACCTTTCTTTGTACGACTTTTTTTTTTTTGCCTCAAGTCGAATGAATATGAAAGGGAGATCAATAAAAAAAATAATAATAATAAAAAAAAAAATAGGTGACTAAGAAAGTCGTTTGCTTGTTGCCAAAAAAACCCTCTGCCTTTCTTTTGAATCAAAGTAGGTCGGGAGAAGTTACCGTACATACAACAGCTCTGCTTCCTCGTGGCCAGAGCACAATCTAAACAAAGTAATTATTCGATAACCTTGTTATTAGTAATTATTCGATAACCTTGTTATTCTCTCTCTTTTTTTTGTCTTTTTTCTTGAAACCCTTTAACTGGTTTCGAACAATCTTTCTTCTCTTTTTTTTATCCCTTTTATTCATTTTTTTACCAGAAGGAAATTTAACTTGTATTCCAGCCTCAACTTTTATTATTTTTATCCTACATTATTATGTGTCTATTTCGTACACATAACAAATGTTTGACTTTCTACAACTAGCATCTAACACAAATCTATTGTGGTAACAAATGTGCGATACGTATCCAACCAATGTCGGAGTGTCCAAGTATCCAACACGGATATGCTAATCAAACTACAATGTCCATGCTTCTTAGATGGCGGACGTGGACCCATAAGCATAGAATTAGCTATATCAACCATAATAAAATTGTCATTTCGTTTAAATTTAAGAGAGAAAAATTGGCCAACGAGCAACTCCAAACATGGATATTCCAACTTAATGCATAATCTTTCACACAACATATTGTTATTCAACATTATGTTTGCTTAAGTACCTATAAATGTGATTTATTGCTGAGAGAAAAGAAAGAGAGAATACACACTTACTTGTAGAGAGGATCTTGAGACGACGAAGGAGCCTCTTCTGTCTGCAAATCTCTCTCAGTTTGAAGGTTATCAAGTTGCTGGTCAATAGTTGCAGGAAGTAAATGAGGATGAGATTGTAAAATCTGGGCCAATAGCTGGCCAACTGGGGATTCAAATTGAACAGGTGCAACTGGAAAAACATTTTGAGAATCATCTGAAGCTCTTATACTTAAGCCCCTCAATCGAAATTTATCCAAACTAGATCCAGACTTTGGCATGTAAAATGATGAACACCCCTGGAAAACACAGGGGAGAAGGTCAAAAAGGGTTTTACATAAACAAAATGACAAGCTTCTCACTACCCATTTGTGGGCCTAACCATAAATAAATGGAAATTAACAAGAATGTATACGTACATATAACTTTCTCCATTCCGTGGGCTATCAAAGGACAATTATGATATACTTTCCAACATTGATTTGGTCAAAACTTTCTCAACCCAATGCATTTACAAAACTGATAAATTCTCCATTTCTTGGTTCCCCAACACAATAGTTTTGTACTTTACTTAAATGAATCACCAAAAATGAGAGATCTATGTAATCCAATTTGATAGCCATTCAGTAAATATCAGATTCTTAATAAAAGAATTCCATAAAAGTATTATTATTGCTTAATTGATTTCTCTTCAAGACACCGTCATCAATCTCGATCCTCAGCAATCCTACATCTTCAGTAGGTCTATTCTCAAGCTAACAAATCAAGCATACAACACGTAGTATATCATTCGAATTGTTAACGAATAGAATGCAAAACAAACACAACTATACAAGTGAGGTAACATTGAAGCAAAGCTACGTAGCCTCTCCCGTGGAAACTTACAATTTGACTAACCTTTGAAGTCAAATTACAGAAAAGAAAAGAGGAAACGGAAAACTCACTCTAAGGAATCCAGCGGAAATGGAATTCTTCGAATCGATAGGCGCATGATAGTGTCTCAGCTCCGGCGACCTGAGACCGCCGGCCGACGGAATCACGACAGAAACATCGCTGATTACACCCGAAATCTGCATTTTGTTCATCGCGAAGAAGCGGCTTAACAAAAGACCAACGATGAGTCCCTCGAGAGGGATAGATACAGGATTACGTTTTTCCTGGGTTTTTTTTTTCTTTTTTCTTTCTTTTCCCCTTAATATATATTTTTTTGATTCCCAACTCTAAAAAGTATTTAACAGCAACAGGTACTTTCACTTTTATTTCGGTAGGTCTTTGAACTATTAAAAAAGTCTAATAGATTTATTTTTCTTTCTCTTTTTTTTTTCAATACAATCAATGTGGAGTGAGGAATGAACCATAGACATTTAAAATTATAATTAATATTTTATTTATTAAGTATGCTCATGTCTAGAGATGTCCATTTTACACATGAAGTGGCGAGAATCCGTTTAGGCGGGGAATGGGGAGGGAGCGAGGAAGAAATTTTCCCCGTTGGCTAAACGGGGACGGGGAATATATTCTCCGTCCCCGCCCCGATTAATTTATTTAATTTTAAATATATATATTTTTATACATTTAATAAACCATAAGTCTAATTTTTATTATATATAATTTTATTTTTCTAAGAAAATTGAAAAAAATGTCTTTTAACTAGAAATCTCTAAAGAATAATTAACCATTTAAATACAAATTTTAAAAAAAAAAATTAGTTAATACAATTTTAAAAAATAAAAATATAGACGGAAAATTTTTCCCCATTTGGGAACCCGATCCATGAATTCCCCAGGAATCTCGCCTGTTCCTACAAAATTAAATGGGAATTTCATGGGACGGGGAAATGAAATAGGGGGCGGGGACGGGGACGGTGAGCCATTCCCCGACCCCGCCCTGCCCCGTGGACATCTCTAGACATGTCTAATAAAGATTTTGAATTTTGAATTTTGTATTTAATAGATTTTTTATATTTTTAAAAGCTAGATCTATCAAACATAAAAGTGAAAGTTTATGGAGCCTTTAAAGTATTTCGGATGATTTTAAAATCCAAACTCAAAACATTGTTTGAGCCACTCTATTCAAAATTAATGGTTTTAAAACAATTCTATAGTTTTGAAAGTGCACTACAAACATTATTTTTTGATATCCCGGTGCTCCAAACACTCTCGGTTTCATCAAGCATAAAATTCAGTTTTATATCTAATAAATTAGTTAAATTTTAAATATTTTAAGTACATATTTGATATTAAACACAAAATTAAAAGTTTAAAAGTTTATTAGATATTTTTAAAATTAAAAGATCTATTGAATAGTTTTTAACGTGTAGAGGCAAGGTTTAATCATTCAGCCCGTCTAGCTCAGTTGGTAGAGCGCAAGGCTCTTAACCTTGTGGTCGTGGGTTCGAGCCCCACGGTGGGCGATTTTTTAAAATTGATCTGATTTTTTTTTCTATTTTCCGGGTCGGGTCGAATTAATAAATGGATAGAGCCCTATGCTCCAATTATAGAAAAATAAAAAATATTTTCGGGTCGGGTCGAATTAATAAATGGATAGAGCCCTATGATCCAATTATAGAAAAATAAAAAATAGTGGGCTTATGTTCTTAATTCGAATGATTACCCAATCTAATTAGACATTAAAACTATGTTAGTGCTTGATGCGGGAAGGACTTTTCTTATGAGTGAGTTATCGATTTTTTTCTAAGTCATAACTATTAATTATATAAGGAAGTTGGACCACAACACTCCACAATCTAAGTTATCCAACTCTCATTAATTAGGGTATTTCGTGTCATAATCATGACACCACACGGTCTAAGGAAGTTGGATCATAACACTCCATAATGTAAGTTATCTAACTCTCATTGTTAGGACATTTAGGGGTCGTTTGACCCCCCTGTGTTTAGATTTAGATAGTTTTAGATTCCAAATCCAAAATCATGTTTGTCCCAATGTGTTCAAAACTCTTGGTTTTGAAACACAACCCCATGGGTTACAATAGTGTAACTCAATGAGTTTGTTCCATGTTTTCTTATTTTATTTGTCATCTTCTATTTTCGGCAATTACTTCAACAATAATTTTGGTGACAACTCCAACAACTACACCGGTGACCCGACTACAGCTAATGGCTACCTCCGACAACAATTCCGGCGACCCGACCACTCTGATAATTACCTCCGGCGACAACTCTGACAACCACACCAGTGACCCCGCTACCGCTGACGACTACCTCCAGCGACAATTCCGACGACCACACCGTGCGACCCCCCACCGTTGACAACTACCTCCGGTGACAACTCTGACGACCACACCGGCGACCCCGCCACCACTGACGACTACCTTCGACGACAATTATGACGACCATACCGAAGACCCCGACCACTAACGACTACTTTCAACAACCACTCAATAGACTTGTATATGTCTACCCCAACAACCCGATCACTCGAGCAATCAACTATCCTAACGACCTAACTTGCGTGCAATCACCATTTTTCTTATTAGAGTTCCAAAAATAGATTTTTTATGATACTTTGTGGAATACAATTTTAAATTTTCTAATCACTTAAATAAACTTCCAATTTTGTAATTTCTAAAATAGAATTCAAAAAATAAGTTTTTGAATACTCTATAAAATATAGTTTCAAATTACTTAATTTATTAAATAGACTTCTATTTTTTCTTTAATTTTAAAGTAGAATTCCAAAAAATAGTTTTCAAAATACAATGTGACGTGAAATAGAGTTTCAAATTCCTCAATTTCTTAAATAAACTTATATTTTTAAAATTTCTAAAATAGAGTTCCAAAAATACTTTTCTAAATACTTTGTGAAATAGAATCTTAAATTCACTAATTTCTTACATAGACTTCCAATTTCTTAATTTCTAAAATAAAGTTTCAATTTTGCAACTCATTTATGTTGTACCAGAGTTTCTACAATTGACAAAACATCCACTAAAAAAAGAGAAAATAAGATAACAAAACAACTAAAGAAAAAAGGGGAAAAAAAACAACATAAACCCAAGATTCAGAACACTGCACTCCAAACACCGTTTTCTTATTCTCAGGCTTCAGAACACTGCATCACAAACACAATTTTCTGATTCCCAGGATTTTGATTCCAAGACAGAGGCCAAACAACCCCTTAAAGAAGAAGACCTTGAGCCAAAGTGAGCATAGTTCAACTGTAATTGACATATACCCAAGACCTCAGCCAAGAGGTCATATATTCAAAATCACTCCAATGTTGTTTAGCTTAAAAAAAAAAAAGTGAAAATTAGGCCAAATGATTAGCCTGAGATAAATTATGCACAAAAAAATTGCAGAGATATTGCTTGTAAGGGAAAAAAAGAACTTTGCCCAAAAATTCAGATGTCGAGAATCAATGCAGGGGCATTAGAGCAGGTGCAAATAGTATATATTCTTCTACTTGAAAATGAAATGCATGGTCAGAACAAGTGTTGGTTGTTGTTCTTCCAAAAGGAATGTAAACTCTTGGTGATGAAAATGCTGAATACAAGTATGAATATGCTGCAACTCAGATCAAAAACATATTTAACACTGAAAAAAAAAATCAAGTATGAATATGCTGCAACTCAAATCAATATGTTAGAAAGCATACCGAAATGCCTTGATTTCGACCTCAACTTATCATAAAAACATATTTTACACTGAACAAAATCAAGTGAAATGTTCCATAACGCTCATCAAATATGGGTACAAGGATACTACACAGGGCTTCGAGGTTAAAGACGAAGCCTCCATAAGAATGAAAGAGTGACGACAGTCCTGAGACGACGCAGGTCAGTTCTTATAAAATGCAAACTTTTGGCTACTAACTGGTTAGGTTATATGCCTGCAGCGGTTGCAAGGCTGGTAGATCCTAATTACCCCTTAGCGAGTTCGGTCCGGGATGTATGCTGAGCTTCGTTATTCAAATTTTGGCTGTCTTTGGCGGATCTTGGATCTTCATTTCCATCACTTTCTCCGAGCCTCCTCTGTAGAAAAGAAAAATTCAGATAAATGAGTAAAAGGGGGAAAAATCTTCATTTCCATCACCTTTCATTGGTTCCGTTTCCTATCTGAGTCTATGTAAAGGCACTTCTACTCTGCCATGAAAATCAAACATGGCATCATATTTGGAGATACAATCTTCGAGCTTGAATATCAAACCTATGGGTTTTAAGGAAAGACATAGAAGTGAAATAGCAAGGTCGATTTTGACAATTTCGTTTTACAGCTTCAAGACAATAATGGCGGTTTTTATTATACAAGTACCCCGCTCTTTTCTTTGCTTCATTGAGATAAAATGGTGAAGATGTCTAGATTTCAAGCTCTTGGCATCACCTTGAGAGAGGCATTCTCTGAAAGAAGTTGCTCGTACTCGCACCTAATCCTATCCACTTCGGATCTAAGACTCGCATTTTCCTCCTTTAAAGCGTCAGCACGCTGAGAAAGCTCATCGCATTCAGCCTAAGTAAGAAAAATCAAGCAGGCAAATCCAATTAACTCAGCATGAGTCCAGATCACCCAATTTCATTATAAATTTAAAGGATGCCTAATTACCTGTTTACGCAACCGAGATCTACGAGCAGATTCTCTGTTTGACTGCTTCCTTCTTTGCCTTTTTAGCTCCCTTTCATCCTGGATCCACACAAAACATGTAAAAAAAACTCCTCTCTTCATCTAAAAAAACTCCGAAAGCTGTGAAAGAATGATGTTTTTTTCTTCAAATTGACAATTGGTCAAGGCTGGTTCAATTAAATCATACAGGTTAACGGTACTTGCCTATACTAAAGAATTATTTTGCATTAACACTCTAAAATCATACATTACGATTACTCATTAGTTGAAATAGTACACCTGAGTATGAGAAGAAGAGGTTGAGCTCATTCCCATCATAGAGTGGCCTAACACCAAATTCAAGTACACCCTTCTTGTCCCTTTTTTTTCTTCCCTTCCCAATTCAAATTGTATTCAAGTTTCCACTTCCACAATGTAATTTTATCATTTTACACAATTAGTGAATTGATGTATGTGTGTGTCTATGTGATAACTTTGGACATCCGAGACCACTCATGCGCAATGTTCAACAAAATTGGACCAAACCTGTAACCAAATCTGTGACTGAATGCTGTCTCGTGACCCAGCAGCAGCAGCTCCTGCAACCGGAGCCGAAGGAACCTTCCCACACAATGAAGGGATGGCAGAAGTTGTTGGAGTACCCCAATAATCCATTCCTATATTCAAATTTGTAGCAGGACCTGTAACAGCTCCAGAAGGTTGAATTGGTATAATGGACATTGTTTGGTTCACCAATGGATGCGCGAGAGCGAGACTATGTGCTTCATTCTGAGAACCATGCATTAAATCATTAGGAGTCCCCCCACCTGTACCAGAGACAAAACTTCCTCATCAATATAAAACACTGATTACACTGACTGCATAATAGAAAAAGTTCCCAAACCTTCTAAAGAATCTTTCCCAGAACCAGATTTTAGTTGTGAATCCTACAAAAATAAGTGAAGCTAAGATAGATCAAATTACATATATCAGAACAGAACCCAAGTGGTACAAGGGACACCCTCAAACAACAAGAGGTTGATATATAACATTTACTTCGTAAATGTATAACAATATAACCAGATTGAAACAAACGGATGTTTATCCTTCCTTTTTAAGTGACAATTTAACACTTCAGTAATATCACAAAAACTCAATATGTGATTTCTCTCCCTAAAAACTTTTAAAGTTCGTCAACCTGCACATAACTTGATTGGTTAAGGCATATACCATTGACCAAGAGGTTCAAATTCCCCCACCCCACATGTTGTTGAACTCAAGTAAACTTTTAAAGTCCAATGGTACATAACAATAAACACAATAAAACAGGGAACAGAATGCACAAACTACAAACTAGGAATTTGACATAGGCCACCCCTTCCCATGCCCCACCCTTAAGAAATATGGAGCTATAGAATAAACATTCGCATGGTTATATAGTGGCAGGATGCTTACATTTTGAGAATCAGCATCACTTCTTTCACTTGAACCTTCACTTTCACTTTCAGCACTGCACAGTGAGGTTCATCATCACATAAGCTAAATGTAGGTGTGAAAGATGAGATATAAAATTAAGGACAAGACAAAATATTCATTAAACTCAATAGGAACTAATGTTATCCAACCTCAATACGACAGAATACTAGACTGGAGTTAAGGTGCAGTAAGCAAAACAAGTTTACAGTTTCTTATTATTAATAGGAACTGAGAGAAAAAATCAAAGCAGAAAACAAGATCGGCCAGTAGAACCTTTTTGAGGACTTAGAATTTATTATATTCTAGATACCCTGCCCCATATATCTTGCACTTGAGTCTATATAAGACCTCAGTCACAAAAATTAAAGGCAAGTAAATATGGTAGTCTGACAATCATGAATTGAACGCACAACCAATCACCAATATATCTACATGATGTGTCACACCTTTTAGAATAAACTCCGTTAGCAGATGTTCCTGATGGTTTGAGCTCATTGTGCTTCCCAGTTATCATGTTTAAACTTCCCAGACTTCCTTTCGATCTTTTAATTGGCAACTTTTCTTTCAGCTCAGATGGCTTACCATCCCCTTCCATGTTGCCTGGAATATTCCCCTATGTAAAGTTTTACCCGTCATTTCACCCACAGTCCTACTCAAATTGAGAAAAATGTGTTATTAAAGACAAAATAATAAGCCAGTGAAACTGGAAACTCACAGAAGCCTCAGCAATGCCATTTGGAGAAGCTATAGCAAAAGGACTGTAAGGATATGATCCCTGTGACAGGCGTGTAATTGTTGGGTTAACATAATCCAAAATATAAAAATTATACATACATAAAAATGAGAACTGCATGAAAATAAATCTACAAAAGTACCGGAGGAATGGGCGGATGGGCATATATGCCACCATGGGGATACATTGCAACATAGGGATGTGGAGGGGTTCCATAAGGGGGCATAATGGGCTGCATCAAACATTTAGATTATTGTCTGATAAAGAATAAAACATGGAGCTGTTTCAGCTATTCTATATTTAAAAAGTGAAGTTCAAAATATTTGATGCTCTTGCCTATTTGAAACATCGATGATACTTGAAAGACTAGGCTGATTAAAAAAATGTAAAAGAACATCTAAAAGCACAACGACCAGGAATTCTTACACCAGCATAGGCGAACTCTAAGACAATAATTATTTATACGTTTTAAAAATATATTTATATATTGTCAAAAACAAGAAAAGAACCTGTCAACAAAATATCTATAAGATGTCGGCATGTCTGGTTTTAAGCTAATACGCACATCACTCATGAACTTAATGTTGCATTCTAACATGATTCCACCAACAGTTCTCAAGTTCAAAGGGGCTAGACCCCCATCTGAAATCACCATCTCGAGAAGAATAAAAAAGTAATCAAAAGCAAACGTAACTTTCCTAGAGGCCCAAAAGTTCTAAAAATGATTGGACCACCCTTCAGACACAATGAAGTCGTTAAAGAAGTGTATGAATCAAGCACTATCTAAAATTAGCAAGAATACCATCCATTAGATAAAGGAATATGCATGAATGGTAATCACTGCATCTACTAAATCTGTTCACACTTTTGGTCATGGATCCACTTTTCGAGGCCATCTACAACTTAATTACTGCAGCTAGATTCTCAATCTTCATAAAATTCCTTGTTCGCAGTAGTAAGCCCAGACACATACCCCTTTTAGTAATTTCACTATTTCTATTATTTGTGCCAAATGGAGTGTTTTTGTGTGAACTCTCCTTGGCTTCTTTTGAGGAAATCTTGTCTTCTCTTTTGTATTGCTTCTTTCTTTAATGAAAGTTCAACAACGTTTCAGTCAACCAAAACTTGCTCATAATTAATTATTTTCCTGAGCAGCCAACCTCTCATACTAATTAACTTATGTGGTAGGAACAAGTCCAAACGATAAACCCTTTTTTCCCAAAGAATATTGTTAAATAACAACAACAAGAGGAAAAAGAAGAGCAAGAAACAGTTGTGAGAAATTATATTGAAAAGTCGGAGTAAAATGATGACCTAAAAAACCCCTCTGGTCCAGCCTGATTACGAAACTTTTTAAATATACTAAAAGAGATTGCCCATCCAAACGAATACCTCAAGAACCAGGAAAACACGCTTGAACAGTTGAAGATACCAGCTAATAGAAAATTATGAAGCTTGGAGCAATGGTTAATGTTATACAAAGCAGCAGTCTAGCTACGGAAGGACATACCTGTACCCCCCACATATATGGGTGTGCCTGGGGGCTAGTTGCCAAATATCCAGGTGGAGGTATTGGAGAATATGCCTAAAGGAAAAAGGGAAAAAAAACATTAGAAGGGACAAGAAGTAAACCGCAATGCATTTCCAATAGTGAACCATGTTAACTTGAGGCTTTAACAAAAAGAACCTGAAATCCTGACCATTCAGGATTAACAACGCCTGTGCTTGTGTTCGGAGACTCTTCCTGAAAAAACACAAAACTATACAAAATTTAAGAAGCAGCCCTGTAAAACAATTAAATTTGAAGGCTAAATCTCTCAAGAGTCAAGATATTGGAAATTTTAGAAAATCATGTCACTAGCCTCCTATAAGGTAGAAGTCTTATCTTAAAGACTCAAAATTTATTTGGATCATTTTGAGGGAATAGAATGTTCGTGAATCAAGGATGTCTAAAATTCTAGGTGTCTGGGTATTTGGATCCCAGTGATTGTGAATCTGTTAATTGTGTTTGTTTTGAAGTATTTATCCATAGAAATTTTTATTGTTGGATAATTGTATATGTTTTGCAGGATTTTTCTGTAGAAATATAATCAAATTGCCAATTGTTACGTTGATGCTCCCATGTTTAAAAATTTTCATATATAAAATTAATTGAATATTTTATATGACAATAATAGAACATACAGGCAGACCTGTGTAGTGGCAGGCATCGTCTTGGATTCCTCCTTCTCTGGTTTATTCATCTCGCTACCACCCATGAATCTCTATCAAATAGAAGCCACCTTCCAACAAAATTTTGAAACGTCCTACATTAAGAAGAATGTAAATAGTAAATAAAAATCCTTGATATCTCCCGAGTCCGGGCCTTTGGGTGGGTGCGGGTGCCTCCAGATATTAAGGGTGAGCAAAAAAAAGACCGAAAACCGACATGGCCGACCAAATCCGACCGCACCGACGTTGGGCGGTCAGTTATAGGGAGATGGTCGGTCGGAATCAGTTTTGCCTGACTTGTCAATCAGTCAGACCGAGTTTTACAAAAAAAAAAGTATATATGTATCGTTAATAATAATAATAATAATAATACATAAACGGTAAAAATTGTATATATTTATATTATATCTTATAAATAATAAATAAATAAATAAATTATTAAAAAAAACACTCAAACTGCCTACCGACCGACTGAACTGACCGTTGGTCGGTTAAACCAAGAAACAAAAAAATAAATAAATAACGATCGACTGATGCTCATCCCTACCGGATATAGGAGAGAAAAGCTACGATTTCCCCTTTTTTAGAAAAAAAGAAGAAGAAGAACTTAAATAGTTTCAGTTGTTTCTGTCCCTCATTTTCACACTAACTATGCTATAGTAGTCCTACTTTCCTTGATAACATAAAAGCTCGACAACGGACAAAACTAAATGATTTTTTATCGCAATATTATACTCAACCCGACAAATAAAGGGAAGGAGAAGCATCATCCTCACTGCCAAACGAGCTTAAAAAAAGCTACTGAAGTTGGCTTGAATCAATCTTACCATTAGGAAGCAAAAATTCTACCTCTTGGTTTACAGTGTATGAAAATATAAATTTGGTATCCAAATTATAGCTATAAGTACAAGATATTCAATACTGACCTTAAGCCTGCTTATCTATTAATATGGAAGCAACATACATACATACATATATACATATATTGTAAGGTTTCCCAGCTTTCTTCTTCTTTTGTCTTTGCTCCATCACTTCATTTACACTCAAGATTGTACTGACGATCTTCCTATTGGAGATTAAAGATGACCAACTCGAAGAGACAAAGTTCAGTAAGACTCTTTTCCACCTTCTTGGGTCAAAGGCTAATCTGTACACTAGAAAAGCGCGGAAAAAATTTTACTCTTTGAAGGAAAGTTGTAGCTTCCAACATGATGATTTCCTTTATTTATATACATATAAATATAGAAACTAGGCTAAGCACAAAAGAGAGGGCCACACGCATAAAAAAGTCCCCCCAAAAAAGGAACCCACAACAACAAGGTAGGGAAATTAAATGAAGGAACTCAAGTTGTTTAGAATAAAAAAACAATAGAAAATCGCAAAAGGAGATGTTGGAGTGAGCCGCACTCCAAGCGTCCTCCTAAGATTGTTCATACCCTTGAAATTTCCATATTTCTTTCTAAGCAAAATTTCCAGACGTAAGCAAGTAGTAAACCGCACTTGCCAGAGAAGCCGGCCTCTATTACAAATGGAAATAGACAATCAGGTCCTCCATCATGTCCTCACATTTCCTACTCAATATCGAACTAACATCAAGAGCTCCAGAAACTTCCCACAAAACTTCATACCAAAAGAGTAAATCCATAAATTGGGTCTTCACATGCCCATTTTGCATACAGGACAACTTCCTTTAGTATAATTAAAAATTAAATCTTACAAAAGTGAAGGTGGAACATCTGGAAACCCTTACTAAAGAAAGATAAAGATGGAGACGAATAGCTATAATAAAATGGTTAAAGGAAGGATACAAAACTACATTTTCTTTCATCTAGTAGTTTCAGCTGGAACAAATTAAACATCGTAACAAGATTCAATAGTAAATTGGTAGATAGTAGATTGAAGTCCACCCAGGTTTTTTCAGAACCTCTACTCCAAAGGTGAAGGGATCGGTTGCATTTCGAGTGATATACATGGGATCCCTTTCAAAATTCAAAGACTTCAATCTTTCCTGTCTGTTTGCACATAAATGTGCTAATCTCCCTTACCATCAATTTTTATGGTTGCATTAATGAAACTGGGTGGATAATTGCCTTTCAATGATTCCCATAAATCCAAGCAAACAATAACAACCACAGAGCCAAAATTTCAAGTCTTTCCGGAATTTGTGCACGCTAGTCAAAATAAGAATAAACCTAGAAAACCGAGGCACATGATTGCAAGCGAAAACAAAGAGAAACTTAACAAAATCATTGCAAATATCCATGAAAGTTTACTTATTACACGACAATTCGTTTCACTACTGCCACTTTAACGCGAAATAAAGCAAGGATGATAGAGAAATTCAGACCAAGTCCAGCGCGACAAGCGATGGATTTCTAAGCTGCTAAATTGCGAGAAGAGCATCTCATGACCAGCAAGAATGATGCAGAGAAGAATCTGAGAATACGTAATGGCGTAATTGGGAGTAGAACTTACGAAAGTAGGAGAAATTTCACATACAAATTGGTCGAGCTTCAAGCTTCGAGACCTTGAGAGCTACCAGAGACAAGAGACCCGATAGTTCGCGGAGCAGAGTCCGGGGTTCGAACCTCGATGTACGTCGTCGCTGACGTTTTTCACTGTTTTCTGCAGAACACGTCGAAATCCCTTTGTTTCTCTCTCTTTTTTTCTTTTCTTTAAGACGGTAATTAATTTCTTTATCCAATGTCATCAAAGAAAAAACATAAAAAATGATCTGGATTTCGACCATTATTGATGAATAAAAAAAACATTAAGAGGCGTTTGGATCGCAGAGTTAGGTTGAGTTGTGCAGAGTTGTTTTGTTGAGTTCTAAAAATCAATGTTTGATTTGCAGAGTTGAGTTGAGTCAGGAAGTCAATGTTTGGTTTGCAGAGTTGAGTTATTATGTCAGGGGTGTCTAGTAATGTTAATAAGTCTGATTTTTTTTACTTTTTTCTTTACTTTTTTTGTTTCCACCAAATCAATTGCAAACATATTTGTCTACAATTTCAAAACTTCATTATGAGATAAATTATAAATTTACAATATATATTACCATTTGCAAGATATATGAGATATTTGGAACAGTACTGGATATTGAGATTGATATCAATTTCTCTTCTCCCCTAAAAATAATTTTTATCTTATGTAAAGTTAAAGGTCCGATTGTTTTTTACTTTTTTCCCTTACTTTGTTTTCACAATAAATCAAATACAAACACATTTATCTACAATTTGAAAACTCAATTATGTGATCAATTATAAAATTACAATATATATTACTATTTTCCAAATGTATGTTGGAGATATTTGTAAAAGTAATGGATATTGGGTTTGGTATCAATATTTCTTTTTCCAATTAAAATCTTTATTTAGAACTTTTACTCTTCAATATGAACTTTATTTTTTTTTGTATGCACATGTTCACCACTACTTTTTTATTTTAATTTAGGTAGGTATTAATTTAGTATTAATATTTTGCATATGAATGGTGTTTATTTAAATTTGTCTAAACACATGCATTGTCTATGGAAAATTTTAAAATGAAATAAATAGTTTACCTTGTAAAGAGGTTAAACATATGCCAACATACTTAAATATTTTATGTCATATTGAAGTTGCATTTCTACAAAATATTAGGTATGTCATCAAGGTCCTAACAGCGTCGTTATGCTACCAAAATTTTCGGTGCAGACGGTGTTGCTTAGTAATGTCCCTAGGAAATTTTGAGTTTGAAAAATTAGGGTCGTTACAGTTGGTATCAGAGCATGGGGTTTTAGATTCTGCTTACTCGCCTACATCGCAGGCAACGATCCTTATAGTCTCTCGTAGGAAGTCACCTTGTTATCTCCAGGTTTGCTTTTATTTTGTAAAGTAGTTAAAGTTATTTGAGTTGTTTGTGTGTTCACACTTGTTATGCTATACTTTTGACTTATTTGTTCTTGTGTTAAGGTAGTTTAGAGTTTAAGTTTAGATTATTGCTCGAGGACGTGACCGTTGTAAAGTTCTAGCAACTTTCGATGATGAAAGTTTTTCTTAGAATGGTATATTGTGACGACGCGTAAAATTAGGTGTTTTAATTGTAATTGTTTTAAATTTGAATCTTTGGATAATCAGATTAGGATTAGGAAAGGGTGTTTCAAAGTTTATAAGAGGATTAGGATTTATGTTTTAAAAACGTTTAAGATTTCTTTTTATAAAAGGATTAGAATTCCTTGTTCTGAAAGGATTATGATTTTTTTATGCTTATTTAAATTAGAGTATTAGCAACTTAAAAGGCACACTTCAAAACTCGCATCGTCTTCTTCTTTTCTTCACTTTCTTCATCTCGTCGGACCGTCGTCGGGGAGTCACCGGAGAGTCGCCGAATTGTCGTCGGAGAGTCGCTGGAAAGTCACCGGACCACCACCGGAAAGCATCGTACGATTGAGTTAATAACTCATCGTACGGTTGAGTTAATAACTCAACTCCATGGAGTTGGGTTATTAAGTCCCGGTTATAATTGTTGGTGAACCAACAAGAAGTTGGGTTATTAACCCAACTCAACCCAACCCAACCCCATAAACCAAACACCCCTTAATTAGTTTGTCAACATACTTATGTTATAAAGTTTGTATGCATTAAATTATAAATTCGATTCTTACGGTTTGGATAAGATAGAATTTAATTTTTATAATTTTAATTATAATCTTACCTTTCAATAAAACTTCATATCTTATTAGTTAGTTCCTATAATTTAAAAAATTAGAATCTTACCCTTCAACAAAACTTCATAAATAATTTCTCTGGTTTGATAAAATTCACATATATATTATAAATTATTTATAACTTTTAAAATTATAGTAACTAAATTCTAAATTTCTCTAAATCATATGAATAAAATTTGTAAATTAACCATTATTATGTTACAATAATTATAATTATAATTATATATATATATATATATATATATATATATATATATATACTGTCGAGTTCAGCGTATGTCGAGTGTGAATTAGAAATTTGAATGTATAACATTTTAATAGAATATTTATATCTTAACTAGTTGAAATATATGATCGGGTTTACTATCATTTATAATATATTAATTAGACGATTGTCCCATAAAATAGAACAGTATATTTTTTATTTATTTATAGTGACGTTAAATGTATAATATATTTAAAATCTAAAAAAACATTGAAGAGTCTGATTTTATTATATACCCAAAAAAATAAAAACGTTGGTTTCAAAATTGCATTATTAATCACAAAATCTAACAACAAACTTGGGTCAGATACTCTGAAAGCAAATATGCCAAATTGGTATTAACCCATAAAACTAACACAAAAATATTCGTTTATAATTGAAAAATCCATAACTATAGAAATTTAAAAGTTAAAACTCCTATTTATAATCATTTTGTTTTTAAAAATTAAGTGTAAAAATATTACTTTTACTAACAAACTTCTATGTTTCATTTTCTACTTTGCTCCTATGTATAAAAAAAAAAACAAATTATGTTTTGAAAACTAAAAAAAAAAACCTAGTTTTCAAAACTTTGTTTTTATTTTTAAAATTTGGCTTGAAACTTATGTACTACCTTAAGAAATGTGGAAATTAATATAGAGAATAGAAAGAGAAATTGTGAAAAAACAAACATAATTTTTAAAAAATCAAATAATTATCAAATGAGGCGTAACATATTTATTTTATAATTCGAGATTTAACATCAAAGAATAAGAAAGACTGGGCATTGACTTTGGAGGGAACATGACCGACATACCTTTTCTACAAAATCTTCCATCATTAAGAAAAATTGAACTTACATGGAATGGATAAATTTAATCCATTTAGGTCAAATTTATATCTTTCAGAACAAAATAAATTGAAACCCAACTTTATTTACAAACTGAATTTTTTTCATAAATATTGTGGGTATAAATACGCTCTTCACGAGAAGAGAAACGTTAAAAGGAGTTGGTCAATAAGAAGTTGAGGCTTAGTAGACCTCGCCTTAGCACCACCGCTGACATAAATGTACACGATCCTCATTTAAGATTATGCATATATCTTAATTTTAGTGTTATAAATAGCAACCATATCCACAAGTGAAACACTAAAGACATGTTTGGGAATGATTTTAGAAATATTGATTTTAGTACAATTGATTTGTTTATATTTGATTTATTAAAAGTGATTTTTCATATAATCATTTTCATGTTTGGTTCTACACTTTTAATAGTGATTTTCATACAATTAAGTGATTTTCAAAAGGCATGTTTGGGAGTGACTTTAAAATAAGTGTTTTAAGCTAATGATTTAATTATAATTAATTTGGAAAAAAATTATTTAGTTATAGATTATTTTAATATTTAATTCAAACGTTGTAAAAGTGAATTTAAATTTAATTAAGAATATTTTTTTTATAAAATGATTAATGTTTGTTTTCAAAAGGGATTTTATAATCATGAGATATATGGAGGAATTAAAATATTAGAGAAATAAAGATAGAGAGATAAACAAAAAAATTAGGTAAGATGATAAAAATTTTAGGAAGAAAATTTATAATGAGGATTGATGAGAAAAAAATTAAGAGTTATGGACAAAAAAGTACAAGAACAAAAAAAGGTAGGGCAAGAGATAAAAAAATTAGTGAGAATTTTTTTAAAAATATACGAAAATGATAGAGAGAAACAAAAAAAATAGAAATAAAAAAAATTCAAAGAAAGTTAAAACCATTATAGAGAAAAATGAATGAAAATATAAAAAGATAATAAAGTAAGAGATACACATTATAAAAACTTTAGATAGAGAAAACTTGTCATTTTGTAGAAAATGACTGATTAACTTCGATGATGAGCGGTTTTAAGAAAATTCATTTTTTTTATGGAAATTTATGAATTTTTACAAAACATGACCGTTTTTACCCATCATCAAAAGTATACATTTTTCAAAAATGAAATAATTGTCATTTTAAATCACAATCACTTGATAAAAATCACAATCACTTGATAGGAAATCACTTCAAGTGATTTTGGATTCTTTCAAAATCTCTTCCTTAATATTGTCTAACATCACACTTTTGAAAGAAAAGTGATTTTAGACCTGTCAAAAGTGATTTTAGTCATTCAAAAATCACTCCCAAACATTTCATAAGTACATGTTTGAGAGTGATTTTGGAGTGACCAAAATCACTTTTGAAATGTCTAAAATCACTTTCCTACCAACATGTGATGTTTGACAATATTAAACAAGTGATTCTTGATCAATCACTTAAAAGATGATTTTCGAGTGATTTTTGTGAGTGAATGTGATTTAAAATGACTATTATTTCATTTTTGGAAAATGTATACTTTTGGTGACAGGTAAAAACCGTCATCTTTTGTAAAAATTTATAAATTTCCCTCAAAAGGTGAATTTTCTCAAAACCATTATCATTGAGTTCATCCGTCATAGTTTACAAAATGACAATTTTTCTCTCTAAAGTTTTTATAAGGTGTATCTCTTGTTTTATAATATTTTTATTAATTTTTCTCTATAATGGTTTTAACTTTTTTTTAATGTTGTTGTTTTTTTTTCCTCCCTGTCATTTTCGTATCTTTTTAAATATTTTCTCTCTATTTTTTTTCTCTTGCTCTACTTTTTTGTTTTGTATCTAACTCTTAATTTTGTTCTCCTCATTTTATTTTTTTGTTCTAAAATTTTTATCATCTTGCCCATTTTTTTTATCTCTCGTATCTTTATTTCTCTAATATTTTAATCTCTCCCTTTTCTAACTCGATGTTTCTAAATCCCTTTTGAAAACAAACATTGATCATTTAAAATAAAAATTAATTAAATTTAAATTCACTTTTACGATGGTTGAATCAAATATTAAAATATTTTATAACTAAATATGTTTTTGAAAAAAAACAATTACAATTAAATTATTAGCTTACCACACTTATTTTAAAGTCACTCACAAAACTTTTTGAAAATCACTTAATGGTATGAAAATCAATATTAAAAGTGTAGAACCAAACATGAAAATGATTATATGTAAAATCATTTTTAATAAATGAATCCATAATACTAAAATCAATGTTTTAAAATTATTCCCAAATATGCACTAAATTAAACCTTCAATACGGTTCACCAAAGCACTGCATCAACAATCATCTTTGCAACTGGGTATTGCAACGAAATTGATAAGAGAGAAATTTAATTAAAATTCTCACACACAACAACAGAATGCCATATTTAAAATCAATGAAAGTTTACCTCCAAATAAATAACAATTCATTCTATCTCAAAGTTTAGAGATATTTGGTATAAATTGTAATTGAAACTAAATCAAGAAGTAAACAAAGTTAATCAGGAGAAAATAATAAGGTCTGCTCTTGCCTGCATCAAGTCTTATTCGCTCTCATGTTGTTTAGTTTACGAACTAATTATCAAGGTATCTATTGATAACTATTTGTTTTTTTTTATCTACTTCTATTATTCCTAATTTTTAAGAATTAAATTTATAAATACTACTTATACTCTACTCATGTTTTATTGTCTACTTTTTAGGTGTTTAAAAAAACTAAGATAGTTTTGAAAATTAAGGATCCATTTAATAACTATTTGGGCCCCGTTTGATAAACATTTGATTTTTTGTTTTTAGTTTTTTAAAATTAAATCTATAAATGTTACTTATACTTAAGAGTTTTATTGTTTTGTTATCCACTTTTTACACGTGCTTTTTTTAAAAACTAACCAAGTTTTGAAAACTAAAAATAGTAGTTTTCAAAAACATGTATTTGTTTTTAGAATCTGGCTAAACATTCAAATGTTGTATTAAGAAAGGTAAAAGACTCGTAGAGAATTGTAGAGAAGATATGAGAAAACAAGCACAGTTTTAAGCCTATAGATATTACTTTCATTTAGGAGATGTTTGATGCACTGAGTGGGTTATAATAACAAGTAGTTATTATAGTCGGTGGGTTATTATAATCTGTTGAATCATATAATATTATTTAAAATACGTAATAGTATAGTATAGGGGTATAATAGTTATAATAGTATGTGTTTTGAGTGTAGAGTATTCCACATGTTATAATAACATTGTGCCCAAAATAGACCCTTATAGGTTTCCTTGTTTTGTCATCGACATTTAATATATGTTTTCAAAAACTAATTCGAGTTATGAAAACTTAAAAAAATAGTTTTTAGAAACTTATTTTTGTTTTTGAAATTTGACTAAAAATCTAATTTTTTCTTAAGAAAGATAAAAGTTAGAGAATTACAGGGAATTGAGAAGAAAACAAGCACAATTGAGGGTCAAATATGGCATAAGAAAAGTAATTTCCAAAAAAATATTTTAATTTTTGAAATTTATCTAAGAATTTATGGCATGTTTGACTCAGTTATTATAACCCGTGTTATAATAACATGTGAAATACTCTACACCTCAAACACAGACTATTATAATCAAGACTATATTACTCTACATTTTAAATAATATTATATGTTTCACAGACAATAATAACCAACAAACTATTATAACTCATATTATTATAACCGTTTCAAACATTACCTTAAGAGTTTCTTAAAATAGATAAAAATTAATGCAAGAAAAATGAAAATTGTGGTAGAGAAATGTAGGGGTGATAGTTTTAACCAAAAATCGATCAAATCGAACCGAACCAAACCGATCCAATGGTTTGGTTTGGTTTTTTAGAAGAAAATTGGATATTTCGGTTTTTTATTTTAGAAAAACCGAAAAATATTGGTTTGGTTCGATTTTCGTTTAGAAAAATCATTAAAAACCGAACCAAACCGAAGTATATATATGTACCTAAAAAACCCCAAATTGAATCCTTATCCATTATTGCGTCGTTTCATCCGTTTTCTTTTAATTAATTCTAAAATAACAAAATGAGATTATTAGCTATATGAATTCTTATTGAGGTATTGAAAAATTTAGGGACAAAAAATATTAAAATAAGATGAAACTAAGAAATAAAATAGCATAAGATTTTGTAAAAAAAATCGAAACCGAACCAAAAAACAACCAAACCAATGGACAACCGAACCAATAGTTTTGTCGTTTATTGGACTTTGGTTTGGTTCCTCTTTTGATGAAACCGGTCGGATCGATTCGGTTCTCGGTTTGGCCTAAAATCGATGAAAACCGAACTAATATCACCCAAGAGAAATGATAAGAAAATAATTATAATTAAAAAAAAAAAAAAGTATGTCAAACGGGCCTTAATTAAAAAGAAAAAAGAAAGAGAAAAAAACCTTAGTAACCCCGAGAAGCTTTATTCTGCTTCTCTCGTCTTCCTGCCTCCATAAGCACTTCGAGAGGGCACCATCCGTTCGTTCTCCCAGAAGTTTTTGCCTGTTCGTCAATCTCAGTCTTGTTTGCAATCCCGAAGCTCACCGTTGTTAGGTTTTGAAGCTTTTCCTATTCTTTTTTGGGCATGTTTTATTGATTTCTTGATTTAGCTGTTGGTATTATTGTTATTTTACGCATACATTTGCCGCTTTCCTCCCCGCGAAAGCCAATTTTGTTCCCCCATTAATCCAATGGAAGGCTGAATTATGGATATTTTTGTTTGGTTCCCCAATTGCATAACGCGTCTCTCAATATCTTCGTCTCCGATCGGCTGCGAAGTTGTATTTGGGGCGGTCTAACTTTGATCGAGATCGACTCGAGTTCTCTCCCCCGACGATCGGGTTCACTGCTTCGTCTATTTCTGCGTGCGATTTTCATCATCGTCAATGGGTTACGAAGACGACCCGTGAGCACTCTAAATTGATTGAATTAGGGTTTGTAAGTGTGAATTGGTTTTTTTTTTATTAAGATTTTTGTTTGTATTAGGTACCGTGACGAGGATGGTGAACCATTGATGGACTTTGACCATATACAGTCAGACGGCGAGCAATCCCCTGAACCATACAATCCCGACGAACTATTAGATGAGGATATTGGTGATTGGGGTGGGCGACAGCGATCTCAGACTCCAGTCTATGATGCGGAGGAGCCCCAGGCCAGGCCTAGGAAGAGGTTGATCAAAAAGAGTTTGGCTGGTAAGGAAACTGTGCCCTCTAATTTGGCGGACGATTATGATGATGCGAGGGACTTCACGGCAGGCCAGTTTGTGAGGGAGGGATCGGAGGAGAGGAAAAGGAAGAAGGGGATCAGCAGTGGGAAAAAGGAGAAGAGATTCAAAGGAGAGAAAAATTTTGGAAGTAGTAGTGGAGGCAAGAGTAGATTATCGAAGAAAGCCTTCTCGGGGAAGGGGGTGAAGGATCAAGATGGGGATGTCAAGGAGATGTGGGAGACTATTGCTGGTGGCGATTCTGATGTAAGAAGTCTGCATTTTGTAAAAAAAAATTATTGGGATTTTTTTCTCAAATGCTGCTAGAATGAACTGCTTTTTCAGTATTTAGAAATCTGAGTGCCATTTCCCCCCATCTTAGACCTTCTTACCCGACATAAATTTTGTGCATTTTCTCGATGGGTTATACAAGTTACCATTATGTTTGCTTTATTCAATTCTGATCTTCCCAGCATCGAAACGTAGTGAGTGGAGGTCCTGTCGTATTGCACTCTTGTTATTATAATTTATATCAATATGTCCTCTCCTCTTTATTTTTTATTTTTTTGCCAGAAACAATTTTGGTTCTCTAATTGGCCTCTAGTCATTTGATATCAGTTGGATTGAATTTAGGTCTTGCTAATTAAATTTACCCACCAGGAAATATCTTAAAGCTGAAGCTGGATGAATTTTCATTTATTTCTTTATTTCTGCCTCTGAAAAATTTCCTGTAAATTAATGGCTTGAAATTATGTTGTCTATGGACACAGTATCTTCTGGAAGTGATTAATGTCTATTGTGTTGTACGTATTTCCTTATACTTGAAGTGAAGAAGAATCTTTTATATGTGGCAGTTCTAGCCCAGCCTCTGATTTTAGTCTGCTGGCGCAGCAGGTTCTGCTTTAGTATATCATTTTGACAGCTTGTAACCCTACAAGTGCAAACTAAATTACCATGCATCCTTTTGAAACTTTATATCATATATTCAGTGATGAATTGCCTTTTGTTTTTTAATGAAAAAAAAAGCTTAAGGACCATTTGCTACAAGGATTTAGGGCTTCATTTCTTGAGTTTGTAGAATGGCGCGAGCTCTACATTTGTTGTAATTCAGCCTTTATACTGAGATTTTAGATTCTATAAAAAAACTCATTTGTTTCTTCTGTTTTATACCCATTCAAACAGTTGGATAGAAATTGTGTGTTGTCTTGGGACTTGTCAAAATGGTAATTAGATTATGGCGTTAAATCCAACTGTATGACAGATAAAACTAAACTCTGGTTACTAGTTTGGTACTTTCATCATTTCCATATTGGCTTCTAGTATTTATGATCTCTCGTTTGTTTTCAGTCTACTCTTTTCTTTGTTGGCTGTTTTATCATTTTCTCTTGTACTCTTTTCTTCATCAATGAAAAAATGTGTGTTCCTTTTCAAAAAAAGTATCAACGATCTCGAGATGAATGCCTTTTGAACTCAATTATTTGTACTAAAAAATTCATGGTTGTTGGTTTGATGTTTCTAAACTATGTTTTCTATTAATGTAATAGGATGATCAAGAGGGTACCAGAACAGTAGATGATGATAATTTTATAGATGATACTGGTGTAGATCCAGCTGATCGGTATGGAAGTGATGATGAGCCACGCTCACCCCGCTATGCTCCCGAGGTCTGTATTATTTGTTCTCTGGACAACATAATGTTATGAATTGGAAGTCTTAATATGTAGAATTGAATAATTGAAAGAACTCTACAAACTTGTTAAAACTTGAGCTGCCTTTGTCCTGAGATCTGCATTTACTTTATTTCTTTCTAAATAATCAACTATTGTCTGTATCTGAATATATCTGGTCATTAACGAATGGCCTAGATGTTTCTTCGACTACCCACTTTTCTATTTGAATTCTAATAGGCGGAGGAAGGTGAGGAAGATGAAGAAATTAATGAGCTCTTCAAGGTTGGTAAGAAGAAGAAGAAGAATGAGAAAAGTCCTGCAGAAATAGCATTGCTAGTGGAGAATGTCATGGCCGAGCTTGAGGTCACTGCTGAAGAGGATGCAGACCTTAACAGGCAGGGGAAACCTGCTGTCAATAAACTGAAGAAGCTACCACTTCTTACTGATGTTCTTTCGAAGTAAGTAGTAATGCAGTCTTCTATCTATTTTTATATGTTTATCGTTTAAATTTTGATCACCCTCCACAGAAAGCAGCTTCAACAAGAATTCTTGGATCACGGAGTGCTAACCCTTCTAAAGAATTGGCTTGAACCTCTGCCAGATGGGAGTTTGCCGAATATAAATATCCGGGAAGCAATCTTGAAAATTCTGACTGATGTAAATGGATTTTCTATTTTTTTAACAACCTATAATATAATGGTTATTCAAAATATTTTAATAACATTCAATGCTGTATTTCTTTTTCTCAGTTTCCAATAGATCTAGAACAATATGATAGAAGAGAGCAGCTGAAGAAAAGTGGCCTTGGAAAGGTTAGTGTGAGGTCGACTTTTAGTGACTTTCCCGACTTTTTTTTTCCCCATACCGATCAGAAACAAAGTGTGCTTATGGTGTACATTTTGTAGGTTATTATGTTTCTATCAAAATCTGATGAGGAAACCACATCCAACCGGAAACTTGCAAAAGATCTAGTAGATAAATGGGTAATGTTGCCCCTTCCCTTTTCGTCTGCAGTTTATGTGTCATGATGCTTCCTAGGTCCTAACCCCTTTTTATCACGAAGGTAGAGAGATGCCGGATGGAGAGTACTAGTATGATACTATGGGGGTCATTTGATGTATAATTTGGGAATTAGTCCTTATTTTTTTTCCCATACACTGATAGATATTGTTTCGAGCAATACCTATCACTTGCAATTTAATTATATTACCATGCATCGTTTTTATTTCAAAGAGTTCTCGATGTTTTCTTGAGATTGTGCTCTCTAGGGAAGAAAAATGATTTTAGTGGAATTCTGTTTCTTATTTCCTGCTTTTAGAGCTAAATTTAATCGTGCTATCATGCATGTTTTGTTTGAAAGAGTTTTCAATGTTTTCTGGCTTCAAGTTGTGATCTCAAGGGATACTTTCTAGTTGGATCCTGTTGCTGATTTGTTGTGCTTTTAATGCCCAACTTCCTAACATATGGGACAAAATTGGCATTTCTTGACATGTTGAAGTTAATGATTGCAGAGTCGACCCATATTTAACAAAAGTACTAGATTTGAGGACATGAGAAACGTGGAAGATGAGAGGATGCCCTTTAGAAGACCATTGGCGAAAAAGTAGTCTTCTTTATCTATTAATTTTTCTTTTCACCATCTACTCTTTCTTCTGTTGCTTAACATATTACTGGAACCTCTCCTGTAAAACATTTTTGAAGGTCTGGAAACAAAGCTGCTGGAATTGAATCACGAGATGGAGATCTCGACTTGGATGAATTCTCACAGTAAGATTTGATGTCATGTATACTTTAGTCGTGTACCTGGTGTACTCAAGTTCAAAATCCTAATTCAAATTTATTCTCGTCCTATGCTTTTTTCTGCATGTTCTAGATCTGAAATCTTTATTTGTGACATCAATGCAGGGGACGCAAGTCTGGTCAGTCATCCTCAAGGCAACATGCTTCACGGCCAGAGGCAACACCATTGGATTTTATTGTCCGTCCCCAATCTAAGATAGATCCAGATGAAATCAGAGCTCGTGCTAAGCAAGCTGTGCAAGATCAACGTCGTATGAAGGTTAGTTTTCCTCATTATCATATGAAGCTAGATTAATAGAAAAGAATCCTAACCTCAGGTTTGGCCGTTTTGAGCATTAGTCTCTTTTCATTTCTTCAATGAAATGTTTTCTATCTTGTTTAAAAAAAAGACAGAAGATAAAAGTGGAGGGAAGCACGGGGAAAAACCAAATGCATGTTTGAAATCAAAATACTCTTACTAAAATAACTTATTTTGAAAAGCACTCCCAACTACTTTTAAATGTAACCGGTGTTGAATTTGAAAGAAAATGAAGACATCTACGCAATGTTTGAAGAGAATGTGTGACTGTCGCTGCTTCAGAAGCAGAATAAGATGTGATCCATGGCTCGACTGTTCTTTACATGTTCATAATAGATCGAGTATCGTCACATTAGTCATTTAGTAAAGGACAAATTCGTTTGTTGTCTCTATGGATTTATTTTTACTGTATGCTACATTCTAAAATCAAAGTTATATTATCCATGTCAGATGAACAAGAAGTTGCAGCAGTTGAAGGCTCCGAAGAAGAAGCAGCTTCAAGCAACAAAACTCAGTGTGGAGGGTCGCGGTATGCTCAAGTACTTGTGATGTGTTATTTAACTTGTTAACGGAAGAGCTCGAAGTCGGAGTCTGCCATCCTGATCGTGGCCGGGAAGTCTCACAAATGGCTTAATAATGAAGGATGCAGACGCCGAGAAAGCATCCACAGTTCGTTAATTTACCAAAACTCCTCCATCCAATGACCACAAGAGATCTGAATTATTTCTCTCTTTTGCCGTTGAAGTGCTTAAGTTTTACTTGTACAAAATGACCATCATATGTTGGAACCAAGATGGGATGTTATTGAATGTATCAATGTGCAAGAATCTTTATGAAGTTTTCTAACGCTTTTAGGCAAAACGATTGATTTATTTTGGTCATTTCATTGTTGGTTAAGGGAATTGACATTTTAAATCTCATCATTCTCTTGTCTTTTGGCTTCTGATAAATGGGTTGTATCCATAGCAAGGCCTTGTTTCCAACATATATTTTAAGGTGCAAGTCGAGGCCGCTATGAAATTTGATTGTTATTTTTATTTTAAGGGAATTGGATTGATTTTATTCGTTTTGAACCACAATGGTATATTTCGTTTTGGTTTGATTTGTTTTGTTGGATGGTTGAGGTCTTGTCCCTTTTCTTTAAACAATTATTATAAGTTTTGTGGGAATTGAAAAAACACTTGGTATATAAACTTTCAATCAAACCTTAAAAATTGCAAAAGATATAAATTGTCATGATTTTTTTTAGAACGACATTTTGAAATGGGAAGATTCATTCAAATCTGTGACTTCTTAGTCATAAATTCATACTTTTTAGTTGAGTTATGCTCTTCTGGGCAAACTATCATAAATTATTAAGTATTGTTGCAATCAAACTTTTAAATTACAAGATGGTTAAATTAGACCAAAATTTTTTACATAAACTTTTAATGTTTTGTTGAATGATTGGTGGAGCATGATTCCTGAAGTTCGAAACAAGAAAAGTTACAACCATGTGTAGATTGCGAGCTTAATTTTTTAGTTGATGGTTTGACTTGTTTGGATTTATCTAAATGTTTTGGACTAAAGATTTTTTTTACTTGGATTGTTAATTTTCTTTCTTCTAATTCTTCTTCTGGTATCTCTTACAATCACTTTTTGATAAATAATATGTGGTTCTGGTTTAAGAAAAAAAAATTGAATTAAAGAAAAAATTGGGTTAAAGATTAAAGAACATAGTTGTAACAATTCTCATGGTAGTTTGTGCATTTGGTAATATTTAGGTCTAACTATAAAATTTCATAAGTTTATAGGTGAATTCGCAAATTGAAAATTTAAGAATGCGATGGTTACAAGTTACAACAAACATAGTGTTGGTGTAGATTTTACAATTTCTCCCTACGTATTTTTTTAAGGTTGATTTTCCATTTTTCTTAAACCTTTTTCCAGTCTAGAACTTTTATAAATACACCCATTTTTTCTTTAATAAATAAAAAATTCATGTTAAAAATAAAAACAAATAGTTTGCTAAAAGTTTGGATATGGAAATAGGCTAGATATAGAAAATACTTTTGAATTGTAAGTCTCATTTTAATAATATTCATGACCTTTAAGGAGTTTCAAAAATACCTACGCCTTTTAAAAATACATTTACTGAACAACACGAGGATTTAAACCTATAACCTAGTTAAGGGTGCGTGCCAATTACCATTGAACTAGGCTCGCTTTGATGTAATTAAACTAATATTAACTGTATAAAATATTTTTTATACGAATTCAAGTCCTCCCTATCTCAAAATTTTGGATTTGCCACTGCTATCAATGTTATATCGTTGATACCTAATATAATCCACTAATATAATTATATAAAGTTTATCAAGTGTATCTAAGTATGTTACATATGATATGTACATAATATAAAATATCACTCATACAAAATATCACTCATACACTAGTGATATGCTTTATTTTCAGTACGTTTTCAATATGAAGTTTATCAGTAATCTATTTGTGATATATTAATTATATACCTAATAATAAAATATGTAACTCGAAGTTTATCAATAATATATTAATAATTCACACACATATACGCTTTATTTTGGTTATTTACATTATTGATGATTTATATTTACTACAATATACTTGTTTAAATATTGACTAATAATACATAAGAAATTCATATTTAATATCTCATATATATCTAAAATAAAATATATTATTAATATACTATTGGTATACTTAGTGTTAGATATGTCAATTAAATAAACATAACTAAAAAAAATGAAGTATATTAGTGATAAAATCATTTCCATATTTTGAAGTTATAAAATTTGAAATCATTTTTTACTAAATTCACGAGCAAACAAATATTAAAGTTCTAGATATTTTTTTATATGAGATCGAGAGGATTTTCTAATTTAGCCCATCAAAATAATTTTTTTAAATTAGAGGGCCAAAAGGGAAAACAGTTGAGAAGGAAATGCGATTTAAACCGCCAAAACAGGAATTTTCGATCAAATTTACAGGTGAGTCAAAATCCCTCGTTATCTGTTCGTGGTATTCCTCCGGCTCCCCGGGAACCCCAAATCAATTTCAAGCTACTATTGAGTTCATCTTCTTCCGCCACGCTGCCGCCTGGTTGTTTAGGGCTTCGACGAAATCGGAGTTCCGCCGGTGGAGTATTCCCAGTCTCTGGCAACCGTCAGTTCCGTCTACCAAAGTTGAACGTTTCATTGAGGTTTGTTTCGCTTTTTTTTTTTTTTTTTTTGGGGTGGTGCTTAATTTCACGTTCTCTGGTGACTATTTTTATCCGTTGTATGGAAATTTTGGATGTGTGAGGTTTGTCGCGAGGGGAAATAGTATTTGGACGGCTTTTCTTTAGTGTATTTGTGTTCAATTTATTCTTATCATACTTCTCTCATTAGATGGAATTGATTATGTAATTTTTTTTTTTTTTTGGGGGGGGGGGGGGTCAAATTTTGGTGAAGTGATCAACAGCAGTTTGTTCTTAGCTCTAGTTGGCTATTTTGCAGCATACTCGAATAATGTTTGGTTTTTGATTTCCTACCTAGTCATTAAGTGTATCACTCTAGCCAAATTATTGATTTATATTTCTATCATTTTCTTTATGCGGATTACCATAGGACCAGATACTTCCTATTTCAGTTATTAATGTCAGATTCAAATTTGGAAGATGTGATGATCTTTATATTTGCGTTATTCTTCCTCCTTGTCGTAGACTAGTTCGATGGAGTTTGTTTTTAATATTAGGCTAATGTACTATAGCCAGGCAAGAAGATGGTTTCTGGTTTGATAAACGCAAATCCAGTTGTATACCAAAAGAAAGAGCGACGGGCTCGAACCACTCCATGTGATAGTGACGAATATACAGTGGAACCCATTGATCAGTTGGAAATTTTTGATATCCTTTTTTCATTTTTATAATTTCTCTTCTTTCTTCTTGTGTTTTGATTAAATATTAATCATTTCTAAACTAAATGTTGTCAATACTAAATACCAGGATCTTATAATTATTTGCCGGAATTACTTCACTGTGGAACTTCTTTATCGAACCAACCCAAACATAACTTAACCAGCTAAGGCATATACCCTCGGCCAAGAGATTAGAGGTTCAAATCTCTACTCCAATATGTTGTTGAACTAAAAAAAACTCTTTTGTCAGAACGATATGCTTCTGTGGTACAGTCGTGACTCGAGGAGTCTTGTGCATTTCTATATTGCTTTAGACCTTAAGGATGTGTAATTGTGACCTTGGAAAATGTTTGCATGTTTGTTTTCTTTATTGTTCTATCTCTTCTATATGAACCCTATCTTTTTATGCCACTTAATGAAATTGTGGTTTCTTATCCACTTTGTATAAAGCTATAAGCTGTATTTGAAGAGGCATTTTTATTTATCAGTATTGTGGAATTCAAAGGTTTATGAAACAGATCATGTTCGTGTTCACACTGTATAATTTTGTTCCTTAACATTCTTAAATCATATTAGAGATATAAAAGATCCCGAGCACCCTTACTCTTTGGAAGAGCTTAAAGTAATAACAGAAGATGCAATTGAAGTAGATGATGATCTTAGTTACGTGAGGTAACCTAATCTCTAGTATTCCTGTTGTCCTAACCTCATTCGTCATTCATAATTGTAATGTTTGTTTATTCTAGTTGTCGGGTCCCTTTTGTAAATGATTGTGTTGCTCGCAGAGTTACATTTACTCCAACAGTTGAGCATTGTAGCATGGCAACAATTATTGGTTTGTGCTTAAGAGTGAAACTTATGAGGAGCTTACCTTCTCGGTACAAGGTATTAATCTTGAAACAAGTTCGCCTATTATTGGCCAAGCATTCATTATCATTAATGCATGGGTGGGTCAATTAGTACTCATATTTCAGCATGTAATGATAAAATCTAATCAAGTATGCTATATCAGGTTAAAATGACACTTGTAAATTGGAGAAAAATGATGTCCATTTCTCTGAGGGGACCGAAGATTGTCTTAGAATTAGAGTTTGGTAAACCGATGGATACTACTTATAGGAAACCTAGATTTTGGAGTTGAATTAAGTAGTAGGTTATTTGCGAAAATTAACTTGTATTGAGAGATCTTTAGTGGATTGTAGTTTAAGACAAGTACTCAGTGCTAAAAGAACCGAGAAGTTCTAATAATCTATCTTTCTACGAAAATACCAGCTTCCATTAAGAGATCAACGTACAAAAGAAATCCACTAGAAAACTAACGTGTCCAACCAAAAGCACAAACAAGAAGAATTATAAGAAAGCTCCCTTTATCTGTTGGTTAAGATAATCTCATGATGGAATTAGTCATTGCATAGTGGTGATGTTCGAATCCCAAAGTAGGAAAATTTCCCCCTCGTTCTAAACTTCAAAATACTTTCATTTTACATTTACATCTTTGTTTTTTTATTGCTTCTATTGTTTTAGGTGGACATTAGAGTAGCTCCTGGATCGCATGCTACTGAAGCAGCAGGTATGCCATTACCTATTTCCTGTTTACTGTACATGCCCTCGTGTTTAACTTCTACCATGCTCCAACACATTAGCAATCACCAAACCACCATAAATTTACGTTTCTATAAATCTCTATTTAACATCTAGTTTTAGATTGTCAAAGAGAGCATAGCTCAACTGACATGATGAATGTGTTAACGACTATGAGCTCTGTGGTTCGAATCCCTCTAACCCCAATTGTACTAAAAAATATCTAGTTTTAGATTATGAAAATCATTAATGACGAGTTTGCCTTTCTGGAAAAAATTATGAATGTTTTCCTCGTAGCTGTGATTTATAATTAATTAACTACACTTTGGATCCTTAAGTCACAGTCTTTTCATTTGCAGTAAACAAACAACTTAATGACAAAGAACGAATTGCAGCAGCACTGGAAAATCCAAATCTATCCGACATGGTCGATGAATGCTTGGCTCCATCTTATGGTTGATTGAGTTGGGACTGCCAAATGCAGATAGATCAATAATCATCTGAAATCCAATCACATGAATTTTTGTGATCCCTTTTATGAATGTTACTATGCGAGCTTATTAGGAGGAACCCGATGTTCTGAAAATTTTCTCAAACATTTTCTTCACTAAATCAGTAGGATACAATCATACAGATATCTCATCAAGGGTTAGCTGCACTTGGATTCGTTGTTAAATAGGGTTGTATTTTCTTTTATTGCATTGATTGAAGAACTTTTCTTATGTGTTCGTTTTTTTTTAAATTTGGTTTGTACGGGTAAGGAAATGAATAACTGTTATTTGAAAGTTAACCTTTTTTAGAAGTATGATTGACATTTTTTATTTTTTAGAATAATTAAAAAGCATGTATGTTGTGATTAGATATATAACTGGAAATTGACTATGATCTTCACAAGCCAACCAAACATAAGTATAGAAAAATATTCTTGACACAAATGACAATGAGTTATTTTGATCTCATATTAGTTTTTATTTAAGATTATACTAGTTATTACTAATGATAATGAAATTAGGACATGTTCAAACCTTCCTAAGAAAGTATATGCAAAGCTTCAGTTGATAATTCATCTATCTACATTTCGTTAATATGTCCATGACGAGTTTGGTAATGTAGGATATTATTTAGATTCAACAGGCGAAGCTAAAAGTAGTTGTTAGTAAGTTTTATGAGATACATAATTAGAATTGGTTTTGAGTTAGATTGGTTGGAACTCAATTTTTATGGTTAAAGCCCTTTTATAACATCCAAACATTATCTTAGATACTAAAATTCTAGACAAATAGCATAAGCCAATAGTTCTATCACGAGAGAATTGTGAAAATAATATTTTTATTTATAATTATCTAATTGAACGAAAATAATAAAAACATGATTAAATTATTATTTTAGTTCTTGTACTTTGTACTCTGTTTCATTTTGGTCCTTGTATTTTTAAATGTCAAATTTTAGTCTATGTACTTTCAATAAAGCTTAAAATTAGTCCACTTTCTTGTAAAAAAAATAAAATAAATAGTTTGCTAAAAGTTTGGATATCAAAATAGGCTAAATTATAGAAAATTCTTATAACGCCCCAGGACCAAGATTCGGATTCGAGAGTGAAGACTTTCCCCACAAACCACCACGCTCTAATACCATTTGTAATGCCCTAGGCCCAGGATTCGGATCGGGATTCGAAATTCCCAACATTCCCCTGCGACCTGGTCATGTTACAATACCATCCATTCCATGGTTGAGCCGCTTGCGAGAGTAAAGATTTTCTCCACAAACCACCATGAGTCATTCCAACATGTTTTGTCCTCACTCACATGCTCCCTAGGAAAATTTCTAGGAGGTCACCCAACATAGAATTGCTCCAAGCCAAACATGCTCAACTTTGAAGTTCCTACGATTGAGCCATCGAAAAAGAAGATGCACCTTGTTGGTATAGGTAGTAGTTATCAATTCTTTTAAGTGTTTCTCAACTTGATTTATTCATGTACCCCTCTTCCTCGGGCACCATACTTTCATATCCTCAGGATTCCTCTTATTCAGATATGAACTCGGTTCATTCATGTATCCATCTTCTTCGGGCGTCACAATTCTTTTCAACTATAGGCCTCGTTTCAATAATACTTCTAACTTTTAAAAATTTCAAAAATACCCTCGACATTTTAAAAAAATTTAAAAACACCTTTACTAGAAAATGTTTTTTTCTTCTTCCATGAAAATTAATGAGAAGCTTTGCATATTAGTCATGTATTCATAAACCATAAGATTTTCTCCTCGTTCAACACAACATCCCAACGAGTTTTGACCACATTCTTATTTTTAAAGCTTAAATATGACTTTTGCTTCATTGTTGAATTTTCACGTCCCGACTTGATTTTATTGATAGTTTTTTCTTGTTATTTCCTTACAAGTTACTACCTATCAACTTTCCCTGAATTCATTTTAGACAAAATAAATGAAAAATATCAGTGGTTCTAACATTTCTTAAATATTAAAAAAAATAATCACATATCAATTAATTAACCTTGTAAACTGGACAAAACCTGCTGTTGGAATAGAAATTTACATAAATTCAAAATTGTCATGTCATTCCCAACATTGATAGCAAAATTATATTTAATTAGCGATTAATTAAATTTCCAAGGATCCTAAATTAAATTATGACAAGCCTTGCTATACAATTGGGTTCCTTCAAATTTGGTAAATAAAAGCCCAAATTGAAGGCTCAATTAGCAAAATCTAAGCCCAGTCCAGAGGAGAGACCCAAAATTAGCCAGGCTCAGTCCAGAGGCGAATACCCAAATCAACCAAGCTCAGTTAAAAAAAAGGTTGGTCCAATGTCCAAACTCAGTCTAGAGACGAGACCCAAAGTCAACCAAGCCTAGTCCAAAGGTGAGACCCAAAGTCAACCAAGCTCAGTCCAAAAGGACTGACCCAAAGTCAAGCAGACTCAACCCAAAAAGGCTGGCTCAAAGTCGACAAAGCCCAACATTAACTGAAAAAGCTCAAAGAGAATTCAGGAACGAAATCTCCAGAAGCTTCTGAAATCAAACACCATATGAACGAAAAACACTTCACGAAGATCATGAATGTTCCAAGAATATGTTGAAGTTTCAACCTTATAACTGAAGAAGCTCAAAGATAATTAAAAAACAGAGCATTGAAGCATCCAGAAGCTCCTGAAGATCAAACACCGTTTGAACGAATAACACTTCACGGAGATCAAGAATGTTCCAAGAATCTATTGAAGTTTCCACCTTGAAAACAAACTCTTCAACCCTCGAGAGAAGCACACATATAGGAACTCACAATATTGAAATTAATACAAATACGAATTACTTACACATACTAATTTTATTCGTTGAAATCTCATATGAACACTTGCATTTTTCAAATTTATTAGCATTTGAAAGATTTTAATAACAATTTGACCAAATAAATTCCAAGAACTTACAATTCATAACTATAACCTTCTCTCATAGCTCTCTAAAGACAATAAAAAACTTACACCTCTCTTCGTTCACCACTTATCGTAATTGAAAATCACATTAATCTCCTACTTATCACTAACGCACGCAAACAAATCAAGCAAAAAAAAAAGAGCTTATGTTTTTTTTTTCCTTTACCTATCCTCTGATTTCAAACTTTACTTTCATCTTGTGTTACGTTCCACATTCTTTATAGGCAAAGTGTTGCCTTGACTTTTATAGAGCAAGAATATGCAAAGAAGGCTAAAAAAAGAAATATTTTTTTGAGGTATTTTTGATTTTTTTTAAAGGTACATGGTATTGATGATACATAATTTAACGTTGTATCAGACATGGTTGAGGAATGCTTGGCTCCATCTTATGGTTGATTGAGTTGGGAGTGCCAAATGCAGATTAGATCAATAATCATCTGAAATCCAATCACATGGAATTTTTTTTATCCCTTTTTGTAACACGAGGTTCTGAAATTTTTCTCAAACATTTACTTTACTAAATCAGTAGGATACAATCATACGGATATTTCATCAACAGTTAGCTGCACTTGGATTCGTTGTTAAATAGGGTTGTATTTTCTTTTATTAAATTGATTCTTGAAGAATTTTTCTTATTTGTTCATTTTTTAAATGTAGAACCACCAATATCACGAAAATTTTCTTGAACATATATCAGTAAATCAGTAGGATACAATTATACAGAGGTATCTCTTGATGGTTTAGTTGCATTTGGATTCGTTGTTACATAGGGCTGTATTTTCTTCTATATTTCTCTTGCTTTGATTATTGAAGAATTTGGTACTATTCAACTTTCTATATATTTTAGCAATGTGATTTTGTTCCATTAGTATATGTTATTAGTTCTGATTTTTTGGTATTCGGTTATTATTGAATCTGTTCTAGTGTGATAGTCGCTGATTTTTCTTTCTTTTTTGATCTCATGGAAAATTTATTGGGTAACTTATGACGTGTAAATTAGTTTTTTATTATTATTTCAACAATAGGTAGGTTGTGAGATTCGAAACGTTGAACTCTGGTCATGCTTTATGCCAATGGAGCAATACTCATGTTGGCTAGTTTGATTTTTTTTTTTTTTTTAAAAAATTTATTTTTAAGTAGGCCCTTATAGTGGAGAGCATAATATTCATAAACTAGTGTATAGGTTAGTACGGAAAAAAATATGATATTAATTTGTAAGGAAATTAATAATAGTTATTTGAAAATTATCATTTTTTAGAAGTATGAATTTTCTATTTTAAAATAATAAAAAAAAACATGAATGTCGTGATTATATATATAACAAAAAAAAGACTATCATCTTCACAAACCAACCAAATATAAGTATAGAAAAATATTCCGACACAAATGACAACGAGTTATTTTGATCTCATACTAGTTTTTATTCAAGATTATATCAGTTACTATTATGGTTAATTTTTATATTTATAAGAGTCTGAGTTGACTTGTGCATACTCCAACTATTTTAACAAGATTATTGAAGGGCTATAATTCATATAGTTAAATTAGTGACAATGAAATTAGGACATGTTCAAACCTTCTTAAAAAGTATATGGGAAGTTTTTGTTGATAATTCATCTATCCACATTTAGTTAATGTCTCTCCCTAACGAGTTTGGTAATGTACGACACTATTTAGATTTCATTGGGGAAGCTAAAAGTAGTTGGTAAGTTCTATGAGATACATAATTAGAATTGGTTTTTACAGCAAAGTTCTTCTATCACATCCAAAATTTATTTTAAATACTAAAATTCTAGACCAGTCCGTAGTTTTTTTTTTCTTTTTTTAGTACAATTGAGAACTGGGGGATTCAAACTACATCATGCTAGTTGAGCTAGGTTCGTAGCCACCACGAGAGAATTGGTCCATGTACTTTTAATAAAAATTAAATTGGTCTATACTATCAATTTTTTGTTAATTTTTTTTAGAAAAAAATAGACTAGCTTTTTCTCAATGTATGTTTAGATTGTGTATTTTCTTATATTAAATTATTATATTATTGAACCAAATTGGATAAAAATTAACTTCAATCTTATCGTAGAAACCAATTTTAAGTTTTATTATAATTATCTAGATTAGAATTAAATAGAATAAAGCTCAAACTAGAATCATCAAAATGATATTTTAACTTAAAAAATATACATTTAAAAGTATGTTATTTTAAAGAAATTTGCACAAAAGATTGATTTTCACACGCTTTAATGTCGTTTGGCCCGTGTTTTGAAATTAATGACACATGGTCCTTTTACCATTAGGGCATTGTGCTCTCGCTCTCGCTCTAGCTCTCATTCTCGCTCTCCGAAATTTTGGAGAAAGACAAGAAAAACCACTCTCTTGCTCTAGTTCTCACATTGACTTTGTTGTTCTAGCTTTATCTGGCTTAATTTTTCTGGTCTCTTTTTCTCCACAGATTTTCCTACAACTCATTTGAGCGAGAAGCGAGCGCTATGTCGTTTTCCGCGTAAGAAAGCATGAATAATAAAAAACCGTTTCATGCCCACATGTGTAATTTCACGCACATTGTCACGTTAGAATGAGTCATATCTTGTTATTTTTATAATACATGTTATCAGCCATTTAAACATTAAAATATGAGTCATTCGTGTTTAAAATATGGGTCATTCGTACGAATGTCCGTTTGTTTGATGACGAAGACTCCAATTCACTATTTTTTCTCCTTTTTTTATTGTTAAAAAAATATATGTTTTTCACTACATGTGAGTGAGTATTATGATACATGCTTTATATCGATTGATGTGTACTTGCAAAAAAAAGAAAAAAGTAAAAATTTAAGATTTACAGTCGAACGGTTGATAAATTTAAATCAAGATTATTTAGACAAGAGGGAAGGGAGAGTCAAACTGCCATTAAATTGTTTTTTCTTTCGCCCGAAAGCTTGAGCTTGAAGGGCGAATTTCCACTTACGCAGCAGCAAAGTGTTGAAAATCTGTGAATTTCAACGTGGAAATCAATCAGACAGCCAGAGTCGATTGTCGCTCTCCAGTCTTCCTACAGTCGGAGTTCCGAGAGCTCAACAATTTGATTCAAATATTGCTATTTGCTTCCGAGCCTCCGGTTGTATCATCACGACCTGTAAGCTATCTTTACAGTCTTCTCTTTTCTGATTTAACACTTCTATTTTAATGTCAATCATCGATTTTCCTGTGCATTCACAATTATACGCTAGATTGAGTTTGTTCAGCAGCTGATTTGAAATGGAAGTTGATCGAGGAAGAGCAGAAATGGCCGTGTAAGTGTGTTCATTATTTCCGGTGTTTATATTTATGCCTTTAAGCTTGATGTTCATTTACGATTGATCGGTTCAAGACTTTGTTTGTTTGAGATTCATTGTTGTTAGCTTGGTTTTGACCTCGAGAAAAGAAATTAATGAAACGACTGTTTAATTTGTAGTCATACTTCAACTCTAGGATTGTAGTCGATGATGCTGAATTACTTTCAGTATGATCTCTATCCTTGGAAGTAGGTTTGTACATGCCTTTTGGGATCTTATTTTTGCTGCAATTTAATATCTGGCAGGATTGTTTCAGCTCCAGGGAAAGTTTTAATGACCGGAGGTTACCTTGTCTTGGAGAGACCCAATGCAGGGCTCGTACTTAGTACCAATGCTCGTTTTTATGCAATTGTAAAACCAATTTACGAGGAAATCAAGCCTGACAGCTGGGCATGGGTTCGTGGTTCTTTGATAATTAATCCTTCAAACTTCAGCTTTGTTCACTGCATTTTTGTTTGGTAGTTGCATGTTGTTCCTATGTTGTTTATTTTGTTCATGAATAAGTTTTATGCTGAGTGGAAATAGTACTTTGAGAGTGGGGATCAAAGTAATTTCCTGCTTATCTGACGGATAAGAACCAAAATATTAATAGTCACGTTCTTCTGGTTTTATGCAGTTTCCAACTTGGGGAATATCACATTGAGCTGAACTCAATTGCATAGAGAAAGTAGTTAGCATAGGATTTGAGATCCATTCATTTTATTATCATTATTAATAATATTAGAACTTCAGGAATTCCATGCATGTGCTAATATTCAAACTAACTCTTGAGAAAAAAAATTTCAATCAACATATGTCGAATACATTTTTGCTTAATGGTCCATCTTTTTCAGTCATGGACAGATGTTAAGTTGACATCTCCTCAGCTCCTGAGAGAGAGCATCTATAAATTGTCATTGAAAGACCAATCCCTTCAGAGTGTCTCTCCAAGGCAAGTAAATTAGTTATTCTAGTTCAGCGTTGGAACTTCTATTTATAAGGACCTGTTTATGCTGTTATCTAAATAAAACTAGCTAAATTCGGTTGTTTGTCTCATCTTACAATCCTGAACTTCATCATACTTGTATTTCCAGTGATTTAAGTTACCGTGGTTTGATTATATTATGGATGGGCTTTTCTTTTTTCTATATTTTAGTTAATGGATTACAATGAGTTGAGGTCAGAGTTATTAGCAAGACAGAGGTGAAATGCTTTTCAGTTCGCAATTAATGTTCATTTATATGTACTGCATTCTGTTTTCAGTCAATCAAGAAACCCTTTTGTAGAAAAAGCAGTGGAATATTGTGTGGCGGCTGCATGTGCAAAATTTATTGACAAGAACAATAAGGATGCATTACACAAACTACTCTTGCAAGGTAATGTTTAGTTTTTTGCTCATTCCCTGTCTTGCAATAATCAAATTGCTTATATATCCTACTAACTCTATGCTTCATTTGAACTGAACTTGCAGGTCTTGATATCACTATTTTAGGTTGCAATGAGTTCTACTCATATCGGAGTCAGGTACTATCCCATTGCTTATAAGCAAAATGCTTCATGCATGAAACGTGATTGAATCAATGCTATTGCTGTTGCTTTCTCTCTCATTACCCAGGGGAGGGGGGACACTAATTGGGCGTTTATCTCTTTTCGATTTTCTTGCTAAGTTACTTGGCTGTACTCTATGCTTTTACAGTTTTTGTTATGTTTGTTTCATAGATTGAGGCTCGTGGACTCCCATTAACATCAGAATCATTGGCTTCCCTGCCTCCTTTTTCATCAATTACCTTCAATGATGGGGAATCATATGGGAAAACTTGCAAGCCTGAAGTTGCAAAAACTGGATTGGGCTCATCTGCTGCAATGACCGCTGCTGTAGTTGCTGCTTTACTTAACTACCTAGGGGTTGTAAATCTTTCCTTATTGACAGGCGACCAAGAACAGAAAGGAAGTGTGGATCTTGATTTGGTGCATATAATAGCTCAAAGTGCCCACTGCATTGCACAAGGGAAAGTTGGCAGTGGCTTTGATGTCAGTTCTGCAGTTTATGGCAGTCAGCGATATGTTCGGTTTTCACCAGAAGTGCTTTCTTCTGCTCAGGTTTCTTCTTGATAGGCTCTCTCTCTTTATGTGTTGTTTGATCATACTGCATTCTGAACTTAATAAAATGAATTCATCGGTTTTGGTGCATGTGTCCTTGTTATATGAGATGGTTGTTTTGTTTTTTTACCAGTAGATATATATTATTTAAGATATTTTATCTTTATTTAGATTATATCTCGTTCTAATTTTATCGGATGTCCCAAAAGGACTGTATACCATTCTAATTTTATCTTACACTTGTTCGTTTATATTATTTGCTCATTATATTTGCTTTCCTTTTTTGTAATTTTCTGTGTATTATATCTTCTTGTAATTTTTTCATTCAGTGAATACATAGAAAATTTCTCCCCAAAAGTTCACTACCGAATGAAGAGATTTACTAATTTTTCCCACAATAGGTTTGTTTTAATTTGGTTTTGTTCGCATAGTAAGCTGATGGAAGTCCAAAGTATAGTGACTTGAGGCAAGGCGACCCCTTTCTTTTCTTGGTGGTGGCGGATACCTTGAGTAGAATAGTGTTCGAAGGGTCGGAGGCTAACATTATCCAAGATTTCTAGGTTGGGAGGGATCGGACTATCCTTTCTCATCTCCAGTTCGCCAATGATACTCTATTCTTCTTTTTAGACAGAGAGGATTCCTTCTTCAATATGAATCAAGTCCTTAGGTTTTTTGAGGTTATTTTGAAGTTCGGATTAATAGGAGAAAATGTCAGATTTTGGGCATTAATAGCGATCTTGGAAAGTTGGCTAGATGGACTTCTTTAGCTAGATGTGAGGTTAGCAGATTTCCTTTTCCTACATGGGTCTTCTCCTCGGTCATAACCCTGGGAGTCTTTCTTTTTGGGACCCCATCCTTCACAAGGTTCATAAGAGATTGCCTTATTAGGATACATGGTAAGGTTAGTAAGGTTTTAGAGAAGCTTATGAGAGATTTTTTATTTATTTATTTTTTTAAATTTTGGGAGGGGGTGGATGAAGGGAAAGGGTCTCACTTGTGAGTTGGAAGGTTGTCTCCAGGCCGGTAGACCTTAGAGGCTTAAGTATTGGTAATGTGAGGGCAAGGAATAAGGTCTTGTTGGCTAAATGGCTTTGGTGTTTCTATCATGAAGTCAATACCTTATGGCATATAGTCATAGTAAGTAAGTATGGTCCTTATCCTTTTGAGTGGACTGTTGGTAGAGCAATTGGCACTTGCCGAAACCCTTGGAAAGAAATCTCTTCCGAGTTACTTGTTTTCTCTCAGTTTATGTATTGTGTGGTGGGGATGAGAGATGAACCTTTTTCTAGGAGGATAAGTGGTTGAGATCGTCCCTTTCGCTCCTTGGTTCCCTAGCTATATCACTTGTCCCGTTTTAAAAATCAGACAATGGCTTCAATCCTTTAGGTTAATGGCCCTTCGTCCCCTTTTGGAGTCCCTTCTTCTCCCTACTTTGATTTATGTCGTGCTTTGACCATTAAAGAAACGAAAGAGGTCGTCGAGTTGTTGCCCTCCTTAACCAGGTCTAGTTGAGTCCCACTAGGGGGATGTTCATCTTTGGAGTCTTTGCCCTTCGAAAGGATTCTCTTGCAGTTCCTTCTTTCAGTCGCTTGTTAGCCTAACACTTCAAGAAATTTTGTTTTCTCCTTACTGTGTAAGGTGAAGGTTCCCAAGAAGGTTAAGTTCTTGTTGTGGTAGGTTTGGCATGGAAGGGTTAACACCCTTGATCGGATCTAGGCTAGGTTCTCCTTTGGTTGGACCTTTTTGTTGTATTCTTTGTAGGTTGGACGTTGAGGACCTGATCTATATCCTTTAGGAGTGTGATTTTGTGTGTGGTGTTTGGAATTGTTTTTTGAACGAGTTTAGCTTTAGTTTTGTCTGGCCTCAGAGTTGTACAAAGTTGTTCACAAACCTCATTTTTTTGTCTTTTCGTGAAAAATAATTGTTTTTGTGGCAGGTTGGGGTTTATGTCATCGTCTGGTGCCTATGGACCGAGAGAAATAATAGAACTTTTAGGGGGCAGGAAAAATCGTTTTATGATGTTTGGTTCCTTGTTAGATTCTATGTTTTCCTCTGCACTTCGGTGTGAAGCTTTTTTTGTAATTATTCACTAGGTTTTATTTTACTTGATTGGAGTCCATTTTTGTGAGTGACTTCCCTTTTTTTGTGGGCTCTCTTTTCTTTTGAAGGCCCTTGTATTCTTTCATTTTTTCGCAATGAAAGTTCGGATGAAAAAAGTATAGTGACCTGATAAATGTTGGTCGTTGGATGTATGACCCATCCAGAGAACTCCTTCGGGACATTCCTCTGCTCTGGGAAGTAAAAGAGCAACTTGGATTTTGGGCATGTACTTTGTTTCTAACTGTCTGTAACCCAATTCATATGCCTATCATTCATCGGATTAAATTGCAATCTGTGCCAATTTTATAAGATCTATGAGACTTGGATTAGCTATGTTCAAGGGGTGACTAACAAACTCCATTACGTATTTGATCTTTGATCACAGGGACTGAAAATAATAAATTGTGTAAAGTAGGCTTCGTACTCCACCCCTGTCAAGAATTCTTATTTGCATTTTCAATCACCATTCTCTCCCTAGGAACTGGTAGACAAAAATATCTGGTCCATACACAAACTTTGAACTTCAAGGAAGAAGTTAGTGTTGATTAACAATTCATTATATAGTAATTCAAATTTCATATATTGTATTCTTATATCTGTGTGTTTGTGTAAAAGACTGCAGAATTTTCACAAGGATCTAGTTTCGTTAGGAGATGTTGTAACTCTAACTATAATGAAGTTTTTTGCATGTAATAACTTCAGTCATGAATTTTCGTGATGAGACATTTTAGTTTGCTCAACAAGTTAAATAATCTATCTCCTTTGAAGTCTCAGTAGATAAATGGTAACGTCCTAGTTGTCACGTGCCACCCCTCTTTACCTTCTGCATCTTCATATAAGTTTAATTGAATTCTTTAGCTACTTAAATGCAAGAAGCAATGGACTCAACGATGGTTGCTGAGCAACATTTTTGGCAAACTTCAATTATTACCGTATATGAAGTTTAACGCTATTGCCACATCCTCCATCCTAGAAATCTTTGAGTTATTTACAGCCTCTCCACCATTGAGAAATTTCTGTGGATTGTCTTTCTTCTAATTCATAGCCCATGTGGTAAGTATCTGAATGAGAACTTAGGTTTCCATTAATGCACCTCTCTTTTGGCTTAATGATTTCAATTTTCAGAAATCTGGCACTATTGTATTCTTTTTAGTGGGTTTAGTAACTCGAAATTGAGAGAAGAAAAGATAACACTTGGCTTGTTCTTGTGTATTGTCACTTTTTTTAAAGAAAAAGAAAAAATTTAGACGTTATTCTCCCCTTAAAACTTCCATTTCTTTCATTTTGTTGCCTTACTGTCTATGTGCAACCATGCAGGCTGTCAACAATGGAATACCCATACAAGAGGTCATTGTTGATATCTTAAATCAGAAGTGGGACCATGAGAGGGCTAAGTTCTCTTTGCCTCCATTAATGACTCTCGTAAGCATCCAGAATCTGCCTGTTATAAATGATATTGGAAAGCATTTATATATTTACCACTTCAAAAAGTTGTGCGTTTGGAAGTAATTTTGTGTGCTAAAGAAATGAGGCTCTATTAGTGAAGAGTCTGAAGACAGAGATGATAATTTTCCCAGTTAATATAATGTTATGAGACTCATACTTTCTTATAATTTGCTTTCTGGATGTTAAGTTTTTGAGCACTTGTAATTATTTAATTGTACTTCAACTTTGCATGCCCCACACATATTGTGAAATTCACCTTTACTTGTTCCACAGGAATCTGAATTTCACCTGATAGTGACTTGATCTCGTCATCACGGGAACTTGTATTTTTTTAATCCTGTCAATTTTGATTTGTGATTTTTTTTTTATTAATGAAAATTGTGATGTTCAATATAGTGTGTTTTTCATTTTCTTGTCTGCCTCTGTTGAGTCACTATCGTAGACTAATTTTGTGAATTAATTATAATTGTTTCCTTTACCATCTCTTTATTTTCTAAATTTCTGGGAGTTGTTAGCTCAGCGATTTTCTAAGCTGTATTTCACAATAACACCCATAGTTCTCAATTTTTGTAGTGAGTTCTCTCCCTTAACAACTATGACCGATTTGGAGTGCATCTTCAATAGATTTTTTTTCTTTGTTAATAAGTAAAAACTGGGTGGGGAAAGTAGAAATTTGAAATTCCAAATTGTCGTTATTCCTTTTCTTTGTGTTTGTACTTAAATTAAATTGTATGTTCTTTTATATTCTTTTATTTTCCTCAATGAAAAATCGGTTTCTCATTAAAAAAATCTGTATGCATTTGTTACTTACACGGATGCTTTTTCTTTTTGTGTCTATCATCGTGGTGCTTTGAACAGGTACTCGGAGAGCCAGGAGCAGGAGGGTCATCCACGCCTTCAATGGTAGGTGCTGTCAAAAAATGGCAAAAATCTGACCCCCAGAAGTCGCTTGACACGTGGAGGAAGTTGTCAGAAGGGAACTCAGAACTTGAAACTCAACTCAATATGTTGAGTAAACTTGCAGCAGAACACTGGGATGCTTATAAATATACCATAAACAGTTGTTGCAAGTTGACCTCGGAGAAGGTATATCTCTCACCCTTCTTATAATCTGAATCTTTTTTTTTTTTTTTTGAGAAACTTATAATCTGTATCTATTATTGAAGTAATAGAAATTTTTGTGGAAAATGAAAAAAAATATTATAGTTGATGCTTAATCATGAATGAGTTGGGTAATGTGAGAGGTGAACCAGAAGTCCAAAATACAATATGTGCACAAAATATATTGAAGATCCGAAATTTGTATCCCTGGTCTTTGGCTTTTAGACAGAATGCAATTACTGTCGACTTAAAATATGTTAGTAATAATCACTCTGTATACATGTATGTATCTTTATTAATGTTGAAGAAATTTATAAAAAAAATGTGGCAGTGGATTCATCAAGCCACAGAACCAAGCCAGCAAGCCATCATCCAAGCATTATTAGGAGCAAGAAATGCTATGCTCGGGATCAGGCATCATATGCGTCTGATGGGTGAAGCTGCTGGTATTCCGGTTAGTTTTTTCTTCTTTAATCACTTTGTTCTCTTATTATATCTGGCATTTTGTCCGCACATGGACATGTGTAGATAATTGACATGGTGACGGTGACAAATACTTGGGTAGATAATAGCATACTGAACTCCATTTTCTCGGATTTGTAGATTGAGCCGGATTCTCAAACCAAGCTTTTAGATGCTACCATGAATATGGAAGGAGTCCTGTTAGCTGGTGTTCCAGGCGCGGGTGGGTTTGACGCTGTTTTTGCTGTGACCTTGGGAGATTCAACCAGTATTGTGATTAAATCATGGAGTTCAGTCGATGTTTTGGCTCTCCTTGTTAGAGAAGACCCCCGTGGTGTTGCTTTGGAAAGTTGTGATCCACGAACCAAGGCAATTACATCAGCTGTTTCATCAGTTCACATTTAGGAAAGAGAAGGTTTCCATCTTGTTCTATTACATAGAATAATTTATTGTTTCAATAGAAAATGTGAATTTTCTTTCAAAAATTATTTCCAACCTTTTAGATAATTAATAATTGCTTCACTCGTTCACCGATTGAATTTCCTTCATTGTAATTTCCTTTAATTACATTATGTATTAATCTTTCTCGATCAATAAGAGAACTAGCATTAATGTTCCCTAGTTTTCCATATCATTCTGATCCACCTTTAGACTTCGATTATTCTGGACAGTTGATATTGCTAAGGGTCTACTTTTACTGATTAATATTTTGTAGTTATAGAAGGTGGAAGCAGACTTGTTTTGGTGCTATTCTGAAGCTTAATTAGGGTTCATCTTGTTAACGTCATCCATCTTCCTATTATTGCTTCCTACCATTTCTTCTATAGAATTGTCAACACTCTACCTTTCCCTAGGTGCTAAGAAATTCTAGAGATTCAGAATGAAAATATATGGGCAAGTTTTTCTCCCGTAAATCGTAGTTGAACAGCTCAGTGATTCACCAGCAATCCCTACAAGTGCAATTTCCATCTTTAAAATGGTGGAACCGATTCCGGTCTCTTACAATAATTTCTCTTTCATAGATCATTGAAATCAGTTTAGTGTATGTATGACAGTCATTACACATTCTCAGGTTTCTAATTATTCTTATTGCAGATCCTTGTGATGTATGAATAAGAGCAAAAGCTATAGCCAACTTCTGGCTATGACCTTTCAATCTCTCTCTCTTTTCTTCTTCATCTACATCAAGCATAATCTGTGATGTATCTGACATATAGCCTTCAAATCTCAATTGCCATTCCATCTGATGAATCATCTCGTAGATTTTACCCGATTTGCAGTTCGATTTATCCTGTGAAACAAATTTGTATACCTTCCTCTTCACCTCCACCAAGCTATATCCTGGTGTCTGGATCAAGCCCTTGTTGACCATTTCTGTCCTGATCTTAGCTGCATTCTCCCATTGTTGAGCTCTTGCATACATATTAGACAAAACTAGGTAATCGCTAGGATTGTGCGAAGATAAATGGAATAGATTCTCTGCAGCTATCTCGCCTAGTTTTAAGTTGCCATGAATCTTACAAGCACTTAGAAGGCTCCGCCAAATGATATCATTCGGTTTTATAGGCATACTTTGGACAAGCTCAAATGCTTCTTCAAGCATACCAGCTCGCCCCATTAGGTCTACCATGCAGCCATAATGCTGCATTGTTGGTTCAATCCCATGCTCAGACTTCATCCTATCGAAAAGATCAAGACCCTTGTTGACAAGGTTGGAATGACTACAAGCGCTAAGTACACCGACGTAGATAACATCATCAGGCTCTAAGCCTTCTTCAACCATTTCTGAGAATATTTTTAGAGCTTCTCTACCATGTCCATGTAAGCCAAGCCCTGAGATTATGACACTATAGGACAATTGATTCTTTTTGGTCATGTTTTGGAAGAGAGATAATCCTTTCTGCAGAGACCCACATTTCACATACATATCCATTAAGGAAGTCATAACTGCAACATTTAGTTCAGTGATGTTCCTCAACAGAGAACCATGGGCACATCTTCCTAAATGAAGGGCACCCAGATGGGTGCAAGCAGAGAGCACATTGACTAATATGCTTTCCTCAGGCCTCCAACATCCTTCTCTACTCATATCCTCAAACAAAACCAAACATTCCCCCCACAATCCAAGACTAGCATGAGCTGCAATTATGGCACTCCAAGAAGCCACACTCTTTTGCTCCATACGTCGAAAAATAGCAAAAGACATTTCGATATCCCAACACTTCCCATACATGTTGATCAAGCTATTCTGTACAAATAGATCATCTTCCAGACCTAGCTTGAATATATGACCATGAATCTGCATTCCTTCCTCAATTGCTGCTAACCGGGCACAAGCCTTGAGAACTGCCGGGTACGTGAAGTTGTTGGGTTCAACTTCTCTTTGAAGCATATCATCATACAAATATAGCGCATTCTCGAAGTTCATGTTATTAACATGCCCTCTGATCATTGTGTTGAAATGAAATGTGGTAGGTTCATCCAATTGCTGGAAAATGGAGCAGGCATAGTCCATACTGTTCCAATCTGAGAGAGCACAAGTAGCCAAAAGACTGCTTGAGCAGAAAGAATCCCAGAAAAGACCCAACTTCAGAATTTGAACATGAACTTGTTTGAATTCTTCTAAGCTCTTGCATTTCTTCAAAAGGCACAAATATTCCTGCTCCTTTTGCTTCAAATTGAACTCTAAACTCTGTGGTAGATCTTTTGAGGGCAATAAATGATGATTGTAGTTAAGGACTGATGTCCCCATCATCCTCTTGGCCTCACCATGTTAGTTCTTCTGATTCTAGGGTTCCAAATCTACAAAAAGGCACAGCAAAACAAATGCTATGCTTACCATCCTGAAACAGTGGCTCTGAAAAGGCTCCAGAATCATCATGGTTTCCTATGAACAAGGTTCGTGGTCGCTCGTGCGAGTTGAGAGACGTCGAAACTGATGGAAACAAGCTTTCTTTGAATGGGAATTTGATAGTATTTGAACTGAAGTCAGGTTGTGAAGAATCCCATATGGGATTTTTGTGTTCAAGATGGCAAAAAGGGGTATAGTTCGTTTGAATGTTTTTGTGAGGTTTTGGATGTTAGGGAGGAAACAGTGAAAGGAGATCAGAATTGGGAGCTGTGAATCACATCCATGAGATTTCAAAAGTGAATTTCAGCCAGAAAATATAGAAAGTGTTGGATCATGGGAGATGGGGATTGTGGATAGGATAATGTCTTGGAAGGGGCTGGCTTTTTGGGATATTTGTGTTCTTTTTGAACCTCTTATATTTTGCCAAGTCAGCAGCTAGGTCGCTTTATATGTTCTTGATTATGGTGTGGGCTCTATAATCTTTTTTTCCCTTTGCAAAAAAAGAAAAAAAAATGGTGTGGGCCTTGCTTCATGGGTGGTTCAGGAACCTGCATTATACTTCTGCATTTAATAACGCAAAAATAAGCTTAAAAAAATAATAATAATAACGCAAAAATACACCACTTTATTTATTTATTTTGAGTTCAAACATGTATGGATGAGAGTAATAGAGTATAATCATCTGACCTCTTAATTTAGGGTATCTTTTAGATTGTTATGATATGTTTAAGTTTGGCAGTAAACTACATAGTTTAGCTTGTTATGTGATTTTTAAAGAGGCGTGTTAAAAAGATAAAGTTATAAAAATCATGATGACATGCATGTCAATGCAGACCCAAACACATATTATTATAACTCTAGAATAAACAACTCTACATTTTAAATAAAATTATATAATTTCACAGACTATTGTAACTTATGTTATTATAACTCATTGAGCGCCTCAAACAATCTCCTTTACATGTATAGAATATTCTGGTTTTTGTCTTATTTAGTCCCTCAACTTTAGCAAGTGTCTAAATTTTTGTATTTCCAATTTTGTATTAATACATTCATGAATTTTAAGAAGTACTTAATATTTAATAGGTCATTCAATTTTCAATTTTGTATTAAATAAATCCTTGACCAATTTGTTATTTTTTCAAATTCATATTGAAAGTTTAGGGTCTTGTTAGAACAAAATTTAATTTTATGTTTGGTACATTAGTTAATTTTAAAACTTTCTAACATGACCTAACACAAATTTATAATGTTTTCCTATTTCATACTTCCACACACTTTTTCCACGGTAAATGTAATATTATAATATTTTCCTATTATACAAAAAATTGTCTTTTAGGGTCTGTTTTATTATAATCGGTAGAGTACTCTACACCTCAAATACGGATTATTATAACTCCAGACTATATTACTTTGCATTTTAAATAATATTATATGATTCTACATATTATAATAGCTCACATACTATTATAACTTCTTGTTATTATCACTCAGCGCCTCAAATAGCTCCTTAATATGTTAGGGAGGTAGAAAGATATTCCAAATATAATACCTACTACCACTTGAGTACAACTTCATTGATTAATTCCTAAAAAGAAAAGACTTAACTTTTCAAATATTAGTGTTTTATTTTCATCCGAGGACCTGAGCATAACTCAACTGATTATGACATATATCGTTTATCAATATGTCATAAGTTTGAATCGTTCCATTCCACATGTTGTTAGACTAAAACAAAACAAAATAAAAACTCCAACCTCTCAGGTAAATATAATATTGTAAAAACACACTCACACACAACTTCCTAATTTTATTTCCAAAATGTTTTTATTTCGAAACTTTTTTTTTACATATTTCGAAACTTTTTTAACGACATAATAATTACTCAGAGTAAATAGAGATCTGATTAGGAGTTTTTTTTTAGTGATAATCCTACTCTTAAGTCTTATCTACTCAATTGTACAATTGATAATTGGGAGTGTTAATTGATATGTATGTCAGAGAAATTAAATGGCATCATGTGGGAGTTTGTCCATCTCATAAATGTTGGAGCAATAATACTATCAAATTTAGCTTTCAAAACTCTGCAGAATTGCTTAAACCATTTCACTTCCTCTTTATTCTTCCATCAAATCATAACAACCACACCACAATAATAATTATAATTACTAACCAATAAAAACAAGCAATAATACTATCAAATTTAGCTTTCAAAACGTTATTATTATTTGTTTTGTTGAGAATAATGGAAATTCATTAATTTTCCATTGTTGTGATACAAAGAGGAGAATTTTGTTCGGCCACCAATGACTAGTAATCCATTTAGGAAAATTACAATTTCATAACCCCATTGTTCCCAATACCCCTTTTTCGCGCTAAATTATGTGTCAGATAGTTGAATCTCGACTAGTATGACTAAATCGACTCTCAATAAACTTATGTCTAATAGACAAAATGTCATTGACATAGTTTTTGATATCAACAGTAGGTTCCAACTCTCTATTAACCATAACCACTAAAGACAAAGAATCAGAGTAGAAATGAACCCTCTGTAAATCCTGTGGTTGAGCCAATCTCAATCCATCGTACAAGGTCATTGCTTGTGAGCATGTTGGGTTTGTGTATATGTCATATTTGTTGGCCATGGCCTCCATAAGTCTCTCATTCTCAGAATGAATGACAACACCCACCCTTGTTCTTCCATCCTATTCATTAGGAGTTAGCATCCATAAAAATGTTAACGCCATTGGAAACCCTAGTGATCCTAACATTATCATCTAAAGCATGGCACAAATTTTGGCTAAATCATTGATTGGTATTCCTGTATAAAGTGCATAATCCAGTTGCTCTTCAACATAAGAGGTCTTACCGGGCGATCAAAACAACAATTATTTCTATCGTTCCAAATTCCCCAAGAACCTACACAAATCAACTCAACAACCTTGACCTTATTGTTCTGAAACAAAGAGAGTCATACCTCCTGAATCGAGTCTACGATTCACCTTAATCTCCACTCCTAACAATAGAAGCCTACAGACCTCTTTCGCCCGCACACATTTAAACAGGGCATGGTTAATTGTCTCCTGCTGAATAAGTTACGACGAGTGGAGAGACAATTATTAAAGGATGCCACAAATATTTCCACCACCTCATGTCTTCTCCTCTTCTGACGTTGACGGTCTATCAGAGCCCCATCATATACAACTTGTATCCGCTCTTAACCTGATACCGGTTATGCTTGTCAAAATGCCAAACCCATATGTCCGGGCAAACCGTCAATGAGATTGGTTGTCGTAATATCTCCTGAATTTCTTCCAGCTCGAAATATTGCTTCAGCTTAGAGATATCCCATTGTTTCTGGGTTGTTATAAACTCAAATACATGCAAATTCACAGGGTTAAATAGATTTGATACTGGTTTAAATGACCACAACCTTGGCAACCAAGGGTCTTTGCAAATTCTGGTTGATTTTTCATTCCCCACATAAATCTCCATACCTTTCTTCAAGAACTCCAGACCCCAAGTAAAACTTTTCCAAAAGTAAGATGCAGAAACTGGAATGAAAATCACATCTATAAGCCTTGAGAGGGAAACTGCCTTGAGAGGGAAACTATTTACCTTTCAAAACTTGTGAGACTATCAAGTTTGGATTCATGAACCCTCTCCATGCTTGCTTGGCCAATATGGCTTGATTAAATCCTGAAAGATCTCCAAAATTTAATCCTCCCAATTGTAGGAATGAATGATTCACTCCGCAACGAAAACGTTGGATCACCTTTGATTTTATTTATAATTAAACTAAGAGTATTGAGGTTAAGCATGAACTTACATTGGAGAGTATGGAGAAACTTTATGTCGGGTCTTCCACGCTACACATACCATGGCTTGTAGGAGCTTATTGGACAGAATTCTCCAATTCTCAAAATGAGGAGAGATGGAATTTAGACGAACTTAATTCGATGAAATTTAATAATTAGACGAACTTAATTCGATGAAATTTAATAATTATATTCTTTCTCACAAAATTTCACCATCAATTTAAAGAAAATGGTAACTTCCTCTACATGTGCCCTTTAGAAACCACAAAGCTGTAAAAGTCAAAAATCAACATTGCAATAAAGGGATATATGTCCAATGCCATTATCTAAAACCATGAGTGTGACCAAGGCCAAAATAATTACCAACATGACTTGAAAACAAAGCAATCCCTTGAAACCCCTTTATTTATAACAAACCAAACCCTCCATAAATATCACCAATATAATAATCCCACAAAACACAAACCCAAAAAATTCAATGGCCAAAATCTCTTTCAACTTCATCTTCATCTTCATTTTGGCCTTCATTTCAGTTGCAGCCATGGCAGAGGCCAAAGAAAAAGAAGTTGCAGTGACTTTTCAAGATCAACAGTTCATGTGGGGAAGGAAGGAGAGAGTGAATCATGGAAGCTTTAGAAGCCCTAAGAAACACCTTCTCAATCCTCACCAAAATGAGCCACTATTTGATCACTTTCAAGATCCTATTGATCTGTAAAAACTTTTTCTTATGCTCTTTTGGTACTTCTTTTTTGGTGGTTTTTTAGAGGTGAGTTGCTAGATTTTTATTGTTTGGGAAAGTTCAAATGATCATGTTGTTTGTATTTGATTTGGTGTACTTTGATTTGTACTATAAGGTTGAGTTTGCTTTTTAATTGATGTATGAAGAACTTTGTTTGTGGGCTCATGTTTAATTAAAGTGTATTATATTCTTCCAATTTGAAACTATGTATATTTTGAGAGAGTAATTCACCCTAGGTTATATTGTTGGTATAATACGAGATTACAAACTAATCGAATCTATATTTGATATGTGAGTTTACTTATTATAAGTTATCAAGTTTTTTTTTTATAGATGAGAGATTTTTTATACACGTCAATTACCACTAAATTATGTTCAAACTCGGGCTTAATGGACTATAATACCATAATAGATTATATGAGGTTTCATCTCAAAATCAATTGACTAATGTATTTTATGAATTATGAGGTTACTTTACATTTTTTCGATGTGAGATTCTCAATACGCCCCAATTTTTTAAAAACTCACGACGCAAATGAGACCCATAAAAGGGAGAGAAAAAAAATAGAGAGGAGAATCACACCAAAGAGGGAGAAAAAGAACCCCAAAGAAAATTTTAATATAAAATTAATAAATTTGACCACATCCTTTACACCAATACATATTATTATAGTAACTAAAAAAAATCCATATTAGTAAGTCTAACCATTATTTAATTGTTGTGTCTTTCTATTAAGTCAATTAACTTCACTTGGTTTATGTATAATCCTTTCTTGAATTTCAAGTTAAAATGTCACTTTTAAAATTTTAGAGATCAAATCGGTGTATCTCAAACTATATAAACTAAGAAGTTGTTTGGAGCATGAGTTATAATAACTTGTGAAATATCTCAATTACAGGTTATTATAATTCCAAACTAAACAACTTTGCATTTTAAACAATATTATATAATTCCACAGAGTATTATATACTCACAAACTATTATAACTATTTAGTGCTCTAATCAACTCCTAAAAGTTTAAGATTCATTTTATAACTATTTGATTTTTTAAAATTAAGTTTATAAATACTACTTTCACTTATGAGTTTCTTTATTTTGTTATTTACTTTTGACCAATTTTTTCAAATATCAACTCAAGCTTTGAAAAAAATTCAAAAACTTTTTTTTTTTTTTTAGAATTTGTTTTCTTTAGAAAAATGTAATCCATAATAGAGAAATGGTAAGAAAAAAAAGTATAATTTTAAGAAATAAAAATACAACAAATCAAATGATTATCAAATAAGACTTCAATAGTTATCAAATTAAGGTTGATTCTTTAATTTTTATTTTTTTTATATCGGAACGATTATCAAATGAGACTTAAATGGTTATCAAATTTATGACAAATTTCATTCACCTCTTGCTTTTTGGGAAAGGAAAGCACAAAATGGGCAATTTGAGAGTGGGCTTGCCCTGCCGATGGGCCTAACAAAAGGATCCAAATTTTATTTTATTTTTCTGTTTGAAACATTAAAAAAAAAAACCTAAGACAAGGAAAATTACAAGTTATTTAAAATGATCTATTTTCATTTTTTATGCCATTTTTTAAAAAGTATTAATATGTTGATCAAAAAGAGTATTTTTTTTTTCTTTTTTTAAAAAAATATAGATTAGAAAACAAAAATATCATCTGAGTTCTTTATTAATTTTTTTTTTACCTTAAAAAACAAAATAACCCTGTGTTATGATTCAAGACATGTGTCGGATAGAGTAGAAATTTACCAAATGTGGTTAAACTTAAACTATATATATCCTGAGGTGATAAATACATTTTCACCAATAGATTAAAAAATGGAACAAAAATTTTCAAAAATTTGAAAAGTTAAAAAAACTGCATCGTCCATCAGCCTTCACAGTTCACACAAGACGGGAGGCCATAAAAGAACTTCACTTTCCTTCGCATTTGAAGGCACCAAAATCTGACAATGCGGAGCGAAGACGAAGGGTTCGAAGATTGGGACGCTGATTTCTTGGACCAACTCATCCAAGTCGAAGAGCTTGCTCTCTCCTCCACCGCCAATAATCCGATTCCGACTTCTTCTACCTTCTGCCCGCCGCCATCGCAATCGGAACCGCATCATTTGGTAGAAGTGTTTCATGAACGTCCTATCAGTTATTCGCCTCCTCGAGAACTCTCTCAGAGGGCCACTGGTTTACGTTCTCACGCTGTTCGCTCTTCCAATGGCTTGGGCGAATGCGGTCCTTCTTCCTCGGCGCTGGCTCCGTGCTTGCCTCGCCCCGATGCTGCAAAAGAACTTGAAATTTGTAATTTGAAGGTTAGTGAAAGTGTTCGAGGCTATCGGCTTCATATTTCCTATGTTAATTTATTGTGGCATATTTCTCGGGAGTGTGATTAGAAGTTAGGACTAGGTTTTGGATCGTCGGAGCTTCATTTTCTTTGTTCGTTGCTTCTCAAAATGTCCGCAAAGTGCGGCGTCTTGTTCTACCTGAAGGAAGGAGATGTGGCGAATGGTGTAAGAGCAAAGGAGATGTACCTTGGATTAGTCCAACAGATCTTTGAGTGTTCCGAGTGTTCTGAGTTAGTGCTTATGCATTGCTAGAGCATTGCATGTTCAGTTTGTCCTTTGCAGTTTCGCATTCTTTCTTCGATCAAACACGATAGTTGTTGGCGGAAATTATTTGAAATTATCTAAATTAATTAAGGATTTCTTTCTGTGGATCATATTCATCTAAGTTCGCTTGATTGATGCAAACGTTAGACGTTTTAATATCACGTAGCGTTGCCTCTGCAAAGAACAGTGCAGTATATTTTGCTTTTATCTTTTATTGTAGTGGTGGTCAGGGATTTCCATCATTATAAGCCTCGTAATGAATGATAAACCTCGATTACTTTAAGTTTTACAAAGGTATTTGTATGCATAATGAGAAGGGGGAGTTTTAGAAATTTACCGTAAGATTTGATGGTTTGCGTTGATTGGTGACAGAGGGAGCTAGGGCGCGTCTCAAAGCAACTTAAAGACCTGGTATGTTCATTTTTTATTTACAGATTGTTATTATTTTTTCGTTTTCTATTATACATATGCAATAATAAAGTGACCATCAGTTGTTTTCTTTTTACTTCTCTTAAATAAGAAAAACTATGAGTGAATTTTCTTTCTCCTTTATAGATGAGAAAAAAAATAATAAATGATATTTTTAGCCAGTCGTAGGTCTTTTTGGCAGCTAGACCTCCGAAAATTGATTCTAAAAGGAAGCAAAAAATTTATCTTAAAAGACTAGTTGCTCTGTTTGTGGTTTTATGTTATAATTACAAACAAATAGAGGGAAATTTGTACACTAATGGGCTGGTGGTCATTTGCATGGTTTTCTTCTGAATAGATTGTTTACTTCCTTGATTTGGAAACTGATATCATATAGTTTTGATGAAACTCTGTTTATTAAGCAGTTAATGACCAATTGTTCCTTATGTACAATGAATTGTTTTTAGAAATTTTGGTTTCATCTTATTGAAAGAACTTGTGAATGCTTTCAGGAACAAGAATGTGTTGAACTCCGGAAGAAAAGAGACAGAAAAGAGGAGCAGCTTAAAGTTGTCTTTTCCAATAAAGATGAGCAATATATTGGCCCTCATGGTTCAGAGAGTACAGATTTGTGAGTAAATTTGTTATTTTTTTGGAAAATGTTACAATTTTTGGGCCGCAGTTGGCCTGTAGTCACTATTTTGTCAGACAACCCAACGGTTCAAATATCAAACTCTACCGACACTACCATTAAGTATAGAACGGTTGTCAGTAAGCACCTCCCCCCTTCTGTAAAACATCATAAAATTTGGTTTCTCAAATCTACTCGTATGAGTGGAGCATTGCTCCTGGAACAAACGTATCTTGTAGAATACTTATTTTGCCTAGTTGCATTTACTTTTCTGCAAAGTCTGGCTTGGCTAACCCATGGTCTTAACCTTACCTTGGTGTTAATTGAGAAGTTGAGAACTGGAATGAATTATAGTTTCTTATGTGCATTTATCTTCTGACGTTTATAGCTAATTCTCACCTTGCCTCATCAATAAATCAGGAGAACGGCAGGGAAAGATGGTAGGCATACTGGCAGGAAGAGTGAAGATATTGCTGGTGACCTTGGTGGCCCTCACACTGGTAGTTATAAAGATGAGCTAAATATCATTTCCAGTAATTTTTTATGGTGCTTACCAACTAACTATTTCCATTATTTTACCTTTTTGCATCTACAAGTTACTTTTAGCAGTAAAGTCATCGGTGAACAGGGAAACAAAACACATAATTCTATTGGAGAAAGAGCCAACGATGATTTACCTGCTTTTCACAAGCTCTCCAAGAAGTTGCAAGTCTTCTGGGTCCCTGAAACTGACTCTAAGTTGGGACAAAATTTGGTTTCAGAATTGCTTTTATCATGTGGAACAGATTTTCACGTGCTTTTTCAGTGCATCGGCACAGAGGTTTCCCCTAAATATTCTGTGGATTCCTTGGCTGGTGATTACTCTTCTGATGTAGCTTTAAAGCATCCTTTGCAGTTTCATCATGGTCCGGATGCTATAAAAGTATCTAATCTCTACACGACCTTGACTAAGGTATCTTGACAGATCTTATCACTATTTTGTAGCTCCATAGAATGTAATAACATATCTACTTCTGACATAAAGAAGATCCAAACTATTTTTTTATTACATTTGGTAAGTGATTTTTTTGCCTAAGTTTTTGTGATTGTCCAGAAATGAATTGTTATCGTGCTACCAATGGTAATATACCCAAATTAGGTGTTATTGTTTATAAGCTTTCAATGTGGGGTCACGAGGACTGGCAGAACAATGTCATTTTGTCGTAAAATCCAAATAGAGTTGTTATAATCCATATTTAGTAGCATTTTTTTTAATCTGTCCTTTCATCCTCTTTTCTGTATTTTGTAATTTCATACCATCAATATGAAATTGTTTCTTATAAAAAAAACAATAATAAAAAATACTAGCATATTTTTAGATCTGTTAAACGACAGTTATTAAATATTTAGTATGTGGAGGACAATCTTGATGTTTTTGGTCCATAAAAGTTCATAATTTTCACTACACATGGTGTAAACTTCAATTTTACTTTTGAAACCAAGTCAAATAATATCCGAGTACTATGACAAAAAAAGAGAGAATAAGAAAGAATCAGTGCGTGGATGATTATGAAAGTGTCTTAAAAAAAAATTGTGAAATGTTGAGCCAATTTGCTACCCTTGACATGCAGCAGATGCAAATCCATGTTGAAGTAAGATTGATTTGTAGGGTGTTGCAGTTGTAGTGTAGGGCCCAGCCTTACGAGTTTAGACGACATTGGAACTACTATTTAGACACTCTTTAGAATGGAAGTGCCGCTGCAGCTTTTAGCTCTCATTTTTCTAATTGACTTGGTTTTGGGTACATGTTGTTTTGAGCTATTTATTTCCTAACCTGATGTTATCTATGTTAATGTGTCTTTAAGTAGTCCTGTTCACTGCTATTTTAATTTCTATAATTATTTTCCATCTGTTTGTTTCTGGTTGTAGGTAAGTAATGGAATAGTAAAGATGGAGGCGTTGTTTACTCCGTTACTTGATCTCTGTAATCTTGACAACGTGAGTAAGAGTTAAAGATTTTCTGGTTATACATCTCCCTTCCTCCCTTTCTCCCTCCCTCCCTCCAAGAACAAATAACAAAAACCACGTGTTTCCTTGAAAACACATCTACTTCTTTCAGCTGAAATAATCCTATAAATTTACTTTTAATTGAGTAAGTTTAGTCACCATTAGAAACTTCTGTATTCGTAACACATTTGGGATTATTTCTTATTATTCCAGTTAAGATTATTGATGATTATGATCAATTAGATTGTAGGCCTGTACAAGCCTGGGAATGTCCTGTGATTTGCATGTTTTTGTGTTGTCGATCAGGTTTCTGAAGTAGGCTGTTTATGTTCCGCTATTAGACATTAGTTAATACAATTGATTTTGAATGTTGTTATGCTTTGTGATATGGTTATGTTGCATCTTCCAAGTTTGTAAGGCTTCAATATTTCTTGATATGAAAGCTCGGTTTTCCATTTTTTAAAAAACATATATTTCTTGCTGCACTTTTTCTTCTCTCTTTGAGAAATTAGTTCCTTTATTTTTTGATACAGGTTGCCATAGTTCATAGATCTCTGCATATATTGCATATGTTTCTGAAACGCCTGTTGTGGTTGGAGAGGAAATCAGAAAGAAGGTACAATGGATTTTATTTTGCAACAGATGTATATTTTAACTCCCTAGAAGCATGTTACTAATGTGGGAGTAGAAATTTTCTGCTGCCAAATTTCCCAGTCTATTCCAAATTGTTAGCGATTTAAGATATTAATCTTTTTACTTTATTTTACAACCAACGAGGTTCCATGCTGATTGATTATTTAGAAAAAGTCAACAGCAATTTATGAAGTGTTGTTCATAGATGTTAGTCAAATAGTTCTATGTACTACGACATTTTTTTTTGGCTGAGCTGGGAAGTTCGGCTGTACTATAGTATCAATGATGGTACCCAATCTAAATTAATTTATATTTCTTGCACATTTTAACTCCATGTTAATTCTTTGTAGTATTTAGTTGGTGATAGACAGAATTGAAGTCTGTTATGACTCATATTTGGCGGCGGTATCTATCAACGTATTGCATGTCTACATATGGTTTTATTGTTTATGATAGTTACTCTTCTGAGTTTCCTTATTATCATTTAGGATCAAATCCTTCGTGAGTGATGCTGTGGTGTTCATTGCTCAAGAACTTCCATGTCTTCGTTTGGTTCTTATGAACTCTGATTTGATCTTTCCAGTGCAATCTGCTCAGGAAAACAGTCATGATTCGGGGACTTGGCTCTAGGAACGATGTTGTGGATTCTTATGGATCACAGAGTGCTGAAGGTGAAGAATTTGCTTTGTTGAACATGGATGAGACATCTCATGACAGCCGTGCTCCAGCTGGCAGCAGACTCCCTGGTGCTGAAATGCTGTGCAAGAACAGAAACTTGAATAAGAATACAAATTTAGTTCCTCAAGTAAACTGGGTGTCTTTCTTTGAGATGATGCACCAGGTTGCTAAGACACATAGTACAGAATGTGTGAGGATTGAGGCAGTTTCAGTCGTGGTTTTGATTCTGATGAGAAATAATACTTACATGGAGAGGGAGAAGTAAGTTTGTACTTTTTTTAATCTATATTTCAATGTTTCAAATCAGAAACGACTCACATTCCATATACTGTTGCAGGTTTGGTCAGGCACTTTTATTTGATAGTGTAGTTGAGTTTATCAGAAAAGAAACTGGTTCAGCTATACAAAAGCATGCTGTGCGTCTTCTATTCCTGATACTAAACTGTAAGGTTTAATCATTTCAGTCCATTGCCATAAAAGATTCTTTTGGAACTTTTCAAGCTTGTGACAATTCTGCTTAATGGTTATTTAAGCTTTAAATTAGTAGGGAAAGTTGCTTTCTTTTTCATTCTCCCGGACTTCAAATTTTTGAGTCTATTGTATTCGAACTTCAAAATCTTGGATGAATTTTTTATTTTGTGGACTCAGGTTATCGATTCCTTTAGTCATCTCTTGATATCTTCCTAGATTGAATTTTATGACACTGAACTTTGAAACTGGATCTGGCATTTGTTTCGAATTTTTTGATTAACTTCGTCTTCAGCTTCTGCGAGAAACTGTAAATGCTTGCAATCTGGTTGCGGCTAGCTCCAAAATCTTAGGACCTCAGAACTACGGCTAACTTTAGCTGGCTGCTTGCAGCCATATTTGTTTGAACTTTTAATCATAGATCTTATTGCAATATTTATCTGAACTCAATTTTCATTTATGTCCTTCACTTTCTTATAATGTTTGCTTTAATTTAGGTCCTACATTTTTTGTCGCGTTCTGTTCTGGTTGCAAAGAGGCAGAAGCTGCTGATGCTGCAGATGAAAATGTGAGTTCTGCTGGAGGTTTCCAGAAATTCAAAACCATCCTTCATGGCTTGGCAGATTGTCTTACATGTTGTGGAAATGGTATTGAGGTAAGCATCATAATTCATCCTTCCTCACCTCTGTTTTATTTTTAACCCCTCCCCCTTTTTTGTATCATAGTATAGTGAATTAACTATTAACCATAGTTGATTGCTCTCAGTATTTTACTTGGTGCAAAATTGAGGACTATCACTTGATCCTATGATATTGGTTGTCAAGTAACTTGAGACTTGGAACCTAATCACTTGGCCTTTTTTAAAAAGGCCACTGCTACCATTGCTCAACTCTTGCAGTGAAAATGAGGAACATGTGAGAAATGGTAATTAATCTTTGTCGTTGTTTTAGAGTTCGGTTGCTCTTGCCATAAAATTAAGGGAGGGTTGGTGAGAAAATTCTTGGGGGAGAGTATGAAAGGCGGCAACCATAGGGATTTTCAATAGCCCTATGGTGGAAAAGATCTTGTGTAGACTTTTGTAAATGGAAGAAATCTTTTCTGCTTAGGGACAGGAGACCCGTTCTTGCAAAAGCAGTCCCTGCAAAGTTTCTAACCTTTCTCCATTCAATTCTTACTCTTCCTGCTTTATAGCCGAAAGGCTCGATGTTAGAAGCAGGAGACTCACACTGTTTGCAAGACTACTCATTTAGCCTCAGGGCTAAACAATTTGTAACAAATTGATAAATGTTTCATAAGTATATCGTGTTGTATATAGAACAGAGATAATTACCATTATATTATTGTGCTCACGTGTTCGATGTTATTAGTTGTTTATACCTTGTTCTTGCAGGAGTTGAAACTTCGAAGGAACACTGTTCTTTTGCTCGCTTTTCTAACATCTTCTGGGAAAGCTGGCTTTGAGATTCTCATAAGCAACAAGCTATATACAGAGTCAAATTTTCTCACGTTGATTCTTCAAGTTGTAGTTTTAGAAGTCGAGCAAGAACAAAAAGTTCCAGAGCCTGTGGAAATTCTCGAGGAAAGGTAATTGACGAACTTTTCTCTGTTATTGTAGATATGAGATTCCTTCAGATTATACAACTTCTTTTCCTCATTTCATCATTTTACTTATCCAAATCAAAACCTCGTTTATTTTCATGGAATGATGTAACCGTGTTCTGTAAATTTCGTCATCTAGGGCCTTGCTGTTGCGGGAAGTGCTTATACTTCTTAATAGACTTGCGTCGCATTCATTATACTCGGCCACAGTCTTGCGAGTGTTAACAAACAACAGAGATATGGCCAGCCTCACCATTGATGTAACCAACAAGTTGTCCAGAAGAAACAACAGGTCATGCCAGTTTGACAGCAAGAAAAGAAAGATGAGGGAATCTGAAGTTGTCGACTTAGCCCAGGTATTTAGGAAAAGAGTTCTTACATATCTGGGAAATAACATACTATAAAACACTTTTTAGATGCTTATTTTTCATGTGCACCACCATTTCCTATGCTTGTCATGCCACAAATTGGAGCACCCACCCGTTTGGTTCTTGTCGTTTAGGAGACTAACTGGTTTGAAATTTTGTCATCCCATTGGCTCATTTGGGAAATTTTGTAGTTTTAAGCATGTAAATTCTTGGGGGGAAAAAAACCTGAAATGAAAGAAATTACAGGCAGGGTTCTTTTTTTTTTGAACAAATGAGCCTTTAATATTGCCTGCTTTAATCAACCAAGTCCGAATTTCCAAAAAAAAGTATAACCAAGGCCAATTTTTCTTCCCAAGGAAATAATAGAAATTTAATGTGATAAATAGGTTTTAGAATTTTGTACAAAGATCCAGATTTGGGTTAGGTTAGTCGATTTGATTGTGTTTGATTCTATCCATTTTTGGGATTGTACCAAACAAATTATTGGTTTCAAATAATTGGCATTAACTTTAGATTTAAAAAGTTCTTTCACGAATGCAAAGCAATGATGGTGCATGTGGAAAATGTTGCATTGATTTAGAAATTAGCATATATATATTTTGATGGTACTTCATTTATCCACTTTTCTTTCATTCAGGCTCTTCAATCCTTTTTTGTTTTTCAATTCAACTTAATAGCTTGACTAAAGTATTTTAAAATTTGATATAATGTTTAGGCTTCTCATCAACCGACTAATTACACTGAATTGCATTTTAGTTGACTAACACAATTCCCAAAACTGTATGATAGGTAGAATTGTTTGTCATTGATCACTATTTTTTTTTTTGGAACCTCATTGAACGATACATTGATGACAACCACAAGATCAAAATTTATAATTAAACAGGAGAGTGCATGTTTGCCTATTATAAATTTAAATATAAATTATTTAAAAAATAAAACAAAACCTATTTTACTTGCTTTCAGGCCCTGAAAAAAATTGGGAAAATTTTGCCAATCAGTCTTCATCGTCAGAATCATTGAATGTAATCTTCTTGGACTTGGGGGCATCTGCTGTAATTTCCTTAAAGTGTGCTCCATAGAGCTTAGACTCCTGCAATGGAACATATTATAACATGGCTAATTAATGTTCTGTGCATCTATATTTTAAAAAATAAACAATAAATTAGAAGACACGCCACCCCGAAAATGCTAAGGAAATCACTTCTGCGATTTTTGCAAAAAACAATGTGGATGGGCTGATATGGAAAACATTTAAAAATTTTAACCATTAATTACAACATCTCAATCAGTCAACTACTCTTTCTCCAAGTGCATGACGTGACGTATATTCCTTGGCCTAAACTAACATCCAAATCATGTGGCAATTTATTTAAGTATTCTACCAACTAAATATCAAAATCATGAACAAAAAATTCGCAAGGGAGGGCATCAGTGTTTTTTTTTTTAATATCCGTGAGTGTACAAGTCAGCTTGCACGTACCTCGACTAGTCTCACGGAACAACCCTCTAACCCTAATAGATTTAGTTGTCAGAAAACACTTAGGATTTATTAAATCCTAAGTAGCTACTATGGATTGAAATCATTTCCTCTAGCCCTGACTAGATTATTTTGTGGAGATATATGTAACAATCAAGAACCTTTTTACCTTTTTCTTCACATGAGTACCAAATTTCAAAAGTGCATCAGGTACAACTTGCTTAGCTTCACGGAGAACATTTACCAGCTCCCCAGCAAGTCCCTAAAAATATGGCAACAAAAATTTAAATAATTGAATAGGCCATATTATTACTAAAAAAAAAAAAAAAAACAGAGGCGTGATATGTGTGTATGTATATAAATAACCTTGTTTTGTTGCATGAAGAATGTGTGAGCAACACCCTTTTTACCAGCCCGACCAGTCCTTCCAATTCTATGGACATAATCTTCAGTTGTGAGAGGAAAGCTATAGTTAATTACTACTTCTACATCTGGAATATCCAAACCTCGAGCCGCTACATCAGTAGCTATCTGAAATTACAATAAAATATACATATGAGCAAGCTATAGTTAACTATTAAAAAAAAAAGGAAAATTAATACTTCGAGGCATTAAATATTTCCATCACAACAGAAAGCAGAGTTTGGCATGAAGAATATGTACTTCTACTGTTACACAAAAAATCACAAACAAACAGGCACTTTCACAGTTCGACATCCACGATTTCAATTTTGCAGCAAAGCATAATGGTGTTGCAAGATATTAAGTACACCACACTACGATGGAATAATGTGCAAAACACAAGGCAGTCTCGATATAAGGTAAAATTCATAAATAAATACCAATAAGCGAAGAAAAAAGATCCCTGAAAAAAATGAACTGTGATGAAATAAAATTTTAGAGCCTTGTGACAATATGCAAAACAGTCCTAAACAGTCAAAAGGAACAGTTATTTGCAAATGTATACCATTAATGGATAGCTTCCGCTTTTAAATAATGACAATGCTTTTGTGCGTTCAGTTTGTGCTTTGTCACCGTGTATAGAAACAGCCTTCCAACCCCTAGAGAATTAAGTACAGGAAGAAAGAGAGTGAGAAAGAGAGATCATTCATTAGGACTTAAAAATCATGTCCTGCACTGCTGAATCTAGAGAAGCGGCAAAATTTTTAGAACTCAAAGTCACAGTTGTACAACATATAAAACAGATCCTTGAACGTAAGGTTGTCTAGAGAAGAGTCAAAACTGTTAACACCAAGATACTATGATGTAATATTACCTTCTCTGGAGCATTTTTTCAACTCGTGCAGCCTCATTCTTGTACAAGACAAAAACTAATACTCTGTTCCTGAAAAAGATAAAAACCCGTTGTTGCCAAACCACAATACAATAAATGTTAATCTTCCACCATAGGACGTTAAAAAGAAATTAAATAATTGGGGTCTTTGAAAGTAAAATATCTCCCCTCTTCAGAGTGCTTTAGATTGTTTACGGTTTAGGGATGAAAGATTCCCTTGTTTATTATTTTTACATAATGGAGAGTTTACAATCCCTAGCCACCCACACTAATGAAAGATTGTTTGACAGTGAGATTAAACAACAAATACAACAGTCTAACTCAAACCTACATAAAAGAAGAACAAATCATTAATTATAGTAATTTCAAATTTATGAAAGGTTTAAATACCTTTGGGATTTATGGTATTTTTCAAGCAGAGCAACTAAACGATCATCACGTGCACGATCATCCAAGACCTATCCATGTCAATAATTAATGATTGTTAACTCTGTTTTGATTAATGTAAATGAACAAAGCTCATCTGGATACGAAAGATATACCTCAACTATTTGCATGACATCATGGTTGGCAGCCAAATCCTCTGAACCTACAACCACCTGTCATAAAATACTTCCTTCTTAAATAGTTAAAGAGAAAATTAGGATATTACCGAATAATTGCAAAGTGTGCACACCTTTACAGGGTCAGGATCCATGAATTCTTGAGCCAATTGATTAACTTGTAGGGGCCATGTAGCACTGAACATAACCATCTGGCGTTCTGCAAAAGAGTTGGAGCTTGATATGAGTGCACCGCACCATGCGATCTTTAGTCTTGTAGAAAAAACTCAAGATATAACAGTCATTTAAAGGTGTGCGAGAATGATTGAGCAAAAAGTAAAAAGATAAAGTGCAAATGAAGAGCAAATATGTCAACCTGTACAAGTCTGGCTTAATATAGAGCGCACTTCTGGTTCAAATCCCATGTCCAACATTCGATCTGCTTCATCAAGCACCTACAAGAATTTAAGCTGTCTTAATAATAGGTTTACACATCAAAATTGGTAAAAGAAACAACATAGAACCAATGAGAAGTGCAGAAATGAGATAATGGTCTCGACCTAGCAAATTCAATTACCACTAATCAGTATTCTCTTCCAAATTCATTTGGTGAAATAATAAACAAAGCTTTTACTCACAGATTGCATGCATACTGTTAATAAACCTAGGTTCAAAGTTTCTTTACAGTGTGCCCTTCCATTTTTTTTAAATTATACCCAATTTGTAATTAACCCTAACTCAAGTGGCTTATTGCAACACGGGTTTGGATTTATTGTGGATCTTCTCACTGTATCTAGAAAAGTTGTCTTCTGTTTGGAGAAGGAAAAATGTATAAAAAGGTGAATTTTCATGGAGAGAAAATGAAAAAGCACAAAAAAAAAATGCAAAAGGGACCTACAAAGAAACAGCCCAGCAAAAGAAGCCTCAAAATTAACCATACAAAAGGGGCACCAATCCAAAATAATAAGAAATCGAAACCCAAAGATAGACATTAAACCTAACATTTGACCAAACGTCCTATGAGGAACTCTCCAAATAGGTTCAAGTGATATTTTCAATTTCTAGGGTATAAGATATTATAGTTTCACAGATTCCCACAAAGATGCATCATGTCTGATTAGCAATCCTACACCATGCTTCAATACTTCAATATTCAATAACTACACACAACTAAATAATAAAGATGTTAAATTCCATGCATTGTAATGCATATTTTTTCTTCATGAGCACCTCACACCCATGCATAAATGCACAAAATGGCAAATAGAGTAGCAAAAAACTCAAAGAAGAAAAGATAGACATCGATAGATTAAGCTCAAAGTGACCATTTATCAGCTAAGAAGATACAAGTGCTCATACGAATGGTACTAAAAATTGGTTACATACCACAAAGGACACATCTGAAAGTTTGCAGACCTCCATTTCCATCAAATCCCTTAAACGCCCCGGAGTTCCAATCACAATGTCCTGAGTGTAAGAACATAAACGTGTGAGTGTCAGGAGCAAGAGAGTGTGTAGATGTTTTTTCTCTTTTTTTCAAGAGAAAGAGAAAGAAACTTGACTTGTATCAACCAACAAGGGATGGAAAAAAGAAGAGGCATGAGTGTGCACGTGTAATATAAATTATGAAGTAAATGGCACCATATTATCATTCAAAATATGGAATAAGAAAAAGATTCAATAAAAAAATGAAGTGAAATTCCCAAATTGGTTGTTATCCACAACTCAAGAAAGAAGTCACAAAATCACAAAGAGGAAGCAGAAACATCATACAACACCAGATTTAAGACAAGATATTTGGCTGCCTTTGGAAACTCCTCCATACAAACAAGTAGACGTCACACCACAAGGTTCTCCAGCATTTTGCAGCACACTTGAAATCTGCCATAGCACAATGAAGCCTATAATTAATCGCAAATCTGAGTGGTAAAACAACAAGATCAACATAAGATGATAATTGTATTGTAATGAGAACACAATTACAGCAATCTCATAGACATCGGCTACTCCGTTCCAAGACTAAAAGCTAGTCTAATTTCTCATCATTCAGAGAATACTTTAGGCCAGTCTTCCACCTCTAACCTAATAGGAGACTAATCTAACCCTAGAAAGCCTCCAAAAAGTCCTCCATATAAACTCTTTTCCCGTACTTCCCTTGAGGATTTAATTTATTATTAGATAGACCAAAAATTGTACAGCCAAACGACAGTCATGAAGACTGAGAAAAAATATTTGAAATAAAAAGTTATGCAAACTATCAGTACAAAATGCAATCCAAGTGACTTGAATTTCGTAAGAACATACTTGTTGAGCTAATTCCCTCGTAGGTGATAGAACTAGACAGAGAGGACTCCGCCCCTTCGGCATCTTGTCCTTCCGCTTCTTCAACACATGCATAATCCCAGGCACACCAAACGCCAAAGTCTTGCCTGTAAACACAAATAACTAAATATCCGCTACTGCTACACAATACAGAGTACGATTTCATCGTAAAGTGCTAAAAACCAAATCCAACTCCAAAATAACCTGATCCAGTTGCGGCGATTCCAATAAAATCTCGACCATGCAACAAGAACGGCCAAGCGTGGGACTGAATAGGTGATGGACTTTTGAAAGTTCGACAACACTCCAATACTACATCTGGAAGTTCCGCTTCGGCAAACGACTTAAGCGGTGCAAACTTTTCCTCCTTCACACCTTTGCCTGTAACTACCACGGATCCATCGGTAGAATTTTCATCCACTTTCGGCTCTTCCTTATCGTCGGAGGTTGTGATCCTTACCTTTTCGTCCTTCGATTTCTTGTGCTTTTTCTTCTTCTTCTGAAGCTCTGAATCAGTTCCTTCCTGCACATTCTTCTTGGGACTGACTTCATTCTCCTCTTGACAACCCGAGTCTCTGTCTCTCTTCTTCTTCTTCTTCTTCTTCTTCTTCTTCTTCTCCTCGGCCTTCGTATCGGGGTTTTCGAAAGCTTTTTGGGCCACTGGTTCGCTGACGGTAGAGTCCTCTCTGAGCTTTCCAACCATGGCGGCGTCTGGTAGAGGAACTCGGCTCAGGTCGAGTCGAAGAGAACCAGCGGACGAGAGGCCAATTGTCTCAGCGGGAACTCGGAGGATTTTTAGGGTTTTGACCTTTTGACTTTTGAATAATTCTTAACATGCATATTATAGTCTTTTTTAAGAAGTAATGTTTTTTTAAACAAGATGTGGAATTTTAGTTCATCAATATAGAACTGTTCACTTTTGATGGAGCATGTACATCTTAACGATTTCTTTATTTTTAGAATATGCGGGAGGGAATAAGTTTTTTTTTAGGAGATCAACAATGGAGCGTAGAAGATTTGGGCTCATGGTTTCTTAGTCATAAATCTTACTTGATGAAAGTTGAGCGATTCAACTCTAAAGTGCTTTAATCTCTTTTTTTAGTATTGTTTTAATCTCAATTGAATTATGTTTATGTGGTGTATTCAATGTTGTTGTTTGTCATTACTACTACTATTATTATTATTATCTTGCTAAATATATGTTCTTTTTAGCCTTTCATTAAAAAAAAAAATGTTAAGATCTATGGAAGTGTTTGGAGCATAAATTATAATAATTTGTGGACTATTTTGCACTCCAAGCACAGACTATTATAATTCATAATTAAACAACCCTGCATTTTAAATAATATTATATCATTTTATAGTAACTCACATACTATTATAACTCACTCAGCGCCCCAAATAGCCCTATGTATTTTGCTTCATTATATTTTGCTTCTTTCATTTTAAATGTCTAAATTTAGTTGTTGTACTTTTAATAAGGATTAAAATTGGTCACTACAATTATTTTAAAGTTCATTTGTATAAAAAAATTAGTTAAATAATAATTTTCATGGAATAAAAGATACAAATTTAAAATTTATAGAGGAAATACTATTAGAACCTACTTTTATTTTAGAAAAAATAGCAATAAACTAAATCCATTTTAAGCTCTGAAAGTAACATTTTAACCAAAAAGTATCAATGTGTTAGGCTCACATATTTGGGATAATTCCAAGTTAGACCCTATTATATAAAAGTTTTAATTTAGTATTTTATATATTAATATATTTTGATTTAGTATTTTATATATTAATATATTTTAAGTTAGTCTCTCATCATTTGTAAATTTAAAATTGGTGATGAATACTTACAAATATATGTATTTAGGGCATGTTTGGGGTGCATGTTATAATACATGTGTGTAGTAGTTTATGGAATACTTTGCACCCCAAATACAAACTATTATAATCCAGACTAAATAACTTTACATCCTAACCATACATCATATAATTTCACAGACTATTATAACTCATATTATTATAACTCATTAAGCGCTCGAAAAAGTTTCTTGATGAGTTGACAGAAATTTGGAGAAGAAAAAAAAATCATTTAATATAATAAAATTCAAAATTTATGCCAATTTCATAAAATTTTAGAGAAGGAATTATAAAATTCTCTTTTAGATGACTTTTAACTTCTCTTAATGTCATTCAAATTTATCATCACTCAATTTAAAATTTTGTAAAAAAGGGACTAAATTGAAAACACGCTAAACATTAAGGATTAATATATATATATATAATATCATGGTCTAACTTATCATTATCTTGCTTGTAAACAAGAGTATTTTTGTAGTTCAACCAAAATTGAGAACGAGAGGATTCAAGTCTATAACCTTTTAGTCATAAGCCCATATTTTATTATGCAACAGTAAATTGTTTGGTTTAACACATGATCTCTTACTATTATATTTAATATTACAATACAAATCATGAGAGAAAAATATGAAATTACAATCCATGAGGGGTACTAGTGTCTCACTATTCAAGTATAGGATGGTTTACGGTTAGAAGTAGATCCACATAGGGGCCACGAAAGCATAAACCCTTAATTAGGGATAAATATATAAAACCAGATCGTGACGACCCCATTGAATAATTTGACAATTAAAAAAATATTTAATATTGTACAAATCCGGGCTTGAACTTGGGACTTAAAGGAGGCTAATGACATATTTACCAGTACGCCAAAAAGTTTTATTATAATTTGACCTGACTTTTTCTATACATATTAAAAAATTTGAGAGGGGGCTCGAGCCCCCTGAGCCCATGGTAAATCCGCCCCTGTGGACATGAGTATCGTTTATTCCTATGCGTCACTTTTTCCCATGATAGATGAGTTTTCTATACCCTTAAAAAATGATGAGTTTTCTTTTATACTCATCTCTCTCTTCTTTATTAATATTTTAATAATATATATATATATATATTTATTTATTTATTTTCAATAATCATAATTAATTATTTAATTAAAAAATTTATTTTTACTAGTTGAAATTAATTTTGATTAGTTCATAAAATAATATACCAAAATAATATTGTAGGATTAATTTCATAAAATAAGCCTAAACATCAATTATAAAATTCATTATGAAAATATTAAGTCACTAATTAATATTATATTTAATCAATTAATTACAAATGTTATTAATTTATGATAAGGATATCATTATAATTAAACTATATTGTAATATTAATTTATTATTTAATGTATTACAATTAAATGAGGTTTATATATAAATTTTATCAAACAAATATCATTTATTTACATAAAAATCTGATAACATTCTCACGTAAAAGCAACACAATCATCTTATTCCAGATATTTATTATTCTCAAACATCTTATTCCTAAGTATCTATTACCTATGGGCATCCAATAAAACCTTAAACCAAACGCTCCTGATAGTGATATTTTTTGTAGGTATGATTTCCACCAATTTTTTAATTCAAAACTCATGACTTGTGAAATGGTAGTTTAGACATTAAAAAAAAATAAAAATCATGGACTTCATTTTTCATTTATAAACAAAATCAAATAGGTTAAAAAGATAGAGGCCTATTCAAAATTAATAGTTTAAGACATTTTTTTTTAAGTTTAATGACTTATTAGACATAACGATGCAACTCTAGAAAGTCAAAGACTAAATTTGTAATTTTTTTTAAATATTTTATTATTATTATTTTTTTGAGTTTAAAAATATTTGAAGGTAATGTATTCAAGACGGGTTCATCTAAGGATGGGTCTCTTTCTATTTGGAAAGCAATGTAAAGGCCATTGAAAATAAATGCAATGAATTGTGCAAGCCAAGGCAAGCAGCATGGGGGCACTTGTATTAAACCCCACTTCTTTCTTTTTTGTATGCTACATTTTATTTGATCATTTTCTTCTTCTAATGTAGATTTTCTTCTTGTTTTTCCTTCTGTTTCAAAGTCCGATCGTATTTTTCATCATTGTACCTTGTCACTTGTGAAAATTCTATGTTCATACTTATAGAATTTAATAGAAGCTCTGTTAAATAATAAATTCAACCTATGACTTTTTAGTATTGTGTTTATTTTATTCTAAATTTTAAAGTACTAAAATAATTTTAGTTCCGTCCTTTTAACTTTGAAACATGATACATTTAGACATCATTATTACCAAAGTGAAATTAATGAGCACACCCACTCAACCATTAATAGTGTCAACTACACACACTAAATAAAATTACAACATAAAGTTTTGGGATAGAATTTTTTTTATCATGTTTAAAATTTATGTACTAAAATTATGATTTAACTTTAACAGTTGTCCTTTATTTTAGTTAGTCTTTTTCACTATAGACCCTATTAATTTCAATGCAAGATTAACATTAGTAAGAAATTGTGGCATGTTTGAAAATATTTTTCAAGTTCTTAGGTTCAAATCCTAGGTTGAAAACTTAATCCTTTAAAATCATCGTTGCCTCCTGAAACTTATAGAGTGGAGTATTCAATATTTCAACCATTAAAAAGTAAGTAAACAAGTGCACAAATAGTACAAACAATACATTTAAAATAAGTTTGATAAAATTGAAGTCTAATCCTCATTAAAATTAATGTTATTCACTAATCTCACCAACAATTGATAAGATTAAACAAAAATAGAACTCCTACAAAAAAAAAATAGGAATCAAACCAACACAAATGATGAAGTACAATAATAGAAGATATAATTTAACCTATTTAAAAAAAAAATCCTTTTTATTATTATTATTTGTTTTTTTTTCATGTACAAGTAGAACCATTTTCCTTATCTATTTAGTATTTTTAATAGACATAAATTATCGGCATCTATAAAAATGGGGAAAAAAAAAAACTAAAATATAATGTAGAAGACATTATATTCAAGCTTAAAATTAATGACTCGTTTGTTCTTTTTTGATATATACTCATATGTTGTGCCTCGAAATAAATTTTCTTTATAAACAATTGATGTCCATTATCTATTACAAATTCGACAAGTTTTGTTTACACTTTTTGAGAGGTGGCTAAAATTTCATAAAAAATATTTAAAGAAAGCATTAAAAAAGAGAGAGAGAGAGAGAGAGAATATCCCAATATCTTTTTTTTTTTAAAATAGAATATTATTAAAAAAAAATTATTAGAACATAGAACTTACATATTTGGTTTTTTTTTTCAAAAGAAAAAGAAAATCTGGCTATTATAATTTTTAATACAACTAAACTAACTTACCTATATAGTCCAAAGATTGAATTAGATGGGGAAAGCAATTGCATTCTCTCCATCTCTCCTCCATTCCTCACCTCCCACTCCCAATCCTGAACCAGCCATCCTCCTTCTGCCACGTGTCCCTCAACTATCCAAACTGCCAAACAAATCCTCACCTTGTTATTCTTCCATCCCTCTTTTCTTCACATACATCACAGCTTCCTCATCAACAATTCCACACCCCTTCTCTTCTCTTCTCTTCTGATATGCAAACTGAAATATCCTTTTCATTTTTCTTAATTAACAATAAAAACATTTCGATGCCGACCTGAGCATAACTTAACTGGTTAAAACGTATGTTTTCGATCGAGAGATCTCCTACTAACTTTCTAATGTGATACATTTTCATTCGTTTATTTTCATTGCGTTGTGTAGATAAGTGAACTTTACTAAATTTTGAGCCACTAAAAATGTACTACATCAGAAAGTTAGTAAGAGAACTCGACGCAATTCACAAATGCCATCTATGTCCCCCTCTCTTTACTACTAGTCTTCCATCACAAGCACACAAACTCAAGTTTCTTTCCTTCCAAACAGATTATTTGTGGCTCTTTTAATCTCCCTTCTCTTTTCTCCATCCTCAGCCTCCTATTTCAGTTGTGTTCCAAATTTAGCCTTGAAAACATATAAGAAAAGGGGGAAAACAAACCAAAAGCTAAAACCCACCCCTCATTTCATTTCTCCTCCATACACAAGAAGATAAGGAGAAAAAAGAGAAAAAAATCCCCCCCACACCAAAAGAAAGACCATCTTCTTCTTCACTCCCTCAACTAGTGAGAGTGAGAAGAGCTGAGAGAGAGAGAAAAAAAAAGAATGGCAGTTTGTACAGTGTACACAACCCAATCCCTAAACTCAACCTTCTCATCATCAACAGCAAAATCCCATTTGGGATTCCACCAAAAGCACCACCACCACCAACTGGTTTTCTTCAGCAGCAGCAATGGGAAGAAATGGGGGAGCAGTAAAAGAGACGGTCACAGCAGCGTGACCAACCCCTATGTGATAACATGCTCCGCGGGTGAGCAACAGACGGTGGTGATTGGTCTGGCAGCAGATTCAGGGTGTGGGAAAAGCACTTTCATGAGGAGGCTAACAAGTGTGTTTGGAGGGGCAGCAGAGCCACCAAGGGGCGGTAACCCAGACTCAAACACACTCATCAGTGACACTACCACTGTGATATGTTTGGATGACTATCACTCATTGGACAGAACAGGGAGAAAAGAGAAGGGAGTCACAGCACTTGACCCAAAAGCCAATGATTTTGACCTTATGTATGAACAAGTTAAGGCCATTAAAAATGGTGTGGCTGTTGATAAGCCAATTTACAACCATGTCACTGGCCTTCTTGATCCTCCTGAGCTCATTAAACCACCTAAGATCCTTGTCATTGAAGGCTTACACCCCATGTATGTTTCTTTTATCTCTTTTCTTTTTCCCCCTCCTTATCTTTTTCTAACATTTTTCTATAAAGGCATTCGGACTGACATGTTGGGTGGGAGATTTGAACCTCTCACCTCTTGGTTGATGGCATATGCCTAAATCAGTTGAACTATGCTCAGGTTGACAAGAATTTGGTAGTATAAAAAAAATTATATATATATAAGAATATAGTTTAAAGAATTGAAGAATATCATGTTTTGAGGTTAATCACAATGTTCAATCAGAACAGAAAATTTAAAGCCTGTTAGATAGTGATTTCATTTTTAATTTTTAGTTTTTGGAAATTATGTTTGTTTCTGGCAGGTTTTTTGCTATGGTGTTCACATTTCGTAAGAAAACATTTTAATTCCTAGCCAACTTTTTCCCAAAAAAAAAAAAAGTTTCTAAAACTTACTTTTCTAGTTTTCAAAACTTAGCTTAGATTTTGATGACATTTTTAGAAAGTAGATAACAAACAAATAGACTCGGGGATCAAAATAGTATTTATAAGCTTAATTTTTAAAAAACAAATGTTTATCAAACAGGCCTAAATGTTCACCACTAATAATTATACTTTATTATAATTTATAAGATCTGGATTAACCATACAAATGGCTATTAGTTTTTTTTTTCTTTCCTTTTTTCGTTTATATCTTGGAATATTAATTGTTTTGTGTGTCTGTATTTTAAGAATCAATCAAGGAAGATGATTAAATTAAGAATAGTTCTTGATTTGGTGTGTGGAATGATTTGAAATGTGTTTTCACTTTTCAGATAATAAGATTCACTATTTAATTCAAGCATATATCAGCGATACTGATTTTAACTTCGATTATGAATTTGGTGCTTCAATTACAAGTCCATGTTCCAGTTATCTTTTTCAAACTTCGAAGCACCAACTGATTAATTATAATGTTAAATTGTGTTATGACACTTCATTAAACAAATATACAGACACCAATATAACTTTATTAAATAAATAAGTAAAGGATAGTGCCATGTGAAATTACTCACAAACCAGTTAGTGCAGATTGTAGAAGCAGGGTATAACGGGAAAACTAAAAACAATTCAGTTTAGAACTTTTTTTTTTTTTTTTCCTGTTTGAATAAGGCCTAACTGAGGATTTCCCTTTTTCCCTAAATAGGTATGATTCAAGAGTAAGAGACCTGTTGGACTTCAGTATCTACTTGGACATCAGCAATGAAGTTAAATTTGCATGGAAAATCCAGGTTCATCTAAATAACTATCTCCCTTTGCTAATTCTACTTTTGTAGTTTAGGAGCTGTTTGAGTGTTTTTTTTCTTTCTTTTTTCTCTTTTCCTTCTTCTTCTAAAGAGTTTTTATATGGTGTTATCTGATTGTGTTGTTTTAGATCGAAGAATTATGAATATAGTGAAGGAAAGTAGACTTGAAAATACTTATCCAAACACTTTTCATAACTATCTCCTATTTTCTAGAATAAAAATTTAGTGAAACATGTTTGGTAAACTGTTTTTTACGATCTTTGTTCATGTTTAGATACCAAGAATAGAGAAATTATTCAACAAGGATGGTATAACGTGGATGATGGTTTTATACCATTAAATTAAGAGACAAATTAAAAAATATCATCTCACCGTTGAATAATTTTTCCCACAAATGTACAGTTCTAACGACAAAAGCAAGATTTTTGGTAAATAGTGATCTTCATATGCACAACATCATTACTTTTTACATGTCATTCAATCACAATTTTTTGAAAAACAGTTTTGAAATAAATAACAGCAAAAGGTATTTGGAAAACAATTTCTCAAACGACTAATCTTTTATTTAAAAAAAGCACAAACTAGTTTCTAAACTCAACTCAAAAGCACATTTTTGCTCCTCCCCCCATCTGTGTACAACCTAACTGCTTCAAAACACCATGTACAGAGAGACATGGCTGAGAGAGGACACAGTCTCGAGAGTATCAAAGCGAGTATCGAAGCCCGAAAGCCCGACTTTGACGCCTATATCGGTAAGATTTGAAGGAACTTATAATAGTAACAAGTGTTTTTGATGTCCAGGAAGAAGAGAAATTGATGTAGCCTAACGGAGACTAAGCCTAATGGAGACTAAAGGAGATAATTCTACGAGAATCAATCAAGGATTTTTATTAGAATGAAAGTTGTGTAGAATACATGAGAGGGATTCTCTATTCATAAGGGATTAAAATACAAATGAGGGGAAAAAAGATTAACCTAGGGAATTTACTTAAGTTTACTCTAATCCTACCTTCATCAGAAAAGGGGTTGTGAGATATAGCTAATGTGTGATATATACATGGATTTGCAGACCCACAAAAGCAATATGCAGATGCAGTGATTGAAGTGTTGCCAACAAATCTGATTCCAGATGACAATGCAGGAAAAGTTTTGAGAGTAAGGCTGATAATGAAGGAAGGGGTGGAGTTTTTTAACCCAGTTTATTTATTTGATGAAGGCTCTTCCATTTCATGGATTCCATGTGGAAGAAAGCTCACTTGCTCTTATCCTGGCATCAAGTTTTCCTATGGCCCTGAAACTTACTATGGCAATGAGGTAATATCTACCACTCACTACTCTTGTTAAATTTCATCAAACTAACTCATAAGTTGTTATCGATTTGCTTGGAGCCCGTTAGATAATCATTTGATTTTTGGAAAATAGGCCTATAAATACTATTTCACATATGGGTTTTCTTGTTTTGTTATCTACTTTTTACCTATGTTTTAAAAAACCAAACCAAGTTTTAAAAACTAAAAAAAATAGTTTTCAAAAACTTGCTTTTGTTTTTTGGAAGTTGACTAAGAATTCAAATATTTTCTTAAAATAGATGAAAAACATTGTAAAGAAATTGGGAGAAAATTTTCAAAAATTAGAAACAAAAAATCAAATGGTTATCAAACGGGGCTCGTGTTTATTCTTTTTTTGTTTCTTGTTTATCGTTTTTGGATTTCTAAGAACTGATTGTTTTTTTTTTTTTTTTTGTTATGATGATGTACAAAAATTTGGAAAAAAAAAGATTTTTGTTTTTTAAAAAATTTTCCAAATTGTTAATGAAATCACCCATTTGATAACTTTTTACATTTTTTATTTTCAAAAAATCTTGCTAGTTTATATTATCCCTTTTTGTTGTTGTTTTTTGGTTACCTAAAGTATACTACTTTTGAAAACCTTTCTAAAGTTATAATCAAAATTTAAAATATAAAAAGAATCAAGGTATATATGTTCTGTTTTTAAATTTATTTATCCAATGAAGCCAATATTTATTATTTTGGCTCGTAAGTTGCACCTACAATTGTCAAAATATTAAGTTAAATTATAATTTTAGTTTTGTGGATTGGACACACTTTCAGTTTGATCCCTTTAAAAATTTTCAATTTCAATGTCGGTCCATATAATCTTAGAAGTTTTAATTTGTTGTCTCCACTTTTTCAATGTGGGATCCTCAACATACCCACTCAAGATGGTGTCTCTTTATGAGGTTTCATCTTAAAACTAATTGGTAATGAGAGGAGTAACCCACCTATCATATATATTGTGAGGTTTTTTTCCAGTTTTCCAATGTGGGATCCTCGATAAGGATAATATAGTAAAAAAAATAGATAGAATTTTTGGGGTGAGACGAATTGTGAAGTTTTACAAGGCAGACTAAATTGAAACTAAATCAAAACTAAGGATGTCAAACCTTATAAACTAAATTTGTATTTTAAATTGTAATTAAAAATTGCAATTTAAACTTCCATTTTCTCAAAAGAAAACCTAAACATTAACATTACCGATGATCTCCAAATCACATGAACACCAAAACTCAAAAGGAAATACAAAGGAGAAGAAGAGAACTCACAATCGAATCCTTTGCCGATGCACACCAAGTGTTTGATGAAATGTCTGAATGGCGATTTGCAGGTATCCGTACTGGAAATGGACGGGCAATTCGACAGACTCGACGAGCTCATCTATGTCGAAAGCCATCTGAGCAATCTGTCGACAAAATTCTATGGCGAAGTGACTCAACAGATGCTGAAGCACGCAGACTTCCCTGGAAGCAACAATGGCACGGGCTTCTTCCAAACCATAGTCGGATTGAAGATCAGAGATCTGTACGAGCAGATTTCCGCCAGCAAGGCCAAGGCGCCGGTAGGGGCCGTAAAAGCCTGAAGTTAGGGCGTTGAGAGTCGTTCTCAGTCGCGGCGGCGGCCGATGTCTGGATAGCCCTTTTCAATTCAAGCGTTGTGTTTGTTGTTGTAGTCTGAGCTTTTTAGGCTGTTAATCGTTGTTATGAGTTTCCTGATCGGTGGAGATTTGTGATGTAAAAAGAAAAAAAAAACCAAAAAAGAATCGAAAGCATAAATGAAATGCAAATTCAAAGGTTTTGCAGAGATTGGTTTGGTAACTACCAAGTTTGGTGCAACCAACCCGCCAAAAATTATAAAACCACTCTTCCCTATGTCCAAATAAAGCATATATCTTCTCAAAATATATATATATATATGTATATATATATTTTTGAGAAGATATAATATATATATATTTTTGAGAAGATATAGTATATATATATTTTTGAGAAGATATATGCTTTATTTGGACAAATAAAACATATATATAGCAAACAAGAACATAACTCAATTGTCATAAAATAAGATTTATGACTAAGAGATCATGAGTTCGAATTCTTCATCCCAAATGTTGCAGTACTAAAAAAAATAAAGCATATATCTAATGACACTAGTTCAAATTTCTCAACCCCTATTATACCCAACAACATTTTTCTTTTTAATTACAAGCTATATTGTAACACCACACCAAATATTGAATAATTTTTTAGGTTTCGTTTGATAACTATTTGGTTTTTGAAAATTAAACCTAAAAATACTATTCCACCTAAGGATTTACTTATTTTTGTTATCTACATCTTACCTATGTTTACAAAAACCAAGCCATATTTTGAAAACTAAAAAAAAAAAAAAGGTTTCAAAAAAATTCTTTTAAAATTTATCTAAAAGTTTGATGAAAACAATTGTAGAGAAATTGAGAGAAAATAAGCTTGTGATTTTATGAATTAGCAATGAAGTTCAACGCACCACTAATTTATTGAAAAGAAAGATTTGGAGTTTTTCGTTTCTTCTTAGATTTTGAATGAAAGATACCTTTGACCTCGTTGGATAGTCATTTGATTATTAGTTTTTTGTTTTTAAAAATTAATTCTAAAAATACCACTTCTACCCATGGGTTTATAATTTTTCTTATCTACTTTTATACCTATATTTTAAAAAAACCAAACTAAGTTTTGAAAACTAAAACTAGTAGTTTTCAAAAACTTGATTTTGTTTTCAGATTGGCTAAGTATTCAAATGCATGTTAAAAGGGGATGAACCTTTTTGTAGAGAAATTGTGAGAAAATTAATTTAATTTTCAAAAATAAAACATACAAAAAATAAAATTATTATCAAGCGGAGCCTTTGTTCTTCAAATTTGAGAATGACTAGAGGATACGGTAACAAAGGAGGTGACAATGATGAGAAAAGGAGAAGTAGGAAGGGAGAGACCTAATAAAAAAAGGAAAAAAAATAAATTAATATATTGTACCAAACATAAATATAAATTATACAATACAATTACCTACTTAACCATCACGTCATTTTCCCATGAGATTGAAATATCTCCACTCCCATGTGATTATCGTAGAGGGAAAAAAAGGCTTATAAGGTTTCTTTAAGAACCAAACAACCAATTCCAAACTATTAAATTGATTTTTTTTTAACTATATGAACGAAACTATTAAATTGAGCCAAGAGCATAACTCAACTGAGATCAAATAAGATTATAAGATTTATGTTGTACTAAAAAACTATTAAATTGAAAATTTAAAACTATTTCATATTTCAAAAAATGAGTTGATTTACCAATAAATTGGCAACTTTTCACTTTAAGAACACATCCGAAATCTATCCACCCAAAATTAAATGTGAAATTTATTTTTTCTGGTTTTAAAATTATGACCAGAACTTATAAGATTTAAAATTATGACTAGAACTTATAAGATTTAGGCTTCGTGTGATAGCTATTTGATTTTTTATTTTTAGTTTTCTAAAATCAAGCCTAAAAGTATTACTTCTACCAATAAATTTTTTTGTTTTCTTATCTATTTTGTACTTATATTTTCAAAAAGTTAAATTTTGAAAACTAAAAAAAATAGTATTCAAAAACTTGTTTTTGTTTTTTAAATTTAGCTAGAAACTTAAATGTTACTTGAAAAAAAGATCGTTATGAACGAGGCTTTAAATATCATCTGGTATCAATCTTTCATTTTAATCCTGAATTTGTAACTTTCAAATATCTATTTTATAACCCGCTTGAATTTCCAGTAGATTTTCTTAAGCTCAAATTTCCACTTAAAAAATGAAAACAGTAGTATAGTACTATTATCATAACATTCAAGTAAATAAAATGTCTCTTAACTACGAAAATTAAAGTCTCGTTTGATAATCATTTAATTTTTTAAAGTTATGCTTGTTTTTTCACAATTTTTCTTTATCTTCTCTACAATAATTTTTATCTTTCTTGAGAAACTATTTAAGTTTCTAGCAAAATTTCAAAAACAAAAACAAGTTTTTGAAAACTATTTTTTTTTTCAAAACTTAGCTTGTTTTTTTAAAACATAAGTACAAAATAAATAAACATAAAAACTCATGGGCATAAATAATGTTTTTAGGCTTAATTTTCAAAAGCCAAAAACCAAAAACCAAAAAACAAAAATTAAAAACCAAATGGTTATTAAACAAAACTTCAATATAGACACGTGATTCTTCTTTTTAAAAAAAAAAAAAATTACATGGCAGAAAAAGCCTTCCAGTTGAGGATGGACTGCAGAAAAAAGAAAAATTAAAATAAATTCCTTTTAAATAAGGAATATGTTGAGGAAAAAAAAATAAATTAACTTGAAAATCAGCATGCCCTTCCCTGTACAAAGTTCATGCTTCCCTGATTTTCTTTTTACCATACTGCTTAAAAGTGTCAGTGAGCAAGAGACTGGCTTTATTATCAGCCAGCAATGGCAATCAAGCTTTGCCTAACTAATGGAAGTGAGCAAAGCAAAGAGCCAAAAATTCCATTCAAAGCATAGGCAATGGCGCAGAACGGGAGAGCCTCGGGTTCCTTGGCTGATAACGCTGCTGTTCCGAGCCCGTGTGCACTGAAACAAGAACACATTGTGGATCAACTCAATGGTAAACACATTAAAACTCACAAGTAGAGTCACTCTGTTCTTCACAACAATGCCTAACATAATGATGAAGCTCAATGACTTTCTAGTTTCTATTGACAAATAAAAAATTACTGGAAGCAAGCTATAACAAAAGCGCAATCGAACTCAGGGAAATGAGTTACCATACTATATATTATAATGGTATGTTATATAAGAAAGAGCCTCACAATCCTTATAAGATACATGAGTTACTCTTCTTATTACCAAGTTTATCTAATATATAATACATGACATGGATTTCACTCCCTATGCATAAAAATAACTAGCTATTATTCATTCAATGGCTGCATGGTTCATACCTCGAAGCAGTTGCAATTCCCCGAGCGATAGGATCACGAAACTTCAGATTATCAAGGGTTGCTTGGACAAAATTTGCCCCAACCAGACCGGTTACAACAACTACAGCAGCTGTGACAGATGAATTGGTGCCTACAACCAGGAAAGAACAAAAATGTCAGAAAGTTATGCTATGAACTGAGCTGGTTGAATATCATACAGAAGGAACGACTTCAGATAATAATTAAGACTTGAGAGCATATAAACATTTTGCTAACTAATTTTTGTAAATCGCAATTTCGATATATACACAATTGTATATTGTAATTTTATGGCTGTACCTTCAAAAAAAGTGACAATGCTAAGTGCCAATGCCACAGTTATACATCTTGGTAGGATTGAAACAGTCAAGTTCGGTTCTAGTCCGATAAAACGTCCAACAAGAGCAGTTGAGTACAACGAGAATATAGTTGAGATAATGACAGAGGTGAAAATCTCAGCCGCATGCCTTTTAACGAGCTGCAAAATACAAGACACAAATTTCAAAGAGAGAAATATCAATGTTAGATTTGGTTACAGGTTGGTTTGTTAAGTCGCATGTTAAAAGGAGAAAAGAAAATTTAGAGTGAAGGTTCTTCATCCATTGTTTTACCATTTTCAATGTTCTAATTAAAAGTTCAAAGGAAGCAACTCTGAGCATAGTTCAATTAGTTAAGACATATATACTCGACTAAGAGGTCAGACGTTTGAATCTCCACCTCCACACAATGCTCAAAGATAATAAAAATAAAGGCTCAAATGAGAAAATGGAACTCGTGTAGGATCGTAATAATTTTGGGACTCGAAAGATCATTCCAGGATAAAACTCATATTCTCATTCAAGATCACTGTAGGGTGGGTGTTCCTGAATGTGTAACAGCCATGATAGGTATAGCCACTAGCAGCCAGATGTAAAGTTCAATACTCAACTTCATTGAAGTGTCTCAGGCTTTCTAAGAATCAAAACGTGTCAAGCACAAAAGGAAGTTCAGCTAATGTGATAAATAAGAAAGAAAATTACCTTTCTCTGTTTGAACATTGAGAAAGCAAAGGAGAGGATAACAGATCCCAAAAATCCCATTAGAATATCACCAGCTCCAGGGTTAGATGATACTTTTGTCAAATATGAAGCTGAAATTTTATAGAGGATTACCGGTCATACAAACAGAATGGGAAGACATACTTGCAAAATAGTAAGATATGAATGATGCTCAGTGCACAGGAAGAGTGAGCTCAAGCAACCATGTAAAACATAAGACATAGAAACCATTAATCTAAATATAATGTGATGTAGAAACTATATTTTTTCTTATTCATGCATTAATTAAATATAGTGTGTTATAGAAACTATATTTTTGCTTATTCATGCACTAATTACATGGGAGGACTAGGGAGAAACTTTTGAAAGTTTTACAACAAATCAATATAAGAATCTAGTTAAGTTGTAATCTGCTCCGTCAGATATTGAATCTAACAATTATAACATATTTGGTTTAAAAAACACTTACGATCCTGAACTTTCATGAAAGTAACAATTTAGTCTCAAGGATTTTAGTTTGTAACAATTTAGTCCTGACTCATTTATGCTCAATTTTGTAACACTTTAATCTCCATCTTTAATTTGTATCAATCTATTCCCTATACCTTAAAATTTGTAACAATTTAACATATACCGTGAAAATTTCATCAAAATCAAGTCTCAATTTTTATTATGTAATGACTAGTCTTTGTAGTTTATATACACCTTTGGTCCCTAATCAATTTATCGATCTATATATGAAAGAAATCTTATTAAATCTTAAAAATATTTTTATAAGGACTAATTTGTTACATGCTAAAGTTCATGGACTAAATTGTTATAAAATTGAAAACACATAGACAAAGGAAAAATATCTTGGCTGTAGACGATACCTAGAATTGGATCAAGCCCGGAGCGGGAAAAGTATCCAAAAGCCAGTGCAGCGAGATCGGCAGAGACTGCACAACAGATGATTGGGTGGAAAACTGTCTTCACACTGCCCGGTAATCTGGAAATCACGTATCAATAAACTATAAGATGCACTTATAAGAAGTAAAACTCATCTAAGAATAGTCTTAATGAACTGAATTTCCCAGAGGGTATTTTATCCTTTTCAGCTTTCTAAAGTTAAGGATAACAGAACTTTACTTAGAACCAACAATGTAGCCTAACACAGTCGATGCAAGGAGGAATGGAAGGAATGTTCGAGCACTCGTCCCTAGTGCTGTTGGATAAAATAAAGCAGCAACAAATGACACCAGAAAAATTCCAGTCCAACTCCACAATTCAACTGAAGAAAAGGGAGATGGTTTTTGCATAGGCTCAGCATCAGTCATTTCCGTTTTTACAATATTTCTAACAGCTATAGCCATATATCCTGCTACACACAGAGTAGCTAGCCAACCTACAACTGCAAAGAACCAAAGAATAAAAGAATAAAAGAGGGTTAGCAATCAAACTGAAACTCACACTCCCACAGAGGAGGAGAGAGAGGCAAAGGGATAGATGACCATCTAGTTTACACAGAAACAAGTCCATATTACATAAGTGAATTTAGAAAAGTAAAAACATATTTCATGTGAAGAGATGGAGATAAATATCCTTCCCATGCAGATGTCAACAGTAGGGAAACAACTAAATAATATTTAAACCTTTTCTCTCTCTCTCTCTCTCTTTTAATTTATCTATGTATCTGTTTGTTTATCTTTCTTTATAGAAATTATAAATATGTTTATCTTTCTTTATAGAAATTATAAATCATTCTTTTTTTAAAAGAGAATGTGTCCACACTGTTCCCACAAAGGCTCACAATCTGAGATATCAATGATTTTCCTTACTAAGCTCATTTGAAGATTCAAATACACGACCTCTAGGTAGGTGTTACTCGGAGACCACATGACTTGACTAATGAGCACGCATTGGGGGCAATAGAAATCACGAAACATTAAGGTCATGTTTGGTAACCATTTGATTTTTGAAGATTTTGTTTGTTTTCTCACCATTTTCTTACCATGGTTTTCATCTTGGAAGCAATTGATTTCTTAGCCAAATTCCAAAAACAAAAATAAGTTTTTGAAAACCTTTTTATTTACCTTTTCAGAACTTGCTTGAATTTTGAAAGCATTGGTAAAAAGTATATAACCATGAATGGGAGTAGTGTTTATAAGCTTAATTTTAAAAAAGAACAAATTGTTATCAAACAAAGTAAATAGAAGTAACCAAACCACCCCAAATGATATGTAAGAGTCATTTAAAATTGCTTAATCAAATTCTCACACCTTAAGACGCCATAGAAGAGGAGACAAAAATTATATACCTATTATGAAGCAAATTTTGATCCCAGATGCCGCAGGGATGTCCTTGACAGACAAAGGTAAAATAACCAACGATGGAACATAGAACAGAGGAAGCCACCTCTGAATAAACAAGAGAGCCGGTTCAAAGAAGTTCATAACGCCAGTAGCAGCCGAAGGAGCAGTAGAATCAAGAACCAACAAAACAGAAAAGATACAAAACATCCCAAACAATGCACTGGGGAACTTAATCGCAGCAGCCACAAAAGCCTTTTTCAAGAGCTTATCCATCGCAAGAATAATTCCAAGAGAAACAACCAAATGAATTACCCCAAACACCTACAGAGCATAAACGAAAAATCACACAACGGAACAATAATCATAACCCATAGCCCTAAATCAAAACACAAAGCCCTAATTCATCTTCTATTGCTCACACTTTGAGAGAGAGTGGGAGAAGTGGTAGCACCATCGGAAGCGGCCGATTTCAGAAGAAGAGATTCTCTAGAAGTAGAAAGAGTTTCTGATGAATCCATTGGCAAGAACCTCCGATTGGAACAGGGGACTTTGAGCAAGGGTTTGTTTGATTCTTGGGGAGAGTGAGGTTTGTGAATGGCTCGACCTCGAGAGCTACCAATGGAGGATTTTTTGGAACGGAAAGAACGAAAATGAGACCATGGAAAGGAATTGGGTGCGGTGGAGAAGGTTGGATGGAGGTAATTGGAAAGAGAAAGAGACGAAAATGAAAGATGGGGTGTGGCGTAGGAGGCCGCCATGGAAATGTGTCGCAGAGACTGAGAAGCTGCAGGGAATTTTTGCGGGGGATCTGTAAGTCGTTGAGTGGTCGTTGATGACTCTTACGTAAACCACTGGATGGACTAGACTCGGTTAGTTAGGATCTGACACGTGTCTTCTTCACTCTGTCTAGTAAAATAAAAGGGAAAATGTCGTTAAATTTCCGTTTCTGAGAAAAGTACTTAAATTTATAATAAGGTGTTATTACTTATTAGGGGCATGCAAATTATTTAGTCTAAATCGAGGAGCATAGTTGAATTAATATCATGAATTTTTAATTCGAATCTCTCCATCTCAACTTTACTAAAAACAATCTAATAATTATTATGAGACACCATGTCATAACGATCTCATTAAAGAATGTCTTTGTATATTAAAACAATATATCATTCTAATTTGAATGTTGTTTATAGGATAAAATAGTATAATTATTGGATTAAAAAAACCAATATATCATTGTTTTTTAAATTGGGTGAACTAAATTGTTTTAAACTAAAATTAACACTTCAACTTAATTGAATTTTTTATAATAAAGACTAAATCTTTCCATGTCAAAGTGAACTTAGTTGACATGTACTTTTAACTAAAAAGTTAAGGTTTAAATTTTTGAACTTTTAAGTGTGGTTGAACTGAAAAAAATTGTTAAATTATATAGATTAAATTGTTACGTATTAAAATTTATTATTGATCTGCTAAAATCAAAACTTTAATACCCAAATTGGGTTATTTTTTTAATGTTGGACAAACTAAATGTTTTAAAACTTTAAAAACTAAAACAAAACTAATCTAGATGTTTAAAAACTAAAATAAACATTTAAAAAGTGAAAAATTAAGATCATATTTGATAACTATTTGATTTTTAGGTTTTGAAAATCTTTATAAATATCATTTTCACCCATAAGTTTTTTTTTTTTAAAAAAATCTACTTTTTACATATGTTTTCAAAAATCAAACCAAGTTTTGGAAATTAAGGTCCCGTTTGATAACTATTTGGTTTTTTGTTTTTTATTTTTAAAAATTAAGCCTATAAATACTACTTCTACCTATGATTTTTCATATTTTCTTATCTACTTTTTAAGATGTGTTTTAAAAAATCAAGCCAAATTTTGAAAGCTAACAGAAGTAGTTTTCACTAACTTGTTTTTGTTTTTAGAATTTGGTTAAGAATTCAAGTGTTTTCTTAAGAAATATGGAACAAATATTGAAAAGATGGAAATAAACCCTCGTAGAAAGCATAATTTTCAAAAACCAAATAGTTATCAAACGGGACCTAAAAAAACAGTTTTCAAAAACTTATTTTTATTTTTGGAATTTAGCTAAGAAGTCAAATATTTCCTAAAAAAAATGAAAATCATTACAAATAAGATGTTCATGGTAGAAAAATTATGATAAAAGAATCACAATTTTCAAAAACTAAATAATTATCAAATGAAGCCTAAAATAGATGAACGTAACCCTGCAAGTGCATTGATTAAAATAAACTTCAATCAACACTGATAAACAACACCAAACAAGAAGTTTATCAGTTATAGTGATAGTCTTCTATCATCGATAGACTTCAATCATCACAGATAAGTAATACCAAACAAGAAGACTATCAAGTGAAAGTGATAAACTTCTATCACTAATAGACTTTAATAAACACAAATAAACAACAACAAACAAAAAGTCTATCAGTGATAGTGATAGTGAGTACCTTCTATCATTGATAGATTTCAATCAACACAGATAAACAATACCAAACAAAAAATCTATCAGTGATAGTGATAGGTTTATATCATGAGTTTCTATCACTGATAGACTTCAATCAACATTTAACATTGATAAACAACACCAAGCAAGAAGTCTATCAGTCACCAAACAAAAAGTCTATTAGTGAGAGTGATACATTCAATCAACATAGATAAACAATGTCAATTAAGAAGTCTATCAGTGATAGTGATAAACTTCTATCTCTAATACACTTCAATCAACACAGAAAAACAATATCAAACAAGAAGTCTACTAGTGATAGTGATAGACTTCTATTACAAATAGATTTCAATCAGAAAAGATAAACAATATAAATAGAAGTCTATCGTGATAGACTTCTATCGCTAATAGACCCCAATCAGAAACGATAAACAACACATATAAAAGTCTATCAGTGATAGTGATAGACTCTAATAAGAAGAGATAAAAAAATACAAATAGAAGTCTATCGATGATAGTGATAGATTTCTATCACTGATCGATTCCAATCAGAACAAATAAAACAACACATATAAAAGTCTATTGGTGATAGTGACAAACTCTAATCAAAAGAGATAAACAACACAAATAGAAGTCTATCGGTGATCGTGATAGAATTCAATCAGAACAAATAAAAATCACAAACAATAAGTTTATCCGTGATAGTGATAGACTTATATCACTGATAGACTTCAATCAGAACAGATAAAAATTCCAAACGAAAAAATCTATCAATGATAGTGATAAACTTCTATCACTGATAGACATAAATCAGACAGATAAAAAATCTCAAACAAGAAGTTTATCAGTGATAATGATAATAATAGAATTCTATCATTGATAGACTTTAATCAAAATAGATAAGGGTCTGTTTGGTATGCAATCCGGATTTTGTTTTATGTTTTGGATTCACCGAATTCATTGAATGAATATGTGTTTATGAGATGTGTTTCAAAAATGCTTTTTGGATTATGGGATCCAAATAGTAGAAATTCTGAAAACAACATTTTTATGTTTTCATTGTATCCAGATTCTGAATTTTAAATTTTAAAATGCAGAATTATATTAAATAAAGATAAAAATCTTAATAAATACAATATTTCATGTTATAATACTCAATTTATTTTTGTTAAATTAAATATGTGTAATATAATGTATTATAAATTACATAATATCATATTACAAAATGTTAATTTTATAAAATTTATAAAATCATGTTCATAAATTAATTAATAATAACGTATATTCAATTTAATTATTAGTTTTGCAACTACAACTAATTTCATGATCTGTAAATATGTTATAAAACACACTTTAAATAAATATTTAGAATGAAATCAAATTGCTTAATCTGCTATCAAACACATATCTGAAAACATGAAATACAACTCTGTTTTCATTGAATCCTTTGTTTTCAGATTACTTACCTAATAGGCCCTAAACAACCCAACTAAGAAGTCTATGAGTGATAGACTTCGATAGACTTGTATCACTGATATGGGTTGTGAACTTTTTTGTAATTTAAATGAGTTGAGTAACCAATTTTGCTATATTTACAAATTTTTCTTTTACATTTTGTTATATGTGATATTTTTTACCTTCATTTTACGACATGCCCAATTCTCCTTAAATATAATTTGGTAAAACAAGTTCACAAAATATAACATTTTTTTTTCATTTAAATGCAACATAAAACTGTAGCAAAAAAAACCCCCTAAACATTATGATCTTCCAACAAATAAATATGCACTAAATCTTTTTATCTATCAGAACTACGTAGCAGACATTTTTTTTGCCAATAGCGGCGTTTTCTTTGTCACAAAAATGACATTTTTTATGTAGTGAAAAGGGCACACATAGGTATCAGCTCTACACTGATGAAGAAAACGGTAGAAAATTTTAGGCTAAAACTATATATATATATATATATATATATATATATATATATATATATATATATATAACTCTTAAATTTTGTCCTTGAAAAGTTAATATTATTTTTTACCTTTTATAAAGGTATAAAATATTCATTGGACGAAAAATCAACACTTGCAAACATAACCATAATTAAGACGACATGTTCAGATTAAGTTTAAAAGTAAAACAACATTCAAATATATCGACTTTTTCTCCAATGATTTTAGCATTTTTCTATTTCAATGATAGTTTTGAAGCATTTATAAAATTGAAAGGTAATATTTCAACTTTTAAAAGATTAAGAGTAATTTTGAATAAAGAATAAAGCCCACTAGTTGTATCTTTTATAATCAAGCAAAAATTATACTAAGAGTAATATGAAATTCACAAGGTATCTTGAAATGGTAGATATGAGGCAAGAAAGAACCGGTTGATCTTATCAACAACTTACAACTTCCGTGCTTCTTTGTGCTCACTCATGCCATATCCCTTAAAAAGATCACACCAAAACAAAGTCCACAAAAAGAAGAATGAAAGTGAAAGCTTGAAGTTCTCGAGGTATTTGTGAAAATGTCAAACAAGAGTAAAATGCTTTTTAATTTTTTTTAAGCAAATTACTCTATACTCTATTCAGATATTTTTGGACATAAAAGAAAAAAAATAAATATAACATACTCTTAAACTATAAAAATATATAATTAAGGCCCGATTTGATAACCATTTTGTTTTAGGTTTTTAGTTTTTGAAAATTAAGCTTATTTTCACGATTATCTCCCTTAAATAAGCATTTGAACTCTAGTCAAATTCTAAAAACAAAGTCAAGTTTTTGAAAGCTACTTTTTTTTAGTTTTCAAAAGTTAGTTTGGTTTTTGAAAACATAGAACTCATTGGTAGAAATAGTATTTTTAGTTTTAAATTTCAAAAACAAAAAACAAAAAACAAAATGGTTATCAAACGGGGCCTAAATTTTCAATTTTATACTTATGTCTACTAATTTTTAAAAATGTCAAATACGACAGATTTAATTTATTAGATACAAAATTGAAAATTCAAAAATGATATTAAATATTTTTTAAGTTAAGTATTAAGATAATTAAATATTTAAGTAAGTTCATGAATTTATTAAACACAAACCTAAAAGTTCAAAAACTAAACATTACGGTCCCGTTTGATAACAATTTTGTTTTTGGTTTTTAGTTTTGAAATTTAAACATAAAAATACTACTTCTACCAATGAGTTTATATGTCTTCTTATCTACTTTGTACCTATGTTTGCAAAAATCAAGCCAACTTTTGAAAACTAAAAAAAGTAGCTTTCAAAAACTTGAATTTGTTTTTAGAATTTGTCTAAGAATTCAACTAATTAGATCGCTATTGTAGAGAAATTAGGTGAAAATAAGCTTAACTTTCAAAAACTAAGAACAAAAAATAAAATGGTTATCAAACGAGCCCGTAATAATCTAAGTGGAGAACTCTTAAAAAATAGAGATTGCCATAAGAAATAGTAGCAAATACCATTATTACAACATTTACTTATTAATCACTAGAACTAGAACGATGACTTCTCATCTCAAAGTCCCAATGTTGGGCAACAACGTAACGATTATAAGGAAAAGAGAAAAACCAATTGAGATCTCAGAGTCTAGAAGCCAAGTGCTTCCCCAGTTCCCTGCGCAGTATTTTGCCAGCAGCAGACTTCGGAATCGCTTCAGTAAAAACCACTTTTCTGACTTTTTTATATGGTGCAACCTGTGAGCGAAAAATGATGCCAGACATTCATTGAGGGATTATTTGGTAAAGTCTGCCAATCTTCACATGATAACTATTTGATTTTTAACTAAATTATAAGAAAAAAACAAAAGTTTGAAACTACATATTTTTAGCTTTTAAAATTTATCTTCATTTTGTAAACATATATAAAAAGTAACCACATGAAATCTGAGGAGTAATATTTTTAGCTTGGTTTTTAACCTATATTTTTAGTTTTTGAAAATTATGCTTGTTTTTTTACCTGTTTACCATAGTTTTTATATTTCTTCGAGGAATTATGTTCAAATAAAATAAGTTTTTAGAAACTAAAAACTTTATTAGTTTTCACAAAACTTAGCTGGAATTTTGAAACATTGGTAAAAAGTAGAGGATAAAATAAAGAAACTCATAGAAAACAATGTTTACAAAACTTAATTTCAAAAACAAAAACAATTAAGAGCTCGTTTGATAATGTTTCCGTTATTCATTTTTCAAGAAACAAACTTGTTTGATAAACGTTTCTTGTTTCTTGTTTGATCTAAACATTTTAGAAACATTTCTAAGACATGGGACAAATTTAGAGAAACTACAAAAAGTAGTTTTTCAAATTCAGTAAATTCAATTTCTGTTTGTTTTTTTTTCATGTTTCATGCATGTATCTTTATTTCTCTTTTTCCTTTATGCATCCTCTCTTTTTTCGCTCTTTCCCTTCAATTTTTTTTTTTCATTTTTTTAAATTTTCCTCCCTTCTTTCTCTCTTCCTTGTAATTTTTTTTCTATTAATAGTTTTTTTTTCTTTCAATTTTCATTTATGTTTTTCTCTTCTCTCTCCTTTCCTTCCTTTTTTTTAACTTTTGGTACGAATTAAATGTAAAAAATGTATTCTCTTTTTTATTTTATTTACTTGTATGTATGACTAACGTATTTTTAAAGAAAACTAAAAATAGTTTATTATTAAATTAAAGAAATAAAAATATGCTCGATTGTCTAACCTAACAATTTACTAACTAGTCTAATTGAACCTAACTCGTGTAAGCCAAAATCATTTATGGTAAATTGGTTGGAGTGGAAAATTACATTACAAATCAAATTTGAACTTTTGAAGGATAAAATTTATTATTATTTTTAATTTTAATTTTGTGTTGAGCCTAAATAAAATCCTATAAACTCTTAATAATTGTTTTATAATTATTTTAATGCATGCTATATGTTTTATTATATTATATGTACTAAATTTTATTTTTACTAAAACCAAGAAACAAGAAACCGTTATTAAACACATGTTTGTTTCGATTTCTTTTTTAAAGAAACAAGAAACATAAACAATTTTTAAACATGTTTTTGTTTTTAATTTTTTATAAATAAGAAACAGGAAACATGAAACGAAAAACGAGAATATTATCAAACGGATCCTGGTTAACAAATGACGTCTTATTTATTTATTTATGCTAAAAGTGCATAGATTTCAAATATGGCGAACCTGTTGAGCAACAAACTCTATGACATCTTTCTGTGAGAGTGTGCTTCCTGGCTTCTTGACGACAAAGGCCACTGGAATCTCTCCACATTCTTCATCATTGGCCCTGCAAAAACCAAGAACGTGAAAAGTGTTATATTAATATAGCATGTGAAGCACGAAAAAAGGCTCTAAGAATATAATTGGAAATGATCTGAGAAACTGTTTAAAAAATTAACTCATGCTTCTTTTTTAAGTTGATTTTCTCTATTACCTTCACTTTTTGATGGGCAATGGACTTTTTTAATCCAAAGAATAGTCCAATTCTTTTTATTATGACCCTTTTTTCCAATATAAAAAAGTACCCTCAGTGTGTGCCTAACATGTGCTACGTATGTCCGTGATGTGTCACTAAATTAAAAAAAAAAAAAAAAACAATCAAACACTTTTTTTATGGATCGAGCACGTGTTTGCGTCCGACAGCGACAATACACCGAATCTCTCAAAAAAAAAAAAAAAAAACGTTAGTGTTTGTACATAGCAGACCTATCTCTTGCGTGTGCCGATTGAAGTTTATTGAAAAACGAAAACAAACCTCAAAATGAATGCGTTCTTGTAGTGTTAAGACCGTTTCGAAATTAAAATTCTGTAAAGTTTGTTTCGAGAGATTTGAAATTTTGAAAATTAGAAAACAATATTTGAAGTTTAAAAATTAGTAAAATTGTATTTGGAGTCGCTGTTCAAAATCATAAGGTTGTATTCCAAATCTATTGGGGTTTAAATACAGTAGCCAAAAAAGTATTTTGCATTTAAATTTCAAAACCATCTAAATTTAACACGGTGCTCCAAACGGGACCTAAGCAACATAGATAAAACTGAAATTTAAAAATAGTCTTTCTTTTCTAGACCAGAGATACAATATAGCTTAATTGAAATTTCTTCAAATGCTCATTTAAGCAGATGTATACAGAATATAAAACTATCTCGTCAGAAATTTTTATGCGTAGGTAAATCAAAGACTAAAAAAACAGGGAATGTATTCGTAATAATATGCTCTTGTTCCTTTATCAATGTTGGATGTATTAATTAATATTAAGAAACTAACAAGATTTTGAAGTGTATTGGTTTGATTAAAATGACAAAAGTAAACTCACTAAAAAATGTTTACTCTCTATCTAAACGTGTGGTTATAGAAGAACACTTACGCTGCTACTGCAACATCGAGAACTTCTGGATGTGTAATCACCACAGCTTCTAAATCAGTAGGAGCAATCTACAAAATAACAGATAAGCAAATTGCACTGGTGAGACTTAACTCGTCCAAGGTTAAAAACTGTATTAAAAAAGTTGAAAATTTTAAAAAATTTCACTCTAATTTTCTCCCTTAAATTTTCAAAATTGTAAATCATATACATACAATAAATAAGAAGTAAAATATTTCTCTTCATTATAAAAATTTATGACTCCTTATTGAGGATCCCACATTGAAAAAGTAAAGAGAAACGTCACAATATATAAGATATGTGGATTACTCATTTTCTTGCCAATTGGTTGTGAGATGGAATCTCATATAATCTAATATGGTATCAGAGCTCATTCAATCCAAACGGGTATTCGGTCTAAAAATTGAAATTGGGATCCAATCTAAGAATAGTGAACCCAAAGAGGCATCATCTTGAAGGATCATGTTGAGGATCCCACATTGAAAAAGTGGAGAGAAACAATTGGTTGTGAGATGCAACCCCATGTAATCTAATACTCCGAGCATAAGGAAGCTTTTCCTTAACACACATTATTGAAAATATAGTGGTTTTTTATTAGCTTGGCTGAGGAGTCGATCATTATTCTGTACCTGAAAGCCTTTATATTTTATAACCTCCTTCATACGATCAACAACATACAAGTATCCTTCTTGGTCAAAGTAGACGATATCACCAGTATGTAGCCAGTCTTCTTGGTCGATCATGGACATTGTTGCCTCTGGATTATTCAAGTACCCTGTAAAGACCAAAAAAGAAAAAGGAAAAATCTAAATGTAGTTAGTAACATATCCTTATAATCAAGGTGAGGTAAGATAAAAATAAGCCACTGCAATAATAATAAAAAGAAAAGAAGGTATAGTTGCAAATAACTATGAAACACAACTTCATAAGTTGAGTCTGATCTTTGAAGTTGACGAACAAATATTTTCATCCAGAAGAGGAGACAGCTAAGGACTCTAGACTGATGAAAATGACATAGAAAAATGCATAATAGTGTGAAATTCACTAGCAGCCTTCAAATAGATGTGTTAGAATATAAATAAAATATTAATTATGTTGTGACCCATCAACTCAGACTTTTAGGTTCGGTGTTAGTTTAATATAGTATTAGAGCATGAAGTCCTTATCTATCGTCTTGGTTTTATGCTAATTTAAGCTTACAAGTGATAAGGAGTGTTAAGAATATAAGTGATAAGGAGTGTTAAGAATATAAATAAAGATGAAGTATATTGTAACCTATCAGGAGTTCAACAAGATCTCAAGGCAGTGCTTCAAGGTCAGAAGATACATTCAATAGTTTCAGAAAGGATCTTTCAAACCTTTCATTGAACCAGGTCCACGTAACCAAAGTTCGCCAGTTTTACCAGGAGGCATGGAAGATCCGCTAACCCAATCAACTACTTTAGCTTCCATGTTTGGAGCTAAAAGTCCCACTGACGTATAATTTTGAGCCTTTTTGGTATTGAAGCCTCGCGTTCCTATAGCTGTGGACTCAGTCATGCCATATCCCTAACAACAAAGACACCAAAAATCAAGCCTGTTCGAACTAACAACATGGCACCTCAACAATCCGAGCTAAAATTCCTCTATTTCCATACCAGATACAGGTCAGGACTAAACTTGGTAAGACTGAAGAATATAACTCAAAAGTCTGTCTGTCTCAGACATTGCTTTTGAAGCTTCATCATTAACAGAATTTGTATAATGTACTGAAAGTGTCAAATAGTTGTCTGAAGTTGGGGACAATACCTGAATGAAGTCAACTTGAGGGAATACCTGCACAAATTCCTCTATGGTCTTCTTGCTCAAAGAAGCAGCCCCACAACAAACTTGTTTCAAACTCCGAAATCTATGTCTACCAACTTTCTTTGCAGTCTTAGCCAGAGCTGTCATTATTGGCGGCACAACTGGAAAATGTGTGACTTTAAATCTATCAATGGCATTAACCACCTCTTTGACATCAAATTTGCTCATTACAACAACACTAGAGCCCAATGACATTAATCCCATCACAAAAAGGGAGAGACCGTATATATGAAACATTGGTACCGCAGCTAAATACACATTCTCTGTGGCTAAATATTCATATTGTGAAGCTTCACCCCGGACAAAAAGCTCGACCATGGATATGAAATTTCTGTGTGTCAGCATAACCCCTTTACTGACTCCGGTAGTACCTGAAGAATATAATATAGCAGCTGTATCTTGCTGTTTAATCACTGGTCTTTTAATCAAATCAAAACCACCTGAAATAAGCTCATAAAAAGAAGAAAATCCCATAGGCCTCATCAAGTCCAAATTCACATTTTCTGGTACACCAATTGCCTGAATTCCCAATGCTCTAACGTTCTCAACTTTCTGAGGTATTGCAAAAGCCAGACGCACATTGCAATCGCTCGTTCGTTTCTTGATTTCTGAGGAACTGCTTTGAGGAAACATGGTCGTAATAACTGCTCCCAAATACAGAACACCCAAAAAAATAATGGGATAGAAAATGGAATTAGGTAACAGAAGCAAAACTACATCCCCTTGTGAAATACCTAACTTGTGAAGCCCAGAAGCCATCGCCTTGACCATAGGAAACAATTCTCTGTAAGATATTGAATGCCCAGTTGAGGAATCAATGAAAGCTGAATGTCCATTGTGTTGGAAGGAGAAGATGAAAGAGACAACGTCAAGAAATGGGTCAGAGGGCAAGTCTCTGGAGGAATGAAGACTACGATAAATTCCTCTATCTGGTGAATACCAGTCAGGATACTTTTTGGGGTGTTCAGAGCGAGGAGCTTTTTTAGTCTGGACACTCTGATTTTCTGGCGTAGGAAAGATGAAGTGATCGTTCAGGGTCGGTGCCATTGTCACTGAAAGAAGAAAACAGACAACAAAACCAAATCAAACAAGATCCAGAAACAAACATCAAATTGCAAATAGAACGAAAATACCGTTCTGCTATTATATATTAGTTCGCTCATTAGTATACTTGGTATGGCAATGAAGTTGGAATCAATGATGCGGTTACCCACTAAAAAATTATTTGAGCCATTGAGTGAGTTATAATAGTTTGGATTATAATAATACGTAGAATTATACCATTTGTATTTAGAATGCAGAATTATTTAATATAAATTGTTTGGGTTCGAGGTGTAGAATTATTCACAAACTGTATTGGTTATTATAACATGCCCCTAAATCTGTCATAAATATTCAGTAAATAGTAAAATTCATAATCATCGCATACACTATCGAAGTTCAACCATTGAGATCAATTTTTGTCCTTCCTATGGAATGAGACTAATTTTTTGTACTGTCCTAGACTTTGAAATTCTGTGCGCAAGCGATGTTTTAGGAGCAAAGTTGTTGGCCATCCAATACTTCTTTTGAGGAAGGCCTATATTTTGGTTAGCAAACTTTTCCTGTTGGGTTTGTAGTGTGCTGGTGGAGTCCCAAAGTTTTCTTTTTCAAAAATAAGATCAACCATCGAGGTATCTCTGCTACCTCCCAAAGGTTGGAAATTGGAAACATCATGTGAATAATATTCTAAAGAAAAGACAGGGAATGTGCCCATTAAATTTATTAACAATATTTCTTTATGTATTATGATTGTTTGACGTACTAGTTTGGAATCAAAATCTCTAAGAATCTTTAGTTGGAATCAGAAACCTTGAATTATTGATTACTGTGTTTGGAGTTCAAGGTTAGGTATGGATGTTTTTTACTTAAACATGTGTGTTTGGGGGTGCTTTTTTTTTTTACTTAATAATTGTTTGTTGAATTACATATCAATATTTTAACTAATTATGTGGATCAATTGTTTAAAAAATAATTAAATATGAAAGTATAATTTGTACAAATATATTAATATCTCATCCACTTCATTTATTATGATGTAAATCTATATATTAAGTAATTAATACTCTACTTTATAAAATATTGAGAAAACTATTTTAGGAACTTTATTTTAGAAATTAAAAAATAAAAGACTATTTAATAAATTAGAGAATCTAAAACTTTAATTCACAAAGTATTATATTCAGAAACTTATTTTTGGAATTCTATTCTAATTAATGACAAATCTATCTAAGAAATTGAGAAATTTAAAATTATATTTCACAAATTACTCATAAACTTATTTTTGGAACTATAATTTATAAATTAAAATATTGAAGGTCTATTTAAAAAATGGAGAATTATAATGGATAGAAAAAAGATGAGTATATCTATAAATCTAATCCTAGTTTTTGATGATTTGCAAATTTGAACTTGGTCATATAGTTCCAAGTTCCAAGAATGACCAATCGTTGATTCAAGGAAAAAGTAGTGTGGCAATAATATGTTGATTATAGTTTGATGATGTGTAAAATTTTAAATGAGATACCAAATTAGACTTTCATGATGTGTAAAATTTTAAATGAGATACCATAATTGAATATTAAATATTAAAATTTACTTGAATGATTAATTTTCTCTCTCCCAAACACTTCCGCCATCTCCTTTCTCTTTCCCTCCCAGACCTCAAAAACCCACACAGTACTGCATAAACACCATAGCCAAGTTTCTTCATGGCAAACTGACGAACCAAAAGTTTCAAACCAACGAGCATGTGGGTTTAGGGAAATTGAAAAAAAGTATCAAAAAAGATACTTATTAGTCACTAAAGAAGTTGCCAGGAGGGTCCAATCCCCACGCTCTTCAACCCTTCGATGATGTTCACAGTGCAAGAAAATGCAGCAAAATACCCCATTCTCCAATTTCTCTAATACTTAAACTTATCCTTTGTTCGGAAACTTCGGATTTAGAAGGAAATCATTCCCGAAAAAGAAAAAATAGAATTTAAAATTCAAAATGATTTAAAATCTTGTTTTGACCTTAAAAAAAAAATCTATTCAAAATAGGTCATATTTTGCAGGATTTTAAATAAAAAGGTGCCTAATTCTAATTTTTCCCTCTTTCAAAGGAATTGAATTGAAGAAATAAAAAGGAAAAAAAGTGATTGAGGCCGACTATTGGAAATGACAAGTGGTCGATTGAAGGAGGGGCTTACTACAGTTTGGTGTGACAGCGTAAAGTTGCAACATATAAGAAAATAAGATCAAAAGTGGAAGTGGAGGCATGCCGACAATTGACAAAGATAGTTACAGGGAGGGATGGGAGTAGTAGAGAGGAAGATAAGAGATGAAGTTAGTGTGTGACTATCATTAGAGAGTGAGTGAGGTCGTTGGGAAAAAAGAAAAAAAGAACTCGGAGCTTCTTGACAAAAAAAAAATAATAATAAATCAAAAAAATTTACTTTTATTTGAATTCTATTAAAATTTATGGGATTTTAAACCAAATAAAAAATTTTAAATATTTTTCACATTGTAAAATTTAAAAATTCGAAAATTTATTGGATTTCAAACCGAATAAAAAATTTTAAATCACTTTCCCATTTTAAAATTAAGAAATATCAAATCATTTCTTATTAAATCCATATGTCAAACGGAAGCAGATAAAATATAGTTAATCAATTGCGAACATAAAGTACTAATCTCTCCGGCCTTCTCACTCGAAGAGCTTCGTGGGAAAGCAATGCTCTAAAACAAAAGCAAGCAACTTAATTTTTTTTTTTTAAAAAAAGACAAAAGTCGTAACGGAGCCGAGATTAAATGATCCAGAGCTGCATCTGAACGACATAGGTACCGGAAAAGTGAGCAGCGACTTTTAAGGAATATGAAGAAGAAGGAATAGTTTTGGGATTAGAATACGATGACGAGAGAGAAGAGAGGAGGCGGCCACGGAAGGAAGGGGGATGGGAAATGTAGTAATTAGGAGAGTGAAAAGTAAGCAGAAGAAAAGTAAATTTTAGTATTAAATGTTGAAATTATGCCTTCTTATCAAATCTAAAATGATAGACCTCAACAATTTTCTAAATCTTAAAAACGAAGCCGTATTTTAGGTTCATCATCCCTTCCGCATTTGATATAACTGTTTGATTTTTTATTTTTAGTTTTTTAAAATTAAGCCTGTAAATACTACTCTTTATTTAGGTGGTGTGTTATCTACTTTTTACTTATGTTTTCAAAAAGCAAGCTATGTTTTCAAAACTAAAAAAATTAGTTTTTAAAATAATATTTTTGTTTTTAGAATTCAAATATTTTCTAAGGGACATGAAAACCATGGTAGAAAAGTTAGGAGAAAACAAATTTAATTTTCAAAAACAAAAAATATAACATCCAAATGGTTATCAAATGGGCTTTAGTTTTTTATTTTTAGTTTTTGAAAATTATACTTGTTTTCTTACCATTTTCCTACCATGTTTTTTAGTTTTTGGTTTTTGAAAATATTGTTTTCCTCTAATTTCTCTTCAATGATTTTTATCTCTCATTAAAAAATATGTGAATGTCTATCCAAATTCTGGAAAACTAAGTATTTGTTCTTATTTTTAGAATTTGGCAAGACATCCAAATGTTTCTTTAGAAGAAATGAAAACTACCATAGAAAAAATAAGAGAAAAACAAGATTAATTTTCAAAAACCAAATTGTCATTAAAAAACCTTAATTTTCAATTTTTTATTTTTGAAATTTAAATCTATAAAGATTACTCCTACCGGTAGGTTTCTTTCTTTTGTTATCTACTTTTACTTATGTTATTAAAACTTAAGCAAAATTTTGAAAATTAAAAATAGTTTTCAAAAACTTATTTTGTTTTTGAAATTTTGTTAAGAATTCAAAAGTTTTGTTAAGAAATATGAAACTCATCGTAGAAACATGATGAAAAATAAATACAAATTTTTAAAACTAAATAGTTATCAAACGAGATCCAAAATATTGGTTTTAAAACATTTGTTGCTAAATAAAAACCTAATTCAACTAACATAAGCGTGTGTCTTCGGTTAAAAGATCAAAAGTTCAAATCTCCCTCTTACTTATTATTGAACTCTAAAAAAATAAAAAAGATATACATTTGTACAAATTTGGAAATAAGAAGAACAAAGGGAAAATAAAATTAAAAAAACTGAAATAAGATGGTATATAAAAAGATGACGACTATTATGTAAAATTGGAAAGCATATGTCGCCGTTTTTACAACATCATTCACATAAATTATTGTGATAATTGATGTGTAAAAATTGATTATATAATTATTTTAATGATATATTTCTAACACCTTTTTATTTTTTTTAAAAATTGATTTATCAGGTTAATTTTCATCGTTTATTTTAATAAAAGATATCTTTTTGAAATAATTTGAAAGTTCAAAAGTATATTTTAAAAAAAATAAAATTTAAGGATAAAAAATAAAACTTTTTAAATACTAATGACATGATTGAAACCTACTTAAAATTTTAAAGACGAGAAAGAAAGGTTGTAAAAGTGAATGACAGAAACAGGCATATTTACGAGTCTATGGCTAAAGCACAAAAATACAAGTGTCTCTCATAAAAATAAAAAAGCACACACACACAAATAACCCATAAAAAATTAATAATAATAACTACCTTTGCTTTAAGCACTGCAGGCAATCTCACCAATCGGAGCACAATAACCTACCTACCACCTTACAATATTTGATCCATCAAATCTTGGAATAAAAAACCCGACACTTCTAAGCTATATCAAAACAACAAAAAAAAAAAAAACAAAAGGTGCTATAGCTTTTCTTTTGGCCAACGACATTTTTGCCCACTAAAATTTGAATTTAATTTCTATTTTATTTTAATTTAGGTTTGATTTCAATTCCTTCCAAAGAAAATTGATTTTGATTTTGCATACAAATTAATCAATTAAAAAATAAGAGAGATTTGAACTTTCAACATGTTTTAAAAAAATCAAAATGAATATAGTTAAATAATAATTGACATATAAATCTATACATGACTTAACCAGCTAAAACATAGATTCTAGAACGAGAAGAGATTTGAACCTTCAATATGCTTTTAACTAAAAAAAATATATGTTAAAGTAACAGTAATTGACATATAAATCTACTCATATAACTTAAATATATTCTAGATGATAGAGAGATTTGAAACTCCAACTTGTTTTTAACCAGAAAAATTGGCATTTACTCATTTTCTTAAGAAATGATGTTGAATTACAAAAGAGGGATTGATTTCAATTTGATGGTGATGGTGATGTTTTCAAAAGGCAACCATTAAATTTATAAATTCCATGTTACTTTTGTTTCACGTGGCATTTTTGTTTATTTTTCTTTTCTTTTCTTTCCTTTCTCCTTTTCTCTTTCGTTGTCCTCCTATCTTTTTTTTTCTCCGGCAGACTCGCCGCTGCTGCTATCGCGGTTCGCCGCCGTTTTCCGTGGTTCAATAATGCACTGATACCACCGACCCTCCCTCACGCCGGCCAACGAAGGATGGTTAGTTCGAGGAGGGCCTTCTTCTACGTTTGTTCCAAACCCTCGTAGATGTGAAAGGCGGTCTGTAAGAGAAGCTCGCCGCCGTCCAGATCTACGAGGGTCGGAAACAAAAGTTTCAATCATTGAAACATTTTAGATCGGAAACATTCCGACCAGATTTAAAGAGAGGGCCGCCGGCAGGGAAGACTGGCGCGAAAAGAGAATGGAAGAAGGAGAAGTAGAAAGGAAGAGAGAGAAAACTTGTCGGCGTTGATCGGTGGTCAGCGGCGGCGACTTCAGCCGGAGAAGAAGAGAGGAAGGACTGAAGGAGAACGAAAGCGATAGAGAAAAGGAGACAAAAAAAGGGCCACGTGAGCAAAAAAGAAAATAAAAGTTACATCTCATGACAAAATAATATAAAACTAATAAAAATTTACACTTCATTTAAAAATTATTAAATGTATCTCTCTTTTGTCACATATGAATTCTTGATGATAGGGATGGTTCTCTTTCGAGGTTCAGGTTGCCCTCAATGAAGTTTCAAAAAAAAAAAAAAAAAGTTGCCCTCAATGAGAAAAGTAACGGCGAACTCGACTTCAAAAACCATTTAGAATAATTTAAAAAATATCAAAGATTACAGGGTGGATTTTAAATTTTCTAAATAAAAAGCAAATTCAAACTTAGAAACCAAACATATAATTGGCAATAGTACTATAGTTTTTAAAAGAATATGAATAGTATTTACCTCCTTGCCAATCAAAAAGTACCCATCACCATTTTTTTTGGACATTGAGAGAAAAATGCTCAGAGACAGAAGAGATTTGTTTTTTTCAAAAAATAAATGTCAAAATATTATTTTAGTCATTAAACTTTGGACTTTGTTCTATTTTGATCATGTAGTTACAAATCTTCCATTTTAGCCTATATACTTAAAGTTAATTCATTGTTAATTTTTTACTACAAAATTATTTTCTATTAACTTTCCCTTTATACATTTTAGAACTATGTTCACATTGTGTTTTTTCTTATATTAAAATTATTGTATTATTATTTAACTAATTTCAATAAAAAATAACATCAAACTTATCATATTGACCAATTTTAAGTTCTATTGTAAGTACAATGACCAAAATGGAACAAAATGCAAAGTATATGGGCCAAAATAGTATTTTAACCAAAATTAAATGTCATCTTTTAAGGTTAAATAATAAGTTTGATCCCTATAATTTAGAGAAAGTTAGAATTTCGTAAGTAGTCCCTATGATTTAATAAAACTCTCACAAAGGCTAAATTCTAACATTTTCCATTCATAGTTTAACCAAATTGTACTGATGGCAGAAAAAAAAAATCTTTCCAGGTGAGTAGATAGGTATTTTTCAAAAAAAAAAAGAAAAGAACAATGCTTACTTATACCCTAAATGGAAACCACTTAATGTAGCTCTTTCATTAGTTATAAAGTTTTAATAGATTTTTTAGTTCAACCCGAAAAAGTAAAGATTCAAATTTTATATCTTTAATTGATTATATGTATTAACCAATTAAGCATGTATTAACCAATTAAGCTTTTTGGTAAGAACTGAAGACAAGTTTTAATAGAACTATTAAGGTAGCTTCTCATGATTACTATTATATTATTAAATTTTCTTTGTAGTTCAACACCATTACATGGTGGAGATTTAAATTTTAAAATCTAAAATCTTTTAATCAATTATGTCTTGACTAATTTTGTTTTATTCGAAATTTTTTAACAGATCTACTTACTCATTTAATACAATAACAAATGAACAATACTTGCCTGCAGTGTAAGAATCTCTGCTCCATCATTCAATGTTGGTAGGACGAGAACACAGAATTCTACACCTCCAATGCAGTCAAGTATTATTCATAACAAATATGTCAGGTCAAGAGCCAACTATGAGCTCCACTTACCATTTATAGGCAATTATATAGCATAACTTTTTTTTTGAGTCCATTATATTCCATAACTTGTACAAATATAAGAATCCTGCATGTCAGTGGCCATTATGACTGCCCATACAGACAATAGGCCACAAGAAAATAAATACATATTATAGACAAATTTGCAGTAGGTAAAGAAAAGTTAGTAACCTCGATGAAAGTAAAATTGAAAAACTATGAATAAAATAATAAGTTTAAATTCAAAACTTCCAGAACTAATTTCTCAATTCTTCTTTCACATTTCAAATGTTCCATTTCAGCATCATTTCAACATTGGATGTAATTATAAGAATTAAATCAGATGTAAATCATTGGATTAAGAATTTAAGATAAAAGAAATTAACACAATGACGAAGACAAATTTTAAAGCAAAAGTTCAGAGATCGAAACGCAGAACATAGAACAAACAAAACGCGAAAGTTCATAAAAGAACAACGAACATTTAAAACCTAAATAGGAACAAGTACCGTAATCAGCACACAGATCTTCTTGCTCTGTTCGTTCGCAATCAACAATGGAGCTTTTCTGGACAAATCTTCAGGCTCCTAACCTCCGCCATCGAATCGCACATCCTGTTGAAGCAATTCAACAGGTTTAAGAGAATGCAAAACAACAAAAAATTATCGTAAGGACAGAGCAAGAGAAATGAGTGTAAGAATCGAAAAAACTCACAAAATAAACCGTCGGAAGTTCGAAATCTCGCGAATGTGAGGCGTGTGCGAGAGGCCGCCGGCGACGATTCAGGACAGCTAGGTTGTTTTTGGCGGCATAGGAGTAGCCGGAATCAGGGACGAGCGAGCGAAAAGGGTAACTGAATCAGATTCTTCCTTCATTGTGTTAGTTTTTATAGGCGAAAATTTCGTGTTCATTAAGATTTGGCTCCGCGTCAAACTTTCGAATATTTTCGTTTTTTTTTTCTTGAAAAAGAAATATTAAAATATCGGTAACCGGTACAAGAAACGGAGGAAGGAATACCAAATACATTTGAGTGAATTACCTGATTTGCCCTCTCACACTATTATGAAGTACCTTAAAAAAAAATAAGAAGAAATATTATCTCTTATCTTACTGTCTAAAAAAGTGGCTAAGAAGAAATATTATGTCTTATCTTACCGTCTAAAAAAGTGGCTAAGAGAATAATTATTTTTGAAATATATTACCTTTTGCCGAATCTTCAATTTACAAACATACCATAAATAATTATAAAATATATATATTTAATTTAACTTATAAAATAACATTTAAAAAGTTAAAATATGGAGAAAAAATTGACAATATTATCCTTAATAAATAATACTTAAAATTAAACTTACTAAATTGATTTTGTTTTTTAAAAATAACCTTACTAAATTGTTTTGAACTTAAAAAATAATTAATAATAAAAAAAAGTTCTTTCTCCAATGGTATACATTGAGTTCCTAGTTTTTTTTTTTTATAAAAAAATATATATTTTTTTTAAAATGGTTTTATCACTTCCTAGTATATAATTAAAAATATACAACAAAATAATTAACATTAATTGTGTAAGGTTAAGTTAAGAAACCTCTAACCATAATTAGCATTTATGGTTAAATGTGAATAAACCATTAACCATAATTAATATTTATGGTGAATGTGGAGAAAGTTTTAAGTTGAAAATGAATTGAACTAAAAAAACCACATTTCCTTGGACCATTTAATTTCTCTATCATCCTATCAACTCCTCCTCTCAATCCTTCCATCTTCTATTTTTCTCCTAGTTTCCCAGGGGAGCAGGGTTTCGTGGGGACCCACCCCTAAGGGGTGGGAAACTGAGAAGAAAGGGGGACTAATTTTTTTCGTTAAACAGGGACCGGGAATACATTTTTCCTTCTCCGCCTCGGCCCCACCCCAATTTATTTATTTACTCTTAAATATATATTTGTATATATAATAAACCACAATTCTAAATTTTTATTAAATATCATTTTATTTTTCTAAAAAAATTGAAAAAAATGTCTCTTAACTAGAAATCTCTAATAAAGAATTAACCATTTAAATACAAATATTTTTTTTAAAAAAAGTTAATAAAATTTAGGAAAATAAAATAATAAACCGAGAATTATTCCTCGCGGGAAACCCAATCCCTGCAACTTTCCCGCGGAGAATCTACGTTCCGTTCTCCGCGAAATATAATTAAATGGAGAATTTCGCGGGTACGAAGAATGAAATGGGGACGGAAAAGTCATTCTCCGACCCCGCCCCGTGGACATCTCTACCAATAAGTAATATCATATCTGATGATCATGTGCTACATTATGAGATTAGTAGTTCATTCTAGAAGGTTGGAAGGGGTAAAAAGAAAAATCAAGAGGTGGGAGCATAGTTTAATCCGATGCATATGAACAAACTGAAAAAGATGATGAATTCGTTATTGTTTTTCATTTCCATTTGTTGTTATTCATTATTAAATTAATCTCTTCTCACTTTTTTTTTAGTTCATATCTCTTCTCCTACTATTTCTCATGTGAATTTCTAAATTGTTAAATAGATTAAACTAGATTTGTTGGTAGTTTCTTTTTCATTTTCTATTGTTGTTATTATTATTCTCTATTAATCTCTTATTCCTGTTATTTCTTATATAAATCTCTAAATTTTCAAAGAGATTAATTTATATTTTGTTGGTGGTTTTCTTTTTCATTTGTTGTTATTATTATTATTCTCTATTAATCTCTTATTCCTGTTATTTCTTATAAAATCTCTAAATTTTCAAAGAGATTAATTTATATTTTGGTGGTGGTTTTCTTTTTCATTTTTTGTTGTTATTATTTTATTAATCTCGGTTGTTATTTCTTATATGGATCTTTAAATTTCTTCCAATATATTTTTGGATATTTTTGGAAGAATGTGATAAAAAAACTATTTTATTTATCTTAATTGTTGACAATTTATATATTTCATCATTAATAATTTGTTTTGTGTTTATCGTTTTAGAATTTAACTTCATAAATTAGGTTTTAAATAATCATGCATATCAACACAAAGAAGAAAATATGTGTACTAAATTTGTCTAGAAATAGTCCAATATCAAATAGATGTTGAATTTATATCTAGACAATTGAAGGTAAATAAATTGTGACTATTTGAATGAATTAATTTAGTAGTTAAATTCCTATAAATTTAACTACTAAATTAGAAGAAATTGGTTGTGTTAAGTTGTGTTAAATTAAATAAATGATACTTCATTAAAATATTCAAATCCTAAAGAGTAAAGAAGTTGAATTTATATTTAAACAATTGAAGGTTATAAATTGCGATGATTTAAATGAATATTATTGATTCAAATTCTTATAAATTTTTAAATAACTTTTTTTAGAAAAATAAATTGAAACTACTAAATTAAAAAAAATTTATCGTGTTAAAATTAAATAAATGATACTTTATTAAATCAAAATCTATAGAATTATATAAGATTTGGTTTGATTATTCAATTTCATGAAGAAAAAGAAATAATATATTGTTTCAAATTTCAAAAGAAAATTATCGAAATAATTGAAGGTAAATATGGTGATTATTTGTTGATTCCAACTCTAAATTCAATGGTTGTACTCAGAAAAATTTTAAGTCCAATGAATTGATTCTTCCAAAGCTATTGCACTTTTTTAATTCAATTACATATATAGTGGGGTTAAAGTACAAGTATGGAAGAAACTATTTTTCTTATCTAAAAAAAAGAATGAATAAACTTTGTTTATTTATATAACTTGAATCCTTAAATCCTCACAATCCATATAATGAACACTAACTGAAATAATTGCCAACCATATCATAGTTCAACAAACATAAAAGTATAATCTCAAAAAAAAAAACAAACAAACAAACAAACATACATAAAAGTCTGAACTTAGGAGTAAAATATCATAAGTTTGAATCTCCTGCCCCCAAATGTTTTTGCACTAAAAATTATTTACTCCCACACAACCTCCCTAACAAACAATATGTGGTACCCGAGGAATAAGAGTACGTGAATGAACTGAGTCCACATTTGAATGAGAGGGATCCTGAGAATATGAAAATATGGTGCCCGACGAAAAGGGGTACATGAATGATTCGAGTCCACATCTGAATGAGAGTGATCACGAAGATATAAAAGTATAGTTGAGAAAGACTTAAAATAATTTATAGCTACTATCTATACTAATAAGGTACACTTTCATTTTCGGTGGCTCAATCATAGGAACTCCAAAATTAAGCGTGTTTGGCTTAGCTTGGAGCAATCCTAAGTTGGGTGACCGAAAATTTTCACTCAAGAATCATATGGACCATATGGTGACATGATCCTGGGTCGGGGGCGTTACACAGTAGCTTTCACTTTCTATTTTTGTTCTTTAAATAAAATAATGGGTTTAAACTTTTCGCATCTCCAACTCCATGCCTATAATTTTTTTTAATCCTTAAAAATATTATAATTCAAAAGCATAAATTCAATCAACATCTATAATGCTTTTAAAATATGACTAAAAATTTCAAAAATTTAAAATAATCAACTATTTTATTTTTAATACTCGAAATCTCTCTACATTGAATTTACACAAAAATTAAATTAAATTCATTAAAATTAAACGGTTGTAAAATTAAATTCAGAACTACGTCAAAATTAAATTCGTTAATCATAAATAATTAAAAAAATTTATAGGCATCAACTGTGAAAATTGAAAAACAAAGATATGTAAATAGAAAAGTTAGGGATAATAAATATTGTGATTCAAATAACATAAATTCAATCAATCTCTCTCATGCATTTAAAATATGACTAAAAATTTCAAAAATTAAAAATAATAGACTAATTTATTATTTTTTTTTGAATACATCAACATGTGGGGTGGAGAATTCGAACTTATGACTTATTGGTCCTAAGTCTTATTTGATGACAGTTGAGTTATGCACTTGTTGACAAACTAATTTGTTCTTAATACCTAAAATCTCTATGTATTAAATTTACCAATCTCTCTACATTGAATTTACACAAAAAATTAATTAAATTCATTAAAATGGAACTACACCAAAAATAAATTCATTAATTCTAGATAATTCAAATCCATTATAAACATAAATAATGAAAATCAAAAAACAAAGATGTGTAAATTAAAAAGTGATGGAAGAAAGATAAGAGTCACATTAGGTACTTAGGTTAACAAAGTTATTATATAGAAATCATAATATTATTATGATTATTTTTTTAAAAACTATTTTTTTTAGTTCAACATCATTTAAGGGGTGTGAAATTTGAATTTCGGTCATCTTCGTCAAGAATATATACTAATTATGTTTACTTAATAAATTTTAAAGTACACAAACTAAATTATTACATAATAAAATTCAAAGATTAAAATTGTTACAAAATTGAAAAATAGATGAAAGTTTAATGAACTAGAGTTTTTAATCTTTAACTAAATACGAATGTTGTTTCAGGAAAAAAAAATTAAATACAAATGTAAAGATAGAATTTCTCAATAAGAGTAAAGATTAAGAGGTCGTCACAATGTATCTATTAATTTTTCATTAGATTTATAAGAGAGAATTTGTAAAAATATTTGGATTGTGTATCTATTTTCAAATCCACCTTTACATTTACATTCAATAATTTTTTCATAAGGAGGGATAGTTTGGTAGGGGCAGAATTGTCAATTCCTCTATGAAAGAATCTGGCAGTAATGCAGCTTGATATATATATATTTTGAGGAATAATGTAGTTGCCTTAATAAATAACACACTCAATATTTCAGACGCACATTCACGTGAAGCTTAGCGACCACTGTTCGATCATACTCAAACCGCAAAACGGACGGATAAGATTACATAAAAAGGAAGCCATGTAAATCAGGACAAAAATTAGGATTGTTGCAAGATATATTTTGATTTTAGAGAGATTTTCTGGATGCCACGTGTTGAAGATCGCGCTCAACCGTTGATTGAAATAACAAGAATGAATGACATTCGTCTGATGAGGGAGTGCACCGAGGATAACGCCATCATAAATTACTTCTCAATCTGTTGGAGTTTTAGTACGGATAACCCGTTTTTTCGTTCATTAATAACATTTCACTTGAAATTTCAAAATAATGAAATATGATCCATTCTGACGTGGCAATACACGCAAAATTATTCATAAGGGTAATATGAAGCGGTTTTTATTGTTCACGCTCTCGCACGCGGAAACACTCTCGCTCTCGCTCAAATGAGTGACAAAAAATATAAAGAAAAAAGGACAAGAAAAAAAGACAGAGAAGAGTTGTAATAGCAAAGGTAGAGGGAGAGCGAGTCAGCGAGAACGACAACGAGTCAACTATAGTGCGATTTTTAAGAAAAAAATTGCATGGAAGACTTCTTTTCACGCGAGACTCCGAGAGCGAGTCAGAGCGAGAACGAGTCAACTATAATGTGATTTTTGTTGTTTTTTTTCTTTTCTCCAAAATTGTGACAACTTCATTACTATCACGAGCGAGAACGAGACTTGAGCGAGAGCGTGAGTCATAGTATGATACCCTTACGGTAATTTGAACGGAATGCACAGTATAAAAAGGGTTATATGAGATTAATTTCAGAACATGAGTCAAATCACATTAATGTGTGTGAAAAGTAATCTTTCATGCAATTTTCTCAAATGAGATAGAGTTCCATCTCCATGGAAAAAAGATACCCCTATTTTTTACAAGAATGAGATAAAGATGTAGAGAAGGGGAGAGAGGAGATATTAATTTTTATTTATTTATTTTTTAATATTTGTACAACATAATGGAAATCTACTCTCTAATGAATAGAGAAATATTCCTCACGAACATAATGGGTTCATGAGAATGACTGTAGAGATCGTTTGTTTTTGTGATAATCAAGAATTTCCATGGGATATGCATATAGATTACATGCTTGTTTCATAGGAATGTCAAGATGTTCGGACCAATTTTGGATGTCCTTTTGAAACATGAAATTTTAATATTCCTTTGGTAAAGGCATCCTCTAATGACATTGTTGTCCCTCATCATTTTTCTTTATTTCACATTTTATTTTTTATTTAAAATAAATTAATGCATTTCTGCGCTAATAAACAATCATATGTAATTAGCTAGATTTATATTTTACATTTAGATATTAAAATAAGTTTGGTAATAATTGAATTAATATTTATTATTTAATATTTGATTATAATCTTGAACAGGTGTAAATTAATTTGTTCTACAAAATAACACGTAAACATTAGTATAAACTAAATTGATATTCAAATATAACATTAAATTAATAAAAACTAAAGTGCATGTAATATAATTTTAAATTATATTAAACTAATATATAAATTACCTAGATATTAGCAAAGACATTATTGGTATAACACATGGAAGACATTCTTATACACAGATCTTGCAAAACAAGCATAGTTATCTAAATATTTTTTATATTCTTATAAATTATTTCTTCAAAACTAACACAATTATCTAAAATGTCGGACATCAGATATCAGACATTTGAAGATTCTAGTTATTTTGATTTCTAACAAATAAACTATGAATATCGTGATTGTTAATATATTTGATATATGTCAAATTTGAAATTTATCTTTCTCTTTGACCACTTTTAAATGTTGTTGAAATATATATATATATATATATATATATATATATATATATAATTCAAAACTTATCCCGAATAAAAATATCTCTAACTCCACTTATTCCTCACGTTCATGCATTTCATTTGTCTTTTGTAATATATAAAATATTCTAGGTGAATTGATAAAACAAAATCAAAACAACAAAAACAAATGGACTATTATTAGACTAGTGTTTATATAATAAAATTTATCAGTACCCTTAGCTTAGCTTTTTGGTTGATGGGTGATCTAACATCTGTTATGAAGCTCCAATTTCAAAATTGGGTTGTGAGTTTTGTCTATATATATATATAATTGGGTTGTGGGTTTTGTTATATATATATATATTTCTGCCAGAATCATTGGAGCTACCAATTTCTTTAAAATTTCTTTGAGATCTCTATCAAAAGCAAACTTTGAAGCTTTAGGACAATGGAGGCAATGACCTACCAACTTCCAGTGTTGACTTTATTGTTTAGCTTCTGATTCTAGTTTTGATGTCATAACAATTCGTATTAGTGAAGATTCTAGCACAAACAACCAAAGGATCTCTCTTCCCAAAGTCAATAAGGAAGAAACGGGGATTGGTATTCGTCTAGTTTAAAAGCATTCAGATTTTAAAATTTTCTCTACTTTTCTTACACGAACACAGGTTAACTGATTTACCTATGATATTCTCGACCGAAAAATTAGAGGTACAAATCTCGTAATGCATATGTTGTTGAACTCAAAAAAAAATTGTAAAATTTCATCACTTTGTACGGGGATTTATAGCTCTGCCACTATCAAATGTGATGCAATGAAGATATACGTTGGAATATTTGAAGAAAGAAGAGTTTTTTTCTTAATTGTATTTTTTTAGAAACTAGAGTTTTTTTTTTTTTTTTTGTCATTAATGGAATCATTAACAACTTAATAAGCTAACTTGAGCACAAGGGCGGATTCGGTCATGGGGCTTGAGCCCCTCAATTTTTTTTTACTTTATATACTATGTATAGAAAAAAATCAAAATACAAGAAAAATATATTCAGACTTATTAGTCAGTTTGTCTACAACCCCTTAAGTCTCGGGTTCTGCTTGAGCATAAATTAATTGTCAATGCACTTTTCCATCTTTTGGGATTCATTTTTTTTTTAAAAGGGTTTGGTTTTAACAATTTAGTAAGTTTTAGGTGGGTTTAATCTATTTTATAGTGATACATTTGCTCTTCATGTGTATAATAAATCTTTCTAATTTAACTTTTTGTGAATTTTAAACAAATGTTAAATATATCCAAAATTTAGAAACTATTATATACAAAATTAAACTTCGAACCTTTGTTAAATATTTTTTAATTAAATTTTTTTAAAAAAATATATTTAGTAAAGGTTTGAGAGTTGAAAGACTAAACTTATAATTTAATCTCTAAAAAAAATAGCAAGTTAACAAATAAAATATAATATAAAAGATGCAATGATCTATTACACTTACCCGTGTTAATAAACTTATAGTTTAACTAATATAATAAAATATAAGAGATACAAATGATCCATTGCATCTAAAAAAACTAGTGAACTTAAAATTTCAGCCGTTAATATTTCATTCATATATACTCTCAAGTTGCAAGAATGCCAAACAGATTCTTGCATGTGGCCACAAAAAAAGGGAATGGAGGAAAAAAAAATGTCACATGATATTAAAGTAATATAAAAAAAATGAAGTCTCATTTAAAATTGACACTACATTGTTCGATTAGTAACTTAAGTTTTTTTTTTTTAATTCAACGATAACATTTAAAAATAGGACAATTCAAAAATCGACCTCTTGATCGGAGTATATGCCAAATTATTGTTGAACAATATTAATTTTGACTAATTAACTTAATTTTTTAGAACCATATTTAACTTCATGTTTTAATATTAGATTTTAAAGTATCACTTTTGAAATCTTAATAACGATATAAAAGACTAAACCAAAATTTTATGGATTTAAAGTGTAATTTTTCATTTAATTCTAAACAAATGTCAATATTTGCAGTGAACTTGGCAAAGTATATCTATTTATATTATAGACTTTCAATTTAATCAAATTGAACTTTGATATTTTTTACAATTTTTATCTTTAACTTGAATAAGTGTTATAATTTTTATTTTTTATTAGACTTTCATCTAAAGAGTAGTCAATATAAATATTCTTACGTGTCTTTAATGAATATAAAACAAATGAATTAGTATGAAATTAATAAAGTTTCAAAGGATAATCATATTGTTCGAACATATGAATTTGTATTTGTATTGTTGTCGAACGTAGATTTGATTTGAGGGTTTTGCGGCTTGTTCTCAAATGTAAAGTTGTCTTGAGGGTTTTGTAGTTTGTTCTCAAATGTAAAGTTGTCTCGAGGGCGACTATAGTTGACAGTATTTGATCTTTAAGAGCTTAAAAGTTTTCTTATATTTGTTTATGAACTCTCTTTGAAATCTCAAATTTTTAAACCACTCAAATGGAGAAAACCTCCTCTATTTATAGAGCATCAAGTGGGCTTAGATGTGGCCTTTAGACTAGGTTTGGTTAACTTTGAGCCTAAATCCTATTGGACTTGATCTGATTAACTTAGGTTGGATTAAGATCTCTTATTTAGGTTTTGTCCACAATTGGCGTACATTTCATACAACCCAATTGCATATTTAAATTTGCTTTTAATTTAATTTAGTGATGCTTACAAATTTAATTAATCCTAAAAAAAAACTTGTCACTCACCTTAAATAATGTTATGCCAATTTTTGACTAGCCAAAATTCTATTCCTTTTTTGGTTCAAAATTTATGAGTTTTAAAATATTTATTCAATCATAATTTTGTGCAACCAACTCAAATTACATAATATGATCAAATTTACCATTCGTATTTAAGTTTAAAATTAAATTGGATGAAATTGAAGTTTAGGATGAAAATTGATATAATTTGTGAAGGGTGAAATTTTTATGTATGTATATAAATTTTATTTTTTTTTTCATAAAAAATTTATGATGGCATTGACAGTAGTTCCACTACATTCCAACTAAATTGGAGAAAATTGCATGGAAGACTCTTTTCACGCACATTGATGTGATTTGACTAATGTTATGCAATTAATGACATATGACCCTTTTTGTACTGTATATTCCATCCAAATTACCGTAAGGGCATCATACTATGACTATAGCTCTCACGCTCAAGTCTCGTTCTCACTCTTGCTCGTGATAGTAATGAAGTTGTCAAAATTCTGGAGAAAAGAAAAAAACAACAAAAATCGCACTATAGTTGATTCGTTCTCGCTCCCGTTCCCTCGCTCTCGCAGTCTCGCGTGAAAATGAGTCTTTCATGCAATTTTCTTCTTAAAAATCGCACTATAGTTGACTCGCTGTCTCTCACGTTGCCTCGCTCTCGCAGTCTCACTCTCCCTCTACCTCTGCTACTCCAGATCTTCTCTATCTTTTTTCCTTGTCCTTTTTTCTTTATATTTTCGGTCACTCATTTGAACGAGAGTGAGAGCGAGACAACGAGAGCGAGAGTGTTTCCGCGTACGAGAGTGTGAACAAGAAAGATTGATTCATATTTACCCTTATGAGTAATTTTGCGCGTATTGACACATCAGAATGAATCATATTTCATTATTTTGAAATGTCAGGTCAAATGCTATTAATACGCAGAAAAACAGGTTATCCATACGAAAACTCCATCCCATTTAGACAAGAACAAGGGAGTGAGTAGAGAAAAAATTTACTCGTAAGCTAAAGGGGGGCAACCTTGTCCACATCATTGCCCAATTTTCTGTCCCCACCTGCCCTTTTTAAAAACATTGATATGTTTAAACTATATGGTTGAATATTCGAACTTTGAAATATTATTTATTTCTGTGAGAAGGTTGATTTTTTTTTTTCTTTAAATGAAGTTTTTCTTTTGTAGAAAATTAACTATTAAATTGAAAATTTCTCAAATTATAACTTATTTAATTGAAATAAAAAAAATAGATGGAGAATAATTCTCCTTGGGGACATTGAATTAAATGCTTCCCCATCTTTACCTTGCCACGCTTACTGAACATCCATCCATGGTAAAAAAACTTAGTGGCAAGTAGCAAAGGTTTCTTGTTGACTGTTGTCCATTTACTAAGAAAGTATTGTCTTTAAAAAAATGTGGTTCTCTTGGATCAAAATTGTATTTTATTGTTTTTTTTAAAAAAATAAGTTTAAATACTAAAATAGGTGTTCTAAAGATTAAAAAATAAAAATAGAACCAATCTGAAAATATATAAACTAAAATAGAATAGATACGTTGAATGTCGAACGACTAAAATAGAAAAACTTTTGAGATTTTTAAGGAAAAAAAATGTAATTCAGACCGACAATATATGCAATAATGCCAAGTTAGGCACATTAGTGGGCGGGTCAATAATGGATACGAATAAATAAATAAATAATAATAAAAATTACTATTCAGTTTGGGCTAGTTGGAAACTAGTGATCCTTTGTTGGAAGGATCAACATATTCTAAAGTGTGCCAATAACTTAAAACCCATTTAATAACCATAAAATAAAAAATTAAGCCTATAAATATTAATTTCATCTATGATTTTTTTATGTTTTCTTATCTAGTTTTTAGATGTGTTTTCAAAAAAACAAGCCAAGTTTTAAAAACTAAAAAAATTAGTTTCCAAAATTAGTTTTTATTTTTTCGCTAAGAATACAAGTGTTTTCTTAAGAAAAATGAAAACCATGATAGGAGAGATAAAAATTATTATAGAGAAATACTAAAAAAACAAGTTCAATTTTCAAAAACCAAAAACTAAATGGTTATCAAACAAAACAAAATGGGTATAGACAAACAAAATCCATGTTTGTTAACATAGTTTTGAAACTTTACCTAAGAATAACTTATTTCAAGGCATCATAATGTCTCTTGACAAAGGTTTTTTTTTTACCCTTACAAAACTACAAGGGTATTTTTGGTTTACCATCTAAATGCAGAATTTTGAAAACAAATTATTCAATAAAAACAAAGTTGTACTCCATGTTTTTAGATGTGTTTGATAGTAAATTTAGAAATTAGATTCTAATTTGAACAATTGTTCAAAATGTGTTCTATAATATATTTATACACTATGAAACTAATTATAGTTGCAAAACTAATATTAAATTAAATTAAGAAAAAATTACCTTTTTAGTCACTGGGTTTTTAAAATGTACCTTTTTAGTCCCTAAGTTTTGAAAAATGGGTTTAAATAGTCCCACGTTACTTTTACGTTTGGTGCACTATCATAATAGATTTTATTTTATTATTTTTAATACTGATATTTCATTTAAAATTAAAAAAATAATTTCTCTCACCCTCTCTCTTCCAATTCTCTATTTTCCCTCTCCTTCGTTCCACCTCGTAAACTTGCATTTTTTTCATTTTTTCCGGTGGCAACCCACCTCTCATTGAGCACAATAATTTCTCTCACCCTCTCTCTTCCAATTCTCTATTTTCCCTCTCCTCCCTCCCTCATTCTCCTTCGTTCCACCTCGTAAACTTGCATTTTTTTCATTTTTTCCGGTGGCAACCCACCTCTCATTGAGCACAAAGTCGCTCTGGCGACGCAACCCAATCCACGAGAGAAGAGAGAACGAGAGAGAATGAAGAGAGGGAGAGAAATCAAACCCTTGTTCAACATTCTTCTTTGCGAGCACAAACAAAATTTCAATGTAAAAAATGGTGCCTATAATGGCAACTAATCTTATAATCAAGCAACACTCAGAGAAAAATTTAAAGCCACAGTTCCTCTTTCAAAATTCAAACATACAAAACTCACTTTCAAAACTTCAAATTACATACAGAGAAAGAAGAGCTAAAAGGAGTAGCATGCTCTTTTATGGGTTTCGTTACGCTTTCGATTCAATTGGAGAGTTTAAATTGGTTTAGGCATCGATAAAATTCTTGGATTTTTTTTTTCTCATCTGCGATGAAATAATACCCCTCTTCTATTTAAATTTTTCCAAATTTTTCCAGTGACTTGTTGGATACTGATTTGGAGTCTCAATTTATGAATTTGATTGATTTGGAGTATGAATTTGCCACCGAAAAAAATGCAGGTTTACGGGGTGGAACGAAAGAGAAAGAGGGAGGGAGGAGAGAGAAAATAGAGAATTGGAAGAGAGAGGGTGAGAGAAATTATTTTTTTAATTTTAAATGAAATATCAGTATTAAAAATAATAAAATAAAATCTACTCTGTTAGTGCACCAAACGGAAAATGACCATTTAAACCTATTTTTTAAAACTTAGGGACTAAAAAGATACATTTTAAAAATTCAGGGACCAAATGATAGGTGAAAACTCAGAGACTAAAATATAAATCATTATTAATTAATTTTTTAACATATTTTTTTGTTATAAATTTTGTATAATTTATAATATAATATACATATTTTATTTAACAAACAAAAGTTGAGTTTATAACCTGAAAAATTATATATATTACAATTTTTTAATGAAATTCTATGTTTAACTCAAAATCTACCTACAATGAAAACATAAATTATGTTTTATGGTTCACAAAATCATAAAACAAATTTCGAAAACATATCTACCAAACACATTCACCGACCCTAAGTTTTCCCTTTACCCCTTCTTCCTTTGCTTTTTATTTGTATATACATAATTTTATTTTGAATATAATTAATTGATACTGATTTATTAAAATTAATTATTTAATTTAATAAATCAATAATAATTTATTAAAATATTTACTTAATTCATTTTTGCAAATAAAAGCTTATTTTTACTGAAAGCAAATAAAAGCTTATTGAATTAATGTAATTACTTATTTACTGAAATTATTAATTAATTAGTTGACAATGTTTTAAATATATTTAGTTAGAATTAGTTAAATTTAGTATAAAAATTCATTTTTCAATGATTATAACTAATTATTCATTGATCAGTTATAATCAATTAATTATTTCTTGAAATTAACTTTATTTAATTCATTGATCATTAACATAAGTTTAAAACATTTTTAGAATAGTCCTTATTTATCTATCATATTTTTCTCCCTTTTTTCTTGCCTTGTTTTCTTTATATTATTTTTAATGAAATTAATTTATTTAAAATATTTTAATTATTAATACTAAACTTATCTGTACAAATATATTAAATTATTGTAATTAGGGATATCTGTTAAATTAATTAATTAATTAATTTTAATTAGTTAAAATAAAATAATATGAATATTATTTTTTAATACTTAGAATTAATTATCCAATTAAAATAATTCTTTGATTATTAATTAACCAATCTATTAAAGTTATATAAGTTAACCATGATTAATGGTATAAAATAAATATAAACATAACTTATTCTCATAAAATCTTGATAGTATCCATGCACAACCAAACATATTAATATTTTATTCCTAACAAAATGATTTACAAGCATCCTTTATCTAGGAACATCTATGAAACCTTAAACCAAATGATTCAAGTGGGTAAAAGAGAGGGGAGAAAGCTAAAGGAAAAGAACAAAAGGAAAAAAAGGCTAGAATAGAAGGGAAAAAATGAAGGGAAAAAAGTGAGAGAAGAGATTCACTTGCTTTTGTTCTTTTGTTCTTTTGTTTTTGTTTTTTTTTTTTTGAGTTTTGACTTAGGAAATTCAAATCTCTAAGAATAATATTTTGATCAAAATTATATGTATTGAGAAGTTCAACTAGGCTCAATTTTGTTTTTATGATTTGAATTTAATTTCAATTTAGTCCTTATGGTTTCAATAACTTTAATATGGTCTTCATGATTTAATAAAATTGTATAAATCATCCCTCCCATTATTATTATTATTATTTTCAAATAGATATCCTTTTACTTAGATAACTATGTTAATTGACCGTAAAAATAAGTGTTTTTGAAGTGGATAAAATAAGTGAAATTTAACCAAACCATAAGGTTCAAATTAAAATAATGTTTAAATTATAAACACGTAATTAAAACTTTTAAAACCACAAATAAATTAAAACCTTTTCCATTAAATTTAAAGTTTCATTGTTTAATGACTAATTTCATATGTTTCAACTATATGATTGAACATTTGAACTATATGTAAGAATAACTAGAAAATTTTATATAAAATATAATTATGTTTCTATTAAGGGATTTAAAAATTCTCTTTATATGAGGATCCTTGTAGGAAAATAATCATTTAAATGGAGATTTCTTATTGAGAATTACCTAGTTAATTAAATGTTTTTCAACAGAATTCATTAAATATAACTGAGATTAAAAAAAAGGAAGACAATTCATTATGGGGAACCCTATTTCTACAAATTTATTGCAGAAAATCTCCACCCCAATCCTCAATAAATTTAAAGGAGAATTTCGAGGGAATAGAAAATTAAATGGAGGGTGGAGACGAGGTCCACGTCTCTATCTTACTTTGTTCTAGGGGACTCTGAATTTAAAATCCAAAAGAGGAGCGAGCAAGGATTATACCGATAATTTAACCACAAAAGTTGAGCTTCTTCATTACCTTGGCATAAGCTAATGGCACAATGGCTGGCTGTCTCAGTCTACGCTTTGATTTTTTGGACTGCATTTGAATATAATAGAAACAAAATGGTCAATTTCAACAAGCTGAGTTTGCATTTTGCAATTCTTACAGTTGTGCATTTCAAATTGGCTCGACGAAGAATATTAAAATAACTATATATATATATATATATATAGAATAAAGGAGTGAAGAGCAAGCAAGAGGCGTAAGATGCACGTTGTATTTTATTTCAATCGGAGGTAGGCAGAGCTACAAAACTTGAATCCATAGCAAGAAATTCTAAAAAGTTATGCTGATTCCTCCTGTTCCCACAAAATGCAACATTATCTTTTATGTTTTAGAAGTCAAAAGCACGAAATACACGACACATTTCATATCAGACTTCATAAAGATCAAATCAAAAAGCCCCAGCACAGAAGATCTAACCGCGTTAGAAGGGTCCTAGACAGTCATTTTTTCTTTTTCTGGTAAGGTATATAGAGACATTCTGAAAAAATAACGAGCAGGGCAGCACTCTTATTCCATTAGTCACTGAGCTGTCTAATAATTGTTAGAATATATGAGCGTTTATATATATATATATATTTGATGAGCATCCGAACCAGCTTACGCGCATTTCAACTAATATCACCGGACAACTGCCTGACCCTCCTATATTTGGACAACCGCCAAACAACCACCACGAGGACTCCTAATTCTTTAAGGTCTTTTTTGATCACTAGACCACAACCCATGATGGTTTATATGTGTGTGCATCTCTAGTGTAGAAATAAGAAAATACTCTCATGTGTATATATATATATACATATAATTTGATCAAATTCTGAACTTTTACGGGGAATAAAAGAAAGAATACAAAGGGCATAAAAAAAACAACCTCAAATAAAAGCTCAAACTCTATTGTTTATCTCGATCCAAAGGCCTGCAAAATTGCACAAACCTTTGCAAGCAACAAAAACCGACTCATCTCACAAAAGGGCAGATGGAGAAAAAACTCCTTGACCATCGAACAAACATCTCTTATCAGGCTACCTCAAAACCAAACTACTCAAAGAAGAGACTCCAACTCGAAAAATGCGAACCGCACCCCTCCAAAGAAAAGGGTACTTAAGCCCAATCAAATAAGACAGATTCCTCGAAACACGGTCCATTGAGAAGGACTTGCCAAACCAAGAATTTCACCTTCTTGAAAATTTTAACCTCCCATAGCAAGGAAAAGACTGAACGACTAAAGGGAAAGGGGCTCACCAAACACCCAAAGAAAGAGCTACAAGAAAAACCTTTAAAAGGGTTAGGACCCCAGGACTATATCCCCTCTCCCAAAACGAATTGAAATCCCCTCAACCAAGGACAGAAGGTTAAGGGTATCCACCATTTCACTATCGGTCAACAAATGATAGAATTCGAGATCAAGAGAAGGATCATTCGTAGAACAAGAAAGAACAAAGGAAATCAAATGATTTTTCATGGAGAGGGGAAAGAAAGCATGGGGTCTATTGTCCAACAACTTGTCTTCCCAAAAGTACGTATCCATCCCATCACCTACCAAACATTGAGTGAAAGAGGAAAAAAAGGGTGAAAGAGGAAAAAAAGGATAACAAGACCGCTTTCCATGGATTTCTGGATATGCCTTTCAAAGCCCTACTCGAGGTCCACTCATAAGGGTGGGGCCACAGTAAGAGCTCCCTAGGAATAAAAGATTGTCTTAGGAAGGATCTTCCTTAACCTATTAGCCAACACTTTAGCTAGAAATAAACATTAGTTAATAGACTGATAGACCTGGAATCATTAACCCTCCTTGCCCCTTCCTTCCCAGTAATAAGACAAACAAAAGTTTCATTCAAGGAGCTATCCAGATTACTTCTCTTATAAAACACCTAAACACCTTCCAAAGACCCTCTTTCACAATCCCAATTTTTCTAGAAAAAAAGCCATAGTAAAATCATCAAGGCTTGGAACCTTATTCTGGCCAAAACCAAAACCACCTTTCTAATCGCCAAGGTGAAGGGAGAGTCCAACTTAGCTTTGTTACTGTCCAAGATAGGATACCAATCTAAACCCTTATAAAAAGGTCGAGAGGGAATTACTGAAGCATAGAGAGAAGGAAAAAAGAGGAAACTATCTCCTCCTCAATCTCTGTACCATTGCAGTGTCCCCCCATTATCACCTCCAAAGGGCCTATGACGTTCTTACTCCTTCCACTAGTGATTCTATTGAAGTATGCAGAATTGCAATCTCCCTCCTCTGCCTATCTCACTCTTGACTTTTTGCCTCCAACTTATCGCCTCTTTCCCAATTAGCTTCGCAAACTCCACCTTTAGATAGGCTTGCTCATCTTTAAGAGCCTCATTCCAAGAGGCTTTCTTTACAAGCTTATCTAGAAACTTAACCCTCCTCAATATCTCTTGCTTCCACTACCCTCTCTTAATTGTGAAAGTTGCTCTCTTAGGAAGTCCTCTTTCGTCCTCTTTTTTGGATCGAGGCCGGAGGGAAGGTTTTATAGTGGATTGCTATTTTTGGCATTTTGCAATTGGAAAGGAATCGAAGGGTGTTTCAAAACAGGGAAGAGACTTGGGAGGAAGTTGATCTCTTTGGCACCTCTTACAAAGCTTCTGGTAAATCTCCATTTACGTGCCCTATTTTTTATTCTGGGGCCCTCATCCTGTGCGGCCTTCGTAATTTGTCTACTTCCATTCTTCTTGAAAGTTGAACAAAAATTAGCAGCTGCAGGAGCCAGCTACAAGTTTTGGAAAGAGAGAGAAATATGCATTTGACAGAATGAGAGTTGCGCAATGGGAATTAAGAGTTTTGGAGATCAATGGTATTCATTCACAACATTCTGACAAAATCACCTCAAATGAAGTCATAAAATCTTTTAAATAATCCACCAATTCAACACATGCAACAAATGAAACATCCACAAACAGAAACTGAAAGGTTAGTTTTCTTGCATTGAAATGGGCAAATATTCTAATAAACTAATGTACATAAAAAAGAATATCCAAAATGGAAAATAGACAGATTTTTAGGAGCCTTTCTGGAAATTTCTTCCAAGTGCAAGTGCTATTATCGAATGCTTGATCTTCTAATGCCCCATGACACAAGTCTAAACAATTTGAAGACTTTAGAACATCGTATTCATATGTGAAATACAAAGGCTAACACTTGAACATTACTGGCAGGAAGAAGCCAAAAGTTCAAAAAAGTAGGCAGAAATGCACATCCAATGGTAGTAAGTTAGTAACCTACGAATGGGAGTTGTGAAATGCAAACAAAGAGCAGAAATCATTGATATAATTTCCAAAAAAAAAAGGTAGAAACTTCTCAAAATTATCTTGGAAAGCTACTATAAGATACACAACACAATGCATCATCAATTAAACATGTTCTACAATTTAAACATCCATAGCTGATAACTAAAATTAGCATTATGCTATCAACAGGGGCATATATTATGATAATCTAACCCTAAGAAGCACGGATACGGATACGAGACACGGATACGATACGACACAGACACGACGACACGTTATTTCTTAAAAATCTAGGACACGGACACGGCTAGGACACGTTTATTAAATATGCATTTTTTAAAATATATATTATTTTTATATCAGAAAGAAATTTAAAGTTAATAAGTTTATGTATCTATATGCTTAAAAAAATGATTTTGATGTATTTCGTTCTCAAACTTCAGTATTTTTGTCCTATATTACATGTACCTATGTAGTATACTTGACAAGTGTTCATTATGTGCCTAACAAATAATGGACCTATATTGACTTTGTACAACTAGTTTCTAACACATCTATAATGCTAACAAGTGTCTGATACGTGTCCAACAAGTGTCCAAGTGTCGGACACGGACACGCTAGCCAAATTAAAGTGTCCGTGCTTCTTAGATCTAACCTACATAAAGCAAAAAAAAAAAAGCCAAAGTTCAGTTGTTTTCTAAAAACGTTTTCATAAATTTAAAAGTAATGCTAGGATCAAAGTATCAATCATTCTACTTATGGGTTACACATCTAAGCAACAAAAGAAGTGGTTGAACTTGGTACGCAAATTATTATAAAGACATGTATAATATATCAAGAAAGCGTCGCATAAATAAACTTAACCCAGAGACAATGTAGTGATAGGCATGAGCTACTTGAAACGAAGTTCTGCACATGATCAATTCATATGGTATAGCTAATCTCTGCTCTCCAAATATTTATTTCTACGCCAAAGCAAAGGAGCACATTTGACAAACAGAATGACAAACCTTGGAATGAGCATTGTGCCTTTTCCCTTCCTTTCTACGTTTAATGCTCCCATCCTTCATCATCCAAAACCTAGACTTGTAAGACCTGATCGAAAAACTTAAGTGTTATTTACTCACAAACTTGCAAGACAGTAATGATAAAGAACCAAAATTAAATAATAACACCCATAATTTTAAGAACTCACGAGTAAAATTTCAACTTAGTTTTCTTCAATTTGGAAGTGACTGGCGTCATCGGCTTTCTCCTCTTCCGTCGCTCTCTTGACGAAACATGCCGCACTTGAACAACCTTAATTCAATGTAATCGAACATCGTTTTACATCAAATGGTGAAAAGAACATCGAAAGAAATACAGGAGTTGTGGCTCTACTGACTCAGATTTTCCCAAATAATTCCTTTCATCAGCTCAAAATCAAGCGGTCCCCTTACCTCCCAAGCATTTCCCGGCAATCCAAGATATAACTAAGAAAACTCTCAACAAAATCAACAAAATCAACAAAGAAAACGAAACTAAACTAAACTTACAGAGAGAGGCAAAAACGAAGAACGAGTACACTGGTAAGCCGCGAGCGAAGAATGAGTCTGTAGACATGCATTGAAAAGGGACCGAGAACTCAAATTATTCGGACAGAAATGGAGAGGCTGGTACGGTGATGGAGCAGAGTGAAAGATCCTGCGGGTGGAAGAAACGGAATGCACAATTCGAGATGGTTTCGCCGCCGCCGATCGGAGCTTCGAGCACCACCTGAGCATCGTCGTCCTCGTACTCAATGGCGAAGGGGAAATTTTTCAGAGAGAGAGAAACCTACGCTAGACGAAGGGGTTGGTATTGGCGCCTTTCCATTTTTTTCACGAATTTGGGCCAAATTGCCACCCAGGCCCAAATAAAGTTGGGCCGGTTAACATCTAACTCATCTTGGTCGTCTTCTTCACCCAATCTCACTGCGTGCACTCAAAATCGTTGATGGCTAATTTGGCGAGAGGCATCAAACAAAAAATAAAAAATAAAAAATAAATAACAACAATATTTAAATGACCAATTTTTTTTAACCTATTTAAATGACCATTTTGAGATATGACTAAGTGACTTTTTTACTAGATAAATGACTAAACAATTTGGCAGATCAATTAAAACAATTCAATTTACTAAAATGCCTTTCCTATCAAATCGGATAAAACCAAATCGTATTGGGCAATCAAAAACAACAAATCAAAACAATCAAAATCATACCAAAAATTTAACCAGTAGGATAATTAAACAACAAAATCCTAAAATGACGAGATAATTAAACACGGATTCAGAATAGGAGTATATTTTAAATCTGAAAATAAATAAATAAATAAATAACTTAAATCTCAATTTTTCAAAATTTAACTTTTAAATAATTAGAAGATTTAATTTATTTTAAAAACTTTTGGAATTTCGAAAGAACTTAGGCATGTAAAGTAATCATGACATATCTCTCTTCAGTGGAGAGAATTTGTATCGAGGGGACTTGAATATGACATTGGAAAAAATTATTTAAAATTATACAAATAAGATATTGAATCTGTGACTTGAGAATGGGCTTATAACCTATTAACTACTATGCCATAAGGTTTTTTTTTTTATTTAATCTGACTTTTTCTATACATATTATTAATGGTAAAAATTTGAGGGAGGGCTTTTATGATAAATCCACCCCTGTTTCTCCTATATATCACTTTTATCATAAAGACGGGTAAAAAGTTGGTAATAGATACCATCTTCGTCAAACTAAGTAGCACAAATACCTTATACTCAATTTATGAAAAGTGTGACACTGAGAGTGTGAACCTCCTCAAACATCAAAATTTATGATTGCTCCCACCATCTTCTCATAAGGGTTTTCTTCCCCACGAAATATAAGAATATTGTTGAAATTGTAGCGAACAACTTTGTTGATTGAAGTTTTTTTTTCTTCTTTCTTTTTTTTTAGCATATTATAAGTTGGGAGATTCCAACTATTGATCTTGTGGTTGTTAATACATTTGATATCCTAATTGACCTAGGCTCTATTTGACTATTGTTATTGAAGTTAAATGGTGATTAATACTTTTAACAAAAATAAAACATGACAATTTTAAAAAATGGTTATATAAATAATTTAGAATTATCGATCAAATTAATATTTTTGGTTTTTAGTGTGCTTTCTCTCTCTTCCCCTCTTTTTTCAAAAATTATTCAACTCTAACAATCACGGGATACTAATTAAATACAAAAAAAAAAACAATTCAACTAAAACAATTGCCTGAATCTGAACTAACTAATTCAAATTCACTATGTTTTATTTAACTAATTCAAATTTCCAGTGATTTGACAAATTTAATTGGAGTCTTTAAATTGAAAACTTGAAGGATATACTTCACAATAATCACATTCATTTCACTTTTATTCTGTACATCAAATGATTAGGTACAGATATTCATATCAACAAAACTAAAGTCTAAAAGTTACAATCAAGTTCTAAACAAATACTTCTCTCGAAAACAACTATTGAGTCGAAGTCTTTCTACATGTCATCAAAATTTAAAAGATTATTTATCCATTCTTCGATAGAAGTTTCGTCATTTATAGTAACAAGTACGCAAGTCAATTCTTGATGAGTTATTGTATCATAAATCACATCACTGGAATTCTGATCTGTGGTCATCTCAGGCATGTATGAATTGTTACTAGCAATATCCTGATTAATGGTAACCTCAGGCACGTAGGCAACGCCACTAGTATATTGGTTTATAGTCATCTCATTTGTCATGACTCTTTGCTCTGTCGGCTGCAACTCATAATTATAACATATTTTCTTTTCATTTCTCATTTGTGATATTTTAGGTGCCATGACTCTTTTCGTTGTAGGTTGCAATCCAGAAGTACACATTTTCTCAGCTTTTCTTTTAGGTCTTTCATTCTTTCTCATTCGACATAAAACATAACTAGGATCTGCATCATGGTGTATAAAGTCTTTGTGCAAGCTATATTCATGCATGATCCATTCACCATTGCGTTCTCGTAATGGAGAATTCTCGTACCTAAAATTAATCAAATTATGTCATTTATTTTAAAATATATAATAAAGAAAAACTAGGACACTTTTTTTTTTAACTTGGTTACCATGCCCCTTAATAACTATTAGATATAAATTTGATGTACTTCTCAAATTAAACGGTGTTTTCCTAATTCATCTAGGTGAAGTTGCTAATTAAAAAAAAACATTTAATAGAATTTGAACTAAAAAATTATACAATACCTAAATCGCTTGCGATATCCAATGATTCTTTCATCAGTTTCAGCAACAAAGATAGGGGTGGCCGAATTCTCACCGCTCCAAGTCCCATCGGCTAAGCCAATCTTGCGGTTGATGTGCGCCGACAATTGTCCAGAATTTAATTTTTTGTCGTCGACCTCTTCAATTTGGTGAAGAAATAAAGATCCTCGCCATCAACGCCTCTAAAACATTCCCAAATTTTCCATGGCTCGTTTTCACCATAGAGATCACAATCGAACACAACACCTTCAAAATATTGGAGGCCATGAATCTTACAGTACAAATACCGAAGAAGTTGCTCATCGGTAGGCCTGAAATAAACACCCACGTATTGGCTCAATGGTCGTGGTACACAATCAGAAGCCATTGCCTTTATTGGAAGGTGAAGTTCCTTTTTTTTTTTTCTTTGATGATGAATCTATCAAAGTTGAAATTAATAATGGCATCAAGTATTACTCATAATCAAGAGGTCATGGGTTATAATCCTCACATCCCCAATTGTTGATGTACTAAAAAAATAATCATATTACAACTAAATAATTAATTATATAAATATTAAAATATCATTATATATAAAAATTAACTTTTTATGATATTGAATTAATTTTAATACAGCCTTATCCATTATTAATTAATGTAAACATATTTTTTAAAAAAATTAATTAATTAGATATCATAAACTATTATAATATATAAAAAATGAAGAAAAATAATATAAAAACGAGATGGAACCTCATGTGCATTTCATATCAAACTTCATGAAACTCAAACCATCAAAAAATTAAAATCCAATCCAATAATGGTAATGCCAAAAAGAGACAAAATCTTGAAGGGAGAATAATTTAAAGGATACCATCTTTCATGTAGGGGGCAAAATTTTCCATTAAATTTTGCGAGGATTGAGGTACGAATTACGATTCCTATGGAAAATTATTTTCCATTAAATTTTTTCTTAAAATTGTTTTAATATCAATTGAATTCAATAATTCGTTTGATAAATTTTTAAATAGTTAACTCTCCATAAAAAAAAATCCATTAATTTTTAATTAGATGGTTCATTATTCAAGAAAAATCTTCATTTAAATAGTTAATATTTTATTAAAAAATTAATATTTAAAGATAAAGTTTTTAAACCTCCTAATATAAACAAAACAAATATTTCATAACAAATTATCTAATTAATCAATACAAATAATTTAAAGGTTTAACTAATTTAAACCTATTTAATTATCTAAATTATTAATAACAAAATTTTAAAGAACATATATTAAAAAATAAATTAAAAAATTAAACAGTCTGGGAATAGGTTCAAGAAATTTTTTTCCCCACTTCTTCTCCATCTAAATGGGAATTCAACCTATGCCACTCAAATTCTTTTACTTTATATTATATGTACGGAAAAAATCAAAATAAAGAACAAAATATTTTTTTTTGGCTTACTAGTTATTTTGTCTGCAACTCTATTCAAGTTTTGGGTTCAAGTTCTAACATGCACAACACAAAGAAAATACATAAAAGAGATCAGAAAAATGTACAAAAATTAAAAAACGAACAAACAAAAACAAAAATACGATACCTTAAATCAAAGGCGTGTGAGTTTCAGAATTGGAAGTCGACTGCGGAAGGCAGAAACACTTTGGCAGAGAGCTTTGGATTTTTTGTGAGGTTATATTATATTATTGGAAGGGAGGGAGCTTTTATAGCCTTCCATGTTATTTTCCCTCCAATATTTTAAGTAAATATTATGCCTACCTTCTATCTCAAAATAATAATAATAAATAATAATAATAATTATTATTATTATATATATATATAATATATATTGAGCAACATATATTTATATATCTTAAGCCTACCTTCAAAATCTAACCAACATTTTTATCTTAAAAATTAAAAAAAAAAAAAAAATCTAACCAAACTTTTCATTTTCCAATTTTCTCTTGTGTATATTTGATAACTATTAGTTATTTAATAATAATAATATTTATAAATGCAATTTTAGGAACTCACGTGATGTAAAATAAACACTAGGATAATTTCTAATATTTGCAAATATGTTTTTTCGTGATTTTAAATTGACCCTTTTTTCCATTTGATTCTATAAAAGACATGAATACACGTGAAATATGTCCCAGTTGCAATGTTTTCCTGTTTTTTTTTTTTTAAGCTAGGATGACTCTAACCCTCCTTGAATAACTATTTGATTTTTGATTTTTGGTTTTTGAAAATTAAACCTGTTTTTTACAATTTACCTTCATCTTCTTTCCATCTTTCCTTGAGGTACCATTTAAGTTTCAAGCTAAAATTAAAAAACAATAATAAATTTTTTAAAACTATTTTTTTAGTTTTCAAAACTTAGTTTGATTTTTGAAAACATGGATAAAAGTAGATAAGAAAATGTAAAAACTTATTTGTGGAAGTAGAATTTTTAAGCTTAATTTAAAAAAAAAAAACAAAACAGTTATAAACGAGTCTAAATTTCTTAGAATTTTTGTTCAAAACTTTAAGAAAAAGAAAAAATTGTATTTTTATTAAAAATATATATATATTCCAAGTCAACTGCATGACACTTACTTTGCCTCGTTAAGTTTTTTTCCACATCTGAATTGGAACCAACCAAACACAAATCAAGAGTAGAAAATCAGTTAGAAGAATACCAGTAAAATTAATGATTAGAAAATCATTTGAAAAATTGGTAATTAAGAAACAGGTTGGAACATGAGAGGAAGAAAGATGACGACGACCAGGGACGGTTTTATGTATGGCCGAGGGACTCGAACCCCTTCAACTTCTGATAAGCTTAATTTGTATATTTAAAATGTTATGCACAATATATAAAATTTCGGTTAGTCCCGTGGCAAGTCACCTCTAATATTCTCTATCCACCCTGGTTCAATTCTCTCTATACTTTCAAACTAATACAATGACAATGAATGAAAGAGAGCTAGTGACGACAACACTCAATTACTCAAACGGAGGAAGAGAGTGGAGAAGAATAATGAGAAAGTGGCGTGGAGCTAGCGCGTGAGTTATATACATGAGTTTACCTCTAAATTCAACAATGTATATCAATATGGGCAAGTGCATTGCACATTAGTTTAAGCTTGAATGACTTCATTTTTTCGTTTCACTAATAAAAATATAAACATGTTATCCTTAGTTTATATACACATGAATCTCCAGACTTACGTTCACATCTCAACAAATCTAGGCAGTTTGGATTATGTATACATTTGATCGCATATATGAAAAGAATATTAATTGCAGAAATCTTGTGAGTTAGTATACATCTACATGCAAACGTATGTAGTTAAAGAAATAGGTTGTAGCTCATACAATTATAATTGCTCCATTTTATAATTAAAGTTTATAGAAACCAACCCAAGAAGCCAGTAAATTATAATAAAAAAAATATTTGGATGTCGCCTGGGCCGTAAAAAAAAAATTGATTTTTTTAAATTTTTTTTATAAAAGGTATTTTTGTGGTTGCAAGTACAACTCATTATAATAATTCACGCGATAAAATAGGAAACTACAATGAGATTTCAATGGAAAGAATCGTTTTTGTTTCTCAAATGTATACAAAATTTCACTCGGAATAGTTTATTGTTGAGAAACAAAAAACTATTCTTCCTTGATTCTAATCATTCACTGGCTAGTACACGTCTTCTTTGAAAGTTGTTATGTTAACCTTGAAGAGCAACTGACTCTAACAATTTTAGTAACGTCACAAATTGCTTTCAACACAGTAATTTTCAGCACAACAACATTGTGTTCATCGTCAATTACAAGAACAAACTCCCTCTTGCTTACATCAATGACATGCTCCACATTTACAGCCAAACGACTGTACTCAGAGTCACCGGGGTTCGCCAACAACCGCCCTGCAAACTCTTTCTGAAGAAGAAGCGAGACACTCCGAAATACCTACGCTTGGCGAAGGGGTTGGTATTGGCGTCTTTCCATTTTTTTCACGAATTTGGGCCAAATTGGTGGCCCAGGCCCAAATATAATTGGGCCGGTTAACATCTAACTCATCTTGGTCGTCTTCTTCACTCAATCTCACTGCGTGCACTCCAAATCGTTGATGGCTAATTTGGCGAAACGCATCAAAAAAAAAAAAAAAAAAAAAAAAAAAATTAACAACAATATTGCAAAAAAAATTTTGTGACACGAGAAATGATTATTTCTATATGAATGCATCGTATATGTATTTCTCTTTAGCATTTTATTTTTCGGTTCTATTTACGAAAGGCTTTCGTTCTTTTAACCCTTACTTCTACGTTCACTATCATCCAAATGTATAATAATTGTTGCATTATTGAATGCGTCAATCACAAACTTCATTAAAATTTTAGGAAAATCGTTTTTTATGAAAATTAAATCATGTTTAATTGTACTAATTTCGTCACTGACTTTAGTTTTGAGAAGAGTAATTGATCCTTTCAACAGTCTCAAATCACCCTCAAATAAGTCCAAATATCCGTGATCCTCATTCGGCAACATATCGTCATCAACATATGAAAGCAAACATCAGAGATTGTTGAAATTGTAGCCAACAACTTTTCATGATAGAGAAATTAAATGATGTTTAATCATCCTCCAACAACGTTTAATCATGTACACAATTAGAGAAGTTAAACGATGAAACAAATGAATTTAAATATGTAAGGATGAGATAAAATTTAAATAGGTAAATCTATAAATTTATGATTTTAGGAGATTTGAAAAAATAAAAATATATATTGACCAAATCAAAGAAAATAAACATTGGAAAGATAAAAATAAACGTTTTGGAAAAAAAAAATATTAAGATTTAAGAATTGGAAAACTGAAAAAATCAACCGTTTTAAGGAACATAATGGTTTTTTTTTAAAGAGTTCAAATATGGAAAACAAAGGACATGAAATCTTAGGATAATTCAAAAGAAGTTTTTTGGGATTTTGCATTTGCTTTATCCTATAGGCAAAAGTGGGAGAAAAGAGACCACCAAAATTAATCGAATTATATTTTTTTATTTGGTCTCTAACTTTCAAAATTTGATAGTAGTCTATGCTTTTAAAAAGTTTTCTAAATGGTCATTGAAGTATTTTTTTCTAACTTTCAAAATCTGAACTAACTAATTCAAATTCTCTATGTTTTATTTAACTAATTCAAATTTCTAGTGATTTAACAAATTTAATGAAGACCTAATTGAAAAAAGGCCTAAATTCTGAATTAACTAATTCAAGTTCTCTGTGTTAAGTTAACTAATTTCTATCCTATCTGTTTTATTTATGTTTTAGTTAACTAATTTCTATCCTATCTATTTTATTTAACTCATTCAAATTTTTAGCAGTTAAATCCCTTTTTTTCCCATCTTCTTCGTGTTCCTCGCTCAATTTCGTGCGTGCGAGAAGATTGGTAATTGCGATAAATCGAGTATTTTTAAAAATTGATACGTAATTTATTTTTTTTTAAAATCTTGATAACGAATTTTGCAGGAAATGCATTTCCCCCTCGCTTTTAATTGCCAAATCCTAATATAATTAAAAATGTAAAGCACTGTATGTGTCATATTGGAGAGTCTTTAAATTGAAAACTTGAATGATATCATATACTTCACAATAATCGTATCATTTCACTTTTATTCTGTACCTCAAATGATTAGGTACAAATATTCATACAACAACACTAAAATCTAAAAGGTAGAACCAAATTTTAAACAAATACTTCTCTTGAAAATAATTATGGAAATCAAATTCAGTCGAAGTCTTTCCATATGTCATCAAAATTTAAAAGATTTATCACTTCTTCAGGAGTAGTTTCGTCATTTATAGTACCAAGCACGCAAGTCAAATCTTGATGAGTTATCGTATCATAAATCACATCACTAGAATTCTGATCCGTGGTCATCTCAGGCATGTAGGAATTGTTAATAGCAATATCCTGATTAATGGTGACCTCAGGCACGTAGGCAACGCCACTAGTATATTGGTTTATAGTCATCTCATGTGTCATGACTCTTTGCTCTGTCGGCTGCAACTCATAATTATAACATATTTTCTTTTCTTTTCTCATTTGTGACATCTTAGGTGCCATGACTCTTTTCGTTGTAGGTTGCAATCTAGAAGTACACATTTTCTCAGCTTTTCTTTTAGGCCTTTCATTCTTTCTCATTCGACATAAAACATAGTTAGGATCTGCATCATGGTGTATAAAATCTTTGTGCAAGCTATATTCATGCATGATCCATTCACCATTGCGTTCTCGTAATTGAGAAGTCTCGTACCTAAAATTAATCAAATTATGTCATTTATTTTAAAATATGTAATAAAGAAAAACTAAGACACTTTTTTTAACGTAATTACCATGCCCCTCAATAACTATTAGATATAAATTTGATGTACTTCTCTCTTTATCCAAAATTAAACAGTGTTTTCCTAATTCATCTAGCTGAAAGTGCTAATTTAAAAAAAAAAAAAAATTAATAGGGTTTGAACTAAATAATTACATAATACCTAAAGCGTTTGTGATATCCAATGATTTTTTCATCAGTTTCAGCAACAAAAATAGGGGTGGCCGAATTCTCGCCGCTCCAAGTCCCATCGGCTAAGCCAATCTTGCGGTTGATGTGCGCCGACAATTGTCCAGAATTTTTTGTCGTCGACCTCTTCAGTTTGGTGAAAAAATAAAGATCTTCGCCATCAACGCCTCCAAAACATTCCCAAATTTTCCATGGTTCGTTTGCACCATAGAGATCACAATCGAACACAATACCTTCAAAATATTGGAGGCCATGAATCTTACAGTATAGATATCGAAGGAGTTGCTCATCGGTAGGCCTGAAATAAACACCCACGTATTGGCTCAATGGTCGTGGTACACAATCAGAAGCCATTGCTATTATTGGAGGATGAAGTTTCTCTTTTTTTTCCTGGTAATGAATCTATCAAAGAAAGAAAAGCTCAATAAAATTAATAATAGTTTGAAAAAAAAAATGATATTACATGATTTGAATTTAAGAACTTATGTTAAAGTTTAACTATAAATTTAATTATAACAATACTAGTACATTTAATTTCATAGATTTAATATATTTACTTAAGATATTCGTGAACCACTTAATAATCATATTACAATTGAATAATTAATTATATAAATATTAAAATATCATTATATATAAAAATTAACCATTACGATATTGAATTAATTTTAATACAGTCTTATTCATTATCTATTAATGTAAACATATTTTTAAAAATTAATTAATTAGATATCATAAACTATTATAATAGATATATAAAACATGAAGAAAAATAATATAAAAATGAGATAGATCGCTCGTGCATTTAATATCAAACCTCAAACGAATATTGGATCAAAAAATTAAAATCCGACCCAAGAATAGTAATGCCAAAGAGACAAAATATTGAAGGGAGAATAATTGAAAGGATACCATCTTTCATGTAGAGGGGCAAAATTTTCTATTAAAATTTGCGGGGATTAAGGCGGGATTCCTATGAAAAATTATTTTCCATTTAATTTTTTCTTAAATTTTTTTTAATATCAATTGAATTCAATAATTCGTTTCATAAATTTTTAAATAGTTAACTTTCCATAAAAAAATATCCATTAATGACTAATTGTTCAAGAAAAATCTTCATTTATAGTTAATTTTTTTATTAAAAATTAATATTTACAGATAAATTTTTTAAACCTCCTGATATAAACAAAACAAATATTTCATATTAAATTATCTAATTAATCCATACTTATAATTTAAATGTTTAACTAATTTAAACATATTTAATTTACTTAATTATTAATAATAAAACTTTAAAGGGCATATATTAAAAACTAAATTAAAAAATTAAACAGACTGGAGAATGTGTTCAACGCTCCCATAGCCTATTTGGCTCATAGAAAACTTTTTTCCCAGCTTTTATAGCCTTCCATGTTATTTTCCCTCCAATATTTTAGGTAAATATTATGCCTACAGCCTACCTTTAATCTCAAAATAATAATATATATATATATGCATAGTAAGCCTACCTTCAAAATATAACCAACATTTTTATCTTAAAAATTAAAAAAATCTAACAAAACTCCTTTATCTAAAAAAAAAAGAAAATCTAACCAAACTTTTTATTTTCCAATTTTCTATTGTGTATATTTGATCACTATTGGTTATAATATTAATTATATTTATAAATGCAATTTTAGGAACTCACGTGATAGTAAAATAAACACTAGAATAATTTCTAATATTTGCAAATATGTGATTTTAAGTTGACCTTTTTTTTTTTTCATTTGATTCTATTTAAAACATAAATACACGTCAAATATGTCCCAGTTGCATTCTTTTTTGTTTTTTTTAAGCTAGAATGGCTGATTGATAATTATTTGATATTTGGTTTTTGGTTTTTGAAAATTAAACTTGTTTTTTAACAATTTACTTTATCTTCTTTCCATCTTTCTTGAGATATCATTTAAGTTTGTAGCTAAATTATAAAAACGATAATAAGTTTTTTAAAACTATTTTTTTTTAATTTTTAAAAATTTGCTTGAGTTTTAAAAACATTGATACAAAGTAGATAAGAAAATGTAAAAACTTATTTGTGTAAGTAGTATTTTTAAGCTTAATTTTCAAAATTCAAAAATAAAAAATAAAATAGTTGTTGTTACCAAATTTTAGACAGAAGAACACACCTAACCTCCACGTGATAATCACGGTGAATTTATATGTCTAGTGGGAAGAACGCGAAAACATGGACACCAATGTGGCGATACTTTAAGTCAGAGAAGGAAGAAAAGTGTAGCTAATCTTAAGAAGAAAAGTATAACAAACTATAATTTAGAAAAGGAAGGTTAGGTTGAACTCCATGTTTTAAGTCATAATGATGTATTTATAGGATTTTTGACTTTCCTATTCCTTTTCAGATAAGAATTTAAATAGATTTTCCTTTTTTTTATCTAGGAATGTGATTTAAAAAAGGTTAATCTTATCTGATTCTTTCCTCCTTTCGTAATTCGGATTTATATTTTTGGTTCAATTTCACCACAACAATAGTTATCAAACGATATCTAAATTTCTTAGAAATTTGCTCAAAACTTTGTCTTTTCTTTTGACATAGTTATTGGATTATACAATGGGATAAGAGACAAAATCACATTTGTTCTAACACTGTTCTTCCATCGATTCTAGACATTTAAAAGAGAAAGCACGAGAAAAAAAACATAAGCAATTTTGTATTGAACGTAAATGATGATTTTATTGAAGAGAAAAAAAGAAATAAGAAGTAGATGAAGAATTGGCAGTCGCCATGGATGAGAGGAAAGGAGGAACAAGGATGGAAGGAGGGAGAGAGAAGAAAGAGAGAGAAAAAGGAAAAAGACAAAATAATATATTTTTATTTGAAAAATGAAAAAAATATATATATTTTTAAAAATTTTAATTTTTTTTAATAAAAACATATTCGGTGTCAGCTTTTCAATCGTAATGAGCAGAAAAGTGACCACAATGATCAAACTACAACTAAAATTAAATTTCAAGAACTAAAGCTACATTCGTTTCCAAAAAAAAAAAAAAAAAAAAAAAAAAACTAAAGCTACATTCGATTTTTGAAAATTAAGCCTATGGAGGATGACTTTTCATATTTGCTTTTAAGATGTGTTTTCAAAAACTAAGTCTTGTTTTGAAATTTAAAAAACTTAATTTTCAAAATTTTAATTTTGTTTTTAGAAATTTGGTTAAAAATTAAGTGTTTTATTAAGAAAAAATGAAACTATGGTAGAAAAGTTGGAAACTATTGCAGGGAAAAATTGTGAGAAAACAAACATAATTTTAAAAAACAAAAAATCAAAGGATTATCAAACGAGACCTATAATATAAATTTGAAAACTTAATAAAACTACTTTATCTAAAAAAAAATCTAACCAAACTTTTCAATTTCCAATTTTCTATTGTGTATATTTGATCACTATTGGTTATTTAATATTAATTATATTTATAAATGCAATTTTAGGAACTCACGTGATAGTAAAATAAACACTAGAATAATTTCTAATATTTGCAAATTTGTGTTCTCGTGCTTTTAAGTAGACCTTTTTCCCCTTTGATTCTATTTTTTTTAGTACATCAACAATTAAGGGTGGGGATTCGAACTCATGACTTTTTGGTCATGAGTCATACTTATGTCAGTTGAGTTATACTCTTGTTGACCCATTTGATTCTATTTAAAATACGAATACATGTGAAATATGTCCCAGTTGCAATGTTTTTTTTATAGCTATAATGGCTATATAGCTAACCCCGTTTGATAACTATTTGGTTTTTTGTTTTTTGTTTTTGAAAATTAAGCTTGTTTTTTCATAATTTACCTTCATCTTCTTTCCATCTTTCTTGAGGTACAACTATCTCGTTTGATAACTATTTGATTTTTTGTTTTTGAAAATTAAGTTTGTTTTTTCACAATTTACCTTCATCTTCTTTCCATCTTTCTCTAGGCACCATTTAAGTTTCTAGCTAACTTTCAAAAACAATAATAAAATTTTGAAAACTATATATATATATATATATATATATATATATATATATATTTTGGTTTTCAAAACTTAATTTGATTTTTGAAAACATAGATACAAAGTATATAAGAAAATATAAAAACTTATTTGTGGAAGTCGTATTTCTAAACTTAATTTTCAAAAATAAAAAACAAAAACAAAATGATTATCAAACGAGTTTTAAATTTCTTAGAATTTTGCTCAACACTTTGTGTCTTTTCTTTCGTGGATTATACAATGGGATAAGAGACCGAATCAGACTTGTCCTAACACAGTTCTCTTTTTTTTTTCAATTTTGTTTTAATTCTTGGGGAAAATACATTTTTGGTCCCTCAGTTTTGCGTTTAGTTCTCTTTTAGTTCCTCAGTTTTCAAACTCAACAATTTAGCCCCTAAGTTTTGCATTTAGTTATGCATTTAGTCTTTCCATCCAAGTTTCCGTTTATTACTATCAGGAAGTTGACGTGGCACTTATATTATATATTAAAAAATACAATAATTATTATTTTGTTATTTTTTTATTAAAAATATTATTTTTTATTTTTTATTTTCTTTTTCTCTTTCTCTTCCCTCTTTTCCGTTTTCTTCTTATTCTCGATTCTTCTTTTTCCTAGAATACTCAAACCAAAATCCCCATAGTCGGTCGTCGCTCGTACCATTGCCAATCGCCGCCACAATCCCACCATCATCAACGTTCCCATCATCAACGTCACTCGTACCATCGTTGGCCACCGCCACAACGCCCGTCGCTGCCAGTACCATCAATTGCCAAAACTCTCAGATCCGTGCAAATCACATTCCTAAACCCTCAAATTTCTTCCACTGGAGCTTCTCCATCGTCCCCTTCCACTTCCTCCTTTCTCAAATGCAGCAAACCAATCGTCAGAGCTCCTTAATCGCCACACAACAACCATAGCAAGAGCCCTTCTAATTTTCTGTCTTCTCTTTTCCTTTAAGCTACGACGACACCATGGAGGCAGTGGGATTGTGCCGGCGATTGGCAATGGTACGAGCGACGACCGATTTTGGTTTGAGTATTCTGGAAAGAAGAAGAATCGAGAAGAAGAAGAAGTGGTTTGAGTATTCTGGGAAGAAGAAGAATCGAGAAGAAGAATAAGACGGAAAAGAGGAAAGAGAAAGAGAAAAAGAAAAAAAGAAAAAAATATTTTTAATAAAAAATAACAAAATAATAATTATTATATTTTTAATATATAATATAAGTGTCACGTCAGCGTTCTGTTAGTAATAAACAGAAACTTGGATGGAAGGACTAAATGCATAACTAAATGCAAAACTTAGGGCTAAATTGTTGAGTTTGAAAACTGAGGGACCAAAAAGGAACTAAAAGCAAAACTGAGCGACCAAAAATATATTTTTTCCTTAATTCTTTTATTTAGTTTGTTACCATAGAGCAATAATGATTTGACTATCCATGCCTTTTATTAGGTTAAAATTTAGTTTCTTTTTTTAGTTTGACTACTAAACTAATTTTTTCCCTAGATTTTGCTACCAAAAAATGGATTACTAGTTAGCTTAACAATGACTTATTGGAAAAAAAAAGCTTAAACAGAAAAACAAAAAAGAGGAGAAGTCAAATTTTAAGGAAAAAAAGCTTAGTAGTGAACCTAAAAATTTTGAAGGGAAAGAACATCGATTAAATCAAATAAAAATATCAACAAACCATGACAATTTTGAATTAAAAAAAAAATGAAACAAAAAGAATTAGAAAAGAAGCACATTATTGAAAAAAATTAAAAAAGACTAATAGTCTAACAAATTAAATAAGAAATAAAAAAAAAGTGAGAAAATGGAGTAACATTTGAATGCTATTTATTTTAAAAAAAATATATAAAAAAAAGTTAACTACATTGTTTAACTATCTGGCTAGTCACTACATGTTATCATAATAGGAGAAGAATTCATTATATTGAGACCATTGAATAATTTCTAAAGTGCAAGATTCGATGAGCGACATTTACGGAGACATGTAAAAGAAAAAGGAAAATACACTTTTGGTCCTTAGTTTGCAGGTGAGTTTCTATTGAGTCCCTGAGTTTCAAAATCGAGGTAAAATAGTTCAATTGGATCCCTAAATGTTAAACACCGTACGTGACAATTTTTAATATTAAAATAATAATTTTTAAATAAAAATGATGATTATTATAATAATAAAAATAAAAAATTAAGAAGAAAACAAAAATCCTCTTTCCTCCCCCCCTTCCCCTTCCGGCTTCCTTTTCTTGTCGAGCAAACCCACAAACCCTTCTCCATTGGAGATCTATGACCATAACCCTAACTCCAATGTCGTCGTGGAGATCTTCCCCTACCAAAATATTGTGTAGTTGTCGGCGCGCCACCGTCGGAGATCTATGACCATAACCCCAGTGTTGAAGTAACAGACATTTCTTCTGGCGAAGGTGAGGGACAGGGAGGACCAGAAAGTGAGAGTGAAATAGGACGTCAAATTGGCGTTGCAATACTCCGGCGCAACGAGGACGACGATTTACCCAAGTGGGGTGGCAGAAAGTTTGGCAATGTCGTCGACGAGGATCAAATCAGAGTCCAAATAAGTGACGCATTGGACGTAGTGGGGAACCAAGGAGGCCAAGTAGTTGCGAGCATAATTTAGAGGATAATCGAGGGCGGAGCGAGTTGAAGTGGAGATTATACCGGCGACGACGTCAACGTCGAATGGGTAGACTTGGAATTTGAGGTAAGGGAAAGAAGCGAAAATCGTCAATCGGAGGGCTTCGGTGTCGGCGGAGGCAGAAGAGACGAAATGGAAGATGATGTTCTGTGGGCAAGAGGAATGTTGAATAACGGAGAGAATCACCACCATTGATCCCTGGAGATAGGTGGCGTCGAGGATCATAACCACATGGACGACATGATCGGAGCAGAAGAAGAAGATGAGGAAGAAGAAAAGAAAATTGAGGAGAGTTTGCTTGATCGGAAGGGGTAGGAAAAGGGGAGAGGAGAGAGAATTTTTGTTTTCTTCTTAATTTTTTATTTTTTTATAATAATAATAATTTTTTTTATTTAAAAATCATTATTTTAATATTAAAAACTGCTACGTCAACAATCTATTAATTATTTTAAAGGAATTTTGAAACTCATAAGCTCAATTTTCTCCCAAGTGAAAGATAAAAGTGTATTTTTTCAAAAAAAAAAATTATGTTCTTAACCCCAAAACTACGTCGTATTATTCAGAAATGGCCGTTTCGGCGATGCAGCATACCGACGCGCCACGTGACTCCGCGAATATTCCTTTACCCGTGTACGCCGGTCGAATAATCCACGCTGGCATCCACGTGGCACATAGTAACTATCGTCTACATCGCTCTCACATGAGCCTGCCTTGTCCTCGCGACATCCGCATTCACTACCATCCGATTAAAGACATCGATGAATCGAACGGTTGTTATTCGTGGAGAACAATGTATGAAAAGAGATTCGGCGCTTCGTATATTTTCTTTTTCTATTTGGATTTAGTGCTGCTTTCATATTCGTCGCCGTCCTTCGCTCCATTTGCTTCCCCTCTCCCCCGCCATTGATGATTCCCTTCACTGTCTTTGTTTCCGGTTGAAATCGAGTTTGTTTTTATGTTGAATTTCTCTTCTACGGCTATTTTATTCGATAAACATCTCTGAATTTGAAGTGTGATCGGTTGGATTAATGCAAGCATTTTGTGTTTGGGAAGAGGATCGAGGACTATAATCAGTAATCAAAGCCTCGAGGTTATTGATGTTGAACGTGTGATTTGGATTGGACATTTCTGTGTTGGGAAGAAGATCGAGAAATCATCAGTGATTAGAGCCTTCCGGTGATTGATTTTTTTTTCACTGGATGTGTTGCCAATTGAAGTCGAATTGTTTTCTGTGTTAAATTAGTCGGCTCTGGCATATGCATTCAGTTAACGTCCTTGAATTTGAAGTGTGATTGGATTGAAAGTGTCTGTGTTGGGTAGAAGAACGAGGATTATTAATCAGAGCTGAGTAGGGGGAGACTGAAATTTGGCGTAGAGAAGGGCGGGAAAGTAGAGGAAGAAGGAAAATGGTGAAGTTTCGATGAGTGGAATTTTCGATCTGCTGGAAAATGGAGCGGAATTACCCGTATGAGAATGGAGTGATGATGACGAGAGACCCGAAGCCGAGGCTGAGATGGACGGCTGATCTTCACGACCGTTTTGTGGACGCGGTCACCAAGCTCGGTGGCCCTGAAAGTAAGTTCTCGTTCATCATTCTTACAGTTTCATCATTCTTTAAATTTGTGGTGTTGATATGTTTGGAATGTTTCTTGCACCCTTTTGAACGATGATCTCGAAGCTTGAACAAGATCAATATCGTATTTTTATATAAAATATTTGTTGAGCTTGTTCTGTGATCTTACATTGCTGAGACTCAGAGATATTAATGATTTTCTACGCGAGTCCTTCCAATGTAAATTGCAGCTTTACTGAATGGAGTATGAATGTTTGATTATTGTTATGGGAAATAAAGTAGTGATTAAATTATGCTGTTGGGTAACAGGACATAATTAAAATTCATTTAGTCTCTTCTTTTTTACGGAGCTCTTGCAATGCATTATATAATCAGTTGTTGAGCATTCTCATCTAGATGCTGTCAATGGCAATATTGTGATCAACTATCTAGTCGGTAGTTCCTTTTCCTTTTGTCCCTTCTCCAATCGCCAATCTGAAGGGAATGAAGTTTGAAGAAGACTCTGTCTGAATAATTTTAGAAGTCGAACTAAGAAAGAAAACTTTATGTGAATTGCGAATTGCCATTCTTTGAACTTATGATATACCATAACTAGCCTATATATCTGGGATTTTTTTTTCCCTTGCAATGAATTATAATAATTTAAGCTATTAGAGGGGATTGTCTTTCTCAGAAGCAACTCCCAAGTCTGTGTTAAGGTTGATGGGTTTAAAGGGCTTGACTTTGTACCACTTGAAGAGCCATTTGCAGGTAAATATTGAAATAATTGTTTCATGATATCTCTTTTGTCTTGTTACGGCTTGGATAGGAATAAAATATTGACAGAGCTTTTTAATCTTCAGAAGTACAGACTTGGACTGCAAACACGAAAGCAAAATGTGGCTGAGCAAAAGAATGAAAACAGCGGTAATTCTATCTGGACATGGGACAATATGTATAGACCTTTTGTTGATTGCATTTGCCAATTTTACCTTAAGGACGGTGTGAATTCCCCTGAGTATATTTTTATAAGTATTTGTGTACTTGTTTTCTTTTAGGAAGGCCAAAAACTGATCTAGCATTTTATATTTTGAATAATTTTTCTGGATCTGATATTACTTATCAAATAGTTTGTTATTCTTCTGAGCATTAATATTTTACTAGATGCCCTCTGGTTTTAATTCGTATATTCCTATTGTTTGCATCTTAGTGTTTCAACTCTAGAAAGCTCATTTATACATTTTAACAATAAAATTTTCAGGGACGCTCAACAATTTTTCAGGAGTTGAGGAAGATGACAGGTTTGTCTTTTTGTATCTCATCAAAATAAAATGTTCTTCCATATGTTCTAAATTTCTTTGTTTTATTGTCATTTCAATGGCTTCAATAGTATTTTTGCAAACATATAAGTTAGCATTATATTGATTTTCTGATTCTCTCGTCATGGATGCTGAAATTAAAGTGTTAAGAAAAACTAAGCTTCTTGTTAAGTACAGTTTTCTCAGAAGTTCGAAGTTCTCCTACTAGGTAGATATGAAGATAAAATGAACAAAAGAAGGCAAACATCCTTGAAAGTGTGACCATCTATTGCATTATAGTATCCCATTTTATATATAAATTGTCAATGTAGCTTAATTTTAACTAATGATCCAACTTAGACAGAGGGGTGCAAATTGCTGAGGCACTAAAATCACAGGTTGAAGTGCAGAAAACAATACTAGAACAACTCGAGGTACATCTTGCTTAATTCTTCTAATTATAACAAATTTGATCTCAAGTTTGTGATCAATTGTCATTTGGTTGGTTATTGAAAGACAGGTACAAAATAAATTACAAATGAGAATAGAGGCTCAAGGAAAATACTTGCAAGATATCTTAGAGAAAGCACAAAAGAGTCTGGCACTTGCCATTAACAGTAATCTTGGAAATCTTGAAAGCACAGGAATGCAGTTAATGAGCTTTGACGCGGCTCTGTCGGATCAAATTGAGAAATTTAAGAAACAAGAAATGAGAGGAAACATAGAAAACGTAAACGATACTTGTAAGAAGACCCGCAATTCACCCATCCAGATATGCAAAGTGGAGGCTGGAGAAGAAGACACAAACGAGTTTAATGTTGAAAGGAATATGATAAACTTTGATTTGAATTCCAAAGGTGGCTATGAGTACAGCGGGAATGGAGCTGAAATACTTGAGGCCAAAGTGCTTCCTTGTTCGAGGTAATACTCGTGATATGAAGTACATACTTCAATGACATATGCATAACATATAATAGTAAACTATTTTTGGAAGGGAGTAAGAACTGTATAGCTCATTCGATATATTCATGCCTCATGTCCCAAAATTCAGAGTTTTCTTTTTCTCACTCATCAAAATAAATTTTCTAGATTCTCATAATCCGTTTTCTACTTTCTTATAGTAATAGTTTAGAATGAGCTAAATGATAAAGACGCCGCCATTGTGCCAATTTAGTTGAAAGTACTGATCACTATTACGAATAATTTTAAAAAATACTTGATACATATGCCCATCCGCATAGTAGCTCTTTATCTTTCGTTCAAGCTCAATAGAGAGAAAGATGTTTGGGATGTTATTTTAGCAGTTGCATCAAGATTAACGGCTGTTGGAATTTGAGAGAGATGTTTGAGATGTTAGTTTAGCCATTGCATCGAGATTAAGAGTGGTTGGAAATGACTTTTCAAGTGCTTAAAACTCATTTTTGTAACACTTGAAAAGTCATTTCAAATAGGCCCTAAATATTGAATGAGTTTCATATTAAGGCTGCAAGTGCATGGAAAAAGTATGCATTTACAAAGCTAAGTAGGGGATAATATAATCAAGCTTTCTTTAAAATTTATTAGCATGTTAAGACTTAGTGCTATGTATGAACAATCTTTCTTTACAGCTTTGTTGGTAAGCCAGACTTTAAGTTAATTGAGAGTAATGGCATTTTTGTGAGTTCAGTTTTGGGAGGGAAGTATCAATAGGAAGAAAACTGATTAAAAAAGTGCATATCAATATATATATATATATATATGAAAGGAAATCAGAGGAATGAAGAAAGGAAATGTTTTTGACAATGGAAGTTCGAGTTCAAAGAGTACAAATACTAGAATCAAACTGAACAAAACAGGGGAAGAAATCAACAACTGTGTTTATTTTGGCTTGCATTGCTAAATAGTAAGTTCATAATTAACCTCTAATTGATTGATGTGCTCATAAAAATATCTTCAGGTAATCATCCATGCGAGTATAGTTGACTTCTGGATAAAGCTTTGAAGCTTCTTCTCCTTCTCCTATTTCAAAGTTTGTCAAGCAGCCTTCGAAGAATATATGGTAAAAATGTCCCACTCCAACCTTCCATGCTAAGTCCCCATCTGCATGCAACTTGCTTTTGTTCATACGAATGAAGAATTTGACAAGGTTGAAATATCATAACAACTTTGGCCTTCACTAAAGTATGCTATGATAATGTTTATGTTTTCTATTCTTTTTTTTTTCTTGTAAAATAGACCTGTTTGGTTTGGTAATGTTCTTTGTTTTTCATTTTTTATCATTTGTAGAAGTTTCCATATTTGTATACAAAATCTTTTAAAATGTTTGAACCCTAAAGTCCAAACTTTAGAGACATCGAGGTTTTCTTATTAAGTTCATTGGCTTTCCCCGATGGAGTCATCCCTTAGGAGCTCATATTTGGAAACAAATTTGGTTTTTATGGACTTTTGTTCCTAATTCTTTAGAACACAAATGAAATTACTTTTCCTTTTAAAAAATAGTTCATATATAATTTATGCTCTAGTAGCCCCCTAATGTTGGAAGGTTTTTCAATTTAGTTTTTATTATCTAAAAGTTTCAATTTGATCCCTAACCTTTTACAATTTTTCAATCATATCCTTTTTTGTAGGTCTATTTTAAAATTGGGTGTCGATAAAGTTATATGAAACTTAGGGAGTTAGTATAAATTTAGGTGAAGTACTAAGCCAAAGAACTTCTTTAACTCTTTCAAATTTTTTAAGAAAATAAATTGAAAGAAAAATTCAACATTTTCTCTTTTAGATGACATGACATGACCTAACCTAATATCACCTTTCATCTTGGCGAGAAAATCTTGAGCAGAAACAGTGTTCTTTTGTAATTGTTTTCCAGAAAGCTTTTCCCATTTCTCAATCAACTCTCTTTGAGTTAGAATGTTTTCTGGAGGCTTAATGTACACTGTTTTGTTCAGAGTTCGAGGATCATCTGTCGTTTTCACGACGTATGATGCAATGTCATCTTCATCCACATAGATCACTGTAAATTTCGTCACGTCAAATGTAACGTGTTATTATTTCATTATAGGTTGAAAATTTTGAAACATTCAATACAAACAGAAAAATAAAATTATACAACTCTCTTTCCATATTTTAATAGACGTTTCAAGCTAATTTATGCACAATTCAATTGATTAAGGTATTGTATTTCAACAAAAATGTTAAGGTTCAAAATTTTTTCTTCCACATATTGAGCTATTTAGGCGTTGGACAGGTTATAATAATCTATGAAATTATATAATTAATATATGTTTTGGATGTAAAATTGTTAGGATTATAATAGTCTATGGTTAAGTGCAAAGTTATTTAATTTTACATATTATTATAACTACCACTCAGTGGCCTAAACAGGCTCAAAACGTTTCAACAAACAATAATTAAAAATGGACATTTTGAAAGCATTTGAAAGCATATCTTCAAAATTGAGCCAAAGCTGATTAAAATATATATCATCGATCAAGAAGATAGATGTTTAAATCGTCCCATTTTATACCTTATTGAACTGAAAAAAAAAATAAAAAAATAAAAAGTATTATTTAAACATATTGGGTTACCTTTAACATCACCATCCCCATAAAGGGTAACTTGGTGGGTTGGAGGGACCAGAGTGAACATTTGAGACAGGCTACCGGCAAAGTAACCGGCAAAGCAGTTAGCAGAGACGTAGGTGAAAGGAATATTGGCTTCTTCTATTGCTTTTCTTATTCTCATTTTCTCATCAAATGACACTCTTCCTGGTTCAAGTGCATCTCCCATTCTTGCTGGATCTATCCCATATTCTGATGGCAAAAATCTCTATATTTGTACCCACCAAATTTAAGGGAAAAAAAAAAAAACCCCCAACGAATGAGAATCTTTTGTTAATAAAAAACATATGGTTGAGATTGAAATTTCTAGCCCTTTGAAAGAGATAGAGATATTTTAACCATTAAACAGTTAGGTCAGTCCAATCAAATAATTGTTCAATTTATTTATGGCTGACATATTATTTCATTAATAATATATATAAAAAAGAAATATGCTCTAATAGTAATAGCATACTATATTAATATATTAGAACTGCTTTCTTAATTTTTCAAAGAGAGATAATTGTTTTTTTTTTTTTTTTGAAACAGAAAGAGAGATAATTGTTGAGTAGGTAGATAATTGCTTTTGGAACTATAAACAAAGAGAAAGAACAACCTCTAGATTGAGATTGAGATGGAGAGAAATCTGTTTAATCTCAAACTTTTAAATTTGTGTCTAATCATGTCCGAAGGTCTAATAGTTGTCATCACATATTCAACATTTTTGTTTTTTTTTAAAAAAATAGATCATACAAAAAAAATATATAAATTTGTCTCTGGTAGAAATCTAAACTTTTAATTTTGAGTTACTATAAAGTTTAAAAATGTCAAATAGGTCGATGACCAATTAAATATAGAATTGAAAATTTAAATTCCTATTAGATATTCTTGAAGTTCAAGAGCTATTAAACATGAAACTAAAAGTTTATAAAACTATAAAATAGACCTATTAGTAAAAAAATTAAAAGTTGAGGAACAAAAACTTATAATTATTAAGTAAATAATAACAATAATAATAATTAAACAGTAAAGACAACCTCCGATCAACTCAGAAAGATATGTCATTGTTTAAATTACAAGTTTAGTCCCTAATTTTTTTAGTTTGTGTTTATTTGATCGCTAAACTATGAAAAGTGTCTTGAAATGCTAATTTTATATATCTAATAAATCTTTGACATATTCAAAAATTTGAAAAATTAATCGATCAATTATATCTAGAAATTTTAAAAAATGTTGAATAGGAGAAAGACGCAGTAGACACAAAATTAAAAATTTAATCAATTGAACATTTTAAAAAATTCAAGGACAACAAAAACAAAATCATTTAAGAATTTTTTAAAGTTGAGGAGCTAAATAAAACTTAAACATGAAACATCATCAACTAAAATTAAAATGCAAAGTATATTAATGGAAAGAGATGAAATGAAAACCTTGACATTCCCTGCAACTTGAATGGCCTCAACAAGCTTAAGTTGCATCAGAAGGTTATGGCTTCGGAAATGGACGCCGGACATGGCCGAAATCACGACGTCGACGCGTTTGACAGCGTCGACGAGGCTTTGAAGATCGGAGAAGGAGGCCGGAACAAGCAGAGCTCCCTGTTTCTTGAAAGAAAGAAGCAATTGAAGCTTGTCAATGTCAAGGCCAATCTCAGGCCTTTGAACCACATACGTTTGATGGCCCTGCAAAAGGCTGGCTTTCACAATCCTCCTTCCCAAATAACCAGTTCCTCCAACCACCAATACTCTCATTTTCCCTCTTTCCGCCATCGGATCTTCTTATTCTTCTTCTTCAATTCAACCTTTATTGTTTTTTCATGATCTTCTTTACCCCTTTCTCTCTCCTTTTATGCCCTCCAATTCTCCCCTTCTCTCTCTTGTTGCTGACTCAAGAATTACGTAATTTCAGCGTGAGTTTGAGATGACTTTTGAAAAGAGTACGTTTTATATCAAATTACTTTGGGTGTATAGGCATGTTTAAGAGTGATTTTGATTTCAAAACTACTTTTGTCATGTTCAAAATTACTGTGAGATATCCAGATCTGAATGTTTGGAATCCATATTATGCAAGGAGATATTGCTTTTGCTAATTCGAATGGAAGGGTGATATAAAATTGGTCTATTTCCGACATCATATCCATAGTTAACGCATTCATCATAGTTAGAAGCTCCAGCTCCGAATATGTATTTAATCATTCAAAATCAACTTAGTATTTGATTACACTTTTAAACGTGATTTTCATTCCATAAAAATTGATTTTGAATAACTAAATCCACGTTTCAGAGTGGTTTTGAATACCATGGAAGTAATTTTAATAATTTCATCATCATCCCTAAGGGTGTACAAATAACCCGGTAACCCGAGCAACTCAGACTACCCAACCCAAATTATAAGGGTTGGGTTGGGTTGGGTTAGGTTTTTTTTCGGATTGAGTTAGAAGTTTGGAGAACCAAAAAGTTTGGGTCAGTTCTCGAGTTGAGATTTTTAGGTTCGGGTTGACCCAACCCAACCCAAAATTTATATTTATATTTATTTTATTTTATTTTCATATATACTTATAATGAATTATTTATCAATTTTTAATGTTTTTCTTCTAAACTTCTAATAAATGTTAAGATATGTTTTGAAATTTGAAGTTTGATATTTGAATTTTATGTGATTTTAGTTATTAATTCAAGACAAAATATTTTAAATAATTAGAATTATAAAAAATAAAAAAACAATAACCCGATGACCCAACCCAACCCAACTTGAAAATATTGGGTTGGGTTGGGTTGAGTTGGGTTACTCTCATGAATAGGGTTGGTTGGGTTGAAGGAAAGAGCAACCCGAATTTTTGGGTTGGTCCAAAAAATTCTCCCAATCTAACCCAACCTGACTTATGTACACCCGTAATCATCCCAAAACATAGACCAAGTAACTTTGAAAGAATAATTAGTTTAATGTGTGTTTAATCTAGTTTTTAAGGTTCTATTTAATAATCATTAGATTTTTTGTTTTTGAAAATTAAACTTATTTTCTCTCAATTTCTCTACAACAATTTTTATCTGTCTCCAGGAAATATTTGTGTTTTTAGTCAAATTTTAAAAACAAAAATAAAATTTTAAAAACTAAGTTCTCGTTTGATAACCAATTTTTTGTTTTTGGTTTTGAAAATTATGCTTGTTTTTCCACAATTTTTCTTCATCTTCTCTACAATGATTTCCATCTTTCTTCATAAAAAAATTGAGTTTCTAGTAAAATTCTAATTTTTTTTTTTTGAAAAATACTTTTTGTAGTTTTCAAAACTTAACTTGATTTTTAAAACACATAGGTAAAATGTAGATAAAAAAATATAGAAACTCATGGGTAGATATAGTATTTGTATGATTAATTTTAGAAAATTGAAAACAAAAAATCAAATAGTTATCAAACGGGACCTAATTTTTTCAGTTTTCAAAATATATATGGCTTAGTTTTTTGATAACATAGGTAAAAAGTTAGTTTTTTGATAACATAGGTAAAAAGTAGATAACAAAATAAGTAAATACATAGACGAGAGTAGTATTTATAAGCTTAATTTTCAAAAATAAAAAAAACAAAAAATTAAATGATTATCAAACGAAGCCTAAGTGATTTTAGGTGACTAACAAACTTAAGCATAACTCAAACATATATCATCAATTAAAATGTTAGAAATTTGAATTAACTCATCTGTTAAATAAAAAAAAGGAGTGATTTTAGATGACTAAAAGAGTTTTAAAAATTACAATACTTGGCCATGGAAAAAAAAACATTTTTTAAAAACCAGATTGATTATCCTTTGGTTTTTAAAAGAAATGCTTTAGAAATGATTATTAAAAAATGACTTTAATTAAATTAATAATAATAATTATAAAAAAACCATTCAAATATGTAATAAGAAAAAAAAAAACATATTTGTGTGATTAATAGAATTGCTTTTAATTGTAGTGCAACTATTATTAGGGGAAAAGTTCCATTAAAAATTTAGATCTTTCATTAGTTTTCATTTGAAATCTGTAAAATGCATTCATTTTCACACGTGTAAGTTGCTTTAAATGATTAATGAAATATTAGAGAAAAATGTTGGAATTGATGTGTAGCGACTTTAATTTCATCCGACATGAACACGAATTTTCTTTTTATCTTCATCTACTTATTTAGGAGGAATTATATGAAAAATTTTCTTGTTATTTTGGTAGGATTAATTATGAAGAACTAATATTATTTAGATAATTTTGTGTTAGATTTTATATGGATTTAATTGGAAATAGTTATGAAGATATTCCTTTTCTGTGTAGGAGTCCATATTAAGAAAGTGAAAGTAATTTAGGATTTTGAACACTCTAATTTGATCAATTTTACAAAATAAAAAATATGTTCAAAGCTGGAAAAACATAGAGTAAGTACACATACCTTTCTAACTCAAAATTCTCCAATTCCGTGGACAATTTCTTGTCACAAATACTTTGTAAATCACTTTTAGTGTCTTCCCTACTATCCTCAGGTCTTGGACCAGATCGTGGGATCTTAGATTAAGAGAATTAGAAGAGAGAAGGGAGAATAGTCTCAAAACGTGAAAAATAGAATTTCTTCATTAAGCCTTGTGAAGAAGCCAACACATGAGTGATGATAATTAAGCAAGAAGGTGGTGGTCAATTTAGGAGAATTTGACTATCAAAGAAGCTTATTCACTCAATTGTGAAATTGGTCCAAAATGAATTCGAAAATGAATTTGAATTTCCTTTTTAATTTTAATTGAAAATTAATTTAAAATTAAAATAAATAATTTAATTTAATTCATTAAACATTTTAATTAATTAATTTTAAATAATTATTCAATTTAATATCAAATATCAAATTAAATAATTGGACCAATCCCGATTTCTCAAATCGATATTTCGAAAATGAATCCCTATTCATGCTAAAAATCGAACCAATATTTAAATCATATTTAAATATGTCCACTTCTTTTTAATCATAGTTTAATTCATAATTAAGCTATGACACGTTAAATATATCAAATATAATTAATGCTTTCTCACAAAATCGAATTTGAAGAATTCAAATTCTTTTCTCTCAAATTGTTACAAGGTTTAGTCCGAGCTAGTAAGGGGGAACCTAATGACCTACAGATCATGAGCTCCAACGATACGAGATTAACCAGTCAAACTCTTTAGTTTAGTTAATCAACATTCATTAACCACCAGGACACTCCACTAAAGCCCAGTGGTTACACTCTCTTCACTGTGGATATATTTTTGTCCACTCGATATAACCATCATTAGTAAGTCGATCATTCACAGGTCGTTCGTAATTACAACTCGGTCAAATAAACCGTTTTACCCCTGTAATTACTTCTTATTCCTTAAGTCTCACTTATCCTCTAATGAACAATTGGTTTGTGGTCCAACCAACAAATCGAATCCCTCTCTGATTGGTGGGCCCTTTGTTCAAGACCCGGAGTCAACACTTTAGGGAACAACCTCTCTACTAATCCCTAAAGCGGGTAGGAGTGAATTTCATCTTGTTGAACTATGTTCCCAGCTATCTACCCGGTCTTATCCAAAAAATGGGAGACTTATTGAGTCGACAATCTCGAGCCACTCTCACCCATGCAAATCTAAGGATAATCCCGAATAAACAGGAGTTCATAGTACGCTCAGAATTAAGATCGAGTTACCTAGCTCATCGTATGAATATAGTCAGTTAAGACAGTAAATAATGGGGTTATAAAGTCTAAGTGACTATTTCGCGATCTAGTCTTATGCAAACTCATTGCATAGGACGCCTCCACTCGCATGTCTCTACATGAACGATTTAGGATCACATCGTTTGTACTTTACAAAGTGGGTCGTGTCCATAGTGTCCCCAGGATAAGGTACCCAACCTTATCCTTATACTATAGACCGTTCTGGCTATAACTTGAACTTGATCCACTTTTATGTCACACATAAAGTTCAAGTATATATCTTATAGCCAAGAGTTCTTCATTGGATTAGGGTTACAAATGTCATATATATATATATGTATAGGTACACGTAATTAATCTATCTCCCGACTGCAAGAACATTTTATCCTTTTTAACAAATATCTTCATGACTATTTTCCTTTATTTCATATAAATTCAATTCAAAATTATTTTTTTATTTAAAATATTTGAAATCAGAGATCTGAGATCTCAATTGTAAGTCCATACTTTATATCAGTTGAGTTGTGCTCTCGAGACAATTTGAAATTACTTAAATAACATTATTTTTCTTTTAAAATTCTTACCAAACTAGCAAGAAAATTTGTCACATAATTCTCCTAAATATATATGGTAGGGAATAATAGAAAAAGAAAAGAAGATGAAATACTACCTATATTTATAAAAGCCATACAATAGTTGATTCCCAAATTTTCCTATAATAATTTAATCTTGCATTTAAAGAATTGAGTAAGCACGTTTGAAAATGATGTATTAACAACTTTTAATATTGAAACTTTCCTGGATAGGCTATTTTTAAGGTTTTTTTTTTCTTTCTATCATCGCTTTTAAGAAAATATTTGAATTCTTAGCCAAATTCTAAAAACAAAAACAAATATTTGAAAACTATTTTTTTTTAGTTTTCAAAATATGACTCGGGTTTTAAAAATATAGATAAAAAATAGATAACAAAACACTTAAATTAAATAGGTGGGAGTAGTATTTAATCTTTAAAAACTAAAAACTAAAAATCAAATAGTTATCAAACGAGTTCTTAACTTTTGGTTTATATTTAACCCTATGTTATAACGAACTTTTTACAGTAATTTTAAAGGGACAATAAACTTAACTATAACCAAAACAGCACTTAAAAAATTGGATTGAAAACAAAAGTAGGAAAAAAAAAATCTTGAATGTATCAACTTTGAAGATTTTTTTAGTTCAATACCAATATTTTCCTTTTTAATAGGTAACGTAGCCAATCAATGCAATGTAACTACTAATTTTAGAAATATATGTTGATGAATGTAAATAAAATATAGATTAAGAAATAAGCAAAATATGTCAAAGTGAACTTATTAATTCAGTGATAATTTATCTATACTTTTTTTCAAGCTTAAATTCTCATACCCACATTTGTTATACTTAAAAAAAAGAAAAAAAGCATAATATATTGTGTGCCTAAGTTCAATCATTTTGATCACTCATCAAAAGTATCCGGGGCGGATTTAGTTACAACTTTTTTACTTTATATAATAGGTATAGAAAAAATCAAATTAAAACATAAAAAAAAAAAAAACTTTTTAGCTTCGTGGTATGTTTTTAGCCCTTTAAACCTTATTTTAAGGCAAGGGTAAGTTTGTAATTTAATCTTTTTGAAAACATAAATAATTGTCAAAATTTTATTTATTTGAAGTTATCAAACTTTTATTAAAACATTAACAACTCTCAAACTTTTATTATTTATTTATTTGAAGTCATCAAACTTGTATTGATAGTCAATGGGATGCAAGACTTTTTGGAATCGACTGGTCAGAACCTTTGTCCCCTTCCTCTTTACTATCGATGTCAATTTAATTATATGTAAGACTGTCAACAAGGTCGACTACGACTAGTTTCTTGTGTTCATGGTTATCTCTCTATTCACAACCATCTTTCCCATTCTCTCTCACATTTTTTAAGTTGGGCTCAAACTCCTTACCACCGAAGTTGACGAAACTTGCTATGTCGTCGCTGCCTTCAATGACATCACCACCTGGACTTTCTTCCCACTCATCGTCACTAGTATCGACATCAAAGGCAAGGGAGAACATAAGAGTTCATTTGTTTTCACGAGGGTCATCATTTTAAGAATCGAGTTTGTGGTTTTCATGATGGTGACGACTCGAATCTGGAATGATCTGGTTATTTCTTAGGCAATACCTATCATGGATCGACACGTGACTTTGGGCTTGTGGGGGAGACTTTTCTAATGGTGATTGAAATTAAAACTTAATCAATCGTGTTGATACACTTATTCAAATTTGAGATTTAAATTGATGCAACCTGCCAAGTTTGAGATATAAATTGATGAAATTGAAAGTTCATAGTTAAAATTGATATAATTCGCTAATTAAGTTTGTGATGTAGGATGAATTATTAGATAATTAGTTTATTTTAATTATGATTAGTTTAGTGTTAATTTTAGATTAATTTGTATTAGGTCTTTTCTTGTAAGCCTATAAATAGGCACTTTTGAGATTTGTAAAGGGACCTTTTGAATTATTATTGAATAGAACATTATAGTTCTTGTGGAGAATTTCTCTCTTTGGGATGGATTTCCCTTCTTTGGCCATGGATTTGGCCTAATCGTTGAATCCACTGCGTCAATTGGTATCAGAGCCTCGGACGAACCTCGATGTTCCCGAAAAGCTACAAAACCATGGACGATGGTTGGAGACGACAACCTCAACAGTGGACTGCACACTATGAGTATGTTTCTTCATCCAGGTATTTACCAATATCATATTCTTCAACTACACCCCCTTTTTATCCATACCCATCAACACACCAACCCCAAACTTCATCCAGAATCTTCAAAACCCATTCAAAGCCACTCAAACAAAAATTACAGAACATTTATTCACCAACCTATCCATCCCAACCACTAATTCACAAACCAAGATACAATTACTACATTCACCCAACTGATCACACAGTCAAAGAACTTCAAAAGTTGTCTAACAAATTAGATCTTCTAAGTAAAAAGTTGGCAAAGAATCCTATCTCTCAAATAATTTACAGAGCCAAAAAAGTATTATGAAGGAAAATATGAAGTGACCACAAAGAAACCATCAAGAACAAGAAATCAAATGCAACGGCTATGAAGAAGAAGAGGAAAACAGAGAAATCGAAAAAGAAAAAAAGAAGAGAAAAATAGAGAAATCGAAAAGAAAAAGAGAAAAACAGAGAAATCGAAATCGGCGATGACAAAGTCGACTCTACTCCTTGGTGGAAGTAAGACACTTACACTACCTTGCTCATCGAAGGAGGGCACGCACGCCATCAGTAGCAACATCGGAGAAGGAATATTTAGTCACGGAGATGAACGTCGCGAAGTCTCGAGTATTCGATGTGTCGCGAGGAGGAGAGTGGAGAACATGAAGAATCGTTAAAGGAAGAATGTTGGCGACATCTTCTTGAAGATAAAAAAAAATGAAACGCAACATGTGTGGTGGCGGCGCATGGCGTGCTCATTGGTTATCGATAAAAAGAGGCAAGTTGTTGGCATACGATAAAGAAATGGAAAGCGAGTTGTGGCGGTGTGGGTGAACGTGAAGAAGAAAAAAAAGGATAAAAATGAGGGCAAAAAGGAATTTGGTTCCAAAACCCTAAACCTACCTAATTGGGCTTCAACACTCACTATATTAATGGGTCACAAATCATGGGTATTGGGCCTGAAGCATACAATTATTCATGGGTATTGGATATTCCCTTGTTATTTTAGAAGATTTTCATGGAATATTACTTTAGTCCCATTATGGATTTGGGAAATTTTACGTCGGGATTTTTCAATTGGAGTTTATCACACTCACAAAGATCGAGAAAGAATTTTTTTTATCACCTCGACTCGAGGACGAGTCAATTTTTTTAAGTCGGGGTGAATCTGATGTAGGATGAATTATTAGATAATTAGTTTATTTTAATTATGATTAGTTTAGTGTTAATTTTAGATTAATTTGTATTAGGTCTTTTTTTGTAAGCCTATAAATAGGCACTTTTGAGATTTGTAAAGGGACCTTTTGAATTATTATTGAATAGAACATTATAGTTCTTGTGGAGAATTTCTCTCTTTGGGATGGATTTCCCTTATTTGGCCATGGATTTGGCCTAATCGTTGAATCCGCTGCGTCAGTTTGGGTCAAAATTATTTTTTTCCCGAAGTTTTATTATTCAATCCTAGAGAAAGACATTGGGAGTGTTATTTTAGTTGTTGCATTGAGATTAAATGATGAAAAGATTGATATATGAAGTTTGAGAGGGAATCGAAAACTTTAAAATGATATTTAGGGCACTTAATGAGTTATAATAAATAGTCCTTAGAATTATATAATATTATTTAAAATGCAAAGTTATTTAGTATGAGTTATAATAGTTTGTGTTTGGGATGTAGTGTATTTTACAGTTTATTATAACTCGCGTTTCAAATAACCTCTAATTAGCTATTAAGAGGATAATATAATCAAATTTTTCTTAAAATTTATTAGCGTGACGAAAGTATTATAACTCGCGTTTAACTAGTTTAGAGGATAACAACCTTTAATTTTTGCCTACACACCTGTCAAGAGCAGCTTCTCTAGACTTTTTTATATGCATTTTGTTAGGGACAACGACCCTCCACATATCTCCACATTGGTATGATATTGTCCACTTTGGGCATAAACCCTCATGATTTTGCTTTTGGTTTTACCCAAAAGGCCTCATACCAATGGAGATACTATCCCTCACTTATATACCCATGATCTTCCCCTTCTCTAGCCGATGTGAGACTTTGGTCGCACTCCCAACAATCCTCCCCTCGAACAAAGTACCAACCGAGCCTCCCCTCAAATAGTCATCCATCCGCCTATCTCTTATCTTGGCCAACTCCTATACTCGAAGACACCACCAGCCCAGGCCAACTCCTTTTACCCGGAGCACACCGCCTATCCGATAGAGCTCTCTACCACGGATCTTCACCATGACTACACTTCAAGTCTCGCCTCCGGTACCCGAGGATTTTACTAATCACGGCTCAGGGGCATGACTCTGATACCACTTGTTGTAAAAATTATATTTGCCAAGGAACTCAAATATGCCCAAACTAGAACACAAAATTCAGCAAGCAACTAATCAAACAAGCAAATGGAGAATAAATGACATCGAGATATATAATGGTTCAACATTTCGGTCTACATCCACTTTGAGAACCAGCTTGAAAGGATTTTTATTATGGAGTAGATAAGTCACAAATACAAGTACAAAAGCAACAACCAATCCAAACGAACCTTGGATTGAAACAGACTGATAAAACGATCGATACTTCAAATCTGGATGCCGATCTGAGTCCCTTATCGAATACCACTGTCAAAACAGCCTTCGATAAGACCAGAGAGATAATATCCACGACGTTACCAACCCCTAAACCGAGACCACGCCGAATACTGACCGGAAACTGCACCGGAAAAAAAAAACTCCCTGAAATAAAGAACCTCACCGGAACCCAACGTCGGCGTTCACTTTCAATTAGAAATTCGGAACCGACGCTGAAGAGATCTAGAAGCTCACCGGAAACGTAAATCCACTCACGCTGACAATCTCTAGTTTTTCTTCCGTGCGACCCACTTCCTTTCTTTGCGGCTTCACACTCTTCTGTATTTTTTTTTTTGTTACGGCTGCTGCACCCAATTCACACTTTTGTTTTCATAAAAACCAAAAGAATAAAACAAACCTAATAATAAAATTTGAAATAATTACAGTAATGCCATTGAGCCATAATTACTTAAGTGCGCTCAACTTAAAAAATCCTTTGATTTCTTGTCATTTTCTCACAAATCTCTCTCATGACAAGAACATCTTAAGGCACAAGCTGATTCTCTAAAGCTTCCTGTCACCCTGGCTTTACATTCAGCTCATTTAAAAAGTATTTAAACCTATGAGCTGCAAGCACCTTTGTCAACATATCTGACAAGTTCTGATCTGTATGAACTTTGACCAGTTCAATTTCATTCTGAACAACTGCATCCCTGATAAAATGAAATTTAACGTCGATATGTTTAGATCGCTCATGATGAGATGAATTCTTCGCAAGATGAATAGCACTCTGGCTATCACAACGGATGATAGGAATAAACTCCTGCGATAACAACTCACCAACTACACGTTTAAACCACATTGCTTCCTTAACTACTTCCCCCACAGAAATATACTCTGATTCAATAGTTGACAAAGCAACTACTGGCTGTAAAGAAACCTTCCAACTGACTACATTACCATACAACCGAAAAATGTGCCCAGACAAAGATCTTCTTTTATCAAGATCTGCAGCATAATTTGCATCTGCGAAGCCTTCTAACAATATTGATTTATCACACTTGTTCCCAAAGCATAGTGAAACATTTGAAGTACCTTTCAAATACCGAAGCACCTACTTAACTGCATTCCAATGTTCCTTCCCAGGATTTGACATAAACCTACTTATCATGCTCATTAGCTACCCTTTGCTGAACCAAAAGGGCTTTAATCTTCTTCCTCCATAATCCGAAATCACCCTTCCCATCAAATCCAAATCGAGTCGACATCGAAGTCATTAACCTCACAAATAATATCCTAAAACGCAGAAAATTCAACGAATCACAAAACCACAACCCTCCAAACTTGGATTGAATAGAGCTCTCTACCACGGATCTTCACCATGACTACACTTCAAGTCTCGCCTCCTTTGTTCGGCACCCGAGGATTTTACTAATCACGGCTCAGGGACATGGCTCTGATACCACTTGTTGGGAAAAAACCTCCCACCACTAGGAATAAGCAGAAATAACTGAGAAATTAAAAGAAAACAAAAAAAATAAGAGACACAAGAATTTACGTGGAAAAACTCCAAACCCGGAGAAAAAAACCACAAACAGAAAGAAATTTCCACTATATAAAAAATTGTTACAATCACATAGAATTCTCTCCTCGACCCCAATTACAAAAACACTCTCCCAAAGCTTATACCACCCACACCTTTTTTCCACTCTCAGACCAGGGAATATAAAAAAGGGAATTTAACCAGAGCTAGTACACCAAGCTTAAAGTATTGGGATGCTTTGAAACCAAAGCCATAGACTCCTTTTATAGTGTCAGGAGCCCATCACTTGCTTGCACCTTTCAGATGTGGGACAATTTTACTTCTAATATATTGCCAAAAACCCAACAATTTCCACTTTGGCAAGATATTTGAAGAATTCACATCTCTTGTTGTATCGTTGTCTTTACCGACAATCATAATCCTCAACAGAGAACTATAACCTACTCCACCATAAAAGTAGACCACTTGGAATGTCACCTTCCAAGACTTTCCTTTTTCGTCACATGTCGATATAACCAGCTGAAATTTATGGTGCAACTCCCACCTACTTGGCTCACCCGGAAGTTCTTCAGCCATCGACATAACTTCCACCACACACCTTGCATAACCGCCAAACCTTGCATAATCGCCAAGTCAATGCCCGTCTTCAAACTTGTGGAACCGCTAACATCACATCCTCTATCATGGCAAAACGGACATATCTAAGGATGAATTCTGTCTTTCTTCAGAAGATGTCACCATCTCCCCTGACGAGAGAGACCATGTTAGCATCCGCCGCCCGCCTTCCCAGCAACCTTTCTTTTGCAAACTCAATAAACTACAAACGTAAAGCTCTGATACCACTGTTAGGGACAACGACCCTCCACATATCTCCACATGGTATGATATTGTCCACTTTGGGTATAAACCCTCATGGCTTTGCTTTTGGTTTCATCCAAAAGGCCTCATACCAATGAAGATACTATCCCTCACTTATATGCTCATGATCTTTCCCTTCTCTAACAAATGTGAGACTTTGGTCGCACTCCCAACACATTTTTTGTTGTTAAAGAATGCAATTGAAATAGACTAATAAAAATATACAAACAAGAAAGTCAACACGAGATATCCTTCCGACTAGTGTGTAAGTCGAGTTTTGTTCTTAAGCTAACCAAGTATGAACCATATATATACTTTCATCCCAACTGATGAACAGAAAATTTATCGTGACCACACTAAAAATTTGACGACTGTTACTTATTTTCTGAAAAAGTTCAGTAAAAGTGTGTACATTTTACACTCTCTCCCCTCCTCAATTTCTCTCTCTTTCTTGTAAAAATCTTAGGGCATTGTTTGATGCCCATATTATCATAACCTATGTTATTATAATTTGTAAAATATTATATACTCCAAACATAAACTATTATAATTCTTGACTAATCAACTCTTTATTTAATATTATATGATTTCACAAAATATAATAACCACTATTATAATTCATGTTATTATAACCTATTTAGCGCCCCAAATAACCTCTTACGAACTGCTTGGAACATTGAATAAATTATAATTATCTGAATTATAATAGTCTGTGAGATTATATAATTATTTGTGTTTAGAATGTAGAGCTATTTAGTTTGAGTTATAATAGTATTATGTAGGTTTGGGTACAAAGTATTCCACATATTTAGTTCCAAACCATCTCTTAATAGTGGTCAATCTAGTCAATAACGAAGTATTATCCACCCAGAGGTGATGATATTTTTGTGAGTTCATTTTTAAAGAAATGGATTAATTCATCCAGATATTCTAATGTGCTTTAATTTATTTATCTATTTATTTTACATTAACTAGGAATTAAGACATCTGATTCAAAAAGCACATCAATATATTTTATTGGAAAAGGAAATCAAAAGAAACAAATTAAACAAAAACAAACATGTTGTAAGATAATGGAAGTTAAAAAAGAAGAGAGTACAAATATTTGGAATTATCAAAAAAAAAAAAAAAAAGCCAAGAGAGAAGAAATTAATCAACAACTGTACGTGTTTGGTTTTGGTTTGAACTGCTAAATAATAAGAAGTTCAAAATTAAGCTCTTAATTATATTATATTATATTATATTATATATATTGTTTGATATATGCTTCATAAAAATATTTTGAGGTAATCTTCCATGCGAGTGTAATTGACTTCTGGATAAAGCTTTGAAGCTTCTTCTCCTCCTTCTCCTATTTCAAAGTTTGTCAAGCAGCCTTCGAAGAATATATGGTAAAAATGTCCCACTCCAGCCTGCTGTGCTGTGTCCAGATCTACCATCAATTAAATAAACATATTTTTTGTTAGCTCACCTTTTTTTTTTTTCTTAATCTTTTTTAGGTGGGATGTTTAGGGCATGTTTGTTAGGCAATCCGTATTCTATTTTATGTTTTCAGATTCATTGAATCCAGTGAATATGTGTTTGATAGATGTGTTTTCAAAAACTATTTTCAGATTCTGTGATCAAAATAGTAGAAATTCTGAAAAACAACATTTTTATGTTTTTATTGTATTCGGATTCTGAATTTGAAAATTAAAAATGCGGAATTTATTAAACAAAGATAAAAATCTTAATAAATATAATATTTCAGATTATAAACTCAATTTACTTTGGTTAAATTAAAAAATATATATAATATATTATATTATAAAATAATAATTATGCAAAATCTATAAAAACTAAGTTCATATGACTTGTATTCAACCTAAAATTTAGTTTTGCAACTACAACTAATTTCATCATATATAAATATATCTAAAAACATGAAGTATAACTAAGTTTTCATTAAATCTTTTGTTTTGAAATTTATGTTTTTAGATTGCCTACCAAATAGACTCTTAATTCTTCAATTTAGTCGATCGCTATTTTGTTTTAAATTTTTTTAATATAATGGGTCCTTAGCATTTTAAAATTTTTCTAAGTACATTGTTATTTTTTGGTGGCAGATGTTAAAATTGACTCATGATAAACTCACGTGATATGATATTTGGTGGGTTCTAAAAAAATTCGAGGGATGTGTTAAGGCAACTATGAGAGAAACTTTTAATTCCTTCACCCAATTTTTAAAACATATCTAATCCTTACTATACTAGAACAATACTAAACGACTCGACTCATAAGAAACAAACATTTTTTCTTCTTGAAAAAAAAAAAAAAAAAAAACCATCATGAAATGAGCCATAAATTTTGTTTTACCTTTCATCCTGGCGAGAAAATCTTGAGCAGAAACAGTATTCTTTTGTAATACTTTTCCAGAAAGCTTTTCCCATTTCTGAATCAATTCTCTTTGGGTGAGAATGTTGTGTGGAGGCCTAATGTACACCGTTTTGTTCTGAGTTCGAGGATCCGTTGCTGCTTTCACAATGTACGTTGCTATGTCATCTTCATCCACATATACCACTGTAAATTTAGCCACGTAATTATTCAGACCCGTTTAATAACCATTTTGTTTTTGGTTTTTAGTTTTTGAAATTTAAACCTAAAAATATTACTTTTACCAATGAGTTTATATGTTTTCTTATCTACTTTATACCTCTATTTTCGAAAACCAAGCCAACTTTTGAAAATTAAAAAAAGTAGCTTCCAAAAACTTGACTTTGTTTTTAGAATTTGACTAAAAGTCCAAATGCTTATTTAAGGGAGATGATCTCTATTGTAGAGAAATTAGGTGAAAATAAGTTTAACTTTCAAAAATTAAAAATTAAAATTAATAAAGTGGTTATCAAATTGGGCCTCAATAATTCCAACTACATTATTATTGACCATAACTTTTTTTAACTATTTTTTAATTTAACAAATATAGTGGTTTGAAAAATAAAACCTCCGAATTCAAGAAAATGAGTGCATATCAATTATTGTTGAGTTATACTTAACTTACAGTTAATTTAATTTAAAGGTGAGGATTCAAATATCTAACTAATTTGATCAAGTTTATAGTACTTTAATTCGTTATTGAATGATAAGTACAATGAACCTCCACATATCTCCAAATGGTATGATATTGTCTACTTTGAACATAAACTCTCATAACTTTATTTTTGGCTACTCAAAAAGTCTCATACGAGATAATAATTGTCCTCACGTGAGAGATATTTTTGTCAATTTGAACACAACTCAATTGGTTAAAATATATACTTTCAATCAAGAAACCAAATATTTGGATTTCCACATGTTAAGTGAGGGTAGGTATTTTTATTTAATTAAAAAAAGAATATATATAGGCAATAATTTAATATAAAAATAATTAATGGTGGGGTGGTTGGGGTGGGTTACCTTTAACATTGCCATCTCCATAAAGGGTAACATGGTGGGTTGGAGGGACAAGAGTGAGCATTTGAGACAGGTTACCGGCAAAGTAACCGGCAAAACAGTTAGCAGAGACGTAGGTGAAAGGAATATTGGCTTCTTCTATTGCTTTTCTTATACTCATTTTTTGATCAAATGTCTCTCTTCCTGGTTCAAGTGCTTCTCCCATTCTTGCTGGGTCTATCCCATATTCTGATGGCAAAAATCTCTACAAACATACACACCCACAAAAATTTAATTAGCAAAAAAAAAAAAAAAACCCAAACGTATCGAGAACCGATCTATCAAAGTATCGCTAAAACATGTAACTTCAAATTTGCTTTTACAGAATATTACATCATAAATAGGGGGTAAAGATGATTATTCGAAGTTACAACCTTTTAGGTAGAAAAAGTATTGGATGAAGCTCATGCGAAAATTTATATCATGATCTCGGATAATCTTGAACGTAGTTTTGAAATAGTTTTCATGTATCCAATGTTGTACAACTATTATTTATATGGTAAGAACCTAGCTCCTTCAATAATTTCTTCTTTAGGGGCGATAAAGATGTTTTATCTATTGTACTATGCTTAAATCAAAAGTTTTTAAATTGTTGCATTACAATATTCTATATATCTCATTGTGTTGATAACCTTTTTCTTTTAAAAAATAATATCCAGTAAAATATGTTTAGCTAGACATTAGGGGTGATCATCAGTCGGTCGAGGTCGGTTTTCAACCTCAATCGACTCCGAACCGACCAAATTCGGTCGGTTCGGTCGACCCCTTTTTTTCAATTTTTTTAGCCTTAAACCGACTTAAACCGATCGACAGATCGGTTGGTTTGGTCGGTTTATTTATTTATTTTTTTTTAAAAAATTAATTATTTAATATAGAATTAACCAATAAGTTTTTAGCTAGTGTCCTGACTTTTGGATGCATAATTGAACTATCCACACCAATGTAAAATCATAAGCCACACATTATTTTACCGTGACTGAGAGACAAAAAATTGTTCGAACAAAGAGAGAGAGGACGGGACTTAGGATAAATTATTGGAGGAGGGCGTCTGTTGAGGATCTCACATTGGAAAAGTGGAGAGTAACCTCACAATATATAAGATATATGAGCTATTCCTCTAATCGCCAATTGATTTTGAGATGGAACCCTCATATAATCTAATATGGTATCAGAGCCCATTAAGCCCAAACGGGCATTCGGTCTAAAAATTAAAATTGGGATGGCACCATCTTGAGGGGGGCATATTGAGAATCCGGCAATGAAAAAGTGGAGAGTAACCTCACAATATATGAGCTATTTTTCATGTACTCTAATAACTATTGAATATTGGACACAATTATATATAAAAGTTGAAAGACTAAACTTATAATTTAACCTATGAGATTTGGCATCAATCTCATTCAATGATTTTTCCAAAGAGAGCAATGAAAACAAAAAACATGACTAAACTAAAAGATCAAACCAACTCTCAAACATGGCAAGAAAGAAATAGAGATCAAAGAGAAAAACCTTGATATTCCCTGCAACTTGAATGGCCTCAACAAGCTTAAGTTGCAGCAAAAGGTTATGGCTTCGGAAATGGACGCCGGACATGGCCGAAATTACAACGTCGACTCGTTTGACAGCGTCGACGAGGCTCTGAAAATCGGAGAAGGAGGCCGGAACAAGCAGAGCTCCCTGTTTCTTGAAGGAAAGAAGGAGTTGAAGCTTGTCAATGTCAAGGCCAATCTCAGGCCTTTGAACCACATACGTTTGATGGCCCTGCAAAAGGCTGGCTTTCACAATCCTCTTTCCCAAATAACCAGTTCCTCCAACCACCAATACTCTCATTTTTCCTCTTTCCGCCATTTGTTCTTCTTCTTCTTCTTCTTCAATTCAACCCTTATTGTTTTTTTTTTTTTCTTTTCATTTTCCTCTAACCTCTTTTCCCTTTTATAGCCTTTAATTTCACTTGCTTTGCTTGCAATTTTAAAAAAAAAAAGGCTTCCACTTTTTAGGGGTAGGTTTCTTTTATTTCTTTTTTCTCTTTTAAATTAAACTATCATTCTTTCTTTAATTTCTCACCTTCAAGCACACGTATTGGAGTTATAAGCATGACATAGGCGAAGAAAATTTCTCCTAAAGTATGGATGTATGGTTAGTTAGATCAGTATCGTTTAAGAATGAAGGAAGATCTAGAAACGTTGAAGAATTTTAGTATGAACATTAAAAAAAAAAGAAGATATTATTGGAGTATTAGAAAAATTTCTAGCATAGGCTTAATTCAATTATGATTGATGTTTTAACTGCTTATTTGTCGAGGGCGTTTTTGTGAGGTGACACCTTGAATTTGGTTATTTTACAACTTTTGAGGCTGGTGCAAGAATTATTGTTATTAATATAGTTTGAGGAGGGAAAAAAGTTAATTAATAAAAATATAATAAATTGTTTAAGGTGGTTGATAATATGAATCAGTAGGTGAGCTAGGGCATCTCATCCAAATTAAATTAGGGGTGGTTGTAAATCAAAGCATAATTTAGATTAAAAAGAATTCCAAAAATATCTAAATAATTGAAAACATAGAAAAAAGAAGATTATTTAAATTAATACTTACTATTAATTTTTTTTAATTCAACAATTATGATATGAGAGATTGAATTATTGACTTTCGAAATGACAATTGATATTTTATTTAACTTTCACAAAGTAATTTACTTTTATTGGAGAAACATGTCATGTAGCTAATTATGTCATATAGCTAGTATGACCAATATATTATTAAAACCATATAGATAAATACCAATAATATATTCAAACACATTACCTAAAGCCTATCAAACTCAATGGATGGACTACCTGTCATATGAAAGTGAATCATGTTGTCAAGATGAACATAGTTTAACTAGTATAAAATACACACTCTTAAATAAAAAAAAATTAGAGGTTTGAACCTCCACCCTAATAAATTGTCAAAAATAATAATAAATTATGCTAAGAATAGAGCCAAAACAAGTGGGAACAAATAAAGATTTCCCCTTTTCTAAATTAATTAAAAAAATTAACATAAATAAGAGACTTTTTTTTTCGTGGACCTTTTGTTTAACTATACAAGAAAGAAAGCTACCAAAAGAGTGAGTTTTCAACCCATATTAATTAAAGCTTGCCAAACTGAATGGATGGGCTCCTCACGGAAAATTTTCTAATACTACTAGATTCATTGTTTGCCAAATTAGTACTTAAGAGTTGTGTGAGACCCATTAAATAAAATAATATATCATTAATTTATTTGTCAAATGTTGAAGGAAAGAAATATGTACTAGTTTAACTATGCAAACAAAGAGCTAAAAATAACATAACTCAAATGACATAACGAATGTGTTAACGACTACGAGATCTATGGTTTGAATCCATTCCGATTGTACTCAAATTGAATGAATGGGTTGCATACGAAAAAAAAATTTATACTAAAATTTTTCTAATGCTACAGTAGTATAGAAAATTTTTCATACTACCTTTCACCGTTTGCCAAGATTTAAGAATTTTGTAGAAACCATTAGGGTAGTGCTAATCAAAAATAGAGTGAAAAGAAGTGGGAACAAATAAAAAAAAAAATACCTTTTTGAAATTACTTTTTTTTTTTTTACCTTTTCACTAAAAAGCTACCTAAAACGGTGAGTTTTCAGCCCCAACAGCCACAGTCAACCTGTTAGGTGGAAACTCGCCTTTGATTTTGAATTTTTGAGAACGAGAATTAGTTAGATTTTTCACCCAATAGAGTGTTTTTTTCATAGAAAATAATAATTTTATACTTTTAAGAACATAAAATTACAAATATATGGTAGTAGTTTGAACTGTTTGACCGGTAGGAAATGTTAATAATTTCTTTACTGTTTAATTATCCTCAATTTAGCATTGGTTTTGAAACTACGCTTGGAATATACAATTTTAGGGATGCATTTTAGATCAAAAGTTAAGTTTGTATAATTCAAATTTTAATCGAATCTATATTTAGTATACGTTTTAGATCACAAGTGAAGTTTGTATTATACAAAATTGAGTTGAATCTATGTTTGATATGTGCATTTACTTATCTCAAATTATAAATTTATTTTAATTGGACAAATTATGTAAACTCAATTTATGTTGCTCACTTAATTTTAACTTATTTTGAAAATTTAGACATATAATTAACAAATAAAAATCAACACCTTCCATAAAATGGAAAATTTATTATCTTAAAAATCATATTGGACTTCTTTGGAGTGCATATTATAATAACTTGAGTTATGATTGTTTATAAAATACTATACACCCTAAAACAGACTATTATAACGTTCAAACTAAATAACTTTGCATCATAACCAAACATTATATAACTCTACAAACTATTATAACTCATATTATTATAACCTACTCAGCGTCTCAAACAACTCGATCATGTTTTAGTCCATACTTTTGAGATCTTACCCTAAATAATTATTTTTGAAAACCCTAACAAATACCAAAGTTCTTTGGCCAAACACTCATAACACAACTAATAATACCATACATCCTTATTTATTTAATATTATGTTTCAATTTGTTTGGTCACCTAACAATCTCTAGAAATGACAACCAAAGTAACCTTATAAAAAGAAGAAACTTAGAAGACAATGAAGATATAGACATGGCTTGCACTTGAGGTTTAGCTTTTTTTTAGTCATCCCAACAACTACCTATGGTTTTAACATTTGTATTGTTTTTGTTTCCTTCTATTTTCTTTCATTTAAATATTCTAAAATTTTTAGGAGGCTTTAAATGAAATATAATTACTTTTAAATACTATAAAAAAAACTAATAATTAACCTAAGAAATGATTTTGAATTACGACAAAAAAGTAGAACCAGGTCAATAAATAAAACCAAGGACTTTTTTTTAATCCTCGATCAATGACTAGTGTAAAAGGTTAAAAAAATCTATAGTTTATTAAATTTAGCAAATTAATGGCAACTTTAGAAAGAGGCTATTTCTAAGATATTTTAAAGTTTGTGGACAGAATTTATAAGATAATTATATTTTGAAGTGAAAACTATAAATTTACTCTTTGAATTTTTGCAAAAAGTAAATGAAGGACACACATGGGTAATATTAATTAGTGAATAGTTAAATTTTCTAGAAGCTGTTTATAGATTAATAATGGCCCCACATTTAAACTTTGATGCCCAAAAGATAATTAAAAGTAAAACCCACATGTCTGTCAGACAATTGCAACAAATTTTGAAAAAAAAAAAACATTGGCAACAATAAATAATATTTGTTGTCATCATTATATATATATATATATATTCTCCTCTTTATCCTTCATCCATACTTGCTTTCAAATGATTAGACTTTTTTTTTTAATGGGGAAGAAAAATGATTATTTTCAAAGAAAAAGAAACCACTTCATTTTGTCATTTCATCTTTGCATCCTTCAATGGTTGTTGATTGCAAAGTCAAATGTGAAGAAAAAGAAGTGATTGTACATAATCTTACAATTCACCTCTTTTTACTTTTGTTAATATCTTTTATGACCTATCTAAGGGATTATTTGCATGTATATGTTTTAAAAGTTTGGTTGCTAAAAGCTATTAATTTGAAATTACTCGACTTTTACTATGAAAAAGTTGCGTTTTGGATAAAAGCTTCTATTGCTTTTATTTTTTACAATATATATCTACTTTAATAAATAATACCATTAGACCAACGTATATTTTTTTAAAAATAATTATTATTACATGGATGAAGAGTTACATATAAAAGTTTAAAATACATTTTTGCTTCCTTAGATTTGAATTTGATATCTATTTTGCCTATAATGTTTCAAAAAGAAAACTTTTAGGGTTTGTTTGGGGTGCATGTTATATTAACTTGTGTTATTAAAATAGTTTATGAAAAATTCTATAATCAAACATAGACTAAACATAGACTGTTATAACTCAAATTAAATAACATTACATCCTAAACACATATTATAACTCTACAAGCTATTATAACTTAAATTATTACAATCCACTCAGGGTCCAAATAGCCCTTTAGTTTTATAGGTTTGAAAAATAATTTTAAATGATCCATCAAATTAAATTGAAATTTGAAAAATAGTTTTAAATAGTCCATCAAATCAAATTGATTCTTATTTGACTGACAGAAAATAATATAATTAGTTGAGGAATGAACTTGTTGATTTAGTGTGTGTGGTGATAGATTCGATCACTAAGAAGTTAAAGAATGAGTACGTATATTGGTGTGGGCGATATTTGTCGAAGAAAGAGAAAAAGAAATGAAAAAAGATGAAGTAGATGCAAACTCACCTAGTCCAATCACTCACTTTGTGAGCTATTTCTAGAGTTTATTTATGGCGAGTTTTGAGGTTTCGTGGCTATTTTCACACACATATTTATTCAATTTGTAGGAATTGAGCATTTCGAGTGAATTAGAGATCTTGAATAACATATTGAAAAAAATGTGTAAATTAGGCAAGCATTGGAGAATTAAGAAAAAATAAGGATGAAACTCAGTCACCTAGAGAGAAAAATGTGTTGACATGTTGCACACCCAGAGTAACATTGAGAAGCTACAAAGAAGTGTCTCAACACTATGCTCTAGAGTCTCAACACTTCGTTCGTAGCATCTAGACATTGTCCAAAAATTTTTTTATCTAATTTGCGCATTAGGATGCAACATCGACCATCTCAATGTTGCCTTGTTCGATATAAATACATCTTTTTAGTTCGTATTTGGGGAGCTAGTTTTGGAGAGAAACAACCCCTATTTTAATTTGATTTGGAGAGCAAAAGGAGAGACCTTCGAAGGCAATGAAAGGGATTTATGAGCTCGTGATCACGGATATCGTAACGGGGGCAGACGATTAACACGCAAACTTTAGCTTTGAATCTTGTATTTTTCGTTATGAAATTTTTATTGAGTTTTGTGTTTGAATTGTTGAACATGACTAGTTAAACTAGTTATCTAAATTGATGTAGCTTGTTAGATTTGATGAATTAACTAATTGATTGCCTTGATTAACTGTCTTTATTTCATTCATGCTTTTATGTGCTTAATACTTTTCATTCTTTGATCATTAGTTGATTGTTGTTGGTTTTGAACTTATTCTCGGGGAAGTAGTTTTGGATTAGAACTTAATTGCATGACTAGAGTTTTTTTAAGAACATGAGATTTAAGATTCTTTTAGAAGTTTTTTTTTTTAAAAAAAAAAGTAAACTTAATGGCTTCATGTCAATGAATCTAGATAGAAATATTGGCTTTATAATATACTTGAGATTTAATTGGGTTCAGGAGATAGTTTTTACTTATGTCTTCTTAATTTATAAAATAGTTGCATGTTCAATCTTGGTTGTTTAATTAATTAATTTGTCTTTTTTTAATTGGTGAAATCAATTTCCTAGGATGTTTTCTCCATTTTTTTGCATTTAATTAACTATTTTTCAAGCTGTATGTACTAATTAAAAGTATCTTTTTTGATACTTTGGGGACCAGATAGACACCACATGTTTGGTCTTGAGTTTGGGGTTAGTGTCTATTTGGTCCTTAAAGTTTTTGAAAAGATACATTCGAATTGTTAGGAATGCTAACAAAAATCTCACATTAGCTAGGGAAAGAAGAGATCAATGGTACATAAGTGAGGACAATTATGTTCATTTGATATAAAGACTTTTGGGGAACCAAAAGTAAAATTATGCATGCGGGATATGTGGAAAGTCGTTGTTCTTATGGATATAAACCTTTAACCATTTGGTTGAAAGCACCAACCAATTACAGTTGAGTTATATTCACTTTGGGACGTAAATGTCAATTTGAATATAAATCAAATTGATTGTTTTAGGTATAGAAGTTTGAACCTTCACTTCCACCTATCAAATTAAAAATAGAAATATATTAGAATTAGATTAATAAATAGGCATAATATATTTTGGATTAAATTATACAAAATGTCCCTTAATTTTGGATAGATTTCAATTATGTCATTAAATTTTGAAAAATTTCATCTTAACCCATGAATTTTGAAATGGTTCTAAAAAAATTATTATTATTTGTTGATACAACATCTAATATGTAAAAACTAAAAACCATACGTGTCATCTACTATTCATGTAAATTGACATGGTAGATGCATGATGTGTGTACAAATTGATTGCGTGAACGATGTTGTAATTGATGGCAAGTTAGCTTTTCATTTTTTTTTTTTTTGAAAATTAAACCGTTATCTTTTGAGTTGGAACAAATAATAATTGTCATTTTAATCTTCTATAAAGTTGAAAGAAGTAAGGTGTAAATGATGTTGCATGTTTCTTTAAATTTTTACACATCAGTTATCATGTCAATTTTTGTGAGAAAAAATCGTAAGAAATTTAAATTTCCTGAGTTAAAGTAAAAATTTTAAGCGTAAAGCATAAATAAAATCTTTCAAATTAAATTTAAAGTTGAAGAGTATATTGTATAATTTGATTTATATTTTGTGCATTATACCATTAGTTAATAAGTCATTTGATCGCCAATCAAAAGCATCAATATATTTATTCTTTATATACAAATTTTAAATCTTCTTTTCACCCTTTGACTTTCATACATATTTTATTTGTGTCTTAAAAAAAAATCTATTTTAGCTGTTGAAATTTCATAAATACACATTTTTATATATTTGTTGCTAAGGCTTTGCATTTTACATGATCAAAATTATTTTAAGATTTGTCTTCAAACTCAAGTCATAACTTTATAAAATAATGCAACTATCATCAAGTAGACTTAAATATGATCATATGGTCATAGGATTCGGAATCTCCTACCACTAAATATTGTTAAACTATATATATATATATATAACTCAACTAATTAAGACATTTAATTAGCCTCATTTATATATCAAATTAAGTTTCAAACTCTCCTTCGTGCATTTGTAATAACATACAAATGTACTACTTTACAATTACCTTGTTCTTCTCTTCACTCCAAAGAAAAATAGCAAAAATGTTATTGTAGGTGAGGTTGATTGTCAAGAGGAAAAATAAAGCATTTCAAAACAACAATTATTTAAACCCCCACATGTCCTATATATATTTCTTCCACCACCACAAACATTTCCACTTCCATTATTATTGAGAGAGAGAGGAAAAAAAAAAGAAAAAAAAAAGATGGGGAAGAGCAAAGTTCTAATAGTTGGAGGAACAGGGTACTTGGGGAAGAGATTGGTGAGGGCAAGTTTGGGATTAGGGCATGAAACTTATGTTTTACAAAGGCAAGAAATGGGAGTTGATATAGAGAAAGTGGAGCTTCTTTTGTCATTCAAGAAACAAGGAGCTCATTTGGTTTGTGCTTCTTTTAATGACCATAATAGCCTTGTTGAAGCTGTCAAGCTTGTGGATGTTGTCATTTCTGCTATTTCTGGTGTTCATATTAGATCTCATCATATTCTTCTCCAACTCAACCTTGTTGATGCCATCAAAGAGGCTGGAAATCTCAAGGTTACATTTTAATTCTCTCTCTCTCTCTTTCATTCATTTCTATACCTTTCTCCCTTAGTTATTAAAAGTGTTTTAGCTCTTTTCTTTTTCCTTTCTTTTTTAGTTATTCAACGATATGTGAGGTGGAGAAGATTCGAACTTCTAACTTTTTGATCAAATATATACGTGTGTCTTAACTAATTGAGTTATGTCCAGATTGACCTGAATTTAGGTCCCAAGAAGCTATTTGGTGCACGAGTATAAGTTATAATGTATGAAGTTGTTTTGTCTTAAGAGTTGAATAAAGAGTTAATAAGTTTGTGAGTCTCACAATAGGAGTTAAAAAATGTTTTGGTCAAATAAGGAGTTGGGAGAGTTCGTACTTTATCCTCAATCCAAATACCCCCTTAATAATAACTCTTACTACTATGCATTTTAAATAATATTATATGATTCCACAAATTATAATAATCTACAGACTATTATAACTCACTCAACACCTCAAATAGCTCCTTAATATGAAATTATTTTTACAGAGATTTTTACCATCGGAGTTCGGGACAGATCCGGCGAGGATGGAGAATGCAATGGAACCAGGAAGAGTGACATTTGATGATAAAATGGTGGTGAGAAAAGCCATAGATAAGGCTAAAATTCCCTTCACTTACATTTCTGCAAACTGTTTTGCTGGTTACTTTCTTGGTGGTTTGTGTCAACCTGGTTCAATTCTTCCCTCCAAACATCATGTTGTCCTCCTTGGAGAAGGCAATCAAAAAGGTTCTTTTATGTACATCTAAATACCCCTTTTTTTTACGTATTACATTTCAAATAACGAGATAGCTAGTTACGTGCGGTACATTTACGATCTTTAAAGAAGATTATTATGTTTTTCGATCAGTTTGATTTATGCTTGGGAAAGATACTAAAAAGTTATGTTTAAGTCGAATGCACGTATGGTTCTTAAAATAATATACATTATTTTTAATTTTTAATCTTTTTAAAAAGATCAAAATTTTATCTTTTAATACTTTGAAAGTTTTAATTTTCTTTTTAGTTTAACAAGAGGTGAGGAGGAGTTCAAATCTTTGACCATCATGATTGAAGATATATACTTAAATTAGTTGATTGAGATTTATTCTTCTAATAATCTTTCTTTTTCAATTGAATGTAAAAGTAGCCGCGAATTTAAATGGCAATAAAAGTGAGTTGTTAACCCATAAATTGTTGTCATAAATTGTCACCAACTTTAAACATGCAATTATTTTTATTTGGTAGTTAAAATTACATGTTGAAGAAATAGTTTTATGACGTGAACACCAAATGGCCATAGTTCTCAAAATATACTATTCTACTTTCTAACAAGGGTAATTTAGATTTTTTTTTTTTTTATTTCTCTAAAAGACATTCAACATCTTCCATCGTAGGAGAGGTGACAATAGAACAAGATCACTTTTAAAATACACTCATTGACTCGAATCTTATAAATATTTTTATTTTTATTTCATCTTCATTCCCCAACTTTAGCATAAATAATTTATATTAGATCATTATATCTGCTATAGAAGTTTTTGCCAACTTCATCATCACCATTCGAGGTGGGGTGCAGGCAAGGACTTTACCCTATAGAAGTTTTTGCCATTTTGCCATTTTTGGACACGAGGGACTCGATCCTATGAAAAAAATTGTTATTTGTGTACTTAACATCTTAAATTGATGTGTTTTGTGTTAAATGGTGACAGCGATATATGTGGATGAAGATGACATTGCAATGTACACAATCAAGACCATTGATGACCCTCGAACTCTAAACAAAACGGTGTACATTAGGCCGCCAAAGAACATATTATCACAAAGAGAAGTTGTTGAGATTTGGGAGAAATTAATTGGAAAACAGCTCAAAAAAAGCTCCATCTCTGATCAAGAGTTTCTAGCTCATATGAAAGGTGAGCTATCTCATCTAATTACATTTCCAGTCCCTAATGTTTTAGGCGTTTTGTTAAATTAACCCTTTTTTATTTTAAAATTTTCAGTGTAGTCCCTTAAATGGCTTAATTCATCTTCAATAATCATAAATCGCTTAAATTTGATGGAGAGAATTAAAAACTTTACTCTTTTTTAAGCCATTTAATTCATCCCATCCTCACTAAGTATCTATCACATGTAAGTTTATCATAACTTTCACCAACGAAGCATATAATTGAAAAATGTTAAAACATGAAGAATTAAATTGAATTTTTTTTTAACACTAGGGACTAAAACATATTAGGCGATAAAAACATGAATGTTGAAGTGATTTACTAAATCATATAGTCGTATTGACTTGGATTTTTTTTTTTTTTTGTCTTCTTTTTTTGGGAAATCAAAATCATTTTTGGAAAAAAAAAGGTCTAGATAGTGCAGAGCAAATTGGGTTAACTCACTATTATCATGTGTGCTACGAGGGTTGTCTTGCAAACTTTGAAATAGGGAAGGATGCTGAAGAAGCTTGCAATCTCTATCCAGAAGTCAACTATACAAGTGTGGAGGAATATATGAAACGCTACGTTTAAGAGGGGCAATGTGCAAACCTTTGAATAAAAGTTTCCTTCCTCTTGTGTTCAATATCCAAATCTCAAACTTATGAATATATTTGAATATTTGAATGTTGAAGTATTATGTTGATATCGATAGAAATGTCAAATATGACCATATGTTGATATTGATGACCATTGATAATCAATTTAGTAAGGTATATTTGCTAATTATTTCTAGTTTCTTGTTCTTTCTTTTTTATTATTGAAAAAATATATACAAACATGTTTCATATCATGTCTAGTTTCTTATTCCCAATTTAAAAACTTTATGAAAAATAGATTTTTACAATTAACTATAAAAAAAAAAACTTTATGTAATATTTATATTTAGACATTTATTATGCATTTTAAAAGTCAATAAATATAAAATAACGTTCTGAAAAAGAAAAAGAAAATAGAAACCATAAACAAGAAACTTAAACTTGTTTGATAAATGATAACCATTTGATTATTGGTTTTTCAAAATTATAGTTATTTTTTCATCATTGAAGAAAAAAATTTGAATTTTTAGCCAAATTTCAAAAAAAAATTGAAACCATTTTTATATTGGTTTCTATGATATCAAGCCAAGTTTTGAAAACTTAAAAAAGTAATTTTCAAATATTTATTTTTGTTTTTGAAATTTGACTAGAAATGATGGAACAACAAGCCTAATTTCAAAAGCCAAATTTCAAAAACCAAATGGTTATCAAATAAAACTTTAATTTTCAATACTTGGGTTTATTTTTAAAAACATGGGTGAAAAATGAATAACAAAAGGAAACACATGGGTGAAAGTAATATTTATAGATTTAATTTTCAACAACCAAAAACCAAATGGATAGAACAAGACCTTAATTTTTTTTTGTTTCCAAAATTCCTACTACACAATTTTAGAAACATTTCTAACAAGTGAAAAACAGAAAACAATAAATAGCTATCAAATGCTTTTGTTACTCGAAAACGATAAATAAGAAACTGAAGCATTACCAAACGACCCCTATAAGACCACAAAAATCAAGAGAGTAAATAAAAATATATATATATATATCTAAATAAGCTCGCAAGTGACCATGTTAACATTTTTTCAACATTTTCGACATTTCCAATTCAGAAAGAACTAAAGAAGTATGTATAATGCATTGCCCCTCGTATCGATGTAACCTTCCAGTCTATGAAAATGTTGGATGACAATGCGAACAAGAGAGAAATTTTACTCCATGCTCTGAATATAAATAAGAATACATAAATAAAATTTAGGACAGAGACTAAAGATGGAATGGAAACCCTTTTACCACCTCAAAACAGTTACCTATTATATTGAAATTTCTGCCATCTGAAATGCAACCTCATGTGAGAAAAAGGAGAGATACATTAAACTAGCAAGCCTTCAACTTCATTCCCTTTGAATCAAGAAGCTGGTTTCTTTGATCAGCTTGGTCCATGGGAAGAGCAGGAGTATCCACAACCTTAAAATATCCAAATACAGAACATGTACACAGAACAAGACCACATACAAACATTACAGTAAAATGCAGAAAGCAATTGATTATTTAATTAGTTGTCCCTAGATAATATGATCTTTGTCCAGTTATGCAAACCCTGTTCAGTATGGAACAATAATGGATTCGATCAGCTCCTGAAGTGGAGCCAGCTCCTTTTTGTCAATTAAACCAAATTCCTGGAGAAATGGCATGGTCAAGTGGATTGAATTAGATTTTTTTCCCCCGCAGAAAGTTCATAATAAATGAGTAAGATTCTTACCAGATATAAGCGTTCCAACCAAAAAAATCATAATCGCAATAGAACGAAAGTGAACAATAAATCTTCTTCTTCCTAACAATAACTTCTATATAAATGCTATTGGCACTTGGCAGAGTTTCTTCATCACTTAAATCACTGAGTCAATATGTTCAAGAACTAATTCACGTGCTTTTTAGATGCAATCGAAGTGCCTTCCTAGACTCTAATTCCAAGAAACAATTATGTAATATAGACATGTTATCAACTTCATTCAGTGCAATAGAAAACCACTAATCAGCAAACTACAAATGACCATATCAACTGCATACGGACCAAAGGCAACCGACATAATAAAGCAAGAACCTCATTTAACACCAAGGAACTTAATTTCCAGTAAAATTTAGGAAGAGAGCTAATATAGTGTCTTCTTTATTTGTAAACTGATATTAACCGTAAATAGATCAGAGAATTTTTATTAAAAAAAAGATACCACTGGTAGCAATAACAAGTTATAAAAATAAGGTAATTCGAACGAGCAACTTACATGGGTAAAAAGTATGAAATGCTTGAAGCATGTATTTAAATGTGCCTCCTCCTTGAGGCTCACAATTTTCTGAAAGTGAGAGTGATAAATGTGAGCATATACACGGAACAACCTTTTGAATATCGTCTTCACAACCTCCTTGAAGTTGGGAGGAAATGGTGTACCTAACAAAGGAATTGAACAATAAATAAGAATGAGACTGTGGAAACTCGAAATTCTTTAGCAAACATGACTGATGATTACCAAGCTTTTGAGGGAATATTGATTCGTCATCAAGCTGAGATTCAATCCAATCCATTAAATATTCAACATATTTTGGAGCTGAGACCTCAATAGGCTTCTTAATTTGTACACCATCAGCCCACCTATACTCATACCTGTGAAATTGTAATTTAAATCTTTTCAGAAGAGCAGGGGATGAAAAAAAAAGGAAAAAAAGAAAGAAAAACTTGACATGCAAACTACGGATCTAAATACCAAGTAAATTATTGGTAAGCCATAATCTTGATATTGTTACATCAATAAACTATATTTTAGCCATATGAAAAAATGCTTATAAGGAAATTAGATAATTGAGCCGGATTCATGCATCAAAATAGGCATAATTTCTTGATGGACAGGGTTTGAAATGATCTAGGTAAAAACTGAAACCATAGTTAAGAGTTCTAAGAAACATTTCAAAACAAAGAGAAATATCATTCAAATGCAAGGATATTCATGTTATCAACGTTCAGATACAAGCCCTCACTCACTCAAAAATTTTCGTCTAAATTTATTGCAAAGGGCTATAGCAGATAGCAGTAGAATCGGCAAACAAGAGAATGACCCTACAAAATATACAATTTTTCCTTGTTTGAATCAACAATCATATAATACAGCAAACAACACTCTAATAAATTGAGAGATTCCGATATTTAGAAAGCATGCATGATAAGTTACTCTATATAATTGTAATCACAAAAACAAGTCAAAAAAAAGAAAAGTTAGAAAGATTAAAAGGACTGTCTTGTACAGAGTAAATTCTAATTTGTGTTAAACATCATCAGATAAAAAACTTGACTATTTATCCAGTATCCCGTACTTGGGTCCTGCAGTCATTGTAGGACAATTCTCAGGAGTACAGAACTCTGTGAGGGTACCATATAGCAAATTCACCTGGTTGAAGAAATCCACAGCTGAAATAAAAATTCAACCACATTTTAGATATTGATTTTACATAAGAGATCCTAGCTAAATAGAAATGGTGAAAAAAAAATGAACCAGAAACGAAACTTTTCATCTTCAATAAAAAGAGACTAATGTTCAAAGAAGAAAGCATTTATGAGAGACATGATAAGCAGAAGGTATGATAATACACAGGAATGGTAGAAACCATTAAAGAAATTTAAAAACCATTGAGCAATCCATAGAAAAAGGTTTATCAAAAATGAAAGAAAGAGCTGAAGGAGAGAGAACATAAAGAAGGCAAAATCTACAACTTACTGTTAACAGCCAGCCATTCATTCAAATCCTCCCCAGTTGGAAGTCTAACCGCTTCCCTCAAATTTCCACTACCAAGAGTGGCATCAATATGCTTTCTGAGTTGAGCTCCCTGCAATAAGATAGAACGTCAATGAAACACTCATCAAGAAAAGCTATCGTAATAGAGGACTTTCACAGAAGAAAAACAAATAATTTTCATTGACCCACGTTTGAAGATTTGAATCATTTAGAACAAGAAGACATAACACATCTCGACCTAGAACATAGGTAGATGGCCACTTGATCAAAAATCAGATAAATAAACACTATATCATAAGAAATGCAGCTAATGGTTGATCTTTTCACTGTGATAAGCCTTGAGAACTGTGTTGAATAATGAAAAAATTAACTTGATATTTAAAATTATGTGACCATGGTGATCAGGGGTTTAGTAACTCTGTTTATTTTCCAAAAGACAATAGTTAGCTAATAGATCAAGGTGATTGGCTGGGGGCCCAAACTCCAAACCTTAAGAAAATTTTTCCAAGACAAAAGAAAACTTGAGTGCAAAAAAGCCTTCCAGGTTTGCATGATAAAAAACCATATTTCTAAAATTGGGTATAAGAACCCTTAGACATATAAGAGCTGAATCCTAGTCCACAGTTCAAATGGCTTTATAGAAGTCCAAAAGAACATATCTAGTATCCTTTCTTCCAACAAAAATGCCTGAAATAAAGCCATTATCACAGTTGAGGTCTGCCTAAGTAGCCAATACACATAAACAGTATATCTTAACAACACCTCACAAGAAGCTGAGTAGACTGAACCAACAAAAAGATTCTGCCTTCTTTTTCTTAATTTTTGAAATGCAGAGACATAAAAATGTACAATCAAAATCTAGTCTCCCTTCAAAAATTTTATAAACACACCCCAATTTGAGCTAATTAAAAAGGGAATATAGTTCCCAAAGAATTACAAATAGTGAAGTTAAAAATGTACGATCAAAATCTACAGTCTCCCTTAAAAAAGTTAATAAAAACACACCCCAATTTGAACTAACTAAAAAGGGAATATAGTTCCCAAAGAATTACGAATAGTAAAGTTTCAAACACGCTCCATGCTTAAGGTTCAGGAATGAGATATTCTTAGATTTATCATCTGGTGGGGAACATTACTCCTTTTCATCTCTCTTCCTTTCTTCTTCCTAAGGACCAATATCTTGACCAAAAATAAGATCCTTCCAACGAGCCCAAAAGACATGATTACGATTCCCCAAATAATTAAAAAAACCCATATGGGATTCAAGGAGGAGGCCATTAACCTCCATCTTTTTCAGCACTAAGTTTGTTTCCATGCCTCAGGTCTCTTCCCCCTGATGCAATGCCTGAAGTAAAATTTCCTAAACAATCCACTTCCATCCATATCCCAAAACAAAGATCAATATTAATGATCCTCATACAAATGCAAAGACCCAACCAACGTGCAAGATCAATATTCAACGATCCTCACAGAAAGATAGAAGAGGTCTGGATTATCCATCTTTCAAGTGCTTCTTAGATCTAGCATTCTCTCCAACTGTTTTGACTGTTTTGGCTAACAATGAGATACAATTTCTGGTGACAAAACCACATCGGTGGTTTTGCTCATGGATTATAACAAAAGCTAATAGGTCCTTACAAATCATGACTTATAGTTGGGAGGTCATTCGAAACAAAGCAGATGCACTCATTACAAGAAGCAACAAATGAAGAGTGTTGATTTAAGATCACTTACATTTTTTTATTGGAACATATATTCCTTCATTTCATTGATGAGATAAAATTACAAAAAAAAGGAAAACGTGTCAAAGGCATTACAAAAAATACTTCCAATGAAGTACGATGAAGTCAATGTTTATTGTTAGAAGTAATAAGGAGGCCAAACCTTACTCCCCGATGGTGCACTCTTCTTTGGGCGAAAAGTCCTTTGATTTCTGCTGCAAGACAATTTTGTGGGATGTATTACAGACAGCAATATATGATTATGGCATAAATAGCACTGGCAAACATCAACATCAACAACTAACTTTCACTCAATCACGGAGTAAAGATGCCATGACATTGTTAGACTAGTGAGAGCAACAAAAGAGATAAACAATAATTGTAGCATAGGCTTGAGTGTGTCATGTTTCCCTAATGCTGGGCCACCATCTATAATTCACACTGTTCTTGTCATCTGGGGTTCTTCTTAAGAAGTAAAATCAAGCACCATAATCCTACCTAGGTTTTTCTAACCTTCTTACCCTCAGAAAGTATTCCTACATACGAGTTCCTTTTTTTAGATGGGAAACAAACTTATTATTGACAAGGAAAAGTATCAAATCGATGAGTAGATATGACATCAACCCACTCATGGCCAAAGAAGTTTATAAAAATTACTCCAATTGAAACTAACCACAAAATAGTTGTAATTGCAAAATAGCTTAGAGAGAATGCCCCAATAAGAGCCCGAAAATTTTAAGTCTCCCACTTTCTTTCCAATCCCAGTCTTTGTACTCAAAATCTACCTACAAGCAATCTAACACATCTAAGGTCTATATATTATGTGAAAGAAATTCAACTCACTCCAATTTCCAACCCACGTAGATTATCTTCCTAAATTACAAGTCCTCCATCCCATCATAATCTTATTTTTTCTCACATAATATCTAAGTTATTTGATATTCCTTAACTGTTTTAGATAGGATTACCTTCAAGCCACAACTCATCGACAACTTCAAAACCTAAAATTTCTACCATCTTATCTGTGATGTCTATCTGCCTTAGGTATAAATTGCTCACAAATAGGCTATATTTCCTCAAAATGCTTAGCATGCTGATGTTATGACTTATACATACCACAACAATTAAAATAAGGTAGAACCTTTCCACAAAACAGAAACATCGTGACAATGTGAAATTTACAGTTTTCAATTGCATTGAATTGTTTTTCTAGCCATATTCCCACTGCTAATCTGATCATCTTCGTTGGTATAACTCTTTCATCCTCCAGAGAAATCGACCTTTTATTCAATTCTTTAATTCTTCCCAGAAGGAAAACTTCCTGCAATACGCTCAACTACGTATCCACAAATATCCCCATTTATACAATTGGCATTGGTACTCGTGTATTACTAATTTTCTGCCTCACATACCCAAATAAAATCAATATCAGCCCGATAAAAATACGTACAAAAAGAAAGAAAAATTCAAGAGGCAAATTGTCAATCACTAACTGCTTTTTCACGCACTCACAAATGAACACGGGTAATTTGCAAGGAAAGTGAACAAGTTACCGACTGAATCGCCCATACGGAGTTGATAGACCAATCCATCCAAAAAAAAGAAAAAAACAAAGACAAAAACAAAAGCAGCATCTTACAGTAAGATATGAACCTAATTTCACATGACAAAAACAAGCATGAACGACACGGCTATCTTATACAAATCAAGCATACCCAAATTGAAATCAACTCACACACAAGACGAATCTGCGCATGCATGGGGAATTAACACGTTAACTAAAAATCAAGATGCTCAAAGTCGCATCAGAAGAATCAATTTCACACTCAAAATGGGATAAACAAGACAGAAGATCTGATGAAGCTGAACAAAGAAAATCCCACGATCCTAGTCAAACAATAAAAATCAAGGAACCAGCTGAATTCCGGATCACCAGAAAGAGGAAAAACGAACGCGAATGAAAAGGAACAGAAAGAGAAGGAAATTGATTGATTCGTTGAGGAAATTTTCGTAGAGGATCGTCAATGTTTTCGATTTACCTGCCTAGACCGAAGAGACTCATCGCTTCAGAGAAGGAAGAACGAGCGCGCGAGAGAGAGCTGGATTTCTGGTCTTCGCGTTGTTTCGTTGGGTTGGAGGAAGAAAAAAAAAGGCGCTAACTTTTGTCTTTTTGCATGATTTCCCCTCTAATTTCGGGAAATCTAAAACATGCCCCTCTAATTGTTTCCAGCTATTTTAGTGTGGCTCCAGTTTTTTTTTTCTTTTTTTTTTTTGCAAAAATCAATTTATACTCCTCCAAAGCCGAGTTGTGTCCGAGTTGTATGAATTAAAATAATTGTATCAATTTAAATGTATACTGTTAGTTAATACGGTGCAAGCTTGTAATTGAATAATTAAACTCTTAAACTTTCATAAATCAATTTAGACCCTCAGTTTAAAAATTGTACATGCATCAATTCTCACACGTTTGCAGTTATAAATTTGCATATGTGTCAATTAACATTTTTTAAACAAAATCTAACAAAATGTGTATGGATACACTTAAAAAAGTTCAGGATTTAAATCGATACAATTATTAGTTTAGGGGTTTAATTGATATAATCTCAAAGTGTAGGGATATAAATTGATTGTTGTTTTTTTTTTTCATTTGGGTTGAAGTTTACTGTTTTTAAAGATTAAAAAAAAAATCGCAGTCTAAATATATATTGTTGGTCTTGATGTTTTCATATTTTCAATTTCATAGCTTATATATTGATTTTTTTAAGTGGGAATCCATCATTCCACTCCAAAGAACGTATGCATCACACTTCAAAAAATGTAATAGATATCTTTGATCACTAGAGGCATGTTAAGAGTAATTTTGAAATGGGATAAAATTCCTTATGCAATGCCTTTTTTAGTGATTTTAGACCGAACAAGACAGAAGTGATGTTAATCCTTCTAAAATTACTCTCATTGATTTAGGACAATTTTTTTTATGAAGTTGATAATTAGTTGTATCCTAACATTTTAGTGGGCCAATTTTATATAACAAGCCATTTCAAATCAATCAAATTATTTCTCTAGTTCAATAAATGTAGAGATGGAGATCAAATCTTCAACCTCGTCGAGCTATATTTAAAATTGGTAACACAAATTGAGTTAAATGAAATGAGCAAATTATAAAATATAAAGCATTTTCAACTCCATTACTTCCTACGCTACACCATCTTTTTTCTCAGTTAATTTAATGTTTAGTGACCGTAAGAATTTACTGGAGGAAATTCAATACAAAAGAATATGAATAAAATTGAAAATTGACCTTGTTTCGAATAGAAATTGACAATTGACCAGAATTCTAAAGACTATATTTAGTCTGTCATTTTTCAATTTTCTTTTTGATATTTTAACATTTTCAATTTTATTTCTTGTGTTTTAAAATTGTTAATCAGATTTATATTAAAATTAAAATCAAATAAAAGACTAGCACTATCACAAAAGGGACCAACAGTTCCTCAAATTATGAAAGCGCACACCTTGTTTGTGTAAATTGCAGAGCGAGACATAACAGACAGGCCAAAAAGTCTGTTTAATTATTATAATGGCCCTGATCCGGACAGATCGAAGCCAATTTCGAAGGTCGATTATATTCTTAGACAGCGTTCGTTTGAAGCAGAATAAAATGATGCACGAAATTTAAGCACGTCAGAATTTATATTCATTTTGAATTCTGTTAAGAATCTCTCAAATACATTAGTTTGAGTGAGTAATTCAAATTTCACACCCTGAGGTTGAAACTTGAGAAGGCATTTATTGGCAATAAGAGTTCTAAAAATCTTCAAAACAAATCAAAATATTACTTAAATTGCATCATTTACCTTTTTTTTTTTCTTTCATAGGATGGAAATTCGATACTCTAACCCCTCAATCATGGTATATGCTTTTACTAGTTGAGTTGAGTCATCCACCTGATGAATATGAACTAGTTTTCTGGACTATATAATGTAGGTAAATGTGACTTCTAGGCGTAAGCCGAAACAGAAAAAAGAAAGGATAAAACCGATCCAATCGAGTCAACCCGCAAGCTTGACTTGACATCCATTTGGGCCAAATAGGAACTCGAATTGAGCTACCTACGCTCTAAATCTGACTGAAAGGAGACCCTAAATATTTTACCAAGAGCAGAAAAGAATGCAAAGAAATATTCCTAAACAGTTACTAGCTGAAGCCAAGAAAGAAGAGGAATAACATAACGGGTAAAAATAAAATAGTGAGTTTTTACTCACTCTTACTGTAGGTAACTGAAGCTCGCTATGTACAACAAATCAGTATAGCAATAGCTCGGTGCTCAATATGTTAGCCTTTTGAACCTGCAAGAGAGACAGCTTTCACAAGTTACAACTATTTTGTAGCATTTATGATGGGAAGAAAAAAGAACTTCAGAATAACATGAAGAAATTGCAATTTATATATTTAAGGAAATATGAGTTGATGAGAAGTCTTACGATGCAATATTGCACAATCATTCAAAGACTAAAACTAAGGATATCCAGTTAATGCTTGAAGAAAAGGAATAAGATTCAGGACTGGCTACATAGAATGATTATCCTACTTCTAAGGTGTGTCAATCTAGTACATAGCATAGAATATTGATTGACAAAGCCAAAGGCACCAACCAAGAAAGTAATTATCCAAGAAAGTCGGTCGATGTGAGATGTGTAAGGCAGGTAATTGTTTTTTTTTTTTTCATTGAACAACTTCAAAGTAAGAGCAAAAACAATATAAAGAATATGCCAACTTTTTATATAACAATCGATTTCTTTGATGAATGAAATAAGGAGGAAAACTCCAGTCACCTTAAGGTGAATTACAAGAAAGCTCTCCCATTGGAGATGAAGAAAGATAAACTATAAAGAGTAAATGGTTGTAAAGACATGCCCCAATTAAATTTACTTATGCTAGAAGGGTAAGAGGACAGAAATGAAATTAAGGCACTGCACGGTCTTGAGTATGAAAGAAAAGAGCGCGTGAAGTTGGTCAGGAGAGAGAGAATGGGACAATCATAAGGTGAGTTATCCTCATTAGAATTGGAAATCTGTGGTAAGGGATGATAAATACAGCGAAAGAACATGAACTGGACGGGGAAAAGTAAGGTAAGGTTTGAGGTAGAGTTTGGGGCCTCTCCAACTCATCATTTTCTGCAACTAGCTTACTGCTTAGTGAAATTTTCCTATTGTGGTCCTCTATCACATTTGTTTCAATCACTTCTACGTAAGATAAATTCCTTACTTTCCTTTGATTAAACTTTCAAAATAACAAGATAACACAAGAACTTGCAATAAGGAAAACTCCCAGCCTATGGCTAGTAAACTGTCCCAATAAACTATTGTTCCATTACAAAAAAGGCATACCCTCCCCTACTCTCCTTCCAGCATTAATAAGCACACTCATTCCCACGTACTTGTACGACATTCCCCTTCCCACTATTCAACTGCCGGGTGGTTAATTTCCTTTCTACCCTTCCTAGGAGAAGTGCGTACGATTGGAGGCATAACATTCTACTGGAAACTTCAAGCTTCAAGTACAATTGAAATGAAACCATCTGGATGCCCTGAGGAGCATACCTAGAATAATACATGGAGCTCAGCTTGATTAAGCTTGCTGTTACAGTGAAATAACTGAATATACTACTCCCGAAACAGGGACGTATGACAACATCATATCTAGACCCTGCCCCCCAAATTCCAGACCCACCTCTTCCTTTTTTTCTGAAGTCACTATTCATTTCTTCCTTTTTTTCTGAAGTCACTATTGATCTTGATCTTTCCAAATGACCAACGTTTTTTATTTACTTTTGTATTCTTCGTATATTTATGATCCACCTTTACATTATGAGTGTTTGAAATTACAGGTTCCCTGGCTGACCTAGGTTGGTAAAGTTTGCAGCAGGTTCACTCCGTGTCAATGAAAAAGCTATTCCATCTTACTAATCATACTATGAGATGGATACAATTTGACCAGCTCGAATCATGCCTCAAATGGGTTGTCAGCTCAAATGGGTTGTCCTATGGGAAGGTTCTAGAGGAGATGGTGGTGTTCATAATGTAAACTGGGAGTTAATACAACTTCCAAAGCTGATGGGGGGTCTTGGCATTGGTAACTTCAAACATAGAAATTCTGCACTGCTAGCCAAATGGGTGTGGCGGTTTGTCCAAGAAAAAGATGCTCTGTGGCGGAAACTCATTGTTGCTAAATACTATGGGGTTTTTTATGAAGGAGGTTGGCCACAAGTTGTAGCGGAATATTTCACTCTTGTCGAACTTGGTTTCAAGTAATGTTTCTCGTGTTTTAGGTGATGGTTGTCATACTTTGTTTTGGAAGGATACTTGGCTCAGTTGCGGACCTTGTGCATTGGCTTTCCCTCGTTTATTTTGTCTCACTACTAATCCAGATAGCTTGGTGGTTAACCTTTGGAATGCATCTACTGATGCTTGGGATTTGCTACCTCGTCGTAATTTAAATGAACTATAAATAGAGGAATGGGCTACTTTATCTCAACTCTTGTCTCTAGTTAGACTTCGGAATATCCCTGACTCTTGGTCTTGGTCCCTTGATTCTTCTGGGTCTTTTTCGGTTAGTTCGCTCATGGATTCTCTGGTTGGTGAGTATGATCCCCGGTTAAAAGACTTGTATATTGCTATTTGGAAGGACAGGTATCCAAAAGAGGTCAAAATTTTCCTTTGGGAACTCAGTTTGGGAGCAATAAATACAGGGGACAGACTTCAAAGAAGATTACCTCATATGTCGCTCTCACCATCATGGTGTGTCAGTGTTATTCTGATATGGAAAGTGTTGGCCACCTCTTAATGCATTGTTCCTTTGCTTCGCGTTTCTGGTCCTTTATGCTTGAAGCCTTTGGTTGGTGCTAGACACTTCCAATCTCGACTACTGAGCTATTATCTTTAGTTCTTGTGGGACATCCCTTTCATGGTCTTAAACAAAGACTTTGGCTTGCCTTCGCTCGTGCTTTCTTCTGGACGTTGTGGACTGAACGAAATGGTCGGATTTTCAGGGGAGTTTCATCTACATTTGATAAGTTTCTTGATTCAATTTTTCTTACTGCTTTCCTCTGGTGTAAATCTGAGTACCCTTTTTCGCTTTATAGTTTATATTTTTTATTCTCTAATTGGAAAGTCTTCATGTAACTCCCATTTGGAGATTGGAGTATTACTCCCTCATTTCATTCATCAATGAAATTGTTTCTTCATTCAAAAAAAAATCATGCCTCAAATGGAAACATTGGATTGTGAAGAGAACTAAAATATCAACATTCACCAAAAAGAATGAGAGAAAAATTACATCTCTCCTCCAAAAAGAGAAAAGAAATTCAGACAAGAAAAACAATGAAGAATTCTTGTAAAACATTATTCCATTCCAATTGAAAACAAGAAATTCAAATTCCTAACAGGTTATTAATTTTCTCATAGCTGTTGAAGATGAAAAAAGAGAAAATAATAGATTACCTTTGTGAATGTGAGAGAGGCGATGACCTAATGTTCCTAAAGTTTCACAAATAGACTGAGTAGGTATGGCTGGTAAGATCTTCATATCAGGTAAATTAATCTTTTTGTCCAAGAACTCCAGTTTGATGTTTGTTAATCGTCTACTTGCTTCTCTTTGCAGCCCAAATATATGCTGTGTAAAGTCATTCCATCCATTAGAAACAGAAAAAGTTGTGGATCGAGGACCGTTGGGTTGGATTAATTCCACTGCACTTCTTGTGGCCAGAACAACTGTAATTTAGTAAACCCATCAACTGTTTCATTAAAGACTCAATTGGAAAGTTACTTAATAGTCAAACAATCTCTTAAGCAGCACCATACAAGTATTCCATGAAAAAAGCTTTTTAGTATTAATGCTGTTTAACGAATAATGAAGTATAACAACAAAGATGCCAAGGATGGTGTACCACTGTAAGGAACATGATAAAGCGCATTTGCTGGAAGACCAATGCCAAGACCTGCAACAGTGAATCCCACACAAAATCCGAGACCACATCCAGCACCAACATAGCCAACTACTTCAGGACCAAAACCAGGACCCCATCCAACACCACAACCCATCCCTATTCCCATCCCCCAAAAGGCCCCAAGAGTTGGATGTACAGGATTCCATCTTTCGTACCTTCTGAATAAGCCTTTTATAATCATGAATACCTAGTTGAAGATATTAAAGAAGTCACGGTCTCATCAAATGTTCTTCAAGAGATCCCATCAGAATATTCGATATGACATCATATAACACAATCAATCCTATGCTTCCTCCATACTATACAGACTATAGAAAATAAAGAGATGTTAATCTGCATGTTTTGAAAACTTCACCCGTACTATTTTCAATGCTATCTGATGTGTAGATGAAAATTGTAGACAAGAGATACCTACAACGTGGTATCAGAATACACAAAGAGCTCTGACTGCAATACAAGCTGTAAAAAAACTAGAACTACTAAAAGAACCAAAACCCTATATGTGACAAAAAAATCAGCTTCAACTTTGACAAAATATAACTATTATTCAATCTCTTAACAAGAATACCATAGGAGTTTACAACTTGCTTTATTACTAAATAGTCAACAACTATGTAATGCGTCCAAAAGAGTACATATGCGATATGTTTTGCATAGAAGAACCAAAAGGAAAAATGAAATCTGTGAATGAATGAAGCTTGAGCTTGGATAAACCAGTACGGTTCCGACTTTGAAGAACTGTGAAGATGCATGTACAAACCAACAGAACCAAATGATTGCTCCAAGCACAAAAGTATTGAGTATCCGGAAAAATGTAGAATGACCTCACAATTTATAAGATACATGGGTTACTTCACCCATTGCCAATTGGTTTTGAGATGGAACCATATGTAATCTAATACGATATCATAGCCCATAAAATCCAAACGGGTATTTGGTCCAAAAAAAAAAATGAAAATGAGATCTGATCCAAGAATGGTGAACCCAAAGAGACACCATCTTGAGGGGCATGTTTTTATTCGGCCGGATTAAATTTCTATAAGCTTCACAACCGCATCTCAGCCCCATGACACCACAAGAAATAAATTCACCGACGTTGGGGTAAAAATGGACCCATATCTCAACTAGAATGGTTTAGTGCCTATAATGCTTCTTCCCGGTTACTTTATACCGTCACTACTATCAGGAAATTAAAGAATACCAGGAGGTTATTACACGCCATCTCAAATACTATGATTTCAATTCGGTGCTTCACAGTCAACAATTAATCCGAATTTTCAACGACAGGCAACAGCTAAACAATTATACGTCTTATTCAAACATTCAAACTTCGTCAAGTTGCAAAATGTTTGAATCCAGAGGAGACCAGGTAAAACTATATAAGAAATCCATTCTCCTGAAATAAAACATTCTACTCTCTTAAAAACACCATTTCTCGCTTCCTTCCTCCGTTTTTAATCAAACAGACCCCGAATCTTCAATCAAACATGCAAAAAATAAAAATAAGCAATCTAAAACGCAGCAAATTCGAGCAATAACCTACAGACAAAATTCCAGCAGATTACACCAAAACAAGTGAAAGGATGAGTTTATATAAGAATTCGCACACCATAAAAGTCCGCTTCTGTAATGCAATCTTTCTATACTCAGTTGCTGTGTTTCTTCTTCACCGCTGCAAAAGTGGCCTTGTGAATGGCGGGAGCTGGTTGGTCCGAAATTAGATAAAACGCTGTGCCCGAAAGTGAAAAGGCGTTAAATTCAGTTTCTGCCCTTCTTTTTTTTTTTTGGAGGAAACATAAATTCTAGTAAATAATCTAATAATTTTTTATTTTTTTTCAAAAGGTACCAATGATGTACACTACATGCGTGAGATGACCACTAATTAGGGAACTAGTGATGTGCCCTACATGCCTCATATGATCGCCAACAAAAGTACTAGTCCAAATACTAATGACGTGCCTTACGTGATCACTAATGAGGAAACTACTCTCGAGAAATGGATAAACCTGTTATGTTTTAATGACATAAACAAATTGAAAGTCAATTTGTTCTTCATTAACTACTTTTGATGAACTACTTTTGATGAGAATGAGTGTTTGGAAATTAACTGTACATTCTAGTCTGTCGGATGTTTATTGCGAGACCAAAAAGCGACTCGACCGATCGAAATGACATTTTCATACTCTAATCAATCGATTTCGGTTTGAACTATCACAAAATAATCGATCTATTGGTCGACAATCTATATACTAAACAACCGACCAACTGACATAATAATAAATTACTATATATATAATTCAAAACATAAACTGGACCTGAAGCCCGATTGTCTGATAATACAAGTCCCATACCCAACCCATTACTCCAATCTAATAACCCAACTGCATGCTACCTGGTCCATAAAAAAATAATTCCAAAAGAAAAGGAAAAAAATAAAGAAATATGATTTCCTAAAGAAAAAAATGAAACTGACAAATCTATTGGTTGATTTCTCCCTCACGAATTAAAGGGTCATTTCTCATTTAGAGGAAATCGACCTATCGATTTCCAGGATCAGTTTTTCTCTCAAAACTGATCTCGATCGGCTGACAAAGTAGTGTTATTAATATTGATAGATGTATGGAGTCATTGAATTTATTGTATATTTTCAATATAAAACGCGACAATTCAGTCATTCTTATGAAGTATCATTCTTTGTTTTAATTGAAGACTTTTTTTTTAGTACAACAACATTTTGAGGTCAGTCGAGTTATACTCTTGTTGACTTTAATTGAAGTCTCCAATACACAAATAATGCACTTCAATTTGAATCTTAGATTAGGATTTGGAATAATTAAAAATGAATAGGTACTTTCAATTGTTCAATTTTAGTTCTTGTATTTTTAATAAAACTTAAATTTGGTTCGTACACTCTTAATTTTTGTTTTTAAATAAACAAATATCTGCTAATTTTCCCTCTATAAACTTAAATAATATGTTCACATAGTCAGTGGCGAATCCAGAATTTGTATCGAGGGGGTTTGAAAACTTAAAAAAATATTTAACATTGTACAAACCAGAGTTTGAATCTAGAATTTAAAAGGGTGATGACATGACATATTTAGCACTATGTCAAAAGATTTTTTTGTTATTTGATTTGACTTTTCTATACATATTATTAAAGGTAAAAAAATTTGAGGGGGGCACGAGCCCCTGGGCCCATGGTAAATCCTCCCCTGCATATGGTATATTTTATTATCTTAAAATTATTATTATTATTTAATCAATTTTGCTAAAAAGATAATTTTTTAAAACTTTCAAAATAAAGTATGGAGACTAAAATTAAAAAATTGGAAATACCATAATAGTATTTTTGTTGTAAAATTGAGAGGCAAAACCGGACACCAAAACTTTAGCAAGACATATTATAATAATAATAATAATAATAATAGTAATAATAGTAATAATAATAGTAATTATAATATTAATAATAATAATAATAATATTTATATTATATAAAATAAATAAAGAAATTAGAATTTTATGGAAAATTAAATAAATAAATGAAACTAGAGAAAACTAGAAGAAAATAGAGAAGATGGAAGAATTTCCTTCACCAATTGTATATAAGTGCAACCTGGGTTGCACCCATCTAACATGCAATCGAATGGAAAATTACATTTTTTTTATATAAAAGAATTTTTTATGGTTGGAAAATGGGTTGTCCCATAGACGAGTGCAACCCAGGTTACGTCCAAAGTACAACTTGTTGTGTATTCCATTTATCACTAAAGTCACTGTTTATAGGTTATTTGGCATGAAACAAATAGATTTTTTTGGACACCAAACATTGTAGGTTTGTGACACATGGAAGGCACATGGCCAAAAAAAGGGATGACACATGGGTAAATGGGAAAATAGACTTATATTTCATGCATTTATAATAATTTTAAAATTTTAACCAAATATAAATAAGAAAGAAAAGCGAGGGAAATGCATTTGGGTATAAATATTCCCGCAAAATTAGCTATGGACGGTTTGAAGTGCACGCAGTGAAATTGAGCGAAGAAGATGGGGAAGAAAAGGGGTCGAACCCGCCGGTCCTCAGCAGCGGAGCTTCTGGAAACGCCGCCGCTAACGCCTCCTCCGGCCACCGATTCTCCCAAGTCAGCAATCTTCAACAGAAAAATTAAAAGCAATGGAAGCAAGTTTTCTTCACCTGAGAACACCAACATTGCGAAGAACAGAGTCGCCGCTGGTCTCTTCAAGTCGCCTTCTCGAAATACTTCGAGTTTGAGCACTATATCTGATCTCAAGGATCTTGCCTCTTCACAACTCCTCGATCTCAAGCGCCTCATTGATCACTCTCACTCACAAGTCATCAAAGACCTTGAATCATCAAACTCACGCCTCCAAAAGCGGTTCAAGGTATCTATCTCTCTGTTTTATGGTTTTGACGATAACTGCAAGCTGCTGCATCTACTTTTTTTATCTCGTTCGTTTTTCTCTGCGACTTCTGCTGATTAGAATCCATATCTCGAGCTCTCGCTGTGTTCAAAGAACATGAGTTAGGTCACAGGCAGTTATTTTAGTTCAATCCTTCCGAAATTAGTTAAAAAATAACTGGCGATTTGCATACACCGTTTCGATACCGAAGATTCCATCGGGCAGTTGTGAAAATTTTAGGCGGGAGAAAACACTATAATTCTCTGTTTTCGTGTTTTGCTTAAACGCGTGATACTACAGTTGTATAAACCACGATCTTTTTGGTGTCTTCATAGCGTCCTCTTATGCTGTATATACACGATTTAAGTTGAAAACTCGAAGTTAAATGAAACTACAGATCTGTACTTCTGAATCTCGGCTTCAAAGATATGTCAACTGAACTGAAATTCTACGATTCTGCCGAAATTTAGAACACACACGTGGAGCATTTAAGTCTTAAATTATCGATATAAAGTAGCTCGACATGCATAATTTCAATTGATCCTTAATAAACATATTTCAGGTTTCTATGTGTAAATCGGCTTTGTATGGGACAAGCTAGTACGAATAGTACTGTCGCTATTAGTGAAAATTTTATCTTAGATAGAAGCATTTTCTTGATTATGGTTTCTTTATGGATCTCCATTTGTAGCGGAAAGGATAAATAAGAAAATGATCTTGGATTGTCATGTCAATTAATTTAACAGATTCAAGGTCAAGCATGCCAGAAAATGATGGATGAAGCAGAGAAGGAGTACAAGAAGATGTCTCAAAGAATTTATGAAAGTCAGGAAGCAATGAAGGTGCCTCAATGAAAAATCCAACTTACACAAATCTTTCCATGATTATTATTTTCTGTGCCAAAAAGCTCACTCTGTTTCATTGTCTACTATTAGGCTTCATATGAAGAGTTTTTGACACATGAACAGGAGAGTGCATCTCGCGGTATGTCAATCTTGCAATGACAATAACTAACTACGAATTGCTCCAAGATTATATCAATCAACATAGATGTTGTTCTGCTGAAAATGACAAATTGTACTGGTTATGGGTGGCTTTTCATGATTCGATGTTTGCACTCTTCCCAGGAAAATATTTTTTTTACTACAATATGAGAGTTTGTTTTAGAATATTTACATGGAACAATTTATATTGTTTTATATTTAAAAACATTTGTCAAGCACTACTTAGAAGTCGGAACAGTGGGAAAAATTTTTAATTTATAAAACAAATTTCGAATTCTTCAAAAAAATAGAATATATAATAAGAAGGTTTTGAAGTCCTTTTTCTGAAATCCTCACAAGCACTGACCAATATTCCTAGAACGCTTCTAGATATCATAATGACATGGAGTTGCTGTGATTTAGATATTTTCATTATTTCAGTAACTATTATTTGAAATATGAAACTTTGTCTTTTCACTTTCGCATTGGCAGCTTGCAAAACGTCCATAACTGAACTCTCGCAGTCCTTTGAGAGATCAATTGATGCTATTCGTAGCCGTTTTGGGATCCCGTCTACCTAACCTCACTATCAATTGAGAGCAGCTTTATGGTGACTTGGTGAGTCTATTAATCTTAACACAAGTACAACATGTTTAGAACTGCAACATCACAAAATAAGAGCTGGCACTAGATGACAAATGATGGATCCTTTCCTCCTTTCCTTACTATTCACCGGTCAAAACATGCTGTTCTTATAAAAAGTAACTAATAGAAGTCCGTGGCACTAATATCTTTGAAGTACTTTTCTTTTTCCCGAAGTAAATATTTTTCTTAAAAGTTACATTGATGAAATTTCTTAGTCTTTCTCTTCTGTACATCTGTCCATAGCTTCATATAGGCTAAAGTGGGTTATTTCCTCGTAAAAACTTCTGCATTTTCTTCTCCACGCAATACTCAGTGTAATTGTTCAGAAGCTCTAGAAAATCTGTTTTATGGGATAAGCTCGTTTGTTGTAGCTGCGATCTTTTTTGAATTATCCATGTGATTCAACAATGTCTCTCTAATTCCAAGAATTCTATTCATTACTTGTTATAGTTTTCAGTCAAATAAATACCGATGTCTCTTGTTAGTGCAAACTAACCTTTATATTATTCTTACGAGTTTTTCAGAACAATAACTGTGTATGACGTCATTTGGTTCTTGAGATCCTTTACTCAAGTAAGTTTCCTGCACTCTAACCAAATATGTAATGTTCCATTCAAATTTCTTGCGATATTCATTTTTACATGGAATGCACACAAGCATGGTATCCTGTTTTGTGCCTTGACCTCAGGCTTTGAGGTTCTTTTGTAGTAATATCTACCTTTGCAAAAAAAAAAGAAGTATTATCCTATTCAAATATGTTTGTTTTCTTTATACTTTGAAGATTTATGGTATAAGAACTACCATGCGTATGAATGTCCAATAAATCGTTTTATATAAGTGTGGTTGAATTGGCACATATAAATGACTCATTTACATGCGAATGAAGTATTGATAAAACTAATGAAACCTATTAACTTAAATATTTCAAATATTAGCACATCGGTAACTAGCTCTAGCTGTAGGGATTTCATCTTCTAGTTCAGTTTTGAAGCAGTTGAAAATGATTTGAGTCGTCGTGGGTCATTGGTCACATGATTTTGTTATCTTGCTAATTCTTCCCAGTTTACCAATAACTACAGTTAACAGCCTTAACATTTGACGCGAATCCTTAGCGACGATGACCCACTTACAGAGCAAAGTTTTACCGACTCTAGTCCTAATGCTGCATTCACCCATGTGAATTATATTATATTTCTCTTCTTCCAGCTTCCTCTCTCCCTTTTCATGACCATCCTAATTCCTAACACATCTTCACTGATGTTCATTGAACTTACGTGTGTAAGCAAATTGGCTTTGCTAATTCGGATGTACTTGCGCACCTAACCAAAACTAATCGAAATGACCAAAATTAAACCAACCAACTTAGTTTGATTGGTTTTTTTTAAGCTTGAATCCTAATTGAAATGTCCTGTTATTCAGAGATATTAGATGGCTTGTATTGAATCCATTTACTTCTCTTCTGCTCTTCAGCAGGGAAAAAATTAAAAAAAAAAAACGAAAACAAAAGACAAAAGACAAATCACAAGAAGGGGCTTGTGGTTTGAACCCTCTAGCCATATTTTGATATCTCAACAAGCCATCAATTGCTTCAATGTAGACGACAAAAAAGTAGTATTGACCAGAAGAAAATACCGAAGAAAAGTTGAAAAATGACATACAATTTGCTCCCTTACAAAAGAATATATCTATATGAAAGAGGCCCTGTAAAATAAATATAACCACATTATTAGGTACCCGATTCTTCAATCGACGAAGAGGAGAAATATCGTACTTTCCCCAATATTTTGTAAAAATAATATAAACTAATCTCTTTGTGCTTCTATTGAACTTGCTTCTCTTTGATTCTGAAAGTATAAGTACCTCGATTAGGCCGGCTTCTGTTTCTCCGTCTGTCATCTTGATTTCCGGCTAGAAGAATACCAAAGTTTTTTCTGGCAAATCAACATCTTCTCTTTTTCGTTGCTGTATTCGGTTTCTTCTATACGACATCCCCATCTCATCCCCTTAGCCATTGAGGCCACTGCATCTACGAAGTAGCTTGACTCTCGAATTATTGCATACCCATTAGGACGCAGGATTCGATCCATCTCCAAAAGCACATACTTCATCTCACATCTGCAAGGAATGCAAAATGATCAGAAACTCCTTGAACTGTACTGACTTTCCAGTCATCCATTTAACGAAAAAACTTCCAAAGCATATCATCTTTTATTACCTATGACCTTCTGCAGTGAAAAGCCCATCAAGGTGGAGCAGATCATAAGTTCGAGGATATGTTGAAAATGCTTCACACCTGCCAAATTAGCCATTGCAAATTAACCAAAAGTTTTTCATTCGTAGTAATGCAGGAAAAGAAGCAGTGCTTTTGTTTTACCAGTCATGGTAAGTTCCAATAAGGCCACGATCATAGACCACAGGAAGAGTATTAGCAGCGTAGGAAGAAACCACATTCATAACCCACAAGGGATCATCGATAATAGCTGCAGCAAAACCTCCATAAACTGTATTCATGTCCATAACATTTCTGATCTTTTCAGTCCCAATTGCAGGAAGCAATTTCTTGTAGTGTTTTGCTCGGACCTTCCATTTACTATCATCATGCTTGAAAGTGCCAGAACTACCACCATAAACATCTGAAACGCGTTCGGGTGAAGTGTGCAAACGATCTGGCCATTTGGGGACAGCCATCAAACTTGTTCTCCTCAGTTTTGGGTTGGGAGCAACGACACACGTGCGCAATGGACTGTACCATGCTGCATCTGGTTCAAGGCTGTCGTCGCACTTAGGAGGGTAAGCATCAACAGCAATCTTGCTGAAACAATTAGGATCAGAAGATTTCTGCCAAACAGCAATATCATCTTTTTTATTGTAAAGGGTGAAGCACATTGAAGTTAGGAGTTCCTGCAATTTTTCATAGTCTGATCTTTGTTCTTCCACAGTCGTATTCCATCCTCTCCAACGGTTTTCATAGTTGACTGGGGGACCAGATAGGACCCAGAAGCCTCCAGGACGAAGGATTCGGTTGATTTCTAGCAAATAAATCCCACCTAAAAACAAAGAATGATCAGAAGTTTAAGCAAAACATAACAATCGAATCACTCAATTCAGTATAGTGATAAAACATTCTCTTAATCTATGTTCGATGAGTTTCTAATGATAGGTAAAACCCGCTTCGGCAATAAATCTTCGATCTTAAAAGAAATCAAACATGATCCAATTTCTGAAAAATAGAAATTTACCAAATTCAGTCCATGGGATAAGGCATCTCGAGCAATGAGCCATATCAAAGGAGCTTGATGGGAAGGGAAGTCGTTGTGTGGAAATGATGCCAAGAATTGCTGGAATTCCACGTTCCAATGCAAATTGGACTTGAGCTTCATGGTTATCTCTTGGTGCAAGAGAAACTGTTAAAATTCCACGGTCAAGCAGATCTCCTCCCCAACTTGCAACCTAGAATGTGATTAATCATATGGATCAATACTTTTTGTGCCTCATTGATATAATTTAGAATATGATCCTCAAGTGACCATGGAAAATAAGCACTAGAATTGAAGCTAGAAAAATTGTTGTTGTTGGAAGTAAACAATTAAAAAAATCCTCTGAATGCAAAGATGACAAGAAACCACAAGATGGAATTGAAAGTAGGACTTACCCCACACCCAGTATCAATGGCTGTTCGAACAGTCCCGTCCTTCATTTCTGGAATAAGATCTTGCATCAGATCTACGTACGCGCTAACACCATGAGGAAACATAGTTCCCCCACCAGGAAACAGGAACTTTTCACCTTCTTTCCTTAGCCAATTTTGATTAGATTTCTGTTTATTGATCCAATCATATGGTACGTTCCTATAGTCCAGTCAACATGAAATTAGTGAAACTTGGCAGAGGAGGTTCTTTACAAAAGTAAAGAACATTATGAGAAAAAAATATTACCTGTACCAGCACTCATCCTTGCTTTTTGGCCATCTAATTGGTGGTTTATACCCATCTGGTGGTGGAACTAAGCATTCCTTTCTTTCGAACACAGGCGGGCAATGTCGTTCCATGAAAGTAAGCCGATGCAAACCATATTTCCTCCATTTCTGCACTCACAAGTGCAGATTAGATTACATAGATTTACACAATGATTGATATTCTAATATATGAAAATCATGGAAGCACCAAAAAATGTTAAACGGGAAATACCCTTGGATCTGTGCAAGGAGTGTAATCTTGGTATTCATTGCTGCATTCCTGAAAAACAACAGGTTTAAGTTGGAGAGGGGTAACGGCGGTGTCCCTCGGTGAAGCGACCGAGTTTCCAATGTCCATGGATGTTTTGACATCGATTCCCTCTTTCTCTGAACAAAAGATTCCACCCAGATAGAATGAGAATCCACATAACACAAACAACAGAATTGTCATAGGGAGAACTCTTGCATTCTTGTCTGCGTTATGTCCTGGCTTCCCATCTTTATACTTCATGATTCCCTATCAACAATCAACAATCTTCCAAAATAAATAAATAAATCCAAAGGGCCAGAATATTAGTCCCCATCTATATCATGCATTTCATTATTTCTTTTGTGTGTTATAGAATGAAATGTTTAGCAGTTTCTCAAGTGCTGAAACTACAAAATTTCAACTTCCATGCTAGAAAATGCACCTAAAAAACTGAAGCCTGTAACAAATCCATTGAATCTACAAACAGATAGAACACTCAACAGAAAGCATAAGCTACCCCTACTGAAAAGATTGACAAAACAACAGATCCAGTTAATTTGATCTTGAAATAAAATCTTCAGATTTGAAGGTGACAGGGGGAGGAATTCAGATAAAGGAGTATGAAAGAAAAAGCTAAGGATATCAAATTGTGAAATGATGAACATGAAAGAATATGAAGTGCAGCTGTAAAATTAACATCCGACAACAACAACCGACAACTTCCACTTTCTTTTGCCCCCCTTGATTGGAATTTTCACACATGGTGTTGGGCCCCTAAAACACACACAAAGTCAAAAAAAAAAAAAAAAAAAAAAAAGGGAAAACCCACCCCTTGAATCTAAGTATCAATGAGAGAAATCAAAAACCAAATGAAATTCAGTGATCGCTGTTTAGATAATGAGATACTTCCCTCCTTTGATTCACCAATGTCAAGATAACAAAACTTGTTTTTCCTTTTTATCTTAAAGAAAAAAAGAACTAGAGGTCCTCAGAAGATGAAGCAAATCAGCCAAGTATTTTCTCAAATAGAGCAAAACCAAAAGAAATAATTGCCCCAAACATCAATGAATAATAATGTTAAAAATGTGGGAAATTACCCAGAAGTAATCAAAGAGTTAAAAAGGAAAAAGAAAATGGTCAAGATTAAGGCACATCGTAAAACTAATAATAGTAAGAAGAGAAAAGAATGGAGAAGCGTCGATAGTCAGATCTGTAGTGGAAGAAAATAGAGAAAAAAGAAAAGAAAATAGAATAGAATAGGATGGCATTTGATAGAGCTTGAAGAGATAAAATGTGAGTTTTTACCTTGAGTGTGTGTGTCTGTAGAGTGTAGAGTGTAGAGTGAGAGCCTTTCCCCACCACAGATTTTCAAAGCTGGATATGGGAAGCAGCGAAGGGAATGAAGAATGGTAAGATGGGTCTGTCTCAAATCTCCCTCTCTCTCTCTCTGGTTTCAGTGTCCCCAGAGAAAAGAGAAAGAAAGAGAGAGAGAGAAGCTTTACCGGAGAATGAGAGTGTTTTTCCCTGACCTTCATGGAAGTGAAGCTTTAAATAAATCAGCTTCTTGCTGGCCTTCTGCCTGTGTCCCCACTTCCCCGTCCCTTCCCTTTCCTTCCTCTCAACTGCCACTCTCTCTCTCTCTCCTCTCGATGGGTGTGTCTGTAAAGGTTGGATTTTCAACCTTTTTCCATGTTTATCTACCTACTCTATTCTCATTTTTATTAACACATTTTTTATTGGCCTAAGACTCTAAATCTATTTTTTTTTTTGTTTTTGATTATAACTCAACGAGCATAAAATATATATTTTCGATCCAAAGTTTAGAAATTTGAACTTCTTACGTCGAACTAAAAAATGGTTGGTCCATGATAAATTTGAAGTTAATTTCTATTGAAATTTATTAAATAATAATAGTAATTTTAAGATAAGAAAAGACACTAATTATAAAATTTGTAAAAGGGAAGCTAATAAAGACTAATTTTATTTTAGAAAATATTTACACTAAATTAAGTGTATGGATCAATTTTAAATTTTATGGAAAGTATATGGATTAACATCAGAGATTTGAAACTACAAAAATCAAAATGTACCAGACCTAAAATAAAGGGACCAAAATGACATTTTAACAAAAAAAAATATTATTTTTTTCTCCATGGATATTCATAACTATTTAAGTGTGAGAGTAGGGTGAAATTAAAGAAGTATGGATACCTTATGGAAAAATTTCTCAGATAATACAGGAGTATGAAAACTCATTATATTTATTATCCAATAACATAATTTTTGAAATGATGGTGAATTCATAAGTATTTAAAAAATATTTATAAAAGAAAAACTATAAAGTAAAGAAATGAAGTATGAAGTTTCGTAATAACTTTTTATATACATATATATATATTTTTGAGTTGATTTGAGGATTGATCTAAAGTAGAGATTAAACACGTGAATTAAAAAACACATGAATTAATGAAAAACATAAAATTCTTCAAACTCATTTAATTTAATGAATCTAAAAATAAGGATCGAATGAAAGTAAGAAACTAAACTTGCTTTTTAATCATTGAATTAGGTTATAGTTATATTGGTTTGGGTCTCTTGTTTATTTTTATTAGTATTTTTCCTATGATTGTTGTTTATTATTGATTTATTAGTAATAATATTTATCATCATTTATTTGATAAGTAGATATTTATATACAAGTTAGCTATTTCAAAATATCTCAATTTATTAAAAAAAATAATGGAAATTTGATGAGAATTGAAATATTTGTATGTGAATGTTAAATATTACAATATTACATTTGAAATTTTCGAATGAAATTAAAACTTTAAAGCTCAAAGATAGAATAAGCACTAAAGTTTCAGAAATCAAAGTTTAAACTTTTTTATTGATGGAATTTTGATTTTGATTATTATTTTTGTCTTTTCTTTTCTTAACTTCCCTATCTTTGATTTCCATGATTGGCTCTGGCTGGTATGAAAGATTGATTCATACGCGGTATGAAAAATGAAAAAAAAAGGAAGGAAGATGCGACAATTATCGGTTTATTTTATTATTATATTTTTTTATTAAAAAAAATGAACGAAGACAATGGGACTTTTTGCAATACACAACTGGCCATGACTTTTATCCAATTGAGGCCAATCACATTATGCCACGGGCACTTTTGTCCAAATATGCTTATCGGTTTATTAAAAGATTTCTTTTCTTTTACTGTTTTTAAATACACTTCTAAATTCAGTTGTTAGTCTGTTATTTTTATTGTTTATTAGTTTTTTATAATATTTGTATTGTTTGGTAGTTTTTTTGGACATTTTTAATGAATCTATTTTTCTTAGTAAACGTTTTATTAAATAAAACGGTAAATTGGATATGGAAAATAAAATCAAATAAAATGATAACCAGCACTTTTTTACGACAAATATAGGTACAATGATTTAAACCTCTAACTTCAAGAAAAAAAATAGTGCATGTCAATTATTGCTTGGTTAAGTTGGATGGTAAATAACATATTTGACTTGTTTTTTAATTGAAATTCATATTCTATCAAATTTAAGATCTCTTTATTCTTATAAGATGAATTGTTATGGTGTAAATTTTTTGTAGTTAGTTGCAATTCAAGGGAGAAATATACATATAATTCAATATAAGTCTAATACATATTTAATTGGTTTTATATATATGTGTGTTCTCAAAAGTAAAAAATTATATCTAATTGTCTAAGTATAATATATAGAAATAGCTTAATAAATGTTCCATTTCCATCTCCCTAGGTTTTTCCTATCCTTTTTCTTTCCAAAGTTATTTAACTTTCTTTTTCACTAGCTATTGCTATTGATTTGATCATCGGGATTATTCAAGGAAAACTTGCAAATCTTTGTAGATTCCTTTTTTTTTTTAATCATCATTTTTATCTTTGTACCTTAACTAACATGTATAAAGATAGAGCTTCTAACCATTACAAGTGTATACTCTTCTTATTTTTCATGAATATGAGAAAATAAGAGATTTTTCCCCAACCTATTAAGAGATAGAAATATTTATAACAAGCCTTCATTAAAAATGTAATAAAATAGTGGCTCTTATTGTCAAATTTCCATTTTAAATAATAAAATTGTAAGTAATATACAAAGAAAAATTGTTTTTAGTTTTGAAAGAAGGCCTCAAACTCCTTTCATCATAAATATTAGAAAATTAATTTAAATTATTATTAAGAAAGTGTACTACACCTTATTTATTTATTTATTTATTCCCATTATGACATGTTTATTTGAATATTTAGGATAGCTTTTATTTTTATCTATAAATTCGGGGACAGCATGACTAGTGATAATGAAGCTTGTCCAAACCTTTATCTCCCACCCAATAAATCTGTTCCCAATATTAATTCTCCACAAAAAAAAATAAAAATAATTATGAATCGGTTAGTAGTGTTAATTATGAAATTTCTATTTAACTTGATATTAAAATTTGTAGGAATTGTTTGACGAGCTGAGTGGATTATAATAATGTGTAAAGTTATATGACATGGATTTAGGATGCATAGCTATTTAGTTTAAATTATAATAATCTGTGTTTAGAGTGCGGGGTTAGTTATCCATAAATTGTAAAGTGTGTTTCAGAGTTATTTTTAGTTTTGATTATAATAATATGTGTTTACTTTTATTTTTTTTATTCTTTGACACTAAAATAAAAAAATAGTGTGTATTTAGTTTAAAGCAATTTTATAAAATAGTTTCAAATAAATTATCGTACTCAATAGTGTCTCTAAATTCTTAGCCTCTATTGTTAGGAATAAAAATTTCATCTTTTTTTTTTTAATTCAACAACATTTTAGCATGTAAATTTTTTAATCTTTGATATTTTGATTTGAAAGTATATACTAATTATCGTTGAATTATATTCAATTAGATAAATTTCCATCTACTTTGTCCAACATTAAAGTTTTTCATCTAATTGTAAGGTATAAAGTACGTAATTGCATTATCCAATGGTAACGTCCTAGCCCTAGGCATCAAACTTTTAAGTTCACTATGACACATGTTTTATTTTTTCTTTTAATTAAATCATCGACAGAAAATTGTCTATGGACATTACAAAAAAATTATAGATAGTTTTTCAAAATACTTTTTAAAAAATAGATCTAGTTCAACTTCCACACTGCCTATAGTGAGCATCGGTTGGTTGGGTTGGGTTTCGACCTCGAACCGACTAAAGTCGATCGGTTCGACCAAAATCGACCGGTCGGTTTGGTCGATTTTTTAATATTTAATTAATTAATTAATTAATAATTTATAATTATTACTTAATTATTATTTAATATATTTTGAGAAAATTTTTATAGTTTTTATTTTCTTTAATTATTATTATTATAATATATGTGTGTGTGTGTTTTTTTTAAATCACCGACCGGTCGGTTTTATCAAAAAGCTACAAAACCGACCGACTGCCCTCGGTTAAGGCGATCGAGTCGGTTTTCGATCTTTTTTTTTTTTGCTCATTCCTAATACTAACATTTTAAAGTATTAAAAAAATCAATTGAAAATCGTATATTAGAGTGAAATGACATTCATAGAATATTTATAACCTAGTTTCCTGGTAATGATTACGAGACGGAATAATATAATCACATAATTTTGTATTATGGTGTACAAGGTTCAATTATGGATTTGACACAAATTGTTTCTATACGAATTGTTAATGGATCTATTTCTTTTGGGGTATTTTAGGGTTTTTACTGTAGCCAAAACCTCCCACTACTATAAATAAACAAAAATAATTGATAAATTAAAAGAAAACAACAAAATAAGAAACACAAGAATTTATATGAAAAAACTTCAAACCGAAGAAAAAACCACGATCAGAAAGAAATTTTCACTAGGTGAAAAATTGTTACAATCTCATAGAATTCTCTCTCCGACCACAATTACAAAATCACTCTCCCAAAACTTTATATCACACCCTTCTTCCCACTCTCAAACAATATAAAGAGGGAATTTAACTGGAGCCAGTACACCAAACTTAAAGTGTTTCTAATTGGGATGCTTTGAAACTAAAGTCATAGACTCCTTTTATAGTGTTAAGAGCCCATCACTTCCTTGCACCTTTCAAATGTGAGACAATTTCACTTCTAATATATTGTCAAAAACCTAACATTTACCTGTGTAATTTGTTGTCTTGCTTAATAACACTAATGGATTCTTTTCCATAAATGTGGGCTAAATTTTGAATTTTCACTTTAAAAAAAGACAATAGATTCTTTAAAATCTTTCGACTATTGAACTATACTCTCATGATCACAATTATTAAAATTAATGGGTATATATGATTGGAGTTAATAAACCTGTCCTATCAACTTTTGTTGAATTAAAAAAAAAGTTCTTATTACCATTAACAAAACCATAATTTCAATGAAATAGAAATTGAAAGTTTGATTAACATAATATTGCATTTTAAAATTTTAAAATGAAAGTTATATATATACACCCACAAAGTATTTACTCTCCTACTTTTCAAGAGATTGAGTTTTGAGGATTCTATTTATAGAATAGATTTTTTTTCTTTTTATTGAACTAAAATAGTTTTTTTTTTATTTCCAAAATAATTTATCAAACCAGTATTGAGTTAGTTATTTTACCAAACAAAATCTCTATTTTGTTCTTATCTTAAATAAGGGTTGGTATATCCATAAAAACCCTAAAAAAAATTAATAAATATAAATCTCAAATGATCCTTTTTTTTGTTCAATTATAGGTATTTTTAATCAAATTTATATAATGTATTAACCGATTGAATTATGCTCATGTCGAAATCTATTTTTAAATTTAATGTCATACCTATCACATACATATATATATCTCACAACATTTAGAGTTGAGAGATTTAAATTTCTGACTTCTTAATAAATTGATACATTATAATTATATCGTTACAAGCTTACCTTGGTTCTAATGCATATAATTAGAAATACTATTCTAAATAACTACATAAAATATCTATTAAATATGCTACAAAAATTTGTAAAATGTACTATAACGAATTTTTATGTAAGATTTACATATTGGAATGTAATATCTAAAATTTTCAGAGTCAAATAAGTTAAAATAGCTGAAATATCAAAATATAATTTAAAAATCAACCAAACCAACCCCTCCAACTTTGAAAGTTTCTGTCCCCCTGTTATTGACTTTTTGAAAATAGAATATTAGACATTTGAGTTAATTTTCTTACATAATTGGGTCTCCCATTCCCTTCTTACCCTAAAATCTAGGGTTGTTGTAAAATTTTGTTCCTAAAACTTTAGGGTGGGTGTCTTTAACGTCACGACGACATTTGCTAAAAACATATTTGTGAGTTTTATCCTATGTAAAATCATCCTAAAACATGTTTTTAATTATTTAACATAATTTTGATTAATTAAAAATATGTTTTTCAATAATTTTCAATCTACCAAAAATTTTGTTTTTGATAATTTTAAACCATCTCAAATATAAGCATCGTAAAAATAAAAAAAAAATAAAAAAAAATAACGAGAAAAAATGTCACACAGAAAAGGGAAAAGGGAAGAAATGCCTTCCATGTGGAGGGAGTGCCAAAATTGTTGATTTAATCAAAGCTTTGTCGGTGACATTGACTACAGCTTGCATTTTTAATTAATGTTTATTTATTTATCACTTTTTTTTCTTCACATAACTATTTTTAAAAAAATTTAATTTTTCCCTTGCTTCATGATAGCCTATGTCAATTATTTTACTCCTTTTTTTTTCTCGCCGACACTGAGAAAAATGCAATTAAATAATAAGAAATTCTGGAGCTTATTTACACAAATTCCAAATATTGATGTGTAAATTTTCTCTCTGACATTCTTTTCTTCAGTTTAGGTCCTTAAATTGTAAATATTTTATTTCATTCCATAAATTTTGCATAAAAAATCATGTCAATCCTTATTATTAATTTTTCCATTACTCATTTTATAAAATCTTTAATTCGATTCAAAACGCAATATTTAACTAGACACATAATTGCAAACATAGGCATTTGTTAAATAATACAGTAAAATTTCACTCCAATTATTACTTCTTTCTTTCAATACAAAATTGAAAGACCATAATATTAACTCAACATGTAAGGCAGTCAATATTGAGCATAATATTAAAACAAATGCAACATGTAATTATACGAGTCAATTTATATATTTCTTTCGTTACATAATATCGTATATAACTCCGAACACTGTGCAAAATTTCATACTATAATTTTTAAAAATAAACTTAATTACTATAACTCAAATTTTATTTAAAAAAAATCAATATTTTCAAGATCTAAATAGATTTTTTTGGTCAACCTTTCTTTTACCTGTTTTATCTATAATCAAATGCAACATGTAATTATATATGTCAATTCATATATTTCTATCATTATATAATATCGTACACAGCTCTGAACACAGTACAAAATTTCATACTAATTTTTTTCCAATAGTAGAAAAATACAAGAATTAAAATTTTATACTTTAAAAACGAGATCTAAAAAGAGTTCTTGGTCAACTTTTTTTTTACCTTTTGTTTTTTTTTTAAAAAAAAAAAGAAATTGAAAATTTTCAGCAGTCAACACCGCCATGGATAAATGCAGTAGTGAGACCCTCACATGTTTTTTGTTCACACTATGAAACCTCGGTCTATCGTTTCACTATAAAGACAAAACCAGAACAGTCTTATTTTCTGTTTGTCTCCTCAGAAAACTAGCAAGAAAATCTTGGGGAAAACAAAGTACTAATTACTTTGACATCCAAATTGGAAATTAATAACTTTTTTTTAATAATGTTATGATAACAAACAAACAAAAAAAAGAAAGAAAAAGAAAATCTCTTTTTTTGGAATAAAAGTTGGGTGAAAATGTGTTCCAATGGTTGTGGTTTCAATTATGTTATTTAGATTTCGAAAAGTTTTATTTTTATATTTCAACTTTGAAATTTGTTTGGAAATAAATATATGTAGAAACTTATATAACTAATTTTGAAAAAAGAAACCAAAAAACATATATAACTAATTTTGAAAAGAGAAACCAAAAAAACTGTCCCTGTAACTATATTAAAACTTTTTTTTTTTTAAATATAAGTGAGTGTATGGATCAATTTGCGTGTGTGTCAACTAATTTCATACAACAGCCGTCTCACCCATCACATTTAATGATTAAGGAACACTTAGGATATTGAATTTTGGATTGAGCTAATTTTCTTTGAGCTCTTTATTTTTCTCGTGACCATTATTGACCACTAAACCAATCCACGATAGCTTATTAATACTTTTATGGGTGCAAAAATTTAATATTTTTTTATACTTCTACAATTTGAGTTGCATTTATTAAAATCTTAAATTAATAATTGTATTAATTATTTAAATTTAAACTTTCATGAGTGTATTAATTTACACCCTCTTAGAAGTTTCGTTTGAAAAACATTAATATACGCATGTGCAAACTTATAATTGTATTAGTTAAAATCATGAACTTTTATAAATGAATAAATTTAGATCTTCAATTTAAAATTCGCTTGTATATCAATTCTCATAAGGGGTGTAGATTTAGACCCCTCCATTTAAAAAATCGCTAATGCATTTAGAATGGAGGATCTTAATTAACTCACTAATGAAATTTTAAGAATTTAATCGATACAATTATAAGTTTGCATATGAGTTTAATTGTTAGATTTTTCGGATATATAAGAGTCCGTTTCTAAACATAATTTGTGAGATTTAACCAAACTATACGAGCTAAAGTGAAAAGTTTATAGTTATAAAAGGGCCAAATTTAATTGTATCGTAAAGTTTACAGTTATAAAGGGTCAAATTTAATTGTATAGTAATTCTTATATATTTGGTCTTATAAAATTATTTAATAAATTCATAAACCTTACCGACTAGAGAACCACTCTAGTTCATCAAGCATATATCTTCGATCAACTTATCAAGATGTTAGAAGTTCGAATCTATTATTCTATATGAATTCAAATAATCCATAAAATTTCAATTTTGTAATTTTAAAAAAGTTAAATTAATCAATCTTCGAATAATAATAAAAAAATTAAAATATCATTGGTCATGTCTTTTAGGTTTCTTCTCCTTATTTTTAATTTTAACTCTTCAATTTTAGTTTCTATAGTTACAATAAAAACTTAAAATCGGTTCCTAATTTTAGTCTATTGTTAACTTTCTTTTTAAACAAAAATCTATTAGTCTTTCATTTTATTTTATAAATTTTTAAAATATATCTACATGGTATCTTTTCTTACCTAGAATTTATTATCTTCTAATCAATTTTAATAAAATTAATTTAAAACTAAGTATAGTAACTAATTTTAATATTTATTAAAAATAAAAAACTAAAATCCAACATTAATAATATTCTAACCTAATAATAATCAAACATTCTCACTCTCCAAGAGAGCGCGTGGACATGGATGAAGCTTGCAAACGACGATAACGAAGGATACCAATATTCCTGTCCCTTCCCTTTTTTTTTCTTTTTTTTTTAATTAATATTTTTGGAATCTGAAAACGTACATCACCGACACGAGTCTGTTCTTTTTTTATTCTTTTAATTATTTTCTTTCCACTCCCAGGCGCGTGTCTCTCACACGCATATCCATGAAACGATGCCGTACTGCCTTCAAAGTACGAACCTCCCTCACCATGTTTCAAAAAATACATACAAATATATGATATGATATGTGTTGTACTTGTATTGTATATATATATATATACATATTATTTATATAATGGCAAGAAATAAATCAATTAAATTACAAATTTAGTACTTATGGCGAAATATATATTATTTTTATATAATCGATTTTCAGTTTTATTTTGATAGTTTCAAAAGTTGCTGAGTTTCAATTTAATCTTTATGATTTTGTTTAATCGAATGTTTCGGGATACGGTAAATAACTTCTATTTAATTGGTAATGAATTTGTATTTTCTAATTTGGTGGATGGTATGTATTAAGGGTTTAATTTGAATAAAAAAAAAGTAAATAAACAATTTTTTAATGATTGGGTTTGGGGATGATTTGTGTGGTTTCGTCAAATCATAAGAGCCAAAGTGAAACTAAATATCGATTATATAAAGATCAAATTTTTAATATAACCAAATACATACTTATAGTCCAAAATAATATAAAATTCAATAAATGATATTTTACCATAACACAAAGTCTTAGCTAGATTATTAAGGTGTAACCTTGTTATATATAAGTTAAAACAATCTTTATACTCAATGTTATGTAATAAAAAAAAATGTCATTATTGTTAGAGATTCTAATGTTACTCTAATAGTCTTTATTGTCTTAGTTATATATTGTTTGAGTTATTTTACTGATCAATTGTTCAAGACCTCTGACTCTTACCATGTTCGGTGAAAAAATCACTTTTCAACACACAAGTTGAGAGAATGATATATATAGTGATCTAATTTAAAGTTGATTGGATTGGTTTCTCACCAATATTAGAAATTAAAGTTGATTTGAAAATAATCAGCTGATATATTAAAATAACATCAATTCTAAATATTGTTGCAATTAACAAAAATTTGACTCACTACCTTTTTCAATTGAATCCACCATCATTCAATACAATAGAGAAATCTCAAATAAATCTACCAAACATTTTTTTTTAATAATTATTTTGCAAGTAGCTTTCAAAAAAGTATCATGAAAAAGCTCAATGTTGAGAGAAGAACCACAAAACTTAGCTTTAACAATAATGCAACTAAGTGGCTCCTTTTGGGAAAGTTGATTAAAGAGAACCAATCAAAATCTGTAAGGAAAAATGGCCAAAAAAAAATATATTGGATTTATACCACAATACATTTACTTAAGAAGAAAGGCTCATCAATTGTTCATTAAATACATTTTGCCACTTGGAGATCTTATAGATTAATTACAAATTATTTAACTCAAGATTTAATTTTTTTGGACTACTACGGTTTTAAGCAATTTATTTTCTTGTTAAATTACGAACAAATTTGGTTTGATTGATTTTAACAACTCATAATGTTATTTATTTGATTAGTTGTGAAGTTAATGTTATAAATTTCATGATTGTTTCGAAGAAATTTTAGTCTTGTACTAAAAGTTTCACTTGTCACCCTTAAAAATAAAAAATTAAAAAAAAAACATTTGTCACCCTCTTTCTCTATTTGTGTAGAGTAGTTTTCTTTAATAAGTCATTTGTCACCCTCTTTCTCTCTATTTGTGTATAGTAGTTTTCTTTAATAAGTTTGTATTTATGTAAATGTTTCAAAAATCTCTTTCATATGGTCTCCCTCTTTTCTTTTCATTTTCCTTTTTTCCCTATAATTAGATGTAAATACCCATTTATTTATAATTTTATTTTATATTTGCATACTAAATGTGTTAACAACCACACGATCGACATCTATCAAATTGGCTTCAATATAGCTTGAAAGTGGAATATATATCTCTATCCAATTGACTTTACAATAGGTATTGTACATGTAGACTTTAACACACATATTTTTTGGTCAGCCTCGCCAATTTTTAGGATGAGAGTTTATTCTCTTCTTTAATATTCGATTCTTCAATATTTTCTTCAATGTTTTAATATATATATTTTTTTTTTTAAAAAAAAAAAAAATTGGGCATACCATTTAAAATGTTCAAAAAGTAAATGTGAGTTTACATGTTTAGTTATTCAATATTGTATTGTGTCTAATAGGTCTTCAAACTTAAATGTTTAATAGGTATTAAGCTTTCAATGGTACATTTAATAAATTTTTAAATTTTAAAAGGGTTTAATAAACTCATAAACGCTTTTAACTTTGCATCTAATTTATCCTTAATCTACTGAAGTTTGTACATAAAATTAGATTCAGAATTTTTTATTTTAAAAAAACTGTTTGATATATAGGTTAGAGACATATTAGTTATCCGACACAAAATTGAAATTTATAGGCTTAATAAACATTTTTAAAGGTTAAATAATTACTTACTTATTGGACACTTAAAAACTTAGGAACCTATTAGATATTGTCTAAAAGTGTAGAGATGAAAAAAAATAATAATAATTTAACGAGAAATAAAATTGTTAATTACCAAAACATAATTTATTGGAGTAGACCCCAAAACAACGCAATCATTATAAATAAGGGAACAAATAATAATCTAATATGATTTCAAAATTACTTAAGTAATGGATTCTTTCTTATTTTCAACCCACGTTATTATTGTTTGATCTCGAGTTCAAATCTATTTTATTTATAGAAATAATATTAAAATTGTTGTAAAAATATGATGAAAACCGGGTATAATTTTACCAATATTAAATACTAATATAATAATATATTTATAATAATATTATAATAATAATAATAATAAAAGTGTTTGGAAAGTGGGGGCAATATATATAATATAAATAAAGAGATAGTGGAAATTTATGGAAAATTAAATAAACAAAAACTAAATAGAAAGTGGGAGAGAAGAAATTGAATTGGAGGGAATTTCACCAATGGTACATTTTATTCTTCCACCAAAAGCCACTATTTATAAAGCAATTTGGCAAGGATGAGTTGGTACATTTGGACACTAAGCATTGGTAAGAAATTGACACATGGAGGACACTATGGCTAAGGATAATTTGCCACATGGCATGAGTGTTAAAGGACATGTGGAAATGGGCATTTACATCATCATATTTATAATACTCCCCTTAAATGCCCATTTATATAAAATATGCTCGTTAAAACCCTTACTAGGAAAACCCCAATGGGATAAAAACCCTAGTGAAGGAAAAAGAGTACATATTTTATATAATACATTTACTCCCTCATGATTGACATCACTTGAGATCTCCGAGTCTTCGTGATCCCATCATCGTGAACCAATTTCTCAAATGTTGTAGTTGGTAATGCTTTTGTAAATATGTCCGCCAAGTTATCTTTCGAACAAATTTGTTGTCTTGAGATGTCACCATTTTCTTCAAGGTCATGAGTGTAGAAAAAAGCAGGAGAGATATGCTTTGTTCTATCTCCTTTGATATATCCTCCTTTGATTTGAAATTTATACATGTTGTGTTGTCTTCATATAATATTGTTGGAGGATGTTTACTTGAAGATCATCCACATGTCTCACGAATGTGTTGTGTCATCGATCTTAGTCATACACATTCTCGACTTGCCTCGTGAATTGCAAGAAATTTGGCATGATTCGAAGAAGTGGCCGTGATGGTCTGTTTCACCGATCGCCATGATATAGCTGGTTCCTCCACATGTAAATAGATAAGCTCATGCGAGATCTAGCTTTGTGTGGATCGGATAGAAAACCAGGAATCTGATAACCAACTAGATCAAAACTAGATTTGTTAGAATAAAATAAACCCATATCAATCGCCCTCGAAGGTATCGAGTACATGCTTAACTCCGTTCCAATGTCTTTTGTAGGACATGAACTATATCTAGCTAATAAATTTCTTGAAAATGCAATATACGGTCTTGTGTTATTAGCTAGATACATAAGTGCACCAATTGCACTAAGATATGGTACTCGGGACCAAGTAGTTCTTCATTATCATCTCGAGGTCGAAATATATCTTTCTTTACATCCAGTGAACGAACTTCCATTGGAATATTCAATGGATGTGCTTTATCCATATAAAATCTTTTAAGATTTTCTCTGTATAAGTTGATTGATGAACAAATATCTCATCTCGCTAAATGTTCAATTTGCAAACCAAGGCAAAAATTTGTTTTTCCTGATCTTTCATCTTGAATTCTTTCTTAAGATATTCTATTGCCTTGGATAACTCTTTGGGAGTTCCAATTATATTTAAGTCATCAACATATACTGATTATAATAGCAAATCTCGATTGAGATTTCTTTATAAAAACACACGGACATATTGGATTATTTTGATATCCTTCTTTCAATGAGATATTCACTCAAAGCGATTATACCACATTCGTCCCGATTGTTTTAATCCATATAATGATCTCTGTAACTTTATTGAATACAATTCCGAGAACTTGATTCATATGTTTACGGTATTTTAAATCCTTAAGGGATTTTCATATAAATGTCATTATCCAGAGATCCATATAAATACGCGTGACTACATCCATTAGATGCATATCAAGTTTTTCATATACAACAAAGCCAATCAAATATCTTAACGTTATTGCATCCACCACGGAGAATATGTCTCCTCATAATCTATACTGTGGGCCTTTGCGAGAATCCTTGTGCAACAAGTCTCGCTTTATATCTTGTGACTTCATTATTTTCATTTCTTTTCCTTACAAATACCCATTTATATCCTACGGGTTTAACACCTTACGGTGTTAGGGACTCTGGTCCAAAAACCTCACGTTTTGAAAGTGAGTTCAACTCGCTTGGATTGCTTCTTTCCACTTCACCAATCCTTTCTACGTTTACATTCATCGATAGATTTTGGATCAAAATCGTCACTTTCATGAATAATATCGTGAGCAATATTATAAGCAAAAATGTTGTCAATAATAATATCATTTCGGTTCCATCTCTTTCTGTTGTAACATAGTTTATAGAAATTTCATTATTATCCTCAAGCGTTTGATTTTCATCAATACTCTTTTGAGTAGTTGTATCTTGGATTTCTTCCGGAACATCCTTACCTTTTATCGAATCATTTTGATTCTCAACTACTTTTCTTTTCGAGGATTTTTATCTTTGGAACCTATTGGTCTACCACGCTTACGGCGTGCTCCGGACTCATTATTGACAACTTGTTCTGTGGAATATCAATTTTGATGGAGCATTTCTTCTTTGGTATATATGATTTAGTCACCCTTTTAGTATCTCGTGAATGCATCCGGTAATTGATTTGCTATATTTTGCAAATGAATTATCTTTTGAACTTCAAATTCACATTGATCTCTTGAGGATCTAAATGAGATAATAATGATGCATTCCACGTAATTTCTTTTTCCAACTTCTTAATTTCTCCCTCTAATGTTGGAAAATTTGTTTCATTAAAATGACAATCAGCAAATCGTGCAGTAAATACATTACCCGTCAGGGGTTCAAGATATTTAATAATTGATAGGAATCATATCCAACATATATTCCTAACCTCCTTTGAGGACCCATCTTAAGACGTTGTGGTGGAGCAATTGGAACATATATCGCACATCCAAAAATTCTCGGATGGGATACATTTGGTCTGGCCATAAGCTAATTGCATGGGGAATATTTATTATAGGCTTGGCCTAATACATAATAATGATGCGGCGTGTAAAATAGCATGACCCAGTGCCGATGTAGGGAGTTTAGCTCTCATAAGCAATGGTCTTGCAATTAATTGTAGACGTTTTATAAATGATTCTCGCTAGACCATTTTGTGTATGAACATGGCTACTCTGGATGTTCAACACTTATCCCAATTGACATACAATAATTATTAAAAGTTTGGGATGTAAATTCACCAAAGGCATTATCAAGTCGAATTATCTTAATTGTATAATCAGAAATTGCGCTCTTAACTTAATTATTTGAGCAAGTAATCTTGCAAATGCAAGATTTCGACTTGATAATAAGCATACATGTGACCATCTGCTTTGGATGCGTCAATCAATACCATAAAATATCTAAATGGACCACTTGGTGGGTTAATAGGTCCACAAATATCACCTTGAATTCGCTCTAAAAATGTAGGTGATTCAATGCCCACTTTAATTTGGTGATGGTCTAATAATTAATTTCCTCGAGAAGCAAGCATCACATGACAACTCATTGGATTGAAGAATCTTACGGTTCTTTAAAGGATGTCCATGTGAATTCTCAATAATTTTTCTCATCATTATCGATCTGGATGACCCAATCGATCGTGCAAACACTCGAATATTTACGGATTCATGAACTTACGGTTCATTGTTACATAACTTTCGATTACTCGATATGAGTATAATATAATCCGAGAAGAAAAAGGTGGCGATGTTTCCAATATACGTTTTTCATGCGAAACAATAGATGTGATATAGAGATACTCTATATTATTTTTACGATCGATTTCAACATGATATCCATTATTACGTATATCTTTAAAACTCAATAGATTTCTCTTTGATTTCTTAGAGAACAAAGCATTATTAATTGAAAATTTTGTTCCTTTAGGCAAGATAAAACCTCGCTTTTCCAAAACCTTCAATCAGTCTGCGGAACACGATATAGTATTGATTTTTGCTTCCAAAGATTGTCAATTTAGAAAAATATTTTTCTGTTTATGAGTATCGTAATGCGTAGTTGCGCGATCTGCTAGACATAAATCCTCATTGCTCATTTTGGGTTACTCAACATATTGAAATTGTCCATATTTCTTCATTGATAAGAAAAGAAAAAAACGATTACAAAAGTTCTAAATATATATACAAAAACAAGAAAAACATATTATAAATGAGACTTAATTATATATTTTCATACAAAAACATCCTCTACTTGTTTGATTGCATCAATTTTCTCTCCGGAGATTCAAAATAATCACCACATCAAGATGCACCATATTGGAGGATCGAACACATCATCTTCTTGAATGGCAAGATTTACCTCCACATTCTTCCCTTTTCCTTTTTCCTTGAGGAAGCTTGATAGAGATCGACAAGGTGTTTTGGCGTCGACGGCAGTGCACGTGACGGTGCCAGTCATTCCGCCGGAAACATTTATGTTCATCACCTTTTGAACTCCTATCTTGTGGAGCTTTTCCTTTATGATCATCGGATTCGTGTGAGTTTCTTAAAATTATAATGCCCACCACGAAAATAGGTATTTCTTCCTCTACCGCGGTCCCGACCGACCGACCCGACCACGACCTCGACCACGATTATTGAAATTCACAAAGCATTCACTTCGGGGAATGGTGTTGCTCGATTGGTCGAGATTCATGATTTTTCATTAATAGCTCGTTATTTTGTTCACGTACGAGAAGACATGAAATTAATTCGGAATATTTTTAAAGCCTTTCTCTCGATATTCTTTGCTGCTGCGAGAGCATATTCGAGACATGAAAAGTGGAGAATGTCTTTCTAACATATCAACATCGTAATTTTTTTCCGCATAATTTGGTTTTGAACTAATTACGAAGAGTGCGAATTATATTCACTTCATCGATTTGAAGTCCCGCAACCTCAGTGCATCCAATCATAACGAGCTTTTGGAAGAATAAGCTGTTTTTGATGATCATACCTTTCTTTCAAGCCTTGCCATAGAATGTAGGGATCTTTTATTGTAAGATACTCCATTTTCAATCCCTCGTGAAGATGATGGCGAAGGAAGATCATAGCTTTGGCTTTTTCTTGATTTGATGCATCATTTCCTTCTTTAATTGTTTCTTCAAGATTCATAGAGTCTAAATGGATCTCAAAGATCGAGGACCCATGACAAGTAGTTATTTCCATTAATATCCGTAGCATGAAATTCTAGTTTTGCAAGATTTGCCATAGTAATACTATATACAAAGAAATTGCATTTACATTAGGAAATTAATTAAACATGCAAAATAACATTTAATTATTAAAAAAATGTCTTACCGGAGGACCTACCTTGAGTGGAAAAATCGGCAGAGCTTCAAATGCTTGATAACGTGTTGTAAAAATAGGATGAAAACAGGGTATAATTTTACCAATATTAAATACTAATATAATAATATATTTATAATAATATTATAATAATAATAATAATAAAAGTGTTTGGAAAGTGGGGCAATATATATAATATAAATAAAGAGATAGTGAAATTTATGGAAAATTAAATAAACAAAAACTAAATAGAAAGTGGGAGAGAAGAAATTGAATTGGAGGAATTTCACCAATAGTACATTTTATTCTTCCACCAAAAGCCACTATTTATAAGCGATTTGGCGAGGATGAGTTAGTACATTTTCAGACACTCAAGATTTAGTAAAAATGACACACATGGAGACTACACTATAATTGAGATAATTTCCACATACATGGCATGAGTGTTAAGGGCGTGTGGAAATGGGCATTTACATCATCATATTTATAATAAAAATTATATAATTCGAACCCAGTTTATTTGTTAAAAGTATTATAATATTATTTCAGATCTTCACCCAATATTTATGATGCTATATTTAAAAGAGAAAACTAAAGATATTGTGAAAGAATGGTTGTAAATTCGTTTATTTGTTTTTTTTGTTTGTTTTTTTTTTTTTTGCAATTATTTGAAATTCCAATTTCATAACCCAAAGAATATTCAATTTTCTAGATGGATTAAGATCGTCACACCTTGCTATTGCCTACTCCGTGAGTCGGTATGTATTTTTAATGATATCACGTGGATGATAAATCTTGTTTTAATGTATTATATATATCTTTTAAAAAAAAAATGTATTATATATATATTTATATATATATATATATATAACTTATAACTTATAAGTAATAATTGTTGGGGATATTTGAAAAGGACTAAGAAGATAAGATGGTTTTGAGTGACAGATTTGAGAAGTGAATTTCTGTAAGGTCTTACATGTTTTAGGTGAAATTACAAATTTACAAAGTTTGTAAATTTGTAATTTCATTTAAAAATGATTTTTTAAAATTACAAGTGGGTTGGAGGGACTTTAACCATAAATTTTGTAGTCGTTAATACATTCATCATGTCAGTTAAACTACTCTCTGACATTTAAAAAAAAATTCGTTTCTATTTAGTTTTTAAAATTTAAAAATTGATTATTAGCTTTCTAATTCTTTAATTTTATGTTTAATACGTCAATGAACTTTAAAGAATATATGTGATAGGTCATTAAACTTTTAATTTTGTATTTAATAGGTCATTAAATTTTCAATTTTGTGTTTAATAAGTTTTTTTTTTGCATACCTGACGTTTTTTAAATTTTATGGATTTACTAGACACAAAATTGAAAATTTAGAATTTTCTTAAACAAAAATTCAATTTTATATCTAAAAACTCAGTTAGTTTTTAAATTTTCAATTATGTCAATAACCTATTAGACGCAAAATTGAAAATTTAATGACCTATTAGACACTTTTTAAAATTTAAAACCAAATAGACACAAACTTGAAAATTTAGAGACTAAACTTATAATTTAACTCAGCTTTAAATATTAAACAAATTTAGTTTTCATCCGACTGTTTTTTAGCTACAACAACATGTAAGGTAAAAGGATCCAAACTTTTAATCTCCTAATCGATGACATGTGCATTAATTTAGGTGAACTATGTTCAAGTTGTCCGTTTGTAGGACTATGTGAGTATAACATTCGTACTTGTATAATTAATGTCTATTTTAGCGAAGTTATGTTCTAAAAATCTAAGCTCAAATAAATTACGACGTAAATGAACTTACACATCAAAATGGATTTAGCTTCTCAATTTCAAATGATTTGTTAGACTATCTTGATATAATTAAATTTACCCCAAACTATTAGCTTAAACTTTTAATTTGATTGGTGATTTAAGATAATATCAGAGCAGCTGGTCCAAGAGATTATGTGTTCAAACCTCCTGGAAAGTCAATTTCCTCCTCAAACCTAATTCACACACCAACAATGGTTAAAGTGATTGAGAGAATGAATTTTTCAAATACAAGGATGAAAAATGATTTTTTTCTCCAAAGAAACAACTAGCAATAGACAAGAAGAAAAAATTTTCAATAAAAAATGTGATTGAGAGAAAAGGAGCTCTAAATAATGTTGAGACATGGCATTTGGAGTTAGCGCAGCTGTCATGGTTGGCGGCGCATGCCATGTGCTTGTGAAAATGCCACAGCGCCAACGCCAATCTCTCCATGTGAGTCTGTGACAATCAAACTCACAACCACAATTCCACTTTCTCTCTATTATCTCAAATCAATCAATTCATGAATGACAATTCTCAAAATTTTGACCATCTTCTTCCCACTTTCTTTTGAGAGTTATGAATGGGTCGTGCAGGGAAGTAAGCTTGAGTCCAAGCCCAAACAAAATTGATATCAAATTTTTTGTTGACAATACGTCGAACATGTTGTGGGCAACACGTCTGTTTTTCTTTTTAGTTTTTTGTTTGGAGGGTTTGCTTTCATTTGGTTGTTGTTGTTGGTTGGGTTTAAATTTTATTCTAATGATGATGTTTAACACAAAATATATGTTTTCTTTTTAGTAAAATATACTTTTGAGATCAAATTCTTTTGGTACTCGTCATATTTCTTCTCATTTGTTCTTCTTGTGATGAAAGATTCTGGAATTCCTCTCCCATATGGACCCAAGAATGGATGCTTCTCATTCATATCGCCTAAAATGATGTTGTGGGCTTTTGGACCACTCCTCAATTTGGCCTTTTTTGTTTAAATAAGGGTAGCTTGGCTTTTTGAAGAGAAGGATGTGAGATAATAGTGGTGATTTCGATAAATTGATACATGAGCTTAGGCTCCCATGTCTAATTGACATTTTCGAAAAAGCAAGGTTATCAAACAACTCATTGCGAGTCAGAAGCAAGCATAGTCAAAGACATGTCAAATTGATCGCACATGCAGAAGGGGAGGAGACACATTCATGAAAAGTAAGAGGAATTATGAATAGATATCTTGCTTTCGGGCATGAGTATGAACAAACAAGATATGTCACCATTGACTATAAAGCTTATTGCAAGTCTTCCGTTACACTAGCCTTAAACTAATGGTGGGCATAAGAAAGCATTAGTTGAAGCCTAGAAATAAGAGAAGGATGGATAAGAAAATTAGAATTTGTCTCTCCCATAATACTATTTCCTTCCATCTACAAAGTCTTCAATTTTGGATTAGTTTGAGTCCAAAGAGTCAAAGAAATGTTTTCCTTTACCATTTCTCTACCCTTACATGAGGCAAAGCATTCTGCAAGACACGAAGCTAAGCCCACACATTTATGCCCAATCAAACCACTAAAAAACTATCTTTTCATGGGAAAGCCCCAAAAAAATCATCGAGCAAACCCAAACCCGCAACATTGTACGCGATCAAACAACTAAAAGTATCTTTCATGTCTACCTACCAGCCTAAACAACTAAATTACCACTCACACATCGTAAGTTCACATGAGCTTGAGCGACACTTGAATATTCGTTCACACCTAAAACAAAAAGTAAGGGTGCAAAATCATTGAACAAAACTAAGGCCAAGTCACAACATTGTGCATTGTCAAACGACTAAAACCATCTTTTCATGGGCAAATTCTTCCACCAAATGAGAGAGGTGATTGTGGTCGATCATCTCATTCCACTTGAGGGTAGCATCAGTTTGAGCGACGCTTGAATATTCATTCACACCTAAAACAAAAGTAAGGGTGCAAAATCATCGAACAAAACTAAGGCCAAGTCACAACATTGTGCATTGTCAAACGACTAAAACCATCTTTTCATGGGCAAATTCTTCCACCAAATGAGAGAGGTGATTGTGGTCGATCATCTCATCCTACTTGAGGGATAGCTGCTGAGACTCTACAAGTTAATTAGGTCATTTTACATGAATATTACACTTAAAAAGTCAAACTTTAAATTTATCCAAATTCCTCGAATTTGTGGCTTGTTTAGGAACAAAGTTTTGAAGATACTTTTTGTTCTATAAATTAATCAGTTTTGTTTTTGGCTGGTCAAGGATAACTTTTGCCATCTTGAATATTCCCTAGACATATGTGTTGATTCTTTTGAGTAATATATCTGGAAATATACATTGATTCTTTATTAACACCGTGTACATTCCTAAATAACTGTTACTCTGACATCGTTACTCTTAGCCATGAACCTCCTTTGAATTTTTGATTCACTCAACTCTTCCATTTTCCAATTCTAAATTTAGAATTGCGGTACAATTTTTTATTTAAGTATCTTGTATGATATTGTTGTCCTAACCATCATATTCTCATTTTCGTTCTCACTTGGAACCCCGCGCCGAATCCAAGTTTGACTGTTGAATCCCTTTTATTCTTTCTCTTTTCTATCTTATTCGAAGTCTACCCAAAAAAAGAAAGTCAGAGGTCCAAAAGACTCCCTTAAGGGAAAAAAAAAAAACTCCCTTTTGTCTTTAAGAAAGATAAAGAGTCAATTTTGTACTTGAGAGAACAATAATAATATGATTAAAAAAAAGCTCTCTTATGTCGACTTGAAATTAGATAGCCTCATTCAAAGGAGTCTTTGTCAGGATGTGTTTCAAATTGCAGCCATTGGTGTTTGTTTGTTTAGTCGAGATGGAATTTGCATTTTTAAGTTATTATGGCCAAACCACAACTGATTGTTTTTCAATTCGGGCAAAAGAACCACTGTTTTTACCTGTTCTCTTAGTTGAAATTTCAATTTTTTATTTTCCCTCGAAAATGCTAGTAAAAAATAACCAAAATATATTCATTGAAAAGCCAATGCCGCCTTTTAAAAGCAGCTTTTGAATTTTACTATTTCTAGTTATATAAAATTCCTCCACGGAATAACAACAAACTATAGTAGAAAAATGACACAACACTCAGTTAAAAAGCGATGCAACAGTTGTCAATTATTGACAAAGTGACTAAGATGGACAATTACATGACATTAGTATATTTATAGAAGCACTATGAGAAATTAAATGAATAGAAATATATGAATCATTTTAATGAATTGCAATACCTAAAAGAATACATATATTCAATCTTCTGCAAATTTATTTCAAACAGATAGCATTGTCCTCCTACTCTGCGCGTAAGTGAGAGAGAGAATGTGTGTGTAGAACGCATTTTAATGGATTATTTTAAGAACATTAACACCCATAAGACATCTCAAAAGGCAGTGTTACTATTATTACTAATTGACGCTTAATTTAAACAACTCAGATTTTGCTTATTTTTTGTTTTACTATTCATCATCATTCTAAAACTAGGATGATAAATATGATTAGGCTACAACTGATCAAAACAGACTGAACTTACATGATCTTTGGCCTGCCATTGCATCAGATGATATAGATCTCCAACACATCGCCGCAATCACAATCATCTCAGAATGAGTCTTCCTTTCTTTGAAACTGAATGGTCGGTGAATTCCTGTTAATATACCAAGGTGTCTGTGCGGTCTCGGTTGGCGAAATGGAGATCGGGGAGGTCAGCACTAACAGAGAATTTGAGCCATCTCTTTTTTTTGACATACTCGAGACCAGGGTGCAACAATAAGCCAATTGCTACGGCAGCTAGACTCACCATCATCACTTTGACTGTTGAAAGGGCCAACACTACGCATATTAATATAGTCGGAGGGATACACATCAGGATTGATCCAACGGTTCCCACAGGGATCTTGTAAGGCCGAGATGCAGCTGGATGTTTAATCCTTAGCTTCACAAAGGCTAAGAATTCTAGAATCATTCCAAAGCAGTACAAGAAGTTCTCCGCTGCTATGATTTCTTGGAAGCTCAACCATGAAAGCAAAACAACACCCGAGGCTGAGAAGAGTATCCCAATCAATGGTGTCCCATGACGAGACCGTTTGCTGAAGAACTCAGGCAGCATACCACGTTCTGCCATTCCAAGAAGTTGGAAGGAATCACTGCTCATCTCAGCCACGAACATTCCCATATTCGACATGGCAGCAGCCCCTTGGATCCACCAACTCAACCAAGCCCCCCCAATAATTTTAGCAACATCAGAGAAGTAGCCATCAGTCCACAACTCACGATTAAGCGGAATGGCTCCTGTCCCACTTACAAGAGGCAAAAAGTACCCGAGAACAACCAAAATCAAAGCATAAAACAAGGCTTTGGGGAGTGTTTTGTTTGGATTTTCCACTTCTCCAGCCAATGTACTAATCGAATCCCAATAATTCAAATTCCAAAAAAGAGTGTTCAAATACAGATTCCAGTCAACATCCTTTAGGTTCACTACAAGCCATCTACCCGGCCTTAGCTTGGGAATGGACACAAGTCCCATAACTGCAAAAGGGAGGATTGAAAAAACACCAAGGAGTACAGCAACCCAACCAACAATTGTCAATCCTCTATAATTCAGGTAAGTGAGGATCACCGTCAAAGCCAAAACCGCGGCGACCCTTGGAAGACCTCCACCAAGAGCTGGAATCTCCGACTTCAAGTAATCAAGAAACAAGACAGGATATAAAGCATTATCAATAACTCCACTAAGCCATTTCATCCAACCCTGCTGAAATCCCCAAAATTGACCCAATGCAGAGGAAACCCAAACAACATAACCACCATTTTCAGGGAACATAGTCCCCATTTCAGCAGTGATCAATGCTTCAGGAATACTCCATATAAGTGGAAACACCAGGAACCCAAGAAGAGCCAACAGAGGGCCGGCTGCCCCAACACTGTCCTCAACTCCAAATGGACCACCTGACACCTCATAGAAGATGAGAAACACCAGTGGTAACACGGAAACTTTCTTTGCATTATTGACTGGAGGAGAAGGCGATTCACCAACCGACACATACTCTGCACGATTTAACTCTTCCATTGCAACAGAATCTTGTCTGGCTGGCAAAGTCCTCAATTTCTGCACAAGCCACGAAGTAATATTATGACTAAGAAGGTCCAAATTCATCTCTCACGTTAAAACCCGAATACAGTAACAAAGAACACAATATTCCCTGTCACATAATTCCTATCAATTCATAAACAGTTTCAGTTCCGTAAATCAAGAAAGTCTCAACCTACATCTTATAGCTTGCCATAGTAAGTAATTCCCTGTGATTAACGTCTGCAAATACGCGTCAAACTCGTGATTCATACAAAACAGAGACGATAGAACTACACCTAGACATTGTATTCACATTACAAACGAAACGAGAGCCCCAAAAGACGAACAAAACACAACAGATAATTCGAAATGAAATAATAAAGTAAATATTAAAAAAAATAGAACGACAATTCCAGAAAACCAGAAATCGATATCTTAAAACAAATAAAGAACCTCAATTCTTGGAGAAAAATCTTCTGGATCTTGAGGTAAACCGAACTACGAAAGAACAAACGAACGAAAGGAGAATCAAAATCAAGCAGAAGAGAGAACAAACCATCAAGGAAAATCAATCGCCTGAAGTGAGGGATGCATTACTGCAATAGCGCTTCCGCCGTCGAACAAATGGAGAAAACTAGCGCCAATAAGCCCTCAAATCACTACGGTGTTTCAGAATCTAACATTAACATACAGAAGAAAAAGAAGACGAAGAAGAGAAAAACAAAAGGCAAAAATATTTTTCAGTACCTCAATTTGTTGAGGTGTTTCTATTGAGTTTTCAAAATTGAACAATGAAACTCCTTAACTTAAAATAGTTATAATGGAGTATATTGCTGACGTGGTAATAAAAAAGTAATTATTAAAAAAAGTCATTTGATCTTCTTCTTTCTCTCTCTTCCCTTTCTTACTTCTTCTTTCTCTCTCTCTTACCCTCACCCTTCCCCTAATTGTTTCGAGAAATTATTCGGTGAGACCGTAACAATGTAGTCGAGAATTTTTACCATTGGATAAAAATAGAGAAGTATTTCGATTTTATATCCAATGGTTATTAGGGGCATGCATCCCACGGTTATTAAGAAGCAACCACATTATGGCTGCCTCATTGAATAATTTCTCCCTCGTTTCTTCTCCCTCCTCCCTTTCTTTTTTCCTTTTCCTCTCTCTTCCTCTCTCATCTCAAACCCCATATCATCTTAGCCACTCAATTTTCGCCGGAAATTGTGAACTCCGACAAGATTTAGAAGTAGAGGTTTCACAGAGAGAGAAAGAGATTATCACAAAGCCAATTAGTAGCAATTATTTTAGTAAATAACAAACAAAATTACTTCTCAATTAATTGAACCCATCAGGTCTCTTGTGCTCTAGTCCACGACGCATTTGCCTTGTTCTCATCGGAGATGAAACGACCGTCGGTCGTCCTCATCGTCGGCGCTGCTGTGACAGAGGAATCGTTGTCTTCCTCATCCTCTATTATGAATTTCGATGGATTCGATCGGCGATCGAATGGGATCTGATCCTTCTAAACTATAGAGGAGGATAGAGATGGTTCGGACATGGTTCATAAATGATAATTGTTATTATTTTATTATAAATGGATATGGTTCATAAATGGTTCATAAACTACTAAGGTGCATTTTGTCCATCGCTAGGCAGAGGAAGAGGGAAGGAGAAGGAGAAGAGAAAAGAGAGAAGAGAGAGGGGATGGAGAGAGAAGGAGAAGTTTTTCATTTTAATATTTTTAATTAAATAATTAATTATAATTATTGAAAATGAATATATATATATATATATATATATATATGTATATCATATACTTAGATATTAATAAAGAAGAGAGAAAGAGAGGGATTGATGAGTATAAACTCGTTATTCTTGAAGGGGTATAGAAAACTCATCCATAATAGGAATAAGTGGTGCTCATGTTTATGCTCACAAAACTTGTTCCAAATAAAGATATTTAAAACTCTTATTCATTCTCATTTTCAAAACCTTAAACCAAACCGAGATTTTACTATTTATTGAAAATCATTGACGGATTTGAATTTTTATTAAATAAATGTTTTTTTAGTTAAAGTCTAATTTTTTTTATCGAAAAATATGTTTCGAGGAAGTTGTTTTTTCAAAAAAACACTTATTTTGAAAAATAAAAAACGAAGTATTATTATATGTTAACAACTTAGTGGACGGTGCTGTCACAATTTTTGTGTTTTTAGTGATTTGTTTTGATAGGTAAATAATAATATTTTGGATTACTTCGTATTTATTTTGTACCGAATAAATACAAAATAAAAATGGAATCAATCAAGTTAATTATTAGTGAGGGAAAATTTCACTACATACAACGTCTAATTAACGTTGATGTAACATGTTAAAACAAGTTTAGTTTGGTGGTAATTAACGTGTATCTTCAACTAAAAAAATTAGAGGGTTGAATCCTTCGCCTATTTGTTAAATTTTATTTAAGAATGAAAGAGTCCGATAGAGTCCCAAAGGGGAGAAGAAAACTATGAGAGCTTAAAAAGTGCTTTTTGTGCCAAGTTCTCAACTATGGAGTTAAAAGTAAAGTTGTTATAAAGTTTGTTTTGAATGGTTCTAATTCCATTATTTTTGTAATAATTTACTCTCACTACTTTTGTACATTTAATATATTACCGATGAGTTTAAAAAGTAGTACGAGATAGCAAATAGTAAATACTGGTGGTGACTCGTTACATCCTAAAGAGATAGAATTTTAAGCTATAACTCAATATGCACTCATGTTGACCATCCAATTATGTTGATGAGAGGTTAGAAATATGACTCTACTTATAATATAATAATACAAAATGTCTCTAGTCATATAAATAACAAATACATCAAAAAAAATCTCAAAATAATAATTTTTTAAGAAGATCGAATAACAAAACACAAACATTTATACTGTTTACGAACCTATGTAAAATAAACTTAAAAAATATAAATCAAAATAAAACAATCTTGATAGTATCAAACCATATGTTTCTTATAAATTATAAGTTCAAGTACGCATATCTGTAATATTATTAAAAAAATGGGCATACTTTTACATCACATTTTATTTATAACTCTAGGTAAAAGAAAAAAAAGAAGGAAAGAAAATTCTTCCCAGAAGAATAAAAGGGTTAAATTATAAAAATATCTATAAATTATAGGGTTGGTTTTAATTATACACAAATTTTGTTAGTACAAGTACAATAGGGGTTCAAAGATTCAAACTACAGAACTTTGTTAATACATTCAAGATGTCGGTTGAGCTATGTTATGCAATTAATCCCAAAATTTTGAAAAGTTTTATTTTAATCCTTGAATTTTTATGTTTCTTTCAGAAATACTTTGTAAGACTTTTTTTCATAAATTTATGGTTGGGAAATTATGTGTTTGCATTTATATGATTGCCTGTGTCAACATATTTAAATATTTACATTAAAAAAATTAAAAATATATATATAAATACATCATTGTTGTGGTTTTATTTTGAAACAAACTTCAAAATTCAAAGATTAAAATTACACTTTTCAAATTTTAGAGATATTTTTGATAACTTAACTAAAACAATTGATTGGCCATTTTTCGACTTGACAAAGGGGTAATCTTTCCTAATTTTAGTCAGTACGTCTATGTGGACATTGGAGCCACATTATACGAAATACCATTAAATTATGGAATTGTGTCAATAATACCCCTAACTTTTGAAAAGTTTTAAAAATACCACTAAACTTTCAAAAAGTTTCAAAAATACCCTAAATTTTGGATGAAAATAGATAAAGTTTTGTTTCAAAGAATTGATGTCATCACTCATACTAATGATTCAGTTAATTAAACAACCAAAATTGACATGCAAATAATCCAAAAAGGGTATTATTGAAACGTTTTTTTTTTAAGTTTTTTTTAAACCCAAGAGTATTTTTTAAACTTTTTAAAAAGTTCAGAGGTATTTTTAAAATAAAATTTTAACGGTTATCATCCAAAATTTAACGACAAGAGTATTTTTGTAACTTCTTGAAAGTTTAGGAATATTTTTTTAAACTTTTTGAGTTTTGGGGTATAACTGACATATAAGGGTATTTTTTAAAAATAATCTAGCCAATAAAGAAAGGTAATTCAATGACGTGGCATGCCGATGTTCAAAGTGGAACACCTTGCAAACTTGCAAAACAAACCTTCGTCATTTGGAAAATGCCACACATGAACAAAATATAAACCTTTTTTGAAAAATAAAAAATTGTAGAATTTTGGAATTTCTTTTTAATTTGAGAAAAATACATTTTTGGCACTCAATTTACATGTGAGTTTCTATTAAGTGTTTGAGTTTTAAAATCAAACAACTAAGATCCCCTTGATAACTATTTCGTTTTTAGTTTTTAGTTTCTCGAAGTTTATTTTCACCTAATTTCTCTACCATAGGGATCATCCCCGTTAAGGAAACATTTGGAAAATAAAATCAAGTTTTTAAAAATTATTTAGTTTTCAAACGTTAGCTTACTTTTTGAAAATATAGGTTCAAAATAGATAAGAAAACATGTATACTCATTGGTAAAAATAGTATTTTTAAACTTAAATTTAAAAAACAAAAAAAAAACATAAAAAACCAAAGGGTTATCAAACGGGCTCGAGTCTTTTAATTTGTTAAAATAGTTTAATTGATTCCTTGAATACCGCCAACTATTTGACAGATTGTTGATTGTCAGTTTTTAATATTAAAATAAAATTTTGAAATAATTTTTTTTATTAGTTGATATTAATTTTGATTAGTTAATAAAATAATCAAGGATTCATTATAAAATTCATTAGGAATGTATTAAATCTCTATTTAATATTATATTTAATCAATTAATTACAAATATTATTAATTTATGATAAAAATAATCATTATAATTAATTATTCATGAGTTATTTGTCATCCATTAACAATTAATTTTCATAAAACAAACATAAACATTCCTTATAAAATTCATTAGGAAAATATTAAATCACTAACTAATATTATATATAATAAATTAATTTAAAATATTATTAATTTATGATAAAGATAATAATTATAATTAATTATTCATAATTATTCATGAGTTATTTGTGATCCATTAACAATTAATTTTTTCCATTTAAAAATATTGTTTAATTAATTTTTAAAATTTATTTTTATTATTTTATTAATAATAAATAATAATTATATAAGATTTATAATCTCATAAAATAAATATTAATTTCATCAAACAAATATAAATATCATTGGTTTACATAAAAATCTGATAACATTCTTATATAGAACTAAACGCAATCATTTCATTTTTAGACATTTATTATTTTCAAGCATCTATTACTCACGTGCATTTAATAAAACCTTAAATCAAACACCTCTCATAGACGTACCCAATTATCTAGGGAGCATGAAAGGCAAAAATTCAACCAGAGAGTGGGGTACTAAAAAAAACAGATGGAAGAAAACCAATAATAAAATACCTTTACTTTATTACCTCTTTTTTTCTTTTCTTCTTTTTTTTTAAAAAAATAAAATACCATTTTGGTTGTTTGTTTTTTTCTAAAGCTAGTCTTGTAATTTGAATTTTGATCATACTTATAATTTTTATATTTTTAATAAAGCTTAAAATTAATACTACTCTTAATTGAGTATAATTTTTTCTGTACAAAAATGAGCCCTTATTATTTTTTTCTTTATAAATTTTAAAAATAGATTTAAAGGGTGTATTTTCTTCTCTTAAAATTATAGTTATTATTATTTAACTAATTTCAATAAAAATTAAATTCAAACTCATCCTAATGATCCATTTTAAATGACATTAAAATTCAAAGACTAAAATTAAATATTTCAACAAGATTTAAAGCGTAAGGAAACGATAGTTTAACCTTTTTTTTTAGGAGAACCCTCCTTGTCAAAGAGCTGGCACTGGCAGAGGGTCCACTCTCATGGTAAGTATTTTTATCATTCTCAAAATCAATTACATAAAATTTATAAATTAATTTCATCAAACAAATATAAATATCATTTGTTTGTAAAAAAAAATCCTATGACATTACCATGTAGAATAAACACAATCATTATACTTTCATACATCTATTTTTTATGGACATTCAATAAAATTTTAAACCAAATTATCCCAAGTAATGGTAGTTCTTATCATTACTTTCCTTTTGTTAAAACTAGTCATTTAATAGGAATAAAAGATACGTATGAAAAACATAGTTATTACTCGTGGTTTCAGGTACTAGTTGATGTAAGCATCTATCCGTTTAGAAACCAAATAAAATAGGTATATTGTGATGAACGATAAACCCAAATATTTTTTTCTAGTAACACGAGCATATATACTCATGATTAAAGTACCTCGCTTCTTTATAAACAACTTGCAAAGAAAAAAAAAAGCTTGAAGGTTTGCTAAAAAAATAAATAACTTGAATTATTAGTTAAATTTGAAAAACAAAAATAAATTTATGGAAACTATTTTTTTTTTTTAGTTTTCAAATTTTGGCTTGGTTTACATCTATTTACATAAGAAAACATGAGACAATGTAGGTGAAAATAGTATTTACAAGCTTAATTTAAAAGAAAATAAAAAAAACTAAAAACCAAGTAGTTATCAATGAAGTCTTATTTATGTTCCATAAATTTTAAATCGTTGCCATTATTTTATGAAGACTAAATTATATATAAAATATATATATATATATATATATATATATATATATATTTTTTTTTAACTTTGTCATTTATTTAAAAGTATATTTCTTCTCTCAAAATTTATAATAAAACTATTAGAATGTCAACAGAAAAAAATGACGTGTTTAAAAATACTATAGAATAAAAAACGACTATAGTGTTTGAAGAAAAATTGATGTGTTTAAATATAATTGTTGTTACTTAATCTAAACAAGTATCGTAGTCACTACCCTATTTTTTTTTTTTAATGAATATTTGGATACACAAAGTATCCATATTAAAATGTATATTTTTTGGGTTATTATAGTTAATATTTTTATTGGTACATTTTTCATTTCAAAACTTTGGGAACTCTATCAAATGTTATACAGTTGGGTTGAAGTTGCAATGTTTAATTTGGTGAACCTTAGCCTTTCAGATATTTAATTTGTACGTAAAAATTAAAAAATAAAAGGTCTGATAATTAAGTCCGTTGAACATTTTTTTTTTCCCGTTAGGTTTTGCAGTTCCAACTAGTTACGAGTTTATTCATATATCCCCGTTGAACATTGTCCTCAATTATATTTTATTTCCATATTAGTTTAATCATCTCTCTTTCATTATAAAAAGTTTTTATCGTTCTTCGTAAGTAATTCCATTTTGGTGCCGGAGAATTTTCTTCATACTGATGAAGCTGAAGTAATCAATTACTTATCTCCTTACCGAAGATTTAGTTAAGACTTGAAAGGGACTTGAGTCGCCCTTCAAAATTTTTACTTTATACAATGGGTATAGGAAAAATAAAATTAAAATACGAAAAAGTTTTTGACTCAATGGTTAAATTTTCAAGCTTGAGGAAGTGTTAAACTATATTGATATAATTAAATTTACCCCAAACTAAAACCAAACAAGTTATGGACCACTTACTCTGATATCATCTTAAATCACCAATTAAACCAAAAGTTTAAGTTGATAGTTTGAGGTAAATTTAATTATATCAATATAGTCTAATAATTACGTCTTCAACCTCCCTAAAAAAAAGACTTAATATTAGATATTAAATTGAAAATTTAAAAACTTAATAACTTATCGAACATTTTCAAATGTTTAAGGCTCACTCAGTACAATATTGAAATTTTGAAAATCTATGAGAAATATTTTTCTTTTTAGTGTATGGATTAAATATACACAAATTTTAAAGTACTAAAATTATAATTTAACTGATTCATATATAAATATAAATGGCTTCTTTAAAATCCTTTTTTTGGAAAAAGAGTCAAATATATTGATATCTCTCCTTTTCAATTATAGTTTAGAAGGTTCGTGGGCTAGGATTTGTAACTCAGATCAAACCAGAGTTTGAACTTGAGACTTGAGGGAGAACTGATGACATATTTATCATTATGCCAAAAAGTTTTTATGTTATTTAATTTGACTTTTTTTATACATATTATTAAAGGTAAAAAATTTGAAAGGGAGCTCGAGCTCCTGGGCCTATGGTAAATCCACCCCTGAATGTTAGTATAATAATTATCGATATGTGTTAACCATGAAATATTAGGTATTATAAAGTAATTTAATTCATATTTCGTCTTTTATAATCACATTTGAATGTTGACTATAAAAATTATTACGATTAATTATTAATTAAAGATAAGTTAAAAAAATGATATAAGATGTAGTGTAATAAAAAATTAATAATGGACATGATTATGCCGATCATAGTTCAATGAATATATAATAAAAAAAATATAATTAGCATAACTTACTGAGGATGGAAATAATATATATTTATGTATTTATATTTGATTTATTTAATGTTTGACAAATCAATAGTATTGCTTTTTTTTTTTTTGGTTGGTTTTTCGTACGAATAATCTGTTTTCCCGCGCATTAATGACATTTGACCTGACATTTCAAAATAACGAAATATGATCCATTCTAATGTGACAATATATGCAAAATTACTCATAAGGGTAACATGAAACGACTTTTTTTGTTCACACCCTCGTACACGAAAATACTCTCACTCTCGCTCAAATCAGTGGTCGAAAATATAAAGAAAAAATGATAAGGAAAAAAATGTTAAAGAATAGTTAGAGTAGCAGAGGTTGAACGAGAGTAAAAATTATAGTGCGATTTTTGTTGTTTTTTTTTCTTTATTTTCTCCATAATTTCGACAATTTCATTACTATCACGGGCGAGAGCGAGAACGAGACTTGAAGTCAGAGTACGACGCCCTTACGATAATTTGTACGGAATGCACATTACAAAATGATCAGATATCATTAATTTCAGAATATGGGTCAAATCACATCAATACGCGTGAAAAAAAATCAATGCATTTTTTTATTTTTTTCCACAAGTAAAAATAATTATTATTTATTAATTCAGCAATGATCACTTTGTCTTGATTGGTTGTACGATTAGTTAGAAAAAATGGCTTTCTTTTTATTTTTTGTTGATTGATTTGGTGTACAATAATTATTCTTTAATAAGTACAAACGTGTCACTTTCTTTATTATTTGTTTGTTTTTTTTTTTAAACGAAGTAAGAAGACGTATCACAATTCCAATTAATTGTAATTTGTTGCCTACCAAGGGGACAAATACAAACGAGCAAGAGGAAAATTTGTTTTGTTTTGTTTTTTTTTTTCTTTATTCAAGGCATGATGTTTCTCTTTTCAGAAGTAATTTTCCCTTTTAGATTCTTTACATAATGTCTGGTTTGGGGAGGAATAGAAAAGCAAATGGACTTTTGTTTTTTAAGCGATATAAAGAACGGTCAAGGGTAGAATTTTGCACTTTTTTTTTGTTTGTATTTGAGAAAACTTTATCTTTTTTATTGTTTTTTTCCTTTTAATTTCAACAAATTTAAAGGGGCTTAAATATTTACTATTGAGAGTAAATGTAAATTATCTTTAATTAGATGGGGGTAATTTAGTTATATCAAGATTTTACTTAGGCTATAACTCATTTAAGTTTAAAGTGAACAATTGTGTATTATGTACTCGTATATCTACTATTGTCATGTTTTAGTAGTCTGACTAAGCGCGTCAATATGAACATAATTCAATGTCATAAAGCTTAATCATCAATCAAGATGTCAGAAGTTTGAATTTCACGCTTCATATATTGTCGGAAAAAAATTACCTCAAATTTATTTAATGAGTTGATCACATAAAACGATGAATCCATTAACTTTGTAAGAGGCTTAAAATTGTGTGAAAATAGTGTTGGATATATTGACATATATGTAATCGGTGGATCCAAAACTTTAGGTCGAAAACACAAATTTGTATAAAGATAGTTTTGAATGCATTGACATATATTAATATTATATATTTTGTGTATTTGTTTGGTTTTTATTTTTTTAATTTCAATTACATATAGAGGTGCGGTGGATCTCTCGATCAATGATATATGCCAGATGAACTACGTTCAAGTTGAATATATTTGACATTATTTATTTGTTCAATATGAAACATGATTGGTTTTTCTATACAAATATAGTCAAAAGAGGAAAAAAAGTTGAAATAATTAGTTTCAATATATATATATATATATATATATATATTATTTTCGTTTATAGGAACTATAGTTTGTCATTAAAAGTAAACGCTGAACATTTTGAGACTTGTGATTAATTTTCACTTATATACTTCCTTTAGAGATTGTTTCCCCCACTTATATTTGATGCAAGGAAATTCAAATTTAAACAAGAAATTAAAACAATAATTATGTGGGAAAAAAAGTTTATTGATTTATGATGTATGTCGAGTAAAAAAGAAAAAAATAAAGAGGAGGGAAATGGAGTACACGCGCCAAGAATACTACACACTCGATTAGGAACGGCTGATGCGACGACGGTAGGGCAACCATATTCCGGCGAAGGCGGTCGGCGGAAACGCTTGCAAATTCTTCTCGGACCAGAACTCAGAACCTTTCCAATTTCGTAAACGTCGGTTCATCATCAGGTGTCTTGGAAGGCAATGGTTGTTCCTGTCTTGACCTGCATTTCCTTCATCTCTTCTATTTTCCACTTCTCTGAGATTCTCACATGAATCCGACTCTAGAGTTTCTGTTCTGATTATATTTCTTCAAAAGCGGGGTTGTAATTTGTGTTCAAGAGATGAACACGGAAGAGGTATTGGAGGAGCTTCTCAACGTAGAAGTGCAGATAAACGAAGTCCAAGGTGCTTAAGTAGTCATCATCGTTTCTTCTTCCTCGTTTCAGTATTCTTTCTATTGTTTGTATGCCTAAATTTCTCACTGTTCTCATTGTTCTCATTGCCGCTTTTGTGTTTCAAAAATCGTAGCCACTTCGTACTTTAGGAGTTAAAGTTCGAGAAAATCTATGCATGTTCAGGTGGAATTGGACAACGGAACAGAGAAATTGTGTGTTATTTCGTTTGAATCAATCCATTAAAATATCCATGTTAGTGCTAACTTCATATGTGTGGGTTGGATTGTTGAAAGCATTGTTTGTAGTCATAGTCCTGTAGCAGTAAAATTCTCCCTCACTGCCGAAGTTATGGTTAACTATACTGGTGAGGGGATCGATATGATCTTCAACAGTGTATTTATGACGATTTATGGGTTTCTTTATAATTTGCGTGCCTTAAATTTTGATGATATCTCAGTATAGAACTTCGGTTGTTTAAATTTCTTTATCCATGCATGTTTACATAATGGATTATCTTGGGCTGTCCTCGTGTTTAGCCTTAGCCTCATGCCTTATCTTTCTGCAGCTGAAATAAATGTACTTCTGGAACGCCAAGACAACTTGTACCAAAGAAAATCCGAGTTGCAGTCTTTGTTAGAACTCTGCAAAGGGACAGAAGATTCCGTCAGCCAGGGCACAGGCACTTCGACCAATTCAGAAAATTGGTCTGGTTCATTTAAATGGGATTCTGAAGCGGACGACACTAAGTTGAACGTCTTTGGCATATCCACATACCGTGCAAACCAGCGAGAGGTGAGCATTTTCTTTTAGTTTTTTCTCATATATAGTTTCTTTCTTGGTTTCTTCAGTCTATTGACAACAAATGATTAACTATCAAGTATCAAAAGAGAACAGAGAGTAAGCCATCTACTTTTTAATCCTTGTCTCCCTGTTACATTTAGGTGTGTTTTGGTGAAATATGTTCTATAGTTTCACTGGAACATCAATAGAGTTGCGTACTTTCCCTTCATAGTAATAAGGGAAGAAAGCAAAGCCACCTGTAGGCTGTAGCTTAACTCAATATATTAGTTGAAACAAGGGAAGAAAGCAAAGCCACCTGTAGGCTGTAGCTTAACTCAATATATTAATTGAAATAAGGCTCTAAGTCTCTGACGTCTTACCACAATGACCACTTACATGGAAAACTTTACTGATAGTCTAATGATAGCTGTGAGTGAGCTGACATTTCATTTTTATACTTAGCAAACAATTATAAGCTGTCTACATTATTCACGTGATTGTTCTTATATTGAAGAACACCTTGATTTTTCCTCTATTAGTCAAGTCTATAAATGTTTACCAGTAAATGAACTCAGGACATTTTCTTTGGATTATGGAAGTTGTCTTTCTTTTGCTATTGTTTTCTATTCTATGTGAATGGATTTACTATTAATGATCGCATAATACTAGATTGTCAATGCTATCATGAGTGGGCGAAATGTTTTGGTGATTATGGCTGCTGGAGGTGGGAAGAGTCTTTGTTACCAGCTACCAGCCCTTCTATATGATGGACTTGCTCTGGTTGTCAGTCCTTTACTTTCTTTGATTCAGGATCAGGTAGGTACCTCAGAGTTATATTTTTCATATTTTAATGTCAAGTTCTGTAAGTGAAGGTGTAAATTACAATAAAAAGAAACCAAAGGATTGACCAAACTGACCATACCGAGTAGTTTCTGTCAATTTGGCTAACAAGTTTATATGTTGGAATAGAAAATATCTCGGCCTGCTGGTTTTGTTTTGTTTGATTTAGAAGAAATTCAATAATTTTAGTTGTTTTTAAATTTTTGAAACCAATAAATTTAAATTTAAATTGGTTTCACATTGATTTTGGGGAAAAAAGAGCAACAATGCAGGTATGGGTTTCATTAAGAACACCCTTAACCGGATGTGTTAACAGGGAAGCCAGAAGGCTATGCCCGACCCTGTCAGGGGAGATGCCAACCGTCTCTCCTTTAATCGAACACAGTTTCATTAAGAACACCCGTATTTCACTTCTTGTAAAGTTGTAATAATTTCATAATGTAAATCATATCTTTTGATCAAGAATACCTTTTTTCAGGTTATGGGTTTGGCTGCTTTAGGAATATCAGCATCTATGCTTACATCAGCGACTAGTAAAGAAGACGAGAAGTTTATATACAAGAATCTTGAAAAGGGTGAAGGAAATATAAAAATATTATATGTCACACCGGAAAAGATATCAAAGAGCAAGAGATTTATGTCTAAACTTGAAAAGTGCTATCATGCTGGTCGTCTCTCGCTTATTGCAATTGACGTGAGTATATCTATCAACATGTGTTATCTAAGCTTCTTACTCATTACCATCACATCACCACATTACCTTTTGTTTGAGAGAACCATCCATGTTGTCATCGATCTTACTTTTTTTTAACAAGAAAGTTTTCATTGAATAAATGAAAATATATCAATGCTCAATAGATACAAACTCCACAAACAAATAAAAAAAAGAACAAAAAAAAAAAAAAGAAAATTAAGAAAGATAAATCTCAAAACTCCCATTCTATTCTAGTTCTGAATGCAGACTTTTTTAAAGTAACGTTTCCTGTGGACTCCATTGATCCTTCAAAGGTATTTTCTTCAACAGCTCAATTGTATGTTGTAGCAATCCTTGCTCGAATGCAATAACAAACTGATGAAATATAACCCAAGAAAGCAAGCATAATGTATGGTCTCTGTGATCTTAGAACTCACCAGGTTGAATACAAGGGATCGAGAAATTCTTCTACCTCCAAAACCACAGCAAACATGCAGCCATTTAAATTACCATATTTAAATCTCCAACTGATTCAATAAATTTGAAGATGCATGCAAGGATACATCATTAAAAGACTCTTTTGCCACCACAAACACTACATTCAAGGCACTTATAAACTTCTCTGCCTACAACTTCCACCAACAGGCTCTTCATACAGAACACCAACTAAATTTGAGAAGGCAAGCAAGAAATCACCAATAAAAGATTCATCAGCCACTACCAACTAGGAGAAATTTTATCTAAAGGAAGCTTAATGTTCTAAATTCAATACATTTTTGTTTGGTGATTTTTACAAATTTTTTGTTCTTACTTTAAAATGTCAAACAAAGGAAAAACAAAAATGTATTGAATTTGGAACATTGAGCTTCTTCTAGCCTATCATTCTTTTTAATTAGGAATGAGGGAGTATAAATATAAAAATTACAATAAAGGATGTACAGAGGGAATGCTATAATAAAATATGTTGAGAGAGAATGAAACTACAAAATGCTGCAAAGGATTCAATTATGAAGGATAAAGAATGAAAGAAAAATTTTCAAATATAAGTATATAACCAGGCTAGATAATTTCTCAGATTTTTTCTCATACTCCGGAAAATTGTAGTCCATTGTGGTAACTGGTGGCATCTACTTTTCAGCATTGATAGACGTTATCTGGATTGCATTACCATAGGTGGCTTATCATTAGCAAAGTAGAGGATAGTGTTAAAAGTACCTGAAGGACACTTTCCCAAAATGGGAAGAAGAGTTCTTTACATCTCTCCTTTTAGGGTGAAAAGAATGCTTACATTGTCAAACTATTCCACAGTGAGTGCAGCGTGCAACCTACCTTCTTAAATGACAGATCTAAGAATATGCACGAGGAATATGTGCTCATACAGTGCATTAATATGATAGTCACTGATTGATAAAGAAAAACAATACTATGAGCTTTACTACTTCCCTATACATGATTTCAAACTACAGATTCCCATTCCAATCTCCAAGAGTTCACCATTCATATGGATTGAAAGATTTTCGTTCAGCAGTATACTTTGTGCCAGTATCGTTAATCATAATCCTAATAGCAGAGTTTCTTGCTTTAGTACATACGTAAAGTTCCCCAAAACTAAAGCTTTTAGGTTAGAGTTAATATTTTTATTAGTTCTTGAAACATGGAAATTTATGCATTTATTTCTCTTTTTTGGTTTACTAGTTAGTACTCACATTTCAATGAACAATGAGTTTTCTAAATGTCTAACACATGCAAGAATGGAAAATTCTTGCACTTATTTGTCTGTCTCTGTAGGAGGCTCATTGCTGTAGTCAGTGGGGTCATGACTTTCGACCTGACTACAAGAATCTTGGTATTCTGAAGACTCAGTTTCCAAAGGCTCCTGTGATTGCTTTGACTGTATGTTATTATTCTACTGAAAAATTATATCGAATACATTCAATCTTTTGCATTGACTACATTGTTAATTAAATATCTTGTTATATTCTTTTAGGCAACTGCAACACAGAGGGTCCAAAATGATCTGGTTGAGATGCTTCGCATCCCCAAATATGTTAAATTTGTCAGTACTGTCAACAGGCCAAATCTCTTTTACATGGTATAGTGTCAACCTTGTCCACACACACAAAAAAAAAAGGTCTATGAGAGATTCCTACTTAAATGATTCAATCATTTTAATACAGGTACGGGAAAAGTCATCCGTTAGCAAGGTGGTGATTGATCAAATAGCTGAATTTATACAAGAATCTTATCCTAATAATGAATCGGGGATAATATACTGCTTTTCCCGAAAGGAGTGTGAGCAGGTCTGTATCTACACTCTCTCTTCCTCTATCTGAATTACTTCAATTATAGTAACCTTTAAATATGGATTAGCGACAAATAGTTCAGAACATGTTCAATCTGACTGATTTAGAGCAATGTATAAGCAGTCAACCCATTAGGAAATAATCTAGGATTTACACTGTAAGAGTATTTAAGGAGCTATCAGCTAAGCTAACTATGGCAATAAAAATAAATCTATAAGAGTGAAACTGTTTGGTAGTAATTGATATAAATTCTTGCTGTCATTGATTTCTGAAGAAATTTTGCAGCTAATGTGGAATATTTTTAGCTGATGTAGTAATCTTCAGCTGCAGCTGATAGAATTAGAAGCGCTCTTGAAAAAAAAAAAATGTTATGAAGTCTAGGTGAAGCATTGTTTTGCAAGCTCTTGTTTTTTTTTGAGGTTCTTCGTACAATCTTGTCTTTTTTTATTAGTCAATGAACAGTTTCACTAACTTCCTATATGACATAGTTTAAGCAAATTTGCAAATTGTTTTATGTCATGCAAGTGCTACTATTTTGTCGGAAGGGTTTGTGATTTGATTGTAGTTGTGATAGATAGAGTTACGGCTTTGTACTACATAGCATTCATACGTGTTTCACGTTTGCTTATTTTTGCCTTGTGCAGTGTCTGGCTCATCTAATTGTAACTTGGGATCTTGTTTATACATGACATCTCTTATTTCTTCAAGAATTATAGGTTGCAAAGGAGTTACGTGTGAGGGGTATTTCGGCTGACCATTATCATGCGGACATGGATTCTGTTGCACGTGAGAAAGTTCATATGCGGTAAAGTCATTCTGCTTGCCTGTCCATGTTTATGAAGCTATATATTGTATGTGGTAATTTGGGAAAAAGCAGATTGGTTCGCCACTTGTAAAGGCGGGACATTTTTATAATATAGAAGGCATGAGCATGACCAATCATCACTTTCTAAAAAAACATGACTTCACTGCTCTGTATGATATGGATTTAGATGGCCAAATCTATAACGAAATAACATTTCAGAATTTAAATTTAAAGCAGTAAAGCTACTTCACTTGGACATCATCATTTGAATTTCTGCTTGATTCTTGATTCAATTTATTAAGTTCCTTTAATATCTTGTGAATGTTTTCTATCACAGGTGGAGCAATTCTAGGTTGCAGGTTATTGTTGGCACGGTATGCATTATTGAATTTTTCCTCGTCTCTTTTTCTCTGTGTTTGTGTGATAAGTAAAAGGAATATGTCAATTACTGGAGAAAAAAATATACAAAAATCCTAGGACCAAAAAGGCCTAAAGGGGGCGTAGTAGGCTTTTTTTGGGGGGGGTGTCAACGATTAAGAAGATACAAGTATACAACCAAAGGCAAGGACATAAAATATCTATTTCCAATGAATAAAAGATGGGGTGTTCAGATAATTTGTGACGATTAATCTGGGCTGGGCGTTGGTTAAGCATTAATGGAAACGGGAAACTTGTATATAGAATGGTTGGAAAATTAGATGGCTATGTTTGGTATTGAGAATGGTTTTTGTAAAATTTAATTTAGTTGTTTTTTATTTTTTATTTTTTTGATTTAGTTGTTTATTTTCTGTATTATCTAAATTATAATTATATATTTTTACATGTTTTGATTAGTTGTATAAAGTTAAATTAAATTTATTATTAAAATTTGTTTTTATAAAAAGTGAACAATTAAAATTAAGGAAATGAATTTGAGTGATTAATTTTTGTATTAATTATTTCTGGTGGTTTTTTTTGGGTTAAAATTTCTGGTGGGTTTAGGTTACCAATGCAATGCACAATGGTAACATAGAGTTTTAAGTTTTTAACCCATTCTCCCCCACTTCATTATTGCATACCAATTGTCCCATATCCCAAATGCTAAGAAACAGCAACTGGGCACGACATGGAAAAGAGGAAAAATTCTGGAACTCAGTTTAGGTAACCCATTGAGATCATACATTATAAAGAGTGAACATTCAATCTTGCAGCAATTTTTCATTTTCTAGCATCTTGATACGTAAAGGTGGCACTGGTTAGCTGATCTAATAGCTTGAAATGCTTTGACATTCAGGTAGCCTTTGGTATGGGAATCAACAAACCAGACGGTTAGTTTCTTTGCAAAATTATGGCTTTGACAATGTTGCATGGCTTCTTCCTCTTTTTCAGCCAACAAAATTTTGCTAATAATGCTAGCTCGTTTATTTTTCTGGATAGCCTCTAAGTGATTTGGTTATTTCTGAAACCTGGTTGTTGAAATTAGTGAGAAATAGGGTACCATTAAGCATTGGGATTTTATTTCATGTTGCGTGTCTTGAAAAAGTCGGGACAAAAAGGATGAACTCTATTTATGCTACTTATTTTTGGAAAAAGGTAAAGGAAAGACAAGGCAAACATAGAGGTGAATAGAAGGGAGAAGATGAGAGAATATGAAGGTCACTGGGTGTGTGTTTTAAATTTTAGTTTTTAAAATTCAGTAATTCTAATTCTTGTTAAATTTTATCTGACACATAATGTCTGAACATTAAATACAAATTTTAAATCTAATGCTCGGTTACTGCTTGTAGTCAGGTTTGTCGTCCATCACAGTCTGAGCAAATCAATGGAAACATACTATCAGGTACTTCTTTTACTAAACATGCATTGCATTCTATACTCTCTCTTTGTAACTTCTCGTGTCACAGGAAAGTGGTCGAGCTGGACGGGATGGGCTTCCATCTGAATGCCTACTTTACTATAGGGCTGGTGATGTCCCAAGACAAGTAAGTAGTTTTTGGGGCATTGGCATGAGCTTATATGTGTGTTATTCAACTTCCGTTAGATTAATTAATCTGTACTGTCATCCTTCGCAGAGTTCAATGGTATTTTATGAGAATTCGGGATTGGAAAATCTCTACGGCATTGTTCAATATTGTCAGGTGTATCTTTAGAATTAAATTAAAAAGCGTTTGAGAGTA